>OX465285.1:10683688-12042470 GCA_949987705.1 Thereva unica
ACTAGGATAGAATAATAAGAACAAGGGGAGAACATCCTTTAAAGCCTACTAAGCCAAGACGATGTCATAAAGTCGACGGGTGCTTCGTAGTGCATATGTACATGATCATTGGTCGCCAATTGATAAAATGCCGAAATGGAGCTTTACTTTCTTTCCTTACTCACTCCACCTCAATGGAGAAAATTGAAAAAATATGAATTAGTGAGTCTGATTCTATCCTAGGAGAAAATCTCCTCCTGCATGGTGCTTTCAGACCCACAAATCGTAACGACTTCCAGCCAGGCAACCTGCTGGTTAAGGTTATCTGCATGACTGTACAACTTAGCAAACAGAAGTTATATGGTGCTGGTAGGACAAAGAGAGCCAAGAAAAGGAGGGCCAAACGGAAATAAAGAGAACCCCTCAGTTCATGCCCGAGCTTTACCTTCGCAACTCCTTTCTTACGAGACGAAAGCAGGGTGACAGCTAGAAATGCATTCCTATTTAGAGTTTCTGGAATTATCAAGAAGGTGGCAGCACTAGCTTTCCCATTCTCCTGGGTTGTCTAAAAGGCAGGTATTATACGGAGGTCCAGTAACGCAGGGATCTCTAAAAAAAACGTTGCAGTCTCAAGATCTATTTTAGAGAGACAAGTTGCAATGATATCGAATCGATGAATTTGCCCGAACCTAGCATGCAGCAGGCACGCACGAACAGTGTTAATCCCGAGTAAAAATGAAGCTCGTCCGCACCTAGCATGCGACAGGCACGCACTAGCTCATACGGCTTGCACGCTTGAGTAAAAATAAAGGCCGTATCAGATCAAATTTTTGAGCAGCGACAGCAGCAGCGGAAGAGGCAGCATGCTGCTTCTTGTATCAGATTCGTTGTAGCAGCAGCAGGCAGCAAACGCTTTAGGCTGGTCGTCCACTGGAAGCGTATTCGAGCGGCTACGCGCTTCGGCGACATGAGCGGCTACGCGCGGCTTTGCGCGACAGATCCAACATAAAGAAGTTCATACAAACATCGTCCACTGCAAGCGGCTTCGAGCGGGCGGCTATAGGCGTATACGAGCGTGCCGCGCGAATCCAAATTATTTTGGATCGGTCGCGCGTAGCCGCTCGAATCAGGAAATAATTTTCTCCAAAGCTTTCTACTATATATTTAAAATAAAATAAATCTACCCTGCGATTTCTTGACGCTATAATTAAGAGAAAAATCGTAGGAATTCAATGAATGTGTTTTGAATAAATTGGTCGAGGCGAAAAGATGGAAAAAAGTTAATAATAGTAGCGAAAACAAGTTTTTTCACTTTTTAGGTACGAAAAATTGTTGTTTTGGAAAACAAAAAATACTACATAATAGTACTTAAAAAGACGAAAAATATGAGTTTTGCACCATTGAAATCGGTCAACAACTTTTTGCAGAAAAATTCAAAACCCGTTAAAAATTACCATTTTTTGGACATTTAATTATAGTGAGTGTAATTATCGTAGAACCTAGTGTCAAGGATTAAATTGTATCTGCCTACAATAAAAATTTCATGAAAAAATAATGGTAACTTTTCGAGTTTCGGTTTTCAAACGAGTTTTTAAGTTGTTAAATCAAATCTATCATACATTTCATGAAAATGGAGTTGTGGAGCAACTCCTTGCGAATAAATTAGGCCTATGAAAAAAATTCTAGGACCACTGTGGACCTTGTTCAACCTTTTTTTGTGAAACAGGTGTTTTTCATTTTTGAGATTTACTCGAAAAGTTACCATTATTTTTTCATGAAATTTTTACTGTAGGTAGGCACCATCAGAAGCCACAATTTAATCCTTGACACAAGGTTCTACGATAATTACATTCCCTATAATTATCAAATATCTCTCCTGGAATAAAAATTATTATGTCAAATTCACTTCAACCTGAGCAGCATGAAAAGCTTGCAGTGGACGACCCCTGTAGCGTGTAGCCGCGTATCTCAAAGCCGCTTGTAGCCGCCTCTAGCCGCTCATATAGCCGAAGCGCGTAGCCGCTCGAATACGCTTCCAGTGGACGACCAGCCTTAAGCGTGGTAAGCGCCTTAAATAAAAAACTGAAATGTCAAAAAAAGCTGCCTTGATGGGCAGCAAAATTAGGATTAGGAATGAAAATGCAGCGGCAGCATTCAGTGCTGCTTCTGTGGTCATGTGACCCGCTTTGACCAATAGAAACAGTTTGCTGCTGATATTTTTGTTGCGCTGCTTTGGATCTGATACAGCCTTAAGACTGCAAAAGAAGAGAGGCGACAGAGAGAGATACATTAACTCACTAACCTTCTTTAACTAGGCGGGTAGAAACCTACAAATAGATAGTTCCAGACTATTCTGCCAGAATATTGAAGATTTTCGAAAATCCATAAAATACTAGTGCAGGGTACGTCCGATTACTCCCAGACTAACAAGTGAAGCTCTTCGCTAAGGGGCTTAAAAAAGGGATTATGTTAAGAAGCGTATTTTTATTCTATCCGACAGCCAAGCGGCAATAATAAGTGAAGACGTGGGTAGAACCAATTCTAAATTTATTTCGGACTGCCTAGAGACCTTGATGAGATGAGTATCCTCTATCGAGTTTGCCTTTTTTGGGTTTTTTTTATTTCCCGAATCATCAGGGCTTCCAAGTCAATAACAAGTTGTCCTGCCACAAGTTTGAAGAAGAGGACTCTAGATGAGCGGACTCAAATGGAATACACCGAACACTGAAGGGCCCCCTGGTGGCGTGGGGAACTCCCACAGGTTTATTTTTGGGCCGTTTCGCAACTTGGCTAGAAAATTACTAGGGTGTAGAAGAAAGGATCTCAGGACCCTAGTTCGGTTAGTCACCGAAGGGGGAGGAGTAGGAGGATGAGTATTCGGTTTATATTCTTGCCGCTGTATTGCCAGGTTGAGGAAGAGGATCTCGTTGTTTGGCCATTTCCTAATCACATATTCTAGACACTCTTAAACTTCTTCAATTCTTTCCTTGACGACTATGAAAAAATCACATGGTGAAAAAAGTATCGGGCCTAAGGCGTAAAGCGGACCATACACTCTCAGTTTTAACTGCGCCGTTGAACTGTGTAAAAAACTGTATGGTAAAATAAATTAAAAGTGTGTGGGCTCGTCAGTTCGTTGTATTTTTTGCTCAGTCTCGTCAGTTTTGTTGATTTGAGTACATTTTTTAATAATGACAAATGGACGAAACTGAGAGCTGAACGATAAACTGTCTTACCTGCGCAGTTTAGCGGAGCAAAAGAGGGTCCAGAAGCTCAGGGGCCGGTTCATGTATGGCGAACGACGATAATCGTACGAAAAAAATAGAAGTCGAAAAATTTTGTCGACGAAAATTTTAGCGTTCGCATAGGTCGAAAGAAATTTTTTCGTATCCTCGATAGAAACCACAATATTGAAACACGACAAATGTTACAACAACTGCTGTACAAATATACAACCATTTATTATTTGAAAATTATTAATCATAATAAGGCAAAACTCGATAGCCCAAGACCTTTCGAGTGCCTTTCGTCGGCTTCAGGCGAAAATTTTCAATTTTTCGACCTACGCGAACCCGAGACGAAAAAAAATTTTCGTTTTCGACATACACGAACCGGCCCCAGGTCTGAGGACTCGAGTGAAAACAGTTCAAAACTGCACAGTTCACATCTAAGTCTATCGCTCAGACATGACGTCCCACATGATGAACTGCACAGTTAAACTGAAAGTGTGTGAGGCGCTTAACGTGAATACAACGTTCTTCAATTATACTTTTAAGTTCACATTTGTAAATCACACCACCCGACTACGTTCAGAAGTCTGCCAAAATTTTGTCCAACAGATTTGGTCAAGCAAGGCCGCCCAGAACAACCAGATTCTGGTTATTGGTATTGCAGGATAGTGACAGAGAGCATGAAGAGGAAACCCAGCCCCCTATAGGTACAGCTTGCAGCTGGGATCTTACAGCTTTCGGGGCCACCGTAGATGGCAATTTAGAGCGTAATGTCCAGTGACCAGGAGTACTAGTGGTCTAATATCTTTCCTGCTGTGCCTCTGTAATTCTTTCTCAGAGTTGCTTTTGAAGGTCCCCCAAGGTTTGGACGTTTTTGTCAGTGTATTCCTTTAGGGTCCGATCGGTCTAGGACTCTTTTCAACAAACTGTTCGGTGTCAAAATATCCCGGTCTGGGCCAATGAAAACAGTGCTAGAACCTCGTGTTTTTTAGGACTTTTATATGTAGCTATTACAAAAATTTTCTTTTTTCTTTCATTATTATACATTATTTCCTGTCCTTTGAAAGCTATTTAGCCCGAAAATCAATCCTTGTTTCTTTTAAAAAGCTTAAAAATTATCCTTCACGATCTAGCACAAATCAATTCAAACAATTTAATCAATAATCAATCAATATCCTTCAATATTGCCAATTAGGACCCAAAATTATTGAAATTTTTCTCCAAATTGCCGTAGAAAATTTTCTTAAAACCGAAAATTAATTAAAAACGAAACAAGCATTTACCGAAATAATTAATAGCCTTCATAATTCATGGGGATGTAATTTGAAAGTTGGCACAATTAACTCAAAAGCACCACCAACACCCTTTATACATCTCTACAAACAATCTTCTATAAATACTGAAAACAAAATTTTAATCCTTAAAGATTCCTCTAAAGTAAATACACACACACATACACACAGACAAAACTCGAAGATGAGGCAGGTGTTAAGGAAATTTGATAAAACCAAAACATCCAGAGATTAATGATACTGCTCTGGGTATATCTACCTACCTACTGTTTTGTGCTGTTGTGCCTGTCATTGCTGGATTACATAAAATGGAACAAAGTTTTGAGTAATAATTACCTAAAGTACGACGCTTTTACCAAAAACCGATAAGTCACCCCTGACAGTACACAATGGCAATTGTAGAATAAGGCACAAGTTCACATCATGTTGAACGTCGCTCTGACATCCCTAAATTGGTGCTTCCTTTGTATGATGGCCGAAGAAACAACAAAGGACATCCCGATTGTCCCTGCCTCATTTGCTTCTCTCAATCACTTTCAATGGACCAGAACACGCCAGCTGTTGCAAAGATAACAACCCGGAAAGTCTGGGGCTTTATGGCTTTACGAAAAAAAAAAAATAAAGAAAATATATATGTATGTATAAAAAAATGAAAACATTACGAAAATCGGGGCAGAAGTAATTCCCTGTCATCCCGGTCATCCCGATCTGAATAGAAAATAGCACCACGACAACCAACCCCGGGAATGGCATAAAAACTGCCCGACGTCCTTTTTGGATTAAGCCAAAAAATTGGCTTCGGCCAGAGTAATGTCTTTACTTAAGAACCGTGTGTCTCTGGCCCTCGGAAATATATGACCTCTTGTTTTCCTTACCAAGCCCCATGATGGATGTCCTTACCCGAGGTATAAAATGTAAACCTCACAGCGCACCATTACGTATCAATCCGCTATTTTTTTGTGCCGCTGCATTCATGCAGGTCATCCCCAGACCTGCCCATCCCTGAAGGGCGGACAAAGATTATCCCGTAATGAGTTTGTGGATTGTCAAATGGCCCCTAATTAATTTCAAAAACCAAGGAATCTTTTCCAAGGAGATTAGTAACTCGTCAAGGTAGAGAATACCCATCCGGATCCTGGGGGTCACCAAGGGGTGGATCATGGAAGCATCCTAGCTTTCTCCCCACAGTTTTTCCTTGCTTGTCCCACTGCACTATCACAAAGGTATACGAGATAAATTGGACGAAATGAATATATATAAAAAAAAAATTGCGCACATGTAAGCACAGCAAAAAAAGGGTTCTGGGTCACAAAGGCAAGGATTGATATCACTATAAAATTTGCAGCCGAGCGGGGAGCCATATACAATAACCTTATCACAGTGTAGACCCCGATAGTCGCTCAAAAAGCGAAAATCATGTTAACTTCCCATTAGGTAATATTTCCGGGTGATTAGGCAACCTCCATATGGCATAGGCTTCAGCATCAGCACCTACTGCCACTACCTATACCTACCGAGGGTCGAGTGTGAGTTACTTCTGATAAATGTATTTGAAATTTTCGGCAGTTGAATAGGCTACAAGGTCCTGGGATGCATGATTAATATATGACATCTCAGTTTGCATTCATACAACCCCACTGCCAATGGCCGAGAGTGGCTTCTCTAACCCCGGAATAACTCAAACTGCTTTTATATAGAATTCGCTGCCATTGTGTGCAGCCCACATTATTCCCTTTTTCATAGTTAAATTTTTCCCCATTTTTGAAGTTTGAGCACTTTACGAGAGCCGTTTACAAGGGATAAGTGCTCGAAACACAAGGATTTAGTAATAAATATCAGGATTAAAATATCATTATTTTTAACGGAGCAGCAGTAAAAAGCGTTTAATAACTTGCGATGGCGGCGAATTAATGTTGAAATTCGCCATCAATTTTTATCTATTATCGATTATGATAAAAAAACGTAAAATTTAAGCTCCACTTTCAACTTTTCCTTTCTTTCTTTTAGTGATCCAAGAAGTTCGACGATGGAGATTTGGACTTATGGTACTTTTAGCAGCTTCTACACATTAAATTTATCGACCAGACTACTTTTAACTGTCATAGGCAACTGGCACCATAGTCGACTTGTTTTACAACGAGTAAAACCATAAAGGAATTTCTTGTGGTGCAGTGTACACGAAAAAGAAAAAATCAGGCTTTAGGAGAGAGCTAATCAGAATACTCTTTGCTTGCGGAAATTACGCAGTTAGCCCTTTAAAAGATTCGATATGGTAACAACAATAAAGTTTTATCAATGCTGCTTCATTTCTATGGCGAATAAATGAATCCATGAGAAAAAGTGATTTCATCGATGAGAGTTATGCATCAATGTTGCACCAATGTGGCACTGACATAGGATCGATGTAACTTGGACATAATATCTTTGTAGCACCGATATAGCATCCATAGAGTACCCATGAAGCACCCATTTGATATCGATATAGCACTTTTGATTAATCGCTCAAGTAGCATAGATACAGCCCCCCTTTGTACTGGTGTGGTACAGATACAGTTTGTAACACCAATTTAACACCATAGTTGCACCGATACAAAACCAATATAGCTTCTTTATAACACTTATACTTTACAAATATTACCCTAATATAGTGCCAAAATAGTAAAGATGTTAAGCACCGAATTGACACCCATACCACATCAATATAGCTAGTAACACCATTGTGACACCGATGAAGCACCTGATATTACACCTATATAGCGCTCATGGAGATAACATAGACGCAACACCGACAAATCACCGAAGTAACATCCATGCATCACCTAAGTAGGTATAATATTCTACAGATATAGCATTCGTGTGAAAATGGTGTTATCACCAATTAGCTTAATGTAGTATCCTTGTAGCACCTATATGGCACCGATACAGCACTTTTATAACATCGATGAAACAAGCACGTGGCATCAAGATAATAAGTATATGGGCACCAATGTTGGGCATATTTAGCATCTCTATAGGACCTTTTTTGGCACCGATATAACACCCATGCAGCACCGATGTTGCACCAAAATAACACCAATGCACCACCGACATAGGAGTCATGTAGCCCAAATGCAGCTGTCATATAGCTTCGATATCGTTGCCGTACCAATTAACACCAATGTAGCACCGATGTAACACCGATATCTGGGAGTATCTTCCACCGGTACTCGGTTAAATGGGCAATTGTCTCTTTTCAACCCTACAAATTCCTACGCGGAGATGGATTTTTGTCCCGGCTTTATCCCGATTCTTTCAGATTTCTTTCAGAAGTCCCTCAACTTGGTCTGTCTTTTTAGAACTAGCTTTAATTGGGCATACGTTCCAAGCATCTGTCGGAGAGTCTTGTTTTTATCCTTAAACCAAGCAACATGACTCTGGTGCTACCTGATAGGTCTATTAATCAGGTTGATCTCTTTTCTTTTGAAAACTACGGAAAAGCTGCTGGACCTTCGCCACAGATGAAGGCTGAAGTTATGTCTTCCTCCACATAGCCCTCAGTTCGCTTACTCAAAGGGTAACTCAATAGAGGATGCTTGACATCACCAAGTTAGCAAAATTGAAAAAAACCCTGATCGCCAAAAGAAAACTGCCTTGTGTGCGTTCCTTGTATCCTAATTTTGATACTAGTGAGTAAGATTCTATTTCCAGAGCACTGGTTCGCAAAAACCTGAATTCCACACAATTGAGTTGAGGGCTTTCCCCAAGGTGGAGTTCTGTCCCCGTTACTCTGGTTTCTGGTTATGGGGGAACTTTTGTCCAAACTACACGAATCTGGTTTTGCTTCATCGGCTATGCAGATGCCATCATTGTCTCGGAGGAATTTGACTCGGCCATTACAGAGTACATGAGAATAGAAGTTCGAGAAGTTTAAAGATGGTATACCAAGGAGAGCCTATTAATCAATCCAAATAAGGCCGCCTTGGTGGTTTTTTTTTCTAAATTTTACAAATTGGAGCTGGCTCCGGCAGCTAAGAACTCAGACTTAGTCAAATATCTGATAATGTTAAATGTTCGATAACAGACTGATCTTCAACGCTCAATTGGACTACACGATCATTAAACCAATAAAGGCTATAAGAACCTGTAAAAGACAAAGACTTACGCCACAAATGAAGTCGTTAAATCTGTTGTCCCTTATGCCACCAAGGTCTTGTAGCCCAAGATCAAACAGATCAGGACCATCCTCAAGTCAGCAGAGTTCAACGGCTTGCTATGCCGACCAGTCCCATAGTTACTAATCCTTGGTTTGACTCCATTGCACATCTCCATATGGATATGCGCTGCCAAAAGTGCCTTGAGACTTCAGATCTAATTGAACTGGCCTGACCCTATATAGTCAAAGGACATAAGGATATCCTCAACGCAACCTAGAACTTGCTCAGGAGATAGAATGCTGATTCTGCATGGAAGGCGACGGACTACTTACCTCTGATTAAAAATTCTTCTTTTCTAAATGCAGCTTTCTACAAGCACGTATCAATTTAAGATGCACGAAACAGTTCAAACAAAGCACGGAACGCCCACATTTTTTCTAGAAAAATTTGAGGCTTAAGAAATTGTATAGGACGAAGAAAACGGGCACTTATCTTGGGGACTAATAGCATACTCAATAGACCGGTTTTCGTTCGATTGTGTAGGTCAAGCAGCATTGAACGTTGTTAGTACTTAGTTGGGGGACCATTTGGTCGTTTATTTTTTCTTGGGTCATATGATGGTTTTTGATGTTATCTAAGTTGACCAGAATAATGCGAATCAATTGCTCCTACTAGGTCCTCTTTGAATCTTTGTTTTTGCTATGCACCAATTTATAGTTGACCAACGATCGAAAAGTTCCTTTATCTTTCTATTTTTTTTTGCTGTGCTATTGAGTTGTGGAAACAAAAAGTAAATGTAATAAATTTTATAGTCCCTAAATGGTTCTTTGTTTCTGCCGCTGTGCACTGTTAAAAAAATATTAATAAAACCAGCATGGGGCTACAAAAACATTTTCAGCCAAAACTAGCTTCCTCCTCCACCATTCTGTCTACAGACGTCATCATCCTCCTCTCATCCCCCACATTATCATCATCATAATATTTCAACTGAATGTTTTCATGTGCAATAATTATTTTATTACTGCTTCCACATTAATTGAGTTCATTCCCAAGCAGCATTCTCTGGAACTTCTTTGTCACAACTTCAAGTGTCTACAAAAAAAGGAGCTGAGGACCGGGGGGACGACGACTAACAAACATTGAATACCGCCGACGTTAAATTACAAGCAGTGAAGACAAACAGTGCCTTGTGCAAATAAAGCAAATAAACACCGCAAGTTATCACCATCACTTAATTACCTCGGAGGCAAGGATTTGATAAATAACAACGCTTTTACTAATACCAATAATTTATTATTGCTTATCTCTGGCTAGAGTACAGTGCTTCCTCCTTTGGCTAGGACTTTAGTTCAAGCCCCTGTTATAAATAGTATCATACAGACTAGGCTAGCTATATTACACAGATTCTATTATTTATATTTATATGTATATGTATGTACACGAATTCGCAGATAATTTAGCACAAAAATATATCAACATCCTCTTATAGTAATTGCAAATGACTAAGATATAGGATAAGTACATCACTATCAACAATAAGTGGCCGACTGTTGTCGTTGCCCGCATCTGGCGGCCGTTCTCCTAAGTAGAATGTAATTGTCGGTCAGTCTTTTATTCATAAACGTCGAACGAAGGTCCTTTGGGGATCCGAGTTGCCAGCAGATTGCGGCGACCATCTGCAGAATGGGGCGCTCCGAACCCTTTCGGGGGTGAATCACACATCGTCCACCTGGCAATTGGTGGTGCTCACGTAACTAATAAGACTCCTATTGCCGGATGGGGCATAAATCACATCACTATCGGCATCTTGGCGTCGCCGGTTGCTGCTGCTGTTGCACATTGCGTTGCTGCTGGCGCTGCTCCCCATGCTGCCTCCCATGCTGCCCATGCTTTTGCTGTGCGGATGATGGGGGCTGTTGCGGCTTGGGACATCACCCCTCCAATTTATGTAGCTGTTATCTGGCGGATTAGTTTCACCAACTTTTATATAAAGTTGCTCGTCCTGTTGATTCGTGGAGCGGGCTTCTGCTGGCGCAGAGCCCCCACCGCTGCCGCCGTAGCCACCCTCGTATTCTGAGGCGCTGGCACTTGGGGGGCGCTGGTCATGATGGGGAAGTGTTAACGTCTCGTTGTTGCCATCAGCTGAGCCATCGCCGAAAGTAATATTGAAGTTTTGCGGACGTGGGAATTTAAACCGCCCTCGTTCTCGCCTTATCGTCCCGATGGGGCTTTGGGGCACTGATATGCTCGGGTTAAACGTGAGGCAATTTGCCATACCGTTCAGCTTGTTCTCCGTTATGTGTATTGTCTCCTTCGGATGGAAGTACGTCTCCGAGTAGGCCGATCGGCTTGGCATTGGGTAGACATCATTCGTTGCCTGATACGCATTTGATGAGTTCATCCGATGGGCTTGGTATGAGGTATTACTAAAGTCATTAAACCTCGATGTTCCCACTATAGACGACGTGGCGTAGGGCGCTGGTGAACGATTACCAATTGAGCCGTACTCGCTGGGTGCCTTGCCAAACGTGGATACCTCTGCATAATCAGCCGGTATATTAGAGTAATCAGCCATAAATCTGAAATGAAATTAAGATAAAAAGGTGTTGATAAATAAATTACTGTGTATGTATATGTGTGCGTGTTATCGCGGTTATTTATCGCCCTGAAATGGCCTGAAAATTGAGATTCAATTTTTAAATTGAAAAGCGGTCGGTCAAAACAGACGAGGGACGAGCCTTAATGTATTCATTGTCGATTTTATGTGATTTTCCAAAATACCGGAGTTTTTTTTAAATGGAATTCGAGATATATCAGACGAGGATTTTATTTATGGGCTTTTAAGAGTCATTTAAGTTTTTTTAATGGAGAGTTTGGAAACTTTTTTTTGCCTATAGATGGAGTTTTCCCCAAAGTGCCAGGAAAATAGATCAAGGAGGGCATGATTTACACGGATTGAACATGCAATCAAAGAATACGAGTAAAGATTGGATTTAATCTATGGGAAAATGGTTGAAACTTTTTTTATCATGAACTAGAAGTTATCCGGAGTTGGGTAAAGTTCAAGTTGTAATTTTTATCTAACTTGCAAGATACAGCGTATGCCTTCAAACTAATAATTCAAGACTACCAGAGCTTTGACCGAGTTATTCTAAACCGAGTCATAATGATGATCGAGCAGGAGTTCGACTTTAGCGATATGCTTATATAGGTGATAACGGAAGAAGAGAGACGTTAAAAGAATTTCTTTGAATTAGGATTACAAGTAAGAAGGAATTAAACCGGGGCGAAAAAGCATGAAAAGTGGTGAGCTATGTAGCTTCGACTCACTCACTCACTCAAACTCTAATCTCGTTTGGGTCAGCTGGACCCCAATCCTGGGATAATGGTATTCAACGGGAAAACCAAAATTCATACCTTCAGGTTCGATGAACATACCCTTACTCTATCCTTCTGGATGAAAATTCTGGAACTAGTGTAGTGGGTCGTTGTGTAGAGGGCAACGTTGAATAGGATCATAATTGATAAAAACTTACGCAGGCTCCAAAGGACAGCATCTATAGGGACAACAAGGGCCCTGGCCTCGTGCAGACTGAAAAAATCTGGGCCCTAGAGTTCAAAACCCTGCGGTCTTGGCAATATTTTAGATTTGCTACCCTAGGCTAGAGTGTCGATGCCACCACAACCACAGACTACCTTCTATCTAGATTTACCTTTACGAAGGACTACGCCATCTCTCAAGACGAGAGTCAATAAACTCAGACGCCCTGAAAAGGTTAAGTTTATTCACGGACAGTCAGACAATGGAATAGGCAGGGCCTTGACTGAATTTATGGCCGCCTCCGAGGGAACATCACATGAAAAAAAGTATATGTTAAGAATTGGGGCCCCAGGCCAAAATCACTCCAAAAAATTTGAGGTATTTAGAGTGATTTTTGAGGACTTCAAAAGAGCCAGTGCCTCCTTCTGCCCTACTAGGTGCAGCGGAAGGTCGGATGATCTAGCTCCGGTGATCGTTGTGACGATAACATCTGCATAGGTCTAGGCTTTTAAGCCGCGGCTATTCAAGATAGCAAGAAGACCGTCCATTGAACAGGCGACGGAATAGGAAAGTGATAAAGGCGAGTGCTCCGTCTCAGGATGAAGTCTTCTTGGCTCTGCTATAGCTCATGAACCTGGAAGGATCCTAAAGACGCTAGAGTACGATAGGATAAAGGCAGTTGACTATGGAAATGATATGGTGTTATAAGTACCAGGAAAATTGTTTCACATAATTATGGAGAAGGCTCTTGGAAAGGTTATCGCATGGTCCAATCGCTGCGGGCTGTCTGTCAACCCGGAAAAGACAGAGCAGGAATAAAATATCCAACTAACGATTGAGTATTGAGCCTATCGCAGGCAGCTAACCACTTGGGTCTCATTCTGGACGGAATCGGTGACTCAATATCGAAAAAAGACCAAGACCAGTAGAGCTGTTTATGCCTTTAAGCAGAGTTTCGTCAACGGAAGGGGTTTGAAGCATTCTCGGACTTTGGCGAATGCGCTGGCTATACAAGGCATTGATTAGTGGTGACAAATAGCTACGACGTATGGTGGTAGGATATAACAGATTCTCAACCTGCTGCCATTCGATTTTTGCCAGCTGCGAGAATGGGGTTATTGGGTACAGAAGAACTACGGGCTAAACTCTTAAATTTCCGTTTTAATATCCAGATATCTTTCCAGAGAGGAATGGGAAGATTTCCAAACCGACAAAGACTATTATGTTGCCCTGTACATAGACAGATCCAAATCAGAGCCGGGTATAGCGGTGGAATTTGTCTCCCCTAGCTTGAAAAAAAAAAATTTCTACCGCCTGACTAAGTTAGCCAGCATTTTCCAGACAGAGCTTTTGGGAATCTTTCAAGCCTGCCTAGTCTGGTGAGCCTAGTCATACCTAAAGCCGGGATCCAAGGCAAGAGATAGCCAAGCGGCCATCAAGACATTAGGCTCGACTTTCAAGCTCGACGAAAACTACGAGACGGAGCTCTTTTCTCTGCGCGAGAAGTAAAGGATCACTCTTCAGTGGATACTGGGTCAGACAGGACAGGAACGTCGATGGCAACGAGAAGGTAGATGATTTGTCCACTCTCGCAGGCACACCAGTGGAGAATGTACAGAAACCGATGAGAGAAACATCTCCATGTACCTTCTTTAGTAGCTGGCTCCATATGGGATAGGATAAGGAATCGGTACTCGATTTCATACTCATATGAGTATTTGCCTTTCGATTCTACTCATATTATATCAGTACGCTATACTTTTAACCGACTGCTCATATCAGTACTTATAGGATAGAATCGAGTACCGACTACAATTTGCATATGAGTCAGAATTCAAGCTAACTGCAAGCTTATCTCAGGCGTGGACATTTTCTATAGAAAGGCTTTACACATTATAAATATTTTTCTGCCTCAATTAAGGGTCTTAAAGGTCCCTAAACTCAAACCCGAAATGAGTCAGAAAAATACGTCCCAAAGCTTATAAAGCTCCAATTTGCGTTTTTGGATGTAAACGGGCTTTTATAGATTTGAGTTCTTAGTCTGAAACAGACACTCACAACGTCAAAACCCGAAACAGCCACGGTACGCATGAGTAAAAATAACACCTAGCCTGCACCAGATACAGTACGCTTAAGTAAAAATTCTACTTCTGTACAGGTATGAACGGAATGGTCCAAACGAGGCACGGCACGCTCACAGTTTTTATACTAAAGGGAGCAAAATTGCGGCTTTAAAAATAAAGGATGCCATTAAGCATATTCAGCAAACCGGTTTTCGTTCGATTGCGTAGGTCAAGCAGCATTGGACGTGGTGAGTACTTAGTTGGGGGACCGATTGGTAAAGCGGCACTTGCGTTTGAAATGGTAATTTTAAATCTCTTCTAGTTTACAGCATATTTTAACGCAAATCTTTCCACAGCGCCGCAATTGTGCCTCAGGCTCCAGCTTCAATAGGACTGCCGCCCCTGCCTACCTACGATTAACAATAGAAGAGGCGATAGGAAGGCCGCTTGAGAACAGTGTTTTGCAGCCGAGTTATAAATCTACTCCTGAGAAACGAAGTGATCCATATTGCACGGGGGGTTGAATGCACTTTTTTGGTGCGGCTTCGTTCGTGATTGTACGTTTCAATAAAGGGATGGAGCTTTAATTTTGACGGTTTCTAATCAGAAGTTGTTGTAAACTAAAAGGATCAAATATTCATATCAAATTACTACAGCTATATGGGAGGATATGTTGTAATTTTAAGCTGTTGTGACTGGTATGACAATTAGAATCTACCCAATAATGGGAATCTCTCGCCGGAACTATAATATCATCACAAAATCTGTCTCATTCACAAAAGTCACCATAATTCCTTTCAACATTTTCAAACCAAACCCGCATACAACAGAAAAAAAAATCTCAATTTAAATTTCATACATTAAAGCAAAAACGTTTGCCTCATAATAAATGAAGCTCAACAAAAGATTGGAGGAGACGGTGTCCAAAAAAAAAAAAAAAAATGGGGAATGTATTTTCCACCCATCGTAAATTTAACGACAAGCACCTACCTCTGATTTCGCTGCTGCTGTTCCACCGGTAATGTAGGAGCAACACAAACTGGCGCGTAGTCCGCTATCTGATCCTTTTGCATGTCCAGCGTATTTCCTGTGCCTTGTGCCGGCCTCCAGACCATTCCGCCTCCAGATGGATCCAGCCAGAATCCATTTCCAGTCCGTGATAAGCTTGGCATTTTAAGGACACTGTTCGAATGGGTACCTGCAAAATATATATGTGTAAGTATAAATTTTAAGCGTTTTTATTAAATCTCTGCTAAAGTCTATAGCTTCTATCTCGCTCTGTCTGTCTTGGCAGGATAGGAACGAAGGAAGGTCCTAGAACATGGCATGTTCTTATGGGTCATCTTATGGCATAAATTTAAAGACGTTTAGGCCCAGGTTAACGGTCCACGAGTGACAGGATTTATTTTTCTGGGTTACAGAGACTCTTCCGAAAAAGGCACATCTTTCCTGTCCCCCATATTTACACCCTCTCACGACTCACACCCACCCAGCCCGAAAAAGGACATTACTCTGCCGTCGTCCATGTCATGTGAGAGAGGAGAAGTGTCGAGTATTTTTTTTTAATTAAAAATTCACCATCAAATAAATGAACTAAATAAATAAAAATTTTTAATTTGGAGAGTTTTGAGCTGCGAGGGAAAAAAAGTGAACAATTCTCGCCGGCAATGGCGCTGGCCAAAAGTGCAATCAAACCGCTGAAATATGAGACTTCAGTTTTATTTAATTTCCCGGTGAGGCAGACGTTGCAGCGCTGCAGCTTTTTGTCCTGTCCCCGTCCGACACACACAGAAATAGTAAAAAAAACTGCATCCAGGATCTCAATGGATATACTATATAGCATGTCCCCATATCCATATATATCCTCGGGAAAAAAATTTCACTTTGTGTTCGGGGAAATTTAATGGCAAATGGATGCTCTCATGGGAGTAATGTCGGTATGGTCGGGTATGACAACGGATTACACTAATTTGACCTCCATTCAGCCAGGATGAATATTGCATACGTGAGCGGCGGCGGTCGACTATTTTTGCATGGGTTAGAGAGATTAAGGGATGGTTAAATATTATTTAAAAGGCCCAACTGTCAGGTTTTTAGCTTATTGTGTTTAAACAAGGATGAAATAAATGCATTAATGGATGTTATTTATTGAATACCATTGAAAATAACCACTTTTTTGTTGTTGTTGTTGTGGTAGGAGGGCGGAAATTGTAAAGTTTAGTTTCGATTATGGTTGTAGAACAAGTCATGTAGGGTACTGTACTGATTGACTCATTCAATTTGATTAAGATATTCGGGATTGGAAAAATTTGAGTGAGTGGATGTCAACTGTATAGTAGGAGGGTGCATACATGAGTAGACAGATTGCATTTCAAACTCTTGTTGATACAGCCGAGCAGTAAAGGAGGACATTCTTTTGAAAATGTGAATTCTTTGTGAATTATTGATAATATTTTAACTGCTTATGTAGAAAAAGGATCAAAAAGTAGTAAGAGTTTTCAAATAGCAGACAAACAGTTTATCTTCTTCTTCAGCTCGAGCCTTGGCCTCCTTCAGACTCTTTCTCCAGGCGTCTCTATGATTTGCAGATTGCCTTCAGTTTCTTGTGTTGAGGAGTTTTGCTGCAAGAGCCTGAATACAGGCCTCCCATCTTGACCGTGGGTCGCAAACCCGAGTAAAAATAAAACTCACTCGCACCTAGCCTGGAGCAGGTACGCACTACGCCAAAACAAGCACGATACGCCTGATTATATAGAAGACTCGGCCGCACACGCAGTGCTAAATCGTTTGAATGATGCCAAAGCAAGGCAGGGTATGTTAACACTTTCTAGACTAAAGGAAGCAAAATTAAGGATTTAAAAAATTATATAGGACGAAGAAAACGGGCAATTATCTTGGTAACAATAGAGGGTGCTAATAGCATAGTAGGTAGACCGGTTATCGTTCGATTGCATAAGTCAAGCACCATTCGACGATGTTAGTGCTTAGTTGGGGGACTGCTCGGTAAAACAACACTCGCGTTTGGAATGGTCTATGCCGATGCGGATGCATACCTCTGAGTTTTAGATTTGCGTGCCTATGTCGGAAGCGTGCATGCTTTTAAAAAAAATTAATCAACTCCTGAAGGTTCAGTCTAGCTTTACGCAGTGTCAGTTTGGGCAGCAGCGGTGAATGAGAGGGCTAACAGCGGAAAATGGAGGGCCGCATGCAGGCTAAGGTTGGAAAGAGATACGTGCATAAGTACAGTGCTTGGTGGGTATGCAGCGAATTTTCAAAGCGAGCTGCGTTATTCACACGCCCATTTAAAACCCATTCAGGGTTCTATAAGCGAGTATGCGCTCATGCTATACTCTATAATCTACGCTGGGTAATGCACTTGCCTTTGAGTCAAATCTAGTCTGCAACGTAAAGACAAGGTAAGTGAGACGAGTCTGTTAAGAGTCGGTGGACCCTCAAACTTAACCAAATGAGATTAGATGGGTTTCGAGGGAGTGTAGGGAAGTGAGTTACGACCTCATGCAGTTCTTTAGTGGAACTGGAGGATATAGAAAATACCTCCATCGTTTCGAGCATGATGGCCCAGCGTCGTGACTGGTATCACTAGGTATCCAGGATAACGCAGAGCACATGTTCTGTTATTTTTTTTTTTTTTTTATGTGGCAGTGCTAAGCTCAGGAATCACCCTTTGTACTACTAGTCCGTCATGTCATTTGTCACGTCATGGTGCAATGTCTAGCAGTAAGCTTAGTACGGGGGGGGGGGGGTTGGAGGGGTTATAAAGGAACGGGAGGGAATTGTGTGAGATTCGGCAAATATGGGCCGAAACCAGAGGCATTACTCTCAAGTTCCGGGTGGATATATTACCCACTCAGAATTTTCCGGCTGGGTACTGTTACCCACCATACCCACATCATTCGCCGCCTCTCATAGCAGCTACTTCGACTTGCTTTAAGTTCGTCAATGGTTTTCGGTTTGCTGGCATAAACTTTAATTTTGCAAAAACTTTCTAGTAGGGACTGCGGTGTGGCAAGGTGGGCCGTCTTGTTGAAAAAAGGTTCGTCAGACCACACAGGAAGTGCACTAGCATCCAACCATAATGTGCGTTGTCGAGGCTTTCTCGAACTTTGAACTAAAATGGTCCGAGAATGGCTTTTGAGCACACTCCGATCCAAACATTGACTTTCTCGACGTGCAGTGATGTTTCGTGAAAGACGTGTGGGTTCTCTGTTCCCCAAATTCGACATTCTTACGACGGCATTCCATGTTTCGTGCGTTGGCAACAATGATTGAGTAAGTTGCACTTTGTATGCGAAGAGATGTAGATGTTCCTTCATAATCCTCCTTAGAGTCTTTCCACTTACGTTTAACTCCTGAGATCGGCGGCGATACGACACATTTGGATTATCGGCAACATTCTCTATTACCGTTTCAACAATTTCGTTGTAGTTTCGCGGACGCGGTCGAATGGGACGCTGACGAGTGGCTAGCGTCTCGTACTCAAAGAAACTAGGAATTGTGTTGTTTGAAGGCGCCGAGTTTTTTATATAAGTATTTTTTACGAAAAGCGAGCGCAGACTTCACAATTGAACGATTATTTTCATTGGAAAGGTGAGTCCAAAAAGTCAAAAGGATAAATCATCCGGCCCCCTTCAAGCTACAAGCGCCCCCTACCAACTACAAGATTGGAAACCGCTGCCTTAGAGCTTCTACACCATTTTCAGCAGTTCGGCAAACGAAATTTAGTTTGAAGCACAAAATTCAAAGCAAAATATTATAGAAAATTTGAATGAATCGACAACACTGTCACGTGGGTGAGTTGACCAAGAGTCGACATACCAAGAAAGTCACGTTGACTTATTATAGGTTCATTTGTTTTAGGTCAATTTGGTACAACAAAAGTCCATGACTCAATCATGTAAGACAGGATATTTGCAATGCAACAATATCTCTTTTTTTTAGATCTGATTAAAGCTTAGCTCGTACTGTATAGATTTATTTTGCAAGTTCAATGTCCCTTAATTCAGAAATCAACTCAAAATCCACTATAAACTATCCGGAAGCACTATCCTTGGTGGCCTAAAAAATCTGCATACACAATTTAATAACTGCGAATGACTTTCTTTATTTCAATATCACAAAGTGTACATAGAACGTTAGTAGATACTTAACTGCGAAATTATATTAACCCCATTATGCAAACTTAGATCCTTGACTTGTGTGTTCTATATTAAACTTCCCTTGGATATCCGCCTCTCGACTAGAAAGTACATATGGGCTGCTTTATATAAGGGGAAATATCCCCGAAAAAAATTATGTACCCCGTCATCAAGGAGTCCAATTTTCTAGCTATAAGTGCCATTCATATTCTGCACCATTGAAAACGAGTCGAGAGTCGTTTTTGGGAGGGTATAGAATGGATGCAAGAGACAACTGTGTTTGAGCACTTATTCTGTTCCTGTATTTCTATGCTTAAAGTGTCCGGAATCGAACCTTTTAAAAACCGTGCTGGTGAGGGGATGGGCTATTCTAGAATAGTTGATAGTGAATAATCGTGGATACGCTCAGTAATAGCTACAGCGTTGTCGAAATCTTCATATTTTTGTTCCGTCTTTGCATACGCGTTCCTCTTTCAAAACGGGAATTTCGTTATGCCAAGCGGTCCCCCAACTGAGTACTAACCACGTCTAATGCTGCTTGACCACCGTAATCGAACGAAATCCGATCTATTGAGTATGCCAAAGGATACCCTTCACGGTCACTAATGAGTACCCAAGAATTACTGTTGAGAGGGCTAGGCATCCACGAAAAGTCGCTGTTTAATGCGCTTTTTGGAATGGCGTCCTTAAAATTAAAAAATGAGCCCAGCTGTTACTGTGGACGGCTTAGCCCGGATAAAAATAAAAAATGGCGTTACAACGGGCGACCACCGGCCGCTTGGGGTTTTAGGGGAAATATAGGTCATCCCGAGGTGGGATTAAATTCACAGACTCCCTGGGAGGTCCCTAACAATTTCCCATTCAAAAAGGGCCACTCCAGAAATTGCCCAAAACCGGAAATTTTCAAAGGGGTACCCCTTTGGATATTTTTGGGTAATTTTTCGAAAGTGCTCGGATCTGGATGAATGGGGCATCGTTGGAAAGGGCTCGCTCCCCCGAGTTCAGAGCACTTTAGTTTGTCCCAAAATTCCAAGGGGTTCGGGAGTTATGCCCTTTTTTGTGAACTCCCAAAGGAGGGCTGCGAAATGCCCATTATCTCGGGAAATACTGGTCCGCCCGGGGTGGAATTAAATTCACAGACTCCCTGGGAGGTCCCTACCAATTTCCCATTCAAAAAAGGGCCACTCCAGAAATTGCCCAAAACCGGAAATTTTCAAAGGGGTACCCCTTTGAATATTTTTGGGTAATTTTTCGAAAGTGCTCGGATCTGGATGAATGGGGCATCGTTGGAAAGGGCTCGCTCCCCCGAGTTCAGAGCACTTTAGTTTGTCCCAAAATTCCAAGGGGTTCGGGAGTTATGCCCTTTTTTGTGAACTCCCAAAGGAGGGCTGCGAAATGCCCATTATCTCGGGAAATACTGGTCCGCCCGGGGTGGGATTAAATTCACAGACTCCCTGGGAGGTCCCTACCAATTTCCCATTCAAAAAAGAGCCACTCCAGAAATTGCCCAAAACCGGAAATTTTCAAATTTCCCTTTGAATATTTTTGGGTAATTTTTCGAAAGTGCTCGAATCTGGATGAATGGGGCATCGTTGGAAAGGGCCCGCTCCCCCGAGTTCAGCGCACTTGATTTGGTCAAAAAATACCAAGGGGTTGGGGAGTTATGCCCTTTTTTGTGAACTCCCAAAGGAGGGCTGCGAAATGCCCATTATCTCGGGAAATACTGGTCCGCCCGGGGTGGGATTAAATTAACAGACTCCCTGGGAGGTCCCTAACAATTTCCCATTCAAAAAAGGGCCACTCCAGAAATTGCCCAAAACCGGAAATTTTCAAAGGGGTACCCCTTGGGAAAATTTTGGCCGATTTTTCGAAAGTGCTCTGATGGGGATGAATGGGGCATCGTTGGAAAGGGCTCGCTCCCACGAGTCCAGAGGAGTTCGGTTTGTCCGGAAATTCCAAGGCGTTCGGGAGTTACGCCCTCTTTTGTGAATTCCCAAAGGAGGGCTGTGAAATGCCCATTATCTCGGGAAATACTGGTCGGCCCGGGGTGGGATTGAATTAACAGACTCCCTGAAAGGTCCCTAACAATTTCCCATCCAAAAAACGGCCACTCCAGAAATTGCCCAAAACCGGAAACCCTTTGGATATTTTTGGGTAATTTTTCGAAAGTGCTCGGATCTGGATGAATGGGGCATCGTTGGAAAGGGCTCGCTCCCCCGAGTTCAGAGCACTTTAGTTTGTCCCAAAATTCCAAGGGGTTCGGGAGTTATGCCCTTTTTTGTGAACTCCAAAAGGAGGGCTGCGAAATGCCCATTATCTCGGGAAATACTGGTCCGCCCGGGGTGGGATTAAATTCACAGTCTCCCTGGGAGTTTCCTAACAATTTCCCATTCACAATCATTCAAGAACTGAAAGACGATCAGCAATTATGCCTCAGCGTCATCTAAAATATAGACCCAAATTTTAGCGGCACGAATCCACCAGTGTTGCCTAAATAATGTTAATACCTATTTCCGTAAACAACTGTGATTTAAGTGGATTCTTATTGTTCCTCTAAATATAACCATAACCTAACCTCAGACATAAACTCAATTCTGGATTTCCTCAAAATTATATTCCAATACAATCTACATTTCCGTTCGAATAACCTTTTGTTTTCTCCCGATGAGCCACTAACAATGCCTGCTATATTCCGAGATATTCACTTCCTTCCCAGTATCGGAAGAATATCCAAGACAAGACAAAACAACAACAGATTTTCGGCTAAAGAAAACGCTCCCGTTGGCCAGCACCCTCACACCCGACGTCGTCTACCCTAATATTGATCGTTAACTTGGTTCAAAGAAAACCAATAAAAGAAGGGAAATTGCAAGAAAACTTCCCAAATATTTGCCCCGCAGCTCAAATTTACTACTTACTTCCGCTTTTCGTTAACTTAATTACCACATTGAAGTACACGAGCAGTCGTAACCAGAAATGACGGTTAAAAGGTTTTTCCAAACGAACCCTTCTTAGGTAAACATCCAGAAAGAGAGCTCAAGTCTCTTTTTGGCCAGGACACGAACAAAAAAAACGGATTGTGTGTAAGGGATGGGGTTGTGGGGGTTGGAATCGAAATCAATCGGGCAGGGTAAAAAAAAAGAACAACAGAGTTCGACTTAGTTTTGGATGGGGGTTACTTACCTCGAATGGTATTCATTGCAGACTGCTTCATCAGCATGTGCTTCCGTTTGACGAAGACCATGGCCCCAAAGGATAACATCATCACTGCCAGAATGGATCCTAGCAGCGCAATAAACCACGGTTGAGTGAGAACATCGTCCATGTGCTCGTGATTGATGGGATACCTGAAACAGCAATGAAACGTTGCTTAACTGAGTTTCTACAGTTGCAAGGATATCGCCCGACGAGAGATAAACGTACCTTTGGGATGAAAAAGTATCTAATCGCTTCGTGATTGGATCTAAACGGAGAGTTGCCGGGGAGCTGTACGGTCCTAGGCCAGCCTTGTTAGCAGCTGCTACGCTTACCGTGTACGTGACGCCCTCAGTTAGATTGGCAAGCATCAGTGTTGGCGAACTGGCATCAATAGTAACATTTGTCAGAATTCGGGACAGATTCAGCTTGACGTCTACCCCTCGCACAACGATGTGGTATGTTAGTAGAACTCCTGCAATTATAAACGAAGGCACTGATTAGCATCCACCCATTTTATTGTGTCATTGTTGGCAACTCACCATTGTGCGCTTTAAGGGCTGGTGCCTTCCACTTAAGGAACACAGCTGACGAGTTCAGTAGGGCGGCTTCCATATGCGATGGCGGCTCACTTGGCACTGAAATGAAAATGAACAAAAATAACGAATGATTAAGGATCTTTTATTTCTTCTTTCAGGATAAATGAACTTGCAAACTTTTATCATTAGCAACAAAGAGAAATTTTGATAATTCCATTCTTATACGGCTCCTGTGTGAGTGTGTGTTTGCACGAAACCAGCTTTTTTGGCTGTATCTTGGAAAGTTTCTAACAAAACCCATCAAGCCTTCTGAATGGCAGATTCTATTTGCAAAGAAATGGATTCTTATACAAACTGAAGCTGCCTTGAATATTTTATTCAAAAAGCGATGTAGATTCAAATAGCAGCATGCACACCACATTTGAAATGTTGAAGCGCAATTTCGGAAATGTTTGAGTGATATAGTGATGGTGGATCTACTTTCAATTCCGTACATACGTCAATCCCACATAAACAGAGGTTGATGGGCAAATAGAAATGGGAGCGCATATGGGTATGGAGCACAAAGCGGGTTGGATATATAAAACCAGTATATCTAGTATAGTATAGAGTAAAGGAATGCGAGGAATACTCACCGTCCTCCATCGTACGTGCAATCCTTGAATTGGATGGTTTACCCTCGACTGACTTATAAAATGGTACAATGAAAAATTCATAACGTGTATACTTCATCAGACCGGTTACAGTGCAAGTGGATGCGCCACCGCCATTCAACACGGTGAGCATTTTGTACGTCGCATTGGCTGATGACGCTGATGATGATGTTGAGGTAGATGAATCTAATTGACGTGCATAGATATAGAAACCTTCCACATATTTCCCGTTTATTATCTGTATAGATGGACAAGAGGAAATAAATTAATTGGGAAATTGCTCTGCACGAACGCGGTGCTTGCGTTCGTTGTTGATTAGCCAATAAATATATTGTATATAGGCCAATACTTTACCTGCCATGTTAATTTCATACTGGTTGAATCTGTTGATGTAGCATTAACCAATTCTAATACATCGCCTGATAGTAAGCTAGCACGTGCTTCACTTAAATCTAAGCCGTTGTTGAATGTTTTCTAGAAAAAAAAAAGAATAATAATATTAGTTTACTATATAATTAAATATGATAAAAAGGGTATACGGATGCATAATAACATTCAAGCTTCTGAGAGTAACATTCCACAAAACTCCACACAAATATTTTAGGCGCTTTTAAATAATAAAGTGAATGGCGCTTTCATAGGTGAAAATGCTGCACTTGCACCGGTCGCAATTTCAGAAATTAAGATTTTAATCTTGATTTGTAATTCGTACTAGTCGCACTATTATGAATCCCTAATTCGGAGAGAAACACCTGGATCCTAACCTCTGTTCCGAAGTTGTTGAAAGCGCCCGCTATGTCCAGGAAGGCTGTTAAGGTGGACTATTTTTTTGCTATGCAATGGAAACTAACAGCTAATATCGAAAAACATCCTGCAGCATTAAACCGTATTGGTGGGAGAGTTTTGTGAAGTTAAATTGCAAGCAATCTCAGCACAAAAGCAAGATAACGAAACAAATCCTAATTGGACAAAGGCAGAGGTGTCGCTTTCATAGGTGTAATTGGTAAAATTGCACTGGGCGCAATTGGACGGATCGCAAACTCAGAAAACTCGTCAAAAAGTGTTTCCGTGCTTTTCTTTTCATATATCAAAGTAACTCTGCAAAGTGTGTTTGGGTCTTTTTCCATTGTCCTTCACTGCTATTAAAAAATGAACAGCTGAAGGAGGACGCAATATGGCATACTGCACCGGGCACAATAAAAGGCAAACGCCAACCGTGCGTGCAACAAAGTCTTTTCCTGCGACATGAATGTCGTATAAGGCGACTTTGACGCAAAAGTGGATACGTACGCTGGTAAGTTCTCGCTTCGCTCTAGAGTCAAACGATTATCGGAACAGAGTGGCTGATTTCGCCATCGCCATAAGTTTATAGTTAAGGCCTAATTTAGCCATAAGAATATGCGCAAGATGATGTGGACGTCACCAGATGGCAGATATCATTACCAAAATGCCCATGCTATAGTTATTACCATACTAGACGTAAGGATTTACCGATGAGTGAATGTGGACACCGAGTGAAAGGTGCTGGTGTTGGAAGTATCAGAATCCTAGCTACCATTGCAAAAGAAGGATCTTCGATCTCAACCAAAAATGTGACTCTACGTTTAGTTATATCATTCCTTTTTTCTTAAGTAACTAGGCCTTTCTGCCTTCAAACCGTCTTCAAGCATTTGTCGTGAGTAGAACTGGGAGGGAGATTGCTTCAATCCTAAACCTCTTTTGTTTTCTCTGTCTTTCCAAGGCTCTGATTGCATTCCTGCCTTCAATCTGTTAGAAAGCGGGGCTAGGGTGTACTACGTGGGGCCGAACATTGAAGTGCAGCGTATAAGGTGAACATCTGACATGTCCGTCAAGGATAGGATAGCGTCAAAATATAGTGCATGTTCTTGTAGTAAGCTTATTTCGAAGGTAGGAATAAAAGTTAAGAGGAGTTTGTTTCACGTGGCCATTCCGTAAAAAACGGCGAGTCGTTGCTCCTGCAAAGATGGGAGTATACCTGAGATCCTCTCCGATCTACTTGATTTAACGTGTATTTTCAACGGGCTCTAAATCGACTCGTTTAACATCCTTTGGCTTTTCGCTATGAACTGTTTGGCGTGATCATATAAACTTAACCGTTCTGTGATCCTAATTTTTCGCTTGTTAGCTGCGCTGTGCTAGACTGTTGATGTAAACAGCATACAGCAGGATCAATCCCACTATCCTAACTATTAGGAGGCGATGACTCGTTTCGTGCCCCTTGGACAGTCCCGTGAGTAATGCACTAATAGTAAAACGATTTGCTCTCTGCATCCTCCAAGTATGTATTCAAGTTTAGGCCATTGATTATCAGTATCACACTCAAGTACCTTGAACCCAGCCTGTGAGTAGATGATCTGTATTCTACTTCTTTAACTCTTATGGCCTGTGCCCTTCCTTATTTGATAATCAACAAACCTTCTGCTTTTATGATCAGCCCAGCGTTAGGCCTCTTTAAGATCATTTCGATATAGCTCGCGAGCACGATCTCAACTGCTCTTTTTGGGGGCGTAATTTTCATAAATCTCTGCAGTAAGATCTATGGAGTACGACAACGAGAGAGACCCAAGCCTAATCTGGAAGGAGAATTATGGATATGCAGCAACCGTCTTTATTTATCCCTAACTGGAAAAAGCTAATCACAGTATTGATTGATCAGCCGTCGATCTTGCCTTCAGGAACTGAATTACCTTTCTCACAGGCTTCCTTCGTTTTTGACACTAGGAAGTAGTCAAACACACATCATCCCCTCGAAAAGTTTGCCCAATTGCTGAAGAGGCATATAGGACTATAGGACGATGGGTATACTAAGAGCTTGTTGGACTTTGAGAGGAGAACCAATTTCTTCTGCTTCTACCACTCAGGAAACCACTTCTTTTGTTATATGTTTGCAGTATAGTGGTCGCAATTGTTTTGAGTATGCCGTCCATGCCAGGGAACTTTTTGATGGCTAACTGTGATGGCAGGGGATCAGCTTACTCTTGACTGTCAGGATCTCTTACTCTTGAGTGTCCACTTGATCACTTTACAAGCTTTAATTGGCTCTACTACCCAGAGGTTCGAGTTCATTTCGCTACATAACTGCTTGAAATGAACGGATTTGCTAATTTTAATGATTTTTCGTCGCCTCTTAATATCTCCTAAAGTAAGGACAAATTCAGCCTTTCAGACAAGCCCTTCGACACTCGTCGATCTTCGACGATTCCACCAGAAATATGGTGGTGAGTGTCGCCAAACTCCATTTCCTCAAACGATGGGTAATGTTGAGTTGAGCCCTCTTATGAAAATTCGTATATCCCACAAATAATGTATCATAAAATTCAAGGTTGTTCGTGATACGTGATAAGACATTGGATGTGGACATATCTGTCAAAAAACAAGGTTTCCTGACAACATTCGATCGTTTGGGTAACGAAATGTTGACCGATCCTTCCGAATTTAAGGAGAAGAGAAAAAGTTAAGGCTCTGATTTATGTCCCAAAATGTGTCTTATCTGTCCCAAACTGTATCGTAGGAATTAAGAAAGCAAAGTGATTTTAATTCTAGATTATTTGGAATAGCAAATTAAGGAAATTTAACGAAACGTTTGCTTTGAAAAGAGTTCAAATATTTTGGGACATCCTTAAACCATTTTTTTTTTGTTTTTTTTTTTTTTTTTCAAATTTTAATAATGTATTATTAGATCTAAAGCAACCTACATTCGTCTGAAAAATGAGGAGTACGATGTCCTTTTCCGATAAGAAAATCAAAGGACATATCGCCTTTATAATTCTAGGTACTTTAAGTAGGTATATTTTGCGGATCATTAAAATTTTCTATGTGTCATGGATCAATATCAATATAAAAAACTGCATTTAGAAGAGCTAAATAAATACTAATGATCAAAAAAATAGGAAAAGCACCTAACAATCAAATAGAAAACAATCATCAAAGTGAATGCCATATCCCAAGCAGATCCAAGGGCACATGTCCCAAAAAAAAACTAAATTATACAAAACACATCAACCAAACTCCCTGCTTCAAAGTACAAAACGCAAAAGAAACTCCTCATTGAAATCATGTTCGTTTCATAAATTTCAAAACTCTCTCTAAATTACATCAAAAAAAAAAATCGTGAATTCAATTAACAACTTCCCAAACGACAAACATTTCACATGAAGGGGGCTCTTCTGCCTACGTTCGTTCGCACCTCATAAATCCACATAAAATCACACGCATATATACTCACAATCAAATCAAATATATGAAAAAAGGTGGAATATATATGTACATAATATGATGATGATGAAAAAAAAACTCTGTAAATATCCTTATCTGAAAATGTTTTAATTGACTTACCACACCGACAGCAACTGGTTCCGACATAGGACTCGGCAAGGAAACCCCATGAGAGTTCTCGGCACGTACAATGAAAAAATAATTAAGCCCAGGACTGAGGCCGAATTGTGTATAGGTCGTGTTCAGAAGGCGAGTTGCAACTGTCTGCCAGCCGTTGGTATCATTTCTGCCAAACATTTCTACCACATAACCAATGAGACTTGACGCCCCCACTTTGTTGCTACGTGTCCATGATATTGTTACTGTATCATCGGTCTTCTCTATTACTTGCGGCTTACCTGTTAAAGATAATAGGTTAGTATTTGGTAACTAATGGTTTTATAATATTAAGTGCTCACCTGGAGGGCCGGGATATGTTGACAGTTCTGGAGCACGAAAGAATGGTATATTTGGATTTCTAGGTAGGTCCAGTTTCAGGTATCCACTCCACGATGATTTTCCATTTCGATTTGTTGCTACACAGGTGTATAGACCAGCATCTTCGTTCTTGTTCAGTTCGGTAATGGACAGACTGCCACTTTCTGAGATGTTTATTCTGTCTGAAGCAACAATCGGTATACCATCACGATACCAGGCAATCGATGGCTTAGGCTTTCCCAGGGTCTTGCATGGCAGTGTTACCATTGATTTAACCGGCAATGTCTGGTTAACTGGCCCTTGTGCAATTAGTGGCGGCGGTAGCTCATCCTGGGTATCAATAGACAAAACGGTTCTGCTGCTGACACTCCCCACAGCGTTCACCGAGCTGCAAACTACAACTTTTCCAGAATCCTCCCTTTCAACTCTCTGAAAGGATAAGACGCTCCTTCCTTCGGGAGTCATTGTTACTTCAATTTTCCCATCCTGATATCCGGGAAACAATAGGGAACTGTTGCCCTCCACCGACCAGAAAAGAATTGGCTTTGGTAAGCCAGTTGTTTGGCACTCGAACACTACTTCAGATCCAAGGTCGACAATCTGTGTTTTAGGGCGAATCACAAATTTCGGTGGAGCTGAGGAATAAATATTTAATTAGGCACTTTAAGGACGAAAGATAGATATGTATGTATGTATACTTACAGTGAACTGTTAACATTCCAGTTGCTGTAACCGAGCCGACTGCATTATCCGCCTCACAGCTATATTCGCCTATGTCCTCGAGCGTCACGTCATCTAACTTAAGACTACGGTCTTCTAGGATGTGTACCCGTCCTAAATAAATAGAACTTTGTAATTGCATTCGGAAAACCCACCCCCACAAAAGAGAACTTCTTGCTGTGTTTAAGTTGTGCACAGAGTTCTCTCTCGCTCGAAAATCAAAGCTACAAAAACAGGTCGGCAAACAGACCGACGACAGAGAGCTCTGTGCTACAGAGAACATCAATTAACGAAATTAATGCAATGCAACTCTTTAGACAACTTGGTAATTGACAATTTGATGAGGGTGTCGTTTACTTACTTAATGGCATATTGCCTCCCGATGCTGTCCTACGCCATAGGACGTCCGGAAGCGGATCTCCGCCGACTCTGCACTGGAATATAACAGAGCTACCGACTACAGCAGTTTGGTTCTGTGGTCCTCGTATCAGGAAAGGACGAACTAGAAATAAATAAAAAAAATTAGTCCTATTTTCATTTACAAATCCACCACCAAAACTTACCATGAACCTTAAGAAAGGCAACAGCTGACTCCCGAACACCGGCGACATTCTTCACCACACACTGATATCGACCGTCATCCGATTGTCTGGCGTCTTGAATGGCCAGATTGCCTCCATCCACCAAGCGGATACGTTTCGAGGAGCTTAAGTCCATCGTTTGGCCATTTTTCCGCCACGTGATGGCTGGCTCTGGCGAGCCACGTGGTGGGCCGCATTCCATCAGGGCGGTTTCTCCTTGAGCAACCCTTGTATTCTGTGGGTCTAATCGGAATTCATCCCGCAGGACTGTTTGAAAAGATCAAGGAAATTGGTATTAGAAGCGCATTTAAACATGAAATTAGGGTGGTTGGAAGCTCCGCTCCTAAGGAGGTTATAAAAGGCGAAATCCTCCTCGTTACGGTTTATGACATTAGCCTCGTCCTTCGTCTCAGCTTTCTTTTCTGTCCGGGCAAAAACGGTGTGCCATACTGAGAGAAAACTTTCCACAGATTCATACCGCGCTGCTGCTATTCATACCCGCCCGACTTACACCACTATATACACCCAAAGTAACGAAAGCCTTTATAGGAGGATTGGCCGTAAATCGTTAATCCCTATATTAAGGCTAATCCTTAATAATTGCAGGTAGAAGTTGTAATTTAAGAGAAAAAGGACTCCCCGGGTCTTTTCAAAATTATTCACATGCTCTGTATATACCAACCGGGACGAAGGATGTATAATTTGTAGCCGTGTGCTAGACGTCGTACACACTCTCTGTGGAATCCAACACGGATATACTGCAAGGGATGTCCTGAAATTGGAGAACTACAGCTATAATGTACAAGGACCATAGCAAACTCCATAGTAGGGCTATATATTCCCCGTGATTTCACTACGAATGTCGAAGGATTTTACATTTTAATCTGTTCTTTCCCTTTTTCAAGGACTATTTAGCGTCTTGTGTTAATGCCCAGAAATGTGGTGTCTAATAACTGCTGGGCGAGTGAAAAATTTGTCTGCCATATGGTGGCTTTAAAGGAAATGAAGAATTATATTGAAATCGTCCTTAATTTGTTTTTAATCCAAACAGACTCGTTATAGTAATTTGTTTTTGGGGTCGTCGTGTTGTTTTGGGAAATTGTTGCAGTTTTAGTTTGGGGTTAACATGAAAACATGTAAAGTTTTTTTCTGAGTGTGGTATATGAGTATATGAATGCCAGAAGGAGGAGCAGCAATGACATGGCTGAAAATATAAAGCGACAGCTGAAATGTGTGTCGTGTCAGAGTAGTGCTTTATTTTATAGATTTTACGTGTTCGATATTTTCATTGGATATTGAACATGGCTTTGATTCTATACTTGTAATTGTTCCAAAAATTCAACTATAAAAAAGGGTCACCAGAGTTTGTTGTTTACAGTTCTAGTACAAGGACAAGTTTATGAGTTCAATTTTCAATCAGGAGATAAACTAAAAATAAAACCATCGACTGAAAAAAGTATACCATATGTTATTGTAGTAAAGATATACATATGTCAACGATGGATATGTTGGATAATAGACGTAGCCGAACTATAGAACTTGAAGTTCTTTTTATAGGATCATAATTATACACTATTGCCACCAAGGATAGAACAATTTGGAACCACAACATAATAGTGCAACTAACATCTATAACTTTCAAAACCAACTAACATCTATAATAGACTCCATCAAGGGATGATTTGGGTTGACTCTTCTTCAACGTTGGATGATCGAAGATTCAAAGTGATCTGAAATTTGGGTCCATCATCAAGAGACCCATCGCCCGCAAGTTCACACAAAATACTGGATTACGGAGACGGCATCGATAGGTTGTTTGACTCCTAAGAGTGAAGAGGAACCTCCTCACAAAGTTCCTTGACGAAAAGTGTATTGGATGAGAGCGAAATAGGCCAAACCTACCATTGAGCTAGATTTCCGGGAGTACGTGATGGCAAACTAGAATTTATTATCTAAAAATCAGGACTTTGCTTGGAACTATTACCTACTACTAGTCCAGAATCTTGCCCTAGCTACAGAGTCGACTAAATGCAGGTTGTCCCGTGGCAAGAGTTGGATTTGAAATTCGAATACATATTAGTAAAAACGTTGCCGTTGAGGATCGTGGGAGAGATACATTTAGTACGGTACGGCAAGAGAGCCAATGGTTTAGTCACGATGTCACCGAGATCCATTGAGCATTGGCTTAGCATTCGGCGGTAACGATCACCAATCACAGTGACATTTTCACCACGAGAATATTTAAAGAAAAAGGGAGTTCGAATATTACGTTCGTAAATAGGGTTGTTCAAACGGTAACTTCTGTGCTGTGCAGGGCTTTATGGTTTTTCAAGCGCAAGTTTTCTCATTTTGGTGCGGAATGTAGGCATTTTTGTTTGTTGACAAACCCCTTTAAAAGAAAATGTGCTTCGCCACAGAACGAAATCTTGTTAATAGTTCCAAATCGCCGTAATCTGTTTAAGCAAACCGTTTTCTGAATAAAAATATTGTATCTTAACCAAACTGTGCGGAGTGTCAGGCAGACAGACAAACATTTCATCAAACAGTACCTACGTATGAAAAAAATGAGTTTTTATGATTTTTTTACATGCTGGCAATGACCAAACTTCGGCCAAAATCAACTGTAGATGAATTTTTATTTCCTTTATCGATTGCAATTAGTTTCAACCGGTTATCTCATTTCCATCACTTTTTCCATTTTTAGAGCACTTTTTAGGGATGCCCTGCAGTGCAGGCCTACTTAAGGTCCGCTTATATCTACAGACCTCGAGCTTGCCACACACCGACAGACGCCGTTTATTCACATCTAGCGTGCCGTATCAGACGACAGACAGTAGTTCTATGAAAATTCACTTTTAGCTTTCTCGCACAAGACGAGTCGAAAGAGGGAAAAATGAATAGGCCATGCATTAGATGAGGAGGAAGGCTTTCATTAAATTCTTGCGGACAGTCCTATTGTGCAAACAACCTAAATGGTTCTTAAGTCTTGACAGAAGCCCATACGTTTTGCCAACGTCCGAGCTAGTAAGGCAATTGAGGAACTACAAGCACCTAGTTTAATTTGTTGAGAGCGGTGAGGTAAAAATCTATACAGAAAGTTTAAGAGTAATTTGATAAAAGTGGACTTGTTAAGATAGTTTTTGCAGAAGCAAAGCGTGATTAACGCTATCGAAGGCTTTTGAGAAATCAAGCAATAATAGACAGCACACGCAATGGTCATCTAGAAAAGTACGAATATCACTATGCATATTTAGCCCATAGCGTTAGCGACTATTACATGTTCTCAACTCGTTCGACTACGATTAAACAACAACACCAAACCAAATAAGCCTTAGAAGGTATTTCTCAAATCGAAACGCAAAGCAATATTGAACTTGTTTTATTTGAATTGTTGAATCATTACTAAATAATAAACAGCGTGGAAAGAAGCCAAGATTTCCAATCCATAATCTGTCAACGATTTCAAGCCAAAAAGTCTTCTTTTCTTTCCGGCCAAAGCGCTCGAGAAAATAATGGACTCCCCAGTTAGAATCTATCTAGTTCAAAACAATCTTTTAAGCCAGCAAAAATAGGGTTTCTGTCCTTCACCCAGCTGTGCCACTGCGCTGTTAAAGATTACGTCTGCATGTGCTACCTACATTACATCACTATGTGCTACCTACATTACAAGCACGAACACGGGCTACTCTATTACTTTCTAAAGTCACTCATAGATGGCGCAATTATGGAGAGCTTCGTTGAAAATCATCGCAGAGCTTCGAAATTTTGCATGAACATCCGTGGGGACCTCCCGCGGAAACATGATTGAATTTGACAATTTTGTTCCGAGATATTGAGGGTTTTTTTAAGGAAGCAAATAACGAATTCAAAATGGCCGCACCAATATGGCTGACGACTTTGCCAATTGTAGTCCGATTCCAATAAAAATCGGTATATGGGAGTTTTCAAAGTCGCAAATAACAAATTTTTGATCGAAACTTATAAATTCAAAATTGCGGGACCAGGATGAATTTTGCCAAATAAATGTTGTTTCCCGGTTGGCTGTATGTAGATTGTTCCAAAGTTGAAAAATCGGAAAACCTTGAAATCCTAGCTACAAATAGGAAAACATTGAATATAGCATGTCCTGAAGCCCTCTAAGCAATCGGTTAAGAACTGATCAACAAGATTTTTTTGATAAGATGGTAGGGAGAAGCAATGAATAAGAAGGAAAGAAACCCTTCATCTCGGAAATTTCAGGTATAAGCCTAGGATTCTGCAATACAGGAAGAGGCTGGCATCTATGGGTAATCCAATAAAACCTGGGTCAGTGACATTACAGATGAGAAGCCAGGGGTCAAGCTATTGTCCCTTTATTTCACTCTGATGGGTGCACCGATGCGCAGTAGATACACTGCTGGACTGGATAGCAATGTTATATGGTGGTTTGGCAACCTAAGGTTTAAAGGATCTGACTACTAAGATCCGAAATTCGTTTCCTATGCAGTCAACACATTACATGATGCAACACAATCAACAGTGCAGAAAGAAACTTATTTCTGCGCTTTACTCTTCCTCATAAAAAAAGGGTCCTATTTTTGAAATAATTTAAACTACATCTACCCTACCAAAATTTAATTGAGAGTAAAAATCCCAATTCAAAATGAAATTGCGACAAATAAAATGCAAAAGTAATAAAATCCTTATCTCGATAATGTTCCTCAAATAAATTCAAGAAATCGTCCTATTTTTTGTTTGGCGGCAAAGTTGAATAAACCCTTAAAACGTGTAAATGTCCTTTCATAAAAGATTGATGATGACGTTCGATGATGGGTGCTATTCAAAGTCAGAGGGTGGATTTAAATCCTTTTGGAAGTTGTCTATTATAAAACATCTGCGATGTGTTGAGAATCTAATTTAAGTTTTTGTGGTGCTTTACACTTATGTACTTTTGAAAAATTAGTAAAAAAATTTAATAAAGAAAAAGTAAATAGAGTTTAAATGAAGTATAGTATTAAAAAAAGGGTATTCACTAAGGAATTATGTTACAACAACCCAATACAACTTGTACCTACCTACATATACAAAGTTATTGAACTTGAAATCGTATAAAATCAATTGTGTTGAAAAACTTCTTCCTCTTTATAAACTTATAAACAATTTTCATCACTTCTACAGATACCACCCCCCCCCCCCCCACCCCCAAAAAAGGGGTTTCTCTTTGAAAATATAAAGGATATAAAGCATCGAATCAGTGTCTGCACCAATCCCTGCTGTTGCTGCATTATATATCGCCCTTAACTTTAACAATATCGCGCAAAAATTTGACAACTTTTTGTGTTCCCTCTTTTGTTTTGTCGAGCGCGGCGGCAATATTGCAAATATCTTTCTTTTGAACTCTCATCCATGAGAGAGTATTTTCCAGCAATAAAATGTGAATGAACCACAAATCTCTCCTGTTATAGTATAAAAAATCTTCCCCCATCCCCAAAAGAAATTTACTTTTCAGGAATTTCTTTTATTTTCTTATTCCCGTTGAGACAGAAAAGCTGAGACGTTTTTTTTGGTGTAGAAGTTTTAGTTAAAAAGGACGAAAACCACGAGCGGAAAATCTTTTACATATTTGAAATATAAGATAGTAGGTGTTTTTTTTTTGTTGAGACTTACAAGCAACTTGAAGGGTCGCGTTCCTGCTCCTCACTACGCCGAGTTCATTTTTTGCTTCACACCAGTAAACGCCGGCATCACTTTCCCGTCGTGAGTGGGTGACCTGAAAAAATAAATTGTTCTTGTAAGAAACACTGTAGAGGTCGGTGGCTCCTTCGAGTATGGCACCCCTGGCAGAAGTAGTATAGTAGAGAGATAGAAGGCATCATCTCATAGTCGGGACACAAAAAAAAAATAGAATCTCAAGCCTTAAAAGGACACAAATTTAGTGGCAGTTGCGGCAACGATATGTCCCATCGCCCCTAGCTAACTAGGGGCCTGAAGGATGTGTCCTTATTTGAATGTGGGTGTCTAAATTATAAGACAAAGAGTAAGAAAAAGGATACGGTCTTGTGAGAGGCATCACAAAATACAGAACAGAAGGGTCATGAGATACTCAAGCACAGGCACACTCTTAAGTGGATTCCATGTGGTTCTAGTTTCGTTTTTAGAAGAAAAAAAAATACTGAGAGATGCCTGAGATGATGTACTGCTTTTTAGTCCTTGGCTCCTTGCTAGGGAGCATTTATGCCACTTTCGACTGTTAGACGACTTAAAAAATAAACAAAAATACACCCAGGACATTGAGTGTGTGCGCTGCGTGCGTGCCTTTCTATCAATCCAAAATGAAATAAAACCTCAGGACACGAAGACGAGAAAAGTCAGAAAGTGTCCCGACCCTTCCGGGTGTGTCTCGCCCTTCTGGCTGGGTTGCCTACATATACTATATATATTGCTGCAATCCATGTATTCGAAGGATACAGGAAAAGGTCGTAAACAATCTCGAGTGGGACAATACAATTCAATTTCCTCTGCGAATTGCTCGAGAATAAAAATAGGGGGCCAACCCCGCCGCCGCCCGTAGCGGCATGCTGTACTATACTCTCTCTCTCTGTACAACTGAGTCATGTTATTTACCTTCAGGAAGAATAATCCGCCAGCTGGCAACAGGATCCTGTGTGATCCTGGCTCTATTTTCAGTGTTTCACCATCCTTGTACCATTGAATTGACGGAGTCGGGTGACCCTCCGCCTTACAGTTTAATGTCACGGGCTCATGCTTCGGTACCATCACGTCCAGGGGGTGCTCCACAATTCTGGGATTCTCCATACCTGAAAATAGACCAAAAAAAAAAACGTGCAATAAAAACAGCTGTTTTCAATAAATAATAATAACAATATTTTTTCCGTCTTCACAGGAAATTAATAATAATAAAATCCAAAAAACAAGATTTATCGGACATAATTCCGATAAGACGCCATCAAAATGTGTGTGTGAAGATAGTAGGAGGACCAACTCGTACCAATCCAACCATTTTCGCCCCATTGAATGACAAACTCTTAAAATTTGAACTCCGGGTTATTTCCCAACTCAATTATGGCCGCCGCGTCTCGCGTTCATTCCAGGGCGGGCGTTAATACTCCAGCAATTTGCTCCAGTTTTATCTGAATTTTATGGGGTATTATAAAGACTTTAACTATTCCGGTGCTAAGAACGCGATATTGACCGTTGTAAAGAGATATAACAAAAAAAAAAAAACTCAACACCAGATTATCGGGATTTTTGATAACGTCTTTAATTAATCCTTAAACAGTTTTAATGAATGAGAATTTATTTTCTTTGGCTCTGATAAATTTTTAGGCTATCCTTTTGTTGTGTGTTATCTTTTTTTTTTTTTACTTTTTGTTAAACTTGCGCCTGAGCTCAACTGATTAATTATGTTGTTGTAATGGTTATAAAAAAGTTTATGGAAATTAAAGGCGTGAAAGAAAGAACGAGGAAAAAAACAATAACACCAGAGAGAAATGATTACACAAGAAATGATGTTTAGGAGGATGTTAACAAGACTTGATTGATTTTATAGTTGTCATTTGATAGTGGACGTTAATTTTTTTTATAGATTGATGTACTAAAAGGATGCTAGTATGTGCGAAAAGGGCACGGGGTTGATTTGTTACGAATAAAATTAAAATTGGAAGATCTCGAATTAAATTCTGACGTTTAGTAAGATATCGGGTCGTACTGTGACCCCAACTTAGACATATAGTACTTTTAGCAGTCCCTATGACCCTATGTAGACAAAACTGGCTAATAATATTTATATCACTTATTTTAGTTGGGTCAAGCAAGGTCACGGCGAACAAAGAGACCCTGGTTCTCGCTATCTCAGTATAATAACAAAGAAGGCCAAACTTGTCGGGCTCTAGGCAGAGTTGGCAGGTGAGGTTCTCCCTCCTTTCGATCATCAATAAGTGTTAATTTAGAGCGTAGTGTCGAGGAACCAAGTATTCTAACATTTACTTTACTGTGCCCCAGTAATTATCTACCTGCGTTACAAGACCCCAAAATAAACTCATCTAAGCTCACTAAGCCATGTTAGGGTTAGGGATGCAAAACTAAATGACATCGGTTCAGAATTGGGAATGGTGGAGAGAAAAGTTGCGAGAGGTCATTACCGGATTGCGGTTGCAGGGTCGTTAAAAATGAAGAAGAAGAAGAATAGATGGTATTAGTGCCGAACTACTGACGGACAAGAACTATTAAAACGAGAGATTTGGGAAGAAAAACCCCTACTAGACGACTGAAATAAATCTATGTACATATATGTCTAATTCATAAAAAGGACGTCAGATTATCCCGTAAAAATTACAAAGATTTTGCGCTACTACCTGTTGGCTACAAGATTTTGACATCTATTCGTAGAAAGTATTCTAGGTAGTATCAAGCAGACTTCAGGAAGGATCGTCCGACAACCGATCAGCTGCTTAGGTTAGGGCAGTTTAGATATGAGTGAGCTGTTGGTCGGTTCACTTTATTCCAGTAGCAATCCAGGTTAGCGATCGAAACTAGCGCTGGAATGTCACTGGAATAATGTAAACCGACGCTGGAATGTAGTCTTTCCAGTCAACAATCCAGTCCAGTAACTGGATTGACAGTCTATTTTTTCATTCCAGTTCGCCCATTTCAGCGGCACTGGAATAGTGTATGTATAGATCACGATTTTTGTAATCACGTATTGTTTTATTTCCAAAACTCCTCACAATCATTAAGTTAACTGAAAGACAAACTTTTACCGTGTTACCGAGCAATAAATGTAGACGATATGATTCAGTCTGGACTGGATTGACACGCTGGATTATTGGACTGGAATAATGTGAACCGCGCATTACGCCAAAGGATTAGGCCCATTGTGATTCCATAGTGATCGCACTTTAAACCTGGGGTTAAAGTGTCGTTTCTTCGCTAAACCACCTCGAGGACGTAATGAATCTTCTAAGTTGCGGGATCCCAATATTCGAGATTTCCGCAAGCTTGCTTACGAATGTGGTTAGTCCCCTTCTACTTAGGGTTGGGAAGTGACAGAGAAGGTGTTTTACACTTTCCTTTACGTCCAAATTCTTACAGCTTCTGTAAAAATCGCATTTCTCGAGACCTTAGCGGGCCGCATGCGTCCCAATCAGACAGTGTCCGTTCAGCACTCCTACTATAACTCAGAGGCCTTGAAGCGAAGAGGCTTCAGAAGTGAAGTGGTCCGCCTGAGATCATAGGAGGAGCTAAGATCCCTCCAATGCTTCTATGTTTTAATCGGAGTTGTAAAGTGGCCCGAGGAATACCAACCATTTCCTTTCCAGGAAGAAGAGTGGCGGGCGTGTCTTTCCTTGGCAGTTAGTCAGCTTTACGTAGTTTTCTTTAATAGTTTTCTCTATATTTCGGCGACCGGGCACCCATACGAGGAAGGTGCTGAACAAACCCAGAATAATAACTTTCGCAACCTCTCAGTTCTCTTATATCCTACAAATCAAAGTTACTACTAAAAATTGCTCGATGACATGTATATGACATCACATAATAGTACAAAGGGTGATACTTAAGCCTGATCGTAAAACAAAAAAGTTTAGTAGTAAGTTTGGTTCGAAGTTTGGAATAGAGGGAAGGTTAGGGTAATAAGAGCCTGAAGGATGTTAAACGAGGAGTCCATGGACCGTTTCATCGTTTCAGCTCCTGGATGCTGAAGGAGTTAATACCAAAGAGACGACACTTGCGCAAAGCCCGCGAATATAACAAAAATCAAAACAAAAAATTTTGTAACCGGGCCTCGATTTCGCAAAGTCGACCACCTCACTAGCAGCCGGCTGAGTCAGAGACACAACCGTCGGAGTGTTATGCCTGCTAAAAAAGGTGAATTACTTTAACTAGCCGACAAATACTATGTCACCGGCAGTACCACACTACCGATCTATGCGGAACTTTGATACCCTATTATTAACCGGTTAGAGATGCATTATTAGGGCTACTCGAAGCACAAAGGAAAATAACTGGATGCCATTTTTTTCCATTTTAACGAATTCGCATTCCGTATCGGGTACAAAATTACAGGTTAACTATCCAATATAAATTCGGTATTCAACGTAGTTAGTGGCTAGTCTCCCATATACAGGATCGCGTAGTTAAAGGTCCTTGTTCGAAAATGTTATTTTCATTAAACAAAATAAATTCAAAGTAAATCGTAAAAACCAAAAAATTTGTTGTTAACTCTTCCACGGACACTACACTGCATGACATATTGAGAATCTCTCCTTCTCTCCACTAAATGGCACGTGACTGTGACTTAATTAAGACAGTGATGTTTGCCGTTTGCCTCATTGACATTCACGAGCTACCTAAATTGCGTTATAAACCCGAGGCGCCCAGTGGAAAAGGGGTAGATATATACCCCGGCATTAACATAATTTACCTCATAGCTGGCGGCCAAAAATTCAATGAGCGAGGAGCAGCCCCAAGATGTTCTATATTCTATGCAACCGCATGGCTTTATTCTCACTGTGTTCTTTCGGGGTCCTGCCGTTGTTTTAACTTTTAGCACAAGGATTTTCACAAGCTATTTGCCAAGGGAAAGTTTTATTTGTTCTTATTTCATCATCATCCCCATCAGCCCCAGTCAGCCCTTTCCTTCTTCCCTTAACTTAATGAAGGAAATCGCCGAATATAACCGGAAGCGCTTCTGAGCTGCATACACTTGAATTATTCTGCAGACGGGATTTTGGTAGTAAAAAAAAATTTATATAGCCGGAAATTTTTTTTTATCATAATTAATTTTCATTAGAGGTTATTCTTAACTTTTGGGAAATAGATTTTTTTTGGGACGTCTGGTGTAAGAATAGAAGTTGTTTTCGGAAGAGGCGACTGCAGACATTTGGTAGGTGGGAAAAGGTATTTTTTGGCAATTCTATTTACGTATTTGGGGTTGATAGTTAATTTGAGGTGGTGTTAAGGCGGGTTTTTCTGCAATACGAGATAGTGTTTAGCGCTAGCTTTTGCGTAAACTACTGTCAAGAATGAAATTAATGAAGTCATATATAGAACTACTAGGCAGTGAAATTTGAGTCTTCCGCAGTGAGTATTTCCGAACTCCGACAACATCCAAGAGTTCCAATGGAGGGTTTATCACCATCTACTTAAATATCCTCCAAACTCTTCATAACCTAAGTTATGTTATTTCTCGAAGTAGACATTTACACCGTAGAACAAATGGGGAATCCCCAACCCGAAGATTATGTGAGCAGGGCCGGCGCTTGGATTTTTTGCGCCCGGTGCACTATGCCATATTGCGCCCCATTGGCTGTTAATTTTTGATCGCAATGAAAACTAATGAAACAGACACAAACACTCGCTGGACGGAAAGAAATAATGTTCATAGTTTGCGCAAAATTTAAGATTTCACAGCGAGTTTCATAAGGGTCAACATCCAACTAACAAAAATCTGCTGAAAACATCGTTTGCAGAGAAGAGAGTAGAAGAGGACGAGGAGATGGGGCAGATTTGGTGTTTCTGACCTCTGTCGCTTTATTAAAAGCTCCAACTGACTTGAAATGGCCTGAATTTTGTCCCAACACTAGAATGTGCCTAATTTTTGCTTCTCATTCTAGAAGACGAAGGTCTCTTCCTTCACCGGAAGCTATCCGCAAATTCGCCCGCAACTAGCATGCAGCAGGCACGCACGAACAGTGTCAATTGAGACAGGCGAGTTTCATTTCAAGCGCGCATGCTAGGTGGCCGTGGCGGAAAGGTGATTTTTGTGCCTGCGACAGGAGAGTGCATGCCTCTAGCGAATGAAATTTTTTTTTTGTGTAAAAAGTTCATTTGTAAGGGCAAGATTTTATTTTGGATGGTTGCTAATTTTACCTCCCTCTAACCGCTGCATTTTGTGATACAGCACGTGCCTTTAACTACTGAAGTTCCAGAGATAAAAGGTAATCATAGACGAACAGATCCTTTGTATTATTATTTTTTTTAAAAGGTAGAATCGTGCAAAATATTCTTAATATTAGAAGATGTAAAGTCAAGTCTCTCTACTCTTCTTTTTACAAATAAAACCTGTCTTACATGTAATGGGCAAATATATGTATAAAGGCCTTACTTTAACCCAAAAGAAAACAAAACCGCACTCGTCTGGATCTACATATTTCCATAAATTCAAATCAACAACACATTGCCCCGGTCCATAATGCAGTGTTCAAATACTCCAAAAATATTGCTTTATTTGCATAAACAACACGCCATAGATGAAATAAATTGAATTTCGATAAATCAAAAACCTCGAATCCTGTGCGAGTGTGTGTGTGGAAAACATTATTTATTTATTTTCTGTTTTTTTTATTATTATTAAAGACCTCTCGAAATCCCTTGGTATTTATTCAGCCACTTGGGCTTTAATTACCCAAACATCCTGAAAACAAAAGCAACAGAAGCAGGAGGGAATTTGCCGGGGAGCAAAAGCAAAAAAAAAGAAATTCTGGAGAAAAGAAAGAAATGTTGAAATCCACTTACCTTTGGATGCCTTCACATTCCACTTATGGCAGAAGGTAAACAAACAGTGAAGACTCCCGATCTCTGCCGGATAAATCATTTTCCCATCGCAGCGGCAGCAGCGCCCGCCCAGATGCAAGGCTGCCAGCAGCAGCATCCCATTCCCGAATACCGAGAAAAGGGAAAACAGATATCACACGGGAGCGCCAGGACTCCAGACACGTAGAGGAACCGCACAATAAACTCATACCACGTGAGATATTTGTTTATAGCAATGTGAACGTGTTTGCATATATTCCGCTGCGAGTGGGGAAAAGCTTTTTCCTGTTTTAAATTTCCATCAGGATTTAAACAAAGAACAACACTCCAATAACAGAGTGCCTGGCGAGTTTGCCGAGGCTGAGGATGCTCCGGCGTTTATATTTACCATGATTAAAAGCAATCGTTCCCCGGGTCCTTCAGACAATCGCTATTTGCACCTGCAGCCCTAAAGACTTACCCTTTTCTCTGCTGCTGGGGTACCCTACGCCCACCCATACACGGGGGTAGATTTACATGAAAGTATCATTTAAACAGACAGCATTTGTCTTTACGGCGTGAATCTTATATCCGGGGATGAGTACCACTCATTTCTGACAGTTTGACTCCTATCCTACCCTATCCACCTGACGTTGTCGGTAGTCATTTCATGCAGGTATTTTTGGGGGTGAGGGTGGCCTTTGAGTGGGAGAGACAGTGCACCGGTCATTAATTTTAAATTAGTAATCGCTGTTAAAGAGTGACTCGGCGTGTTTACATGGTGGTTCCTTAACAAAAAACCTTTGACGGAGAGAGGACAAATTTGCATTTCTTTGATTTTATTTTATTTTTGTTTAAAGTATGAAATAATTGAAGATGTGTGCTTGAACACATACTAAAGAACGTCTGGTTCATTTTTTCATTTATATGAAGTACTGAAAGTATACCGAAATTGAGCTTATTAAAATTTTATGTGCCCAAAATCGTATATCTCTTTGAGTTTGGGCAAAATATGTCGAATAGACAAATCACATGTGATGTTCCGCAAGGATCCGTACTAGGACCGTTGCTTTTTACCATGAACATAAATTATCTCAGCAGTGTCGTTACACGAATGATATCCAAATTTACTTAAATAGTTTTAACGAATTGGTAGAGAGCTGTATACACAAAATTAATGCAGATCTTGAGTGTCCGATCGTCTAGGCCTCTTTTCACTAAATCTGTGGGTGCTTATATAGATTCGGGATCAATGATCTTAGACCACTTTCTGACCAAGCCGCTGATGACTCGGGTTTCAAACAAGTGTGCTCTGATTGAAAATGCCCACCCCTCAATTGCACGTTTGCAGTCCCATTTTTCGGTTTGGCAGAGGCACTTGTTAGCCTAGGCACTTCTCCAATTCGCTTAGTTAAAAGTACCTCTGCTTGATAGCATACAGCTCTCCAGAAAGACAAGGTTGGTGACAGTGGGTGCTGAAATTGCACGTTTTGCTAAACCTGGGCTTTTACCCTTCATCCTCGAAACCCATACCAGCCTTTTTCTTGGAGCAGCATGTGCTAGCACGGTACCCAGTACAGTCTGTCGTATAATACGAGCAACCTAGGTTAACCCATATCATATGTTCAGGAAAAGGGGTTTAAACTGTAAAATCCATTTCTGCCTCTAAAATTGCTTTTATAATACTGACTGACTATTGTAGAATGCCTTGTGGCAGTTGCTTATAGCTTGGTCGGCAAGTTTATACAGGTCAAAATGATCAAAAAATAAAATCGCTTTAGATCACCGATCGGGTTCTAATCGACAGGCACTTAAACCAAGTTAAACGCGGCGGCCACTTCTGCAGATCATCGCCCAGATGGTTATTTATTCTCACTCTCAGCGCACCGTTTCTGGCCCTTTTCTTTACTTTAAGGTGGAGCCGTACCAAATTGAGTAGAGTCTACGACGATGTTCGAATAGTTACCTTGGTGAGTAACAAGTCATTTTTTAGTCTTACTTAGTTTTTTACCTATCGTCTTACGCAAGCCCATCAGCTGGAGATCAAATCATGTGCGAACGGTGTGGTATCTCTTGTTTCATCAATTATGGGAACGTCATCTGCACAAACTTAGTCGAAAATGTTTTGGTGACCGGGTAGTTCTAGGAGTTTATCTACAATAAGACTTTTTAGGAGCGCAATATAACTGGTCTCTGCCAACATCCTTTTGCTATACATAATTCCCTCCGGAGTAAGTGATACTTTAAATTTGGGTGTTCTCAGTACAGAGTAATTTCAGTAACAGAAAGTGTTGCCAAGACCTTGTCTTCGTTACAGTCTTGCTATAATGTCAATGGATTTATTGGCGAAGTCTGCCTCTATATCGAAGAATGTCACGCAATTCCTTTTTTCGGCCTTTCTAGCTGAAAAACAAGTCGATCTCCCTCCTGGAGGAAACTAGAAAAATCATGATGGAAGTTTACTCTCCAGGAAGCTTTTTCCGGTAGGCATTGCGGTTATTCGAAATAAAATGAAAACGAGGTTGAACCAAGTTTGTTTTGATAGAATCGTGAACGAAGAGGGATTGAAACCTGCTCTAGAAACATTTGTCCCATTCAAGAAATCGCGGCTTGGTGAAATATTCTCCACTGTCACCAATGCGTCAAGAAGGTCATTTCACTTTAACAGGGGCGGCGTTTTCATAATGGTAAATGGTGCACTTCCACCGGGCGCAATTCGACAGGGACGCAATTTTTTCATTGTCCTTCATTAGGATCAAAAATAAGGGCATACTGCACCGGGCGCAAAAAACCAAGCGCGGGCTTGTTTGTTTGGTGTCCGGTCATGTTAATCGGCACTATAGTGATCCAAATAAGCGACGAAGTCATCGATGATTTTGACACCTGCATCTTGGTACTTTATAAAGCTATGCTGAGCAGTTTTCGAACCCCTAAAGGATTTTCATTCGAATCCGAATGTACTAAAGCTTCAAGCCGGGTTGTACCAACTTCAAACATTTTATTCCAGGCCAGGTCTTACCTCGAGAACCACGAGTTTGGTAATATTATCTGATACTGACAGCCGGTAGAAAAAGCAAGAACTTGTTGTTCCGTCAAGTCTGAGCGACAAATCGATAGGCAAATAACTGAACCTGTTCAAGCAGTTTTATCATTTTTCAAACTATGGTTTTGTTGTAGAGAAAATTAATAATGTAAATTACAGTGATTATTGCTCAAACTTTTTTTAGGTGTATTAACACCTAATTTTTTCCCAACCCTACCTCACCAACAAGGACAAATCGATCAAAGTTACTCTTAAGCAGCTTTGGTGATAATTATAACATAATTGCAGTTGTTATCTTAAATCTTGTGTTCAACCCTATCTAAATCAATCAAAAAATAAATATTAAAAACCTTAAAAAAAAGAATTTACCAAATGGGGGTAAATATGGAAGGTCTTTAACCTGTCAACACGTTCAAACATTTCTTCTTATTTTTTTTGAATATAACATTTCAGACTATATTCCATAAAGCAATACACCATACCATATCCTTACATATAAAAAGGGCTTGCATTACAGCCTATTCCCTCCTGCCTACATATTTGATTTTCTGCCACATCATCCTCTGTCTTTCAATATTTCCACCTGTCGAGAAAAATAAAACCCAAAAAAAAGGTGAGAGCTTTTTTTTTCTTTTCATAGAACGCGAAAACGATTGAAGAAAACCCAGGACCCAGGACCCAACCCTACTGGGTATAAAATTTTTGTTTCTCTTGACCTCTCTGCTTGTCTATCGTATCCTTGGTCTATTCTAGACTTCCTTAAAAATGTATTTCTAGGTTTTACTATCTGCACAAAGGAATCAGGAGGAGGAAAAGTGAAATTGTATGTTTGTATGTGTGTGTGTTTTTTTTATTATGTATAAACACTGGCAAGGAAACGAACCGTGATTATACAAAAGATATTTTTCTATGTCCTTTTATCATTCAAGATCAATTCCAAGTTTCAAATGCCTGCCCAAATGGTCTTCAGGTCGAGTTATGTTTTTTTTTATGTCCTGTGAAAATCACTATCAAAATGGTTACAATTACCCTTGACAACTTGCCGCAAGGAAATGCTAACAATGTCCACGGGAGGAAAATAGGTGAAAAGTAGAAGAAGAAGAAGACCTGCACAGGAAAAAAACCGGGGAAGAAAATTCTTTTCCTGAAACATTTTCGTGATAAATTAGACGGCAATTCACAACTTGAACAAACTAAAAGGACTAACAAGGAGTTCGCCGAAAAACCGAAGGCGTGATGATGTTGGGTTGTTGGGGGTGGTTCGGTATACTCTGCTGGGGAGGAGCAGCATCTCGGATGTATGAGGAAGGATGCTGGCTGAAAACGAGGCGATCACAGCCAACAACTCAATTGTGGGCTGCTGAATAGCATCCTAATATCGGAGGATTAGATAATTCGTGAAGATATCCAATTTTGTCTCCAATTCCAGTTGTTTTCGCAGACAGAATTCCATTTAAGCGATGACAACTAGAACGCTCTTGTCATAATTTATGTCCTCGTACGAGGCCAGTCAGTCGATGGATGTGTGTGTGTGTGTGCGGCGGGGATACGTGAATGTACGAGATAATACATGGAAATTGAAAGGGGCATATGTGGAGTATTGTGTGCCTGCTCCTTTATGCTGTTATATGGTGGAGCTTGGCTGGTCGGGTTGTGTAGTGGGAGGATATGACAAATATATATAGACGAGAATTTTCTTGGCAAGGAGAATTCTGTTTTAATCCCACTTTATTTTGTGTCCCCGAAAAAACCGCCCGTAGTCTCCTCGTATTTTGTGTATGATAGGATATTCAACTCGCCTACAATTGTTGGTGATGTCCTTCTAGCCATGTTAAGGATATACACCATGGCCATGCCAGACAGAGAGAGAGCGGAAAACTGCACTAAAGCCCAGAAATTCAATAGGAAGAACTCAGCTGAGGAACACAAAAAATGATTGAAACCATTTTGGCGTGAAATCAATCATCGCAAGGATCGAAATTTCATTATCCACCCCTGGTGATCCTTTGTGCTCCTGCCAGGACGTTATTTTTTCTACAAGCGACCCTTTTCATGCAATGATAGCAATCACCCTCCGACACAAAAAAAAAACTTTTCCATAATTCTCGAATGCACATTTTGCCTTGGGTTCTGCCTTTGCAGCCCGAGACTTTCCCCTTAGTCTTTCGGGGGGTGAAATTAAGGATAAACAAATTAAAGAGGGAGAAATCACATCGGAAATTGCATGGCGTGCATTTACAGCCGCGAGCTGGCATCGACTATGTCATTAGCGCTGTGCGGTGTTCCTGCTACAAATTTCGGCTGGGTTTCCTCTTCCCTTTTGGCACCGCCGATTTACACACAAACACGATAAAATATGATTATCGAAATTATCCTTGCTTAGTTTACCCGTTCACAGTTCGGCGCTGTTCACCAGGATCTGTGTCGTGCGCCCCGATCTGCATCAGTGGAAGAAAATCATCATCAGTCCTTGAGACTCTCGAGACTTTCTTTACCATATACCATCCGCACGAGATCTGATCCAAGCATGTCTCTGGGGCTCATGTCGCATCAGCTCCGCAAATGCCTGATGGCGGCATATAGCAAAACATTCCACTGTTCTCGAGATGAAATAATGGAACGACTTAAGGTCCTTATCGCACTTCTATTTTTATGGCTGCTACTTTGGAGGAGCCCTGACACGGGAACCGCCAACCTCCTGAATTACGAATGAAGGAGGATCATCCACGAGGAGACGGTTCGCCAGTGCGGCGGAGAGCTCTACATGACATTTTTCATTTCTGTGCGGGCCATTAGGAGTAATAAATTCATCTCCTGAATTTCTGAAATTAGGAATTTATAGCCGCTCGTTTTTGAGCTTCTTTATAATCCAAGCTGCTTTTGTTGGAATGGAAGACGTAATGCATCACTTCCACCCAGTCCCGGAGTCGTTAAAGAAAATCCGCATGCGATATGCCAAAATCTCGAGAAAATAATTTTATTTTCCCTTACACACACACACCCATACATACATACATTCAGGAGCGGATCCCCGGGCTTACAGTGGAGTCACTTGAAGAAGGAACTTGTGCTTGGTAATGGAGTAGAGTACGAGGAAGCTCTCTGGGTAGTGAATAACACTGAGTTCATTTATTTCAATCACACTAATCCATCAATCAACTATTTTTCTCCTATCGCGCGAACCACCGCTTGACGATGTGTTTTTTTTTCTCTGCTGGATTGGTGCGGCGGCGGTGGGTGTAAGGAGTCTCCACACCTCCTTAGTAAGTAGTCGGCAGCTATTGAATTTCTAGTTGAAAAGTGAATGTATGGGAGGTGATCGAATACGATGGGAATTGCTACCTAATCAAATCAATCATTTTGGTTATATAATGCGAGAGAGAGAGTTTATTAATGGCTGACGTATGTTGATAATGAAAACGAATTTTTGTTTGGGTTGATTGAAGACCTGGTTTTTAGTTAAAAATATGCCAAATTTGTATGTACATATGTGAAAAAATATTTGTTACCTTTATTTTCCTTATTTTAAAAGTCTGTATGCTTTTCAGAAAAATGTCAAAAGTTCAAAAATATTTTAATCACCTATAGAAACCTTGTTGCACAAAATATAGTCCGCTGGGGGCAACTGTTTTCGCTGTATGTCCCAAGAAGCGTTAAAGAACCATAAGTAGGTAATAGAAAACTCAGGAATATAAGGAAGGTATTGTTACAAAATTCTTCCACGAGAACCACGACCAATACTTGGGCCTTTATGGTACCTACCCTTGACGGCCAATGTATAACTCAGATTTTATGCTTTTTCATCAGATAAAATAAAGCTCAGAGGTAAGTCCCATGGACTGTTTTATCACGAGTGCAATGTGGGGCAGCAAGTTCTCGTTGGAACGATAATAGAATGAAATAACTACCAACACCAACACATAGTTTAACTTCCCAGTGGTAAAAATTGGAAGCGCTGCTCAGGGAAGCTTACTTTGAGCGGTGTTAAATATGCTGCCGAGGGAGCATTACTGGAGCTTTCATAAATTTTATAAAACGACAAAAAAGGGGCGAATCTTGGTGACCGTAAAGAGTGATAATAGCATACTCAATGGACCGGCTCTCGTGTGATATGGAGGTCAAGCAACTTCGGAAGTGGTTAGAATTTATTTAGGGGACTGCTTTGGTAAAACCACACTCGCGCTTAGAAAGCAGAAGGCATTTGCAAAAGATGAACAAAATAAAAGCTTTTCGATGCCGGATCACATATCCACAGGCATCCAATTCTAACACTTCTATCATAGCGATTGCTCTATTGATATAAAGACTCTACTGCCTCCACGGCAACCTTATACCCAAACACCAGATTATCCCACTCGGCTCATTATGTCTCCCTGCAGCTCCCTTTTTCGTGTACTTGACAAACCAGGAATTCGCTTCGAAACAGAACAACTCAACTGTGTAGTAATTTTTTGCCGCCTGAAATACATCCTACAGCATTCAAGATTTCAAGCGTGAGGTTCCAGCTCCTTCAACATCCTATTCTACACTTCAAGCTAAACTTACTTCTAGACATTGCACCATTACGTGACCAACGACCGGACGGACCGGCAGTACAAAGGGTGAAATCTAAGCTTAGAACGGCTACCTAAATAATTCCTGTAGAATGTCCTCACTAAAAACCATCGCCGTTCGTCTTCATCGTGTGGTGAGATTATGGCTTAGTTCTCTACATCAAGATGAAGTGGTACCAGGTTGAGGAGTCTCTAGCGCTGCAGTCGACCCGATGATAGAAAGGCGCGCCAATCTTTGAATTCTATTTAATTTAGTTATGAAACAAACAAAACCTAACTAACCTGGGTTATGTAATGGTGGTTCTTATTAGGATCTATAGGCTTTGCGGTAGGCCTATAGAAATCTGAACGTACTGCTCATTAGATTGTTCACGTTCTCGCTTCAAATACACTTTGGCATGTTTTGTTGCCCTGTTTGGGTTGTTGTGAAAAACCTCGGTGAGCTAGGAGTTAAAGCGCCCGAATACCATCCTAGAAGTCAGTGATTCGAATCCACCCACCCTGCAGTACAAAGAGGCATTACTTTTGAGCGCTTGTCTCCTAAAGCTTATCCTACAAGGAGCAATCTGGCCAATATTCGTTTCCTGGTATACCCTGGCAGAGCAGTTTTATCTGATTGACATTTGGTTTTACGATATCGCACCAACTAGCTCTTTAGAACTTCGTCAACACCAATAACTAAGACCCTCCGCACTCGAGTCGACTTTTTGACATCCTAGTTGCGTACGCAACTGTTTCGTGAGCTTGCCCGTGTACGGAAGTGTGAATCCACACACGGGACAACAGAAACGATACCGATTTGAAATTATTTTGTAACTGGTCACAATTGTATGACTAGAAACTGGACACAGAACACCGATTGATTCACAATCAGTTGCATTCGTGTCTGGACAAAGGTTTCATTTCGGTTGCAAACTGGTTGTGCGCGTGGTTATTGTGAAAACGTTTTAAAACTGGGATAGCAAAACGGTCGGCTCATGTGCGGAGGGTTTTAGAGTTTAGCTAAAAGGGTCGGTTGCCATACTTCAACAAAAGCCTTGAGAAGATATCTTCGTCCCTGCGTCGTCGTCCCTGTGTTTCACAGATAAAGTTCTGTAGACACAAGCCTGAGGTCAAAAATTCTTTATCGTGTGGACCCACCATTAGGAATTGATTGGGTTGTAGCCCTCCAGCAATAGAATGGGCTAAATAGCGTCTGCCTCGGGTGTTTGTATAGTTTTTTAAACTATCGATTTGCCCTTGTTCCACATGTAATAAGGTAAGTTGAATGCTTAGTCCAAAACTAGTTTGAAATACGTCGACTGGATCTGGAGATTTCTGCCCATTCTATTGTATTGACCATCAATCACTTACCAAATGTAATTCTTAATTAAATAATCTGTTCCACCAAACCTAGAACTGTTCCCTTTTACACCGATCAGCCATTTAAGTGTCCCAGAACACAAAATTTCTGTAAAACTTTATTAGACAACTTTCCACTGAGAATTATTGCTCAACACCACTGCTAATTCTCTAGCAAATATGTCCCGCTGTTGACAGGGCAAAAAAATTGATGAAATATTTTACATCTCCGTTTTGTATGTGCCCGAGTTTAAACGGTCGAAATAACACGGAGTCGCCACCTCCTCCATGGCACATAATTTCCTGAGCACAACACAAAATATTACACAAACCCTTTTCATAAATTGTCAAAGTTTACACGGGCAGACTAGGAGAAAACTTTGACCCAAACCTGATATATGCCGACAGTTCTCGGTCTCTTCCCTAAAAACTCAACCCACACACTGGGCCCCAAAAAGCATACAGCATCTTTGTACGGCGCTGGTGGTCCTCAATTTCTCACATCTTAAGGGAAAGGGTTAAACGTCTTCGAGGGGGGAAACGCCGCCGTAGCCGCAACTAAGATGATAATCGTGTTCAAATAAATCACCTCTTGCCCGACGATATTCCAGGGAATTTTTAACGCCGCCGCCAACCGTCGGTCGAGCCGTCAGGCAATTAAGCCGGGTGTGAAAGACGCAGCCGAGAAGAGGAACACCTCTTGAGGAGCACCAGACGTGGTAGCTGGATGCTGGGATGGATGGTGGATGCTGGATGGATGGGGCTGTGCAGGAGACGCAGAAGGGTTAATAATAACGTCTCGAGTCTCGAGATCAACTTCTTGTTCGGGTTCCGGTGATCTAATTGAGTCTTTCCAGAGATGTTATTTCGGTGTGATCAGTTGTTTACTTTTAATTAACTTGCACCTACCGACGACGACATCCACCTCAGCAGCCTCGCCTCGCCTCTCCTCCTCTCATTGTCAATGAGTCAACTTGTGGCACTCAATAAATTTTCTCGTCCCCAGAGTGTCAATATTAAATGTGTGTGGACGTTGTTCGAAGCCAGAAGGAACTATTGAAGTGTGTCTACGATTTTTTTTCCAAGGAGGAGGAAAAAGGACATCCAGGATGAACGCATTTAACCCATGTGAAGTGTGCACAGAAACTCCCCACAGTGAAGGACGATGCCAGTCTGGAGTCTAGAATGTGTCGCACATTGTTCTCTTAGGGAGCTGCGGGGCTGTGTCTTTTTATTTACATTACAAACATCCCGTAAACATTTGTTTGGGATGTGGATACCGCCCGCCGCCTGCCCCGTACCGCCCAGGATACCGCCTATAGCTCATATACAGCTAGAGCTGCATCAACAATACCAAAAAAAAAACGAGATCAAACGCTCCCAAGAAAAATACGGAAAAGTTGAAAAGAGGTGCCTTTGTGTGCTGTGCGCCGTGTTTACCGCAGGACCACCCATGTTTGTTTAAATTTACAGGAGAAAAAAAATGGGAAAAACTCTCGTCAAAATTGTTCTGCGGAGGAGGGATGAAGAAGCCGAACCGCAATCGGTCCTACACTGCACGGCCGCAATCAGATTCAATAGTGTACAGAGAGAACTTTTCTTCAAGATGACGACTGTATTTTTTGTTGTTGTTGTTTTTGTTGTTGTATTTAAGGAAGACGATCTCTTTATCTCAATCGACTGGCGGTCGATGCTGCCCTGCACCAAGGCGTCGTCGACGTCGTCGTCTTTAATAAAACTCGGACCGTTTCGAGGCCGCAATAAAAAGTTTTTAATCTTTTAATTTTTCTCGAATTTTATGAGCGGTTCTGGTTCGTCATTGTTGATTTTCTTGTGATTCGGAGGCGTCAAAGGCGAACCCAAACGACCAAATGTATCAATTTAACTGGCAGCGCTGTGAGCTATCGGCTGGATGTCATAGGGCTCCGCCGTCCGCACAGTCGAGGAGCAGCTCTTGGATTGGGATTTAGCTTTATTTAATGACGGCAGAGACTTCTCGAACGTGGAAATAAGGAAATGGACTTTGGTAGATTCAATTTTCCATGGACCAACGTTTTTTATGACTTTTAATCTTTGCCCGTTTCAATGAAGTATTCGATTTGATTCTCGGCGTTTTCAATAGACCAGAAATTCCCGCGGATTTCAGATTCTCTCACGGAAAAACTTTTCTCAAATTAAATTTTATCCGAAATTGATTGAAATTGTAAATCATTAAATCAACCGCCAGAAAATTAATAACTTTCGATTCCAATCAATATTTTCTTCCGTTCTGCTACAAGACCCAAAACTTTAACCCAGCAAAAAACACGCAACTATTAAAGTAAAGTTTAGTATCAGTGACCAAATCGACATTCACTTGTGAGAATGTCACTGAACAACACCCTCGCTGTTTGCATTGCTTCCTCCTAAGGGTTGTATTTTTTCGACAGGAGTGACATGACTAAGGATACTGTGCAGATATATTCTTTATAGCATATATACACTACAAACATACATACATATACAGTATGTCAAGTTTGTGGTTTATGTAGTGCAAGCTCGAGGGTGGATCAGTGTGTAACGAACCTATTCTGGAAAAAGAAAAGTTTTCGTCCATAGTTCAATTTCACGATGCCAGAGGCATTTGTAAACTTTAATTTCTTTCTGGGGTGACTCAGCACTTAAATGAGATCAGAATTTTTTTAAGGTCTTTTTGAAATGATAATCAATATTATTGTTGATATAGAGTGGGTGCATAATGAAATGAGTTTCAAATGATATTAGAGGGTCCGTCCCTTAAAGTGTTACGAATTAAGAATGGTACCGGATCATAAAAGTGTAGGCGTTTAAGCGCCCGATTGCCATCCACGAGGTTTGTGGTTCGAGTACAATTCGAAGTATGGTCCTCTTTTCCTTTTTTGTCTTTACGAGAACTAGTCTAGGGAAATTCCATCGGACTATGGATTATGGCTAGTACTGTGGATTATAATGTAATTGGACAATGCAATTTTGAAACATTGTTATTTCAAAGAAGTATTATGAAATGCTGTCCAGTCCTTGAGGATGTCCAGGGTTTGGTGCCCAATAGTTTACGTTCCTAAGAGATCATCGATTCAGGTAACACCTTACACTTGCTGATTTACCTTAGCGATAAAAATGACAAAGAGCGATCACAGTAACAACAGTCCGAAAACTACCTTCAAAATTTTCCTTGATCTTGCCCTTCGATCACACACGATCATTCGTCAACGAATCAACTCTACTGTTGTAACGGTCGGTTGTAAAATTTATTGTGAATGGGAAATTAACGTTCGAAAACACTTTGTAGAAATGGAAATTTTTCAAAAATCACTGTGCGGAATCAGAAAATTTTAAGAAAAGATAGGCGAGAAATTAAAACAAAAAATAGGGGGAGAAAATTTTTGATTAGAGTCTGAAAAAGGAAAAAAGTTTTTTTGGAATTTGGAGGTGAAAGGTTTTAGTACGGAAAAAGTTGAATTTTCTTGAAAAAGTTAAAAATTATTAAATAGAAAAAATTAAGATTTATTAAGTACGGAAAACCTTTAGTATCCAGTTTATTGTCAAAATAACTAGGGATTGCGTTGCGAGTTAACAACACCCAGGACTAGTTTGGCGATGCGAATTCTAGGCGACCATTCAAAAAAAAAAAAAAACAAAAAAATAAGCCAGAAGAGTTAACAATGGGGACGGGAATTTGAAGAAATTGGAAAGTGCCGAAAAGGATACCAGCCCTACAAACATTGCGTATTGCCCTTGGGTTGTTCAGACAGGATTTACTGGTTGCAGGGTTTGCGTAGTTATACTGTGAAAACAAGAAGAAAAGTGCTGTTTGCAGAAACTGATAAACGTATGGAGAGTTGGTGAGCGAAGAAGCAGGTATAATATCAGAAGACCGAGGGGGAATAAACTGAGGGATAATCGGCATTAATCGGAGGTGGTTTAATAAAAACAAAAAACAAAAACCAAAAAAAACCAGCGTTGGCGGAAAGTTAGATGAGATATAAGAAAAAAAACAACATACACTAGTTTAAAGGAGGAACGGTAGGTTCTATTAATACCAATTGATATACCGTGCTATATACAGGTAATTAAGCGATATATATAGTGATTCCGCACCAGCTGAGTCAGAAGAAAAAAATAAATACAAAACAAATACCCGAAATAATACAACACACCTTTTTCTTTTGCTTTGATTTTGATTAAAGAAAAAAAAATATTTTATTGCTAAAATAATAATTGATCATATGATTAGTATTAAGGTTTATCATATTTAAAAGTATTTAGTACAATATTTGGTTCCTTGTTATACTAACTTTTTGGTTTTATTACTGTGTGGTTAATTCTTGTGTTGGTTTCTATATATATTGATCTTCCGTTAGCTTATACGGTCATCTGTAATGTCATTTGTGCAAAGCGAGTAGTATTGGCCAGTACTGCGCGTTTTCTTTTGGTACCGTGATCTGCCTACATATGTACCGATTATAATGGAACAGTAATTTTGTACAGTAATTTTGTTGAATTGGACCTTTTGAGTTTAATAGGTGGACAAGGATATCTAAGTATTGTCGTGGTTGATGGTTAATAATCGTAATTGTATTATTGTTGATTAAATGGTTATAAATTAATAGAATGACCATGCGTTAAATTTGTTTCTGGTGGAATGGTTGAGGGGGGGGGTCATTCCTTTTCAGGGTGATGCGGCTCAGGCGAGGACCGGAGAATGATGGACGGAAGTCAAAGTTGCACAGACACAGGTAAGTGGTGAACCAACCGCGGTAAGCCCCGGCCACACACCCCACGACCCCTCCGGCGAGCTAGACAACTCCGTGTGGCCGGCGTAGGAGTTCCGGATTTTCTTTTATTTCTTATGTATGGTGTTGGCTCCTTGGCCATGCTCTTCCGGGCTTGTGGCTAAGGGGGTAACACCTCGCATAAGTGGCGCCCACTATTTATATCGCGCCATTATGCTGTTACATAAATGGCGCCCAACGTTGCTTTTAAAGCCCGTTGACTGTCCTACACGGACCTTGAAGTTTAAATTTTTTTTTTGGTTTAGTACCACTTGTGCCTTCACGGACAACTTTTGATTTTTTTTTGTTTATGGTTCACCACACTTACCCAGCGCTCGCTGTGGGCTAAGGTAGTACCGCGAGGCCTTAGTCCTTGTCTGTTTTGCTGAATTTTTTTTTCAGCGTTTGTCCAAATTCTAGGTGAATTTTTATTTGTCTTCGCTTTTAGGCCTACCCTTTTTCTTATGCGGTAACTTCTTCTTTTTTGGAGTAGCTTCGAGCCATGCTGATCTGCACGGCTTGCTAACAAGCGGTGTTCGCTTGGCTATGCGTGCAGGTGTAGTAGTGGTTCATCCCTGTCCTGTTTCTAGGGTCGGCGACTCTGGTATCAGGCGTGATACCGCCTGCCACTGCGTCGGTCCGTGAACAGGATCCTCTTTTTATTTTCCTGGTGGATGTTGAAGTTGGTGCAAGGGCTTAACCGTCTTTGGTAACAGGCGTGTTAACGCCTGCCACTGCGCCCCTTGTTCCTTCTGATGGTCCATCCAGTTTTTTAAATTCTACTTTTTGTTTATGTCCTGCGTCCATTTTTCTCTGTCTGTTCTTCCCAACTGATTGATTTTCCGAAAGGTAGCTCAGTTGTGGTTGAACAGCGGATACCCCAAATTTTTTTATTTTTTGAAGAAGTTTCCTTTCTTTTCCGTGACTGTGCGATTTTGAGTTTTGTTTCCGTCCTTCCTTCGGTGCGGACCTGAAGCTGGGTCGGAGACCTGGATGACACTTGGTGATGACTATGCTTCATGGTTTTCACCAACTGCCATCGAGGACATCGACCATGCGGGAGCCCTGAGGGGATTGGCGTCTGCCTCAACCATTCCTAAATCAGTATTGAATCAAAGCGTTTACACACTTATCTACACTAAAATATACATACACTAATACACTTTTATTGTTTTTCGCTACACTCTAATCGTTGTTGATTTTGGTTTCCTTGTGGGATACATACTCAATCTTACAATTTCATCATCATCTATTTGAATCTATTTGAATCTATTTTCACACAAAAATTTTTTTTTCTCTTCGATTCTTCTGGGCGTATATCCGCGAGGTTGTCTTCAGGTTTAACCTTGCGGTAGGCAATACTTTTTATAGACTGCGTTAACCAGTGCTACTATACTTCATTTTGGTTCGAGCTCTAGTATAGTTTTCTCGTTTGAAGGTTTTCTGTTCATTCCTAAACTAGTGAGTTCATTATAGAATTGAAATTAAAGTATGGAACTTCGAAGGGGAAAGGTGCTTCCACCCACTAATGATAGCGATCTTCCGGTCGAAGCTCCAGCTGCGCAAATGAATGCGTCGACTTCGAATGATCACCCTCCTTCGCTGGAGGAGCAAGTCGCCCAGTTGCGACAAGCTCTAGAGACCTTGTTAACCCAGCAGCGACCTGCTGAGGTTCCGATGAATCCTTGTGTACCCAGGGATCAGCAGTCCACCCCGGAGGCTTCCACACCTGCGGTTGGCAGGCTAGGTGTTTGGTCTGGGACCCAACATCGCAAGTCTCCGGTTTCCTTCTGGAACCTAAAGTTCTCCGGCGAGGACAAGGTGTTGTCGGCGGAGGAATTTCTGTTCCGGGTGGAGCTGAAGGCTCGCGATGATGGAGTCGGCCCAGCCGAAATTTGCAGGCATTTCTCCTCGCTGTTGTCAGGTCGAGCTACCGACTGGTACTGGTCGCAGTTTCGACGCCATCATCTGGACCCTGATTGGGAAACCATCAAAACACAGTTCATCAGACATTTTCGCGCCAGGGAGTCCGATGAAGAACTGATTTTACAAATGATGGATACTAAACAGTACAATCTTTCCTTCGACGATTTCACTGCTCAGCTGCTGTCGCTACATAACCGCATGGCTCAGCCAATGTCGGAAAGCGGATTATTAGGAATCGTAGTCCGAAATTTGAATTTTACGCTAGGGTCAGCGGTTATAGGGCATAATTTCACCAGCCTTCAACAATTGCGGGAGACTTGCGTTCGAGTGGAGCGCTGGCATAAACTAAAAAAGCTGGAGCGTAGGCCCGAGCGAATGGTGCACGAGGTTGAATACTCGTCCCCTTATCCGGCGGACCAAACCCTTCCGGACATGTCTGCGGAAAACATAGATGAGATGACGGCGCCGCGTCAGTTCCAGAGTAATCCACGACCTTTACGTTGTTGGAATTGTCAACAACCGGGTCATCCATTTATGGACTGCCCGTCTGAAACTCGTGGCCTATTTTGCTACAAGTGTGGCAAGCCAGGAGTCGTGACCCCAGTGTGTCCTACCTGTCAGGGAAACCGGAGCGGGGGTGCGAGATCGAACGGGAGTCCGCGCCCGAGCTAAGCTCGCCCGTTTTCCCTACACATTCTTCACATACACCTGATATGACTACCATCAGCGACTTTACGTCAACTGATGCTCTTCCTGTTTTTCCCTCTGAGGAGGTTAAACTTTCATTCCTTTCCCGTTGGAAGAGATATATCTCCACTCGTGCCCGCATCTTTTCGGAGCCACCTTTTGTGGACTCCCTAATTTCCAAGCGCACCCCTCCCCAAATTAGGGTACGAGCAAAGGAGAAGCGACAATGTTTGCAGAAAATTGTTTCTGCCTTCATCTCGGATTCGTCAGATCCTCGTCTGTTTACGAAGGTCCTCGTAGCTAACGAGGAAGTGGTTGGGTTGTTGGACAGTGGTGCCACAGTTAGCTGTTTGGGAAGAGATGCCGAAGCGTTTCTAGCTAATCATCCCGAAGTGACAGTCTACACTTTGCGCTCTGTAGTGCATACTGCTGACGGGGCTCCGCAGAGACTCTGCGGTTATATTCGAGTTCCGATATCCTTTGGAGGAAGGACCCGTGATATAACCATCTATGTGGTGCCCAGTCTCAGCCAGAGACTGTACCTAGGGATGGATTTTTGGAATCTTTTCGGCCTAGCTCCCCAAATAGTCGGCGAGATAAACGCTCCATCCGTGTCTGCAAAAATGCACGACTTAACGTCCACGCAATGCGAACGGTTGGAACGCGTCAAGACCAGATTTCCCTCTTTTGATGTCTTCGGACTGGGAAAGACTAACCTGGAGGAACACATTATCGACACTGGTGACTCAGTTCCTATTAAACAGAGGCATTATCCAGTCTCACCCGCTGTACAACAGCTGATGTATGGTGAGTTAGACAGGATGTTGTCGCTGGGGGTGATTGAGCCATCAAATAGTCCCTGGAATTCTCCAGTGGTGTTGGTTCGTAAACCAGGTAAGGTCCGCCTGTGCCTTGACTCTCGCAAGGTGAACAGTGTCACGGTGAAAGACGCCTATCCACTTCCACATATTGATGGTCTTCTTGGTCGTCTTCAAGACACCAAGTTCATCACGAGCTTAGACCTGAAGGACGCCTTCTGGCAAATCCCTTTAGAGAAGAAGTCGCGAGAGCGGACAGCTTTCACTGTCCCTGGTCGTCCACTGTACCAGTTCACAGTTATGCCTTTCGGCTTATGTAACGCCCCACAGCGCATGTGTCGCTTGATGGATAAAGCCATCCCGGGCCATTTACGTGAAAACGTTTTTGTCTATCTGGACGACCTGCTCATAGTTTCACCTGACTTTGACTCCCACCTAAAGCTTTTGGACGAAGTGGCCAGCTGTCTCCGTCGTGCGGGGTTAACCATCAATTTATCTAAAAGCAAATTTTGCGTGACTGAAGTCAAGTATCTCGGCTTCATAATCGGTGATGGGACTCTGAAAACCGATCCTAACAAGGTGACGGCCATCATGGACTTCCCAACTCCGAAGTCTCATAAGCAGACCCGGAGGTTCTTGGGAATGACCGGATGGTATCAGCGTTTTATACCCAATTATGCTAGCGTGGCTTCTCCGATCACGGATTGTTTGAAGTCTAAATCTTTTAGTTGGACTGATGAGGCCCAGCAGGCGTTCGAGACCTTGAAAAAGCTGATGACGGAAGCTCCCCTTTTAGTCACTCCAGATTTTTCTAAACCTTTCTATATTCAGTGCGATGCCAGCAGGACTGGTGTAGGTAGTGTGCTTTTTCAAAAGGACATGGATGGAGGAGAACATCCGATTGCTTATATGTCCAAGAAATTGAACGGAGCACAACGGAACTACACCATTACTGAGCTCGAATGCTACGCAGCCGTGCTGAGTATAAAGAAGTTTAGAGCGTATGTTGAGGGACAGACTTTCACGGTCATTACTGACCATGCAAGTCTAAAATGGCTCATGAGCCAGAAGGAGCTCAACGGTCGTTTAGCCCGGTGGAGTCTTAAGCTTCAGGGGTTCGACTTTACAATCGAACACCGTAAAGGCACCCACAATGTGGTTCCCGATGCCTTGTCACGCATGGATTGCGTTGACGAATTGTCCTTGTGTTTCGACGTGGACTTAAATGCCCCGTCTTTCAAGTCCCCTGAATATCTTCGTCTGGGTGATAGCCTCAGGCAAGCCTCACCGCAGCTACCAGACCTGCGAGTTGAAGATGGGTACGTTTTCAAGCGTACATCACCACGTACTGGAAACCCGATTGCTGACGACCTGACATGGAAGTTGTGGATTCCGATGGAATTGACCGCGTCGCTCGTCGAATCATCTCATTCGCCTCCCCAAGCCTCGCATGGTGGAGTAGGGAAAACCCTAGCCCGATTGCGATGCAAATACTTTTGGCCAGGTATGGCAAAACAAGTTCGGGAGTTCATCGGTAAGTGTGATGTCTGCAAAACCACCAAAGCCCCCAGCTCAGTACTTCGACCACCTATGGGAAACCCCATGGATGTGTCGAGGCCGTTCCAATTTTTATACGTCGATTTCTTAGGTCCTTATCCCAGGTCGAAGAAAGGCCACACGGCAGTATTTGTTGTATTGGATGCTTTCACTAAGTTTGTCTTCCTGCACCCCGTGTCCGCTGAGACCACGGCGGTGTCCGTCAAGTTTCTTGAGCAAACTATCTTTCATACCTTTGGAGTTCCTGAAACGGTCTTCTCCGACAATGGTCGGCAATTCACCTCCAAAGAGTTTGCTAAATTGTTGACCGACTATGGCGTACAACATGTGCGCACGGCTGTATATTCGCCGCACCCCAACGCTTCCGAGCGGGTGAATAGATCCGTCCTCGCCGCCATTAGGGCGTATTTAAAGGAGGATCATCGTGAGTGGGATAGACATCTGTCGTCCATTGAATGTGCTCTTCGTAGTACCCACCACGAGGCGATCGGCATGTCCCCGTATCAGGCCCTGTTTGGTAGCCATATGATCCTGCACGGATCAGCATATCCAGTCCTGAAGAAACTGAACGTTTTACAGGAGGGTGACATAGCTTTTCTACCATTGACGGACAAAATGCAGATGCTTCGAGAGCGGATCGCGCTGAATTTAGCCGCCGCACACTCCAGACATAAAATTCGATACAATTTACGGTGCCGTGTGGGCAGTTTTCGTCCGGGAGATGAGGTTTACCGGAGGACTTTCTGGGTGAGTAACCGAGCGGGTCGTTTCAGTGCCAAGTTAGCACCCCGGTTCTTGAAAGCTCGGATACGTAAAAAAATTGGAACCAGCTTGTACGAGCTGGAGGATTTGGCCGGTAAAATCATAGGTGTATATCACGGCAAAGACATACGTCGTTGATTTTCCTCAAGGGGTCCTCTTCACCTTTTGATTTTTGGTCAGGCGTAGGTTTCCCTCGGCGAATTAGTTGCCTGTCGTCCTACTGGGGAACTCCATGCAATGTGGGATTGCGTGAGTTGGACTCCAGGGTGCGAGGGGAAACTGGTTCGGGCGAGAATTTCTGAAAGATTAGAGGAGCCAGAAGGGGACAATATGGAATTGCCTTCAGCCGGATCCTTGTCCTTCCAGATATTCTTCCGAGAGAACCTGCAGACTGTCCAACGGTCAACAGGTTTGTATACACTCCTCACACTGTCCTTCCTCTTCGGTCAGTCTGGAGAATATCTCTCAGCAGACAGTTTGACTATCGTTTCACCGGGGGGAGTCAAAGGCAATGTGGTATTGCTGGAGACTGGCCCGGGGGAGCGAAAGCAAACCGGGTTTGTACGAAATGTTTGGAGACTTGTTGATATCCGTCGGGGGACAATGTGGTATTGTCTTCCGCCTGTTATTCGCAACTCCAAATATTTCTCCGGGAGATTTTTCAGACTGGCCATCGCAACTTACGGTTACAAGCATGAACCTAAATTATAGTTAGCTTTTCACTCGTTTCTTATATTACCAACTAGTTCACGTATGCCCGGCTAGCTCACTAGAACATGAGACTCCTATTCTCAGGTCGTGAGTCGAGACCCACATTGGCGCCAAAGATATTAGACCTACGGCGACCGTTTTTTTCGGCTCCTCACTGCCTTGCGAGTCGGCCTTGTGGACCCGAGGGTATGTAACGGTCGGTTGTAAAATTTATTGTGAATGGGAAATTAACGTTCGAAAACACTTTGTAGAAATGGAAATTTTTCAAAAATCACTGTGCGGAATCAGAAAATTTTAAGAAAAGATAGGCGAGAAATTAAAACAAAAAATAGGGGGAGAAAATTTTTGATTAGAGTCTGAAAAAGGAAAAAAGTTTTTTTGGAATTTGGAGGTGAAAGGTTTTAGTACGGAAAAAGTTGAATTTTCTTGAAAAAGTTAAAAATTATTAAATAGAAAAAATTAAGATTTATTAAGTACGGAAAACCTTTAGTATCCAGTTTATTGTCAAAATAACTAGGGATTGCGTTGCGAGTTAACAACACCCAGGACTAGTTTGGCGATGCGAATTCTAGGCGACCATTCAAAAAAAAAAAAAAAACAAAAAAATAAGCCAGAAGAGTTAACAATGGGGACGGGAATTTGAAGAAATTGGAAAGTGCCGAAAAGGATACCAGCCCTACAAACATTGCGTATTGCCCTTGGGTTGTTCAGACAGGATTTACTGGTTGCAGGGTTTGCGTAGTTATACTGTGAAAACAAGAAGAAAAGTGCTGTTTGCAGAAACTGATAAACGTATGGAGAGTTGGTGAGCGAAGAAGCAGGTATAATATCAGAAGACCGAGGGGGAATAAACTGAGGGATAATCGGCATTAATCGGAGGTGGTTTAATAAAAACAAAAAACAAAAACCAAAAAAAACCAGCGTTGGCGGAAAGTTAGATGAGATATAAGAAAAAAAACAACATACACTAGTTTAAAGGAGGAACGGTAGGTTCTATTAATACCAATTGATATACCGTGCTATATACAGGTAATTAAGCGATATATATAGTGATTCCGCACCAGCTGAGTCAGAAGAAAAAAATAAATACAAAACAAATACCCGAAATAATACAACACACCTTTTTCTTTTGCTTTGATTTTGATTAAAGAAAAAAAAATATTTTATTGCTAAAATAATAATTGATCATATGATTAGTATTAAGGTTTATCATATTTAAAAGTATTTAGTACAATATTTGGTTCCTTGTTATACTAACTTTTTGGTTTTATTACTGTGTGGTTAATTCTTGTGTTGGTTTCTATATATATTGATCTTCCGTTAGCTTATACGGTCATCTGTAATGTCATTTGTGCAAAGCGAGTAGTATTGGCCAGTACTGCGCGTTTTCTTTTGGTACCGTGATCTGCCTACATATGTACCGATTATAATGGAACAGTAATTTTGTACAGTAATTTTGTTGAATTGGACCTTTTGAGTTTAATAGGTGGACAAGGATATCTAAGTATTGTCGTGGTTGATGGTTAATAATCGTAATTGTATTATTGTTGATTAAATGGTTATAAATTAATAGAATGACCATGCGTTAAATTTGTTTCTGGTGGAATGGTTGAGGGGGGGGGGTCATTCCTTTTCAGGGTGATGCGGCTCAGGCGAGGACCGGAGAATGATGGACGGAAGTCAAAGTTGCACAGACACAGGTAAGTGGTGAACCAACCGCGGTAAGCCCCGGCCACACACCCCACGACCCCTCCGGCGAGCTAGACAACTCCGTGTGGCCGGCGTAGGAGTTCCGGATTTTCTTTTATTTCTTATGTATGGTGTTGGCTCCTTGGCCATGCTCTTCCGGGCTTGTGGCTAAGGGGGTAACACCTCGCATAAGTGGCGCCCACTATTTATATCGCGCCATTATGCTGTTACACTGTGAAACGATCTTTCGTAATCAGAATGTCCCAACACCTCTTCCTGGCCTCTTGTGGACCTATTCTATACCTCGAACTACGCTTGCTACTAAGCATTAAGATCAGCCAGCGATCAGGTCGAACTCAGTGTACAAAGGATGATTGCTGAGCTTAGAACCACCATATAAAAAATGATCGAGCTAGAAATGATCAGATATTTACTCGATTTTAATTTCTTAGGATTCTATCTTTCACTACCTCTGTCTGCAAAAAAATTGATAGGCTAACATTCGCTAAAATATAAGCTTCCTGCCATCAGATGTTGAAAAGGTGCGCAGCTGAAATTGGTAGCAGTTCGAGAGATTAAACAATGTACGTTTAAGAGGATCGAGAGTGATTAGTAATTTAGATGTAGTATTTCATCTACAGGGGTCGAACATTCACAAAATTATTTCGACAAAACATCATTATAAGTGTTTTCCGTAATTTAAACTATTTTAGCACGATCGTCGCTGGTCTGACCTGCAGCCATGAAAATTCCAATCTATATTATTGAAGATGATCTGTCAGACAAGTTATAGAGCATCAATTAGATTTTCCGATCCAAATTAGAAAATTTGCATCAGCTCCTTACTGAAATTTAAGAGTGTAGGTACATGCAAGTGAAGAGATATATACGTAACTAATTGGTATTTGACTGCCCGCTTGGCTCACCTCACATTCTAGATTCGTTTATATAACTCCACTCTGGGACAATCTTTCACCATCTGTATTCCTGAACTCATACGACATCCAAGAGCTCAAAATATGAAAAATGAACCTAAGGTAATCATTGAATGGCAGTTTGCGAAGTATGCCATAGATCTCAGAGAGCAGCATGACATGATTGCAGCAGGCACCACCAACGATTGGAAGAGAAACATTATTACATATAAGAAGTGGGAAACCATCCAGGACACCGAGCGACAACTAAGGAAAAGTTCTGGAGATTTAGCTGAATTTAATTTAAGAAAATTACTAGAACTCCATTCGTTTAATTGAGACAATGAGCTATTGGGTTCAGAGATACAGAATTCAATCTGATTAGGAAGACAAAAGATATATAGCTGGAGATCATCAAACTATAGAGGAGAGCGGCAACGGATAACAGACAAAAGATCATTAATATAGAGGAAGAAAAGCAAAGGACCAAGAACCGAACCCTGAGGTACACCTGAAGACACACTTAGGAGAGAAGATGTAGCATTATGTCGAACACACTGAGCTCTTTTTCAGAGAAGCAAAGAGAAAATGCGAATAGAAGAATAGGAAAAGTGATACAGTTGACGACCGGCAGTGATACAGTTGACTAGCAATGGAGCAGATGCGAGTGAACAACAGAGTCGAATGCTTTGGAGAAGTCAAGAACTAATATTGCAATGCCACCTTGGTCAAGTGCGGAACGAAGATCAGTTTTTACCTTCAATATAATAGTTTCGCAACGAAGTCATAGCCAACGAAATATTGGACGAAATGGAAAGCAATATTACAAGAACTTCAACTTAAAGTGAGTCAAAACAATTAAAACCGTCAAATCATAGAACGTTGGAAGAAGAATCGGAAGGGAAAGACAGTGGGAAATTCAGAGGAGATTGAATGAAAGATGCATTGAGTGAGTTTACATCAATATCAAATAAGTTAAGCTCAGAGGTATGAATGCCTCGAGAACGAAGGTTAGACGAAAGTTTCTTAGTGGACAGAGCAGAATCAAGTTTACAGGAGTACGATTTTTATACTCACTGTGGTAGCTTAGGATCCTAGATCTACGATACCGTCTGAACAAGAACTCACGCTCAATAATCAATTTGCGGATTTCGTAAGAAAATCAGGGGCGAAGTGATGAAGAATACTATCAGAAAATAAATCCGTTATGATCTTGCTGCTGAACCCCTCTTAGCTCGGATCAAAAGCCTCCCATTTTCACCAAACTGGTAGATGAAAAGAGGATCAATGTCCCCTGAATGAGTGATTCAGCAATGGATGTAATTCCTCTAACCTCTCAATTCCTCTGTTTCGCCTTCAAAGGGTATTTGTGGCTGTTAATCTTGACCGGAGGGTGGATATTTAAGACTCTACGGCTATTATATGCCCCTTTAAAAAACAAGCGGCCGCTGTTCGCCCGTTCTTTGTAAAGCCTTTTTTTATTTTTACTCGGGTACAAAGCATACCAGATTGAAAATGCCTAACTAATTCATGGTATAAGAGTCTCTCGGATAGGATAAAAGTGTAGTTATTAGCTAGTAAGAGTTATTGATGTACTTGAACTCTGCTTGAAAGGCAAAAGTTTTCACGTAGTCGCCAAGCTTAATGTAATGGTAAAACCTGCGACTTCCATCCAAGATCTTAGCAACTACCCAGGCATCTTTTTGGAGACATTCGTTTACCATGCGAATATATGTTATGTCCAAGTGATCTTGTATGCTAACAGAGTCTCATAAAACTCACTTCTAGAAACTCCTCTGTTTAATACTAACAATCGTACAATGTCCCCCTGAAGATCTCTTCATATTATTTGTTTTCAGCTTTAACGCAGCGCCTTTCGGCTGATCACTCTACATCAATGATCAGACCACTGAAACTGCAAACGATAAAAGAGGTGATATTGCTAGAAATAATTTGAAATTTCAATAATCGCACATGAGATAATGTAGGGTTTTAGAACAGCCATAATACTTGATACTTTGATATACTATAATTATATCTAGAACCGATATTATTACCACTAGAATTATGATTAAACGCCTACGACCACGGGTCATATTCTACAAATAAATTATTTACACGGCGTAAAAGGATTATCCTGACAATTGCAAAAAACTTCATCACGAGTGTCACTCGTTATATTTGTTTGGATTCAAAAATTCGTTCATTTGGACCATAAAACAATTAATGACTTTCAAATATAACTCAAAAATCTTCATAGAAACTAAACAAACATTTTCATGAAATAATACTGTTTACACCGATTGTCCATATGTCATACTACATCAAAGTACAAAATAGGGTCCACAACATCCCCCCCATTCTATCTGCTATTATTACTATAGAGAAATAATTTCTGAAAATATTTTGTGTAATTAAAATGTTTTCATACGTTGCCGGATTTTCTCCTCTTCTACAGATTCATAGTAGTATATTCAATCGTCATACATTCAATATATAGCATTCAAAATCTACTCAACACAGTTCAATTCTGTATATAGCCCCAACTGAATTTTGTTCCCATCGATTGCCATATCCATACATAAATATTCTATTGAATGGTTCACTATTGTAGATACCGAAAATAAATTATTCTTTTTTTGTAGGTTACATGTTTGTAGTTTGGGCAAAAGGTAGGTATGTGGCAGTTTTTTTTTGTTTTGGAATAAAATATGGTTTTAATAAAGGAAATTATGTATAATGAAAAATTATTAATGATGAACAAAAAAAAATGCAGTAATACAGTGAAGAGTTAATAGAGTCACCTATGGAGATTTGTTAGGCATTTAAAATTTTCATATCGACTAACTAATATAAAAGTAGACAGGTGTAGTGTATTTTCGTCTTATTTATAGTCTTAATTTCCTGCTTATATTACCGACTTTTAGTTTTCAAAAAAAGAAGCAGAAGCTACTTAAAGAAGTATCAATAGGCACCAACTAGTGATGAGCAAGACTGGTCTTGCATATTTAACAAGAAAAGCAAGACCAAGACAATACAGTACAAGGACAAGACAAGACTGCAAAATAAGATAGCAACACTTTTTGCTCATCACTAAGTGCTAAAAGTCATACAGTGATGAGCGAAAAATCTTGTCTTGGACATTTATCAGGACCAAGACAAGACTGCAAGACTTTTTGCAAGACTTTCTGCAAGACTTTTTGTAAGACTTTTTGCAGGACCTTTTACTCATCACTGCAAGACTTTTGGCACTTAGTGATGAGCCAAAAGTCTTGCTATCTTCATCTTTTACTCTTCTGTAGTCCTGTCTTGTCTTAGTCTAGCCCTGGTTTTGTTAAATGTGCAAGCAAAGGCAAAACTGCAAGACCAGTCTTGCTCATCACTAGCACCAACTATAATGAAATTATGCATGAGGGACAAATTGCTATTAAAAATTTTTAAAAATCCTCTCGAAATATTAAAATATCACCTCTTTACACTCCTCTTCATTACATTCAACATTATAATATCCTAGAAAATCCCTTCTAACAATGGTATCACTATCGAAGAAAAAAATCGACTCGTAACAAGAGTCTCACAATAAATTATGCAAATCCTTGAATGTGATATCCATAGCCAAAAAAAAACATAAAAAAAAATATCGAAATGACAATTCAAAATTAAGGAAAATTAATTCAAAACTTTCTCAAATACTTAATTTCATCTCTTAACTCGATTCAGCTCAATCTAAAGCCTAGCCATAGCTGATATAAAATTTAGATAAAAAAAAAATAAATAAAGGCAGCCAGAATGTGAGAAGCCAAGAATGCATTAAACCAAAGCCAAAGAAAAAAAAATAAAGATAAAAAAAAAAAATAAAAATAAAGAAACATCCAACAACACCCAAAAGATCTTGGATTTGGGGATCGAGGGGTATTTTTATCGCCTTCGTTCTGGAGGAATGTCTCTCAGACTCAGACAGACAAAACACTGGGAAAAATGGACAGAGGAGCACTTTAGAGATTCTTGGTTTTTCGATATACAACCGCGTGACGCCCCTTAATCCGCTTAATGCTGCGCACGAGATCGGGAGAGGGATCCCCTGTCTTGCAGTTGGCGGGTTTTATAGAGAATTTAAAAAAAAAATAACAAAAATTTAACAACAACAACAAAAATAAAATAAACTCACCGGTAGCAACAGAAATCCCAAGTGTTACGATTAGTAACGTTAAGCCATTGAAGACAGCCCGTTGATGGCTTAATGCGCCTGCAGATGATCTCCTCCGCAAGTCCTGCATTCTACTAGGAGCATTCGTTGCAATTGCTCAACTCAATTTTGTCTCGACACTCCAGACTTATATCGTGCCTCCTGGTGCACCTTTTTTGTGTATATGTGTATGTGTATATATGCCTACTTTATATCCTAGAAGAAGATTGTTGATATATTCTCACCATCAGCCACAAGTCGTCTCTGTATCGCAGAAATTCCCTTTCACTTTTTTTATTTATTTATTTTTATTTAATTAAAAATTCCCACTATTTTTGGTCCTTTTTTTCTATATGGACTAAAAGGAATTTTTTAACCACTAATATCACTACTACTAAAAAATGTTTTTGTTTATAATATCGATCGTTGAAATAATGCAAGTTTCGTTGATGAGAATGCACCACTGTGACTACTATCTTGTTGCTCGTGTGCGCCCGCTGGATTACTTTGAAGTCATGAAAGTCGACACCCCAAACGACCACTAATTAAAACCCGGCCCGGCTAATTATAAATCAGTCGATCACTCACTCTGGAGCCACGGAATTCCTTTGTCACACACTAAATAGAATACACACGACCAAGAAGACAAACTCAGCAATCAGAACTCACGTTTCACACCGGATCAATTATTTTAGGCACGTTCTACTTTTATATCTGTAGGTATGATAATATGGGCCCCCGTTCGAGGTGCATCCACACCGGGTTAATACGAAATAAAAACACCACAAATCAGACTCACTTTCCTGCCGAAAAACATTGGATAAACATAAAACTTTTGTAAAGGCTATAACTATATTTTTTTTTATGGTGGTGGGGGTAGGCGAAAGATACGACTGTTCCTAATAGCCAACTGTCAACCCGTGTTAATTCGTTAATTGCAACATCAATCACCACTGAATGCGCTTCACACAATACCCCAAAAATATAAACTGTCGTACTTCTTCTTCTACACAACCAACGAAGGGTCTCCGATTTCGATTTTGCTTTTCCAAGTTGCCGCACAAGAGCTAGCCGACATCCGCACGACCCGGCAACCAAATCCCAACTGACATCAGCCCTTATCAGCCTCATCATAGGAGCCGCAGTCGCAGCACCACCAGCAGCAGTCAGTCCTGATTTTCTATGTGTGTTTAAAAAAACATCCCTATTTTTGCTAGTATTGGTACGCCCTTGCATCTTCCGCCAGAGATTGGGAATACTTGCCGCCTGAAAATCCGAGAAAGCTCATCTCATCGCAAAGCTCTCCCAAGTAAGCAAAGTAATCCTGCACCCACACTAACGAACTCTAGATAGGATATATGCAGCCGAGTGCATCCTCTGCCGTGCATAGATGCAGTTTATTACATTTGTGTTCAAGGATATCCTGGGAGAGAGCTTTTAACCTTACAATCTCTCTTTTTAACTCTCTCGATCTCTCCCTCTCTCCATCCCGCCTTGACACAAACCATCGGTCCGATTACACAAAATCCCATTCCTGGTTTACATTCTGATAAATGATAACAAAAATTCCAGGTAAACGAGGACACAGAGAGGGAGTCGATGCAGGGAAAGTACAACATCAAGAGAAAGTTGTGAATCAGAGAGCGCCAGAGAATTCCCCTCTCTTTTGAATCAGGCGCAGTAAACTCCTCAAATTTTTTCCCTAATATTACAAAACAATAATCCCGGCTGCAAGTTTGGAATAAAGGAAACGGAACGAGCTTCCTTTTGTTATTAATAAAAAAAAAATCAAAAAAAAATGTTTGATTGTCCTTTTAAGGACTTGTTTCCTTTAGGTTTTAATGTAATTGCTTTAAGCTATCAACATCTTAAGCAAACATCCTTAATAAAAAATAAAAAAAAGGACTCGAATCTTGAGCGGATCTTAAACAAAAAAAATCCACCAACCTGTAGGTATGCACTCTACAGTACATAGATGCACTCCAGCTCGATTGGAGGTAGGTGGTTGGGGAAATAATAGGATCCTTGATATTCCTGGAGAGATCCCACTTAATTTACTCAATTACTTTTGATAGCACGAATTATTAACCATCATACTCTCCTCGATTTAATACGCATAAGTGCACATCCTCGGTATTTATTCGAGGCATTCACTAGTGTGCAGTTTTTATGCAGTTTTTGTGGTGCAGTATTTTTTTTTGAACAGGAAAAAAATAAATAAATATTTTTGATCACAAAAATATGAATGAGAATTTTCGATATTTTATCCGGAAATTGGACGTTTAACGAAGTCTACTTGAGCGTTTGATGACTTGAAATTGGGGTGTATGAATGGATGATTTGGAATGATTCTTTAGGCTGGTTGGGAGTATATGCAGAATGGATGAAGTATTAGGGTAGAGGTAGAGGATTGGTATTAGTTTTTAACGATATTGATTATGGATTATGGAGGCATTGACTTTGTGGATTTGTGTATTGAAAGTATAGTTTTAATTTACGGCCGTTTTCCAATAGATGGCGCTAGTAAAAAAATTCTGGGCCAAAATGTCAAATCAGATACGTCAAATGATAAGTTAAACTGGTGAAAAGGTGGTGAAGACGCAGAATTAGAGGCATTACTCCTTGGGAATGATTCAAAGGCAAGAAAATTGGATGCCATAAGAGTCGAAATTGAGAGACGATGAATGACATTTTTTCACCTGTGCTGACGTCAAAGAGGAATGGACAGCAGGTTTAACGAGTGGTCCGCCAACTAAGTCCAATATGCTGCTTGACCAACCAACGTTTGTCCGTTTTCTTCGTCCCATACAGTTCCTTAAAGATCCAATTGGAGCATATAAACAGCGCTCCAAATTCACTTCTCTTAGTAGCGCTTCCATTTTTCCCGCTGGGATAGCTTCTGGATTGATTCTGCCAAAAGAAAGATGAATACTGAGCTCCAGAGCTAAACCCAAAGGCCTGTCGACATAAAACTATTGCATTCTAAGCTACACTAAGTAACTTTAGGTTCATCGGCGATTAAAGAACCGATCGTTCAGTACCTATATTCAATGTTCTGAATGACCTTATTCTGACCAAACAATTTTTTTAGTCAAAGATTTCTTGGAATTGCAACATCCTGAAAGGGCCCCCAAACATAGTTTAGCCCCAGGCCACGCAAGGTGATGGGAACATCTAGGCGTCGTATATTATGAGCTAATGCAACTGGGTGAAACCATCACAGGAGCTAGCTACGGAACACAACTAATACGTTTTAGCCGAGCGTTGAAGGAAAAACGACCACAATTCGAGCAAAGACGTGACAAAGTGATTTTGCAGCTCGACAATGCTTGGGCGCAAGTTGCTAATTTCTTTAAAACCTACCTGAAAATGCTGAATTGGGACGTTCTACCGAACTGGCTAGGAAAAGCACCACCTCACTCTCCTTCCAGGAAAGGAAAGGTCTTGAGACTTACGTTTTTTACAGAAACTGTAAGAATCCGGACGAGGAGGAAAGTATACTATATGTCCTCTGTCACTGTCCTGCGCTAAGCAGAAGGAGATTAACCACATTTGATGAACCCTTTCTAAGCACGCTTGCGAAAATCTAGAAGATTGGGATCCCGTTACTTAGAAGATTACGTCCTCGAGGTGGTTTAGCCAAGAAATGACACGTTAACATCAGGTTTAAAGTGGGATCACTGTGGCATCACAATGAGCCTGACTTTCTGGTCTAAGTGTATGAGCTTAAACCAACAGCTTAGCCATATCCAACCGCACTTAACCGCATGCGCCATAGTTTCCAGACGACTACTATCTGTTCCAGTCGATGAGGCATGACCTTGATAAGCAGTACGGTGAGAGGCCTAAAATTGGGTAAATTATTGTAAAATGGCAAGATTCAAACTGCCGAAAGATACGGTATCGATGCTCGTCATTGCGTCTGCAAGATACGACAACATCAAGCGTCAGCTGCTTGAAGAATACGTCCTCTCATAGAAGAAACGCACCGAGCAGCTGCTTTAACAGCTTGGCAAAAGGGAGCCATCACATTTAAGGCGAGCGGTAACAATCAAATCCGCCGTAGCACTAGACTTGATCGCTAGAAACTCTGCGAATGCAGACGACGACAGGCGTTTAAGGTGTCGGTTAGGATAACATGTTTTAGCGAGGCACTCTCCAGGATACTTGCCAGCCCAAGTTCGAGTCGTTTCAAATCAACTTTAACCAATAGAAAGTATTAGTGCTTAGGATGAAGTCACATAAAAAAATAGAAAATATTGTGACACACGAAACCAATTAACCAGTAGACCCAGTATGGTAGTACTACAAGAGCAAACGCCTGGCTCTTTATCTTCACTGTTCATATCAGTCATTCAGTACCATTTTAGCTATGAGTCAATACACACCGAAACAACACGCTGAAATCTCGAGTAAAAATAACATATGGCCTTACAACGGGCGAACACCGGCCGGTTGTCTTTTAAAGGGGCATATGATGGCCAAATTAAAGTTTATTAAAGTTAGGCGTACGTAATTGGAGGCTTTAGCCAGGAACAGAACAGCATGGAGATAAATGCTGGATCAAGCCAAGGGCAATAATAGGCTGTAGTGATAGCAATGATGAACTCTTCCAATTTTTTTTAATATCTACAACTAGTTGAGTCGCAAGCCAATCTTCGGATTAATGTGTGTTCTACAGTCTATTACCAGTCTTCGATTTGATTTGTCCTCAAAAATATGTAGATTGCTCCGGACACTGGGGTATCAAGAGCACTGATGCTACGGACAAGCTCGTGAGGGATGGGGCTGAGACCCTAGTCTAGGACCCTGGGCATTGCTGGGGCATCTCATGATCTACCTCCAACTCCCTTATAGAACACCATACAGGTTGCCCATACTTAAAAAAGAAGCATGTTTCGTTAACTAAGCCTCTAAACGTGTGCTTTCCAATTAAACAGAATGTGTCTAAAAGAGTTGGACTGTCTCTGAAGAAGTTAATTTTGTTTTCCAAAGACGTTTCCGAAAGTAGGTCGCCTTCATGAAACGCGTCATAATTGGCGACAAAATATGGGTCTTCAAGTACGACACGCAAACACGCCAGTAATCTTTGGAATGGGCCATCGAAAACGAAACGATACCCAATAAACCTCGTCCAATTCGTTCCAATTCAAGTTTTAATCATTTTTCTTTGGTTGCCGTAGTTTCTTTGATCACCAAATTACGAACCGTGAATAAGGTATACTATGAGCGAAAATATCTGCCGAATGCAGCCATATTTGTAGAAGGTAAATTTAAGGATGTTGCAACATGATAATTCATCATTGCCATAAAGTCATCGGTAGGTAAAAGAATTGTTGGAATAATAACTCGATAAAACTTATATTATCGCTTCGACAATGGCGAATCGAATCAATTGACGCCATTAAATAAAATTTTTTGATGAAGCTGAAGTCCATATGCCAATCAGAATACTTTTGCGAGTTTTTGATTGAAAGGCTAATTTTACTGGGAACTCAGAATTGGCTTAAGTTCGTTTGTCACCTTTACGATAACCGGACGACGTAGTGGTTGAAATATGAAGTTTCCAATTGGTCGTCAAACGTGAAGTCCTCGTCAGATAGTAGTACTGACTGTACTATGTGAAGTTTATTACGTGATTTCGGTCATTCACGCTGGCAGAAATGTGTAAACGAACTCTGCAATCATAGTCTGAGAATTCTAACGTATTTTATTGAAAGTCTACTCCAAAAAAAACCAAACAACAATAAAATTCCAACTCCATAAAGAAATTCTAAAAATACATAGCAAAATGCTGGAGGACTATGTGTGAACACGGCTTGGTTGAAAGGGCATGAAACTCAGTTAACAGCAACTCACCAAATCTAATTATGCCCTCAGACCCTTTCGCTTTACAAGATCTCCCGAAAATAGCCCTCATAAATTAAGGATCTCCTTTTTCGAAAGCAAAGGCGAACGGTGCTAGTCATTCGCACATTTTCAGGAGTTCTCAACCTGAAAAACATTCTAGGCAAAGTTGCTATGGGAATGCCAACAGCACCCAGGACCAAAGCGGAAAAAAATGAGAATAAAAATTTGTTTCGGCAATAAAATTAGAGGCTTCCTTTTTCTTTAAATCCGCCCAGGAATCACAGGACATGCTGGTCCGGGCAGGTTCAGTCAAACTATATAATTGCTACAGACTCCAAATTATCCTGTCTATTCACTGGTTTTAGGGTCCTTTTTCGGTTGAGACTATTAAAAGGAAAGTTTTCCTCCTGGTGGTGCTGATGCTACTCCTGCTGCTGCTGGTGGTGGTATTGGTGGTGGCGGCGGTAGAGGTGCTTGCGGCTTCTCCAACAACCGAAATTAGCCAAGGATCTTGGGCCTTTTTTCCTGAAAATATCGCTCGTAAAATAAAACACGTATTATCCTCGTCTAGCAGCCAAACAGGACGTGCTACGCCCTGGCGGGGAATAATTCAAGGTTGGATTTTATAGTCATCCGTGGTGCGGTTGCTTTTGAATACGCTGCAAATTGCGAGGCAATTCGGCGGTGGTTTGGGCCTGGGCCTCAACTCAACCACTTTATGGCGAGGTCCTTTGTCTTAGAGTTTTGTTTTTCTCCATCTTGTGGCGAGGATTTATGGATGTCTCAAGGTCGAATACGAATGCCTTTTGGTGTTACTTGGGTTTTCGGTGAAAATATTCTCAATAATTTACGATCGCGCTTCCAAAAATCATTTTTTTTCTTCGTGTCATTTTGCTTCTCGGTTAAATTCAACTCAACCTTTGGGTCGAGACTTCTCGTTGGGTCGGCTCTCTCCTGAATGGTGTTGAGTTTCCATTTTTCTTTATGGCTCATAAATATTCCTTCTATGCATGATTTGGGAACGGTGCTGCACACACATATCTGAATCTTGAAATCTTATGCTACATTTAGTCAGTTAGAATATACATAACTCGAGCCATTTTTGTTTTGTACGCCTTTGAATTTTTAGTGTCGAAACGAACATTGGTTAACGACGACTCGACTCTGCCTTTCGGTTGTTCCGTGCTAATAGGTAGCCTGCCTGTTGTTGTTCAGTGTTTCGACTATTTTTATTCAAATTAGTTATTTATTCGTATCACATATGCTGGGTAAATGGTGAATGGAGGTGTCGAAGGGAAATGCAAATGATATCGACAGGTGCGGAAAAGGTCTATAGACTGAATCTAATAGAGCAATTACCATAGCTAATCTTGGTTGTACAGCTTGGTATGAAGCGAAACATTTTTGTTAACAAATAATGATATTTTTATACAGCATAAAAAGTGTTTTTAGCTGAATTTTTGAAATCATTAAAATTTTAATGGAGGTTTCTTCAAATTCTGTGTCTTCAGAAGGATTTACAATAGATACAATTTTGTACCAATCGAACCCAATAACGAATTCTTATTAGCATTGAAACTAGAAACTGAAAAAATATTTTTTGAGAGAAGAATCTCGTCTGTGGATAAGAACACCAGTGAGACTACCCCAGACACAGAGTCTGTATGACGAAATTTAAACAAACTAAGTACACACAAGGGTCACCGTAAGATCTTGTTGAGCCTGGGTGAATAGTCAGACAAACACAGTCTCCCTCCAAAACTGTTATTTGGTATTTGACCTAAAAAGGAAAATAGATAGACCACTCCATTGTGAATCGGAAGGTGGACAGACGGTATACAGAACAACATGCGGAGATTTGCACGGATCCGTCTGGTGCCTTCTGTGAATCGCAATGTATAAGGAGCAGTTGCGATCGGGATCGTGGATGACATGGAGTAGTGCTTGTAGGACGACGCCTCCAAGAGATGGAATTATGGGCGAAACAATAAATTTGGCAGAGTTAAGCATGGCGTGAAAGCGGTGATCTGGTCTGAACACAAAACTAAAGCTGTGCAAGCGGAGAAAATTACGGTCCCCAAAGATGGGAATATATCATTCACTCACAACCTACTCTAAGCTACCTTGAAGTGATCATCGGCACGAGGGCATGACGGGTAAAGTGTCCGCTATTTGTGCAAATCAAAATCTAGACCTAATCTTCACCTCCTGATGCCAGTTTGAGCGGTAGCGTTGAACAGGATGGCCAAAGCAGAAAATAGAGGGCTGCAGGCAGGCGAAGTGCCCTTTGCACTTTCTGCGAATACAGGACCACGTGCAACGATGTGGCATGCGTGTTATCAGTGTTGCATGCAATAGAGTCACCTGTTAGCCTTGGTCTAATCAATGTGTATATATTCAGTTCATTATTCTTTAAGTGTTATCCTATCTAGGTTGAGCTTCCAACCCAAAACTGCGGTCTAAAATAAGGAGCCATACTCAGCTGGTTGAGGTATGTGTCTTCAATGATCTAAAAACGCTAGAGTGGTTCTTAACCCTTACGCAAACTCTCTATACTATTGATTTTCTCTGGAGTTTATCAATACTGATCAACGTCGATCAATATCGTGCAAGTTGACATCCGACTCATAGGCGATCTGCTGTTTGTACCATGTTGGAGAAGGCGAGAGGCGAGTAAAAACAAAAAAATATTATAGTAACTCAGATGCAGTAGCCCCGGCACACACATGACAGTAGCTCGAATGATGCGATCGCACAGTGTTAACTGACTAAGCCAGCTCGCATATTAACTCGCACAGGTAAGATCGGCTTAGCAGCACAACTCAAGTAAACGATTAAAACTTTTGATAAAATATAGTGTATCCTGTTTTGCTGACAAAATTCCAAGCTACTCGACTCGATTGAACAAGCTCAGCAGTCTGCCCAGTGGCTTGTAGCTTAGACTTGAATGTTCGAGCAAGGATTCGTCGATCAACGACACCCTGCTCCGCGTTTGCGTTTTCATTGCGTTTGAAACACCGGTAACCTGGGACCCAGGGTCTTATGATGTTGGTATGTATCCAAGACATAACTTTTGGTTGTAAATCTCTCGTGAACAAACACTGAAAGTATATTGACAGAAATAAGGTAAACATGACGAGACTTCAGCCCATAGGGACCACCCTGCCAAAGTGAGTATCTCGGCGTATATGTGGAGAAAGACGAGAACAAAAGCACTGGTTCATTTCTTTTGGAAATGTCCGGATCAAATCTAGACAGCCCACACTTGGCAGCTACGTTCTGGAATACTTAAAAAAGGTCCCCAAACTAACGCTGTGGGCACTGATAAGTTTCCTAAACTCCACTCCAATCTCCGAAACATAATTGCAGAAAAAATCAAACAAAACAAAATCTGGGAATTTTAATGAATGACTTCCTCCCCCAACAACCACGTGGAGATTTGTTGATCTCGTGGCTGCCTCTGCAAAAAGCCAAAGGAATTGTGTAGGTGCTAAAATGTTATAAATATCACTCAAAGCGCGATAAATGAACTTAATGGATAATTTTATCGCATTTCTGAATAACTTCACGAATATACATTTTTTTGAGAATAAAATCTAAAAATAATCTTCAGTCGAAAAATGAATGAAATTCTTTGCTTGGTCGCGAAAAGGATGAATTATAACAACAACAAATTATGAATAGACCACACACAGAATCTCGCAAAGAATTCGCAAAAACATCGCTAATTTGTTTAGTTTATTCCAGATACAGATTCTGCGGGTCTGAATCCTCGGTCTAGCTTCTTAACTCGAGGCATTGTGGAGCCTCCGCCGAAGTGCACCTACCGACCTACTGAATCTCTGCTGTTGCATTTTCCGCGACTGCATATATGCAACTCCAATAAAAGAACATGTGCAATTCCCCTGAATTTTTCTGATCTTGAAATTAATTCATCTCAAGAAAGATTTATTCAGTCTGCGTTCTGCAGTCCTCGGCCTGGACCAGCCTTGGGCATAAAGCACGTCACCATAAGACGTTTAAGTAATTAGCGTCGCCCTCCGTTGAGAAGGAGCCAAGCACAACCCAAGAAGGCCTATTGCACCGCAGTGGATTTATAATATCCAAGACGTCGTCGTGAAGTCCTCCTGGAGCTGGATGGATGCAGACCGCTTCGCTGCCGCGCTCCAGCTAATCCGGGTATAGAGCCGCGTTGAACTTGAGTAATTCCGATTATTGCGGGGGCGTGACGGATTGCCTCTCGAGAACGATGTGATATCCGATTAGGCCGATAAAGAATCTCACAAAGCAAGGCAAAAAAGAAAACGCGCGACGGCAATAATTGTTTGCTTACTGAACGTGTTCTTCTTATCCGTGGCGGAGAAGGAAAAATCAGAGGAAGTGATTCGTCGATAAATTTTTATTAAGATGTCTATCAACTCGCTGTAGTCTATCTCTCCACTTGCTCTGCTCGCTCGGTATCACACTTGTTGGCCTTATGCTAGTAGAGGATTTGTGGGTGACCCTAATTCCTGGGATTGGATCTATTTAACCGAGTTTATCTCAGCTTGATGCCCCGCAAGTTGTTTGGGATTAAGTTTCTTCAATTCGGCCTGGCCATTCATTTTCTCCCCTCCCTTTGGGAAAATTGATTTGAATGTCTTCATAATGAAAATTGTTTTATTTTTCACCGTTCATTTACATAAAATTTCTGTTTTGATATAAATCATGATTTTTATTTCATTTCTTGATGATTTTAACAGAATTTTATTTGATGAAAGTTGTTGCCTGGGTTGTAAAGAATTGGGTTCATTGATGACTTCGTGGAAGAATTTGTTGTGTGTTGTTTATGCTTCAACTAATTCCTTATCAAGTTTTTCTTCTTGAAAAGAGCAACGTTATTAGTTTGTAATAAGAATGAACAAACATTCACTTCCGAAGTATATTAGAGATTGATCGAAATGTCTTAATTACCCAACGGGAAATGTAAACCTTCCGAAATGCATCGTGTAAGCATTCCTGCGAAGCATTATTTTCGCATATTCATTTTTTGTTTTCATTGATATCCTAACGCCGGAAGATATGAATATAACTCAGAAATGTGTGTATTTTGTTTTACCTCTGCATTACTAGTAAGAGAGATATTTATCTTACTTTGGATCACTAGTAAGACAAAAAGAAGCATTAATTAATTTCTTTTGCCTTGGAAGACTTTAAGATCCCAGCGGAAAAATATGGAAGCACTGCTCAGGGGAGTAAATTTTGAAAACGCTGCTAAATATGCTTCCAAGGGAGCATTACTGGAGTTTTCAGAAATTTTATAGAACGAAGAAAACGGTCGGTTAGAAGAAGAAAAAAATTAAAGCTTTTCGGCATCGGAGCAAATTCACATATCCCCAGGTCTCCATGAATATTCTTTTTAAAGGCATTTTTATAGTGCTCCCGCAACGCTTTTTAAGAAGCATAAAAAGGTATGCTATGATATGCAATGTTAAAAAGTATATGGAATTGGTATGGCAATGGAAGCGTTGTAAACTTTATAAGGAGTGCCCAAAGATAGCTATTGCAGCACTTCATTTCCCGCAGGGAAGTAATAAAGAGACTATGAGACTGGTGCGAAATGAAGGATTTGGGTTCTCTAAAGACGATTTCCACAACCCACAGTTCGAAAAATTGTGGTTTTTGAATTTTAGTTTGTTCGTTTTATATATTGATCACCAAAATTGCCTTGAAAACATTCCCTTAATTTGGGCGGAGGCCCCTAGAATCGCCTTGTCGTGGCTCGAAAAAGTACACAACTACTCCATTAAACTCCTCGGAGAAAATATTATTTTTTCTCCATTGACTCATTGAGTAGGTGATCAGTCATCAACGAAATAGATAGAGAGAAAATGTAGTGTATGTAAATACGCGCGTACTGTAAATATCTCGAGCTGGTGGAAGTGCGATCATAACCTACCCTACCGACGGGACTTGTATCAACTGATTACACTTAAGTTAGGGATAGCCAAGGCAAGGAGGCTTAAAATAGATTTGTGGTGCACACCCGATCCCCGCTTTCGTGGACTCCTTTTGAACAGAATGAAGACATGACCGCGGTCAGAAATCACGAAAGCCAAGAAGCAGATCCAGACATGAACCACTCTGCTCAAAGTTTCTGGACCCACCAGTACCCTTCTTCTTCTTTGATCCGTTAACTGGTACGCTGATGTCGGTGGCGCTGGGTTTCGAAATCCATTCACGATTCGTTTCCATTCTCGGCGATTTTTGGCGACGTCTCGAGTCTCGATTACTGATCTTTAAGTCGCCCTCGATATTCTTTAGCCGAACGGTCTTGCTAGGGAAGTTTACGTGGCACGCGGTTATCATCCATTCGGCAAACATGTCCAAACCACAGTAGTCGACGTTTTTGTATTTCTTCTTCGATCAGTGTCTGTTGATCGTAACTTTGCCTAATTGTCTCATTTCGAAGGCGATCGCACCAAGAATCTGCCTCACATCGAGAATCTGCCTCAAGCATCGCAATTGGAAGACCTCGAGCCTGGGGCTGCCACGTGGGGACCTCTGGTGGGCTGCCTATTACACTGCAGCGATCAGACGACTCCAGAAGAAGACAAGGAGGGAACTGCAATGACCGTCCTACCGAAACAAGAAGCAGACACAGACAGCCGCTGCTCTGCCCTGAGTTTCTAGACCCACCAGAGAGCAAAGAGGGACGGAGTGGAATTGGGGAGCCCCACGGAGCACACTAGAGCCCCGATTTCGCACACTCCTTCTCTACAGACTGAAGGCAGGACTAGTGTTATTTGGCTGGGGTCACCATGGCAATGGTACCCTGTCCAACGAGATCAAACTACTGAAAAAGTTCAAGTTCAAGTTCATGACTTACAAACATGAGGTATAGCAGTATAGTAGTACAATAGACCAAACGAACGGCCGGCCTAACCAAAACAAGAAGAAGAAGACAATGACTCATTAAGCGTCGCTAGAATCGTGCTGATCAGGACACAGGACAGTAGCCAATGGAGGAGCATGCGGTCGTTTTGAAAATTTTATTTAACACACACTGTCGTGAGACAATCCAGAGAGTTTCTTACAGCTAAGGGTTTAGAAGAGGTTTGGAAGCTTAAAATAGGTAACCTGGTGCAGTACCTTAATATGAAAAGATGGATTTAAAGACACGCTTTTTGGCATTATATCCCCTAACAAGGTACTACCCTCTGTAAGTTATTCTGCATGGAAATCCCCTGAACGAAACCTTGAGAGCGAATTTTTCTTACTTGTAATAATTTAACAACAAAACTCCATAAATTTATTCGCGAAACTTCTACAAGTAAACCTCTACTAGTACTTCAGTGCACGAGAATTTGGGTCACTGTTCTGAACTGCAAGAAAAGTCCTCTTATTGCAACAAGGTAAGATGATTCCAGCCAACGAATTCATTCCTTTTGAGGACGCGGGGATTCAAAATGCATTTATTCGGTCCCTGTAATCCGTCCGCCCTCTGCCGCCCCCCAGCGACATAAATCCACAACGTCTAGAGTGCAACATCAAATAAAAACCATCCCTCAAAGTTGGCATCCTCAAGCGGAAAATCAAATCACGCCATTTTTCGAAATCTTCCTCAACATCAACCCCGAGATTAGATCCGACTACGGGGAAGAATAAGTCCAGAATTTTTACATCCGAAATAGCTTAAACCCCCCGCAAAGTGGAAAAGTTGTTCAACTGCTGAATATTTTTACATCTATAAAAAGAGAGAAAGATAAAAAAAAGTCCAAGGAAGAAACAAAGAAAAGATAAAATTCCTCGCGGAATGTCTTTAAGCATCGGGGATGATTCCTTCGTTTCGTTGTGCAAAAAAAAAATGAATTTCATATCAACAGTAACACGAATTTCGGCTGGGAATGTGGCATTCTTTAAACAAAGTTTTATGAAAAAATTCTGCTCCTCTTTCTCCGTGGGTTTTTCGGTAGGGATTGCCACCAAGGAGGAGGAAAGTTCCTTAAGTGACCGAGTTTTAAGTTGATTGGATAAAAACAATCCAAAAATCCAAGTGCCGGGAATGAGAGTTGTACGTGCCTTGTTAGGACTGTTAGGATCAGCACTGGAGATTGGGTAACAATGTCGGGAATTTGTTGCCTGCATTATGTCACAAGTCACAGGCAACGAGAAGTGAATGACATAGAGGAGCTGGGTGTCAGATAAGCGATATAGTCTTAGACGAACATCTCAAAAGTTACACACAGCTGAGGAAAGCGCTACCAGAAATAGACGCACTTAAGATTCTTGTGTGGGCCTCACTCTATATGATACCCAGGGATCATGGTACGCGCCCGTCTTGGCTGTGTGATCCGTGGACTGAATTAAGATTGATTGTTATGTCCCCGCACAGTTTGGTACTCCTCCTTAGTCGATGATTTCAATTACTTGGACTTTTCGATTCAAGCGTTTTTCGTTTTGTCGAAATTCTTTAGTCGAGTATCATAATATCGAGTAAAAAACGAACACGAAAACGTCGAGGAGAGGCCATTAGGACACGGTGCACACAAGAAGGTTTTATTGACACCCAGGAAAGGTTTTATAGTCATCCCGATAAATTCTTATCGACGTCACTTGTATCCCCTGGACAAAGGCTCCCAGATAAAATATGTTCGTACCAAAGAAAATTTGGGTCCGCCTTGTGCCCTTTTGTCGCTGACTGTCTCCTTTTGATATGGTATATAACCGAAACCAGCCGAAAATCGACGGTTCGGCCATTAACAATATGTTTTTTTTTTCTATTTTCGAACTACTCTTTAAGTTGATAATGGTATCGGATCTCATATATATGTACGTGTGTTAACACAAGCGCCTGACAATGCCGAGAGGACCCTTTGTCGAGAACTATTAATCGAAATGCACAAAATATGTAGTTTGGGCATTTTGCTAACAATAGATCCGGGGTATATTTGGCAGTTCAGGCTAAAAAGGAAGTCTGTTTAAATTATGGAGGGTAATAATAGATGCCTTTGCCCGTGGCCCCTTCACCTTCGAGTACCTTCAGGTAACATGCCAACATGGCCCAAAGACTTCGATCTCCTTTGTCGCTTTCAAGTGACTCTTAATACCCATGAGATGAATGGTTATAAGCCACTTGTGGATATCAACCCCCGAGCTGCTCTACCCTTACTTGCAAATTCTTGTAGCTAGCGATATGAATAACCGAACAATATCACTATAGAAGCTCTTTAAGTATAAGTATATCAAAGATTCAAGAAAGATTTCATAAAAGGGGGAAATCATCGAAGGAAACATTTGTTCTTGAGTAATACTTAAAAGTGAGTCTTTTGAATTTCAATTTTCAAAATGAACATGAAAACACATTTAATCCAGGATTTAATTAAAAACACATTCTCGAATCTGACTAAACTCTACATCTGAATATGGTTAACTAATAATCCAGGCAAACTTTATTTTTTGGGATTAAGAGCGGGCAAGCTGCAATGGGTTGGCATGGGTGTACCAAAAGGAAAGCTCAATTTTGAATTTGCATGGTTCTCACCCCACTTCGGCGCCATCTTTAATCAAAGGGGTAAATCGGTTTTCGCTTGGGAGGTATCGGTGTCATTAAGAAAATCGGACCCTACATGTTTTTGGAGTCGCTGGTCACAAAAATTCGAGTTTTCTTCAGAACACGAGAGGTGTATAAATGTCCCATCAAGCATGACGTCAATAAATCCACTAGCCCTGATAATATTCCCCTATGGTACTCGAAAACGGTGCCTCACTTTTGGCTAAACCTCTGCGCAAACTTTGCCATACTTCTCCGGGGTTTATCCCAACTCTTGGAAACTAGCTCATGTTCAGCCCATTCTCAAAAAAGGTGAAGCCAGCAACCCTTTAGACCAAACCGGCAGTACGGCTTTAGACCAAAAACTTTGACTGAGCATCTACACCGAAGCATCCATAACCCCGGTGGGTCTGGTCTGGTTGCTCAAGAAATATCCAAGGCTTTTGACAGAGTATGGCATCCCGCTCTGCAGTCTAAACTCCGAGCTATTGGTATCGATTCAGTTCATACGAACTGGATTGAAAGCTTTCTTTCCAGCCGTTCAATCAAGGTAGGATTGGATGGCGTTGAATCCAACCCACACTCCATCTCGGCCGGCGTTCCCCAAGGATCGATCCTCTCTCCTGCTCTCTTTCCATTATTAATTAACGATCTGCTCTCAATCCTCTCCAACCCCCTCCTCAGTTTCGCCGATGACAGTACTCTGCTTTACTCTTACGCCAACGTTATAAAATGCCAGACCTTGCCTCATAGATTGTGAACTCATGTCCAGCTCTCTTAACGCGGACATCAAACTCATTCTTGACTGGGCCGCAAGAACCGAGTCGAATTTAATGCATCAAAAATGAAGTACTGCCTTATCTAAACCAAAAACCTGCTCCGACCTTCCCTTTATTTCAGTGCGCGAGGATAACCTAACAGCTGACTCATCTCTTAACATCCTGGGCATGACTCTATCCAATGATATGAATAGTCACATATTCCAAATCGCCGAACAAGCGTATCAATGCCTCTGATTCTTTAAGAAATGCAAGTTCCTCCTTCAGCCAGCTGTCCAAGCTTCTTCTTGTTCTGTGATCCGTTAGCTGGCAGTCCGAGTGGAACGTCCTCGTCCCCGTAACGAATACGCTCCTGTCAGTGCCGCTTTAAAAAATGCGGTTTCTTGCCTAGGTTCTTCGGTCTTCCAAATCTGGTCAATTCGGCAGGTCGACCATCCTCCTCCTTTCACACCCAGGACCTGACGACGGCAGAGTTAGAAATTTAGGTAAAGTTTATTTGAAATACACTCAAACTTGTTCCTGTGCGACCACTTCCCGACGAGTCCACCAGGAACGAACCCAGTCTCCCCAAGCTAAATTCCATGATACACTTGAAATCACTGTCTAAATTTTAAAACCAAAATGTTAGATGCCAGTGATACAGAAAAAGGAGATGCTGTATGAACGTCAGTGAAAAACTCATCAGTCAAGTCAGTGACACGGAGATCAGCGGCGCCGTAGCGTTATGGATATGTATGGATCGACCTTTATCGCACGTTCCTTAGCGATTTAGCCACCTTTAATTTTGGTCGCCTGCGTATTGCACACGCAATGAACGCTGGTCAGGCATAGCCCTGTGTATGCGACTCTCCGTTTTCTGGTGTAGTCAATGCTGCTGTTGACACTCGCTTTGCGTACAGCAAGACTGAGCTAAACACCCCCGCCATCAAGAGGCGACGACTCGGTCCACAGCCCACCCGTTTGGCAGCAAACTTTGGAATCCTGCGCAAATAGCGGACGCCTTACCTGCCATGCCCTCCTATTTAAACCTGCGATCGATCATCACTTCAAGGGTCCTTAGGGCGGACTGGGGCTGAATGATCTCATGCCTTGATCCTTAGACACTAGTTTTTAGTTTCAGTTTTGTGTTCATAACCGTCAGACCACCGCTTTCAGGCCAAAATTTAATCTCCCAGATCATTTGGTTCGCCCATAATTCCATCTCATGGAGCCTTCGTCCTACTAATACTACCCTCCCCTCCCCCCTACATGTCAGAGGCGATCCCGATCGAGACTGCTCCTTTTGGGAAGCGATGCCCCAGCACATCATTATACATTAGTAAAGGGCCCAGGACGGATCCCTGCGGAACTCCGTATGCCGTTTTGTGACCGTAAAACAGTTTCCGGGGTAGGCTCTGTTAGCCCGATTACCCATCTGGGCTTAAGACGACCCGCCGACACTGAAAAACACATTCTCATATCTGACTAAATTTGACTCTCTACAGCTGAATAGTCAACTAACCCACCCACACAATCCTCCCTTGCAAATGTCATTTCAAACTCTACTTAATATCCCCCTCTCCAAAAAATACCCAAACCATAATCCCAAATCGTAATAATTAAGCGATGGGTTTCAAATTTCCAAATAATCTTTATTCTATGAAATTAATCCCATCAAGGACCCTACAGATCTCTCTTGACGTGCTTCAGAACAATTTGAGGCTGCTCTGTCGTGATTAGTTTCCCCCATTAATTGATTGGCTTCCCTTAAAACTCCCAGGTCGATAGTGATGCCCGAGATAATATCCAGTAGTTATCGCATGAGCTCAGATCTAAAGTAGCTAGCTGCATCCCACACACAACATCGGAACTATCCTCATAATCCAGGATTTCATGCCAGTGTTGCCGTATACAACTCGGTCGCATGCATGGAGGTCATTTTTCTTTTGAAATCCAAAACCGTGTGCAATCCTTGATATTCCGAAAAATCTTTTTCACAGCACACAATCAGAAAAACGAATGAATTGTTATCGTTACTGCAACAGTATCTCTCTCGCACTGGTCTAGTATAACCGTCCAGATCCTGAACAATAGAACAAGGATGCATTTTCTGCACAAAGGAACATCTGGATTTTGAAACAATTTAAGGATTCCTTCTTTCTTTCATCCTTGACATGGGCAATATCTTGTGACGTTTTTCGCGTATGGACTTGCATTCAAGTGCGTTTTTCGTGTTCCTTTGAAGTATTTGTTACTATGTATCCTACCTAGATACCTCTGATCCTTTTTTTTGTGTTGCTGTTGTTATTTCAAGAGACAAGACTTCTTAGAATTTCTGCTAGGAAAATGTAATTTGGGTGTCGGTCGGTATCTTGTTGATTTAGACAAAGGCGAGTCCTGTGATGATCCTGGCCAATGTTTAGATTTGTTTCTGTTTCCAAATTCAGTTTTGTAACACCAAAATATCCTGGGATGCTGTTTACATAATATCGGGACCGGAGATGAGATTTAAGGATAATAATTGGGTAAAGCTGAAAACTGAGAATGTTTTAGTACTTTTTGGGATATTTTATTGTGCTGTGAAGGATTGTTATTACACAATTTTGTTGGTTGAAGAACCATCAATGGAGAGAAAAATGGTTTTGTACATCTGGTCCGATGATGGTATTGATGTAAATCTAGTTGTTGTTACTCAGGAAATTGCTAGTGACTTTTTTTCATTATTTATGTAGTTAAGTTAAGGGATTTGACACAATGAAAATGATTCTATTCAGTGATTTTAAAGCCACAGAACATATTCGCCAGCACTCTTTTGAAATGTTTTTGTGGCAAGACATTGGAATCTTACTTGAACCATCGGCATAATAAGACTAAACGAGAATAATTCACTTCAGTAGTAAGTAATTTCACAGTTCACATTGATAACTCTGGCTGAGTAAAGGCCCCATATACGGTCAAATTGGATACACATCCAGATTTTCACTAAACCCATGCGCACAACGAGTTTTGATCAACCGACCAGCTCACAACAACAGTTTTGATTGTACATCCACACTTCGATGTACAACCAATTTGACCGAGTATAGGGGCCTTTACTCAAATGGCGCCAGTATTTCTGGCAAAGATTCCGACCACTTTGTAGACACGAACAATATACTTCAAATCATGGATCACCATGCAAGAAACCTGGAACTATGTAGTGGACCTAGGAGCCCATCCCATCCCTTCTCTTTAGAGTACATTACATAATGGTAAATAATACTAAATTCTGAGCTTGGTTAACTTAAGGTCATCAACATACATATGAAAAGAATAGCCGACAATGATAGAGGGAAGATCATTAATGTACAGGGAAAAAAGAAGAGGACCTAGTATCGAACCTTGAGGAACACCTAAACATACAGGTGACAGTCATTGTGACGAACACATTGAAATCTATCAGAAAAAAGAGAAGAGAAAAGGCGCGTAGCAGAAGAAGAGAAATAGTAAAGTTGATTAAGTTTGGTCAATTGGAGCGGATGGACCACTGAGTCAAAAGCCTTAGAGAAGTCGAGTAGAACTAATAATGCAAGATTGCCCTGATCAATCCTGATCAATCGCAGCCGCAGTTGCAGCTCTTAACATAGAATTTTCGCAATGGCAATAAAAGTAAAGCGGAAGTAAAAGCCGTCGGGACTGAGTGAGTCAGACAAGCGGGAATTAGAAAGAGAGGCGATCATAACTCTGAGGAGAGAGGATGAATGATAAGTTGAGGAGCTCGACATCAACAAGAGTCAGATAAGGAAAAATGAGCACCAACTGAGCCAAGGCTAGACCAAAGAGATTTCGAATCAGGTCAGGATTAAGCTTGCGAGCATGGAACTCACGTTTACCTACTTTGCCTTTGAGGTTGATGCGATTACGAAGCAGTAGGCAATTAGTAGCTGCGAATTTTAGTTCTACAATAGCGCCGCTACATAGACTCACACTGGATTATCAGATCCCGGATGTTGCGATAGAACCATGGACAACGAGAAGAAGTTTTGAGTCTAAGCACAGCTAGTCGTGCACACATTGGTGCTTCAATCACAGAATGAAGGAAGAGTAGAAAGCGACGTTATCGTCGGCAGAGGTAGATATATAGATGTCAAAGAAGAAACTGCTCTTAAAAGCCGCTCGGGATTGATGTTGGGCACCACTTCCTCCCAGCAGATGACCAAGATTTTTCTTATAGTCGCTGTGAGTACTAACATTTCAAAAAATCAGACAACCGATGCTAATGTTAAAGAACTGTTTGCTAAGGTTATCGGTATTAATGTACAACCTATCAAGGAGAGGAGGGTTTAATTTGGAGGCGCCTCAGGGTATGTTCGAGCTCCATCTTTCCGAAACTTAACTCTGCTGACCGAAGGCGAGACACAACTCAAAAACCCGAATCGCACTATGTATACTGAGCTTGCTGTTTCGCTGCTTAAGGTTTCTGAACGGATAAAGATTAAGTTCTTTGGAGTGGAGACTGAATACTGTCCCAATCGGCCAATCTGAGCGCGTTTGGCGCCGCTTTAGGCTTGAAGTAAATTAGGAGAATAGCCTTTCAAAATTCAAAATAACCAGATTCCTAACACGTTTCTAACACACATTGGAAACCCAAAAAAGGTCCTAAGTAACCTAAATCATAGAGCCGGTTTAAACAGAGCGTTCCAGCAGATGTGCCTCACGAACATTTGCGGATGAAGGGAATAGTGGGGATGATCAGAGGTACACCCCACTTCTCCCTTTTTCCAAAAATTTCGTCAGACAAATGCGCTTGAGCACACGCTAAACCGGCTCATAGGAAATGGAAAGGACGAAGGAGCCCACCTGCAGGCTTTGTCTCGAGAAGGACGAGTCTGCGCTTCATATTTATTCTCTGTCAATGTCTTGAGATAGCGAGGAGCAAGGTTTCGTTGTTCGGACAGACTGGTTGAATCTAATCAAGTGGTCGGGTTTATAAATTTGAGGTAATGAGCTGCTTATGATTTATTATTTTTTTCTTGTAATAACGGGGCATTTCCTCACCTGCACACTTGAAGAAATTTTCGCACAACCCTTCCCACCAACCCCACTTCTTCTCAAGCCTAAAATCATACAGCAGGAAACTAAACCAAAGCCACAAAGACTCATGGGCAAATTTGGAAATTCCTGAAAATATTACTAACTCGCTCACTCGTACTCGTACTAGCAAACAACTCTCGCTCGTGAGTGAGGAGTGAGTTGTATGAGTCGCCATGAGTGAGGATTTTCGTACCCTGAAAAAAGATTAAAGTTTGGCGATGAAGGTTATACTGGCTTACAGTCACCTAGAACGATTGATGCTAATACCTCATTGCCTCTAAGCCTTTTCATGTGCTGCTTTCCTTGTATTTTGGTTTCCGTTTATTTATTTCAATTGGAAGTGACTCAATTCTTTAGTGTTAAAACAACAAAACTTTTGCAGAAAATCAAATGTTCTCTTCTAGTTCTTTCCCAATTTAACAGCGCAAGTTAATCCCATTCTAATAAAACACCAAAGTGACTCACAAATCGCTTTATTCAACAACTCTCGAAAATCACTGAAAACTATTTGTATCCTTGCGAAATGTCATCGTATCTGTTTGGCAACATTTTCGATCTGGCGTTAGTGAAGTGCCTGCCACACTTTTAGACATTTAATGTCGTAAAATATAAATAAAGTAAATTGATTCCGTTGAGCATAAAAATTCCGTACACAATGGGCCCTGCCAGAGCCATAGTAGCAGCCCCCGAAGGCACTCAGCAGCAGCAGGCAAATGCTGGTGGTGCTGCAATTAAAAGTAGAATGTTAATCAACCAGAAGAAGTCGGAATGCTCTAAAGTGGGAATTCCTTCTTCGATTGTACGCTCCCAACTACCGAGGAGTTATTTTTGGTATCGAAGCAGCAACTCGAGAAATTCCTCGCCTATTAGCCCGGCACTAATTGTAGTGAAACTGCTAATCGCTGCTCACATGCTTTTCTATTATAAATTTTATGGAGGAGCATCGCAGAGATCCTGTGACCCGCCCGCCCCGACGCCCTAGCGGCAGGGAATTATGTCTTGAAGATCTCTACAATAAATTGAGATGAGACCAAGATCGCTGGGGATAGGGACAGGGGGCACTTTATCTAATTAAATTTTTTAAAAAACGAATCTCTTCGGATTTATGACGCGCAGACCATTCGTTTGCATACTATATACTTGTGCCTGGCCCTGTCGTTTGTGGGGGAATGACTCCTTTGGACCCGTAAACAACCCATTTGGGAATAAATCACCCGGCATTTAATCCAAGCTAAAGGGATTTATTACCAGGGATAAACATCATTCTATGTTAATGCAGCGCCTTATGAAACTCAATACCGGTCGCCCTACTTGAGGCCACCGCCGCATCCATCCCGGGCCGTGGCCGCGCCATAAACGTCGCCCGGCTCCTTCTTATTCTGCGGGGTAAACATAAAGTCCTGCATTGTCCCACAAAGGAAACGTTTACAAGTGGATTAAGGAACAACTGTCGTGAATTTCTTGTGTTTGTGTGTATGGCTGGTGGTGGCCATGGCTGTTTCTCGTTATGGTGCCTTCATTCGCTTTCATTTCATTATCAAGGTAAATTGACCTAGGCTCAGGGCAGGGCACTTAATTTCATTTTTAGCTGAAAAGGCAAGGACATAATGAGGAAAAGGTAATTAACTCCCGCTCCCCGGCCGTTTTGCACAATTTAAAAATCATTAGCGTTTCGTGGATTTTAAAGGAGTCTCGCTTCGGTATTTTTATTCCCTGCAAAAGGAAATTATTAAGGAATGACAAAATAACAAAGAATAATTTAAATGTTTTCAGGGATTTCGAGGCATGGCAACGTAATTAGATTTTTATTACTACAACCAATTAGGGCTGGTGTTTTTCCAGGTTTTGGGTTACCACGGCGATGTTTCGCCTCAGCGTAATTGGGCTAATACCGCCACTGAATAGGAACAAATTACTTGTGTAATTATGCTACTAAACTCATAACTAACTACAATCTAATGGACCGAAAAAATGTTTTTCTTTTCACCCAAAAATATTTTGACATTTCCGTTGCAGATGCACCCAGCTTGCAATGCCCAACATCGATCGGTTCACAGTATGATGTCGCATTTCTGTTAAGGTGAAATAATATCCTTCAGAGAAAAACAAACAGATCCTTGGTGGTCTACCACCATCCCCGTCCTCAACAAAAAAATAAGTAAATATTCCTCGATTTGAGATCTTCTTAGGAAATCATACAAAAGCCGAAAGGATCACCTGTGTGTGCTCTTTCAATATTTGTTGAATGAAAACAGCAGGAATGCAGTAAACCGAGGAGGGTACCTTAAAAACAAAGTAAGATAAACACAACAAACAAGAAGGAGAAAAAATATAGAAACCATATTGACTTTGGTAAACAAATCACACATTCGTCAAAAAGGATGACTTTTATCGTAGGGCAGGTGTATCCGGTAATGGAATGGTGCAGGGATAATGGACTGCTGGACATTTTGTGGGATATGGGATGACTAAACAGATTTGTTTTTTTTTTTAAATTTATTTTTAAAGATGCCGAATGTAGTTCTTAATTTACTATTCTGATTATTATTGGCTGTTCTGATTATTGATTCAAGTTTTTATATTGGCTATTCATTCCTCATTCTACCGAGCCTATAAAGCTCCGGGGCCGAATAGATTGGCCAATGGGAAATGTATGAATGCAATTAAAGCAAAAGAAGCCGCCTATAGAACTTACAAACGTTCCCCCCGTGCATCACTTAGTCGTGAGTTTATTAAGTCGAGAAACTCCTGTAATTTCATTTCAAACGATTTAAATCATTATTTGATGACAGGTTGAGAAGTGAGATCTTAAATGATACCGCTGACAGTAAAAATGTCTGGGCCTTGATAACTTTCATCAAGAAGAATTTGAAGGCATCCACTACGCCTTCCGTTGTTTACAAAGCAAAGATGATAACAGAGAGGCAGATTTACCAGCATTTCTGTTCCCTTTGAATTCTCCTTACCTGACGCTGCACTTCTACCGCCCTTTGCAGAGTGTACCGCCCAACCAATATATGGAGTTTTCTTCAGGACGTGTTGATATTACATATATACTCCCTATGGTCCTGGAAAAATGTGCCTCACCTTTGGCTAAACCTCTGCGCAAACTATCCGTAGGTTATCTAGACTCCTGGAAACTAGGCATTTTCAGCCAATACCGGAAAAAGGTTACTCCAACAACCCGCAATAGCAATTATTTCATCAATTTTCTTCAATCACAATAATTCATCCAAAATAGATACTGATGGCCTTTTTGTATGCCTGACAGCACTCTTCAACCAAAACATTGATCGCTTCGGTGAATCTGGTTTGGCTACTCTAGATATTCCCGAGGCTTTTTACAGCGTATGACACAGTGGTCTGTTGACTAAGCTCCAAGCTATTGGTATGGACCTAGTTCCAAAGAACTGGATTGAGAGTTTTCTTTCTGGCCGTTAAATTGGAAATATAAATAATCCGCTCTCAGTTTCCCTAAAACCCATCTTTGCAGATGATGATACCCTGTGTTATTCATACATCTTTGGCAATACTCGTATAAAAAAAAAATCTTGTCTTCATATAACATTTCAGAGTTCAAACGTAAGGTTAATCGACAGGACTGTTCCACAGTCGAGTTCTATTTCTTTCATTCGAATTTCTTGTTAATGCAGGCAGTGGTACTGAGCCTCGCGGGCTTATCTAGTGTTGCGGGAAAAAGATTGCCATGGAAACAGGAGAGTGCTGATGATAAGTCACACCGAAAAAGGAAATTAAATCCGCCACGTGGAATGTACGAACATGGCATCACGTCCGTCAAAAGGAAATCAGAGCAACGGAACACCAACTCACTTGGCGAAATCCATCCGGCAACGACTCGGCAATGTAGGACTGCGTTTTGATCAACGCAAGATTCCGGTCGACGGGCAGATCGGACCATTATCTTGTACGAGTGAAATTACAGATGCACCAAGAAGAATTGGGCATGTCTACGGGACCCGGCTATGGGGCGAGAGTTTCAAATGGCATTATCAAACAATATCGTGGCGCTCGCTATACCGGACAATATCGAAGAAGAAGTAAGGCAATTTTCGTAGTCTATTGTGGGGTGTGCAATGGAGTTGTGTCCACCATTCCGTAAAGGGACGCAGCCATGGATCTTTGACAGCTGTCCGGACCTCGTCGATCAGCGAAAACGAATGAAAAACGTCGATCTCGAGCAATAACGAAGAACAGAGAAGTTCGACAGAAAATAAAATCGGAACGAGAAGCGTACTGAAATAATGTTGCGGCCGACATGGAAGAATCGGCGTCGAGGCACGGACGCTGTACCAGACAATCCGGCAGTTTGGCAGCAAAACATCGGATGGAGCTTTCGTGATCTCTTCCCATGGGCGCCTGCAGCGGTGAAGAGAATTGTTCCACAAGCTGTACGACCACGATCCGCCACAAGGTCTAGCACCCGAATCGCCGATTATTGAACAGCCGACGAATCAGTTTTCGACACCGAACCGATAATCGAGGTAAAGGTGGCCATAAAATCGCTGAAAAATGGTAAGTGCCAGGAATAGAGGAAATAATCGCCGAAATTATCAAAGCCGGAGGTGACAACTCCACGTCCTCGCTTATCTGTTGCGGAAGAAGAATATTTGTTTGTTTCATTGCCGATGCTCAGTCAAGGTTACGGCTAAAATGTGAAGAGATATGTTTGTACATCCTCCACTAGAAGAGCTGATCATACTCTATCAAAGTCTTCGAACTTATCTATAGCAACGAGATCAAGTTATCTTAATGGGTGTGCATTTTAGTTTGGGTGCTCTGTGAGATTCAATAAAGATCATCAATAGACTCTTTGGGTTTGAAACCGTTAGGTTTGGTATGGGCCACCTCCTGGGCGAACGTGGACTCACTTAGCGATATGGTATGCCTTTTTAATGCCAATGAACGTAGCGTAGTGGGTATTGCCTAGTTTCAGTAAGAGCTGGCATTTACATAGAAAGTTAACGAGTTATCTCCCTTGTCTCTCTGCAGATACCGCCTATTTAGGAGTCTTATTGTTCTTCCTTTGTTGTAAGAAGACAAGTCAAATCGTCCTAGATAAAATGCAAGTCTCCAGTACGCTCAACCTTTGGCTGTCTAAAGGCAGGTAGTAGTGAAATCGCATTTTTCACCCAACTTATCGGTCTGCTAACCATATCAATAGCAACAGGTTCCCCGCTTTGTCCCCGCTATATTCGGATTTTTCAGTGCCCACATCTATGTTTCAATGACCGCGGATGCAGCTCGGAGTAAAGTTCTTATGTCTATCTAGCTCAACTCTGCATCGTTCACCGAGCCTGCAGCTCTTATAGAGGCTTGGCTAAATTCCAATGATGCACCTTTGTGTAGGTTTGAGTTTCATTGTCTGGCAGGACTTCATGATTGCCAATACCTCCTCTTGAAAGATGCTAGTATGCGCCGCAATATGGCAGGCAATGAACTGTTGGTGGATTATAGATAGATCACTGTCCCGAAGACCATTTTAAAAAGATAAAGTTATACCGGGGGTACACTACTTGACAAGCTGAAGGCAGAAATTGCGAAAAAGGAACCACATTGGCAGAAGAAGTAGGTGCAGCTCTTCAAAATAATGCACCTGCTCACACTTTAGCCATCGCGACCAAATTGCACGAATTTCCCTTCAAAATGGGGTAGAGGTAAGAGCATTTCGCTTGGAAAGTGTTTTCACTTAAAATTAAACTTATGACTAAAAAAATGTTAGACTCCTGCAGTTATGCTGAAAAGGGGTAGGTCCACCCTGATAGAAGTTCTATATCAGGATAAGGCGCTCGGGGCCAGAGGAGATCGTTAAACGACAGTGCAAGAACTACGCGATGTCATGCAACATGAGAACTTTACATCTTGGCTTTAAAGGGTGTGCTCCCTATCATCTATTGAATTTGTTCTCCTCTTTTATGCGGGGGGTTAACCAGCATCTATTTAGAGCTAAAAGCGTCACCACTTTAGTGTCATAGTAGCAGAAGCCGTCATATCCGAGGATCGGTCATCAGATTGCACACCACTCCTCATACAAAGCCCATAGAAGTGTTTATAGTTATATTCGGTTGGCTAGGTAAGCATTAATATATCGAAAATCCTTTGTGCTAGTGCCTATTAAGATAACATAAGTGGACATTTAAAAAAAAATATTAAAGCTGCTTACGAAATTTCATTAAGACTTGCTGAAACACTCAAGCCAATATCCGATATTTGAAGTAGAGCTACTTGATTCACTTTAGAGCATTTAAGGCTTCATCCCACCCTTATTACCAGATATCGATACTTCACGCATTTAGGACTTTATACAAAACCAAAACAAGGGACGACAGTATACAAGCACTTCTGTTTACTTTACCGTCACAGTTGCAACAACATTTCACACTGCACTCGACATAAATTATTTGATAAGTGCACATATCCTCGATAGGACTCTGCAGCTTGAGTTGTCACGCAAACTATAAGTGGATCACACAAGAGTGTAGGAAGATTCACTTTCTTTGGGTAAGAGTGTATAGTAGAAGTTACATATACCTTCTCTGAAGCTGATATGCTTAACGACGGAAAAAGGGATCAGAGGCAATCTTACGACGATTTAATGGGGTGTCAAGGGTAGTCACTTCAAAATGAAATTAATGTTTCCAAAACAGATCGGCGCCTTGATTTGTTCAATTCCTAGAACTGGAACTAATCATTAGAGGGGTAAAATTCAACACCATTCGATGCCCCGAACTGTCAGGCAGCCCGCTTCTGCGCCTAATTTACACGAACAAAAGGACGAAAGGGCGGAGCCCGGGATACATGCGTAGCCGCATAGGCAGCGACGCATGCAACAATAACTATCGGTTAAGAGAAAATAGGGGCAAAAGTTTTTAATAGCAAAAACTGAAGTAATGACACATTTTAACATTTGTGCACCGACACCCTGGGATTAGCTCAACAACTGTCGCTATTATTGACGCTCTGTTCGAAGGAAGGAAAGTGGTCCCCTTGCTGCCGCGTGGATAGTCCCTTGATTTTTAACAAACGCCTGCCTTATGATTCTGTATTTTTTATTGGTAGACATCCAGGCTGAACTTAAAAAACAGCGAGATTCAGGACGATGCAAGGAGAGGACCTGACCCTTCGATCCTTCTTCGCCTTTTCAGTAATTTTGTTGTGCTGCAAGCGTAACACTCGCTCTCTCCCGGCTTTTTTTGGGGTCGGATAATTTATGTTGTCACAAAGGATTTCCATTAGGATGAGTCTTGTATACCACTGAATGTCGATGTAGTTCCTATTTAAAACTGTTTTCAATGGCCTGTGTTTGTTTTGCCTTTCAAAAGATACCAGAGTGAAAGATTAAGGAATAAGGACTAAGGTCGGAATTGTCGTGTCAAAGGTCGTTCCGTTTGACAGCAGATCCCGAATTACAATAATGAATAATGCCAACAACTTTTGAAGTGAAAAACTGAAAACAAAATATCGAGACTACCTGCTTCTGCAGTGCGTATCTCTGGAGATCCTTTAGAACGATATCCTTGCAATTTTTTTGCGCTTGAAGGATAGGAGGAGAACAAAAGGCAAATATCGGATGAAATATCTTTTCACGGATAAACAGAATTTTTGTGTTAACAAAAAAAGGATATTCATCGAACCTGAAGTATTAAATTTATTATTACATTTGTTGTGTAGAAAATGTCTCCTTCTGTTTGACTTTGAGTCCTGTTCTCAAGTTCATGATGCCGTGACAGATTTTCGCACAAAAAGGATCGACTCATTCTTGAAATATTTCCCAGCATTTGTTATGGACAGCAACAGCTGCTCTGAGAGTTTTAATTAAAGAAAAAATCCCAAAAGAATTTTTCAAATTATCCTCACTAAAAGCTTTACATTGGTCATTTATTTTTTATATATTGTGTGGATTAAAGTTTAACGAGATAAAAAAAGAAGAAGAAAAAAAGATTCTACATATAAAAATGCATATGGCGCCGAATCTGTATAGTGATCCATCATCTTGCTGAGAAACAAATGGCTAAGCTGTCAAGAAATTAGCACTTTCAGATTGTTATTAATTGAGGCACTTTTGCGCGACGGATTTCTGTCATGTGTGAGCTCCATCGTGCGCAGGCCGAGTTAGACATGAAGCCCGAAGACCGCCCGGTCCACTGCGTATACACAAAGACGCATCTCACAGCTGGATCACATGGGCAGCATTTGGGGGGCTATTTTTAAAATCCTCTCAACGCCTAAGGAGCTCATCCGTGCAAGTCTCAGAAGCGGACCGACCGACCGAAGACGACTTTAATTTTAACAGAATCTCTCTTGATGTCTAGATGGATGCCGCTTTTTCACAAGGAAGAATGCTGGTGATAGGTGATGCTAGTGGTAGGTGGCTAGCAGGGGGCGGAGCACACTACACTATACAAGACGAGTATTGTTGACGATAATTAGTGGGATTAATGCCTGTTCATGTCGCGCTTACATGTGTTCATTGTCCGAATGTCGGAGAGAGCGCCGTGGTGGATAAGCATAAGGTAGCTGCCTGCATTGGCAAGAACTAGAGATTTAGTGACAATTTGAGCACAGGAAATTGTTGCACTTTAACCGGTGCATACGTGATTCATCAATCAAAGGATTTGGAACGAACATTATGCGAGATTCTGTGTCGCACTGTGATGCCGGCAAAGAAAGACTTAATGAAGGCAAAATTAGATGGAGGAAATGTTTCATTTGGGTTTTAATTAGTTTTTCGCTTTAAATTATGTTGAATGCATTAAGAACTTTTCTAAATTGAAGTTGATGCAGCAGATGAGACATGTACGAATATAACAACTCTCTAAGTGAATTCTTGGTGAGAATCTAGGTCAACTTAACATTATCACTTATAGAATAAAACTCTAGATCTAAATCTCTAAACTATAGATGAATATTTAAAAGAATAAATCGACCATGTATCCCAATCAAAATTATACTCGGCGCACCTAGCATGCAGCAGGCACGATCTAACCTGCGCGGCGCACACTGGTTCAAAAAGTCAAAAAAATATCAAAACTAAAAAAATTAATTTTCTCTTATTGTCTTTATATTGTTAGAGTGGTACTCCTGACACGTTGTAGGGGTTATAAAGTGGTCTGGAAAGTGTGCCTATCTCTTAAAACTGTTAAAGAACTGTCCGTGCTCGCCAAGGCATTCGGAGCTGTAGCTTCTAATGGAAAGTGAACGTTGAAAAGTTGTCTACGAGGGTAGTCTAAAAAGTTTCCGACCTCATCGTTAAGATGGTAGCGCTCGTCAATAAAAGCTAGTGAATGTAGTTGTGCATCTTTTGACAGTTATTCACCAAAGTTTAAGCCATTTTGGACGCGCAATTTTTATTTGACAGTCGATTGAGTAAGTCAGTCGACAAGCTCGATACTAAACTTTTCCATTTTCATAAAAACACTCACATCGACCCACATGGTCGTCCATGTACAAGTTTAGATAAACCCAGAGTGGGGCAAAAACCAAAAAGAGCGGAAGGAATGCGACAACTCTACAGATAAACTTGCATTTACTACCCAAGTTCATATTCGTGCCAGCAGGAAAGTGCACGCGTAAATAGTTTAGCCCTCATTTTGTTTGCGGAAAAAATATGGTCAAATTCAAAACTCTGATTATGTATCATAGATGCCCGCCAGTTTTTCAAAAAGCTGTTAACAGATTGGTAATTAGCGACCTCGAAACCCCCGGGTACCAAATTTCAAAGAATTCTCTCAATCCGTTCTAGTTTTGGCCATGATTTTGGCGTTTTCAACCACTAACTGGCAATAGCAACTCACGCATATGGCACACGAATTGAACAACTTTACTAGGGTATGCAAGACAACCATGCAATAACTGAATGCAAATGTATGATGTATATTTTGATCATGATGAACTGATGAATACCTACTTCGCAGGATCCGAAGTGGGCGTAGGCATAGGTCTAAGGTTGTAGGCGCAGATATCAGTATTATGAGAAGAAGCCAGCCAAACTTTCCTAAAAAGGTGCATTGTATAGCGAACACTGAGACTAGCCCAAACAACTAAATACTTATCACGGGTCTTTTTCTGGACCCAAAGCTGAACTAAGGGCTTAACAAGAATAAGAAAACGTTCAGCCTGAAAAGAGCTATTGCGTGGTTCTATACCCAGACGGCTCCAAATCAGAGTCAATGTGAACACTGGAGTTTTCTCTCGCTTGGTAAACCTCTAAAAATACTACAGCCTGGGTAATTTTCCATCGTCCTCCAGGCAGAAGTAAACAACCTTCAAAGCATGCCGAACAATACAAGCAAACCCAAAGCCAGAAAGTTAGGTTGGGTTAGGTTGAAATGGCTGCTCCCCAGTAGGGAGCTCACTTAGGCACATCATTGAGCCTAAGGGATTTTGAATGTTTTGCGTCCAAAGTTGGTCATATTTTGTGGAAAGTGCAGCACACCGTTGCTGTGGTCGATCTCAGCCCGACTCGAGCTATGCTGATTTTTCTTACAACCAGTTTATAGGTGGCTAAGGGAATTCCGTTCTGGATTAAGTGGGGTATCCTTTCCACCTCGGTTCCCTGTCTGCTCTGCAGTTTCCCTTAACTTCCCTGTGTACAGGAACCCAACACAAAGTTATATCAAACTGAATGGCAGTCTCACAAATACCTCGTTTATGACTAGGTTTGAAAAATTGATTCGAGGTTGAGTTGAAATTTCGACCACCGTTTATTATGACGAGCCGAGTTCATTTCGGATTTCAATAGAGTTGAACTGAAATCTATCTTTCTTTGTGCCCCTTTAATCCCTCATGGGACATAGGGCGGAAACAGTTGCCCTCCAGCGGACTCTGTTTTGCGCGACAGCTCTCAGCTCTGACCAGGATCTCCCAGTTGTTGCGGCCTCTGCTAGTAGGGTCCTCCTCCACGTTGTTCTAGGTCTTCCAACTCGACGGGATCCTTGCGGGTTCCAGTCAAGGGCCTGTTTGGCTAGGTTTTCGTTATCGCGTCGCAAGGTGTGGCCAACCCAATTCCATTTCCTTCGCCTGATTTGGTCGTCTATCCTTTCTTGGCCGGCACGGCGCCATAGCTCTTCATTTGAAATTCTATCTTGCCAGTGGATTTTTAGGATACGACGCAGGCATCTGTTGATGAAGACTTGTAGGCGCCCTGTGATGAATTGGGTGACTTTCCATGTTTCGCAACCGTACAAAAGAACTGCCTTAACGTTGGAGTTGAACAGCCGCAATTTGGTGTTAGTTGAGATCTCCGTTGATCTCCATATGCGGAACAGGCATGCATATGCGCCTCGTGCTTTATTTATTCTGGAACTGACGTCTTCTTCTGCACCGCCATTTTCGGTAATAATGCTACCGAGGTAGCAGAATTTATCTACCAGTTCCACGTCACGGTTATTCAGCGCAGTTCGTTCAAGTGTGTTTGCATTTATCCGCATTTCTTTGGTTTTGTTCGGATTCAGCCTTAAGCCTGCTAGACTACTTTCTGTTGCCAAATTGTTTAACATGTTTTTAAGCTCCTGATGTCTGTGGGCCAGCAAACAGATATCATCCGCGTAGTCGAGGTCCTTAAGGCGATCTAGCAAACCCCATTGTATGCCGCCTGTTCTACTATCTAGAGCGCCGACAAGAATGTCATTTATTACTATAAGAAATAGTAATGGCGAAAGTAGACATCCTTGTCGTACTCCTGAATTCACCTCGAAGCTGTCGGATAATTTTCCATTATGGAGAACTCTGCATTTGGAATTGTTGTAAAGGGCTTTTATCAATTCTATTATTTTATCAGGCAGTCCACGTCGCCGTAATGCCTGCCATATAAAGCTCCTATTAACCGAGTCGAACGCTTTCTCATAATCTACGAAAGCAAGGTAAAGGGGGGATCGGAATTCAGTAGACTGCTCCACTATGATTCTCAAGGTGTTAATATGGTCTATACATGAGCGGCCCTTCCTGAATCCGGCCTGCTGCCTTCTAAGCGTTCGGTCTACTGCCTCTCTTATCCTTGATAATATAACGTGGGACAGGATTTTACCCACAGTAGATAATAGACAGATGCCTCTCCAGTTGTCGCATATTGTTAGGTCCCCCTTTTTGGGTATTTTGACTATGATACCTTCCGTCCAATCCTCCGGAAAGGTACAGGTGTTCCATGCTATTTCCAGGATTGGCTGAAGCGCATCTGCTATGAGGCTTGAATCGGCTTTCAACAATTCTGGCGGGATGCCATCTTTTCCAGCTGCTTTACCATTGGCCATCGCATGAATTGCGGTTACTATTTCCGTCTTGGATGGGGCCCGGGTGTTGATTCTTATCGGCTGTGCATTGTTGCTGTTTTCCTGAGGTTCTTGTGCAAGTGAACCATTCAGGGCGGCGAAGAAGTAATCTCTCCATCTTTGGAGTTGCTCCTCGTCGCTGCACAACAGCCTTCCATCCTCACTCTTAACGGCATGTTTTTTAGTAGAGTGCTTTCCCGAGAGCTGTTTAGTAATTTGGTACAGCACTTTACTGTTGCCTGTGTTTGCCGCGTTTTCCGCTTTTTCTGCAAGCTCATTTATCTGCTGCCTTTTATCACGCCGCACACTTCTCTTTACTTCCCGGTGTAATTGGGAATATTCCCGTTCAAGTTGGTGACGTCTTTCCGGGTCGCTTGTAGAGTTTACATTTACATTAGTTTTCTATTTTTTGCCAGGTAGTGTCCGAGATCCAATGTTGCATGTTTCTCTGGACATAACCGACGCTCGTTTCCGCAGCCGTCAATATAGCGCCCTTTGTTCTACTCCACAGCTCTTCAATATTTGTGTCGTCAGAAACGGTTTGCTGGTTTAATATTTGCTGCAGGTTTCCAGCAAATTCTCGCTTTTTAGCGGTCTCCTGCAGAAGGTCTACGTTAAACCGTCTACGGTTTATAACATCGCGTTGAACGTTTCTGATTGCAGCGATTCTAAGGCGAATAGTTGCTACTACCAAATGGTGGTCGCTTCCAGTGTCCGCTCCCCTGAAGCTCCTGACATCCTCCAGAATGGTTCTCCATCTGCGGCTGACGGCCACGTGATCTATCTGATTTCTCGTTCTACCATCGGGTGATACCCAGGTCTCTTTGTGTATCTTCTTGTGGCAAAAGTAAGTTCCACCTACCATGAGTTGATGGGAACTACAAAAGTCAACGAAAAGCTCACCATTGTTATTGGTAACCTGGCTTAGGCCTTGTTTTCCAATTGTTTGTTCAAGACCGGTGTTGTCGCGGCCGATTTGTGCGTTTAAGTCACCCATTAATACAATGATGTCTCCCCTTGGAATAGAGCGAAAAACCTCATTCAGTCGCATATAGAACTCGTCTTTGATGTCATCTTCTGCGTCTTCAGTTGGAGCATAGCATTGGACTACCGTAGTACTTCTTAGTCTGGTATGCAGGCGCACGGTAATAATCCTCTCAGAAACTGGTGACCAGCTAATGAGGCTGGACCTGGCTTCTTTGGTGAGTATTACGCCAACGCCACTCCTACGGCTTTCAGTTTCATTTCTCCCAGAATATAAGAAGGACTCACCATTTGGGCAGATATGTTCCCCCGCATCGGGCCATCTGGTCTCGCTAAGTCCCATGATCTTGATTTTATATCGATTCATCTCGTTGAGGACTTCATCCAGCCGTCCCTCAGCAAGCATTGTTCTCACATTCCATGATCCGATTCGTGTCCTTGTTCGAAAAGCAAAGGTCGTCGTCGTGTTGTCCATCCGGTTCCGAGGCATTGTTTGCCGATTCGTAGCAATGGTGATTTTTATGGGAGCGGGTTGCTAACCCTCAGCCCAACCGACTTAAAGCTCTGTTTTGTGGCGCAGAGAGATCGCCAACTGAAATCTATATATACCCCGTTTTTCCAACTTAGATGCAACCCAGTCAGAAACGGAGGTCGAGTTGAAACTGGGTCCACTCAACTCAACTACTCAGCTCTCCTACCTGAGTCGTGTTAATATTTCACTTCATACACGCGGGTTGAGTTGTAACTGGGTTGAAGTGACATTTGTTTTGTGTGTTAACCATCCGTCAAGAAGAGAGCTGTTTTGGCCTTATTAGCTCTCTCCAGTAGATCCGGCCTCCACATTAGTTTTCTAAGTATGAGACCAAGACGCTCAAACCCCGGTGGCCGCAGAAAATTCAATATTGTTGAAAGCAACTCCTTGGATTCAAGGGATTTCTCCATGGCCGCTACCAGGGAGGGGAGAGCAGTTTTCTGTCAAGGCTTTGCTTAATGTGAATCTCCACAAGTCTTTCGAGGATCTTGAGGAGAAAGGATGTGAGGCATATAGGTCTCAAGCCCTTTGTATTGTAATAACAGGTAATCTTGTTATCAAGGCACTAGGCACGGTAATACCTAGGCTGGTCGAAATCTGTCACGAGGGGATCTCTTCCGTTACTAGGAAATATGCGATCACTCTTCACCCGGCCACAGGAAGATTCAGGAAAACGAAAACGCAGATTAATTGGAAAGACTAAGAGCAATGTTCAGAAGCCGGTGTGTGACGAAAAAAGATATCACCATGCCCTGTTTTTAACTGCCCGATTGAGGAACATGAGGATGTATTGAGAAGCCCATACATCACCGACTGCTGTAAATGTAAGGGAAAACAGAAAACAGGGAGATAACGCGACCAAAATTTTTATGGGGTACAGCTAGGACATCCTTAAAGGCCAGCCACACAGCAGATACACGGCCCTATAAGAAGTCAAAGAGCATTTAACGCTTTGCCTCATTCGCACATCAGGGCCCTCTTGAGGAAAGATAATTGCAAGCGGAAAAAGTCCGAAAAATTAAAGAATTTCGGCTTGGTTATGTAATATCTAATAAATGCGGCGATCTGGAACGGTTTACATTTTTGTTCCTTTTTTGTAAATGCCTTTGGTCGTTCCACATGCGAGTGTATCAAGCGGTCCCCCAACTAAGTACTAACCAAGTCCAATGCTGCTTGAGCTACGCAATTGTAAGAGAACACGGCTATACTTTATATAGTCACCAAGATAACTGCCCGGTTTTTTCGTCCCACACAATTTCTTAAAGCTAAATAAGCTAAATATCATAAGCTGGACCTAACGTTGGGGAGTTTTGAGAGGCTTAGTATGTGTTTAGGCTTCGTATCTACTAAATGAGGGCACTTAATTGAATTTTTGTTAATACCTCACTATTTGAGCCCTGCTTAGAAAAAAATTAAAGATCACTTACACCCTGCTTCTTTTCTTTAAACAAAGGAGTTACAAAACCCATCGGCAGATATGTGGCAATGATATGTATACAAAACACAACCACCCCGCATATTTCAATAATTGCATCAATATTCAACCGCTTGTTTCTATAGAACCACTACCACCACGCTTCACCAAACATTGTAATGGACCATAAAACCCAACAGGAAAAAAAAGAATGATAAAATCCAAATAAAATCTTGTGTGTGTGAAAAACAGAAACCAATCAATTATATCGGTATCAACTATAGATTTAGAAAATCCCTTCAGGTCCCCTTCATGGAGCGTGTCCATGTAACTAACCCGCTTATGAAAGTGACACTCGACAGTGCCAAAGATTTATCACCACTAGTACCAAATCCTGGGCCTACAACAATCACTCGCACGAGGAGCAGATCGTCCTTAAATCTTAAATCTGCAGCTGAGTGGATCTATCAATGATATGTGCTGGAATGCTGCTATATGCTATGTATATGTATGTACGAAGGAAGGAAGGAAGCCCTTGAAGCTATAGGATAGTAGTAAGTGATTAACCCTCATGTGAAAGTGTCCTGAGGGCCTGTACCCACGCCGAGGCAGCCTTCAGTGCCAAGCGTCAATTTATTTTTATGGTCGATTCACCCCAAAAATGTTGACAATAGCTCGATAATTGACCACTGTTAAGCCATTCCGACCGCTCTCTTGTGCTACAATTAACTGAAGGACTTTATAGCGATCGTAATGGTGAGAATGGTCGCCGTAACAACAATGGCATATTACGTAACAAAATTAGCGAACGGCCAGCCTCTGCAGGCGATGATGATGCCGGGCTAGTATAATAGCACTTTTGTGTGATCTGCTTGGGTGGTTCGGCTGGCGTGTACTCATAGTGTGTCTTAATTGCTTTTCAGAGATATCCCCAGAGATAAAGGTAACGAGGGGATAAAATCAAGAAATTTTTAAATCAAGGACACTGAAAACATCTGGATTCCTGCTTTCGTGTTTTTTTTGTGCAAAATTCCACACAGCCTAATTAACTTCTAGATAACACAAAATGAATAACGCCAAGGAATCTTCTGGACAAAAAGCTGCAAGGACACAACTTGCTCATATTTCAAAAAGTTTAATAACTTAAGTATGTACAGATGCTGTTTATGTTAACTTGACCCAGAAACACAGCGCATAGACATGAATTCCGTCTCGTTTATGCATAAGTGCTTTATTTTGCTCCAAGGACATTATTTGTACCATGCCAGATCCCCGACGAAACTGCATTACTACAACTTTACGCGAATGCATTTCTATCTATCTCTGAGAGCTTTTCATGTAAGCACTAACAAAAATGCCGAGTACGAGTCCTTGTACACTACTACTCATCCTGAGGCGGTGCCTGCTTAGGCAACAAGGACTACTCTGCCACCCATTGATATTCCGTAGAAGCATTTCGTGTAAATCATTCGCCCCCACGCTTATTGGAGTTTCAGGCCTAGGCGGTTATCCTTTTACAAACGTATGACTGTGTACTTGAGATACTTAACAGGATAAAGGGCTGAATGCTCTCCGAGGGCTTTGCAGTTTTGTTTTTGTTTGCGCGCCGCGCTGAATGCGGGACGCGATATACTACACTAATGTGTGCCATCCTAAAGCATTTGTGAGCGGGTGAATTATGTTTATAGTTAGTCAGAGTTCAACTATACGAATATTACAACATGGACGAGTACCTTTAAGTTAGTCACGTAATTTACGATGTTTAGTGGCTTTGTTTCTTGTGTTTTTTTTGTTGTTGTTGAGATTAACAGACAAGAATGGTATTTAAGTAGCATTTACACAATGAGTTATTACTATATCTTTTGTGTTGCATACTTGAGCCCATTCCGAGTTGACACTTTTCCTGCGGCACTTTACGAGTATATGAATAGAAGTCGTCCATCATCGCTTCGGGTCATAGTTTCCCACATTTTAAAACACATTTCATATATGGTTCTAGTAATTTGTCTATTTCTCTTGTGATATTAGTAACCAGCAGGACATTGTTAAAGTGATTCGGCACTCCTTTCAAAATCACTACTGATCAGGGTATGCAGGTCGAATCCAAACTGTTTAACAAAGTTGCCAAATTAATCGGTAGTCTGAACAACCACTTACCATCGCAAACAAACTTAAAGCTGCTTCAATGGTAAGGGGCAAAACTATTCATTGGAGTATAGACTTGCGTTCGTCTTATTAGGCATACGTACGGCAATTAATATCGCTTGGCAATACACCAGCTGATCTCGTCTATGGCTAGAATCAAAGATTGTCCAATTCAATTACCATACCATCCCATTGGATGCAAATCCAATCGAGCACTAAGAGTTTCTCCCTCGTCTTCATTTACCTATGCCAAACTTAAAGGGATCGCATCCTCGACAACCAAACCTTGGAGGACTCCCACTGTTTTGTGCGCATCGACCGTGTACGAGAACCGTTCGATCATACCCACATGAAGGTCGGTACAAAGTAAACAAGCGATCAACTGCAACGTAAGCAGTTCGTCATCAAGCAAATCATTTTCGATCGACAAGCTGAGACAAGCCTTTGGTTGTAATCGCGACTACGAAGACGAGCTATATCGAATTCCTGCACACCTGTTGGGCGAAGAAATTGGAGGACTCTAGCCAATAAGCGAGATGGTTGGAGGAGAAAATTGAACGAGGCCAAGGCTCGATTTGGACTGTAGTGCCATTGAACTGAACTGAACTTTTCGTTCAGTAATTTGACATGAGTTCATCTTACATTATCGAAGCCCGAAGCAACGCAGAGTACTGTCGTCAACAAAGCTGAGATGTGAGTTTGAGGGGATTGAGAGCAGAAAAGCTGTGAAGAAAAGTGGTGATAGAATTGAGCCCTGTGGAACACCTGTGGAGTCTAGACTCTTCGCCATTCAATACTACATAGATACTGCAATTCAGTTCTTTAGAACAGAGTCTATACTAGTAGCTTGAAATTTAGTTAATAGAAAGGGGGCTAGACTGTATCAAAAGCTTTGAAAATATCTAGAGCAAAAAGACCAAACTCATGAAATCGATGTATAATTTGGTTGAGATGCTTCGTTAGGCTTTCTATATCTGACGACCGCATGACCTACAGTGCAATCGTACCCAGCTCAAGATCAATGGAAGAATTCGTCTTTCACCGGTACGTTAGCTGTATTTGGCAAGAAACTGCACCGCCAATGGCCTGCTCACGTGCACACCATCCTGATCGAAATCGACATGAACTACTGGAATGTCCGTTTCATGCAATTGATCACCTTGGAAGTGTGAACAGATGATGCAGTGACAGAACCTATATTAACTTTGAACAGCCCCTTTTCTACGTTACAATATTTGATCTCAATATTACCTTAGGCCCCGCGAAAATTTGTAACACCTTTCAAAGTACTCCAGTCTTATTGATATCCTCAGGAATAATAGAATCCAGGCTAGTTTTGCCGAGATTGCACGTATAGACGACTGATCCTGCACAGCATTTCACAACAAACCATATAGATTTGGTTTTTGAAAAGAAACTCAAGGGTTTGTCAACAATATCAAAACACCGAACCACCCAGGCCCTAACACTATCTGCCGACACTTGTTAGAGTCACTTTTTCCGGTAAAGGCTGAACCACCTTTCTCGACATTACTCCAGGCTTTGCAAGCGCTTGTGATGCCTCACCATCCGTTGTATACGATCTTTGACGATTCCGGTTGGCGTCACCGGTTATGAGATGTTTCTGAAATGGGTCGACTTTTTTTCGTTTCACCAGAACCTCGCCTCAAGGTAACACTGACAGCGAAGTGCCATTTTTCAAACGAAGGTTTAGTGATGTCGCTGCGATCAGTGGTTCGTGACTTCAATATATGTAATTGACCCCATCTAGCGAAAAAACGCCAAGATCTAGATTCGAAGAACCATCTTTGCCTTTCCATTACCGAGGCCATTCCCACATCGCCGACAACTGGGTCCTGAAGAAAGCCTAATTGTTGGTTAAGTATTCAGCTTGTGCACCCTAGGTTATGTCTTTCATGGACATATTGGCTATATTGGCAATCACCTATGTAGACTTGCAAAGGTCACACGAATTTTTATCCTATCCACACGACGACCAAAGGATAAAGCCTCTTAAGACCAAGTCCAAATTAGCGTTGTGAGATTGCCAACTCAATCGAGTCGCTATCAGAGCTTCGTGAGCAAATGAAAACACCTTGGCCTTGGACGGTTTTCATACGTCCGAAACCGACTTTTGGGGCAACCTTCAGCCTGACGAAAAAGACCATAATATCCACATCTGGTGGTCTCCAAACGATTTTTTCTGGAGCCATTTCGCAAAGCGGCCAGAGTATTACTAGAGTACAGAGGAAATTATGTCAGGAGACTCACTATCTTGGTCATCAGACTGTGCCCTGAATATCGGATGGTTTCGGATCGGATTGTACTTACAGAGTCTGCTCCGAGGAGGACACCTCTGTCCTTCACATTCTCTGTTAATGTTTGGTGATAACAAAAAGCTAGATCTTGTTATTCAAATTTGACTTGGCTTGAAAGAAAGACATTTAATAGAAGTCATTCACCAGCCGAGTCTTCCCTCCTTACAACAATCTTAAACAATTATTAATAAATGGTCCCCCAGCCTAAAACTAACACCAACAATCATCAAAGATTAATCTTCCTGGTTAAGGAAAAACTACGGCTCCATATAATAATCCCTAAAAACACTTTAACAGTTCTGCAAACTCCGTCATCTCTATTTAAACGCTGCACCTGTTACAGCTAATCAAACACAGCACAGCAACTCAAAAATCTCCGTATGTTTGCCCTGTTGTGGGACACTTACAGCTCGGCGCGGCTCTTATTCTTCCCCGAGCAAACACCACTTTTCAGTTAAATGCACCTCAAAATACTGTTTACATTTACACACACGAAAAAGCCGAGGGTCGCGCTCCTTGTGAATTTATGAGAAAGGATTACACACTTGGGTCCTTTTGGGCAACCGCGCGGTTATTCAGCATGGGAACACCATATGTGTCCTGCGAATGCCGTTAATTAAATTCTTTGTCCCCGAATTATGGGTTCGCACTTTAGGCCTACTTTGGGAGAGGTCCCGTGGATGTGGAAGATGGATTCCTTGAAGACACTTATGAGTTGAGAGAGAACTACTCGAAGCCTTCCGCTGAGGGACCAACTGCAATATGCAATTTAGACAGGAGCACTTTCCGAGTATGTACATGGTCCAGAAGAGATGAGTGAGTGCTTCTCCTGGCGCGATGGCGGGTGTATGATAAAATTATGTTTGGGAAATCGCTCGGATTTGGAGCACTTTGATAAATAAACAGACGGCGGCGCGGCCCCAAGTGAGTCCGGGATGATTTACATGTGAAAGTAGCACCGCCACTAAGCCAAAAACCATGTGGCGAGTAATCGAGTGAACTGACTCGCGAAGCCCCCCTAATGGGGCTTCAATTTAGGAACCCCGCACGCGGCCCGTCATGATCGTACAAAACTGTCATTTACTCTTTCTGGTATTAGCTCCTCAGCAAAAACGCGGACGAGCGATGCACTTAAATATTAGTAATGGTGTTCAGATGTTTATGATATCACACTGACTTCGGATGCGGTAATCGGATTAACATGACGCGGCACAGCGGCGGCCCTTTTTTGATATCATATTTGAGGATTGATGCTCTCGGATCACAAGCACTGCTGCAGCACGGCCGGGAGTTGCGTTGAGTAATTAGAAGATGAAATACAGTGTTTTAAATATTGTTGAAATGACACTTAAACATGTCTACACCATTTGCATCATGCATCTTTGATTTCACGCGGGGACAAGGCATGTCAGTTGCCACAGCACGCATTCCCACATTCCTGTCGACTGTTCGACTAGGACGAATACGACAAGAATTCGACTATTTGTGATTCGTTATAGTGTCATATCCTAATTGCATTTTGTTGCGAGTGCATATGGGACCTCCTCATCTTTTGTCATTTATCATAATGGTCTGCATCTCCCACTTTCACTGCGGCGCGCATACAAGTGAAATATCTAATCTCTGAAGCAATTTATTTTTATTACCACAATGCGTTGACACTTACAAAAGGGCGATAATTGCCACTATTGTTATCAGACCCCTTTGGGCGACTCCTTGAGCGATAGTCAGACATGCAGACACCAAAGATGAAATATGCCACAGCAACATTATATGTGACTTGCAATTCTTGTTTTGATTGTTCGGATTTTTTTTTGGTTTTTTTATTAATAGTGACTTTGTAAATGTGAAAAGGGTAAGAAAGGGTGGATGCTTCTCTAGCCACTCACTATCAATCCTTATAGATTTTGTACTCTTTTGAAGTGAATAACGAAAAAAAATTGATTTTGCTAAATTTTTTGGGTCTTCTCATCCGTCTTTGTCGTCTTCGGCAATGATTTTCGATATTGGTATGTCCAATAAAGAGTTTCACATATCCATGTGGACCGACTCTATTGTTAATGCTGGGGAGAGAGGGGGACTCAGATCTGTTTTGATTTTTGTTACAATTGGGCTGTGTGTAAATTTCTTCTCTTTGGTCTGAACTCTTATACTTATAAGATCCAAGATTTTAAAGACAAGGTTTATGGCAAGTTAAGAAAAATCTAGGAAAACTACTGATCAAACATAAGACGTTAACATTGTAATTAGTAGAAACTCAATATCTAAACCAGTGGGTAAAAGTAGGGCCGATGGCAAAACATAGCCGCTCCGGACGTTACCGTTTGGTAAATCTTGCTATAATCGGTTATGATGCCGTTCACCTGTATCTACCAATCTTATACTACGACTTCGTGTGGTGAGGTGGCTAACTCCAATGGATATTCCAGTTCTGTAGAAGATAGGTAGGCAGGTGTTACCGCTATTCCCTTCCAAGTCTGGAGGCTGAAACAAAATTTGCAGCCGTACACGTGCAAAATTTTGTAGTCGTACACGTGAAAAACGTAAAACGTTGCATTAAGAGAAAAGAGCTCCACTTGGCAGCTTTCGACCATCCTTTCGATCCTTGCTGGCCGTTTGGCTACCTGATAACGGGAATACCCTGGCCCCCGGATTTAGGTATAACTGTATTTCTAAGCAGGCTTAAAAATTCTGTCTTGAATACGGTGGCGAAAGTACGCAGGTGGTGGTAATTTTGCAACCCCTACAACTAACTAGGATCCATCTGTGTAGAGGCGACGTTATGATCGTTGTCGGGTTAAAAATCTTCCTTTTCTTCTCTGGTAGAGTTTTAGGTAGTGATACATACTCCAAGAGAGCTCCAATTAACGCTTGTGATGTAAACGGGCTTTTATAGATTTGAATTTATATCCCATCCCGGGTAAAAATCAGACTCGCCCGTTCTTAGCCTGACAAAGGCACGCACAACGTCCAAATGCCTGATGGCACCCGAAACCGCCACGGTATGCATGAGTAAAAATTCTACTTCCCTACAGGCATGATCGGAATAGTCCAAACGAAGCACGGTACGTTATACTTTTTTACACTAAAGGGAACTAAATAGGGGCTTTAAAAAATAAAGGATGCCATTAAGCATACTCAATAAACTGGTTCTCGTTCGATTGCGTAGGTCAAGCAGCTTTAGACGTGGTTAGTATTTAGTTGGGGTACCGATTGGTAAAGCGACACTCGTGTTTAGAATGGTCGAATACGAGTATATTTAAATCTGTAACAAAACCGTACATACCTCCGGCGGGCGTACATATTTTTACAATTTCTTGCCTGTAGCGGGAGCTTGCATACCCGTGTGGCAGCGAATTTGTTCATTAAGCGTTAATTTACTTGGGACGTAAGCTATATAAGTATGCATAAAGCAGTTCACAACAATGTCAGAAAAGAACTCAGCCAGGGTCAAGGAGTAAACGAGTAAAATGTACTTATTGATTAATTTTCTTTGATTCTACTCATGGGTATTTAATCTAGTCCTCTCCACCAATTCCGTATCCCTATATCTGGGTATTGAGTTCTCTGACGTAATATACTTGTGCGACAAAGTAGCTGGTGTCCCTTTCTACCATGGTGAAGAACGCATCCAGATTAAAAAATAATTTAGTTGGTTAATTTTCTTACAGACACGTACGTACCCACAACTGGCACGCATAGCGAACAAACACAAAAATATGCACACTCCCGCCACAGACACAAAAATCTAAAAATGTGTTTGCTAAAGGCATGCACGATCCCGCCACAGGCATGCACGCTCCTGCCACAGCCACGAAAATCTAATAATTCCGCTACAGGCATGAACATTTCATAAATGCATCCGCAACGGCATAGATCATTCCAAGCACGGGTATTGTTTTACAAAGCAGCTAAGCACTAGCCATTTCCAATACTGCTACGCAATCGAAAGATAACCGTTCTACTCAGTAAGCTATTGTAACCCTTTACGGTCACCAAGATAATCGCCCGTTTTCTTCGTCCTATATATTTTTTAAAGCCCCCATTTTGCTCCCTTTAATCTAGAAAAAGTGCATGCCTGTGGCGGGAGCTCGCATGTGACGGGAGAGCGCATGCCTGTGGCAGGAGTATACATGCTAGAAGTGGACGAGTTTTATCCCTGAGTCAAAATGAAACTCGCCCGCACCTAGCGTGCAGCAGGTACATACAAGCCCGCACGGTGCCCGCACCTAGCAGCACTCTTGATTAAAAATAAGACTCGCCGATGTCAATTTACACTTTTCGTGCGTACTTGCTGCCTAGGTGCGAGCGATTTTCATTTTTACTCGGGACAATATATTTGTGCTCGTAGGTATTCATGACTATGACTAAGCGATCCGCCACTGGCGCATGAAGCCACCTGAAGACCCAAACAGATTGGCGCGGGAAAAACTCCATCACCCGCCCTAGGCCAATCTCTTTGTGCCTTGAAGCCCATGCGTTTCCATTCTTTGGATTCGGCCCGGTCGAACTAGCAGGAGAGACAACAAGAGATCTCAAAATCATAAGCAATATCATTTGCACGCTTGTCTGTTGCAAACTTGTATGCTGACGAACGACAATCACGAATGGTTTTTTTGTAGTCTGTTTGGTTCGTAATTTTTATCACGAGTTTTCCTTGTCTCTTGTCTGGGCTTGCTTGGCTGGGAGTCCGTAGCATAAGTGTAAACCGTCATCGTAGTTATGTATTTGATTATAATCCTATAATCCCCCGCAACCGAGCGATTGATATCAATAGAACAAAATCCATCAGTTGACATTTGTGAATCAAACAAACGCTTTACTCCACATTCGAAACAAAAACTTATAAGTCACGAAATAAAATTAATATGATAAAATTTCCTGTAGTAGATAAAATAAACTATTTCCTATTATCAGCTACAAGACCTTAAATAAGTCATAGATATAAAGATAACTAGCATAAATTACTTTTAGGGAAATGTGTCAGGCGAAGATCCCTCGACCATTTATTCCTATAAGTGGGAAGCATTAAAAGTGACATTTCAGCTACGAGGCCGACAAAGGTGAGCCTGCCCTATCTGTATTTACCATCGCATTAAACGTCCTGAATATTGATCCTATATAGCCTCTCTACAAGTATCTAGCTACCTGTTGCAACTCAGGTAGGAGCGACACAGTCGACAATTTAAACTCTCGCAAGTGTTTTATTCGATAGCCCCTTAACGCGCGTAGAGCAGAATGGATTTTTGTGTGTGAACGTGGGGGCACCGAGGGTCCTTATCGTTCCTCTTTTGATATCCTTCACAAGGAATGAAAGAATAAGAGATAAAGGCAGGAGTTCAGAATTTAAATTATCTTAGGGCAACGAAACCTATTTACGCTTACTTTATTTTAATTTGATTAAAAGAAAAGATCTGCTATCGTTTTGCTTATTGAATTTCCAGTCAACCTTTTGCTGATAACAAATCTCAGGGTAGAAAGGATCCTTTGAATCGGCACTATTCCCTCGGCTTCTGGTGCTGCTGGTAGCCGGGCAGGTAGGCCGTCCATGCGCCGATTTATTAATTTCTTTAGGAAGAAGAAGGAGCCTCGCGGGGATATTTTGGATATGATTTTAAAATCCAAATATGCACAGCAATAGAAGAGAGGAGCTTCTTATGCGGCAGAGTCGAGGGGCATAAAAACCGAGTGTTTACTCTGGAGACGTCCAAATAAACGAACGAGAACGGACGTGGGGAATAACTCTTGAGTATTAACTTTGAAGACCTCCATTAGGTTTATTAACTCAATATTTAGATTCAATTAAAACTAAAATTCTTTGGCTATCCTTCCGCCGATGCCTCCGCCGGGTCTTGTGGTAAATAAACAAAATGCCGCGCAGCCTTTGAAGTGTCACTCATTACTTCGTCACGATTTGAGCGTTTACGTCGCAAATGCTGTTCACCCCTCGCTCGGGTAGACCGGGCATTGGCCCAGCAGACTACGGTGCTAAGCCCTGTGCCTCTTCTCATCTCAGCACTGGATGTTTACAATAAATCCACAGCAAAAGGGGGCCCCCAAATCCTATCCGCACACTCTTTCGAGATAAAATCTGAAAATTTTTTGGTAAAGAATGAAGACAATAATTGCAATTCCCGGAGACTTATCGGGAATCAACCCAGCGTGTGATTAGGGCTGGCTGTGTCGCGTTACTGTTATTAGTGTTGCATTCGGCTTACATTCGGTAGGCACGTGCTGCATTTTATACCGAGTCATTCGATATGTAAGCCCTTGATGGCAGTAGGGTCTGTAAATGGCTTTCCTGGGTTTTTTCGTTTCGTTCTTTATCAAATCCCAGGAGGGCCAATATCCGAGCTCAAATCGCAAAATAATTGCAGTGATATCCTTGGACAAATATTTAGTCAAAATCCAATCGATAGAGGGCGATAGGGTCTGAGATGCAGTTTTGAGCCGCCTGGGAAGGTTAAGCTGCAGTTTACGCAATTTTTCGCAATTTGAGATTATTTGATTGGCAGCAACGCGTAGGGAGTTGCGCATAAAGCAAACAAAGGCCATAGGTGCGCATTGGATTAGCGTATCCATAGATAAAGCGTCATTTTCAACCTACCAAAAATGCATTGTTGTTTTTTTCTTCATTGAAAGTATGATACGTGGAAGACAATATCATTCCAAAGTCCACCCTGAGTACGTCTGCAGCCATAAACGCGAATATCATAATAATTGTCAAGAATTATGGAAAACGTTTTATCGACCGAAGAGCAGCTTTCAGTTTCCTCCAAGCAAGATCCTGTAGAGGATCGAATTGTGGATCGGACCAATTCAGAGTAAAAGCTAGATTCAGATATCAAGTAAAAAGAAGAAGGAAAATTCAACTTTAATCCTCTGCAAAACAGACGGCATTGGAAAGATATCAGGCAACGGGCTATTATATGCCCGTCGTATGCCCGTGTGTATGCCCGTCAGTACTTGGCCATTTAAATCTTTTGGTCAAGTTTGGCCATCCTGGGCCCGTTAAAAATGGTTGAAAGCTCTATTGCCACCATATGCTCGTTAAAAAGCCAAGTGGCCAATGTTCGCCCGTTGCAAGGCCATTCTTTATTTTTACTCGCGTAGCCCAGACCAACTATCGACTAATGCCTGGGGAGGAATTTGCATCTCTTAAGAAATCTTAGGTATTTTGATGCTTGTTTGGTGATTTGGAATATGGAATATACTGTCAGGCTTTGCAGGCTTTCAATTCGATCCACTAGTGTGGCGGCTAATGTTGAGAATTACCATGAAAACTTCTGGTTCCTGGGCCCGCGCCTTAGAGCCCTCCCTCGCGAACTTGTCCGCAGCCTCATTGCCTTGAAAATGCCATATGCCGGGACCTAGCAGAGGGAGTTTTTCAAATCTTTCTCAAGGTTGAGCCTAGTGCAGTTGCATTGAATGCATTGAGCCTAGTCAATGGCATGTGTTTCAATCTAGAAAATAGACGGCTACCTTCCCGTTGCAATTGGAGTTGGGTGATCATATCAATTCTTGTACCAAATTTTATTTTTAACCCATCGGTGAACCAGTAGAGGTTTCTTGGACCTCAGAAAGAATGAGTTCAATGCTTTGGCGGTAGGTACTGGGCTATTTGAGTAAGATCAGAAGTTTCAATATACTTATGACAACATACCATCAGACGATTACAGCATATGGCCACCAGACTATAGCGGCTCAGATAACAATAGGTTTTTCAATCTGTGTTTCACACCCGTAAATAATTTGTAGTGTAACACCCAATGTCTTACCCAAAGTCCTTTTAAGGGCCCATATAGCCCTAAGTGCTTTAATGAATATTTGACTGAATCCAACTACTCAAATGTCGTACCTTGGATAGGACCTAGGGTCAATTTGTAACTGTTAGAAAAAGCGACCTGGACTGTCTTATTTGGATTGATTAGCAGTCCCTCCGTGAAACACCATCTTTGAACTACCCGCAGTGCTGTTCTCATGATCAAGTCAAAGACCCCTGTGCTGAAAGTCGTGTTTCATGACAAGTCGTTTGAGTTGTAGGAAGTGACGTTTCAGTCGAATTACGACTTCCAGCCTAGAATGGAAATACTAAGTTGAGTTTAGACCCCTGTACTGAAAGTCGTGATTCGACTGAAAAGTCATTTTCTTCAACCCAAACGACTTGTTGTATCGTGACGACTCGACTTTCAGCACAGGGGCCAAAGCCTTATAGCCCATGACATCGAAACCAGATTCGTGTAGTTTGATCAAAAGTTCAACACAACCAATGATCAGAGTAAACGGGATAGAGCTCCGATCGAAGATGTTTCCAGAAAGACTCGGGGGAATATCGGTCTAGAATGGTCTTATGAATGAACCAGTGATCCAGGAGATAAGCGGCTTGGAGGATTGACCCCAGAAAGTGCTCACTGAGCAGGCACTTCAAGGTTTAAGGATTCCCCACTTTTGGAGTCTAGTTGCCTCTATTAACCAACGTTTTTCGAGAGTTTCAACTCTTTGTAGGCTGCTAGGGTGAATCCGTATTCTTCCCATTGTCTGGGATATTTGGCCTTATTGAACAATCTAATAACTTTCCTACGCATTGAAGGCAATCTGCCGTTTTATCAAGTCACTTTACGCTCACGCTTCACGCGACTGAGAGGAAGAGACAATGTTGGTGTTATGGAAGGAGGAGATTAACACTTCAGTAAGCTGCGCGGCAGCCATCTCGAGTTCGGACACTCAGCTTATAAAGGCTGCGAGCAGGTCTGATGTCGAGGCAACATGTCCCTGAAACTTTGACCAGTTGAATTTATTAGGAAACACGGAGGAATCGAGGATGTGTGGTAGACCAACAAGTCGAACCTAAAGTGCAAATGGTCCGGCCCGTAGGCTTTGTCCAGAATACACCTTTTTGATCCATATTTTAAGTTGCCACAGGTACTTCAACTGAACTTTTTTACGGTGTTAAAAAAGAAAGAAACGGAGAACAGCACATAAATGTTATTAAGAAGTTAAGTGTGTCATTAGTATCATAAATGAAAAACACCTCCAAAATGGATATTGCTATACCTACTAATAAAGATTTGATTAACTCCTATCCGATGATGCTATACTATTATTCCATATTTTCCGGGCTGCACAACCCCTTATTAAAATTCAAGACCTTCAAGCCCTAAAGTGTTTATAAAGTAATTCTCACCACAAAATTGTCACCAATTTATACATCCTGCTACCAAACTAAGGAGCCACCTTCTTGAATTTTGATGACATATTCACCACTCCCCCGCTTTAGAAGCAACAAAAAAAAGGAAATCTTCCAAGAAGACACACCGAGGGTTCAAAAAAAAAAGAATATCGAAAATTTTTATGCATTCTCAAAGCACAGCACACAACTTCGGGGATGCCTTTTGTCCCCTCTAGAAATTCCCTGACAGATTTTAAACCAGGACATACGTGCCTGAATCCCAGGGTTAAGGGAAATCTCGTCGAAATGAAAGAATTTTGTCAGGTAATGAACAATCCTTGAGTAATCTGAATTAATTTTATCTGAAAGGACATCATCGTTTAAAGTCAGAAAGGATTCAGATGCTTTTAGGTGATTTGAAATGAAATTTTTATGCTGCCCTTGGGTTGGTGCTGGGCTGATTGATACTGGCCGGGAATAGTTCGGATAACAAATGGCTCTGCCGAAAAGTTGTGTTTGTTTTTTTTACATTCAATGAAAACAAGGATCTGGAACGAATTGCGTTAGGCAATTAATGGATGCTGCTATATCCATTGAATAATACTGGATTTTTTTTTGGATAAAACAAAACAACATAAAAAACCCGAAAGACCCCTAGACCTGGGAAATCCCGTCACTTCTTGCCATTGACAATTTAGTCGAATGACAAACGACATTCGAAATGGAGTTTAAATGGGATCTCGTAGCATTTTCTCTCTCTCTATCCTGGATGCTTTTATAAAAACAGCCTCCACGGGGCCTAGGTCTAGCCCCCAGGGCTTTGTACCCACTGCTGCGAAACTGTAAAACTGTCAATACGTGCATATATAAATTTTTGACTTTTTTTATTCAGTATTTTTGACAAATAGCGTTTCCGACACGTGTTAGGCACTTTCGGTTGCATGCATGTCTAGCAAAGGATATCTCCTTTCGACGAGATAAATCCAAGTGGTCACGTGTGGAAATTTCATGAAGATAAATTGAAATTGTTTAATGTTGTTGAAATGTTATTCTTTCGGCATTGTATGGGCTATTTAGGGCGGCGTGCAGCAGTACTGATAGTAGCAGCAGGGACAGTGGTGATAACGAGAATGTACTTCATAGTTCCACCCTTGAAAAATTTCTAGACTTTCACATCTCTGCAACCGTCAATCTTATTCAAAATTCGTTCATCGTGAAATTAATCAAAAATAAAGTAATTTAAGCTCGATCGACAGCCCAACAATTTCTTTCTGGCACGTGAATAGCCCAACGACAACAACTGATCCATATCAAAAGAAGTGGTATGTTAAAACATCAACCATCTAAAAAAAACACCCAAAACAACATTTAATCCTTGAATTCCGTTAAATAATGATACACAAGGGATGATGATGATGCACTCATTAAATTCGGTGTTTTGTTATATATCTTTTATCTTAGAGTTTCCAGCAGTTTATCCCTAGACTTCAAAGGGAGTCAGATAGTGATGGGAAGTGCTAAAAATTACTTCCAGTTGAGGTACGTTGTGCAATCTCTAGATATTTCCCTTTAGTAGCGATTCTGACAAAGTGTCTGCTGCACCCTTACTGGCCACGTGCTTGCATAGTTAATCACAAAGGATAAATCCTTAAGCTAAAGAAGATAAATGCTAGAGGGCAGATGACTATGTTTATTATTGCTTTCCGTAACAAACGAATTTAAGATTGCTTTTTAGAATATATATGTATTTTAAACGAGGGTTACGTGTTTTAGCCCAAAACGATTTTAATTTTAAAATCACTGGAAAGCGTGAAATTTTTAAGAAAAAAAATATTTTATCGATCTTCATTAAAAATATACTTAAGATTAGCCTGAGGCTATGCAAAGAGCAAGAATAAGTTAACGATCAGGATTAGCCTAAAGCTATGCAGATACAAAGGAATAAGTTACGATCAGTAAGGAACACAGCAAGCTTTTAGGAGTAACATATTTCTCTCTACACTAAAGGCCAATTTAATGTCAGCCATTTTATATATACTAAGTTCCATGAGAGTTCAACCAGTGTTGAACCCGAGTTATACGGCATGGAAACATAATTAAGAGTTTTCGTTAAAACATTTCAACTCTGCTCAATTCAACGAAAATGGATAGGTTGAGCTGAGTTCACGCACACACCTAAAAAGGGCACTCTGGCAAAGGGGTTAAAAGTTAAAATGTCGTGTCTCGCTTGGAGGTTAGAAGAGACTTTATATTTAATAAATACTTTTAAAGAAAAATCTATAAGAAAATTAATTAATGGAAAAAAGATGGGGGAAGACGACTGAAATGGAAACGCATAGAGTGATGTTGTTGAGTTGAAGTGTCATTTCGACTCGACTCCCATGGAAACTCGGTAATACTCATAAATGTATTCTTTTCAAGTTTATTTCCATATAAATTCTAGCATCTACTATGTATACATGATGAGTTGAATAGTTGAGTTGAGGTTGAGTTGAATTTTGGACTCCCGTCACAAATCACAAACAAAACACAAAGATGCTGCTGTCAACTCTTCAACTCTTCAACTACTAAACTCGCGCTACTATGCATAAATTCATCTAAACCCAGGTAGCAGAGCTGAATCAAGTTTAGTCGAAGCTAACTCAACACGACTTGCGTCTACATGTAGTTGTACTACGTATAATTACAGATTAGAACAAGTTAGTGATATTTATTACATTGTGCTGCAGGAGAGCTGCACCCTAGTGACTATTACTATGCAAAACATTCAGGACTTTCTCGCACATGGTTTCATCCCATCTGTGTGGAGGAATGTTATAACGGAAGCCAGCGTTCACAAATAGGATTTCAAATCCAGGAAAAACATGTATACGGGATTAAATAATCACAAAAAAAGGAAAAACATTGAAATTTTTCCAAGGAAAGAAGAAAAAAGGTAGGCAGAAAGAAAAAAACAAGTTTTCGAGAGAGAGAAAAAAAAGAGTTCCGGGTATCGCTTCCATGACGAGCACATCGGTTCGAAAACTGTTAAGAGTCTGTACTGAAAATCCGAGTTCGGGCGTGGAGAGTAGCAGGAACCAAGTTCACATATAGGCAAATTGTATATATCTCGGTAAGATCAAAGGTTCAGACGTGAGTATTACCCATCTGTAAGAACTAAAGAACCGAATAATAGATATTTAAAAGTATTAGTGCTTCTTAAAAAATTGGAAAGCTGGAAGTGTTTAGATAACAAAACCACCATTGCCAGCTAGTCCCTATAGCGCGGCTCTGGTTCTAGAACTGTCTAAAGGGCTATTTAGTGAGATGAAGGTTCCGCATCTTGTCACCATTAAGTTTGCTAAAGATGCCGTATCGGTTCACATAGATGTCAAGCAACTTTTGAGTGTGGTCTAGATTAATTGTTGCTCCGCACGTCACCCTTTTATCTGATGTACGTGTTGCGAACGCTGAAAATTGTAAAAAAAATAAAACGTCGTGGTACCAGGGCGGGTTTTTTTCCAGACCGATTTTTAATTAATTTTTTTTTAAATGTTAAGCTACTCTTAATTAGCACACTTTAGGTCTTCGGTGTTATGCTGGTTTGATATTTATAATATGATGTGCGAATAAAGGAACGACAGCATGCCATAGCGGCTGAAGATGGCCCCCAGTTAGCTGAGAGAGGGACTCATCCGGTCAGATAAGTGGTGATACACGAATTTAATGTAGGATCTCCCATGTCTGACCCCCCCCCCCCAATTACAACCCATCCGGCGGGCCAGCTCCCGTCTTGAAGCCCAGAGTATTGCCTTGCAGCTGCTGGGACGACTTGCTTGTAATGGCCGTGTTTAGTTGTAATTTAAACCAAACTTTGGCCCTTTACAATCTGATGCTCATGCTGGATAGAGCAGTACTAAATAAAATAGTGAGCGGCCTTCATTAATATCTTGACAGTATAGCTTAGGCCCTAAGTAGACGAAGTCTAAGTAGCACCTTCTATGTCTGCATCGACTCTTTGCTGAGAATTCGCAAACTAATAATCGCTCGCCTTGAGGGATCTGTCAACAGCGGCCCCTGTGCTGAAAGTCGAGTCGTGCTTCGTAACAAGTCGTTTGGACACGCAGATCCACATGTGCTCTACAAGCGAGAAACCTGTACTGAATGTATACAACCATCTTAAGACTCATGGTAACTTAAGGGGCTTAAGTTTGGCGGCGCAGAACGACATTTAAAATTTCCATAACCAAATTAAGCAAAATTCAAAGAATGGCCTACCAGGCTGTACGCACTTCGCCGACGTCAACGTTGGAGACTCACCTCGATTTGGACCACTTCACCTTTAGATAGAGAAATCCCCCATTAACCTGAGGCTGGAAACGAAAGGCTACCCGAAAATGTCAGTCCAGAGAAGTGGTTGGATACCAGAAAAGTGATCCTTTTGATCAGTCGGAAACCTTGCTGTTTGTCGGAAAAAAGTCCACCCCTTCAACAATATCCAAGAGCTTTTTCTATTATTATGATAACCCAACTACTACTTTTTGCCTCCACAGCTGCAGCGTGATTATTCGCTGTATTCCCATCTCTTGGTGAAACATGATGGATCGCCTAATGATATCCCTGTTGCTGCCTTTCGCTATGTTGTTCGAATGGACGACCCATCGAGGCAATTGCTCCCATACCGCCTAAAAATGCCTATCCTTTCAAAATTGAATTTATTAACTAATACACAATCCAGCTCATATATTATGTAAAATTTAAGCAATCATCTATACGAAAATTGCGAATATATAATGAATGGGAAAATAGAACAGCAGCATGCCCAAATGTTCAATTTGAAAGCGATTTAATTAAATTTCAAAGTGCTCCTCTAATTCCACCCTTATATTTTCGGAATTTTACAATGGGGTTCTAAGAGGAACTTGATTTTATGCACCTTATGAATGCACTGAAGCGGACGCACCCCTTTTTTCAAAAACGGCTAATTTGCACCTCTCACTCCCATGTACTACACAGCACGCCTTCAATATCCAGTATGAAACTGAAAATAATAACCTCCTCCTTTTTTGAAGTCGGTTAAAAACTACATTATATGTTTACACTACTTCAATCACTCATAATTTAGTTAATTACTCATTTTATAATGCAATACTTTATCGAATTACAAATTAGATCAAAATTATTGAATTGTAGGCAATATTTTTTATACGACATTTTATCTTTCATCCATTCGAAACCAACTTGCTGGACACAATCACCCCTTTTCAGAGTCCTATTTCCACACATATATGTAAGTGGCTCCCGTTTAGTTTCTAGGGAACATGCAAAGTAAATATCGATGATTGGAGAGAGCCGCCTGACTGCCCAGTTTTGATAAATTGAAAATCGGTTTTAATTGCAACTGGTCAATTTGAAAGGCACTTCATATACTAATTGGGTATTTAAGGACCTTTCACATCAATCAAGATGCAAATGGACGGGAAAATTTAATTGATTTTCTTGGAGTTAAGTAAAGCACTTCATATGCGGCTTGTTACTTTCGAAAGGCTGCTGCTAATTGACACTGAATGTGTTCATTTAATAGCAAAAGGATTGTGAATTTAGTGGCTTTATTTTGGGTATATTTTTAATAGCCTTAGGTGTTTTTAGAACTCTGTTAGATCATTTTGGATCTTTGGTTCTGGATAGTGGTCTTAGATACAGTAAATGGAAGTTTCGAACACGGCTGTGAGATATCTGCCGTATATTCTGACTTCTAAGAAACAAGGCGATCATGTTGTGAGCATTGGCGTCTATTACGTCCCAATGCATATAGCATAATACCATACAGCACACCTTTGAGCCAATTTATCGGCTCGGACCATATAACCTTCAAACTGTCCAGTGACGCGTTACATGTGACGAAGCGAAGAGAGATGCACCGGACGCGGACTCAGCGTTAACCCAGTAAAAATGGAAAGTGGTCCTCTTCACAAGGAACAATCAACACCCCCAGCTTAATAACGTTAGGCTCAAATTTAGCAACAGTGCCAAATATCTGGGAGTAGTTCTGGACAAGAAGCTCCTCTGGAATGAAAACACAGACGAGCGCATTAAGAAAGCGACCATAGCGCTTTTCGCTTGCAAAAAATCCATTGGGAAGAAATGGGGCTTCTCCCCTAACATAGTACGATGGATCCACACAGCGATCGTCTGTCCAATATTATTATGGTAGTCAATCTTGAGTAGGTCCAACGTGCTAAACAGACTGCAGAAAGTACAAAGATATGCGGAGTTATGCAGAGAGATCTTTTACCCAGAGCTTGGGATTGAAGTCTCCTTCGGACTACCTGATCACTGTAGTGTACACCAAGCGGAGGTTCTAGCCATACATGAATCTGTTCTACTAATCAACCAGCAAGACGATAGGAATCGGACCGTCCACATCGTCTCAGATAGTCAGGCGACTCTAAAAGCCCTGCGTTCTTGCACAAACAGCACTAGAACTACCTCTGAATGTCGTAGGTCTCTTAAAGGGATGCCTCAGCAGTTCAGGGCCCTCCGCGTATTAGTTGCCCAGCTAACGAAATATAGAACGAAATTGTATAGCTGATGAACTGGCTAGGAAAGGCACGACAGCCACGAAAAGAAAGAATTGGTTTGCCTTGGCCCACTTTTAAACTCCGATGCAAACAGCACACAATGCAACAAGCGAAAACGCATTGGAGGGATCTTAATAAATGCACTTTGGCCAAATTAACATGGTCCTCTTATGATCTCAGGCGGACCACTTCACTACTGAGCCTCAGGAGACAAGACCTCTCAATTGTAGTAGTTATAGCTGAACGGACACTGCCTGATAGGGACGCATGTCGCTTAGGTCTTGAGATCAACGATTTTTGCAGAAGCTGTAAGAATCCGGATGAGGAGAAAAGTGTACTTCATCTCCTCTGTCACTGCCCAGCCCTAATCAGAAGGAGACCAACCATATTTGGTGAACCCTTTCCAAGCACTCTTGCGGAAATCTCAAAGATTGGGCATCTTAGAAGATTCATTTCTTCGTTGAGATCGTTTAGTAAAGAAGCGTCACTTTAACTTCAGGTTTAAAGTGGGATCGTTGTGGCATTACAGTGGGCCTATTCTTTTGGCCTAAGTGTATGAGCTTAAACCAACAGCTCAGCCATATCTAACCTAACCTAACCTAAAGGTAATTTCTCTGCAGATAAAGTGTGATGGATGACGTGTAGAATCAATTTTTTTAATTTTTCATAAGCAAGTCATAAAATTCCTCGCTCATTACATTTTCTCTTCTTTAAGCAATTGCTTCTAAACTTTTAAATGTAGCTATACGTAAATCTTCTTTATTAAGCGCAGCATGCGGGTTTCTATATAATTCTTGATTTGGTTCTGTTCGAATTGGTTTAAAAGTTTCGTGAGTTCAGTTAAGTGTTGAGTTTTTAAGTTGGGTTAAAAACCCACCCATCTCTTAACTCAATGCAGCTTAACAAAGCGCTTAACTCATCTTAATTCCACTCAACTTATCTTAACTCATCTCATCCCTTAACTCAACTCTTAATTGACCTTTTAACCCAACTCTTAAACCAAGTCATTACACAACTCAAGACCAACATACGACATGACGTTACGGCGTCATACAATTTGCCGTCAGCGCGTACAAATCGGGTTTACCCCAACGTGCACCAATAGATGTTTCAACAGTATCCGTCAGACGGAACCTATAAATTAGTGGCAAACGAGGCTCTTCGGAGCGGTATGACTCCGCAAACATGTGAATTCCGCTAACCAGTCGTCAAAGGCTGCAACGCTTGTTAGTACCAGACTATTAGGTAAGCACGAAAGGTGTACCACGTTTGCGAGGTGAACTTTGCTAGCCTATTATTTAACGGATTATTAGGGCTACTCATTGAAAACTTCAGGTAGAGGTGGTGGACTCGGCCTGACTACAGCCACGCGATCTCTGACCTAATGCCCTCGAAAGGCCACCAGAATCATGTCAACATATCACAGAACACCACTGAACAATTAGGGAACTTGCGATCAGATAGAAACTTCAACACAACCTCAAAATATAACCGTGCAAACGCCAATGAAATAACATGTTCCTAGTCTCTCCTATTGAAACATGATCCACGCGATCCAAAGCTAACATTCCAAAACCTACGGTCTAAAATGGGTAGAGATAACTTTTTATCGCTAATTAATATGTAGATATTCGCAACAGTAATTTCGCAACAGTCCCCTTGTATAACTCGGGCTTCTTGAAGCATTTTCTTTAAGTAGTGACTAAGTATTCTTACCTCTCTCTAGTTTGTTATACGAAGGTTTTGAGTATCTTCTAGCATGTCATTCATCCACCTATTGTATATTTCTTGGTCATCTTACGGTCCTTTTTTCTTTTTCTTCCGATGCTTGTACAACTGTAGTGTGCTGAATTTGATGTGTGTAACTATATTCATTTCGTCATACTGTAGATACTGTGCTTAGCTAAAATTTTCAAAACAGATAACGATATAAGGATATCACCTAACCCGGAAACAGCTAAACGATACTCACTGCATCAGACAATCCCCTCAATATTCCCAAAAAAACATTTGGAAAGCACTTGGAATATACATACACACATATACTAAGCCAATATAGCCTCTCAAATCCAATCGTATAAATCCATTTAATGGGCATTTACTTCCACAAAAAAGGCAATTTTTCGAATCATCAAAAACCCAAAATGTCTCACATCTAAATCTCTTGCACTGTCACTTAAATATATCGGAATTATGTATGTATGGGGGGAATTAAGTGTTGAGCTCCAACAAGTACTGTTCCACTATACAGAAACAAACTGGCCGTAAATCTTCCTTTCGGAAATTGTTATATTCATATTTTTTGTTGTTGTTTTTGTTGTTGTCAGTATTCATATTATTTAGATGGCATATAATGGTCCAAATGCTGCCACATTTAGCTAGGGAATTGCACCCGGCATAAAATATATATGCGGCATATGTTAGCGCCACCTTATGGTCGTTCAAATCACACTTTACCTCTTTTATGTTGAAATTGAAGTGGTGGTGGGTGAGGGAGGAAAAACAGGTGATAAATTTCGTATCCCTTTGGAATATCTAAAATATCCTAGATTAAATAGGGTGGTAGGAGTTTCTTTCGGTTTTTATGCTTTTTATGGGTGAGCTTTTCCGAATCCTTCTAAAAATTCTTTCTTTTTTTCCCTTCGATCTGCGCTCGTTTCCTTTTGTTGCCTTCTTACTTTTTGAGGACACACGTAAGATTTCCTCACGTTTTTTTTTGTGTTCACTATTATTCAAGAAACTGGTTAAACCCAGTCGTTTACGAATTTCTGATCCTTGTTGTATATGTATATACTGTACGAAATTGTTTTCTATTTTAAACTCTTCACCTCAAACTATTGTTTGAAGAGTACTTCCGTTATTACTTTTTTTTTAAATGAAACGCACTATTTTTAACATGAACATACATATGCTTTATTTACGGTTCGATTTGAAGTCTGAAACTTGACTGACTGTTGAAATCTTAGTTCTACACCAAGAACCGATTTCCTTTCTTAAAAAATACAGACCCGTGGACAATTGATACCTCTCACATCCTTGAAACAAACATGGTCATAAAACCGTAAGACTTGTTTTTCGATCCGACAAAGGGATAAATGTACTTACGGAATTTCCATGTTTTATGATTCTCATAAACGAGAGCGGCAAAAGAAATATTCTAAGAATGAAAAATATATGTAAGAGGTATCAATTGCGGCATTCTTTAAAACAAAAGGTTATTGTTTAGCTAAGGACAAAAAAAGGGTTCTGTGAATAATGCTTTAATTTACAACATACTCCCCCCGTTGAGAGGATACGATCAACAAATCTTATTAGAACTTCTATTATCTTGTTTTTTCTTTTTAAATTGAATTGAATAAATAAAAAATGAATTTATATTGACTTATGATCTACTTATTTTATAGTTATTAGGAAATATTTTCCGGTATATTGTCCGATATAGGTAGTACAGCCACTTTGGATAGAGCTCTCTTTAATATTCCGCCAATCGTCCTTACAGATACAGTTCGAATAACGTTATCGGATCCTGGATGGAGATCCACAATTCTTCCTAGAGTCCATTGTAAGCTGGGTAATGTATCGTCTTTAATAAGTACAAGCATATTTTTGTCTATCTGAACATCCTTGTGTTGATATTTTCGTCTGTTGATTAAGTTATTTAAATATTCAATGTGCCAACGCTTCCAGAAATCTTGCTTCATTTTCGTGATTTGCTCCCACACAGTGAGGCGATTATCTGGAATTTCTTGTAAATCTTTTTCAGGAGCACGTTTTAAAGAATCACCAATTAAAAAATGCCCCGGCGTAAGGGCCGTTAAATCATTAGGGTCTTGAGACATAGGTGTCAATGGTCTTGAATTTAAAATAGCTTCTATCTCAATGGCAAACGTCTCGAGCTCATCATAAGTTAACAGTGAATTGGCAACAACGCGTTTAAAATGATATTTAAACTGCTTGACAGCAGCTTCCCACAATCCTCCAAAATTAGGAGCATGAGGCGGTATAAAATGCCATTCGATCCCTTCATTATGCATCAATTTTGTTACCGATGAAATTAATTCATCCGAATTTAATAAATCTGATAATTCTTTTAATTCATTATTTCCACCACGAAAATTTGATCCATTATCAGAAAAGATTTTATTTGGTAATCCACGACGACCAATGAATCGTCTTAGAGATGCTAAAAATGCGGCTGTCGAGAGATCGCGTACAACTTCAATGTGAATTGCTTTAGTCACCATACATACATAAATAGCAATGTATGATTTAATTTTTCCGCGATTTCTATGCAGCTTTTCTTTTATGAAAAAAGGACCACAATAATCGATTCCGACTTTGGAAAATGGACGGGCTTTAGTGATGCGAACGCTTGGAAGATTTCCCATTTTATATGATACTATAGGGGGATTTGCACGAAAGCATGGTATGCATCGTCGAATAATATTTCGTATTTGATTACGACCATTAATCGGCCAATATTTCTGTCGTATGAGATAGAGTGTAGTTTGAATGCCGGAATGGAAATGCTTTAAATGATATTCTTTAATAATAAGATCCGAAATGTAACTGTTTTTTGGTAAAATAATAGGATGACGAACCACAAAAGGTATCATTGCTTTATGAATCCGACCACCTACACGTAATATATTATCTTCATCTAAGAACGGATCGAGTGAATTGAGTTTATTTCCTTCCTCAATGGATTTTTGGTTTGTCAAGTATTTAATTTCATGACCAAAAGCTGATTTTTGTGTGACCTTTATTATTATTTTTTCTGCTGTATCTAATTCTTTAACTGTTAAGGGTCCAGAATTACGATATTTCTTTGAAAAACGTAAACACCACGCTATAATCCTTTTTAATTTTGTAAAAGAAGAGTATTTAGTAAAGATAGAGCTAAATGGTTGAGTAATTAAACACTTAACATCTCTTGTCTCAGGTACATCTTTTACCACTGGGATAATAGGTTTTTTCCATTTCGACTCATGCAGGCCTAACCAAGTAGGACCATACAACCATAGAGAATTTTGTAAAAAATCAGTAGGTAGTTGACCACGAGAAAGAGCATCAGCTGGATTAGCAGAGGAATTGACATGGAACCATGAACGTTGATTAGTAAGCAATTGAATCTCCGCTACCCGATTAGCGACGAAAGTTTTTAATAAATTTGACTGTGAATTGATCCAATGTAGTGTGATCATAGAATCTGTCCAGAAATAAGTTTTTTCAACTTGAATATTTGTTGCATCAATCACTTGTTTATATAATTGGGCTAGTACTAATGCACCACATAGTTCTAACCGCGGTAAAGATCTCGTTTTTAATGGGGCTACTCGTGATTTGGAACAGAGTAAATAACTATAGTATTTTCCTCTTTTGTCTTTTGATCGGACATAGATGCAACCACCATATCCAGCTTGACTAGCATCACAAAATCCATGTAATTGTATGTCGGTTCCATTCAAAACAATTACGAGCCTTTCAAAGGATATGTTGTCAATAGTGTTGAATTGCATACAAAATGTAACCCAACGGTCATGTATGTTCATAGGTATGGATTCATCCCATTCGACTTTAGCTTGCCAGATATCCTGTATTATTCTTTTAGCAAATAATACAATAGGGCCTAGTAAGCCAATTGGATCGAAAATTTTGGCAATTTCGGATAAAATTATTCTTTTAGTGAATTTTGTGTGGGAGGGTAATGGCTTCGTTGTATAAATAAATAAATCTTCAGTTGCGTTCCAACAAATTCCTAAAGTTTTTAATGTATGTTCTCTATCTAAATTAAAATTTCTATCGAAGTCTTTTTCAGAGACCTTTTCCAAAATAATAGGATTGTTTGAGGCCCATTGACGTAAGTGAATATTGGCAGATTTTAAAATTTCAATTAATTCATAACAAAGTCTTTGCCCCTCCTCGATTGTATTAACCCCGGTTAAAACATTATCTACATAAAGGTCGTTTTTTAATACTGCTGAAGCTAAAGGGAATCGACCACCCTCATCATTGGCTAATTGATGTAAACATCTTATGGCAAGGTAAGAAGAAGGGGCTAATCCAAATGTAACCGTATTTAATTGAAAGTCTTTAATTTCACCCTTGACGATCCACAGTAATTTTTGGAATTTTCTATCCTCTTCTTTTATTAGAAACTGCCTATACATTTTTTCTATGTCTGCTACGATTACATAGGCAAATAATCTGAATCTAATTAAAAGTGAAAATAAATCATCCTGTATAATAGGACCCGTCATTAGATTGTCGTTCAGAGACTTGCCATTTGTGGTTTTGGCTGACGCATGGAAAACCGTGCGTAATTTTGTGGTATTACTATTTTCTTTAATAACGGCTAAATGGGGTAAATAATATCCATCATAAGAGGATACGTTTGTTAAAGACATATGGCCCAACTGGATATATTCATCCATTACCTTTGTATATTCATGTTCAAATTCTTTATTATGTTTGAAACGCTTTAAAAGATTGTTTAAAAATTTTAAAGCTAAATTTCGTGATTCGCCTAAATCACAAGAATTATTTTTAAATGGTAATGCGACTACATACCGACCAGATTCATCCCGACGGGTATATTTTTGAAAATGTTCTTCGCATTTTCTCTCTTCTATTGAAAATATACGTTTTGTGGTACGTTCTTCGATGTCCCAGAATTTCTCTAAATTAAATTGAATGTCATTTAAAAAACATGAAGATACTTTAGGATTGCAAGCGGGACTACATTCTCCTCCTAAAATCCAGCCTAATTTGGTTTTTTGCAAGAAGAAATCTTGGCTACCTTGAGATAGTTTGATTTGACCAATGCAAAGAAGCGAAAGAGTTGGTCCAGCTCCTAGTAACATCTCAATTGGAGCAGGTTTGTAATACTCAGGATCTGCCAACTTTATACTCGAAGGAATATTTATATATTCTTTAGGAATGTGTTCATTAGGTACTAAATCGGTGATTTTTTCTACAGTTAAAAAACTTAATGACTTTTTAAAATCACTATATAAAGATTTGAAAGTAACATAAATACTATAATTTGTACTCGTATTTAAGTCATTGAGGGCAGCTACAGTGATTGAACATTTTGTCTTTTTGAGCTTTAATATTTTAGCAAATTTATCCGTCATAAAATTAGCGGTGGCACAAGTATCCAGCAATGCTCGACACTTATGTAACATTCCATCTTTATCATATACATAGACAACAGCACTAGTCATTAGATGAAGAGAAGGCGCTTTATTTGAAGAAGAAATATGACATATTGAACTTACTTCACAACTTCTTAGTCAAGATTGACTAGGTGAATTTTGTGGATTTGATCCCTCAGATTTGTTATTATTTGTTGAAGATCTGTGTAGCAGAGAATTGTGTTTTTGGTTGCATACCTTGCAATTTCCATAGCGACAGTGATCATTCCCGTGATTGCGTAAGCAATTAATACAAAGAGAATTATTTTTAACTATTTTAAATCTCTGAGATACAGGCATATCAATAAATTTTTGACACCGGAATATGGGATGAGATTCTTTATTACATACACAACATTTTCTTGCCGCTGTGACAAAAACCTGCTGCTTATATTTATTATCCTTTTTGGGAACTTTTGAAAGTATTAATTTCTCATCACAAGAAGGCTTTTCGCGATTTCGTCTTGATAAACGAGCAGCCGTAAGGTATAAAAAACTTGTCAGTTTACCTAATGGTTCGTAGTCATCGGGAGATGAATGTTCTTCCCATAATTTCAATGTATTATTATCTAGTTTACTTTCTAGAATAGCCACGATAAAGTCAGAAGAAATTTCTACTTCTAGCGCAGCAAGCGATTCGACATGCTGAGTCGTTATATCAGCTAATTCCATTAATTCTTTATAATTTTCTTTGTTCATTTTGGGAAGATTTAGGATTTTGTTAAAGTGATTTGCTTTTATAATTTTTCTGTTTTCATATGCATTTTTCAGAATGTCCCATGCACGGGTATAATTATCTTCTGATACATCTAAAAAATCTATTTTACGTTTTGCTTCATCTTTTAACGCCGATTGCAAATAAGCTAATTTATCAACACTTGTAAATTGCTTTTGCGAATCGATTAATGACATAAACTTATTTTTGAATGACATCCATTCGTCATATTTACCGGAAAAAGTCGGCAGGGGTGCATGTGGCACCTTAAATTTTTTGCTTATTGCATCATTGCTTTGAGTTTCGAGATTCATCAAAGGATTATTATTATACTGACTGCCGGAATTAGATTTTGCAGAATTTTCCTCGTTTATGAATTGTTGTGCTTTAGAAACACTGGCGAAATAACGATCTTGAATTTCTCTGCGCTTATCGAAACTAACTTCGTCTTCATCGAGTGATAATAATTCATCTTCGATCTCATCTAAGCTCGTAAATGAATCCATCAGTCTCGATAAACGCATATTCACCTCAATAATATTGCCCTTATCTGAACTGTAATTAAGAATGAATTCTTCGAAAATCTGTAAATTTCTACAGATAGTGTCACGCTTTATTTTTAAAAATTTTATTTTTTCGACGTTTGCCATTTTGATAGGAATCAATAAAATAAAAATATTACAGACGCAAATTAATTAAATATAAATTTAGAATAAAATATCCGCCTTTAAAACTAGGTGATTCTTTAAATGTACTAACCTTTTTATACGATGTTTTCAATGATGATGATTCTGCTTGCTTGTAGTAGGTAAGTCACCTAAAAGTTAATAATTTGTTATTCTCTGCTCGGCAGGAAAAACAAATCGTTTTCGTATTAAGTGTGTATCGATGTGTTTATGATTTTGAATCATACAATATTTTCTACTCGGTAGAAAATCTGTTATTGTATTCTACTCGGTAGAAATACTGGTTGTTCCAACAGGTTAGCGTATTCTACTCGGTAGAAAAACTAATCATTCACTGCTCGGCAGTAAAATTATCGCATATATCTGTTGTGTTTATGTGTTGTGCATAAATCGTGTTTTTCGTATATGATGAGTGTAATAATTTAATAATATCTACTCGGTAGAAAAACTAAACATTAACACTCTCTGCTCGGCAGGAAAATTGAACGTATTTAACTGTTGTAAAAAACTGTCACATTAATTTCGTTTTTGTGTTCGATCACTGCTTCTAAATGTACATACGTACTATTTTTATAAAGGCACTAAACACTTAATCACTTTTGATTAATTATTTGCCACTAGTTCGTTTTTTAGTAAATTGTATTTGTATAAGAATCACTGTTGTGAATTTGGCTCGAAGGACCATGTACGAAATTGTTTTCTATTTTAAACTCTTCACCTCAAACTATTGTTTGAAGAGTACTTCCGTTATTACTTTTTTTTTAAATGAAACGCACTATTTTTAACATGAACATACATATGCTTTATTTACGGTTCGATTTGAAGTCTGAAACTTGACTGACTGTTGAAATCTTAGTTCTACACCAAGAACCGATTTCCTTTCTTAAAAAATACAGACCCGTGGACAATTGATACCTCTCACATCCTTGAAACAAACATGGTCATAAAACCGTAAGACTTGTTTTTCGATCCGACAAAGGGATAAATGTACTTACGGAATTTCCATGTTTTATGATTCTCATAAACGAGAGCGGCAAAAGAAATATTCTAAGAATGAAAAATATATGTAAGAGGTATCAATTGCGGCATTCTTTAAAACAAAAGGTTATTGTTTAGCTAAGGACAAAAAAAGGGTTCTGTGAATAATGCTTTAATTTACAACATATACATATATAAAATTCCTTTTTTTTCGTTGGTGCTTGTTGTTCTGTTTGGAGGGGGTTAGAGTCATTGCGACATTATTTAAAGTACTTCAAGCAGTGCATGTGGTAAATCGACTCGCATTTCTATGGAAAGTTGAATGTCAATGAGGCGCCTCCTTTTTGTGATTTCTTTAAACTGTGAGCCCTTCGTTTTGGAATAGTAGTAACTGGGAGAGGGTGGAACTCTAGATGCTAAAAGGAAGTGAGAAAGTTTCGCTAGTTTAGTGGCTGACTGCGATAAAAATGGTTGCACGGATGTTATTTAAATTCTGTAAAGTACTTGCTTTGAATGAAAAATATATATGAATGTACTCTGGAGCACTTGTTCCCTTTTACTACTGTGCAATTTTTGAAGAAATAAAATTTTCTCTTTTCTTTTATGATGAAAAAATGTGCAAATAATAAGATCTAAAAAAAAAAATATTATTAAAAAAAAATAAATTAATCTTCCAAAAAATACTTAATACACCAATAACGATCAATAACATTTATTCGAAAATAAATCGATTCCACCTCCTCTAATTGCATTTATAGCAACACTCTTTGAGTGTGGATAATTTTTCAACTTTAGTCAAGAGTGGTGAATCGGTATGATATTCTAAATTCATAACAGCAAGATCTGCTGGTTCGTTACAGAAACACTTTATGGTGGATATGGCAAATGGTTTAAATGGGAAATTAAAGTATGTATAGTATTTCCCATTAACTGCAATCAAAAATGATTTTTCTCCTAGACCGAAGGCGATTTTGAAGAGTTGTCCACGTTTAAATGGAAATTCGCCATCGATCTCTTCATCATCAGTGTGGAATCTGGAAAAAAGGGAATTTATTATTATTATTTAATGTAAATGCTGTAACACATTCGGAAAGTAAGAAACGATCAGAAAATGCTAGTACAATCAGGCAAGTGTTAATCTAGGTAAGCTCTGATAGCAATGCCTACTGACAACAGCTAAAGCCGGCTCTACACGATGCTACGAACATCCTCCAACGTTGGACGTTTGATGGTAGGACGCATCGTGTGGCCGATGTTCGAACTACGAGTGTCCAAAGTCAAATGTCCGACGTTCGGGTTATTATCGGTATTGAATCAAATACGACACATCGTGTAGAGCCGGCTTAAGCTCCTAAATATTATTACATAACCGGGATAAAGCGGTTTTCGAGTAAGCTTATCAAGGCTTAAACGCTCGACTACCATCCCAGAGGTTCATGGTTCCATTCCACTTGTCCTACTCAAGTATAGTTTTGACGTTGGCAGTTCTTCAGTTTATCTTCTACAATCTTGCTGACTAAAGCTTGCTGTTCGACATTGCACTCTACATTGAACAGTCGATAGTGCAATTTAGCTTATCCTTGAGCTGTCTTCTTTCGCATAACAAACGACAGGTTTAGAGCCTTTATAAGGATTGTAACCTCTTTTGAAGTGAACTTTACAGTAACAATTTTTGTAATCCTTACAATATTGCAGCTGCCGGTATGTGGTAACTTCGGGTTCTTCCTCTTCTTGAATGCGATCTCAACTTCACTTCGACCTGTTGTAACGCAGCCGCTACACGTTGTATTTGTACTACTTGAACAGGTTCAGCAGTTTACCAAGTTATTTATTGTTCAAGGTAGTATGCATATCAATAAGGCGTAAACCTCTGTTAGAAAGGCAATAGCTAGGGCACCCAAGCTTATCACTATGCTGGACCTGGAGCTTCTACCGCAGGTACCCACACCACACACTGGCTTGGATCAATCCGCGTAACATATTAATGCTCTTGTAGCTCTGGTACCTTAAGAAAAACCTAAATAATGTCCCGTCACAGATCGTCAAACGGTTAATGGTCTTCATATCTGTCGTCAATTTGTAGGCAAAACCTGGGGCCTCAACCTGAGATTAATGTTTTGGCTATTTACGACGGTCATAAGGCCCATGGTCATGTATGCATTCATTACATTGGGAGTCAAAATCAATTGGGAGTCAAGATCAAACGATTCTGTGATTAATTAAGCTGGCCAAGTCGCAAAGATTGGCCTGTCTAGGCATCACCGAAGCTAAAAGCACCTATCCGGCTGCGGCTATGGAAGCCCTACTGAACCTTGCTCCACTCCAACTAGTGGTAAAGATCGAGGCCTTGGCGGGGTCTGCGTCTACGGGAGCTATTCTCGTTTTAGCCAAGAGACTTTCTGGATCATTTATCGATCCTCAAGGAGCTAAACCTGGAGCGAATGATATCATTGTTCGATACCATTCCTGCCACTCATGACTTCGACAAACCGTTAACGACGATTATAGGTCAGAATGGCAACATGGTAGGCCCCTCTTTAGAGGAAGCACAGCCTTTTGGTATATGGACGGTTCCAAACCCGATAAAGCAGTAGGACTGGGCGTATATGGGAGCAAAATATCCATGGCACTACCCTCCAATGTTTTTCAGGCTGAGGTACTCGCCATCCAGGTGCGAACTCCGACCTGTATTAATAGAGGTCCAAATAGCTCTAACATTGTTATTTTCTTACAGTCAAGCTGCCCTGTTAGCCATTAAATATCACAGGGTGTCATCAAAGACTGTCCTGGATTATCTCCTATCCTAATCTATATAAATCCCTCAGCAGGAACAATAATGTTACTCTGACGACGCCACGAAGGTCGCATTGCTAATGAAATTGCTGACAGTCTCCTAAGAGGTGGTTATAGTACTAACCGCTTCTTACTCTCCGAGCAAATCCCCCTACAAAAAAAACTAACAACAACATACCTGTGACTTTCCCTCTGAAAAGTTCTTATAACAGTCTTCTTTTCAAAATTGACTGTAAATTTCATAAATATTCGTCCACTATCATTACATTGAAAACAAATAGAAAATTCAGAATTCGGTGGTCCTTTAGCAATTGCCTCCATAGTAACAATAGTTCCTAAAAAAAAACAAAATTTGTTAAATTTATTTAATTAAAAAAAAACTCAATTATTACCAGTTTCATATTTTTTTGGTACATCACTTTGAAAGCACTCGCGCTCTAGGCACGCAAGACTTTTTGGGAACACAAGTGGGAACAACATTCGGTGGTGGAATTGGGTGATCTTTTCAAAATCACCAGTAACAACAACATAGTTTATCATATTTGGGCATTGTAAATGTTCAAAAGTTCCATAAAGCTTATCGTTAACGTAAATTTCAAAACATTTTTGCAATACGGCAACACGGAAGTTAAATGTTTGTCCTAGAAATAAATTTAAAAAAATTTAATATTAGTTTTTTAATAATTCTGTAAAAATTTAAATATTTAATAAAATAAGTACGTCAGTAATCCCTATTCCAATATATAAGGTTACTTATTTCTGTGGAGCAGTCGTTGTGGTAAAAGTGGTAACATTTTGCGTCTTGTCTTAACGTTTATAGGAAAGCCTGGTTCTGCGCACTACTGCTGTAGAACTTGACGGCCATTTCACATTACGGCTGCAGTTATGCTCAAGCTCAAAAGGGTTGCGTGCTATTAACGTATAGATTCCGAACGATCTTCTTCATTTACGAATGAACCCAAAGTTGCTTAGTACAGCCTAGAAACATGTAGTACAAGGGCCTGCTTAGCTCTGAGGTTCAGTACTACTTTTTCTTTTGCCAGAATCAATCCAGTAGCTATACCAGCGGAAAAAAAATTTGGAACACTACTAAGAGGAGTGAATTTGGAGCGCTGCCAACCTGCTACGAAAAGAGTAATATTGGAGCTTTGAGGAATTGTATGGCACGACGAAAACGAGCTGGCTATTTTTCATTGCGATGGTCAAGCCGCATATTGGACTTAATTGGGGGACCGCTTGGTAAAATCGCTGTCGACACAGGCGCTTGGATGGAGGATAAGATAATTGCAAAAGGTGAACAAAAATATAAAGTTTTTCCCCACCGCAGTTGTTTTAGCAATTCACAGGCGCGATAACATAAATTGGTCGGTTAGAATTTTTTTCCTACTTTGGTGAATGCTTCCAAAACGATTCTAAAGTAAGCAGCTGTAAAAGGAGTGCCCACGCTGCTATCATACATTGTTGTTAAAAAAGATATAGAACTGGGATGGGAAAGGAAAAGCCCCGATTTTTTAAGGAGCATTCTAGAATTGACATTGGAACGCTCCATTTCCAGCTGGGTAAGTTTTCTCTATTTGCTAAATACTCAATTCGAGATTATACTATTTCAGAGATAGTAAAGAAGGGCAAGCCAAATATCCCTGTCTAATTTTTTGAATAAAAGTGAAAGTTTGTCGTTGTGTAAACGCTTTAGAAATTCCAAAACCGCTCATCTAGGGTAGCTATAGTGTACCGAATATAGTAAAATCCAAACTTTTGAATGGAAAGTACTCTTCGAATCACTGCTAAAGAGCTCAGATCCATTTTATTTGTTTTTTTCCGATGAAAAATACGATTTCCAAAATTTCAGAACGATCGAAGGTGAAACGGGTGGTTACCGTACAATTTTGTTGGAAAAAGTAGATTTTTGCGAAAGACAAGGTTCTCTGAACTTGGATTGAAGTAACTTCGGCTGTATGTGCCAGATTTTAGCAATCTATGGCTTAAATAAAAGGTCTCGAAGCCAAAAATATAACAAATTCAATAATCGAATGTTCATCACTTTAACTTTTTGAGCTGTGGTACCTGGAAATTTACCTAGATTAGATCGTCCAACATGCGTGTGGATTTATATCATGATTCTACACAAACATTTGCCACGCAACGGAACTTTTGAACATGGGTGACGACAAGTCTCCGATTGATTCTGCAACAAGTGAGATATCATTTCCATCAAACTTTTGTCGAATGCAGTCATCAATTCAGGACCTTGAAAAAAGGTGTTCCCGAACATTTCCCGCAACTACAAAAATTACTATTGGCTCTGCGAACGGGCAATTCTAGCACCGACGAACGATCACGTCAACAGGATCAATGATCGCATTCACCGTAAACCAACCAATCAATACGCATCAGTCGATGCAATCACAGATGAGGATCAAGCCGTGAATTATCCGATTGAGTTCCTCAATTTATTGGAATCATCGGGAATGACACCTCCCATACATTGACTCTGAAAGCTGGTTCACCGATAATGCTTCCTTCGGAATTTAGATCCGCCGAAGCTGTGCAATGGAACAAGACTTGCCGTCAAAAAGCTCATACCAAATATTATCGAGAAAAGTAAAGAAAAAGATGTGCTGATTCTGCGCATTCTAATGATGCCCACCGATTTGCCTTTCAGCTTCAAACGACTAGTGCGCCTTGCCTTCGCCATTACCATCAACAATGCGCAAGGGCAATGTCTGTATGTTGCAGGATTGAATTTGGAAATCCATGATTCTCACATGGCCACTTGTAACTTTTTGGGCTTCAAGCTACTTTCGGACTCCTTCTGGCCTAGACATGGGCAATTCGTCCTAGCCCCCCTTGGACTTGTCATCCTGATACGCATGCTGGCTTCTATTTAAAGGATAACTATTTACCATTTGGGCTCCAAGTAGTCTTCAAATACCATCTACCAACATCAAATTTAGACAAGATATGTACTCTTGAATGACTCCTTGTCGGCTTCAATTTTTAATCCCAGTTTACATCCCAACGTCAACGCAAAAGTGCACTTTGAAGCTCTTTTATCGCACAGTTTCAAAACTTTCGTGCAACAGACAAAAAAACATACAAATTACTGTGCGATAAAAGAGCTTCAAAGTACACTTTCGCGTTGACTTTGGAATGTAAACTGGGTAGAAATTCAAGGAATCATGAGTTACATTACCAGGAAACAATTTTAGAAAATACATGCTAGTATGTCAAGGACTTTATTGATTTGAAATTATGGCAAATTATTGATAGCACTTCTAGTTTAATATGTACTTCAAGCTCCTGAGGATTTCATGTGAAATTTCATTGCTGGATATAAAAAAAACTAGGCAAACTTTTATGGATGAACTACCGACAAAATCAGGAAATACATTCCTGAACGATAAAATTTTTTCACAACTTTTGAAACGACCAGGTATATGCTTCCAGGAATTTCAATTTTCAAATTTAGGGTAAAAAAGGAATTTAGTTAATATCTAAAGAATTTAGTGGCAAACGTTATTGGATGAATTTTGAAACTAGGATGAATGTTAGCATATTTTAAAATCAATTAATAAGTGCAATTTTAAATATTTGTGGAAGATTTTAAATTTGAAGATATTTTGGTGCGTATATGTGGTAAAGGCTTCTGTTGAATAGAAAGAATATTTGTATTTTAATTCTAATACAAAAAAATATTTTTAAAAGAAGGCTTTGTTGTCTTTATAATCTCTTATTACCTAATCTAGAGCAAGGTCGCACCAAACCACGAGACCTAGGTTAAGAATCAGAACGAGTTTAATACACTGATGGTATTGGAGTATGTAATGCTGGCCTCAGTCCCCCTCTCACCTAGGTATCGATGGTAGCGAAAAGGATCACAACTTGACAAAGCAGAACACGAATTCGGAGTTTGGTATTCGATACCCTATTCTGTGCCATTCGGAACAAAAGACTAATTGCCTTATAAACTAGTTCATTTTTTAAGGATATATACCTCTATTATATTTATTGTTGAAATATGAAAATGAGTTACACACTTATTTATACCTTTATACATACATATATTTGTGTCATTTTACGAATGGAAAATTACATTGAAATTAATGGCTGAATTATGTAAATTTAAGTGTTTTTGTTTTTCGATTTTCATAATTTTATGTAATAAAATCCAGGATTTACATGTTCTTCTGATAAACATAAGTTCTAAAATACACAATGGATAATGATAATATGAAAGATAGTCGAATAGCACAATTCTCCTCATAAACTTCCCATCCTTCAAAATTTAAAATAAATAAAAGTGAATCCTAAAACTATGCAAAATAGAATATGAATAAGAAGTTTTTATATAAAAAAAGATCCCTAAAAGTATGCAGCAAAAAATGACCAGTACACAGAGGCGCTAAGTCATTCATAAATTAGGTTTTAAACGTTTTTCGTACAAATTGTTGAGTTGTTGCTGTATTTTGAAAGAAAAAAAGATTGAAATTATACAGAAAGGAGTTATTTATATCTACAAAACTTAATATGATAATACAACACTTATTATTTCCTAATATTGCCTTAATATAAGTAACAAGGTCATATAACTTTTTTTTAAACGAAATTGTTTCCGTTACATGTTATTCCTTTATCATGCGTGTTCACGTGAATTATTTTTTTTTATATATAATTATAAATTAAAATAAAGTTTTCTAATAATTTACAAAAAAGAATAAATGACAAGAATTTGTTACAAAATAATATTTTCATTTTACCTGGCACCAATGGATTCTTCGGAGTACCATTCTTCCAATTTTTCGATATCTCTTCCTGTGACCAACCCTCACCTGGCTGATACATGCTACGGATAATTTGATTCTCCCGAAAATTCGCTTCGATCTTAAGTAAAACAATCCCTGGCTCATTGTCGTTGGAAATTTTATCCGTTAAATCGAGGCATATCCTTAAAAAAATTTCCTTTTTACTTTAAGTAAAATACAAACGAAACAAACAAGCACAGAAAAAGAGGAAAAAAACTTCAAGATAATTTTATTGCCTACTTGTTGGGATTTGGCTTTATCCTACCACTAACTATTAACACATGTCCAAATGGAACTTCAGACAGCACCTTTGCCTTCCAGATGTTCATTTTGCGATATTTGCACTAAAACTAAATCCAAGAATCGATTTCACCTGCTCAAGAGGCTCCAAAATAAAAAAAAAGAAAAGGGAAAAACTTTCATAGTATAGTATATTCTGAAAATCCTGATTGCGTGTCGCCTCGGCCGGAAATTGATTCCTTTCCTTGAAATTCGTTGCATGTTTATGGAACCGATCCCATGAGGAAGTAAATAAATACCAGAACAACAAAAAATAAAAGGAACAAAAAAACTAGAGTTTTCTTTTTATCATAACAAGTACAAACTGTGAAAAGATTCACAATATAGGGCCCCGCGCGTTGGTATTTGATAACTAGTATATAGGAGGGATTAGAGCTAGAGGGTAATATTCATAGACAGACACACACAATATGCATATATCCATGACAGCCTTTTCATTTTTAGTTTGTTTTATTTAGCACAGATAAATTAAAAGAATATGATCCCGATATCTCTTGCTGGAGTTCACCTATTTACCAAATCAGGTTCAATAAAATGTGTGCCTTGTTTGCTCGATATTAATCGATTCCCGTATTAGATGCAAATAAATCAAAACCAACCCACCCCATCCACCCCTACAGCGGAAGAACCTTGTCCTTACATAATTGGAAACTTGTTAGATGACACGTTTCTTGCACTTCCACGGAATGGTAATCGGAAAGCCCTCTTGAAGTTCACGAATAACTAAAAAAAAATTCCTATAAATCAGGATTCCCCACAGATAGCTCTAGGTAGACCTGGGCGTAAGCACCTGCTGCCACTTCAGAAACTTTTAAGCACTCTAGATTTGTCTCCATTCAAAGTTAAGCACGAGCAACGAAAAAATTCTAGTAAAAATAAAAAAAAATTTTACGATTTTAATAGCGATAAAGCTTAAAGAAAAATCCCTTTTTATATCCTTTTTTTTTCGAATAAAAATTTTTATTCCCTTCTTACGGGGCATGGGGGATGAAGGATTGAAGAAGGATAAGACCAAAGTGCATTCCCCTTTTTGGCAAGATTCTGATATGCTTTTAGACAAAAGTTGCAGTGCCATTTATCATCGAACTTTTTGGCACGCATATTGTAGTGGGATTTCCATAGAAAATCCTTTTTAGTAGAGCATGCAAAAAAAATGATAATTCCAAAACAAAACGATGAAATTGCGAATATTGGTATGTTTCCATTTGCGCGTATGTGTAGTATACACATCAATTACTTACCGCCGCACATATGCTAGCGGATCTGGATGAATGGTTATGCATTTTATTTGTTATGCAAGTTTTTTGGCGGGGGTGGGGTTATTTTTTACTGGTCGTCTAGCTCTCGATATTCGAAAAGTGCATTTCCATGTTCGCGAATATTAGGAATGAGCCAATAAATTTCTATTTGGTCATCCAAACAAATCATGGTATTTTTGTGCAGTGCCTAGTAGCAGGATAATTAAACATTGTTAAATAGAGGCGATGCTGTATTTGAACTAAGAGGCCGTATATTAGGCGAGCAGACGGAAATATCAACGGGTGAAAAAGGATTGCTTTTAAAATTCAATATCAAATAAAATTCAAATATTATTTTAGGGGAAAGTGAATTGATCTCATGGCGAAAGTGGGCACTTTACATACCATTCCAGTGCTAACCTTCAGAATCTTTCAAAAAAATCAATTGATAAATATCGAACCACACATATCCGTGACGTGACAGTGACTTCAGTGCAGTACCGGGAGAATCAGTGAAAAAAACATAGACACGACGTAATTCCAAGGAAAATTAATTGGGAAAGATACGAAATGTAGTACGTATACATGATGAGTTGAACTTAGGTTAAACCCGAGTACAACTGCATATAGACGCAAAACGAGTTGAATTAGGGTCGACTGAACTTAGCTCTGCTATCTGGATTGAGTTGAAATTATTCATATGGACGCTAGGTAAGAAGTAAAGCAGTTGAAATTTAGGGTGATTTGTGACGCGAGTAGAAAATACAACTCGACCTCAACTCAACTATTCAACTCATTATGTATATGTAGTAATGTTCCAAAACATCCAACCAGAGTACCCTATTTATAAAAAGAAATGTAAAGATTGTTTTGATGTAAGGTTGCTTGAATGCCCAAATGTATTTCACCCTCCTTCAAACCCAAAAAGTAATCACAGATGTCATTGAACTTTGAGCACTGATACGGAAAAGGCGGTACTGTGTGAATGTCAGTGAAAAACTCATCACGAAAGCCACTGTCACGAAAATCATCGGTGCCGTGCTGTCACTGATATGTGCGGATTAACTCTAATTGATAATTTACATTCACGTCTGTCTTCCAAACCGTCAATGTCTGTCAAAAAAGACAACAACAACAATTCTCGGAAGGGCTTTCGTATCGAACTAGTATTGGGTAGGACACAAATATGGTAGCACTCGAATTGCACATCTTCCTTTTTTAAGATTTATGATCCCTCGGGTGACAGGGGTCCTGAGCCGGCTACCTGACCCCGAGCTAGAGCATGCGTTGTCGTAAAACTCGTCGCATCTACCCAGGACAACGCAAAGAGTGCCCGAGTGAATTGGAATTTTTAACGCATGCACAGGAGCAGGTAAAATATGCTCGGTAGAGTGGAATTTACAACGCGTGGGCAGGAGAACTTTGAATGTGTGCGTTTAACAAAAATATGTTTTCATGTAAGAAAACTTGGGAGGTATTTTAGCACAAGTTTTAAGATATCTATGAAAATTTGTAATTATTAAATTATTTCGATCTTGACTTTTTCCCAAAGAAAATTTTTCTTTATGAAACCCTCTAAAAAACTTGTTATTATTTTGAATTTTGAAAATATTATGACTAATGTTTGTGTTCTAAGGCTTTATAACTTCTTAAATATTGAATTTACGACAGAAAAAATTTATAATAAATTGTAGATAATTTAATTCTAAACAAAACATCTGCTTGCAAATTTTCTGTAAGATGTACTGTTACGGAAATATAGTGGAACAATCATTTGCACACCTTTTCCAAATGGGGGGGATCCCGAAAACTCAAATTGAAATTCACCTCGACCCCCTCTACAGAACCCAAATATAAAAGCTTGTCCTGCATTTTTTCAATGTTAAAGTACAATTTCCATGGACTAAAAACTTTCTTTTGAATATGCGCAACGAACTTCAGAAATAAAATCCATTATGACAAAAAATCCATTTCTTTACAAAAGCCCTCCAGGCTGCAATTAATCTTAAAACCTTTTAAAGTAATATTATATATAGGCTGCCAGAAGTATTTCTTTTTACGAGATATATATGTGTTCGAAAATTATCCGAAAATAAAATTCTTCTGGCTGCCTTTGGGAAAAAGTCAAGATCGAAATAATTTAATAATTACAAATTTTCATAGATATCTTAAAACTTGTGCTAAAATACCTCCCAAGTTTTCTTACATGAAAACATATTTTTGTTAAACGCACACATTCAAAGTTCTCCTGCCCACGCGTTGTAAATTCCACTCTACCGAGCATATTTTACCTGCTCCTGTGCATGCGTTAAAAATTCCAATTCACTCGGGCACTCTTTGCGTTGTCCTGGGTAGATGCGACGAGTTTTACGACAACGCATGCTCTAGCTCGGGGTCAGGTAGCCGGCTCAGGACCCCTGTCACCCGAGGGATCATAAATCTTAAAAAAGGAAGATGTGCAATTCGTGGCTACCCCACAAATATATGTAAAAACAGTTTATAAGAGGTGCCTCTTTTTACTTTTGAGCCAGTGCAATGTCACAAGGTTGTCAAATCACAACAGCTCACCTCATTTATAACGATACACGCTCATATACCAGTAGGACATTATTTTTGAATCAGAATTTTTTAAAAAGAAGAGGCCACAGTACAATTAGCCATTGTGTTAGTTACAAATGTACAGCCTCATGTAAGTCCGGCTCAACTCTACACCTAACATTAAACACTTAAGTGTCGGAACCATATGGTAATATTGAGAAGTGAATGGCAATGTTTATTTAAGTAACACACATGATTTTTTATATTTTCAATAAAAATTTAAAAAAAGTTGTCATTTCTCTATTGTAATTTCTGCTTTATGAAGCAGCTTCATTTTTTTTAGCTTCAGACATCAAGACGAATCTTTCTGAGGACAGGAAGCAGCCTGACGCCAGAATACATGGAACTCTCAGTCAGAATCCCCTGCATGAACAGAATAATCACGCAAAGGATTAAACTCAGCCTGGATATATCAAATCGAATTTAGACCTCCGTGTCTCACTCCGTGATCGCCTTCGAAATGAGGTTGTCAGACAAAGATGCGATCAGCAAACACTGATCGAAGAAGAAATGCAAAAACGTCGACTACGGTGGTTTGGACATGTTTGCCGAATGGATGATAACCGCTTGCCACGTAAACTTCTCTGGCGAGACCGTCCTGCAGACTGGAGAATACAGCGATCGGCACCGAAGAAAACCTGGTTGAAGAATATCGAGGGTGACTTAAAGAATCAACGATTATCAGTTACCGAGGCTCGAGACACCGCCAAAAACCGAGGAGAATGGAAGCGAATCGTGAATAGAGTTCGGGACCCAGCGGCACCGACAGCAGCGTATCCGTTGCGGGGACGTCCCGCTCGGACCGCCAGCTAACGGATCAAAGAAGAAGAAGAAGACCGATTGCTCGCCTCTCCAACTTGGGTAAAAAACTCGAAGGAAACATACTAAAACGACAAGGAGATTTTTGTACAAAAAATAACATTATCCCAGGATTCTAATTCGGCTTCGCAAAAGAGTGCTTAACGAAACATGCGAGCTAAGAGAAGGTAAATGCACAGGCATTGAACAATGTTTGACACCAGCGTTTTTGCAAATATTCGAATTTTAACTCGTAAATCTGCCACGGGGGATACTCTGTATATATGTATTTACGGAGGGGTCCATGATTGACAACAGAGTAGACGCGGGAAAATTTTCTGAAATAATTTAAACCTAATACCTTACCAAGCAGAGCTGCTCTAATGCACATGCGGTGGATCGCCTAAATGAGGATAATATGCAGAAAAAGATTATTATCATAGCATTGGATGATCAGGAAGGTGTGCGAAGCATGTGACTTTAGCTTGGATTAAAGAACACATGGATAGGTATCGATGGGAGTTACAAGGCTTGCTAGCTAGAATTGTAGGGAAGGAACTTCATCAATAAAACGGCGCAATAATGTGTTTTAGTGTTGGCATTTCCTCCATGCTGACCACTAAACTAGACTAGACTAGACAACTAAGTTTTTGTTCTGATACGATGTTGTTATTGTTGATCAATCTTGAGATCAGATTCAAACTATAATTCATACAGGATCAAAAACTTTTTCAAGGCTTGGTCGAACGTTTGTGTTTCTTTTTTGTATAAAAAATCGCTAAAAGCACCCCTGCCATATTCCGTACCTTGTCCAAGTGTCTTTTAGCCTTTGCTTTGAGCCTTTAGTACCTTACCCCACCAGAAAACCGAGGAGTAGGTTGGGATGGGGATCACCATCGTGTTGTATGCCCAGTTTGATGACTTCTATAAGATTTCCTCTTAACACACTCTTCTAAACTGTTGATGTTTAATTTTTCCTTTTTTAGAACGTAATATTTTCAGGTCAGCTTCGAAACCAAGTATCTCCAAGTATATTTGGAGATCCCAATAGAGTTGATCTTCCATCCAAAAGACGCCAGAAGCTGAAATTCCAGATATTTAATCTTTCTAATGAAAACAAAATTGTCTTGCTAACTTTTGTGGTGAGACATTGCTGTTCCTGAGTGCAAAGAGTTCTTTGCTGAGACCCAGTAAAGCAGAGAATATCATATCGAATCTCTACTGTCTACAATCTAGACTCTAGATGTCTGTCGCACGGTTCTCCCTCTCTTCTGCCATGATCGTTGCCATTTGATTTCGAATAACCAAAGACCTTCCCCCCGTTACCTCATGCACAAGCATTCGTTTTGAAGACTAGGTTGGTAGAGATAATTTTTCTCTCTTTGACCTTATAATTCTCCTTCCTTGCAACCTTTGACTTTAAGACCCTTCCATAGTAGAAAAGCGTTTTCTGTCGCTATCTGTAGCACATACAATTGAGATTTCACATCCTTGTGCTTTTCTATGTCTTTTAGAATGAATTTTTCCCTAATTTGAACTTAGATTTTTTTGAATAATGATGACTGGACTACTATCCATCCAATTTGCTACACTATTTATTCTCTCAAATCTCGACATATTCTCCTGTAAATCAGTTCTTACTTAACTCACTTCCAGTTCCATTTAAAAATCTCTAAAACTTATCCAACAGGATTCTATCTCTTCAAAACACTAACTGAATTCGTAGTTAATACACAAAGTACACAAAGGATATAACAGCAAGGATGATGTTGTTTTTTTGTTCTGCTGCTATCGCTAAGCTCTTCAGAACTTAATTAAAATTGGGTACTAGCAAAGGGCACAAATTCCAAACTCAAGCCCTTTGCTGAATGACGGAATAAATGGTTTATGAGTACCATGGCCAGGATCAAAGGAATTCCGACATACGGACTGCTGTGAATCGTGTTGTCTAGGTTTTCTTTGTGAAACAACTTTTTTTTTTTTGTTTTAAACACAGCTTGTTTATTTTCACAATTCGTTGTTTTCTGTTAACATCATTTTTGGTGCAGAACTGCATAGAGTCAGGATGCATGCATTCGATAAAAGAATTATAAAGTTACCTGCCATGGTGTAAGTTTATCGATTGATAAATTGATTTTGGGTGCTTAGAATTCTGGATTTTATCTTCGAATATTGGTTTTTTCGTTTTCGGGGAATAGCTTAGTTTCGATTATCGCCTTTCTTGCTGCTATACAACAAGCACTAGCTTTCGCCTTCCACAAGGATCGGGTCGCACAGAAATGCTGAGAAGCAAGTCTAGCAAATTTATAGTAGAAAAGTGCATGCTTTTAAAAACAGAGTCTATAAAAAGGGATATCAGATAATTAAATCTCGTCTGGCCAGCAGCAGTCCAATTTATATGCCGAGTTTTAAGAACTGCAGTCTTTATCCGATTTAAGGATATAATCTTGGAAGTTATCCAACGACCAGAGCCCGACCAACTGATTTCAATAACTTTTCTTTTCGCAATAATAATTGATCCTAATCAAGTTTGGTGCCCCTTCGGAATAAGCATCCCAACTACGTACCTATAAAATATTGAATAGCCCACACACAGTCACATAAACGCCGAAACACTTCGTCAAGGATAAAACTAAAGTAATATTCCTACTTTTCGAGGATAATCGAGTCATTTTTCAAGCATTAGCTCTTCTAGCACTTCTCTATTTTCGGATGAATGAAGACAGAAAAAAACCAAAGGCGCCAAATCACAGGTATCATGCATGCAAAGTTCTACACCGTACCGTGTCAGAGTTTGCCAGATTCTCCTTTCAAAATGGCATAGAAGAGGGTTTAAATACCCATTTGCAGGTGCTAGCATAATGCCGCGTATATATTATCACCTCATAAATCCCGAAAAGAAAGGCAGCTCCAGCTGTAGGTGATATGTACTAAAAAGATTTAAAAGGTGATATATGGCGAAGCGACGTGTCCCTGCATGGTGTGTGATATAATCAATATTTTTTGGGATTCTTTATGGTATCATATAAAACTAATGTCTGCTGGTCAGTGGCTGTGCTATGTGAAAGGAATAATTAAGCTTATAGCACAGTGCTAAATTGTTATAGTCATTATTTGGGGCAAATGGTGGGAATTTATTTTTGGGTCATTTGTGGATTGTTTTTGTTTGTATTCCTGTGATTGCTCTGCACATTTATATAGAGCATTTAAACTGGGAGAATTTTAGGAACTTCAGGAACTTTTAGAATGCATGTCAATCCATCCTAGAGAATAACATCTCAACAAGTGCGATGTTTGGGAACCTCAACAGAATGGGGTAGTATACTCACTAATAACAACCCCCTTGTTAAAGGCTGAATTAATTGTACGAGTAGATGGTGTATAGACGTTGAATGTACTATGATGAAATAGCTCCAGCAGGAAGGATTTAACTGCTAATTGAGGTTGGATTTTGAAAGGAGATAGTCCTATGAAGCGAATGTGCAAATGTGAAGTTAGTTGAAGTTGGAACGAATGAGGTATTTTGATTAACTTAACATTTTTTATTTCTTGGAGTAAGGCATTGGTTCAAGGAGTACCGGAGGTACACGCGGGCAGTTGAAGGTTAAACTCGTGCTCTTCGGGGCACAGTCGGAAGATGGGGTCCTCTTCCCTTCAGGTCCTCCATAGATGGAAATTTAGTGTGTATTGTTCAGGAACAAGCAAGGGCGTGCCTGGCTTGATCTTGCAGACGAATAGGTCGCCTGGTCTTGCGCAAGAACAATACCAACAATGCAAGAGCAAAACAATTTTTGATCATCACTAAATTAAAACCACTACCAGAAGAGTCCACCGGGGGTGAACCCACTATGAAAAGCATCGGCGTCGAGCCGTTAGGGATGTGTGGATCAACCTTTATCAGTATTCGACGCACTTGAAAACGCTGTTCTAATGGTAGCTGGTAGCGACGGACTCTGTCCTTCGCAGCATTGCAGAAGAAGTGGGGAGGAGTGGATGGACGCATAAACTCAGACCAACGGAGAAGTGGGTTATAATGGAACATGGATGTCAATATCAATGGAGGACCAAATGACACTGAGCACAAAAAACATTGAATAAAGTCCACGAATATTACAAAAATTAACAACAATAAAACTTTGTATCAGGGTTTCATTTCTGTAAACTTGATTCTCTCAAGTTAAACTGCTTTTCATCTGCCAAATACCTGTTCCTTAGACCAATATCCTCGAACGAATTAATCCTAAAATGAAAGAATAGCTTTCGGAAATCGTATCGAGTCACATTTAGTATATTTGTTGGGACATACTAAAAGTTTCACAAAAATTCAACTTTTAAATCCTAAAATTTACTAGACTGTAGACATGATGTGCAGGCAACTAAAAAATTTCCAATTTGTGCGTTTACAAAATACATTTCTTCACACCTTTTTCCGATATTAAATAAGTGCATTATTAAACGGAAATTAAAGCTTTAAGCAAATAAACAAAATATCGAAGTGTTACACACGTTCATCGTTTGAATTGATTTATAGTTCAGCTTCGATACTTCTTGCACATTGACAGATGATAACACACACTGTGCGCTCCGGAAATTGCATGTATGAGGGGTGAAAAGCGCTGCAAGACACCCGGGAATGAATGAAAATTGGGATGGCAGAAAATTGCTTTTTTAATTACTTCTAAATATATTGAGATTTGCGTATAACAGCTTTGAAATTGGTTTATTTAACACGGGAAAAAAATTGGTAGTCTAAGCGCTTTTTGCTAGAAATAAAGTGGCATGTATAGCATGGGTTCATTCGTGATTGGTGTAGGGCCAATAAAGAGTTCTCTAGAGCGAAACTGAGCTGTTGTATTGGATGTTGTTATACCCTTCGTGTGTTAAGCAAGGAACTTAGTTTATTTTCAATGGAGAAAGATTTTAAGAGGATGAGTAGGTGGAGGCTGCACTCTACACCGGAAAACTATGCACTATAGTAGGGCTACACCGTTTCTGCACCAGTGACGTCATCGGTTGTGAGATCGGGTATGAGATTTATTCGGGGCAATAACCTGTTTGTTGAGCTTTGAGTGTGAGTGCCACCCAGTGCAGGGTGTCTCGGATGGGCTTTTATGCTACCCACATCTGAACACACTCTCCAAGCCGACGTCAAACATGATGAATATATTCGACCTAAAAGCGTACTTTATATAATACATTACGCTTGGCCTTTTAAGGGGGATGTGATGGATGTAGAATTTTTAACTCTTTTTAATAGGAGCACATACGGCCTCAGGGCTGCCAAACTTTACCAAAAGATTTAAACGGCGAAGAACTAATCTATACTCGCAAGCAATTTCCACTTATTCAACTGAGGTTAAAAGAATCCAACTGGACTCGAACTGAAGTTGAACATAAAAGCTCACTCAAAAGAGAGTAATCAACTGGATTATTGGAATGCCAGCCCAGTCGGCTTTTACAATTTCAAGCACATGAACTGGGCTTTAGCCAGTGCACCCACTTATGTTGATTGAACTGAGGTCAGTGAAGCCGGGTCATTATTAAACTTTTTCTTCTAGGCATTTTCAAATTTCAGAGGCAGACCTTTTTTGATTAGATATTACATATTTCAAATTAAGTACACAGCTACAATTTTAAAAAAATTTAAAGATTTCGTTAAAGTAAGGGCAGTAATTTTTATGATTACATATGTATATAGAGAAGTAAATTTCCAAGATCAATTGCTTTCACTTGAAATACTACATACTGCAAATTCTATACCAGCTACACGTTCTCTGTTCCGATGTTGCTTTTATTTGAATGCAAACATTCGAATTGGAAAATCAAAGAACATCTTCTGTTTCGCTAATCTCTTCTTTCATATCTTTAACTCTTTTACTTGCCCTTGAGCTCCACCTAATCACTCTTGTTATTATTACTCGCTGGTATTAACTGCAGAGTACAGGTAAACAGATTCCAGAAATTGATTCCTCTTAAATGAAATTGAAATACCTTTCCATGTTCCTCAGAGTAGTCATCTAGGACCTCTTCTATTCAATACTCGTACATTTTCGTCTGCGAATTTGAAATTATCCCACATCTCTTTTTCGCAAACCATCTCAAAATATACAGTGTCATTAAGTCTCAAACTGACGTATGTCTTTCTTTATTAGCTTCACCTGTAACAAATATTAAAAAAGTAAATTTTAAATACATATATATACATACATACAATATAGATTTTTTAATACAAAAAATTTCAATCCAACTTTCTTTAGAAACCACAAAAATGATTTCATTGAACTTTTGCTAGTATTTCATGAAAAATTTTGTTTCATTTTAGTACCTCTGGAGGGTGGAAGTAAAAGTTTGAATTTCAAAAAGTTCCTGTACCTGGATATTTTTAATAAACCACATTCCGCGGATAACCTAAGAAGATTTTTATACAAAAAATTCGTCGTACCTGACGAACAGGATCCTGTACAGAAGAATTCCTTCATGGAATTTATGATAAAATTTAAAAACTAGAACAATTTCGTTATTACAAAAAAAACGAAGTGGGAAAATGCTAATGATTATGATAAAATCTTCTCTTTTTAAGAGATTAAAAATCAGAACAAAAAAGAAACAATTATAAAAACACAAAAAAGTTAAAAAAATAATCAATCTAAAATTTCCACACAGAGACATAGTTTGTCATAATTACGTATAATTGAATTTAATCTCATATGCTTGATTTTGATTGCAATTGAAAACAATTTCCAAAGGCGCTCTTAGTTTGTAAGCCTTCAAAATACTAAGAAATCCCTGAAGTATAGGGAGAGAAACGACACTGGGTTGCCCTATGATGATAGAAAGGATAGATGTGATAGTATTTGCCTCCTTTTGCTATATAAGTAAAATTTAGATAAACATCTGATATTATATTGACACAGCTCATGCATACCATAATGTGGGAGCATGTGCGCTTACGGCAGGAGTCTGGCAGCACATATTACAGATTATACCCCATGATGCCATTCATCCCTTAATTAAATATAATGTTGCAAGGGCTCCATCGACTGCCACAACACAGTGAAACTTTATATGAGCAAAGTGAATAAGTTGATGCTATCTCTCTGCTGAGAAGCTTTCAGGCAACTTACTAGAATTACCCTCTTCTGGTTTGTTTAGCACCGTAATAATGCAAATAACCGGCTAAATATTTTGTAATTATTTTATTTTTTTTTCATTTTTTTTTCAGTAACTAACTTTGCTGAAGGGGTATTCATCAAAATAGAAATTATTTGAATTGTTTGATGCTATAAACTTTGGAGAATATATCCTGCAGGAATTTGTGTGCAAAGAAGGTTCGTAATTTTAGTAAAAGCCATTAGCTTAAGATATATTGTTAGAGCAGTTTCAATAGCGTTTGTTTGTTTAGTCCTCGTTCGTTAGTTGTTAGTCTTTTATTTTGTGTTTCGCCATCTTAGTTTGTAGGTTTCAGTTAGAACACAACGGTTAAAGAATATTACTCAAACATCAAAGAAACCAACATACGTCTCAAAGCAGTCACAAGTCACAACGAAATCACAAGTGTGTGGTGAGTCTCAGCTTGAGACAATTTGGTATTAACAATAATTTTGCAGTCACAATTTCCGCAAACAATGACAAAAGATATCAAAATTGTGACGGTAACAGGTCACAAGAGTTCCAGCATGTTTTTTTTCAAAATTTCTCATAGAATTGGCACGAATTCAAGGTGGATTATTTAAGAATTTTTTTTGTGACTGAGTGCTTAGAGTACAAAACAGCTGAGTCACAAGAATAGTCTCAAACTGACAATGACAAGCAAGAGTCTCAAAAGCTTGTGACTCATGACTGGTCTTAATTCGGACTGTTTACATGCTAACTTGAAGCCTGTTTGAAGTTGTTTTCAAGTACCCATGTAAACTTATCTTAACTTAAAGTACTCTTGAGTACAGTCAGGAACAAAATATTGACATGGAAACAAATCCACGCCGTATCCAATCGGGCCTTGAAGAAAGGCGCGAACTAGGCGCGAAAACCATCCACACTTGAATTCGCGCTTGTTCGCGGGTGTTCACGGAATGAGTTTGGAGTCGCCTTAAGTCACAAACATATCGGCACGAAGGCGGTGACGGCGGCCGCCTGCGAGAGAATTTCCTACATGCATTTAATATCTCCGCCGTTAGCCCATTGTATCAGCAAATATGGTGGTCCATGTATTCTAAAGGTTTTTCCAGTCACCAATCTGCTTGTGACTTTAAAGTTTTCGTTGACGCCTTGAATTAACAACCTGCTAGGCTAAACTGTCGTTTTCGCCTGTGGGTCTGTAGGGAATCATGTCGTCACCTGCTTGCCACGGCCTGTCAGGCGAATACCTGAAGTCCTCATCCTAGTCAGGCTGAGTATTTGTGGCCTTCATCGGGCCGTGCCTTCAGACCTGGCCTGCCGGCGGCCTGTAAGTAAATGAGGAGCTTTAGTGGATAAGCATGTTTTACTTAGCTTAACCCAGTTTTCTAGCAATTTTATAGTTTCTTTTGGAAAAATAATAATAACGAGATATTTGCCGAGACCTCCCCTGCAGCAGGCAGTCACAAATGGCGTTTTTAACCCCACCGACTGCTGCTAACCATCTGAACCTTCGAGCGCCAGAGAGACGCTCCCTGATAAGTTAGGCTGTCGATCTTCTCGTTCAGCTATGTTGAAAATGACTTCTCTTGGTTGAACTTGTTGAAACCACAAGTCTTTAGGCAGATTACTAAGTTTTTCGCAGCGATCTGGCCTACAATTCTGAAGTAGTGGAGATGCTTATGATACAAAAGGCCCACGTCATGGCCACGATTGTTCTTGGACCTAACATGTCAGTATAAAGTAGAAAAATCTAGGTAGGAGAAGTGAAACGTGCCGATACGTGGAATCGAACCCCAGACCACTGGAATAGTAGTCGGGCACCCTAACCCCTCCAAAACCCAAAGTTAATCCATGATACATTATTCATGATATTTCGTCCTTGTTATTCCTTCGTAACTCAATTTTTTTTTTAGAAATTCCATTTGTCTTCCGCTACAATACAGAATGTTAAACGTGTGATGGGCCCCTTTTTTTTAACCAACGCGTTAGGAATTTTCGCATAAACTTACTACAAAAAACATTGCGAATAAAAATTTAAATAAAACTCCCTGAAAAAAACAATACAAACTTTTTTCCTAAAATATATTTGAAATGCATTGCTTCAGAAAATTTCGTGACTAGGGCTAATTCTGTACAATATCGTCGTCAAGCCTTTCAAATTCATGTGATGTCCTGATTCATAAATTTCTTCACGGACGTAGCCCGAACAATTCAAACGAAATGGTCCTTGTCTAGACAGGTAACACGGAATAAACAAACACTTTTCACCCCTTCGAATAAATTACAATTCAGGAATTTATATCCGCCATTACCGTTCATTGGCAGTTTTAAAAGCACAATTCTACAGTTGACCGCCGTTAATTCTCGGTTTTTTGGTTAAACGCATGTAAAACCACCTTAAATACTGCACTATTCCCCCGTGATAAACTGGAATTAAATGATTGAGCCTGGTTTATGGGGGATGCAGAATGAAATGAGATTTTTTTTTTGTTTTAAAGATGTCTGAGGTTGATGGGAAAAGTGCATTAAGGATTGTTACTTAACGAAATAGTAAAAAAAATCCTTGTGCTTTCTGTTTTTTAAAAATTAGAGCAACTACGTAAATCAAGGAAAATTTTTCTTACAACAATTTTAAGGAAAAGTACACGAAATACTGCGGAACTTTGCCAATTTATTTTTTTTTTAGAGCAAGTGTTCTCTCATAAAAGTTTACTACACAGCGATGGCTTTTGTTCTGTTGTAATGAGAAGTTTTGGGGAGGAACAACCACGTCCAGATAAAATCTACCGCGCTTGGGGAAGTTGTGAAGGATGTGTGTTGGAAAGGACGTGATATGGGAGAATATATATATAAATTTTGGGGAAGACTAGGATAGAAATTTTCGTTGGTTGTTTTCTGGTGCTACGGAATTGTATTATTTTTAAGACAGTTCTAAAAGTGAATATAGTCAAAAAAAGTTTTTTTAAATTATGTTATTTAAAAAATAAGTAGTTTTGTAGTTTAAGCTATTACCGTGACAAAGCAAGAGTCTTTAGTTTATTCTTTTATAGTAGAAACTTTATTGTGTAATTAATTTCGCCCTGGGAGCCTACTTCTTCCACTAACTTTGAAAATGGGTCTTTAAAAGTTTGCAATTTCTGACCTTCAACGTCGGGTTTAAAAACGTTAAAAGTCTTTTTAAAGCGGGGTTTACACTAAGCTGGCTACCAGCGCTGGTTGTCTCTTCCGCTGGCTTCCACGATATTACCTGCATAGTGGTCAATCCTACCAGTTGCTGGTTCAGCCAACTCGAAAATAATCGGAAGTTTCCAAATTTCGGATGGCTGCCAACTACTAAATACAACCCACCAACAGCGCTGGTAGCTAATTAATTGGAAACCCCGCTTAATATAACGGTAGTTGTTGCATTGTCAATCAAAGATCAATTGTAATGTAGATCTCTAAATCCACCATAAGGAGAACTATGACCAGAGAAAATACCTGCAGATTTTGCAATCATTGATCACCTATGAAATAGTCATTCATACACATCGTACCTGTTAGAAAAATCGATAGATCTTTGATGGTTAACTATGGTAAGGAAGTATCGTGTTTCAGCCAGAACGACAGAACTTCACACGAAAATAAAAGCGACTTTAACTGTTGGGACAATTTTACGTTTGGCTCTCGTCTAATCTATTTAACCTCAACGAGCAGACGCTATCAAACTCATATAGTCTATTTCACTTTTTACCGCCATTACACCTGCTCAGAACTAACAAACATGTAGACACATACATAGATACGCCTAACTCAGAGGAGTTTCCGCTGAATGATTGGTCCTGCCGCCTGTTATGGAGATACAAGAGTACAAGTTTCATTTCTGTGGGAGAAGACTCCGAGATGGCAAATACGGATTATAGTAATTTTACAGAAAGTAAAAGAGTACTGTTAGTCCAGTCAAATGATAGTTTTTACGTAACATAATTGGGGAAGTTTTTTTCTCAACGTTCTATATGTTTTTTTGGGGTGCTGAATCCGAATTTCAAGTTTGCTGCCTTGTAGGAAGTCATCTTCACAACGAAACTCCCCCAACTCGAAAATATACACCTTATGGACAAAAACCTTTATACCACTTGAAAATATCCAAAATTTCCTAGAAGACAAGTTTTTTTTACGTGGGAATCTGTACGACCGCCTATCTAAGGCTGTGGATACACACCCAGATGGTAATATCAACTTCCTACTGGCTAAACTCGACCACCCTTTTTTGCATGACATTCAAATCCAGACTGGTAAAAGCCGTACAGGCATTACTTCAGCCTGACGTCATCAGCATGAGCCTTAAAAAAGGGGCTCCTCAAAGGTGCTCACCAGAGCCGAAACCCGGAACAGTCTAGCCATCTAGCTACCTAGCCTAGAGAAAAATTGGTTAGTTAATATGCAGTAAAATATTACATGAAATAATACCTTCTGCTGCTTCATACCGTAGCAGTTCTGCAAGGAGCTCGTCCAGGTCGTCTTCCTCTTCTATATCGAAATTATCGTCAATGTTGAAGCAGGATCCTTCACTTCACATTGCTGACCTCGACAATCTGTCTTGCATTTGCGAGATATAAGCTGAAGAAGCCTCTCGGGAGCCAGTGATTTCAGTGTGGTAATGAGAGCCAACCCATTTTTTGTCAATTTCCACTCCAACTGCCCTGGATCCAAGTTATTCCGATCCACTCTGCACCTGATGGTAAACTCTAAAGGCGTGATGTTGAATTGCAGCTTCACTGTGCAGTATGGAAGCCGTTTGCTGATGCCCTGTACGCTGATTTCACGTATTGCTTATAGTTCAGCTTATTGGGTGTTTTTGTTGAGTGATTACCACCATAAAGGGCAGTCAGAAATTCCTCAGCAGCCTTTAGATGGGCTGAAGGATGAGTAAATTTAGTTATGTAAGATTCGAGATCCTGAGTTTTAGATAGGGTCTATAGAAATTTAACCCTGCCTTGGCTGAATAACGTGGAAGTAGAGTCACAACAACTCATTGCGTGACGGAAGAGCATGTGGTTGGCATATTCTTCTCTACTGCCCTTCCAGGATGGTAGAGAAGCTGAGAGGTTTTACCTCTCCCTGGCTTGAGGAAATATACATTGGGGGGAGTTTGGAGACCCACCATTATGGCCAGAAGATCAATATCTTCTCCTATGATTGCGACACTCTTGCGAGCCAAAGCCACTAAAGCTGCCTGATTGGACACGATTCTACTCACTGCTTTTTGTCGCCAGCGTAGTGAAGTCTATCCTTGTTTTTCGCATTCGATAAGACACGGACTGCTTGTTGACCGACCTCCTCAAGGTTGCAGATCCTCAGTTAAAGTTATGGCTAGGGTGTGAATATATGAGGCAGCTGCTCATACCGTTCACTGAGATAGAAGGAAACTCTGCGTAAGATTATCGCAGAATACCGTCATCTGCGAAGCTGTGAAGTGTCTTTGGGTATATTGAAAGTAGATCATTTATCAAAATTAGGAAAAAAGTTGGTGACAAAATTTTTCTATGCGGAACACCGTCAGATATGCTGTGGGGCTTATATTCGATGCTATCCCAGCGTTCTTCCTCTTTTTAAATGGCAATACAGTCCTTGTAGGACTCGGGCCTCTTGTGTTTTGTCTTCTCTTAGATTTTCATTAGTCAGTGGAAAGCGAATTAGCAAGTCTCTGGCTCTGACCATAGAAAATTCCGGGTGATGAGCTTTGCAACTCTGTTTTTATTACCGTGAGGATGCTTAACATGATGAAGGGCACGTCCTCACTCCGTAATGTTGTCGCTTGCCATTCATGGTGCCTTTAGTTGCCGGTGGAACTGTTAAACCATCCCATTGGCACGTGCAAGGTAGGCGGTTGTCCTGGTTCGATAGATGCCGAGCAGTTTAGCAGCTTCATTGAAAAGTTTCGAATCGAATTGCGACCCTAGATCAGTTGTATTTTTAAAGGGTATGCCGAAACGTGAAACGAGTTCAGTATGAATCTTTTGAAGCGGAGATGCACGAATGCTTCAGGCCATCTCCTGAATCTGTCTGCTATCGTTAAGATGTAAGAGTTTGGACGAGATAGTGGTAAAGGTCCCACTATGTCCACATATTGACATCGTTAAAACTGTTATTTCAAAGTTTGAAGACTTCAGTTGGAGGTTTTGTATATCTTGAAACTTTGAACTTTCGACAACCAAGGCACGATCGAGACCATAGCCAGAAGTATTTCTTGATATCAACTCATCTTGTAAGGCGAATGCCAGTGTGAGACAAGGTATGTTCTAAGTTTAACGCTACCCTGCGCAAGGAAGTGGTTATGCAAATCTCCAAATTGCTCCCCTTTGGTAAGTATTAAGTAAAATACTATAAAAATAATCCCCCATCTCCTCCCACCAATTTATTTCAGCTAGTTACCTCCAAATATAAATTAAAAATTACTCGTCTTTTGAACTTCCCTTTTTTTGGATTATGTGTCCCTCAAGTCTCCGCCGGCTGGCTAAAGGAGGGCATCATTTAAGGAAGTTAAGGAGAGTGTCTTATTTTTAAACTCGCATTCGCTTGATCTATTACAGACAGTCAATTCCCATTCCAAATGTTTTCTACTTAGTTACAATTCAGCTCAACATGCCTCCTAATTTGCATATAAATCGGAAATGTTCGCGGGGGCGGCGGCGGGCGGCTGGAGACTAAACTGTAGGGTTAAGAAGGTCCTTTAGAATAAAAAAGAATCACAAGCTTATTTCATGGTTAGTAAACACGCCAAATGAGGTGAAAAGCTCGTTTGCATTCCTGTCGGCAAAACTATTCGGGAGCTTTTCTTGTTCCATTTCGAATGTTTAGGGCCATTAATTTTTGCAAATCGAATCCTATTTAAAGGAGGCAAAAAAATGAACACTTCGATAAGCAAGGACACGTATTCTACATTTGCTATTTTTGTTTTTTCGCTTTTGTTGATGGTGATTCCCCCTCTCTTAAAATTGAAGCAATGAACTTTAATTATAGAAAGTTCTTTTGTTAGATGAAGATGTTTTCCCTGTGCTGAAACGTGATGCCGGGGGGATGATCGGCGAAGGTACAAAATCCTGCATTTAATTTTTATGAAAAGAAACTTCCATCCTGGTACAAAAAACCCTTATTACACATTAGCTTCCTCAAGAACTTTTAATAAAGAGAAGAGCTCTTGTAAACTAACATCCATTTGAATTTTAAGTAAGGCAAACATTTTAATGTTTTGTTGTAGGTACCTGTTTTTTTTTTGGGAGGGAAAAACATTCAGAACTCTGAATAAAAAGCATACCTTTTTGCAGTGCAGTTATTGCATGAAAGTCGCTCGGTAATCCTATTAAAAAGTCTCTGTAATACGCTGTAAGAGGATTAAAAAATGTTGTGAAAATAAGTAAATTCAATTCATTTTGTGGCTTGCGTGTGCTTTTACGCTCCAGCATGTATGAATGAATGAGTGAATTCGCGCGTTTAATTATATATTTGGGAAATATGGCTTAAATTTTGATGTAAATAGAGATTAAGGTATAGAACGAGAGCACTTTTAAGGCTCTTAAATGAAAAATAAATATATAATTGTGATATTAATACAAGCCGTATTTAGGAGCAACCGCCTTGTTCTGTGAAATAAATGCTTACAGTTTGAATTTATACCATAGCAAAGGGGCATCGAGGCTTTGGTGAGAGCCGTGGTTCTACAAAGGTAGAATCAGATCAAATCCGAGGAAAATTAAGACTCGCCTGTTCTTAGCCTGAAGCAGGCACACACACCGCCAAAACGCCAGTAGCATACTCAGTAGAGCGGTTCTCGTTCGATTGCGTGGGTCAAGCAGCATTGGACATGATTAGTACTTTGTTGGGGGACCGCTTGGTAAAACAAAACTCGCGTTTGGAATGGTCCATTACGAATACATTCATAGATTCAGATGTATTGTACAACAATCTCAGAACACAAGACTATTTTATTTAAAGTAGCCTTCTGAACAGTGGGGACAGAGCTTAAAATATGAGAGTTCTCCGCACCATGGATGTTTCAAAATACATTTCTCTGTAGGCAAAAGTAAACGAGGCCGGTTTTCAAACTCCAAGCAGTCTCGGGAAGCCAGACCTTGAATTTTAGCACTTAGTTAAACTGAATGGATCTTTAATATGAAAATTACTTCCTACTTTAAATTGTCACCAGTCATAAAAGGCACAAGCTTTTGTGACTCGTGCTTACCATTGTGGGTATCTACACTGGAATTCTTTCAACTATTATCGAACCAGTTCCACACCATAATCTATAGCAACTATTCTAAATTGTGACCATTCAAAAGTCACAAGCTTTTGTGACTCGTGCTTGTCGTTGAGAGTTTGATTCTTGTGACCATCGGTAGTCTAACCCCCCCTTTTGTGGATTTTCTAAATTATGACTCCAAAATTAAAATACCAAATTGCATCAATTTGAGACTCACCATACACTGGTATGCGTTGCGTTGTGACTTATGACTGCTTTTAGAGTACGTATGTATGTCTATATGGGAGTTCCTTCACCACAACTAAGAGTAAGCAGAAACACATTCTGTATATGTGTTAAGTTTTCACCCTTTTTTGGTGGAATTTTCCTTCACTTCACCTTTTTCCTTCCTATATCTCTCTCTTAAAAACAAGTTCGGTGTAACAGTTGAAGGAATACCTCTGTACCCGTCATTGTCAGTTTGTGATAGTTGTGTGATAGTTTGTGACTATTCCTCACGTGATGATTTTGTATTCGTGCAATGAGATAAAGCAATGTCTGGGTGACAACGTAGCCAACGAACGAAATATTGATCCAATAGGCAGAGTTTAGGTGGTGAGTCACCAGCGAGATAGAAGGAGCAACATGTAGAGTACTTAAATATTTAAATACGCACGTGTGGTAACTACATCGGACTGATCGAAGTGCGATCGTAACTTCTCGTGAAAGGGATGGGCTAATATGATCGGACTTACCAAGCCAGTGGATAGTTTAACGATCTCCTGCGGGCACCGGGGGCACCCAGTTGTATAATGGCTAATTCTTATATGGAACCTCCTTCCTACCATACTTATGAGGATTTTGTAGACCAATTAATCTGCGGAGGGCCAAGGCCAAGTGGAATTTGGGGAGCCCCACGGAGCACACTCGAGCCAGCTTTCGTGAGAGCTCCTTTTCTACAGACCAAAGGCAGGACGGCGGCCTTGAACCCGGGCATCCAAGAAGCAGATCTAGACACCCGCCGTTCTATCCAAAGTCTCTGGACCCGCCAGAAAATTGCCCACATAAGCTCCCATTTAGCACATTCCCGTCATCCGAAGAAGATGGTATCGTACCGCCGCCGTTCTGCCTTAAGGTTCTGGACTCAATAAAGGGCTACAGCAAGGTGGATCGGAGTGGAATTGATTTTGTGACATCCTTCCGAACAGACGGAAGGCAAGACTGCGGTGGGGAACCCGGGAAGCTTCAATAGTCAAGTTAAAGCGTCAAGCCACTAGGGAGATTGCGGAACTTGTTCCATAGTCTGTCCCAGAAATATGAGATTTAGGAGTGTAGAACAATGCGCCACGTGGAATGGCCGCGATACTTTTGGATCCATTGTGAAAAATTTGCTAGTGATCTGCCCTTTATAATCTTGTGAATCTCAATTTTGATTACCTTGTGATTGAGTTGTGCCTTGTGACTACTTTTAGACTACCACTATTAATTAGACTCCATCCACAACTGAAGATTCTGGAGATGAAAAATTAGACTCTAGCGGGTTGGGCTGTACGATCCACATTTATATCATGTCTTAAACCCTGCGCAGATTCGAGCATAATGGTGAATTGAACTTAAAAATAACCTTAGTTCGCATACAATTTTCACATATTCACTGAGAATAAAACAGCCCTCAGTTCACCGAACTGGACTCGAACTGACGGAAAATTTCAAAGCTCGTTCAAAAGAGAATAATCAACTGGAATAATGGAATGCCACTCCAGTGAGTTTTGCATTTCTAACTTCTGGCGAAAATGCAACAACAATTTCAATCATGAATTGAACATGCCAGCCAGTGAAGCCACTTATGCGGATTGAACTGAACTTTATTGAACTAGCGTCAGTGAAGTCGAGGCATTAATGAGATTGGGTGTCCCTTTTGTGGTTTGGATCCTGCTCTCTACGTTTTATGTCGTTTCATGAAATGGCCGATGTCTATCTTATATTTTTTGGTGTCATAGGGGTTAAAGCTCCGGACTACCTTCTCAGAAATCAGTGGTTCGATTCCACGCAGCGGCATGACCCTTCATTTTTCCACTTCTCCCACCCAGATAATATTCTCCTAACCAATTTGAACAATCACCTGTAAGCATAATATGCTTTTCAACTAGATCTTGCTGTTCAATATTACACTCTGTTCTATTCTACAACAATACAAACATCTTACCCCATAGCCATATTTCTGCACATAAAAAACGAAGCCCCAAACTAAATCTCCTTTATATGTGGTAAAAACAGTTAAGCAAACGATTTACGAAACATTTGTTGTGTCTAATTAGACTTGCTCTCAGCAGGACGAGTCACATAATAAGGGTAATAAGGGGGCAAAATACAAGTCTTAATTTCCATGTTGATCCTAATTTGCTTCCGTTCGATTCATTAATAGGTCCTAAAATTGAATTGCTATCAATAAAGATAAGTGAGATATATGCATTTTATGGCTCACCAGCCACCGAAAATCTCACCATTTCTCCTCATTCCAGCATTGCACAGTGTTCAGCATACCAATAATAGACACAACAAAATTTACCATTTTAATGGCCTTAAAATATTTGTAGACATATTAAATTAATTATAAATATCGATACACAAATTTCCAACTAGCAGCTTTAAGCCATAAAACGAGCAGTGTGCGAATCGTCGGTCCCACCTCCTACCCCTGAAATTTTCATATTAATCCTCCTATGTAGCATTTGACGCTCACTCACTAATTGTGTCCTAATAGTTCACTTGCTGAATAGAGATCTCCCATCCCGCCCCCCAAATAATGTGTATGAGAGGGGCGAGGAGGTCCGGGCAACCAGTTTCCATTGATTTAAAAGCCCCATTTGAAAGCACTCATGGCTATAATTAAGCACATGAACATATTTCGTGAATGAATAGAAGATGTATAAATTTCATGGCATTAGCCTTATCAGCAAGTGGCAGATACCAGCTACAGCCATCTAACTTTCATGTGAAATCCCGTCGTCTATCCTTTGTGTTTTGGCGAGGATGTCCCTGTACATATCATTAGCACATATTTTAGCTATAGACAGAAAACCACGCTTTTAAGTCAACCTTATTCTATTCAAAATGTTTGACAAATTACGTTTTCTCTCTCTGATGTGGTAAAGGCAGATCAACCCTTCTTTATGAAAACATGGGGCCCTGCTAATCTTATTCTGCTCAAGATTTCGCGTAATTTGTAAGCCCTTTGTTTTATTACGGATAATAATTATAGATGCGAGAGAAAACTAATTGCTTCATTATTAAAGCACATATGTACTCGTAGATATGACTGGACTGTGATTTGAGATCATTTGAAGTTCGATGTCTTTGATAATTTTGATTTGCGCAACATGTTTGTCGTCATGTGGGTGGCAATTATCACATCATATAAGATTGGGGGAGGATGGGAGTTTATTCTTTAAAAATTTTGTTATTTAATATCCAAATGAGATAAATTCACAACAAAACATGAAATGTTCAACTCGATTCCTTCATGGAGTTTTAATTGATTTAACTACGCTACATAACCTTGTCATCAGCATTATAGGTCTGAAACAATGAACCTAATTTTCGTTCTTCCGCCACCTGACCTCCACATCACGCAGCGTGCACTCTCCTAAGACTATTGAGAAGTGAGTTTTTTGTTGGAATGGGAACGTATGGACCCAGCAGCACACTGCCCTCTCTCTACCACCGAGAATGATAAAAAGGCCATCTAGTGAAACTAATCTTCAACTGCGGTTTCACTATCCGGATCCCCAATCTTCAAAACATTCAATCTAGTACAACGTGCCTTCTCCTCTACATGATCCAGTGGCGGATCCACACGGGGGGAGGATATGAGGGACATTCCCCCAGAGCTTTATGGAATACTTTAGTTAGTTACATATTCCCTACGTTTAGACTTGAGCAGGACTTAGACGAGGTAGTACATTTATCACTTACACGCCGGTAAATTGTACTGAGGTCTCAATTTTTTTAAATATTCTACCTCAAAAATTCCCTACTACTCTTCATATGAGCGTGTATACCCGCACCCGCTCTAAATTGGTACCGATAGGGTTAAATATGTCGATCCCATCGCTTTACAGTCAGACCTAAAAATATATGTACACAGTATGTATCTCTTAAACACTAAGTCGTATCATAAAATAGTTTTTACAAAATTTGTCGTTTATACGATTATTCCCGTACGAATTGCCCTTCATAAGATATTGCCGTTTTGAAGATTTAAAATACTCATTCGTCGCTTATCCAGAATAGTGGTACAACTCAAAAATTTCCAATTTCGAGTTTATTTTAAGAATGTATAGCTAAATATGCATATTTTTATGTAGCAAAAATCCATATTAATACTTCTAAAAATGACCGCTGGAAACCCGCTGGAATCCAAGATCATAACATGGGCTTGTATGAAACTAAAAACTTTCAAATGGCTCCCCTGTAAAATTCATTGTTTTTGAGTTGTGACACTATTCTGGATAAGCGACGAATATGTCCTCAGAGGTAGCCCTAATAAGTCATCCCGCCAGCTTAACCGGTTAATAATAGGGTGCCAAAGCTTCGTTTAGTTCTGGTCTTCATCCTGTTCACCTGGTAGTCTGTTACTGCCTGCGTCACAGCCTTTGTTGGCTGGTTAGCCGGATTTTAGGAGGGCATAACACTCCGTTTTCTCAAGCTTATCTCGACGGTTATGACTGAGCCGTCTGCTTAAAAAAAATAAACTCATACAACATCCACGATTTCAACCACTAGGATTACTGCTTCTCCACGCTAGCCTTAACCTATCATATCCTTTTTAACTTCCCAGTTTATAGGGAAGTTATTGTAATCGGTCCGAAAGTCGAATTCGTAATTTTCAGCGTATTTTCCGTTTTCAAGTTTCCAATAGCATTTTATGCAAAAATTGGAGAAGATGTATGCCTGTCTATGCGCGCGTACGTATGCAGGGGCGGCGCTTCCATAGGCACCGGGCGCAATTTCAGAAAATAAAACTTTAAAATTGCAAAAATGTATCGCTTCTGTTCTGGAGTTGTTGAAAGCAACTTATACGCCCAGGAAGCTGGCAAGGTAGAATGTTTTTATTCTATGTAGGTTTCCAGTAGAAACTAATATATGCAGTTCAGTGACCACCGATCATCCCTTAAAGTTTGAGCGAAATATGGACCTCTATTATAAAGATTCACGTGTAAATAGGTCTATAGATTTGCGGGGCCAAAGATTGTGCTGGAAACAGCTAAGAAAGTACACCAAACATCCTGGAACAGATGATGATGTTGGGGATGTCTGTAGAATGGTGGTAGTGGCGCCGAAGGCCATCTACCAGAATCTTAAGCAGTACGAAGGTTAAAGAAACAGCATTAACGGGAGAGTTTTGTAAAGTTAAAGCGAAAGCAAAGATCGTGAAGCAAATCTTGATTGGACACAGGCAGGGGCGGTACTTTCATAGGTGTAAATGATGCATTCGCACCGGGCGCAATTTCAGAAATGAAGATTTAAAAAAAAATAATCTCTGAAAAAAAAAACATTTAAAAAAGTGTTCCCGTACCACCATATTCATATATTAAAAGAACTGCACAGAATGTTTGCGTTTATTTCCACTATGCTTCACTGCAATTAAAAAATGGATGGGAGCTCAATATGGCACACTGCACCGGGCGCAAAAAAACCAAGCGCCGGCCCTGTACGTATGTAGTCATTTTTTCCTATCGATATCGCGCGAACTATAAAAGATATCGTCTTCGTTGATGTGTCGCAGAAGTTCGTTAAGGGTAGTTTCAAAGGTGTGAGCCAAGCTCGACAGCGTACGTCTTTTGGATGTAAAGTATGAAATAGTTTAAGAAGAAATACAAAATCAGGGATTCCCGTAGGATAATATACGATTTGATGTAGATTGTTAATATCCGCTGGAACTCGGCTACCGCTATTACCATAGCGACAGTTCCACTGAAATTAGAAAGCTCCTGCCTACACAGCAACTTTATCTCGCAACACAAGCCTAGTCAACTCGGATCGCTATAGCCCTACTCTTCGTTCACATTAAGTTTTAGTAGTTCGTTTATAAATTAGAACAACTCAATTGTGGAACTGTCTTCCGCAGTCGGTGTTTCCGGACTCATATAACAGCTCAGAGTTCAAAAGCAAGGTTCATCGACATCTACTCACGCCCCTCCAGACCCCCTAACCTATCCTTCCTTCTTTATCCTTCAAATCAAGCTTACTACTAGACAGTGACCATGGCCCCTGTGCTGAAAGTCGAGTCGTGTGATACGTGAAGTCGTGTGAGTTGAAGAAAGTGACGTTTTAGTGGAATTACGACTTTCAGCACAGGGGCCTGGATTAAAAATTCTAAGTTGAGTTTAGGCCCTGTACTAACGACACGACAAGTCGTTTAAGTTGAAGGAAAGACGTTTTAGTCGAATCACGACTAATCGTGTCGTGACAACTCGACTTTGAACGACATGACAGACTAGTAGTACGAAGGGTGAAGTGTGATTATATGAATGAAGTGATTTATAAGCTTGACGTTTCCACATAAAAAAATATATATAATATTCTATGGAGTTATAAAATTAGTGCCTCCTCACTCTCAGCTATCTGCTGCGAAACTAATTCAGATATTAAGATGGTAGGTAACAATATAATCTGTCGATATACATATCTTAATAACTATTTTATGTATTCCAGGTCATTGTCCAGTTTCGTCATCTTACAATTGCGTCTTTAATTGTTTAAAAATTAACAAAGAAACCATTCAAAATGTTATGACACAAACTAATGACGCAGTCATGTTATTGATCATCATTTGAAAACTAATGAAGTGAAGTCGGTGATAAGGAGTGAATAAACGCAAGCTTTGATCGGGCATTCGAAACATCGCTAGTATATTTCGTTGTAAACTAATTAAAAAATTTAATTTAAACTATTTAAGAACAATTTTTTAGTCTCGTCTCTTTAAAGCAAAAATGTTCACTTTTTACCTACCATGAACTCGATTGAATTCCACAGATCAGTTTGTACAGGTGCAGATTCTATCTAATATGACCTAGAACGGAGCAGTTTCGTGCTAAGGTAAACATTTGAACAGCTTTTGTCATCGATAATATTTTTTTTTTTTTTGGTACGATCATGTCATATTCTGGCACCGAAACATTTCTGATACTTATAATAATTCACTTAACAACAACCGGGAAATTTTGTTTAAACAAAAGAATTCTGTCTTATTGCTCAAATGCTAATTGTATATACATTACGAATTGTTGGTTGGCTGGCTCAAAGTTTGAATGTGTTTAATTTGGGCCTTATGCAATTTTTAAGTATAATGTGAATTTGGTGAAAAGATATATGTATGTAGGTATTGTTCAAAGTTTGATTTTTTGTTGTTAGCCAGTTTCTTAGACAAAATCTGGGGATGACGTTATCTGAAATAATATTCGTTGTACAGTAAAAACTTGACTCCCCAAGAATAATATATCTCACAAAAAAAACCCTTGTAAATCGCAAAACGCTAAAAAATCGAAGAATATTGGAATTTTCCTCGTTCTTTTTTCCGTAAATACCCTGTATCATAATGGAAAGCCTCCCTTTTTCCTCTTAAAACAATTGTTTTTCCAAATATAAGCAGGAATCACCTCTGAAAATATGAACCACGTAGTGCTACAGTGCTACAAGGGATCTTATTGAAAGACTGATGTCGTATACAAAACACGGGCCCATGTGCTGATAGTCGAGTCGTGTAATGTGACAAATCTGCGAGTTGAAGAAAGTGACGTTTCAGTCGAATTACTTCTTTCAGCCCAGTGGCTATAAACTCAACTTAGCAACCCCATTCTCTGGCCTCGCTGAAAGTTGTAAAGGTCGCAAAGTCACTTTCATCAACGACTTGTCACATTACACGACTCGACTTTCAGCACAGGGGCCACGATATGTTTATGGAAGTCTAAGGTTAGGTATCATCCTTTATACTACCAGTCCGTCATGTCATTACGTCAGTGCTATGTCTAGCAGCAAACTTAGCTTGAAGATATAACTAGTTGGGTTGTGGGTTTGGCCCTTTTGATCCACACGATCAACTTCCTAGTAAGATGAACGTAGACGGAATAAACAGATTTCTTAGAAAATAGTAATATTTTAGCACTAGTAGGAAATTGACTAGTACCAAAACTGGTGCCAAAGTAATCCTGAGAGAAGTTATTCCAAATAATGATAATACTGATAAATCCACAAAATTTTCTAGAGCATTAGTTTGTCCCGAACGTTAGCAAACGAACATTTCCTTCGTATTTTGTTCGCTACACTACAACGCATGGTCGAATTCATATTGAGTGTGTTGAAGCGCAGCTGATAAGCTAGAAAGAAAATGACTTTCATTTGGAAATTCGAAAGATTTCAGGAGATATTAGCAAAACTAATAGGCCCCATCCAGTTAAAGTGTCATTTCAACTCAACCCCAACTCAACTCGAATCCGATGGAAACTCGGTAATAGCTGTGGGGAGCAGCAAGACCTCTTTGTGCAGCTCTGGCTTAGATAAGACGCCGTTCATTTAGAAATCTGGACTCGACATGATTTCACGCGTGCTTTATGAGGTTTTACCGACTCTTCGGTATTGTCGATGCTTTAGCAAAAGTGCTTACAGCTATTTGTATAGAAAAGACTACCCAACAGAAAATTTTTATGGTACCAAATGGTTCCATAGGTAGCAACATTTTTTCACTGTCGTAACTCATGTCCGTCTGAATGTTCTTTAAAATTTAGCCTCCGATCGTTCATCATTCCCAGGTACTTTAGAGCGCATTAGCTCACAATTTTGGTTTTGGTTTTGTATGATGGTTTTCTACTTTTACAGGGCTTCAGTTTTGTGCTCAGCAACCGTTAGACAACCACTTTCAGCCCCGCACACTATCGCAACTGCTCCTTTTGGGCTCAGAACTGATCCCTGCAGAACTTCGTCTGTTGTTCTGTATACCATTGGCCCATCTTCCGATGCACAATGGAGTTACATACCTTCTTTAAGTAAAAAATACCAAATAACAGTTTCGGAGAGGGCTCTGTTTACCTGACTACCCACCCGAGCCCAACACGATTCGCCGGCACGGGGTTGGTGGTAAATGGCGCACCACCCCCTTTAATTCCTTATAGGGAGTGGAATTCATGATATATAATGAGCATGAAAAAATCCAGAAGCCAAATCTGTTAAATTCTTCCTAAAGCCCTCCCGAACCAGCAGTTTGATAACCCAGCCATTGTCTTGCAAATACACATTTTTACTTCCAATAATGCTAGGCACCATCGTCTACATCATTCAGAATAGAGCCATTTTCGATTTCGCCAGTTTACCCTTAGAAAATTTGGATACCCATAATATGCTCAACCCAGTCAGCTTATCTCAATAGATAGGTCCTTTCTGGCTCCCCTTTTTCTGAGGTCTCTATGCTTTTGGAAACCCCTCTGATCGCTATCGTTTTAACGAAGTGCCGAATGTGTTACACTTAAAATCATTCCCCCGCAAAAAAAAAATGCAAAATGAGCCAATAGGCTGGATCTACCTCGAAAAGCCTCCCGGGTGTTGGTGGCCAGAGTAGAGCTCGGGTTTGCTCCGTCGTACTGCTTAGTAGGTTGGACGGTCATATCAACGACTTGCACAACTCTCAATGACAAATACTAGTCACAAAAGCTTGTGACTTATGACTTGCCACAATTTAGTACATGGAGGCTAGTTAACTAAATACGTTCTTCAAGTCCTTATACCAAACTTTACTTTACCTTACAACTAAGTTCCAATAAAACAGTATGGTTCACCCTTAGCCTATAACGAATAATTCCCAAGAACCATATTGCTCCAGCAAATTGGCTACTGACTTCTTGAAAGTTCGACATCGGAATATTTATATTATTTCCACTCTAGTTAATAAATGAACACGCAACACAAAAATTGTCTATCAATAGCCCCCACACAATATGTCTTTTACTTATTTATCCGATATTCAAACAAAACCAGAAGATTAAACAACAACCCCCGCTCAATGCCGTTACAGATCCCATTCTTTAAGTTGATCGCAACAGTTCTGTGACTTATACCTGATGTGTGTACCTGTGGTTTTCCACATTTTTTTCCCTATATATTTCACATCAAATTGACACGTTTTAAAGCATTCAAAAATGTCTGTATGGTTTTTTTTTTGGACTATTGTGTAGTAGAGTAGTATAGTTGGTTATCAGTCAATACCAGAAAACGTAAGCAGGTGTCCCCCGATCACCTGAAGTGTAATGCGTGCTCCATAAGTTGATAACAGGGCGTAAAATTTCACTGCTACCTCACGGTTAGAGCAATTAAGGCGGTATTTCAAGTGCTTCTCAGTCTTGATGTCATACGCGGCAAGTGAATATCGCGGTTCCTCAAGCTACATTAAACCTAAAAGATTATCCAAAAAATGGTGTAATCTTTCAACTAGATTAGATCAAGTAATTTTAAAACAAAAATTTATCGTTTATTTATTTTTATTTTTTGGTTTTGTTGTTGTTGTTTTGTCATATCTATCTGAGTGGCGAATTACTTAAGCCAAATGAAATCAAACTGTGCAATGTTTCAGATAAGGTTTGTTCGTATGGCTTAAGTCATTTGTGCTTATTTCCAATCTACGGTTGATATTACCAGTGAATAGGTGGACGAGTGATAATAATATATTTAGAATTTATTTTTTAATTTGTTTTTTATGTATTTTTAAAATAGACTTAAATGTTACTCTACCCATCTAAAAACATAAAGAGTGAAAACTTTTAATTTTATCTATTTTCATGTCACGCATGCAAGGCCAAATTAATATTGTTGACATAAATGTGTTAATTTGAAATAAAAATTTTTAAACGCTTTTTAATATTTCTTTAAAGAATAATAATTGCTAGAAATTAGTTCTACACGGAAAAACGTGTATTTTGTTGCATTTGAAATTAATTTAACTATATTAGGTGGATACTAGTGAGCCAGGACCTGTATTTTGATGCCGAAGACAAAAATTGGATTAAGGATTTACTAAACGCAGTTAATAATACAAATTTTTGTTAAATTTTTATCATTTAAAAAGAAAAAATCCGATTAGAAACCTTGATAGAACATTGATCATAATCAGAATGGGATCACCAAAAAAAAGCAAACGATAGATAATATAAAAAAAACTTAAGATTTTTATTGGAACGAATTAAAAACAACTTACATAAGGCTAACATTGCATTCTGCACAAAATCGACGGAGATAAATGTACATTGCAAAAATTTTATGACTTTAAAAACTTATAGTAAGGAACAACTATTACAAAACCTCTGTCCATAAGCCGGTGATCCACTTTCATCTCTAAAACTGTTGTAGCTAAAGACACATGCTTTATTTCGAACTAGCAAAAACCCGCGTGCAACGCAACGAATTTTATTTAAAAAAAAATATGTTTGCATAGTCTTGTATAAGAAAAGGATATAATGAAACAAAGAACTAATCTGCAAAACAGGATACATAGTTAGAGTTGCCTAAAAAATATGTTACCTAAAACTTTTTTTTAAATTCGAGGTTGATCACCCCCTATCGGAAAACTTTTGTACTACGTGCACATCAGCCACCTAGCCAATCATGTTCAGAATACGTCTTGTGCGCGTATATTTTAGATAATAGGCACCCTGTGCAAAAGTTGCCCCACATGGGTTGAGACATTGCCAACATTATAAGAGGACACTACTAATTTGATCCTGAAAAGAGCAGTTGCTGCTTCCCGATTTCGTGTTTCGTCGTTTCTAGTCATATCGCACGCACGGCACTGGTTAACATTTCACTGTAACGCTTCTTTATACATGATGCACAATGTTTCATAAGCCGCTTCTACACGATGCGGTGAACGTCGAATTCAATATCGACAACAGCCCGAACGTGTCCAAACACCAACATTGAACACTTGACATTGGACATTCCTAATTCGAGCATCGGCCACACGATGCACCCTACCATCAAGCTTCCAACGTTGTAGGGTGCTCATAGCATCGTGTACTTGTAGGGTGTTCATAGTATCGTGGTTTTAGTTGAGTCGATATTTTGCAAATCCTCATAAATGTCGCTCATCACAATTTCCGTGTCTATTACGAAGTTTTAAAGTTCAGCCAGCAGCTTAATGGCATGATTATCAGTGGGTAGGAGGGGAAATCACGCGTTTGGCTCCGCGATTGATAAATTGGTTAGAATCGGCGTTAGGAAACGATTTATCCTCTCTACCTTCCCCTCGGGACGCGAGTAGTGATTAACGAATGTGGTATGCTTTCTTCTACGCGATCATTTTGCAATAGTTTAACTGTAAAAGCTGTTCCTCGGTCCGGCACTTCTTGGGTTACCAAAAATTCATGTCAGTTTAATCAATCAGTCGACAACGTCCACGCTTGACGTAGGGTACAACCAAACAAATTTAGAAAACGAATCCACTGTTACTACTATGGTTGTGTCTTTTCTTAGTTCCTTTTATTGGACTTACATATATGATCTATATGCAGTGTAGAGAACGATCCTATTTACCAATAGCTGTTATTAGGCCTTCCTGTTTTCCAGGCTTGCCCTCTGCATTCTATGCACCTTTTGACTAGCCGAAATACCTTAGTCTTCACTTCACTTTGATAAAACTTAGCGGACTAAGACTTGCCGGTCTCGTAAAGAGGATGGAGGACATCAAAACGGCTTATGGTATCCGAAATTTCGGAAAATTTAGCATTAGGTAGCCCCAAGAGGACAATAGAGGCTTAACTGCTGCAAGGGACCATCAAAGTTTCAGAAATGTCCTAGACGAAGCCAAGGCTAGACTTGCGTTGTAGCGCCATTGGATGGATGGGGTCTTCAGAAATAAAATTTTCCTGATTTAGTACTTCTAGCTCGTAAAGGTGAGCGCGGGGCTTACTATGTACTCATGTATTGCAATGGATGCAACTGTTGATCGTCATTATTCCGTTGCAAGACAATAACTCCGAATTCGCCTCTGGTTCAATTAACTTTAACACTGGTGCTTTTGCCAATATTGACAAAGTAATGCAACTGGAGAACAGCGACTGAACGGGCTTTCTCTTTTGAGTATTCACAGGGAAATCGACGTAACTGCTAAGGAAGTTATCAACAAATTTGCTGAAAAGCGTAGAAACATAGAACTGCGACTTTTCCACAAGCATTTTACAAATGCAGCCAAAACTTTCACAATTCTCCTTTGTCAAGCTTTTTTTTTACATTCAATTTCGTAAAATGTTAACAAAAAACCTTAAAAGCATCATTGAAATGGGCAAACCCCACCCTAAAGCGAAAAATCGAACTTCAACTAATCAAGGTAATGTATTTGCATTTTACTAACCTTTTATAAATTCACTCACATGAAAAGAAAAAGGATTATGCGCTGCTGTGTATAGAATTGAACCACGAATCCGTGGGGTGGTATTCGCACGCACTAATTTCTCTAGATAGAGGTTTGATCGATCGAAATGATAAGAATTCCCTCTTGTTTATCACATTTCCTTACTGCATACTTTCCATATTTCTTTGTAATTTCACAATCTTTGATTTTCAAACTTCTTCTCCAAATATGAATATAGTACCTCCTCGATTTTCTTTCTTACAATGGAAGTGGCCTCTTCCGTGCGTTTCTCTTATGATGACTAGAGTCATAATGTCTGTAAAAACAAATAGAAATATATTATTTATTTTTCGGTACAATATACACGTCAGAGGGAACACAGAGTCATGATGAATATCAGGTAATGAATCGCTTTCTAAAGACTGGAAGATATCGTTGGTTTACAAGCAGAATTCACTAAGTACAATTTTTCAAGTTTTCAGTTTTTTATACTAAAGTAAGTCTTATAATGCCAACTTTATACTGGCAATACCTTATAGCCCGCACACTAATATTGTTAAGGTTTTTAGGGGGTTAGTTTCGGATTTACCTTGTCCATAATGACACAAAACTACCAAATCATTTCTGCCAAAACTCACTAATTCGTTGCGTTTTTTTATTTTAATCTAAAAATCCAGTATTAGAATTAAATAATTATTTCAATTCTTTTGTAAACTAAACTAAGAAATCTAAAAAACAATGTATACTGAGCCGATTACTATTATATGCCATTACAAAATTTTCAGAGACACAAACATCTTAAATATCGATTTACTAAAAACTATGGTTTTTGACTTAGTGAGTTCTGCTTTTAAACCCACGATATATATTGTCACTGAAAATAATATCCTACACTAGAATGAACGAGAAGGCAGACAACCTGACAAAGCAAAAATTGACTTCTAAGTTCTAAACGCCGGAAGCATCAAGAATCGCCGAGGAACACCAGAAACCGAGAGGTTCCATAACCACGTGTAGTCAGTGCCCCAGCTAGAACAAAATTCCAAATCCCGCTTGTTTTTTCCGGCTCGTTTGCTCTCGATGTTTCTGGAGCCTCGATTGTATGACTTTCGTAAATACTTTTGCGATGATCGAAAGGAGGCTAATAACGCGATAATTCTTGCATTCCCGACTGTCGCCTTTTTTCAAAATTGGGACAACTTTAGTTTGCTTCCACGCCGACGGGATACGATCCGAATGCCATATGTGTGTTATGAGGACATGAAGACGTTGTGATAAGACATCACCTCCGGCTTTGATCATCTCGGCGGTCAATTGTTCTTTTCCCGCCGCTTTTCGACGATTTTATTGGCGTCTTCGCCTCGATAATTGAAGGTTCGGTATCGAGAACCTGATTCGTCGGCTGTTCGATAATTGGCGGTTCTGGTGCTGCACCTTGTGGCGAATTGTGGTTGTACAGCTGGTGGACGAATTTTCTCCACCACTGCAGGCGCCCATATGGAGAAGTTCCATCCGATATTTTTATGTCGTTTGTTGATGTTGTTTTGCCGCCTAACCGCTGGATTTCCTGGTACAGCGTCCGGTACTCGTGCCTAGACGTCGCTTCTTCCATGTCGGCCGCAACGTTATTCCAGTACGATTATCGTTCCGATTTCATTTTCTGCCTAACTTTGTTCAATCGTTTGAATTGCTCAAAGTCAAGGTGTTTCATTCGCTTCCGCTGATCGACGAGGTCCCGACAGCTGCCCGAGATCCATGGCTGCGTCCGTTTACGGATAAGTTGACACAACTTCATTGCACACCCCACAATAGACTTCGATAATATCGATATCTACATCGATATCGTCCGACATTGCGAGTGGCGCGATTCTGTTGGATAACATCATTTGAAACTCTCTCCCGATGGCTTCTTCTTGGCTGGTGATGGCGCCGTTTTCTTCGCTCTTTGTAATCGCATCTGAAATTTCGCTCGAACAAGATAGTGGTCCGATACGCAATCAGGCCACACGCATTGCACGTAGGTCTTTGAGTACCGATCGGAATCTTGCGTTGATCAGAACGTAGTCTAACGACGCCGAGTCTTTGCCGGATGGATTTCGATTTTGAATTTCAACAATTGGATTGCTATGATTTCCTTTGGACCAACAATGTGATGTCCTGTTCGTACATTCCATGCGGCGAATTGTATTTTCATTTTCGGTGTGACCAATAACCCATTTCGCACCAGCATCCCTGATCCCCAGTGCTGGCGAATCGGCTGTCCCATTATTTCGTGAATAGTTAGTTCGTGTATCCATGCGTCTTCTTGCCTAGTTTCTTCGGTTTCCTGATTCTGCTCAATTCTGCAGGTCGACCACACTCCTCCTTTCACACCCTGAGCTTGGGACGAGACGACGGCGAAGTTGACTATAAAATTACACATCAGCACAACAACCATTAACAAGTTTAACAAGGATGTGAGTGGTGCAAATCATCCCTTCTGATAATTTTTCATTATAAAGATATACCCCTTCACTTTCTACGTTCAAATTGAAAGCAACATGAGTTGATTTTAATTGAGTTTCAATAATGAAATTTGTCCCCTATTATCGCCTACAGTTTAACGAGTTTCAAAACAAGTTTCCTCTTTTCATATAATTATTTCATCCTTACAGAATATTCCAGGACCGTGTGTAATCCTAGATAAAATTAGTTTTTAATATCAATTTCGATTTAATTACAATTTATAATACATTTTATTAATAAATCATTTTTATTGTATTTATTAAAAACTCCTTAACTTACAACAAAATGAAATTAGTGCAAGAAAAGCCTGATTTTCTTCTTCTGCAAAAAAAACAGTAGAAATCCACCCCCAAAACGAACGCCGAAGGGACTAATGGTAACATCCGGTTGTTAATTAATCTCAAACGATGGGAAAAAAACTTTCTCATTAGAGCCTGACCGACTTGTGAGCTTCTGAATTTTTAATGTGTTTTAAAATCATTTCTCTGTCTTTTCGGGGAATATCTTTTTTCTGTGATTCTCTACAATATTAAAAACTTTCCATGTTTTAATGGATTTAAATAATTCACCCAATTTTGAAAAGAAAGTTAACAAAACGAATGAATTAATTCATTTTAAAAATGAATAAATTTTTGGTTTAATAGATTGAAAGGGGATTGAAGTGTTTAATTGTCAAGTTTATATTGCGCTTAATTTTGGTTTTGTGTTAATGATTATGGGAAAAGTTATGATCAATCAATTAGGGGGTTTGGTTGGCACCCACAGCTTGCATGAAAACACTAAATGACAATGGACAGCGAGTTGTAGAGATGGCAGCAAGTAAGTCTTAGTTCTCCGGAGTCTGTCCAGACTTCTGGAAATTGACTCATGTTCAGCCTATACCGAAAAAAGCTGAGTCTAGCGATCCCCTAAACTACCGCCTAATAGCAATTGCTTGTGTTCTCTCCAAAGTCATAGAGACTCTAATCACAAAAAATAGATATGTCCAAAGCCTTTGACCCTGCTCTGTTGTCAAAACTCCAAGCTATTGGTATCCATCCAGTTCTAAAGAAATGGATTAACAACTTCCTTTCTGACCGTTCAATAAAGGCAGTATTGAATGGCATCTAATCTAATCCCCACACCATCTCGGCCGGAGTTCCTCAAGGATCAATTCTTTCACCCACTCTTTTCCTAATATTCATAAATGGTCTGCTCTCAATACCTTCCAACCCACTGCTCAGCTTCGCTGATGACAGTACCCTGCGTTATTCTTACGCTTTCGATAATATAAGATAAGCACGTGGCAAACCTTGTGCTCACCATCGTGAACTCATGTCCAACTCTATCGAACACATTCTTAATTGGGGCCGCAAGAATCGTGTTGAGTTCAACCCCTCAAAAACGAAGTCCTGTCTCATTACTTATAAAACCTGCACCGACTTTCTTTCTGTCTGAGTGGACAAACAAATAAAACTGATCCTTCTCTTAACATCTTGGGTATAACTTTATCTGAGGACCTACGATGGAATGATCACATATTTGAAATCGCTAGGATTTCTTAAGAGATGCAAATTTCTTCTCTCACCAGCAGCCAGAGCTACAATATACAAATCCTACATTCGGCCTCGAGTATAACTCATTTATCCGGGCTGGCGCCTCGAAAAACGACTTAGCGTGGCTGGACAAGGTGCAAAGCCGCGCCATCCAAATCATCAGAAATGTCAGCCTTTGCATCTCCATCGACTCTCTGCGCCACCGTAGGAATGTAGCAACGCTCTCTATACTTTAACGCTATTACCACAGCGATTTTTCCACTGAAATTAAGGACTTTCTTCACACACAACATGTTCTAGAAGTTCGTTTATTCATAGAACAACTCGACTGTGGAATAATCTCCCACAGTCAGTTTTCCCAAACTCGTCCAACATGTTAGAGTTCAAACGTAAGGGTTATCGCCACCTGTTCCAACACCCCCAGACCCCCCTAATCCCTAACATTGGTCCGACAATCAAGGTGGAGGAACACGAGTTTGAAGTGGTAAAATCATTTATCTACCTTGGGTCAATAGTAACAGCCGACAATAGCAAGAAAATAAAGCTCGGTAGGCTCCAGTGGGCAGGGCATCTAGCTCGTATGAGGGAAGAGGAGCCTGTTCGGAAAGTTCTAGGCGGTAAGACCTATGTGGTGCGACAGCCAAGGAGACCCAACATTCACTGAAAGGATGACGTAGACCAGGACGCTCAGAGCGTAGGGATGCCAAACTGGCTGACATCGGCTCAGAATCGGGACCGGTGGAGAGAACAGTTGTGAGAGGCCAGGACCGGATCCCGGTTGTAGAGCCGTGAAAGAAGAAGAAGACACCCAGCATCTCTTCATGATTTTAAATCACCTATGATAGCATAGTCAAACCAGAACTCTACTCTAGTCAAACCAGAACTCTGCATCTTTAATAAACTGATAATAGTGTAGGCTGTGGAACAATCTTCCGCAATTAGTATTTCCGAACTTGTACAACATCCTAAAGCTCATCGCCATCAGCTGCGACACCGCCAGACTCCCTAACCTATTCTATTTTCTTCTATCCTTAAAATTAAGCTTGCTACTAGACATTGCACCACGACTGAACGACAAGCCAGACTGGTAGTGCGATTACTAATCACAACGATTTGACGAAATTTCGATACTTAATTGGCAACGTTATTTATCATATAAAAACACCATTTCCACATTCCATTTAAGACTGCATGTACTCTTTATGCAAAGTCTTTATACAAGCACAACATGTTGTTTACGATATTGCATCGATTTCGTCACTTAGCAACACCAAGGAGTCCCACTGCATTACCTCGCAAACAACAACAGAAAACACAAAACTCAGTACAACACCAGTAATCTCTACCATGAAAGAAGAAATAGACTTTCTATCAGAAATAAATTCTAAATATACAGATTTAGAAGATGACCTAGAACAAAGACTGCAGAAACTGTAAGTTTTTTCGATTGAAAATAATACAATGACATTTGCGCTACTTAAATATTACATAAATTCTAGATTAATAGAAGAACAGAAATTTGACGCTCAAGAAGCAAAACAACAAGAAAAGCAAATGGAGCTACCAAAGCAATGCAGCTCATTGGCCGAAGCAAAGAAACGAAACAGTGAAATAATTAAGGTGAGGAGAAGGAACAAAATTAAAATATAAATAATTAAAAATTGTTGTTCTGGCACAGTCCTTAGAAGTGGCCAAAGCTCGGTTAAGATCTAGAGCTACCTACAGTCCTATAGAATCCATTCTGCTGAAAGGAATCAAAGCGTATGAGAAGGAAATGTCTCTGGTTCCAATAATCAAGAAAGTTTATGGTCCAACATATGTTTAATCTAAAATGTCCAAACATGTAAGGAGTTTCATGCAATTCCTTAATAAATGAAATATTGTCTTAAACAAGATGTTGTTATTTCTTATTCCGCCATAAGCCTTGTGGCTAAGATCGAATGAACACCTGGGCGAAGGTCTTCAGCGGGGAAATTCTACAATTATCAACGGTATGGAGGGAATCTCACAAGCTAAAATGTTACCAGATTGCATGCCCGCATAATTCTCAAATCCTAAACAGCCTTCTGTGTTCATGGGCTTTCTCTAAGATACCACAGGGTCGACTCATATGGTCATTTGTCGGAAGGATAATTCGGCTTCAGGAAGGCTAAATCTAAATCGACCCCGGTACCATCAATAAGGAGACTAAACCAGCAAGAACCCAATGAATGTGAATAAAAATTGTGCAATGGTAGCCCTTGACGTGTAAAATACTTTCAAAACCGCAAAGAGGAGCAAGATATCGAGGCGTTGCTAAAGCTGGATGTACCGAATGATCTAGTGCGCATTGTGATAAATTCCTTGTAGGACGCTGTACTGCGAGTCAGACGAGGAAGTAAGGGATTGCAGCAAAATCCCCAAAGTTTCATCCTAAGCTCCCTTCTGTGGATCGTCATTACAATAAAGTACTGGCCCTTCGCCTCACTCGAGAAGCCATCGCTATGGGGTTCACTGATGATATCGGTATCGCTGTAGGAGGAAGGCGCCTTATCAAAATCGAGATATTCGCTACATGGCTCAAGAACGCTGTTGTGAACGCAAGTAGTGCTAATCCCCAGGCAGAAAAGGATGAAGACCATAGCGGTGAATATTAAGCAATACGAAGCGGACACTTATGTAGCCAGTGGGTTGGCTAGCGAGCTTCGTCAAAATTACCTTTCCGCAAAAGAAAGCAAAGACGGTAGCCGGAAATAATAATGCCTCCACAGCTTGTACCGAGCTGAACTCAAACGTCAGTAGGGTTACTGAGTTTAGTCAGTAGGAATGTAACACTACCAAGGCAAGCTACTGCCTACTGTCTAGCAAGCAGAGGTGTATGCTATATTGGCAGGCCTTTATGCAAATTTAAGGACTACGCTAACAAGCGAATTTTTTATCTTATCCTATTTGGTAAAAAAGACCAGTGGTCTCCACGCTTTGTACCATTGGTGAGGTACTTTTCTGTCACACATCTGTCACGTCACTCGACAAATTTGACGTACTCCACTTTGGAAACCACTACTCTAGATGATCGGGCTATGCTAAAATATTCCGAACGCTAGAGGTCCGTACCTGGTCTGATGAACCCCAAGCGGTTTCATCTAGGCCTGTCCAGCAATGGGATCAAATAATGCATAAGTACAGTAGAAAGCGTGCCCTAACACGGCTTGACTTCGTCACAGGATACTGTGTTCTAAATTACGGCCTATGGAGAAATCTACCCGAGAATAGATTGAAACTCAAAAAGTGTTTGCATTCTAATTGTCAAGCAGGATTACTCTAGAGCCTGAAACCCAAGCAGGCAGCACTCGAAATTATATGTTAAGTTTGTATGGATATAGATTGCTTCTACTCACCACAGCACCAACAGCAGCGTGTCCGTTGCGGGGACGTCCCGCTCGGACCGCCAGCTAACGGATCAAAGAAGAATATCATGCAACGATTTAAACGTGACTGAGCCTTACACAATATTGGATAACTTTTTAATTTTTGTTAACCTTTTGCAATTTCGTTTTTGTCTTTCCAAACGCAAGTTGTCCCCAGCAGTTTTACCAAAGCGGCCCCTCAACTGAGTACCAACCACGTCCAATATGCTGCTTCACCACTACATCGAACAAGAACCGGTCTACGTTTACCCCTTTTCTTCGTCCAATACAGTTCCTTAAAGCTCCAATCGAAGCATTCGAATTCGCTCCTGTTAGTAGCCCTTGGATTGTTTTCCTGCTGGAAAAGCTTCTGAATTGATTCTGCAAAAAGGACTATGAATACTGAACCACAGAGCTAAGAACATAAGACCTGTTCCACTCTGGGTTACACTAAGTAACTTTAGGTTCATCCGCGATTATAGAACCAACCGTTTGGTATCTAAATTGATTGCTCTGTACTAACTTATTCTTACCACAAATTCTTTTCTTAGTCAAAGCTTCCCGCTTGCAAGGGCCCCCAAACATATTTTAGTCCCAGGCCCCTCAAGGTGATGTGATGGGCCTACCTGCAGGCTCTACCTCAAGGAGGGCTAGTCTACTGCTCAATTCTCTGTCATATTCCTGCGACAACGAGGAGCAGGGTTTCGTTGTTCAGGTCGCGATCTCGCTTGACTAAATAAGTTTGAGCAACAATTTTTTTAGGCACAGTGTGGAGGCTTTCTAGCATCCTGGCCTACACTTCTAAAATATAGGGATGGCTAAGAGTCCCCTTAGTAATTTGAAGAACAAAATTGTAGAGTAACTAAACTACTTACCAAGGAACATTTTTTGAAATCCAAGGGAGCTGACAGAAGCGTATGTAACAGGATCTACATCGCCCACCAACAAAGAGATTTAACGGATCATCGTGTAATAACAAATTGTTGATAAATATGCAACAATTAACAATAAAAGTAATCCACGTAAAACATTTTAATAAAACTACATCCAAACCTTCATTTTATTGCGCGTTTTTTAACGTCCAAACACATGAAAAATGCCAAAACATCGTCAAATCAACAGTTTCAAAAGTAGATGGTGCTCGTAACACAAAATTTTGACATATCTTATACTTTTGCGCAAATTTCAGCCATCTTCACGGTATTGTTTTTCCCGCCAAAATAAAGTTGTGCGGCAGTATTGTGTTATTTTCTTCATAATTTGTTTAATTCCCGTTTATTTAGTTAATAATTTTTGTTTAAAACAATAGAAACATGGCAGACGATGAACAGCAATTACGTGAAATACAAAGAGAATATCTGGATTTTTTAGATGATGAGGTAAACAAGTGTTTATTATCATGTGCACAATATGGACCTAACGAAATGCTCTTATCCAATACTATGTTTAGGAAGATCAAGGAATTTACGCTGGGCACGTAAAGGATATGATTATGGAGAATAACAAGCGTTTACTAGTTAATATAAATGATGTAAAACGCAAAAATCCCACGAGAGCAATGGCATTGTTGAATAACGCGTTTGATGAACAACTTGCATTCAGTAGAGCCCTCAAGGAGTACATATCCTCGGTGGATCCGAATTTCGCTAAGAAGCATGAGGAGTTCTATATCGGATTCGAGGGTTGTTTTGGTAATCGGCATGTAACACCAAGATCTCTTACTGCTTGGTAAGTCTTGCTTGTTAATTAATTAGGTTTGCTCATAAAATAATTCGATATTTTACAGCTTCTTAGGAAACATGGTCTGCTTGGAAGGAATTGTAAATCATGTATCATTAATAAGACCAAAAGTTGTTCGTAGTGTTCACTATTGTCCAAAAACAAATAAATATATGGAAAGGAAATACACGGACTTAACATCATTCGAAGCGGTGCCATCAAGTGCAGTATACCCAACTCAAGATGAGGATGGTAATCGACTTGAAACAGAATTTGGTTTGTCTGTTTATAAGGATCATCAAACCTTAGTAATGCAAGAGATGCCAGAAAAGGCTCCGGCCGGCCAAATGCCTAGATATGTTGATGTCATTTGTGATGATGATCTAGTTGATAAGGTAAAGCCTGGTGATCGAGTACAAATTGTTGGAAATTATCGATGTTTGCCGGGTAAACAAGACGGCTACACCTCGGGCACATTTCGATCAGTTCTTATTGCAAATAATATTTCACACTTAAGTAAGGAGAATACTCTGCAGATATCACGAGAAGATGTTATACAGTGTAAGAAATTAGCTAAGAAATTTGATATATTCGAGATATTATCAAAAAGTGTTGCTCCATCGATTTATGGACATGAGTTTGTAAAACGTGCCATTATATGCCTGCTATTGGGTGGAGTAGAAAGGAATTTACAAAGTGGAACACGTATAAGAGGCGATGTGAATATACTTCTAATTGGAGATCCTAGTGTGGCAAAATCTCAAATTCTTAGATACGTTTTAAATATCGCTCCAAGAGCTATAACAACAACTGGTCGAGGATCAAGTGGAGTTGGTTTAACAGCTGCAGTAACTACAGATCAAGAAACCGGCGAAAGACGATTAGAGGCTGGCGCAATGGTTCTGGCTGATCGGGGGGTTGTTTGTATTGATGAATTTGATAAAATGAGCGATATTGATAGGACAGCAATTCACGAAGTATATGGCTGTTTAATATAATTCGAAATTCTATATTAATTCCTCTTATGTTATGTAGGTTATGGAACAAGGACGAGTAACAATTTCGAAAGCTGGTATCCACGCATCCCTTAACGCTCGATGTTCAGTTTTAGCTGCTGCAAATCCTGTCTATGGTCGAGTAAGTTTACAAGAATAACAAAAACATAGATCACATGAAGGTCCCATTATAATCTATGACGTTCTCTGCTCTTAGCCGCGCCTTTAGCTATCGGTTACAGCGCAGCAGTTGGCTAATCTTCGGCATTCCAAAAGGACATGGTCTGTGTGGTCTATCACATTTAGGAATGCCGGCCATTATGTGGACTCGTCTTGCCAAAGCGATGGACGAATGCTCTGGAACACATATGTCCACTCAAGAACTGTGCGAAGGTCGTAACTCATCTCTCCATGCTCCCGTGACCCATCCCTCCACGTTTGTTATGAGCCTTAGGTAGACTCATTCAACTTCCTTTGCCACTACTGAAATAACCGTCACTTCTAAATTATGTTCATTTCCCTAGCTTCTTCTTCTAGTGGTTACTCAATTGAATTGAGCAGATTAGGGTAACAAATAGGATACGAAGAGTTTCATAGTAAAGACATTAACGTATCGGGCAAATGCTGCACCAATGATGATGTGTCGTGTTTTTTAAACCAATCGTTCATTCATTCATTCATTTGCCCAAATTTTGTGTGACTTTTTCTTTGTTTTCACCTATGTTGTCCAATATCGCGGTAGCTTCTTTTTTTAGATGCCTTCGAACCCTGCTTGCCTTCACATCTTGCTAACAAGCGAATGGCCACTTGGCTATGCGTGAAGGTGGAGCGAGGGGATCTCCTGTCCTGTTTCTAAAGTCAGCGGCTCCTGGTATCAGACGTCATATCGCCTGCCACTACGTCGGTTCGAGAGCAGGACCTTCCATTTTTTTTGTCGGATGGACTTTGGAGATATTTCGCAAGCACCGTTTCCGGAAGCTTCCATTTCGATGTGTTGTGAGAGTCTTTTTGTCATTCAAGTGGGGATGGACCTGAGGTGCTTCCGGGTCGTCCATGGCACTTGCTACTGGCTCTGAGTTTCATAGCTACCACCGGCTGACATCGGCAACCGAAGATCCTAGAGAGAGATCGTTCCACTTTTAGCATCCTGGAGTGGCAGGAAGAGGATCTAAGGTAAGTGGTGAACCATTTCTATGTCGGCCCGGCCATACACCCCACGACGACGAGCTAGCGTTTGCCGTGTGGCCGGCATAACCTCCCGCCTAACGTTTGTTTAGGTTGATTAGTATTTTTTCGAATTTCTTTTATTTTGCCAGTGCTTCCCGAGTCAGGTTCTTCAGGGCGCCTGACTCTGGCGCCCAACTTGCTACTACAGCATGTATGCGATATTGTTCATAGCACGCTCTTTTAGTTGATACCCATAGCGCTTTGTAAAAGAAAGGTAATCCGCCATTTTGAATTTGGAATGAGGCCTCACAGCTAATACTATTCTATTTGTGATACCCTTTCTTTGGTACATTCCTCGGATTTCTGTGTCTCACATTCCTAAAAAATCACTCTCATAATATTTTCAAAACACGTATAACTTCAAAAACTATAATGTTAAATTATTTACCTCTTAGTACGATCAATTCAAAACACCAATGGAGAATATTGGACTTCAGGATTCTTTACTGTCCCGTTTTGATTTACTTTTTGTTATGCTTGATTCTATCGATAGTGATGTGGATAAGATGATATCAGATCATGTTACAAGAATGCATCGTTACAGGTAATTCTATATAGAAAAAGATAATACGCTTACTGTAGCAATTAATTTCATTGTAGAGATCCAAAAGAAAAAGATGGTAGAGTATTGTCCATGGGCAGTACATACGCTGATTTCTTAACATTCACCGGTGAAACAGAAGAGGTTTTTATTAACAATAATCTAGAAATAACTATTTATTACATATATTATAATTCTAGAAAAAAGATGCTCCACTATTCGAGAAATACGATGCTCTTCTTCACGGTAAATCGCGCTCTAAAACCGACAAAATACTTTCAGTTCAATTTATGCGAAAATACATTCACATTGCCAAATGCATGAAACCCAAACTATCTGAAGAAGCTAGTGAGATAATCTCCAGTGAATACTGCCGACTTCGTTCCCAAGAATCTGAAGAAGCAGATATAGCACGCACACAGCCCGTTACTGTACGTACCTTAGAAACTCTTATTCGTCTATCCACTGCACACGCTAGAGCACGTCTATCGAAAACAGTCGGAGTAGAAGATGCTAAAGCAGCAATCGAGCTGATACAATTTGCATATTTCAAAAAAGTTTTAGAAAAAGAGAAAAAAAGAAAACGCCAAGGAGATGGTGCTGATACAGATGACGAGGAAGATGATGGAAAAAGTACTCAAAGTCAGCCACAAACACCATCACGTAAAAGTAAACGTACAAGGGTTGGTTCAACACACGAAACAGCCGAAGCAGCAGATTCAGACGATGAAATTATGCCACCAATTGAAATTGATAAGGGCGATTTAACAAAGAGAACGACGAGACGATCAATGCCTTCTACTTCAGCAGGTACATCAGGAACGTCACCGAGTGTAAATGGCACATCGACACCAGCTACAATAACAGATGCACGCCTGCAGCTATTTAAATCTAGTATGGTAAAAGTATTCCGTGAATCGCGAGAGCAAAGCCTTTCGTTAGCTCGAATAACAACGTATGTTAATCAAAATAATGCACAGGAGTTTAGCCAGTCGGAAATTGAGGCAGCGCTAGAGAGGATGACTGAGGAGAATCAAGTTATGTTGGCGGATGGAATTGTATTTTTAATTTAAAAGGGAAGAGTTTTTTATTCTGTGTTTTTGTATTGACCATTCGCATTTTGTTAAATAAAAATTTTCTTATGGAAACAATAAATTGTCTATGATTGTCTAAGGAGGGATTAGAGCACGACTATCAGATCAAAGGGTACAAAGAACTCCCAGGGAACGAAAACTTAGCATTGATAAATAAAAAGTCACAGACCTAGAACAACGGTACAGGGAGTTAACAAATACTGTACTGCTCTCGTGCGATAAAAGAGCTTCAAAGTGCACTTTCGCGTTGACTTTGGGATGCGGGTATAGCAGTTGCATTACTCCACACATCGAACTGGAGAACTTTGGCCAGAAATCGAGGACTTGAGGAAAAGATTAAAGGAGACCAAGGCTCGAGTTGGGCTGTAGCACCATTGGAAGAAGAAGATGATGGAATTACAGAAATTTCTCAATTTAATATACTCACGCCGAACATCATTTCTACGATCCATAGGCGACTTCCTTGGCTTTAATTGCGTCCATACATTCCCCATTAAATCATATATTTGGCCTAGGCTTTATAGATTTGGTAGAATTAGGAATGAAGAAACAGATTCCTGCCCTTATGATTTTAGAGATACGGAGAGCGGCGTAGTTCGCGCTGGCACCGCGGAAACACAAATTCCAGTTAATAGCTTGAAAAAAGCGAATAAGTCCGAACCAATTGGCTTTTCCATAGTGCCAGACGGTTCTTTTGGGTACTGTACCGATTGGGGTAGACGATAGGTATAGGAAATTAGTGCTGACTAGATTATGGTCTGAGTTGCAAAGTTTGAGTTTAGTTGAGTTGTAAGAAACAGGTCAAGGAGATGGGCTTCGTGGCCTTCAGCGTTCGGGATTCGCCTTGCACAGTTTACGTTTTAGTGTAAATTATTTAAGTCTGCAATGATCTCGACATCTTGGCCAGTTAGTTGTTTTTTGTGATGTTATAGTTGTTTTCAGTTTAACGTCAACGAAACAACGTTTAAGGAAATTGGTTCAGTTTGCTTTCGTTTCAAGAAATAGACTAAGAAGTAGTGCCAAACCATGACTATATCAAAGCTGACATCCATTAGTTTAACAAGCTATCAGTTCGTTTCGGCATCGGCTTGAATATAACTGGTTTTTTTTGGCTGGAAACTTACCTTAATATGACTAGATTATTGACTCACAGGAAATGGAGGCACTTGCTCCAATCCAATGCTACGCTACGGCAGATATGATGCAACCCTAGTAGAATTTATCGGTTATTTACTATATGTATTACATACAGTTTGATCTCCTGTTAAATAAAAAAAAAAAAGAATAAAATGTAACACAACAAAAAATACAAAAATAAAGTAGGTATTTGATATGTGAACACAACTTCTGTCTTTTTCACAGCACCAATAATTTATTTTTTCTATTAAGTCTAATTCATTTAAAATTTTACTGTTAATTTGCAGTGATCATAAATAGAGTTTTCATTGACGTTCTATCATTTATAAGTGATATTATTAAATCTTAAGGAATTTTTATCACAAATTTATGTCTATTTTCTGTTTTTGAGAATACACTAATAGAATTTTGTGTGCGCGTACAATAAAGTAACGTTCATCATTTCGTATTACATTTTCAAAATGAGATTATATTCTTTGGAAATATAACAAAATTAAATATAACTTGTTCATTTAAGTATGTATTTAATAAAAGTAGCTTTTAGTAGTTTAAGGTCTTTGTCAAAGTTGTTTTGAGGAATATATTTTAAATATTATAAGGCGGCAATAAATACTGCTTGATAATAAATATTAATTTTTCAATTTCATATCAATAATAAAATGTTCAAAACTGTAAAGCAATTCTTTTCTGCATTTTATAAATAATACACGGGAACTACTTACAGATAACCAAATCAAATACCGAACAATATTTCTTCTATTATAATAACTTGAAAATTACTTAAAATTAAATTGGAAATTTTGTTTTTGGAAAGCTTTCACCCTATTATAAATGTAGAAAATCATTAATTTGCTGGTAAACTTTTTCCGGTGTAACAAGATGAATATGATGTGTACCCATAATTTCATGAAATATAACAAGCTCTGCATTCTCCTTCATAGTTTCTACAACTTTACCATATACCTCTGGCTGTTCAAATGGCATACCAGGTCTAGCGCGAATATTTAACACCTTGCATCTGATCCTTTCGGCATAGCTTAAAATTTGATCAACTGTAAACATACCCATTATGCTAACTTTTAATCTCAAATCACGTGCAAATGCATATCCATTTGGATTATTAAGTGATGGTGCTTCACTCATTCCCCGCTTCATTAGAATTTTAACCGATTTCTCATCAACTGAACCAGCATAAGCGTCAACAACTAAACTGATCATATCATCATAATTATAGCTTGGCTTCTTCGTATTCGGCAATACTTCATAATCCAGGAATTTATCTATGCACGATCCAGTCAATGCAGCTTGTTTCTTTAGATCTCGTACAGTCGGTCCAGCCATGTCAATGTTAATTAACTTATCTACATCGTTTGGAAAACATGCTGCATACATGAATGTTAGTGCTCCACCCAAAGAATGTCCTAGTAGATTGACTTTTTTCCATCCAAACATTCGGACTATTCTGCGTATTAGAGATATTCCGTCCCAAAAGAGGTAGTAGTGCATTCCTTTGGGATAATGAGACGACCGGCCGTGTCCTGGTAAATCTATGGCTAGAACTGATATATCTCGTGATAAGAGAGGAATTAAGGTGTCAAAGCTTCCTGCGTTGTCCTGCCACCCATGTATTGCTAGTACAGGTTGGGTTTCTTTAGGGCCCCACCATTTTCCTGTTGAAAATAATGCCCATTACTGTTTTTTTTTTTAATTATAAGAAAGAACACAATTCACGCACTACTTTCATTCTAGGCACCATAAATATAAGATAAATGTTTGGGGATGTTGTTCGGAAGAACTGAGAAAGATGGAGAGATGGAGAAAGCAGGAGAGGATCAAATGAATGAGGTAGTTAGAAGGCCTACATCAATATCAACAGGGGTAGGTGCAGTGCATGTATGACCAGTGAGCGAAGATTGGCCAAGAGTTGCTTGGAGTTTAAAGAGGGTACAAGCTTATGTGCATAAAATCTACGTTTTCGTGATTTGACCATGCTAATGACGAGTTTGCGAAAAGAGATTTATAGGCATTAAGATATCTAAGGATCCTAGTCTCGCGATATCGTCTGTGCATGCTCCTTCGCTGACTTATCAGGACACGGATTTCGCAAGAAAACCAAGGACAGAGCGAAGATGGCCTGCGGCTTCTTGTGTCCAGCGGCAAATATTGAGCAAAGAGGGATTCAGTAAAAGAGTCAGCGAACTTACTTTAGCGTCAACGCAAGTAGTATGATAGATAACATCCCAAGGCATGGCGGAGGCAGCTGATCAACTGGATTCATCTTACTAAAGTCACAAAAAGTATACGAACTAGATCCGGAGGGCATGAGAAGAGGGAACCGAATGGAAAAGAATAATAGATCATAATCCAGAAAGCTAGGAGAGGAAATTTGATGATGCTTTAACACTGCATCAGTGCAGATAGCAGCTAGGACATCAAGCAAGGGTGGGTTTTGACAATTTAGAAGTGTTGGTAGATTATTTAGAATATGAAAGTCCAATGACTCAAATGGATATTTAAGGGCATTCGCACGAGCATTGATTTTGAGCAGTTCAGCATTAAAGTCACCCGCAACAATTATGTTCTCATAGTGGTGAGAAAAAGTAGAGACAAGACAGGAAAGCTCAGCAGCGATATCGGAATTGAAAGCATTAGGAGGGCGGTATACGATGATAACACATTTGTTACATGCAGATTTTACCTCAACAGCAATAAATTCGAGTCGCTAGACTTGCAGACAACTCGGATGACATTGTTATCATTGGTAGAACATCAAGAGGACTGCAAGAACACCTATCATTAGTCCCACAAAGTAGAGAAGCGCGAATTTTGAGTAGTGAAATCATTTACCTTCCTTGGGTCAATAGTAGTAGCCGATAATAACATAGAACCAGAAATACGCGCACGGCTAATAAAAGTGAGAATAATAGTGGAGCAGTCTACTGAATTCCGATCCCCCCCCCCCCCCCCCCTTTATCTTGCTTTCGTCGACTATGAGAAAGCGTTCGACTCGGTTAATAGGAGCTTTATATGACAGGCACTACGGTAATAGAATTGATAAAAGTCCTATACAACCATTCCAAATGCAGAGTTCTGCATAATGGAAAATTATCCGACAGCTTTGAGGTGTGTTCAGGAGTACGACAAGGATGCGTACTTTCGCCATTACTATTTCTTATAGTAATAAATGACATCCTTGTCGGCGCTCTAGATAGTAGAACAGGCGGTATACAATGGAGTTTGCTAGAACGCCTTAATGATCTGGACTACGCAGATGATATCTGTTCGCTGGCCCACAGACATCAGGACCTCAAAAACATGCTAAACAATTTAGCAACAGAAAGTAGTCTTAAGGCTAAATCCGACTAAAACTAAAGAAATGCGGATAAATGCAAACACCATTGAACGGACAGCGCGGAATAACCGTGACGTGGAACTGGTAGATAAATTCTGGGCCTGTACTCCCGAAGACGAGACGATATAGAAACGAAACGAAATAGCAAGACGAGCCGAAAATATATTTCCTACTCCTGAAGACGATAATCTCGAACTTCCTTGTTTTTGCAAATTTTGGCCTATTATGCAAAATAAATTTAAACTATCAAAATAATTAACAATCCCAACTTACATTTTAATCTCAAAACAGCTGACACACAACAAGCACTAACGTCTAAACGAAGACGATTGCAAATGTGTCATCGTTTGTTTAGACGAAAACGAGACGATATCGTCTTCGCAGATAGCATTTTGACAATACGGTTTCGTTTTCGTCTTGTTTCGTCTTCGGGAGTACAGGCCCTGCTACCTCGGTAGTATTATTACCGAAAATGGTGGTGCAGAAGAAGATGTCAGTTCCAGAATAAATAAAGCACGAGGCGCATATGCATGCCTGTTCCACATATTGAGATCAACGGAGATCTCAACAAACACAAACTGCGACTGTTCAACTCCAACGTTAAGGCAGTACTTTTGTACGGTTGCGAAGCATGGAAAGGAACCTAATTCATCACAGGGCGCCTTCAAGTCTTCATCAACAGATGCCTGCGTCGTATCTTAAAAATCCGCTGGCAAGACAGAATTTCAAATGAACAACTATGGCACCGTGCCGGCCAAGAAAGAATAGACGACCAGATCAGGCGAAGGAAATGGAATTAGGTTGGCCACATCTTGCGACGCGAAAACTAAAACCTAGCCAAACACTCCCTTGACTGGAATCCGCAAGAATCCCGTCGAGTCCGAAGTCCTAAATCAACATGGATGAGGATCCTACTAGCAGAGGCCGCAACAACTGGGAAATCCTGGTCAGAGCTGAGAGCTGTCGCACAAAACGGAGTACGCTGGAGGGCAACTGTTTCCGCCCCCTGAGGGATTCAAGGAGCGCAAAGAAGAAGAGAGGAAAATTGCGAAGCTAGGAACGAATCTCGCTTGTAGAGCCTTTAAAGAAGAAAATAAAATCGAATCTTCAATCGAAGAATCAGCTGTTTTCCCTTAAAAGTTATCACTTTTCCACAAATCCTGTTAGCTGCTAGACTTTAATGGCTTGATTTTATGCATTTTATCGTAAAATAGCTCATTGGCATTATTAAATTAGCAATTTAATCCTTTGAAATGACATGCAGAGAAAAATTCATGCTTATTTAAGGATTATTATAATGAATTCAAGTAGTGCTGTTCTACTATGATACTATGATAACTCTTTTTTAACAATTCTATCTGCTCTTTATCTGTCTCGTCTAAACCACTTAACAGTACTACCTATCGATTAAAGCCACACGTGAATTGTCCAGGGATTATCAGATTAAAATGCATTTACAAAGATGACTCACAAAACGAACCAAAATCACGATACTAATGAACGAAGCGTAATATATCAATTTTGCCAAACCTGACTACACTATAACATTACTGATAAGATTAGCGCAAATTGCAAGTATTATCATTAATCACTTTATCATTCAATAAAAGCATGATAACATACAGCAAGATAATTACCTAATACTTTCCCCCAAGGCACTGGTATTTCAAATTCTTCCCACAGCTCATCTGCATAACCATCTACAAAAAAAATATATAAAGACGTTAAGTAATTGGGCTCTTAAGGAGTTTTGCGCATTTGAATAAATAATCTACAACTATTCAAAAAAATCGTCAACTCATGTTGTTTTTATTAACTTTCACCTGGTGAAACAATGAACTTACTCTGAGTATTAGAAGTTCCATTAGTTTGTGGTGTCTTATTATCCATTTTTGTGCAAATATATAATTTAAAAAAAATTTAGATTTAGATTTTATTTAAGCCTCTTCTTTTTGATTTAATCTTTGTGTAACAGCACAGTGCATTAAAGCAATTTTTATTGGTTAAGTTTAAGAAAAACTATATTTAAATCCAAACACGGTGGAGCCCCACTTGCCCACTATAGCCCCCTGGGTAACAATAATCATATTTTTCGCCCTTGTCAAATGGTTTCAATAAATCAAAGAGCGAAAAATTAAGGCGAATTTGCAATGTGTTGCGGCTGCAATTGACGTCATATTAAATAAAAAGTTCGATAACAGAATTTTTATATTTTAAAGATAATTTGTTTTATATATATAATTTTATGATAAATTAAATATGTAATATAATAATATATTGCATGCAATTCTATGGGAAAATAAAACCAAATTGGTGATAAGCTAATCAGTCAAGAAGAACCACAACATTTTGATATTTCAAGAAGAACAAGAAGAATGTGTTATTTTCGCTGTCATTTCTGACTTTTGTTTACAACGGACGAGTTTGCTAATTTTTATCGAATAAAAGCAATTCTACAATGGAATCTGTATATTTACCCGGAGATGTCGTCATAGAAGCTGAAGAAATAGTCAAAGACAGAAAAGTAGTTCTAGGACCAGGTCTCAGAGAAGTAAATGGCCAAGTAGTAGCCTGCAAAGCAGGAGCCCTAAAACGTAAGAATCCCAATCGTTTCTGGATCGACAGCTACCAAAAGAGATATGTACCAATTAGAGGAGAAGCAATTGTCGGTGTTGTAACACAAAAATCTGGAGATATATTTCGTGTTGATATTGGAGCACACGAGCAAGCCAATCTATCATACCTAGCATTTGAAGGATCCACGAAAAAGAATCGCCCGGATGTTAATGTTGGTGATTTAGTATATGCAAAATTAATAGTTGCTAGTAAAGATTTGGAACCGGAATTGGCATGTGTAGATTCACAGGGTAAAAAAGGAAAGCTTGGGGTGCTGCATAAGGGATTTGTATTTAATTGCAGCATTAATTTGGCAAGGCAAATCCTTAAGGAGAGTTGTCCATTACTTAGGGCGTTAATGAGGGAAATGCCTTTTGAGATTGCTGTTGGTATGAATGGTAGAATATGGATAAATGGTCAATCTGTAAAGGAGACAATTGCTTTGGGCAATGCCATTTTAGCGGCGGAATTTGCATCGGATGAGAAGATTGCTGAGAATTGTGAAAATATTGGAAATATATTGTTTACATAAGTTATTTGGTTTTTTAGTTTAATATTTTTCCTTACAAATTAGCACTTAACTTAGGATCCCCACTTAACCCCTGTAAGTTTCCATACGCCTGTAGGGCATTGAAATGACGGTCTGTCTCCTGGGAGTCTATAGTCTGTCTTGTGAGTCTCTATACGCCTAAAGGGTAGTTGTTGGTCTCTGTAAATTACCATCTGCCTGCTATGAGTCTCTATACTCCCTCTTGTAAGTCTATACGCCTGCAGTGTCTTTGAAAGTGATCATCCGTCTCCTACGAGTATCTATACTCTCTGCATTTAGTCTATATGCCTGCAGGGTCCCTTGAAATGATCATCTGTCTCCTAGGTGTCTCTATACTCCCACTTGGTGAGTCTCTATTTGCCTGATTGTTCCTAGGCTGAGAAGCAGAGGGTTATTAGTATGCCCTAGAAAGAAGTAATATCAACTATTCCATCAACATCAATAGCTTCACAGTGATAGTTACATTCGGTGGTTCTCTAAATCTCTATTCAATCAAAACCCTATGTACTAACAATTTTAATCTCTTAATTTTAATTAACTACTTATTATCTCTAGATACATGTTTCTTACGGGTATCGCTAAGCAATTACCTAGATGCCAGGGACACTCGGACGGTACACCTCGACATTCCACAGGTATTCGGTAGTGGTCGGTATGTGTTGCGTGTGTGGTCTGATCGTGCCGGATCGTACACCTCGAAATGATATAAGAAACCCTCTTAGGAACATTTTTGGATCGTACACCTTGTCAAGGCCTGGGCAACAATCCACAGGTTCTCGGTAGTGGTCGGTATGTGTGCGCTCTGACTGCTGGATCATTCATCTCCATTTCGGATCGTACACCTCGACAAGGCCGGGGCAACATTTCGCAGGTATGCCGGATCGTACACTCCTACACGGTATAAGACCGTAGAAGATGACCTCTCTGGGATGAGTTTGGTGAAAGACTGAACTAGGCCAGGTGAACACTCTGCAAAATTCTCCTACATTACCGAGCATGTTAGCTGACATGATACTAATAGTTACGAGCCTAAAAACGGAATGAGTACAGCCAGTACAGGTACATATTAAAATCAAAAACCATTATTTATTTTTTTGCAAAAATTTATTTCCTTTTTGGAATAAAATACTTTCTATTTCTTTCATTCATGCATTTCATATTACAATTTTGTTTTTGTTAAATTAAGAAAAAAAAATTCTAAGTGGAAGACCGGTGAATTTATGAAAAATGAATTTCACCATCAGAAGAAGTCTCAAAAAAAGAAAATTATATAAAATTTCAAAATATACAATTTGTAGTTACAGTTACAAATATATTTCGAAACCAAATTTCCATTTCTTTTTCTGTTAATACTAAATAAATTTCAGCCACATAAACGGAAATTGTATAAACGATTTATCATTATTCCAAAGGAATTTCCAAAATATTGATTTGGTGCAATTCATTATATTATTGTCACAATTCTCATCATCCATAAAATTTTGCCAATTAATGCTATTATCCAAATCGATATCTGATGATCCTACTAGATAATTTTCATTGAAATTAATTAAAGGTCCGGAATATTCATTATTTCTTGATGATATTATCGTATCAGCATATTGTGCTTCTAATTTCTTAAGCTCCTCCTCAATATCAATAGCTGTACAAGTACCATTTCGTGTTTTTTCACTATCTAATTGTAATCCAAGAATATCTGAGTGTGATTGTGAGACATCCAATTGACTGTTGTTGTTAGTCTTGACTTGTGTATCTGAACTTCGTTTAATTAATATATTTCCGGGGATATTGCTAACTAGAAAAAAGGCTCCGGCGATTGTCATTACACTAGCAGCGTAGCTAACTGCTATTACGGCTATATTGTTAAGTAGAAACTTGGCTATTGTGAAGGATGGCAAAAAATTGAGCAATTCTGTATATGTCAGCCAGCCACGTTTTAGTCCTTCACGATGTGCTAGTATCTTTTCGACGGCAGATAGTTTTTTAAAGAAAATTTCATTCGATATAAAAATATTCCATTCCTATTGAAGTATAGATTATTAATAAATTGGTTGGGTGTGTAAAAAGGGGAAGTTACTTACAATTGCGCATAAAAATTCTAATTCCAATGCTTTTAGTTTCTCTTCAGACATGCTTCCTTCTTGTGCCCAGTCGCTAAGCTCGATATCCTCGTCGTGTCCGCAGTAAAATTTTGTAGATACCATCTGAAATTTCAAAAGTATATTATTAAATGAAGTGATCAAAATGTTAATGGGGCAGCGACCAAAGTAAAGGCCCCCATTCACATACAGGCCATGGCCTGAAGATTTCTTTCCTTTAAGCCAAATATCACCACGACAAGCCGTGGCCTACAGTCTAGGAAAACTGGCAAAGATCTTATGTGTGGGCGGGTGCATTTATCTATCGTTAGTACGTGCCTGAAGATCTGAACTTCTATTCAGTCTGAAGTTTTCGATATGGCCGGGAACATTTTTACACTTGAATTAACAACCTGTTACGCTAAACTGTCGTCTTGCCTGTGTGTCTGTGAAGAATCATGAGGTGACCTGCAGTCCACGGCCTGTCAGGCGGTTGCCTCAAGTCTTCAAGCCTCAGTCAGACTGAGTAATGTATGGCCTCTGTTACACTCTTCACACAATATGACCGACCTTGGACGTAAAGCGTCCAATATCTCTTGTTTAGTTGAACAAAAACGAGATAAGCTATATAGTGAAGATGCTGACCGGTCATCGTCTCTTTGGCCTGCGCGCCGATATATTGGGACTTCTCCACAACAACTTATGCAGAAGTTGTGGTAATGAGGATGAGGAAGGAACGAGATCTCATCTTCTCTATATATGTCCCGCCCTAGCAAGGAAAAGAGGAACCTTCCTCGGCTCACACCTTGATCGATTGAGCGAGCTGCAAAATACTGGAGTTCCTGAGCTTTTTCGCTTTACCAAAAGCTCCAAATGGCTTGAACTTTATCCTAACACTAGAATGGCATCACAATTGCCCCTAAGTGGGCTCCCTAGTGGGGGAGCAGCCATTTCAACCTAACCTAGCCTAATGTGTGGCCTTCATCAGGCCATGCCTGTCAACAGTCTGTGTGTGAATGGAGGCCTTAAGGCTTGGTTTGGCAGACGAATAAGTGATCTTGGTCTTGTGCAAGAACAAGCCCTGCTGAAAACCTAACAGAGAGTGGAAAAAATTGAGAGCACTGTTCATAGGAGCTAATTTCGAGCGTTGCACAATTATTGCGTCGATGGCACTCTCTGTGAATATGCTTCCTTATTTGCCTAAACCTTCTCCATCATTTTTAGGAGAAAGGAAGGGAGAATATCGCCCTAGCCCCTATCCAGCACCTCGGAATAAGGGCCAGCGCAAAGCTGCCCAAGAATAATAGTACTAATTAGCCACTCCCTCATAATATACATACAACAAAATCAAAATATAAATAACAAAATTTGATATATGAATGTGCATTGAGCCAATGATATAATGTTAAAGCTCGTGTAACGCTTCCTTGATATATGATTTCATTCGGGCCCATGGAGGCTTTACCTTATAAGGCTTAAGGCCCAACTATAATGCACGTAAGAAACGCACGTCATCTCGGCGCTCTCATGGAAATTAATGTGTTCGGCCATATTGGACGTACGTCAGTCATATTTTATTTCGTTAAGTTTCGTTAAACGTAAAAATGGGAAAAGAACCGCGCTCTACGCACGTTTTGTGAGATGATTTGTAGTTACATCGATGAAAGCTAATTTTTTGTTGTTGTTTTGTGGTTTTTAAAGAAAAAAGAGTATGGAAAATGTTGTGGTTCAAATACATGATAGCGATTTTGATGAGAAATTTATTATAATTGAAAATAAACACGATTATTAATAATATTCAAATATTAATAGCCTAGTTTTAATAGTCAATGAATAATATTCAAGCATTTTAATAATTTTAAACTTTGAAGTCTCTCCCAATACGCAAACCAATTAGTCGGTTTTGCGTTTGACGAAATTTACGCACGTCGATTGACGTGCGTTTCTTACGTGCATTATAGTTGGGCCTTTATCCATTTCTATAGTTTAAAGTGGTAAACGTGGACGTGCAAAAATTTAGATTCAATATTAAAGTGAGAGAGAGGCGATAGCCTGGGCGTGCCATGACTTCGTGCCTCCCGGAAGCCTACTGCATACTCAATGCAATGAAAGATTATTTTATAAATTCTCTTCCTGTTTACATAGAAATTAAGAAGATTGCACAACAACATGTAATCACGTAGAACTAAATACGTTTAAAATTGAATTGTTTACAGTTATGAAACAGGATCATTTTTGCTTAGTATAAAATCTATTTTAGTTCTGTTTGCATTTAGTTGTTGCTGTGTAGTATATTGGTTGTGGTAGACACGCCACCACTTGTGTAAACAAGTGCGATTGCGATATGTATAAAAAGAAAACCACATTTAAATGATAAAAAAGCGATTATTTGACCAAGTGAAAACGTTTTAAGCTCGGTTAACGTTATCACAAGCCACAAAATTATTAATTAATAAAAAAATATGATTGCAATATTTACCATTGACACTATAAACAGCTCCGATGGTGTTATTCGCCTGACATAATTTGGATCTGTACTATTTAAACGATCTAAATAAATTAGAGCCATTATTAATGAACATGGACTAGCATGTATCCTGCCAGCAGTCTCTTTATTTAAGCGATTAAGGGAATGTCCTTTGTGCGGTTCCGAAAATAATTCTGATGCATATTCCGCCAATGGCCGGCTTACGGACATATCAGCATATGCAGTTCCACCACCGTAATATAATGATTTTCGTATTCTTTCCATAAATTCATCATGCGGCATGACCTATAAATTATATTTGATAATTGTTTGACCTTGTTTTTCACAGCAACAATAAAAAATTCTTAACCTTTTTAGGAGTCATGCCTTGTATGACGCATCTATTGCGACCGATAGCCATCTGATAACAATTAACTGCACTCAAATATAATTTTGATTTATTTATACTATATTTGGAAAATAATTTTTGTACTATTTTTTTGAATTAATTAAAGAAACAAAAAAGAAGAATTCTTTCGCGAATTTTTACTGGTGAAACTTATGCGATGCGAAGTTTGTGAAGAACAATTCCCGATGACAGCTTTGACAGTTTGTGAGGAATGTCGACGCATTCAAACAGAAATGTGGAATGAAAGTGGAACTTGTTTTTTTGTAACAAAAGAATAACAACATTGCGCGGGAAATCGCTAATAACAAATGTTTTGTTAATAGATTTTTAATTATAATATTTAAATGGTGAATTTATGAAGTGATACAAAAATATAATGTTTAAGTTATTTTAAATCAAGAAAAGGATATAGGTAATTGTTAAAATAAATATATCAGTTAGTACCTATACAATTGAAAGTTTTTGATTGTTGATCTTTCGGACTAATTACATTTAGTTCTTCTAACCAAACATTTTATATTTAATTAGTAGCAGCAATAAACAATCTAAGAAAAAATACAAAGCATTATAAATATCTCAAGTATTTGTATTATAAAATCCATCGTAGAAACCATAGTTTATCAAGCATAAACATAACCCAAGTTTTGATACAGATCCTTTAATCGACTTGTATTTTAGTGGATAATAACAAAAACTTACTTTATTTGGTATTGAATATTTGGACCGGTAAAGTTATATTTTGTTATAAGTATAGTACTTTTTCAAGCTATGTACTAATAAGACGGTTACCGGCTTTTAAAGAAAGCAATAGAAGGCAAAAGTATCATATCGAAATATGATCAGTTCTATTAGGAAGATTTGAATTTCAAACATTTTATTTATTTTAAGATTATCTACATAATTATTTCTTATTCTTAATGTAATAGTTTATTAATTTACTATTTTAGGATGAATAATTGGTCTCATTATATCCTGTTTTGGTATGTAATATAATAACAAATGTAACCTTCCTAGTTCCTTAACTAATTGTTTCAGCAAAGCGATGAACATTTAACTATGTACCAATATTTATATTAAACTAGTGCTAATCTGTGGCACTATCTTCTAAGTTGTCGCTACCGACCTTGTAGGATTGGGCTGTTTGAAGTCTTTTCTCCCTGTCACCTCTACGTCTTGTTAGTTCTCTTCAGTTTGTTATACGCAGTTTTTATATATATTCCAGCACGTCATCTATCCGCCTATTTCTTGGTTGCCCTAAGCTTCTTTACCTTGTTGGTTTACCATTGAAACTCCTGGCTAGCATTCGTTCGAATCGTTCTTTCGATGCTCATACAACTATCGTTGGTCTGATTAATTTTACGTATGTAACTATATTTATTTCGTCGCACATTTCTCCAAGTTCTTCGTTTGTTTTAATACCCCATTCGTCTTGGTTAACCTGTACAAGACCAATATTCTTCATAGGAATTTCCTTCCAAACATTTTAAGCTACTGTTTGTTTGGTCAATGCCCAGTCCTCAGAATCGTAGTATAGAACTGGGACAGATTATTGTTTTTTATATTCTCACTTTGCATTGTCTTCCTGATTTTTGCGATTGAGTTGCAAACTCGTATTTGCACTTGTGGACATTCTTTGTCGTTATTTTGTACAGGAAACCCATTTCTCTGATGATCATTATGAAAATCTGGTCTTTTGTGGATCTGTTCGTTGTAAATCCTGCTCGGTAATCTCTTTGTCTTCCATATATGATTTCAGTCTACCTAATGAAATATATGAAAGCTGGTAAGTTGAATGAATGAATGATATGTCTACTGTCATTTGGAACTTCTGTGTTCAGTTCTTTGCTGATGATACGCAAGTATATATCTCATCTTCATTTGATAAACTAGGCGAATGCATTAAGAGAATAAATGTTGACTTGCGCAATATCTCAAGCTGGGCGTCTAATAACTATCTTCGACTTAATCAACTAATAAGTCCGTGGCCTTATTTATTAGAGTTGAGCCGGACTTACACGAGACAGTACATTGTCCCTTACACGATGCAAATTGTACTGTGGCTGTGGTTTTTGAAATGTCTTGGTTCAAATATAATGTCCTACTGGTATATGAGCATGTATCGAAATAAATGAAGCGAGGTGTGATTGTAAACTAGTGGAAATACATTTCTTACTGCTTTTGCGGTAGCAAAATTTCCAATTTGAAATATATTTCGGCATTACAATAGATCCTAACTTCATTATAAAGTATGACATTGTACTGGCTCAAAAGAGAAAAGAGGCGCCTCTTGCAAACTCATTTTATAATCGTGTCCTACCCAACACTGTTATTAGACATCGCTTATTTAATACTCATGAGCTAAGTAATATTACGATTGATAATATTCCACTATGTATTGTGAATAAGGCTAAGAATTTGGGTATTATGGTGAACTCGTGTTTGACTTGTTACCGACCACGTCTCGCTGATTCTTAGTAAAGTTTATAGCTGCCTTAGTAGATTATGGTCATTTGATAAACTCCTACTTCAGCAGTCACTCCTAAGATTTATAAAGAGCCTCATTATGCCGCATTTTCTGTACGGCATCTCGAGCTATATTGCCTTAGATGCCGTTTGTGGCCGACAAATGGGGCTTTTAAGGACTGCATTCGATTCTCTTTTAGCTTACGACGTAGTGCCAATGTTTCCACTTATCGCAAATTTCTCATCCCCTGCGAGTTCTTGTCCTACCTTGACATGCATGCATTATGTCTACTTATACAAGGTAGACTTTACCAGTACTTGGCTAGTTTTATTGTACCGTTATAGTCACGTCGCCCCTTAAGCTTCCTTACACCTTCATCCAAGCTGTTTGTTGTCTAATACTTCTAGAAAATGTTCTTGCTTGATTTTATTAGTCCGATTCAATGTTTTTTCGACTTGCATCTTTCAACCTTTCACAACACTTAAAAATATCAATTTATATTCAACAGATAAAATAATGTCCAGCTATAAAAACTGGAAGATTGACGATTCCCTATTTTATCCATTAGGGATATTTAACAATACCAGTAAAAATAAAACAGTATTTGTTACATGGAGTTTCGACTGTATCTTAACATTCATATTCAAAAAAACCGATGGTTCAAGCGTCCTTACTGATACTTATAAAATCATATTCAATGGTACCATCAAAGATATTGTAGTTACCGAATACAATACAATAGCACTAACCGATACTGGTCTAGTATATTATTTTGCATCTAGTAAAAGTTTGAAACGACTGAAATTTCTTAAAGGTATTAAGTGTATTTGTCGAAAAACAAATGGTTTTGTTTTAATTAAAATCGATGATGATAAGAATTCAATATATTTGGAAACATATAAGGATTTTGATAATAGCACAGAAGCTGAAAAATCACGGAATAGTTATGATATTAGTTTTGATAATGTTGTTGCTTTGAATAGTTCGTTTAATGATGAGAAATTTTCAATAACATCAATTAAAATAACTGAGAAAAATAAGGAGTTTTTACAAGTTGTTACGAATAAAGTTATTAATAATGATGAAATATATTTATTTTCGATATCGAATAATTTATTTTGTTTATATCCAGATGATATGGAAAATGGGTATGAGATATTTTTGATATTTACTCTACCATCGGAGATAGAGGCAATAAAGTTTGCTTGTTCAATAAATGCTCTGTTGATATTTTATAATTGTGGTGCTATTGAGATAATATCGTATTTTAAAACGTTTAAAACTATACAAAGAAGCACTCATATAACCGGATCCGATTGGATAGCATTTTCCTTTGATAATGATTGTTGCTTTTATTCAGATGGCACAAAAGTAACAAAAATTGAATTTTCTTGTGATCAAAATGATATTGTAATTGCAACTGAGATTGATAATAGAATACCAGGAATTATAGCTCTTACATGGGTTAACTCGATTCAAACCCTGGTTTGCTTAAGTGATAATAATATTTTTTATAAAATAAAATTTCAAAAGTTTAGTAAGAATACCTTACAAACGCCGGGGTATATAGTTCTAAATGACTCAAAACTAAAAGAGATTGAGTCGGAGATAAATGTTATGATTGACTTGATTGATGAGCCAAAGAATATTAAGCTAGAAATTGAGAAAGAATGCTTAAAACAGGAAATTATGACGGTAACAAAACTAAAAAACTCCTATGCTAATTTAGTTACAGCAAAAGTATCATATCAAAATTCCATTCCCACTTTAAATGGTGCTACATTGTATCCAGATAGTGATATTATTGTAACAAATCAAACATATTTCGCTGTAATTACATTTAAAATAACATGGAGTAACATTTTTAAGAATAGTTTATGGAAATTATTTATAGAATTGAACAATGGCAGCACAACATTCTACAAATCGATTAAAATATGTGAAAATATAATTAAACAAGAATTTAATATTTTATTGCATATAGAAAAGACAAAAACATTAATAATACCACAAATTGTAGCTGATTTAGGTGCTTATGTTAATGTAGGTAACGAATTCCTATACGTAATTGTACCAATTGAAGTGAAATCTGAAGATTATCAAAAATTATTTACTACAACAACAGCATCAATAAAAATCGGACAACAAATAAGTAAAGATCAGGAATTGGACAATATACTACTTAATTTAGCTGAAAGAAATAATCCTTTAGATTATATAGAAAAACACACAAAAATATTTACCTTAAAATATACAACACCAATGATAATGGCATTTGAAGATATTCTAAATGCATTTGAAATAGTTAATACTGGTGAAATAAAACCGTATAAAATAACATTATATTTTCTTGGTGAACAAATCGATTTGAATTATAATGAGAATGAAAATTTTATAGAAATTAAAACAAATAATGCTGGTGTGTTGTGTTATACTAAACATGTGTTGATGAAGCATTTATCTTCGGAATATTATGATATAGAATGTGTTGATATAAAGAATGCTTTTACGTTATACACGGTAATTTGTTTTGTTTATATTTGGTGTTGATTATTAAAATGAAATTATATTATTATAGAAAAGCCAATGTGAATTAGAAGCACGGTATGGTGGAGATGACATTGAATTAAAAACTTATGCACAGTCTTTATCAAGAATATATCATCAACTTCGAGATACTGTGAAAGATTTTTAATATTATCTAGTTTTTTAAAAATGCCATATGTTTATATATGAATAGAAATATATTTATTTTAAAATTTAGATCGTTTGCTACTCTTGAAATACGCACTGCATAAGCAATTTCTTCTATTCGTACCAAAAGGATCTTGTTTGTCCATTCCATTCGTTATTAAAGTTATTATAAATAATAAAGACTTCCTCGTTTAGATGGTTTACCAGGGAGTGTGTAAATCCAATAAAAAATTACAAAATAGACTTTATTTAGAGCGTACAAACTTTCCCTGAATGAATCACTTCGTTGAGAGTATTTTTCTTTTTGAGCCAATATCATCCAGTTTGGCATCCCTAAGTTCTGGGTGTCCTGGCCGACGCTATCTTTCCAGCAGAGAACTTTCTGAGCAGTTTTACGTTCACTCATACGAACTAGATGCCGTACCCACCGGTAGCGCTCGTGGATCTAGCTATAGAGTCTCCGGATCCACACATAAGGATCCAACAATCCCCCGAAAGATTTTTTTCTCGAGCACCGCTCAGAGGTTAGAGTCCTTTTTTGTAAGCACCCACGTCGCGGATGCATATGTGAGTAACGGTAAGATCATGGTCTTATATAGTAGCAGTTTGGACGTTATGATTAGTTGCTTGGATTTGAAGAGCCTTCATAGACCATAGTGCGCTTTGTCATAGTCAACGTACATACTAGTGTCAGCTTATTGGCGATGCCGAATTCTCTCATGGCTTTGCAGAGTTCTATTCTGGCTGTACTATCATAGGCGGCTTTAAAGTCGGAGATGTGGTGGATTGAGTTTTGGAACATTTTGCCTTTGCCTGACTAATGGTGCAAATCAAGTTGTTGAATGTCTATTAGACATTTGGAATGTCGCTCCTCACTTTTTATTTGAAATTGATGAGATTATAGACAACGGAAACATCCCGGTTAATTTAACAAATCATCTCAACAAATCAGCTCGACATCCGGTAAAAAACGGCCGTTAACAAGCAGCCGTATACGCAATAATTGGTGCACGTTGTGATACCTAAAGGCCCGATTACATTGAACGAGTTTACAAGTTACTGCTGACGAGTCAGCTAGTGCGATAGTGGCGATGACGCACAGAACTTTCTACTCGCTCAGTAGCCAACTTAACTAGCGAACTAATTCCGTCATTTTGTAGACCTTGTTTTGAGCAAGTTTACAAGCTACAAGCTGGAGAATTTCGAAGTCGTCGAATTAACTAGTGCGATAGTAACGATGGCACACAAAACTTTTCACTCGCTCAGCCTGAACCTACGTTTTGTTTTTCCTCTATTCCCTCCAAAATCATGGAGACAATAATCAACAAAAAGGTAATAGGGTTTCTCAAGTCCAATCAAATCTTGAATGACAAATAATACAATTTTAGACAAAAATGTCCACATGCGACTTTGTGGTGGGTTTACAAAACGACTCAACCAAAGTATACACTGATTTGGTGAGTATAGTTTGGCTATCCTGCTATCTCATCTAAACTCGAAGATATTGTTATTGGCCTTCTTCTTAAGAGCTGGAACAAAAGATCAATTTCTGGCTGTTCAATTAAGATTCTGGCTGTTCAATTGGACTACGTCAAATCTTCTCTACCACCGAAGATCACCCTTGCAGGCGTCTGACGGGTAAAACTGTGGATAGCGGAGATATTCTTTATAAAAATTTGAAAACCTATTTCTACCGTTTTTTCGGTTTCTATAATGGTTAGAGGACATTTAAGCCATTTCGAGCTAGGATGTGAAAATTTCCCAACTCTTGAACGACCTAGATCAGCTGTATCCAAAAAATGACACTTATTTGTCAAAATTCGTGCGCCAAATTGGCCTCGAAATTTTAAATTTATAATTTTTGATCATAAATTCGTTATTTGCTACCTTAAAAACCCGCAGATACCGATTTTCCTTGCAATCGGAAAAAAATTAGTATATTGTCCATTTGAAAAAATTCGTCCGCCATATTGATGCGGCCATTTTGAATTTTTAAGTTTCGATCATTTGCCATTTTTAATTTCGGTCATATTTCGGCGGCCATTTTAAATTTTGAAAATCAGGCTTCGAGGTGCATCATGGAAGACCCCACGGACTTTCCTGCAAAAATTCGAAGGTCTGCGATGACTGGTACGAAGTGACTCTATCTATGAGGTATGAGAAGGTTCAAAGCATGAGCAAAATGTTGAAAAGTGAAAAATATTGGTATGGTTGTACACGGAGAGGTCCTGAACAATAAATATCTTGAAAGCCGAGAAAGAACAAAAGATACAAATACTGTATTTGGACATTGCTAGAAAAAAAAAAACAAATGATTCTTTGGTTTTCAAATATTTTATTATTCTAATCTTTGCATGTATATCAAAAATTCGTTAATAACGCTTTAAAAAAGAACAAAAAAGCAATCAAACGGAATGTTAATATCTGAATTGAATTATTTCGAAACTATTGAAATGGATCAAATATATATAAATATATAGGATATATATCATATATATATTTTTTGGTGGAACATTATCGGCATTATGTATATTAAAAATGGAATTGGACGTGAATGGATGTATGTGGTGTGTGTATATGTGTATATAAATAACTAAATCTAACATTCAAGTACTATGTTGGTTTTTTTTTGTTTTTAAAAGCTTCTTCCCAAAAAAAAGGAAAAACAATTTGAAAAATAATCAATTGCGATAAAAATTTTTTTTGTATAAAATAAGAAAATATATAAAATATGAACTCTGATTCTGAAGATTCGATTTAAACAACAACAGCACCGGCTTCAGATCGGCTCATAGGAAGATCGGGGCAATTTCTCCAGCTATCAGTCAATGGATCATAACATTCTACAGAGCTAATAGTTATTTGTGCTCTATAGAAATTTTCTTCGCAGGTCTAAGAAAGAATTATTCAAAATTTATTAAGGTGTTATTATTTTTTATATTATAAATAAAATTACCTGATCACCACCTGCTACATAAAGAATACCATCAGCAGCAGCAACTGCAGGAATTGCTCTACTAACAGACATTGGTGACACCATTGACCATTTATCTTCATCAAAACTGTATCGTTCAACTGTGCGAAGTACTTCCTGATGGTTGCTGTTGCCACCAACAACATACAAGTATCGATCGAGTATAGCAACACCCATTTGGCAACGTGCCGTTTGCATGCGTGACAATGGTGTCCATTCTTTGGTAACGGGATTATAACTAGGGAAATACTTTTAAAATGAATATTGTTTTTTTAATAAGATATTTTTGTTTAACCTTATTAAATCTGGCAAGTATCTACTGCATGTGTTGCATCCTCCAACAATATATATAAGTCCTTCAAAGCTGACAACACCCATACTAAATCTAGGTTCTGGCAAGTCTCCAACCATTGACCATGCATCTTTAATCGGATCATAACATTCCATAGTCCCGCCAATATCATCACCAATCCACCCGCCAATTGCCCAGAGTGTTCCGCCTAATGTACATAGGCCCATTTCACAGCGTGGAACAATCATCGGAGCAATTGGTTGCCAATTATTATTCTGCGGATCATAAACTTCTCCATTTGCTAATATTTGACTTCCTCTTTCACCACCAACAACATAAATCTTCCCATTTAAAGCAGCAACACCCGGCAATATCCTACCAATTTCCATTGGGGCCGTTTCAGACCATTCTCTTCGAAAAATATCAAATTTCGCAACTGTTGCGAAAATGCAATCTGCTGGATTCCAGCCGCTAGATGCTTCACGTCGGGAACCACCAATTATATAAATATTTTTCTTAGCTGATGCTCTGGGACAAACACGAAGTGGTACAAGCTGGCCCCGCTTTGATGCCAAATCCTTGCAGACAGATCGTAGGGCAATTTTTACAGACATATCTCGGCAATCTTTGACCGCTTGGTCTATTACGCGCACTGGAACAAGAGCTAATCGTACATGAGATAATATTTCAAAGACATAGCATCGTCTTTGGACAACGTCGTGCTTAATCCAGCGTAGTGCTGCATGAAATACTTGAGATTCACTATCTACGCGAAGTTGTTCTGATGTTAGTAGTTGCGATAGAAGCGATTGTGGAGTGTCGAGAAATTCATCTTCGACAGATATCTGATAAGATAGAGAATTTTTGTTAAAGTTATTCTTATAAAAGTCGATCAAAAGTGCACATTTTGTTTTTATCTTCAATATAATAAAACTAATATTAAAACTACGTAATCGCAACCGTGACTAACTCGAATCTCGTCATTGAAATCTTCCTAAAAGGGCAAACTTCTCTATAATCCTAAGAGAATAATCAATAGAAAATTTAAGAACCGACTCTGGAGGACTCTGACGATGTTAAAGGAGAACGCTACGAATCTTGCGTTCGTACTCTTGGATATTATACTTTGTTCGGAAGGTTGTTCCACAAACGTTCTTTCTGCCTAGTGAGTACCAATTGGGACTATCACCAAGAGTTTGATGGTGCTCTCCAACTTCATCTCGGCTTCCGCCGACGATATGTTCACATCTTTATCATAGCCGACACCACTAAAGCCATTATTGAGGCGGACTTCTTAACGAAATTCGAATTGTCCGTCGATTTCAACTGTCGGCATTTATTCTGCAACCGCACGAATTATCGAATCAACGGGTGCGCAACAATCGACTTCAACCCCGAAACAGCTCCATGCCAAATAACGGAATATACAAAGAGCTATTAACGAAGTTCTCTTCGTTAACAAAACCTCCCAACTTTAACCTTCCAGTTAAACACAATGTGCAACATCACATTGCGACTAAAGGGCAATTACCTTTAGTCACCGCTCGGCTACTCCATCGGGAGAAAATAAAGGTGGCGAAGTTAGAGCTTGACCATATTGTCCAATTGGAGATTTGTCAGCTTTCTTCGTCGTCAGCATCTTCACTTCATCTGGTCCCTAAACGGACTTATATAATTGGAGGCCATGCCACGACTACCTTTGCCATAATGCTGTTTTTGATATCCGATTCCATCCACATACAGAATTTTTTCGTTAATTTTCACGATTACACAGTTGACTTGGTACGTGCATGCCATCACATACCAATCGCCCCAGAATATGACTGCCCTCATTACGTCATTCGCCCTACATGAGTTTACATGGATGCCATTCGGCTTACGGAACGCAGCATAAACTTTTCAAAGGTTCATAAACTAAGTTACGAGAGACGATATCGCCAGTAAAACCAAGGATGAGTATACCGTTCATCTCGATGTGCTCTTTAAACGCCTCGATAACTTCGGTTTAACCATCAAGCTAGAGAAATGCCTTTTGGTGCAAAAGAGATTAAAACCGTGTTTTTTAATGAACTATATAGTTCTTCCCCATACAAATCTGAAAACCCAGGTTTTATCGGGGTTTCTATCGAGGTTTTGGGAAATTTCTTAATTTTCATATTGCATACTTTCGGGTGTTGGCATGTTGTTTCGGGGGTTGGTATGTTGCATACTTTCGGGGGTCAGAAAGACGTAATTTAAAAATAAAAACAACAGGAAAGTGATGAGAGCAAATTTATAACAAATAATTGATTTTTTAGAAGCAGATTTATTATTTTCTAGCGAGGATTTCGTGTAACAGTGCAAAAAATAACACTTCCGTTTTATTTTGAAATTTTTAAGCATCGAAGTAGGCGCTACATGAAATTTCCCTTGTCGTTTTTTTAATGAACTCGATGAAAGAACCATATAGTTCATTAAAAAACATCCCACTTTCTGGCAAATCGATCTAGAAGTTTTTGGGAATGGTGAATTTCTATAACCGATTTATACCAAAATTGGCTGAACAGTACCGATAAACGAGCATTTGAGATACCTTCTCAACCACAGGATAGGCTAACGCGGACTTTTTCTAAAGTATTGCCGGGCGGACTAGTATGGTACACGGATGGCTCTGAAACGGAGACAGGTGTGGGCGCCGGAGTCTGGAGCGAAAGCCCCAGATTCAGCAGCGCGATAAGCCTAGGCACCCTAGCAACTGTCTTTCAAGCAGAGGTGTACGCTATATTCTGGCATGCACTCATGAGAACTCAAGAAGGGCCTATCAAAATAAACGGATTTTTATCTTCTCTGATAGCCAAGCGGCAATTAGAGCGATACGGTCCAGTGGGACCAAGTCGAAATTAGATTGGGACTGCCAACGTGCTCTTGATGAGTTGGGCGTTCTCAATCAAGTTACCCTTGTCTGGGTCCCGGGTCACCGGGCATTTATCGGTCCAGAGCCGGCTATTGGGACACCGTCCAGCTTGCTACACAAAGGGCCCTGGCCGATCGAACTTTGATGAAACATAATGAACGCTGGAGGTCCGCGCCTGAATTTTGACAACTCGAAGCGGTTCCTTCCTGTGCCGTCCCCTAAGACGGCCAAGGAAATGTTTAGGCGCAGTAGGAATGCTGTCAGAACACTTGTTGGCTTGATTACCGGCCACTGTACCCTAAATTATCATTTATGGAGCATAGGAAGGGCGGAGAACCCCACATGTAGCCTTTGCCTGGAAGAGGATGTTTCTGCCATCCACGTTCTCTGTAAGTGGCCCGCAATAGCGAGGAGCAGGGTTTCTTTGTTCGAAGAGTCCCTGCTCGAACACTCAAGTCTAAGCGACAAACCACTAGGCAGACTGCTAAACTTGTTCAAGCGGTCTGGCCTACAAATATAAGCTATAGGGGTTGTAATACAATAGGCCAAATAAATAGCCGCAGTTCCTTTGGACCCAATACCTCACACAGGAAAAAAACTAGTTAAATAAAAAGTGTTATCTTTCTCAACTTACCTACTAATTTCAAAATATACTTACAGCAGGAAAATTGGCATAGACAAAATTACGAGCGCTTTTCGTTAGAGACTCACAATTATGAGCCTCAGCAAAACGTAATATCCCAAGCGCATTGGATACGTGCAGTTCGCGGCATAAGAATTCACAGCAACCATCAACAACTTCTGGCAATTGGAGCATATCAGCAGCAGCTAGTAATTCCTGTACATTAGTCTATAACCAAACAAAAAAAAACAGAAGTTAATATTAAAATTAATTGAAACTTTCTCTCAAAAAACAAAATCTCACCTGAGTAATTTCAATTCTTCCAGTATAAATAAAATCGAGTAAAATTTTGAGTATATCTGAATCGATCGTATGTAAAATCACAGATTTTTGTTTACCCTCACTTAGTCCTAGGGCAGGACGAAACATTGCCTCAAAATATTCGCTAGCCGCACTAAGTACAGCTCGATGTGCAGAAAATGTAACATCACCAGCAATTATTTCAATATCGCAAAATCTTGAATCTTCTCTTAATGAATTCAAGTTATTGAGTACTTTTTGCGGATATTGTGCACTAATATAGTATGGTCGACGGTCATTATTAGCAGCAGCAATTGCTGTATTCGTTTGTCCATCATCACGGCAAGAGTATTCATTATGGGGCGTATAAGTTTTTAAAGGTGGCATTTTGGTTTTTTGGGCTGTTAAAAGTTTTTAAAAGAGACTTTTTCTGATGTTGTCGGCGTTGTGGACTAGTAATGAAATGAATTATTTATATAATTAATAAAATTATAATACTTATTGTTAATAAACTGAAGTGGAGGTGATTTTTACTGATGATGATTTTAACTTCTGTGGAATTTAGCTCTATCTTCAATTTCACAACAAGTAGTATAATACCAAAAACCTAAATCTATTTAACTCGCAGATATTTCTTTAAAATCAAATGTAAATAAACCATTAAAAGACAAAAATAATAAACAAAAAGAAAACATTTCACAGATGATCTCTTCTCCACCATGTTTACCATTTTGCATCTTTCTAATACCTTAGATCCAATCATTCAAATGAATGCGGACGAATATGTAAAAAAAACTTCGTTCATTGATAAAAATCCTTTTATTTCTGTTTATTGTAGATGTTTTTGGCTTTTTAGTTAATATATTCTTTAAAAAAATAATTTTTTTTGGTAATTAGTGAACGCCCAAATATTTTACTCAGCTGGTTTTGACATTATGGTTGTCAAAAAACGACACATTTAGAAAGCTCCGTTATTGCTCATAAATCACACAGAAGAAAGCTTGAGAGAAAATTGGTTTGTGTTTTTGATGTTTATTGGTGTAATTGGTGAAAGTTTAAAGAAAGTGAAGAAATATTAGTTATTAACAAGGACATAATAAAAAAGCAAGCAACAAAATTAAAAAGTGATTTAAAGAATCATAGTCTACGGCAAGGCATTAGAAAATTCTGGGAAGGTTGTGGTGCTGCTTGACTTCTTCAAGAGAGCGCTCAACAACAATAGGACCGTCAAAATCGAAGCACTAGAAGCGAACATCGAGGAAGTGCTGCTGCTGAAAGTGCCCCACCCCTGGTTTCATTTTCAATGAGTAATTGTGCGGATAGACCTTGGGATAGAGCGTTTAGCCCACCGGGCACCGCCAAGAGGCATTATTTTGGGCGGATGTCATCAACATGACCCTTTCGCATCTCTAATTTGGGCGAAAGTTTGCCAGGGCTCCGTGGAGACCTCCGTCTTCTTCGTTTTCAGGATGACCTGGACAAACCGCGCCACCCTCGACCATTCCTCGGGGCCTCGGAGTATTATCTCAACAATTGTGTCCGGAGTCATGCTTCGGATCTCCTCCTTTAGCGCGCTTTGCTCGACCTTCAACCTAATATATTCGAAGTATGTATTGTTGGCATCAGCCCTCGTAAAGGCACGCCGCATCCGCCACCTTACGCTCTTTCTTCAAGTACGCATGGAAGAAATTGGGAAGGTAGTAATCAACCTCTACGAACTCCCGGTCCACCCAGCTGGCCGATCAGATCGGCTGTCCACCTGCCTCTGCAATCACCTTCCCAGCGCATTTTCCAGACCTCCATGGTGTTGACCCTGGCGATCGTTTCTCCATCGTGCACCTATCTCTGCGCACGGACTGTCTCTCTTGGGCTAGCAGGTCGATCGGAATGACTCCTACGATCACCAGCACTGCGTTTCGGAGACCGTGCGATAGGAAAACACAACACTTAGAACTCCCCGTCTCTGTACGGCAGCCACGCGCTTGCATACCACAGTGCGTCGGGCAACATCTCTGCTTGGTAGAATAAGATGGTGTCAGCCGTGCGGATGAGCAGACGTCACATGCAGGGGCTGGGACCATGAACGTTGGGCATGATCCTGCTAAGCGACGCTATTACTGCCGCTGCCGCTCGCCCCATGTTCCCCGAAGGACAGATTGTTATCAAGAATCACTCCGAGGTACTTTATGGCCCTCGCCGATTCGATTGTCGCGTTCTCCACTCCGAAATTGCGCGCCGTGTTGGTTCTCGATGGCCACAGTCGTCCATCCAGGAGGAAATTTTACGCATTGCCTGGTTGAGGTACGAGTTCAACATATCTTGCAATAATGATCACCAAGACGTCGCGTCGTCAGCGTACTCAACCAAGAAAACACATTCGGGCATGTCCAGACGCAGGAACCCATCGTAAGAAATGTTCCAACGTCAAGTCCCAGAATGGAACCCTCGGCGGCCCCAGATGTTACCTCTGCTCTTCTCAAGCCATCGTTCGTTTCGTATTCTATGAAGCGCTCGTTCAGATAATTCCCTAGCATCCTTTGCAGGTACTGAGGAAGTCTGAAGTCGCGTTCTATCACGCAAGCTCCTTGTCCGATCTAATAGAGTTGAAGGCATTCTTTACGCCTAGAGTGATCAACAGGCACACATTTCGGGAAAAGTGGTTTCCCCGCTCTCGTCCGACCTGACAGCCTGGCTGTTGGACGGCGTCAATAGTAGAGCGGCCCGGTCTGAAGCCGAACTGATAGCTAGGGCGAGATTTTTTTGTTCAGCAAACCTGTTAAATAACCGCTTTGAATTTTTAACTGGATCATTGGCCTCGATTCCCAGATCCGACGGGAGGGAAGTGAGTGCGGATTTGACACTTTGCGATTCTCAAATCCGCAGTCCCGGATTGGTTTAAATCGAAAATTCGGAGTGAAAACTCACGCGATAATGACATATACGATGTCGGATTATCTTAGGCGCATTTGTCGTTCAAATCCGCAGAAAATTTGTTGCGGATCACACTTTTACAGCGCGGAAAATGTCAAAAAGAAATTCGGGGTTGCGGATTTGAGAATCGCAAAGTGTCAAATCCGCAACTCACTTCCCCGCCGCCGGATCTGGGAATCGAGGCCATTAGTTTTTCTTGGCCAGCATGACTTAAGGCTCAAACAGACCAATCCGTTCCGTCCGTTTTTAGAAGCTGGAAATTTGACATTTCCATGACTGACCATGACTTTCCCTGAGACGAACGGAACGGTAGCCACAATAAAGCGAACAGAACGTCAAAAATAACAAAGAAGTAACATGCGGAACGGCTTGGTTCTGTGAGTCTTTAATCTTCTTCTCTTATTTATTACATTTTGTTATATAATATTTCAAGTAATTTTAATAAAATTCATGATTTCTTTTCATATTAAAAACTACGATAAATTTAAAAAGCTTCGAACGAACACTACAAAAAAAACACCTTTTGAAAATCAAATATTTCCATATAAATCCGACATCCAGATGTCGTTCAAAACGAATAAAAGCTTTCATTTCTACCGTGCGAAAAATTTTTATGACATACATTTTTTTGCGTGTGAGTAATTTCTGACAGTTTCGCTGTTGCTATCATTTCGTGAACTGTGGGGTGGCGTCTTTCCTTTTGTTTTATTTTTTGGGTGAAAAATATATTGTAAAAAAAAGTGATACAAGTATTTTATTTATATTTTAAAATCTCGAAATTATAATTATAAAAAGTATATAAATTCCATAATTAAATCTCTAAAAAGGTTGTGAAGTAAATATTTTATGAAAAAATAATGCATTTGTGTTCAAAATTAATTGCAATCGCTCCGATTACCTTACGAACTGCATCATGTATTAATAATTTTAATAAATGTAAAAGTGTTTTAATTAATACGAGAACGTTAACAACTACTGCAGCGGGATTATATTCAAAATTCACTGTACGAGATCCTCATACAATACCTGCTGGTGTAGCTGCATCAACAATATTAACCGATGAAAGGGCATACGAGCTGCTACTAACATTGGATGATAAGGAAATACTATCGGTGAAAAATGCTCTTGAACGATATGAAGCGAAAAAGATCAAAGAAGGGTTTGAAGGTGAATCCCTAATGCTTCAGTATCCGAACATAATTATTCCCAAAAAAAAAATTATAATATATATTTACAAATCAAAATTTTTCAGTCACTCATGTAAAAATAATTCTATCTTCCTTTTTAATGCATATATATAAAAAACAAGCAAAAAAAAAATAAGAATATCATCATCATCTCCACATTTTCTCATCCTCACAATTTTGTCCGATTGTCTTCAGTTTCATCTTTTGTAATTACAGTTTTGCACAAAATACCTTCATATCGTAATCTTCTAAGTCTCTACTGTACCTCACTACTTACCTTGTAGACAGAACAAAGTAAATACGAATTTGTCAACTTAACAAAACCCTAAAAAAAGAATTTGTCTTTATATGTTTTAATATATTTTGGTGTTTTCTTATGTAAAATCCATGTACGTACGAAATGTTCTATATTTTATAACAAACGAATCACTTTCTTGAACGGAAATGCATTAACAAATTTATTTCATTAGATTTACTCTCGTATTTACAAAATCGTTATTATCAATGTGGCTCCAGGCAATGAACCTCTTTTTATGTGTAAAATTGCATTGCTTTATCACAAAAAAAAAAAGAAAAATCATTTCAATATTTTATGTCCATTTCAAAGCGCTTAATTTTGGATGTTTCCTTTTATACATATAGTGCCAAGGATGTGGATTACTTCCATTCATTCACAAGTCGTCGTGTAAACAAAAGAGAGAATTATAAATAAAATTCTAATTACCTTGAATTATTCAAGTTTAAAGTGGCGTCACTGCAGTCTAATTACTATGTATACATATCTCTGCAAAGTCTTACGAGAGCTTAGAAAATTAATGTTACCGAATCATCTATTTATAGAATTTTGTGTTTAGAGATTCACATGTAAAAAAAGCCAGATTGCACTCGTTTTTAGGATGGGCGAAATGGGTATTGCTTAATCTTCCTTGTTTATTTGGATAAAGAGGGCAGGTATAGCAGGAATACACTATGAATAGGGTTTGTTGGGGCCGTGTAGAACTTAATTTGTTAGATCCGTCGGGTTTGTGTTCCAGGTATTTGATGTTTTATGCTTAAATATATCCAGATTTGTCATTAATTAATTATTAAAACAAACGAATATTATTATAATCATTCATCATTAATGATGAAAAGAATATAGAAAAGATAAATATTTGTCTAAACTTTATTTGGAAGAACAAATAAATAATCTATTCATAATATAAACAAAACATGTAGAACAACAGAACAAAAACCGGATAAATCGCAATTTTTCAAAATATTATAGCCTAACTCAACAAACAAATGTAACTACATACACTATTTCCTTGTAATTTTTGAAACTCTTTGAGTATTGTTTTAGTTTTGGTCCAGTCGAGATTGTTTAATACCCATATTTCGAGCTAGCTTCTTTGTATAAATTGAAAATGGAACTATAACTTTGAAAAGTTAGATTTCCGGTTTTGTTCCACCCGCGACGTTGGATTTATCCGGTTTTGTTCCACTAAAATTTGGATTTATCTCCACTTGAGCCACAGAGAAATCATAACCTGTAATGGCAAGAAGTTGTCAGTAAAAGATTGAATGTATTGATCAATAATTAAAGCAAGTTATGGCAAGTTTTTTTGTTTTTGAAATGCACTCTTTTGAACTTTGTCTTCGATTTTACTGAGTCGTTGTATGAAAATTCGTTTCAGATCATGCATTTCAGTAATTTTCTTGAATTTGTCTTCTAAGGTAGTGAACTTTTTATAAAGGACCCCGCAAACTTTCTATGGAAAAACGGTCTCCGTCAAATCACTTGATATTGTGATATTAGATTCTTCGTACCCTTCTGATGAAAAGTCATTACGGGCACGAAGCACGAAACCTGAAATTTTTAGTCCAAAATGCCCTTTGAAATCTTCGACTTCGGCCGAAAATCAATTTTTTTCGATGTAGGTTTTTGCTTCTTTTTTTATTATTTTCCATCAAATTGTCGCTTGAATGCATTAAATATCGTATTTCAACAACACACAATCACTATTTTGCATAAAAAAAGTAAATTTTTTTTTTTTTCAAAATTCAATTTTTGCAAAGGGACATTGCTATCGTTATAAATGTTTTCGTACTAACATGACGCGATTATTTTTTTATTCTTTAGTTGAAAGATCAGTATCAGTCAAACATAAAAAATTGATTTTCGGCCGAAGTCGAAGTTTTCAAAGGGCATTTTGGACTACAAATTTCAGGTTTCGTGCTTCGTGCCCGTGATGACTTTTCATCAGGAGGGTACGAAGAATCTAATATCACAATATCAAGTGATTTGACGGAGACCGTTTTTCCATAGAAAGTTTGCGGGGTCCTTTCTCAAGAATTATTCTTTCTTTGCTACCACCGGATGTATCTTCAATTCCTTTTCAATCTTGCCGAACACACGATCGGCAGGAAGAGAATTCTGCGCTCGAGCAAGAAAAGTTATTAAAATTTGTTTTATTTGGGTGAGGGAATCGTTCTTCATGCAGTGCAGAAGTATGTTCACGTTTTGGCTGTTCATCCGCTGTCCCCATTTATCAGTAAAGAAATGAGTATTTAAGTTAAATGGTAATTGCCTTGGCGAGAGTCAGTCATACCTTTAACGGTCGGGCGCCAGTCGGCATGACCGTCCTCACCACAATATCACAAATAAACTGTTAACATAATATCCTCTACTTGCGGCGAGATATGCCACTGAGTTGAAATCCCCGGGCAATATTTCCGAACTCATACAACACCCAAGAGTTTAAACGCAAGGTTCACCACCATCTCTTCCAACACCCACCCGACTCCCCCTAATTTATCCTATCTTTCTTTCTATCCTTCGAGCTAAGCTTACTACTAGACGTTGCACCATGATATGTACGACATGACGGACTAGTACTACAAAGGGTGACACCTAAGTTTAGACTATCATATAAAAAAACACACATTAGGGTGATCCGCTCGACGGATGAGGTGGGTTTCGTATCACTCGGGGATTAAGGCGGCAATTACACACAAAGCTAAACCTATCGACGCGTGTACTGCACACCTGTGCACTTTCGACCACCATCCACTTACTTGTCTCCTGGGTGTCCCAGTTCGGGGATTAGCGCAGAGCACTTAGTGGAGAAAAGAGAGTAGCTGTAGCAAATATTCGGGGAGAAGGGGTGGAGGAGTTTCTCCTGCCGCTAAGCCATCCTGTTATACGTTTAGCCAGTCAACCTGAAAAACTCAATAAAAAATACTTCGATTCAACAACAAAAATCCACAGTTTCTCCCAACTAGCATTTTAATAATAACCATTTAACAACATATACCATTAAAATCAACAGCTTTTAACTTCCTCCAGCTCCTCGAATACACTATTATACCTCATATTGTAGCTATCTATCGTGAAGTTGGTCCTTAGGCGTGTCCTTTCTGATCTAGTCAGCAACATTGCTTTAGTTTTGTCTTGATTAATTGTTAAACCCATATTTTTAGCGGCGTTTTCTAGACTTCCTTTGTTCCTAATAGTGATCTACTTACTATGTTCAGATCATCAGCGTAACCCAATATTTGCACCGTCTTGTTAATTAATGTTCCATTCTTGTCTAAAGCTGTTCTTCTGATAGCAGCATCTAGGGCTAAGATGAATAACATCGGTGCTAGACCATCTCCCTGTTTGAGTCCTTGTTTAACGTGGAAGCCTTCAGTTAACGAATTTTAACCTTTACTTGAGCTATTGAATCCTGTTATAAGGAAATACTGTGATTACCTTTCATATCTACTATACAGTAGTTATAAACACCTATTTGTCGCATATAGTACCATTCCTGGATAGGCGTTTTTAGCAGCTACTGCAAATTAAATCAAATACTCAAAGTTTTCTCAGGGCGTAAAGTGGTCGGATTTCCGAAAAAGCTGGACAAAGGTGTAAATTTCAGTCTTCGGTATAAATTGATACTACAGAATAACTGAAAATAGGTGTAATCCCAAGAGATCTCTTACTGTGTGAAGTTGCAAAATACGTAGAGTAGTGTCAAGTTTCAATTTCAGAAAAGAAAATCGGAGATAGATCCTGCTGCTGCTGCAACTTCATTAGCTCAGAGAATCGTCTAATGAAGAAAATGAACCCAGATAGAAACCACCACAATAAACAGTTTAGGAGATATCGGTGATTGAAACGGTCGGTTTTATGGTGTCGACTCACTATCACAAAGCGTGCAATTTGAACGTTGACGTCAAGAAATATAAAAATTGTGGTGTAATATGGTGGTCTCAACTCTCAACGTTCAGGCAGTTCAAGTTTTTATCATTAGATACTTACGTCGAATCCCAAAAATCTGTTGGCAAGAAAGAATTACAAATGAAGAACTATTGGCCTGTGCCGACCAAGGAAGAATAGACGACGAAATCGGGCAAAGGAAAAGGAATTGGATTAGTTACACCTTGGGACGTGAAAACAAGAATCTAGCCAAACAGACCTTTGACTGGAATCCGCAAGGAACCCAACGATTTGTAAAACCTAGAAGAACGTGGAGGAGAATTTGTTAACAGAGGCTAAAAAATTGGGGGTCCTGGAAGGAGCTGAGAAGTGTCGCACAAAATAGACTCCACTGGAGGGCAACTGTTTCCGCCCTATGCCTCATGAGGGATTGAAGAAGAAGAAGATACTAAGGATGTGTTCCCAAATAGAGCCCAGCTATGGGCCAGTGTTAATGAGGTCTTAAATCGCACGCGATTCTGTATTTTTTCAATACCAATTGCGTACGATTTAAGACGCCATTAGCTCTGGCCAATATGCTAGATTTTACTTCGGAACACAGACTAAGTAATTTGGTGCCATAACAAAAACATGTAGCTCAAAAATCGAATAAAAGAGATTCACAATGTTGTTTTCAATTAATTTTCTGGAGCTGTTGAGTCCTGAGGACTTGTATCAGCCTTTCACTCCTTTAGACAACTTGCTATCTCCACCAATTCTCTTGTTTCTTGCATTATCTCTTAATTTGCTAACTTTTCAGCGTGCAGCTTTATCTGACTGCTGTTGTTCAACTAGTTGTTTCGTCCTTACTTTCACCAGAGGTCCCGGGTTCGAATCCCGGCCAGCCCCACGGTCCTTCGCCTTTTCCACTTTCCCACCTACATAACTTTCCTTCTTTCTTCTTCCCTCTTTACATTCCTGATTCCTTCTGTCATAGCCTTAGTTAGCCCTTCCCCGCTTCACCAAAGCGCATGTCATCGATTGGTTGATGAGATTCAACTCGTTTCAGGAGGCATAACACTCCAGCGAGTTGTTTCTCGATGCCCCGATGACAAAGTCGCCAGTAATGGTTGGGAGTAGGTGGACTGCAAAATATCGCTGGTAGGTTGTGACAGTTCCTTTCTTCCCCGACTAGAGCTGCTGTTCGACATTGCACTCTATATGAAGAAAATAGATTGTCGACTTAGTATAAAGGGCGTTTCCTGTGACTCTAGTCTTTCACATAAAAAAAAAAAAAAAAAAAAAAAAACATATCTTCAATTAACTGGAACATGTTCAGTTTAATTATATTGCCTGCCATACGGTGTGGTCCATCTCCATTCATGAAGTTTGTTTTTCGGCCCATTTATTTGACTTTATAACTAATAAATCAAACACTAAATAGTTTCAAATATCTGAATACACCAAAATTATCCAGAATAATAAAAGCATATTCTGACTCGCCAATAAACATAGACCAAAGCATGTGTTTGGTTGATCTGTGCATTTCTCCATCTAATACGCAGCTGAATCGTTAAATATGAACGAGTTGGTGAAAGTTTTGTGTATACAGGAAATCGATATCTCTCATACAAAACGAAAAGCCGCAGCTTCTGGGAATTTTGCACATCAAAAGGGATCAAGTTTTACGGTGATAATTGTGCGTATGGATAATGTTGAAGCGGGGCTTCTGTTGCAATTATAATTTAGAAGAGGTGCATGCTTGCTAGAAACGAAGGTTGCACAAGGATCTCAGTTACTTCAGTATTTTCCATGTTATCGTTGGAAATTCGTTGTTTTTCAAACGGATCTTTATGAATATTTGACGATTTCCTTTTGTCCATGTTTTTTTGACTCTGAATAAAATACCCGGGCATAAAATGTGACATTGTTGAAGTTATTACGAATTAATTTGAGGGTGCGCATTAAGGTTTTAAATTTCTTCTCAAACTTTGTTTATTACAGGGTAGGGATGGGCAAGTCTCACAACATTTTCAACAAAGATTTTTGGCCTCAAAACTATTCTTTATATCTTCTATACATTCATTAATATCTCTCCTGGTAAAGATAAGAAATGTACTCACAGCTAAGGAATACCCTCGTGTGTGCCTCCCAAACAACTGCGAATGCCTCCTCAATAAGTCAAAATAATATATTCATGTCTTCACTAAACATTCTTGGAATCAATTTATTTTCTACAGAGGTATGGTATTACAAAAGTCGAAGGTAACTCACAATATTTTTCTTATTCTTCTTCCTGTACTTGGATTCCTAAAATGTTATTTCTCTGGCTAAAACAACAACAATAAAGGAAACGTGTTAAGTTATGCGTAAACGCATCTGTAACCCACCTGGATGCTATAACAAAAGAAATTTCCAGACGCGAATGGCGTGCTATATGAATTTACCTCATATCCCAACTCGCCCAAGTTGTCCGAAATTAAGGGAAAGTTGATAGAAGAAGTGTACAAGTTTTACACGCACTATGTACACAACTTGCTTTTGTAGCACGAGGATACGGAAAGGATCAAAGCCAGCAGGTATGCTAGACGAAACCTTGCAGGGATCACAACATCCTGCTGATATGAAGAAATAGGGTCGTTTTAAGTAAATATTGGAGAAAAGTAGTTTTTTTGTAGTGTTAACTTTTAAAGTTAGTTTTTATTAAAAAAAAATAGTATGATCTCTTAGATTCATTTTATATTATATCAAGTTGAAAAGCAATAATCATATTTACATTGACTCAAAGTAAATTTATTTCAGCTCTGCTATGATTACTTGGCAACATTTACTCGGGCATATATTTAGCGAAAGCAGCTCCATATTCATATTTTTATGACAGTATGAAATTTTTTTATTTCAAATTTTAGTCCTTGTGTATGACATTGAGCTGAAGGCATGATATGAATTTTAAGTATTTAAACCTGAGAAAAGTGGACTATATTCGTATTCTCCAACACACCTCTTCCGAGTATAAAATGAACCTCTGTACAAATTATGTCGTTTATGATTCTGAACTTTAAGGATTGTAGATTTTTAAATAGACTTCTTTTGTATAATTCCAAAAACAAGGATAATGAAGTAGATACGCCTATCATTTCGTTGTTTAAACTCCAAGCAAATATACGAGGTGTGGAAAATAAGTTCCGGGAATTTAGTTATAATTCGAAAACTGGTAACACTGCGTATTTTGTATATACATGTCTAGAGGGCAGTGACCTTTCAGTTTGTGTTTTATGCGTGTTTTTTGGAAGTGCTTTTTTAAAGTCGCGTCACGAAACGCACCATATGCACCAAATGCACCACGACAACGCGCCGGCCCATTCCTCATTAGTTGTGCGTGAGTTTTTGGCAAACAAAGGCATTCCAACGTTGCCGCAGCCACCCTATAGCCCTGATATAGCCCCCTGCGACTTTTTCTTATTCCCCAAGATGAAGTCGTACCTCAAGGGAATTCACCATGGTGGCGTACAGGAGGTCAAGGAAGCCGTAACAAGGGTGCTGAACGGTCTAACGTCGGAGGATTACCAAGGGTGCTTCCAATCATGGGAGCAACGTTGGAAACGTTGTGTAGAGTTAGAGGGAGACTATTGTGAAGGTCGATAATAAACTTTTGATTAAAACTTAATTTTTTCGTGTTTTATTGACGAATTCCCGGAACTTAATTGCCACACCTCGTACACAACTTTGAATATAAAAATAAAAAAACCAAGTGCCTTAGCCCCAGCAGCTATTTCAATGTTATTTTCTTTAGTCTCGTATGAAATCTGGCTGCAATAATTCTATGGGTATGAGGTATGATGCCTAATCCACTTTCGCTTGCTACTTGGCTAGCTGAAAATATGAACTTGTTATTATTACGCCATATTGGGGCCATATTATTTCATCTATTCAAACAATTATCATCATAATCATTGGCGCCATTAAGCCTTTGCCTTCTCAATTTCTCGGCCTTGCGTCCATTTTTATGTCATATTTATATCTCTCTCAGGGTCTTCCTTGTGACTTCTTCCCACTGGTGTTTGGACTAACAGGATTTTTGGGGTTCGCTTTTTCAGGCATTATCTTAACATGTTCGATCCAGCGTAGGCGTGAGATATGTCAGGTTCTTTATATATTTAGTACAACTCGTATCTCTAGACACCCTTCTATTAGGGATTCATATATCGTCTATTTTCATTGATGTTAAGTCCAGCATTCGATACTATTTTTTTAGCGCCACATTAGCTTCCTTAGCTACAGCTATTGTCCGGCCTATGATGTCTATGTCATCTGCATAAGTCATAAGCTGAACAGGCTTGTCTAGAATTGTCCTTCTGGTTTCAATACATATCTCTCGGGCGGTGAGTAATGTGATTCCTTTGTAGTTGGAACATCAAGTGTGGAAGTGTCGAACGGCGTGAAAGGTGATTGTGTTGCAATTACCTTGGAAATGGGCAGAAAATTGTTCCGATCCTCATTTGTTGGACCAAACGAAGTCATTTGGAAGCAACTATTGAAATTTATTCTCTCGCAATTGGTTTCTACAGACCAATGATGTCTCATTCGATGTATATCACCTTCTATTGCCGCTTTCTTCTTGTGTAAGTGTTGAACGTGTTTGTGATAATCGATTCGACAATCGATCCATTGTTCAGCAGCTCGATTAGATCTAAAATTAGTTTTTTGTTTTGTAGCATTGTCGTTTCGTTTTGCGATGCGGAGAATCAAAATTCAACTGAAAATCTACAATTAGATTCACTGTTCTGTTACTGTATAACCGTTGGTCATTTCAGAACTCACCCTACATCGTACGTAAATCTGTGAATTTGTTCGAGATTACGCGATAAAGCGATGAACTTACAACAAAATCATAATTCAACTGCCAATAAACAACTGAGTCGAATTTTCGTCAGTATTAAACCAGATTGATTTAATTCACAATTTTGAACATCACGTCGCGAAACGACACAAAAGTAAAAACAAATGCAATTTTATTTTAATTTAGGAATGTGTTTTTCCTGAATTTTCCAATTTTCCGCGTAACTTTTCTTGAACTTGAATGTTTCTTTCCCTAAAAACCTTATTCGAACTATTACGATCAAGCCATTCTCAAGTGAGCTTACCTCGGTGAACCAGCAAAAACCGAAGGAGAATATTATACAACCAGTTGAAATGTCAATGGATTTACCATTGCCAATGTCCAGCAAATGTTTCTCCAGATTAGTCGTTCTGCAATTCAGCACGTATGTTCATACTTAATTTGAGTGTCTGGACGTGCTTCCACAGAACGGGTGACTTCAAACATGCATTAAGCTCATCGGCTGGTGTTTACCGTGAAATCAGTGGCAATGTTTGGTGAAAATCACCTTCCAATAGAATAATAGCAGCACGAATTCGATTTTGATTGTTTCGTAGATTCTTCTATTGTTCGGTCTAATGCCTCCAAAGACACAGTGTGCGGTGCGATGAAAAATCACAAATTAACCGAAAATAGACAATGTTGTTACTATAATTTCAATTTCATTTAAGGTGAAATGTGATTTGGACCAAAGTTCCACTTATCTATTCTATCTTTCAATCTGGAACCACACAAACACATTCCCAAATTTTCATTCAAATCGTTTGGATGGTTTCGGAGATAGGCGTGTACGAACATCGTGACCCGTAATTTTTTTTATATAAAGATATACGTTGTCCAGCTTTCACGATCTGAACGTAAGGCTTGGATATTGAGAGCCCATCAGAGATAGTTCATCATAGTTGCACCAATTCATCATATTTATAGTGTGCATAAAAACTGTATGTAGGTAATAAAGGATTACTCGCGCAGAATTATATTTTTGAAAAATGTGGTTCATCTTTGAAGATTACGGTGAGTCTTGCTCCTATACTTGCATTGTCCAAAAACCACCAACAATTATTTGTAGAAACTACCGAAGAAATTCGCCGAAGCTGCTGTATGTGTAGTATGGAATTAACTCTCAGGTGTCTCAGGTGTAAGAAGCTCAGGTGTCAACCTTTATACTATCAGTCCGTCATCTCGTTCACGTCATTCTAATGATTATTATTGATAAATGTATTACATTCCTTAACTAAATCTACATAATCCCCGATCACGCCCTTCCCTGCTGCAGATAATGATTGAATCAAAATTCATCAACGAACATTTCGCACTGTTTTTACGAACACTTTCGCCTTCAATTGTATTGTGCCGGTGGGTTTTATTGCATTACAGGTGGGCTACATTTGAATAAATTTTAACAATAAAAGTAACTATTAAAGCACTTGGAGTCTGTGTTTCCCAGTTATGACATCATTTCCTTATGCCAAACGTTAGCACATCGCTTGTTATTTAATTTTAAATATTTTTATTCTTGTCGCAATCGAATAAAAGTGTAATGAAAATAAATTGCAAACTAAAATGTTGGAATGTGTGTAGCCAACCAACCAACAGAGCGAAATTGATTTGTAAAAGTGTTAAATTGAATAGCAAATAAGGAATTATCCCAAAGGGGGAATTTTAATTTGCAAAGTTTTAATTTCGTTAGGTGACAACCCCTTGTTCATAGATATTGTAAAATACCTTTATAAATCCTTTACACCGTTTGTTATTAATGCGATTTTTACAGAAACATTTTTTTTTATGAAATGTTTTACCGTAGTTTTTAATTAAAAAACTTTTTAACAGATAAACTAGGTGAAAAACTGTTATAACTTTGTGACACTGTTCTTAAGAAAGAAACCAGCCTCAGGTGTTTCTCTTATCGTATTCCAGAGCCACAATATCATAACTATCACGACACTTTTGGAGGAGGGTTAATATCACCTGAAGTTGACACTAATCAGTAATCAATAATCTGATGTCTGTGGATATACTCTACTCTAGCCCATAACTTGTGTTCTCATAGGAGAATTGCTATTAAGAATGATGTTAAATGAGATATCATTGTCATCTTGAGATAATTGTCTTTACGGTTGATGATTGTCAACGGAGGATGATTTTAGTTATATTGTACATGAGTTAAATTTAACTCCCCCAACCATGTCATATTCTTGTATTTCTGTTTACGATGACACCATCCATCCATCCAATGGCGCTACAGCCCAAATCGAGCCTTGGCCTCCTCTAGGGCATTTCTCCAAGTCTGACGGTTCCTTGCAGCAGTTCTCCAGTTCCGAATGTTCAGCATTGTCTCTGCGTCAGCCGTCACAGAGTCCATCCATCTTCTCCTGGGTCTACCTACTGGTCTGTTTCCTGGAATTTCGGCCACCATAAGCCGTTTTGGGATACGGTTATCATTCATCCTGACTACGTGGCCGGCTAGTCTTAGTCTGTTGATTTTTATAAACGTTGAGAGTTCTGGGTCGTCAAAAATTTCATACAACTCGTTGTTGTATCTCCTTCGCCATATCCCATCCTCTCTCGTTGGGCCTATTATGCATCTGAGCACCTTCCTCTCAAACCTGTTGACTTGTTCCTCTATCTCCTGGGTCATAGTCCAAGTCTCGCTGCCATAGCACAGTACTGGTCGTATTACTGTTTTGTAGAGTGAGAGTTTCGTTTTTCTGTGCACAAATCTTGAGTGCAATATTTGTTTTTGGGCATAAAAAGCTCTATTAGCCAGTAGTATTCGTCTAGTTACTTCTTCCTTTTCATCGTTTCTTTTTGTAATTGTAGACCCAAGGTAGACTGTTTTATCGACTACTTCTAGATTATGTTCGTCGATAGTTATATTTCTTCCCATTCTAAATCTTCCAGCTCTGGATTTTTACGATGACACGATTGGTGATAATTGATATGTGAAGTTAACAGGATAGAGAAGTCTCTTATGTCATTGAAAACTTTGGTCTGTATTATATGAAACCAAAACAATACAGAACAATTCATATTTCATCTTAAATTTTACATGCTTATGGGTATCTAAATAGAATAGTTTTCAAGAATTCCAGAAATTAGGGGTCGTCCATAAATTACGTGAGGCGATTTTTGCGATTTTTCGACCCCCCTCTCTTTTCGTGAGATGTCGTGAGCTACAGTCTACAGCCCTTATCTTTGCCCACACTCCGATTTAGAAATTCGTTTATTGCAAGAACAAGTCGACTGTGGAACAACCTATCACAGTCAGTATTCCCAAACTCATACAACACCCAAGAGTTCAAACGCAAGTTTCACCATCATCTCCTCCAACACCCATCCGACTCGCGCTAATCTATCCTTCGGGCGTGTGTACGACATGATGGACTAGTAGTACAAAGGGTGGCACCTAAGCTTAGACTATTACATAATAAAACGCATGCTCAACGAGAATTTCATTACGCTAAAATTCGGCGTAGGCCCTTCCTGTAGTTCTATATATGTATTCTAAGGGTCTTTTCGCGGGTCAGTGTTACTTGACTCGTACGCCGCAGCATTCGTCGAGTTGCGCGTTTGGCTGGCCGCTGACAGTTAAACAATCGAGGGGCTACTATGCTACTTTCTGGCGTTCGCATAATTTTTTTTGTGTAGGATTTAACCACATATCCAAGCCCCTTTCACACACAGATTGACGGCAGGCCGTGTCCTGGACGCTTTGGCCTTAAAGACAAATATCATCACACACTCACTGGCCGCCAACTGGATGGGGCCTGCAGTCCAAGAAAACTGACAAAAATCTTTATGAGTGTGGGCATTTATCGTCAGTTTGTGCCTGAAGATCTGAACTTATATTCAGTCTTAGTTCGTGAATTTACGGCACGAATTCACGCCGTATTCATTCAGAACTCAAAATCATCCACAGTCGCGTTCGCGCTTGTTCGCGGGTGTTCACGGTGTGAGCCTGGAGCCCCCTTAAGGCAGCAACAGAGTGGCGCGGCGAATTCACGCCGTATCCATTCGGAACTGAAAGAATGGTGCGAAAACCATCCACAGTCGCGTTCGCGCTTGTTCGCGGTTGTACACGGCGTGAGTCTGGAGCCTCCTTAATGCACAAACAGATTGGCGCGGAAGCGGTGACGGTGTCAGCCGGCGAGAGAATTTCCCATATATATAATTTCTTCGCGCCGCTTGCCCACTATGTTAGCAAATATGGTGGTCCGTGTATTTTAAACGTTTCTCCGCTTCCGCCAGATGTTTGTGCCTTTAGGCTAGTGACATACGATTAGATTTTTCCCAGACCGAGTTTTTTTTCGTGGCAAATGGAACTCAAGCAATTAGGTTAGCTTCGACATACGTTAAGGTTAAAACCGAATCGGTTTCAGAACCGAAAAGCATGATCGCATCTTTGTGTCGGACTGTCTCGTTTCGAAGGCGATCGCGGAGTGAGACACCGAGGATCTGCCTCAAGCATCGGTTGAGAAGTGTCCACGTTTCAGATCCATAAAGAAGAATCGGAAGAATCAACGATCGGTAAAGGCATACTTTTGTTTTGAATGAAATATTTGTTCGTTTCCATATGCGCCACTTGAGCGAGGCGAATGTTGCTGTAGCCTGGCCGATGCGGCTGTGAACGTCGGCCGTCAATGCCACTTTCGTTTCCTTAACCAATGATCCCAAATATTTGAACATCGGAACCTGTTCGATTTGGGTTCCATCGAGGTGAACACTGGCCCTCGATCCGTCCGTTAACAAACTACTATGCCAAACTGTCGTCTTGACCCGTGGGTCTGTAGGGAATCATGACGTCAGACTGAGTATTGTGTGGCCTTCATAGGGCCGTGCCTGCCGACCTGTCCTGCCGGAGGCATGTAAGTTATGGGGTTCTTTAGTGGAGAAACATGCTTTACTTAATTTAACTCAGTTTTCTAGCAATTATACAACGTTTCTTGAGGAAAAAAATTAAGTTATATTTGTCGAGACCCCCCCTCCATTAAGTGAGATTGGGTGAGATTCGGCTCGACCCCCTCCCCCTAAACCCCTTACGTTATCAATGGACGACCCCTTATTTCAATTATATAAGTCCCTTGTTTCTTAAAAATACATTTTAAACCCATTAATTTTTTAATACAGATTTTTACAGAACTCTACTTTTCCCCCCATTAAATAAATAATTAATATAAATTCAAGCAAAAACATAGCGCACCAAATTTTCTGCTGAAATACACTTAATTAATCTGAATTTATTTCTACTAAACGAGAAATATGGAAGCACAAACCTGTTGCATTATTCTTTTCGCCTAAATAAGCACGAACATCCTGATATGAATAAGGAATAGCTAATTCCCACCTTTCCCTCCATCTTTCTACCCTTAAGAATAAGAAGACCTTATTCACACTGAATAGTATTTGTGCGCTTGTTTGTTTACAAGGCAAATTTCCATAACGAACTACGTTACATAATAACAGTTGATGTTTAACTTTGTGCCAAAGGAAGTAAAGATAAGAGATGTTGTTTTGGTTCGCTTAACGAGATCATATCCAGTCTATTCAGAAGGTTGTCCTGCTTTTTTCTGCTTTATTCTTTGATTTTTTGAAAATTAATTAAGATTATCTAAAAAAAGAGAGAAGGTACAGATTTCAATTTCTTTTCATTTTTATTTAAAATATTTATTTAAGTAAATTTGTTTTTAGATATTCATCTATGTATCTGTTGCTTGGAGGTATTTCGGTATTATCTTATCTTTTTAAAAGGACATCTTTGTGAAAGTGAAAGTCTTTCTTTGTATAAGATGTTTTACGTAAATATATACAGCTTTATTTTAATAATTTTCTCAAATTTATTATTTTTATTAGAAACATTTTTTTAAAGGATCGAAAATTACTTAAAAGGAATATAATGCGAAAGAGATGCCTTCCTCCTACAAAAATGCAAACAATCTTTTTAATAACATTTTTCATAACATTATCTTACATATATCCCGACCTATGATAATCCATTTATATTTAACCACGATAATAATTTGTTGGAATTGATATAGTGTTTGTGGCCTATTAGCATGCACCATGCGCCCTCTCTAAATATCCACACATAGAAACAAACGCCTGTGGGTGGTTAATTTGGCGCTGTGGGAATCAATCAATAACACAATTCCCGCAGATGATTTGCTTTGGAAACACTTTATGCGGTAATTGCATTGTGTCGATGGGTATACGAACGAGTATGCGATGTGACATTTCCTATTGAAATCACACGTGAGGTAATCTTAAAGCATCCGATTCTGGTTGTGAAATAGTTTGTTAAGCATGAGAACCCTAGCGTAGCGGTGCGAGGATAGAAAAGAGCGGATGCAAAAGGAGCTTGTTTCACTACGTTTTCAGGAAATTTCAGACTTTTCAGGAAACGAGCGAACAATTTTATCTATTTCATGTCAGATGTTCTCTTTTAGGGATGCCAAAGTCTGTGGCTTACGCGAAAAAAGAAGTCTTCAATAGTCGCCGATCAGTCGATTTTGCGGTGCAATGGAATTGATTAAAGGAGACGTGAAAAACTTTGAGGAAATGTCTTAGAGGCACTGTGACTACGGATACAGAATCGGTACTCAATTCTCTACTCATATGAGTGTTTGTCTTTCGATTCTACTCATATCAGTACTCGATACTTTTGACCGAGTACTTTTAAAACTAGTTCAATCGTGCAGTGCAGCGAATGTGACAACTCATATTAAATTCCCTGCCTTTCACTGCACTGTACTTCTCTGCCTTGCCGTCACATATTGAGTTTATGTCCGATTAGCATTTGGGGAGGGGGTGCAAACAGACCCCTTATGAGCCCAGCCCGACCCCCCACATGTAGACCCCGTGTGGATTGCTCTATATAATAAGCTCCACACAAAGGATCTAACGCCTTGCCTCATTCGCGCCTCCTCTTAAGGAATGCCCTTTTTGGCCCCTTTGAGGAAAAATCATTGCTCAGCGATTCCGAGTGGAAAAAGAAGGCCGAAGAATTTGAGAATTTCTGAGTAATAACTACACCAGTATCGAAAACTTTATATTTTTAAATGCAAGTGTCATTTTACCAATAAGGTCTCCTAACTAAGTACTGTTGCTGCTTAATCTCTGTAATCGCACCAGAACCGCTCTATTGAGTATGCTAAATAATACCCTTGCCTGTAATATGAAGAAATGCAACAACAAAAACTAAAGCTTTATATGAATTAAACTAAGGCGTAATTCTCTGGCTTCGCCGACCTCAGTTCAATAATGCTCAATTCAATCTACAAAAGTAGCTTCACCGGCTAAAGTCCAGATCAAGTTCAGTTCGTGCTTGAAATTGTTGTTGCTTTTTCGCCAGAAGACACAAATACAAAAGCCCACAGCAGAGCAGCAAACTTTTACGTTCAACTGGGCGAACTAAGGTTTGTTTATCCTCAGTTGAACATGTGGAAATTGTATGCGAATTGAGGTTTTTTTTAAAGTTCGTTAATTTGCTCGAACTTGCGCCGTTCGACCAGTGAAGCCGGGTATTTCTTTAAAGCTTCAGAATCATATCTCAACTTTCCTTCGGAACAGGAGGCTTAATCTCCTCATCACTTTAACCTCACAATCGTCCAGCAAATGCTCGGCTGTGTCGGGAGCTGCTCCAAAAAACCATCAGCTAAAATCAACTAGCTGGCCTATTTTGCCTAAATATAGCAGTCTTGACAGATTGGCCCAGCCGGTAGTTAAATTGCAAGCAGCGAAGTGTGTTCGGTCTATGATCTATTCTAATATGCTTGTTCTAAAACCTTCTGCAAAGTATTCAAGAGAAAGGAAGCGATGTTGATGACATTTTGCTTCCTTGTATAATCTTTGGAAAACGACAATGAATACTATGTATATGCTTCTTCGACAATTCCCTATCTATAGAAGTATTGCTATTATATATACGGATTTATCGGTATTTTTACGGGTTTTCAAAGTCTAATGCTGATTGCTGATACTTAACAAATACAGATTTTTATACGCATTTGCCAGATTTACATATTTGAGTATGTCGATATATGCTACTCTATAATATTATCAATTTCCATTGACTATGGGATTACACGACAACAGATTTGAAAGCAATTTATCACCGCATCTTGATCCTATTAGGATAATTGATTTTATCTTTATTATAATTGCCTTAGCATAGGGTGATGTAATTTATCTTGTTAAAAGGTGGAAGGGGTTGGCAGAATGTTATGCTACGATACTGGGGAGACAGCGTTCACACACAAACACATACATATATGTACATTACAAATTCATTTTCAAAATACACCTTCCAATAATTCCTCCAAATTAAAAAGCACATTTTTGGAGAAACATGCCCTTTTTTATAACAAATCGAACGTTTTTACCAACGACCACGGCTCGTATTCCTTATTTTTAGTTCGAAGATTCTCCCCGAGAAATATTCATGTTTCTCATGTTTATAGGCCGTAACGTGTATCGCGAGTTTAACACGTTGTCAAGGTGGTTTTGGGGCTACGTGTGAACATAAGTTGAAGGATCATATGAAATTATATCAGACATAACACACGTTGACTTCTATGCTCGAAAATTTACATTACTTTGATGAATTTTTTTACGTTTTATTACAATTAGACAACAACTCCAATTGTGGAGAGTCGCAGTCGTTTGTTTTGAGAGAAGAATCAATTAAAAACTTGAACAATTGTGTTGTATAAACTCAAATCTTTTTGCAATATACACAGATTTTAAATACATTCTGGCCTTTACTATACTCTTCACCTCATTTTGACTACCATTTACTGTCACAAGCTGCTCCCACAACCTAAAAGTCATACAACGGTTGACAATATCCTCTGTGCTCGTTTCTTTCACATATATGTACCAAAATTACGTTTTCTCTCTAATCAATTCTGGCAGACATTCAAACTTCCTGCCAACTTCATCTCCTTCTTCCAATTTCACGTCAACTGATTCCAATTAGTGCAGTAATTTCAGTTTAAACTACATAATTTAAACCCTGTTCGTTGTCGACAAAACTTTGGTGCAGACGTTTCAATTACCTTTACTGTATAATATAACCTTAAAGTTGTGTGGAAAATTCACTCAAATCGAAACTAAAACTTTTTAAATCGTCCTTTATTTCTTACTGCAACAAAACATCGTTGACCTAACTGAGTTCCTCTTAACTTTCGGTCTGTTCTCGAGTAAAATGCTGGTTTTAGAGTTATTTTAGTTTTAGTAAGAGACGAAATTACGATGAAACAATTAAAGAACTGAAGTTTAGTTTTCTCTTTGTAGTTGAAATAATTGTTGTTGAAACTGGTTGGAATTGAGAGAATTTCTTTAGGTTTATTATTATTTCAAAGTTGGAATGTACTCTATGTTCTTTTTAGTTGAAGTTGTACTTGGGTTTTTTTCGTTTAAATGAACTATAATTAAAGAAGAATGATTTTACAGAAACATTCAAATTTTGTTTTGCAGTTAGTTTTAGTAATTAAGTTTTAATAATTTAGACGCATGCGTGCAGTGTGGACGGTTAATGCGCAATATGCGGAATGTTTTCGCTAACAGATAATTGTTTGTCTACGTTTTGTCTTGTTTTTCACTGATATCCAAAAAATCTAAACCACGAGTGCATAGATTTGTAGTGTGTGCGTCCTTGAGTCTGAGCACTTGAGGCTATGTCGATTACGGTAATATGAAATAGTTGAAAGTAGAGATGTGCCGAATATGGGTTCGACCGAATACGAATATTCGGCTGAATATTCGGTCAAAAATGTACCGAACCGAACATTCAGTTTATTTTTGCGCAGTAAACAGGTTCATATAGGTCGGCGAAGCGCTCTGCAAGTAGCAACGTTTGCCAACCCCTCAAGCACTTCGGCGTGCTCATTCAATGCGCCGCACTTTCTATTATTGCAATTTCTCACGTGAAAGAGTAGTTATCCCCAAAAAATGAAGGACAAAACCAAGAATGTGGGGAAATGACAATTCCAGATACATTGATGTCCCACGCACATAAGTCGACTGATTTGCAATCCTAGTTTCAAACTGGTTTCACCATTATCACGCTCACAACCAGTTTGCAACCAAAATGAAACCTTTGTCCACACACAAGCGCAACTGATTTTTGATCAATCGGTGACCTATGCTCACGAAGATTTTGTTGAATAAACTTTGACGCGTACAAATGCAACCAAGCAACTGACATTTCCAAGCGTGCATGCGTTCCAATCGGTGACAAACAATATAGAAGTGTGTGTATTCAAATGCGACTTGGCGGAATATTGCATGAATGGAATGCATGCAACGCAAATGCTGGTCTACTTTTTTTTATGTGACAGACTAGATGCTTAGGGAAAGTCCCTTTGTACTGTCGACAATCTATTTTTGGTATACAATGTCGACAGCAGCTCTAGCCGGAAGATAAAGAGAAGAGAAGGAAGGAACTGCCAAAATCTAGCCGCGATATTTTATTCCACCTACTTCCACCTTATGCCTCCTGAAACGAGTTGAAACTCATCAACCAACCGATGGCATGCGCTTGGTGGAGCGGGTTAAAATAATACTATTTAAATATTCGGTAATTATTCGGCAAACTAACCGAATATTCGGCCGAATACGAACATTTAAAAATACGCCGAATATGCCGAATATGAATATTCGGCCGAACATTGGGCGCATCTCTAGTTGAAAGTAAACCAACTTTTGCGTTACATGCATTGTTCATACATACATGTTCGCATTTAATGGCATGCACTTCTACAATATCTATTGCCGCACACACGCATGCTTCTGTCCCCAGCTTTAGCCCTCTTGTTAAAAGCTGCTGCTTATACTGGCACTGCGTAAAGCTAGACTGAGGAAACCACCCTCACCCTCAAAAAGCGAAGGATTGGCGTAGACCCAGTATATCATTATACATTTTGATCAACAGGACATGTTCGACGACACCTCATGTTTTTCTGTACCCCGTCGGCCCATCTTCCGATTCACAAGCTCAAGTGAATTGTGGGTGTTTCTCCTTGTGTCTAGGATCAATAGTCGGCAAGGTTGTAGCATTCGTGGGGGCTGTAAAAACAAGCATTTACTTCGCCATCAGTTTTAATTTCCCTTGGCGCCAAGGATGAATTCGCATTGTTCACGAGATCCTACTCCTTTCTCTCTGCCCTTGGTCTCCCTGGTATCGGCTTCCTTCCGTAATTTTCGATGTCCTTAAGCTAGTTATTGATGGTTAAAGTACTCTTCTTTGGATTATAACAAAAGAAAATGACACATCGGCCGAAATGAGAAGACGAATAGGACTGGCTAATAAATGCTACTTTGGTCTACGCAAGCACCTCACGTCCAGAAATATCTCAAGGAAGACAAAATTGGCACTTTACACAACACTAATAAGGCCTGTCCTACTGTATGGTTCGGAAGTGTGGACATTGAAAAACGTAGACGAATCATTGGCTGGAAGATTCGAAAGGAAAATCCTTCGTTCGATCTACAAAGGAATACAGGTTGATGGCGTTTGGAGGAGAAGATACATACAAAGTTGTATGAAAACAGTAAGATTCCAAACGTTATTAAAGTGATCAAAATAAACAGACTACGATGGATTGGTTTTGTCCAACGAGGCGAGGAATGGAACTCGACAAAGATAGTGCTGGGGAAATTACCGCCAGTAAAACGGAGACCAGGTCGTCCTAAGAAAAGATACATAGATGACGTGGAGGAAGACTTGAGGCAGTTGAATTTAAAAAATTGGAAAAGTCGGGGCAGGGATCGAGAATCATGGAGGCAAATGCTGGAGGAAGCCAATGCCAACAATAGGCTGTGGAGCTCCTGATGATGATTAAGTACTCTTCTTTCAACGTTTTGATTCGCTCGATTAGATCAGTTGGAAAATTTAAGTTTATTGTTCTTTGCCATTGGCCAGAGGTTCCCACGACTATAAACGTGGAGTCTATCACTCACGCTACATTCTTTTAGTGGACAAATCATTGTCACATCATTGGGCGAACTTTGTAATAGAAAGAGAAAACTCAGTTGGGATCTAAGTTTTTTTTGGACCCCACTATTCTATTTCTTGTTGAGGGGTGCCTTTGTCGGCACTGCGACCTATTTTGTTTAGTATATTGTGTCATCCCTGTCTTTAAAAACCATCAAGGTTAAGGCTTCTAATATAGCCTGATTTAGGATTTTTGTCCCAAATCTCCCGGGGGGTAGGGAAGTCACGATGGAGGAGGCTGAATCTCTTCCTCGCTGTAGCCTCCCAGTCGCACAGCAAGTGCTCCGCAGTTTCGGGAGCTGCTCCGCAGAACCGACAGCTACAATCGGCCACCACACCTATTTTGTTTAGATGGGAGTTAAGCGAACAGTGGCCCGTCAAGAGCTCTGCTATTATTTTTAGCTCCCACTTATTGAGATGTAAAAGTTTGCCCGCTTTAGCTTTATCGATTTGGATGAATCTTTTAGCTTGACGAGCATCCTGGGTCCTTATCCAGCTATGAAAAAACAGCCCCCACTAGACGTTTGTAGTTGTTGCACCACTGAATGCGGTATCTGAATATGAAAGATCTAAAGTCACTCCAAGCATATTCTTACGTAAAAATTTTTCACGAGTTCCGATTACAAAACGGTGCCTTTTCATCGTCAATAGCACGACGATATTCGGTTCTTGTGCAAAACTACCGCCTTGACCTATTTACCTGTACTAGTTTGCAACTCTCAGAAATAATATTAATGACGGTGCTGCCATCAGACCAAAGACCTTTCCTCCCATGTCTTACTCAGAAAATGTACTCTCTTAAGCTCCCGACTTTATATAAATTAAAAAATTCAACCATAATAAAAACCGGCAGTCAACTTCCTTATGCAAATGGGTTAAGTACTGTACTCTTTTCAGCTCAATTCCTGTGGCGTGTGGCCACTTAACATAACCATTAAAAAAAAGGTAAATTTTCATAATGTTTCCCCAGTGGTTTTCATTTTATTTATAAGAAGCTCCTATTTATATATGAAAGTATTTTCAATTTCCTTTCGACCTAAACATAATAACACACTTCAACCGGAATAACATCAAACACTTAAGGCGTAACTCAAGAAACACCCCCAAAAATATTTGCTTCAAATGTTTTCCAGGCTACATATATATTTATATGTATACAAATACACAAAGTTTCCTCAAGTTCATTCTTTGCTTGAATGCTTCTGAACAAATTCTATATAATACCCTTTGGTTCTTCCTTCCACCCTCACATCATGGGCTTATCCATTTGGAGTTGACCCTAATTTTTGCAGTTCAAGGATGTGCTTGCTCCACTATTGGATAATATTGTTTCTTTGTATATTTAATTCTGTAGCATGTTGGACGATTATTGTTATTGTTACAGCACAGCCCAAGCGATGTTATTACTTGAGTAAATGATAACAGAAAGGAATTTTCTGTGCTAAAGGACAATATTATTGAGAACGTATAATAGTCTCGGGGAGATTCAATAGGCAGAAAGGAAATTGTTGAAATTTTTCATGAAATTGGATTTTTCGTTTTTGTAATGATGATGAGTTTTTAAAAATTCATCTTCTTTCTACTGCAGCACAGTGGAATCTTTTCAGAAAATTGAATCTAAAACCAATCATTTTCAGATATTTTTGCGCTGATATATTGTACAATCGATTTGCTGTCCATTACCGAAGATAGATTGTTGGTACATGTACAGAACATAACGACTACATTACTTTCACCTTTCACAATTTCTTTTTATTTCAGAGAGAGAGAAAAAACAGAATCTCCAAGGAGGAGTGCAAATTAGTTCAAACAAAATAAATCTACCCAAAATACCTATGGTATTGATTTCATTGATATAACAGGGGGAAGGATAAAAGAAAATGAATATTCTTCATCAAATCAGCATCAGAATTGATCCCCAGATTTTCATCCTTATTTTCGATGCTACATAGGCAGACGATACAGGAATTGGATAGGCTGTTGATATCACCGTTTATTGTTGTGGTCTGGCACGTAGCTTTGATTAATTTGATCCTGGAGATTGATTGCTATCCTATATATTTCAAGGGCCGTACATACAAAACGGTAGGCTTCTCGAAAAGATTTGATAAATGCCCAAAGTTAACCATCCGTATGATGAAGGATACCTTTCCTGTGATGTTCCATCGACTGAGAACTAATTTGTCCATAATGTTGACGTTTCTACCAAAGTTAACCTTTGTTACAAAAATCTGATTAGAGGAAATCACATAAAATTAAAGGTGAAGGAAGGAAGGAGAACAAATCGGCGCGGTTTTATTCTCTACGTTCTTTGGCCAACAGCTTTCTGGATATAGTCCGGGGAATTTTTGTTATTTGGGTCAGTAGGCGGTAATTTAAGGAAAATTAATGAAAGGAACATAATTTAAGAGGGCTTCAAGGAAATTAGAATGTGATAAGATCCATTTGTTTAAGGAAGACGTGGGCTATAGTCAAATGAATGTGGCCCTCTCAGGGCTTTTTCTGATAAAACTTAATTCTTGTGATAATTAAAATCTTTGGTTTAATTAAAATTAATTACTAATGGAAAAAATATAGGTATATTATTCATTCCTTCAAATCTTTTGCCGAATATAAAGCCGAACTTCTGGTATTCAGAAAGGAAATTTACGGTAATAAATTACAAAGTTGCTTACTTAAGAAGAAAATTTTGTTAGATGTAAGATTTATAGAGTTGTTTGCTTGCGTAGGTTCTAACGCTATTACTAAGAAGTCCATGATTCAATTTCAGATGGAAGGAAAAGTTTTGTTAATTTGATTTTGAGAAATTTGCCGTGTCATTGGTTAATTCAGTTGTTCAATGGCCGTGATGTTTTATTTCTTAGAAATGAATTGCTTAAAACTGGAATTATTTGTGTTTTTTCACCAATTCTTCTTCCAATGGCACTACAGCCCAACTCGATCCTTTGCTTGCTCTAATATTTTCCTCCAGTTTTCTCGATCTCTTGCCGAAGTTCTCCAGTTTGATGTGTGGGGTAATATCTTCGTATCTGCTACAACCGTATCCTTCCATCTTTTCCTTGGCCTGCTTACGGGTCTTTCTCCTTTGATGATGCCAGTGAAAACGTTTCTCTATTTTCTCGTGTCTGCAACATTACCTTCTTTGACTGCTTCTTTAATCTCTGAGTAGCATTCTTTAACTGCTCGGACTGATCTGCCTACTATGTTGATGTCATCGGCATACCCGATCACCTGAGCGGGCTTTTTTACCGGCATGTAGTTTCGTTGAATTGACGTCTTTCTGATGACTGCTTCCAAGGTTAGGTTGAATGCCATAGGCACCAGCCCATCCCCCTGTTTGAGCCCTTGATTAACTTGGAAAGCACCTGTAAGGGTGTTCTGAACTCTTACTCGGGTATTTGTGTCGAGTAATTGTAACAGACGTACTAGTTTAGCTGGTACACCTGATTCGAGTAGGTTCTGAAGTAGTTAGATGGCGTCGTATGCTGCTTGAAGTCTACGAAGATCAGGTATACGTTAACATTCCTCTCCCAGCATTTTTCTAGGAGTTGTTTTAGTGTGAAGAGTTGGTCGGTGATTGACCTTCCTCTCCGGAAGCCGGTTTGGCATTCGACTATAGTAAACTTTCTGAGATAGGTTCCAGCTTGGTTTTATGGAGGTTGTGAATATTTGATATCCTATAGAAAGTAACCAGATCCCTCTATAGTTCTCACAGCGTCGTTTATCCCCTTTCTTATGGGTAGGGCAAATTATGGCTTCCTTCCAGTTCATGTAATTTTTCTACTACCTTTATGCTTCCCTTTTTAACGAGTTCCGCGGCTCGATTCCCGTGGCTTTATTATTCTTCAAGCTATTTATTACGTTTTTTCTCTAATGATGGGTCCACATTGTAAGCATTTATGTGCGACATCTGTACAGACTATCAAGCTTGAAGGCTACGCCCGACAGAATTTCTGTGCGGACGCGTCGACTCTCTTGGACTCTCTGGGTACTTTTTCAGTTTTTTTTTGCTTTGAAGAAGTCTATCGTGTGATCTAACCATAACGTATGAAAATGAGCTTGTAAAGAAACTAGTATGTTGTACAACTATTATTTTTATGAGTTTTGGACTATCAACGAACCGCCTAGGATCGAAACTTGATTATAAGTGTGATCTCGTAATTGATGACAATGAAAGCCAGGAGAAACAAATTCTGTGTTACGATCAACGGTCAGGGGATCAACTTCTACACGATTAATGCCGGATTCATCGTTGCGGATGATTCGCGCCGCACTTATGTGCGCGCATACTTTTTGTATGAAAAATTGTACCTTTCTCAATTTTGGGAAATTTTTGGGATTTTTTTTTCTCTCTCAAAAAAAGTTGAACCAACTTCAACTTTTGTGCGGCGGATTTTAAAAATTGTCAAAAAAATCATATGTTTTTGATGAAAATTGTCTGAAAAACTGTCAAATCATATAAAATGTGCGGCACACTATGACTACAACAATGAATCGAAGTTCAGCTGACTCTCTTTTTGGGAAATTTGTGCGACGCGACTCATCCGCAACGATGAATCCGACATAAGTTTGCTCGATGTTTCCACATACTCTCCCCCTAACGTAGCGCTTGTAAGATAGTTACCGTTCGCTTTGGGTCGGCTCGACGCGGTCTTAAGTCTACGCTGCCAACAACATCTTATTTTTGGCGGCAGGCAAACCTTTTTCACCAGATAGTGAAGAGCTCAGTTCTTTAGGGTGTCCTTAACGTTTTTTGAGTAGAGTTTGGACCGGCTCAATTCTTGACTCAAATCTGAAAGTTTTAAAAGCTTGCCGCCGTGTTCTGCTATTCTTCTTCGTGGCTATTATTTTGAAAGCCTGAATAGTTGATGGTTTTTGTAATGTTCTTCTAGCATTTTAATGTCAAAAAGAGATCAGTCGTTTACAAGTTTCTTCAAATTACCATGCTTTTCATAAATTTAATGGTGTTCTTCCTTTATAGTAATGACCTCAGTTCTTCTCCATGCGATGCTTGAGGCAGATTCTCGTTATCTCACTCCGCGATGGCCTTCGAAACGAGACAATTAGCAAAAGATGCGATCATTGATCGAAGAAGAAATACAAAAATGTCGACTATGGTGGTTTGGACATGTTTGCCGAATGAATGATAGCCGCTTGCCATGTAAACTTCTCTGGCGAGACCGTCCCGCAGACTCGAGAATTCAGCGATCGGCACCGAAGAAAACCTGGCTAAAGAATGTCGAAGGCGACCTAAAGAATCAACGATTACACAGGCCTGCAAAAAACGGTTTTTTTTCTTTTCAATTTAATAGTCGTATCCTAAGTATTTTTTCGCGCTGAATCCGAATCCGTTGGCCAAATTGCCCTATCACGTCAGGATTTTGAGCAATCCTAACCTAAAAGTGCCAAAAAGCGTGTTTTTTGCACTTTTGCGCGTTAAATATCTCAAAACTATGGAATGATAGGGCAAATCTGACAACGGGATCGTTTTCAGCATGCCAAAATCTATAGAAAACCATGTCGAAAGCGTGAAATTTGACAACACTTTTTTTGTAATACTGAAAAGAAAAAACGAGGTGCAACGATGATAACATTTCTTAATAAAAATCGTCGATTTCGCGCCAAGAAGTTTTTCTTTTCAGTATTACAAAAAAAGTGTTGTCAAATTTCACGCTTTCGACATGGTTTTCTATAGATTTTGGCATGCTGAAAACGATCCCGTTGTCAGATTTGCCCTATCATTCCATAGTTTTGAGATATTTAACGCGCAAAAGTGCAAAAAACACGCTTTTTGGCACTTTTAGGTTAGGATTGCTCAAAATCCTGACGTGATAGGGCAATTTGGCCAACGGATTCGGATTCAGCGCGAAAAAATACTTAAAATACGACTATTAAATTGAAAAGAAAAAAACCTTGCAGGCCTGTGTTATCAGTTATCGAGGCTCGAGACGTCGCCAAAAACCGGCAAGAATGGAAACGAATCGTGAATAGAGTTCGGCAGCAGCGTATCTGTTGCGGGTATGTCTCGCTTGGACCGACAGCTAACGAATCAAAAGAAGAAGAAAAGTAGGCCCGATTAGAGCTATGTCAGCGCTTAGGTTAAGGCGAATTTGCTTTTATGTTGTCAACTGACACAAAACCTTTCTTTCGAAGTGGCAATTCTAGCTCTATCGAGCAGTCATACCAAAGACTGTTTGCTTATTAGTATGTCGTATTCGTACATTGATGTCTCGTCGCCAGTTACGATGCGTTTCATACAAGTGGGGTACGTAGAAAATCGGATTTCATATCTTCAGCGACCTGCTTTTGATGTCCATTTTGAAAAACAAAATGTGCTCTTTCAAAAGTAGTGTTTACGGTGACACGTTTCGTGTCTAAAATACGATTAACAGACCAAATGTCATATGGACAGACTTTAAAAACCTCTTCGGCCAACTTTCTAAGACTGATATGACGCCGAAGAACCAGATTCTTGATTCTCGATGCCGATTCCATAGTTCGTCGACATGGAAAAACGACCAAAACGAAGAAAATTAATCAGGCTTATTCAGAAGTCCACTGGAGCCGATTCCGTTGAAATTTTCTCATAGTCGTATGCTAGCAATGTAAGAAAATTCCAGCGGAGTTCAGAATAGGCCTGAATTATTACTCCTTGGCTTTCGTTGCTTTGTGGTTTTCACATACACGATTAAGAGTATATCTTCTGCACCATTTTTAGTCTTTCCCAATCCGAAATTTTGTTTAAAACACAAAATTTAAGGCAAACGTAGTTCCTTGTACAGTTTTCACACTGTTATACATGAAAAAGTAATTTTTTTTAGACAACAACTTCTTATTTTATATCTTGGGTTTTCTGGGATACTAATGTCAATTTTTAAAGAAAATTCAAAAGTCACATTTCTATTCATTTATGTAAATGTCTTTTGAAGTTTGTTCTATAACATTTTCTTAAACTATTATGCAACCAGAAAATTGAATCCTTTTAGAACTTTCCTGAATCCCCGTGAAAAACTTTACAAAAGATGAAAATTCTTAATTCAAGCGTTGGCTTTGGCTTGAATTGTTCGCTAACTGATGCCATTTTTCTATTTCATTTCAGTAGACGATGTAGAACTTACAGATCTCTTAACACCCTAGCATTGATCGACTATATACAATAGAACCAGCATATGTATATCTAAAGACGCTAACATCAAATACCAAGGAATTCTATGCAAATTCCTAATTCAACCGTCAGCGTCAGTCCGAACTGTAATTTATAAGTCCTTAATTCAAACGTGCTTCGAATATATTTCAATGTTTGGGACGGAGTTCTTGAAAACCATTTAAATATGGTTGGAGAAGATCGATTATTTGGTCCTTTATGTACTTATTGAATGAGCTACAATAGCCCTGGATAAACTCTATCTCTAAACTTATTTTTTTTAGGTTTTTATATTTAAGACAACTTATAGTAGTAATCTAGTTGTTGAGTTGAAAACTTTTATAATAAATCGCGTAGGCTAATCTTATTCTTTCTTTACCCATATAACAACATCAAATTTTTTTATTCCCCCATACTTTACATGATTTACCAATTTTCCCCAACTCTTGTGTTTATGTACCTTTGCTAAAGTAATATAAAACACACCCACGAATAAAACCGTTTAGTTTTGCTGTATAAAAAAAACCCGATGGGGTTATGCAAAAGGGTGGATTTGAAAGAGTAAAACAATATCTGCTATCAACATAAAACTGAAGGTATAAAACTTCCTAAATAAATGTGTATCAAGTGCACAACAATCCACGCGATTCTTTTATGTGATCCCTGAGCCTTTTTACCTTTATACCTGTCTATATATATAGTATATGCCATCAATCCGCTTCAAGGCCTATTAACTTTGCCAATATCTCGAATCCAACTTAAATCCCTTTGGAAGTAACTTTTGAGGATTTTTTACCAATGAATGAAAAACTTGAGAAGAAAACTTACCCAAAAACAAGGAAAAACTCTTATGGAGTCAGTGAGATACCCAATGTTCCAATTTTATACTTTTAATAAAACATAACCCAGATTCGGATTCAATTATCACAAGAGTGTCCCATGAGATTAAGTCAATCATGTTTGTGACATAAATATATATAGGAGCTGATTTACAACCCTCTTTCTAGACGATACAAACTCTACATTGTCTCGTCGGGTTATGCTTGCCGCATACAGAATAAGTCTAAGAAAGAAATATTTAAGGCTCCAGATTGGCGAAGGCAGCAGCGCACTTACAAATAGCCCTAGCTAAAGTAGTTGGTTGACATAACGAATTGTCTCCTCTAGAATAGCTCTGAACTTGAAACTTTGAGTGGAAGACACGCACATAAATCAGTTCAGTCTAGTTCCAAAGTTTTTTTTTGGGTTTTAAATTGCTCTAGAAAAATAGATAATAAATAAATATCACGACAAGAGAGTGTGATAAACTAAGGATAAGATATGATGCTTTTAAGTGCAGTAAAATGATTAAATTTATCATAATGAGAAGATTGCCGCTTTAATTTCGGTTTTGTTTGAGTTGTATCTAGTTAGGAACGATCAAAAAGAAATCTCTTTATGCCTATTAGCAAAGAAAAGGGTTAATTTCTTGTTCAAGTCTGTGAAAATTAATTTAATTACAAACAAACAAAACAACAACAAAATGAATCTTATACCAGATGTATAAGATTGAGAAAAAACGATTTGTTGTAGAGTTTAATAAAACGGAAAATTCGAGTTTTTTTTCCCCCATTTGTACTTGAAGTAAAGAAGGCTAATTTCATTAAAGATGAAACCCTACTCGAGTTAGAGCATTTTCTTGAGGCCTTCATTGTTGATGTTGGGTATAAGGTCTCTACTAGGTCCACCATCATCCCTCCGAAATTCTTGGAAATTAATGGGTTTGGATAACCGAGCCTATCCTTAGGATACCACGTCTCTCTACTCTGCTCGAGTATCCTAAGGCAAGCGTTACAGCCCTATTAAAAATAATAGCATTCCTCGGCAACAGGTAACCTTTACTTTCCTCCTCCCTTCGTACTTGTTTATATAATATGCATGTATATATGAATCTACATATAGAGTAGAGAATGAATTGTAGTTTCTGTTTTGGGATCGAGTACACCCTTGACTAGATTATGGTCAAACTGAATGTTTTTTGTCGCAATAAAAAGAGGCGCCTCTAGCAACACCACAATCTCACTGATTTCTCTCTCTCTCACTCTGTATCCTGGACTGCGTGTTTAACATCAGTTTCGCAAAGCCAAATGAATTTTTTATATTAAATTACGAAATCCTTGAGGCTATTCAAAATGAATTCCAGTTCTTGTATACACAACATTCATCATACTATATAAAAAGTCTGCGGGAAAATCAATTTCGTTTCTACATCTCTTCGAATCAGACCGAACTTTTTAATATTGTGAATATAATAAAATAGCCCATAAGTATCTGGAATGATTTGCATTTAAAGGAACGTGCTATTTTCAATAGTAGCCCTAACTTAGTATATTTATGCACGAATACTACCTACCTATAAGGTATACACCTTTTATGAATACTACCCCTTTTTCCGTAAATTTTTTTTGTGTTTATTTTTCCGGTGTGAATAATTTATATACATCCCCTCGAGAAGTTATATTGTTGTGGGATGCATGAAGCGGTTTATAGGTGTTGACTGGTTTTCTGTTTGATTATCCAGAAAAGATTTAATGAAATTCCATGCTGCGGGGTGGTAAAATTAAAAATTAATTTAATTTTGAAGAAAGCGTTTATTTATATAAAAGGAATTTGCTGATTTTAATTTGCTTATTAATAAAAATTCCTTTGTACAATGAAACAGATGGTATGGTGAAAAATCTGATGAAAATTTAAGATTTAAGGGATAGTGGAAGGTATATGCCTGTTAAAGGTTTTGGAGAATTGTATATTGTTTTTTAACTGCTGGAATGAAGGTAGCCACGTGAAAGTATTTGATCATAATTTCATAGCAGGTGCATACTTCGCCCTCCAAAGACTTCATATTGAAAATGAGCCACTTCAGCCAGATCATTATAGAATGAGACGCGACAAGCCCAATGCTTAGGTGTGCTAAACTCCATTAATACCAGCACATCGATAATCTGATGAGCAAGACACGCAGATATCTCTTGACCTGACGCAACGTCGGGAGGGTGAAGATGCAAGAACAAATCAAGGACGTTCATGGGGCGTATTCTCATAGTATTTGTTGTCCTTATTTTTGCCGTCTTCTGGATCCCTTCTAACTTTATGGTGTTATCTTTCCTGTTCAGTGCTAGTCACCACACTATCGAGATATACGTGAGAGTCTGTCCACGCCTGTGTAAATCCACAGGACCGGCTTTGCCTCCTTTGCTATGTAAGGTTTCTTTACCCTGGCGATGTCTTTCCGCGATATATTCAAGCAGGTAACCGGTATTAGTAGCTTAGGGTGAAGGTGCCCAACTATCACATCCCAGAGATCCGTCATTCCAACCCACTCTATCGTATAGTCTTTTATCTTTCCCTTTTTTCACCAAAATTTGTCCTCCCATTTCTAGTAAGGATAGCAATCGAGAAAACCATCTCCCATCCGATCATCGAAGTCAGCTGCCGGTTTGCAGTTGCCTTGGATGGGAACCGGTGAAATAAATTCGAGCGTTGGCATTAGTAGTCACTCTTCTCTCTACGATCATTCCGAAATGCTGCGACAGAACAAAAAGGGTTTATCTCTGATCGCTGGTCTTTCACATAAAAAATAGTTTAGACTAGGTTGGACGTTATATAGACCGATCCTAGTGTGTGTGGGATAGCCCTTTACATCTGACAATAACTATTACCTTGAATCCCGATATTGGGTTCTACTTTTGATGATTTCTAGCTGTTCCACTTGGAAGACACCGGCAGAAGTGGCCGGAAGTAGCGTTGACAATTCGATTCAAGTTTCGTTTTAACAAGCGGTTCCCCAACTAAGTACTAATCACATCTAATGCTGCTTGACCTACGCAATTAAACGAGAACCGGTCTACTGAGTATGCTTATGACGTCCTATACAATTTTTTAAAGCCTTAATTTTGTTCTCTTTGGTATAAAAAATGTGAACGTGCCATGCTTGGTTTAGACTACTCCGTACGTCTTTCATTGGCAGGTGCCTCTAGCGAGCTGCATTTGGAAATGTGGAACTTTTACTTATACGAGCCATGCCTGTTTTATACTAGTCTTATTTCTCCTCAGGCGTACCGTGCCTGCCTGTTTCGGGTGCTGTCTAGGTGTTTTGAGTCCGTCGGGCACATACAACCGAAGTTACTTCAATCCATGTTCAGCGAACCGCGTCCTTCGCGAAAAATCTGCTTTTTTCAACAAATTTGTACGCCAACTACCCATAAATCTCCTCCGATCGATTTGAAACTTTGGGAATCGGACTTTTTTCTGAAACAAAATACCAACATAAAATGAATCTGAGTTCTTTAGCAGTAATTTGAAGAGTACGTCCCATACAAAAGTTTACCATATCGGTACACTACACTACCCGAAGGGTTCGAGATAGAGCCAAATAGACCACGTAGAAATACTTGCCGTACTAGCGTATATACAAAATTTCTTGCCAATCGGATGATCGTTTTTGCAGTCTATAAAATATTTACACACAGGCAGACAAACTTTCATTTTTATATATATATAGATAGAGGCCCTGTATCTTTTAATAGTTCCACGCTGGATAGACTCCAAAGCTTTTGCCAACTCAGTGTATTTTTAGTGCAGGGGAAACAGGGGTTTCAATGAGCTTGACGTCAGTAAATCCATTTATCCCTGACAATATAAGTGCTATGGTTCAAGAGAAATGTGCTACACATCTGTGTAAACTTTTTGACCCGTAACATTTCTTCATAGTCTATCCAGACCCATGGAAACAAACTCATGTTCAACCCATACAGAAAAAAGATGAATCTAATAACCCCTCGAACTATCACCGAATAGGAATTACTATTCTCTCCAAAATAAGCTTATGTAATATGTTTAATCTAACTAGTTTCTACCCGACAGGCACTGCCGATTCAGAATAAGATCTCCTGGCAACATATTTCTTGTGCCTGTCGGATCATATCAACCAGAGTATTCATCGCTTCGTTGATTTTGGTTTGGTTACTCTAGATATCTCCAAGGCTTTCGACAGAGCATGGCACCCCGTCCTGCTGGGTAAATTTGAAGCTATTAGTATCGACTTAGCAACTGGGCTGAGAATTTCATTTCTGGCCGTTCAATCAAGGTGATATTGGATGGCGTCAGATCTAAACTCGACACAATATCTGCCGTGGCTCCCCAGGCCATACAGAACCAACATAGTACTGTCGCAACTCAAATAAAACCTGAAACGACCTTCCTTCTGGCTGAGTGGACGGTGTGAATCGAATGGCTGATCCATTTCTTTACATCTTAGGCATAACTTTAACTGAAGATTTGCGATAGAATGATCATATTTTCCAAATCGCCAACGTTTCGTGACCGTCGACGAAACTTTGATACACTGGTACACCAGACCAATCAACTTCACCCGGCGAACGTTCTCCGAAGAAGGCGAACGCTGTCCAATCGGCCGGAAAGGTGATGACCAGCGTTTTCTGAGATGCACAAGGTGTGATCAACATCGACTACCTGGAGAAGGACAAAACGGTCACAGGGCTCTACTATCCCGAATTATTGGGCCGATTCGATGCCGAATTGCCGGAAAAACGGCCCCATTTGTCGAAGAAAAAAGCGGTCTTCCACCACGAGAACGCACAGGCTCACACTCCCGCCGTCGCCACGGCCAAATTTGTCGAATTAGGCTACGAACTGTTGCCCTATCCATCGTATTCTCCAGATTTGGCCCCGTGAGACTTTTTTTTGTTTCCAAACTTAAAAATCACTCGCCGGGCATAAATTTGAGTCGAATGAGGAGGTTATCGCCGCCGCGGTGGCCTACTTTGCAGACCTCCAGAAAACGTATTTTTCGGACGGGTTAAGAAGATGGACCATCGTCCTCGTAGGAAGATGATTCCAAGTCTTTGCTACTTTACATAACGCAATTGCTTCGGAGGACGTAGTCGCGTCTACCGACGGATTGAAAAGGAGTTTATGTACTCCACTTTAAAAAAAACCTTTGACTAAGGTCAAATAGATTATTTCTGGTCAAAAATATTCAAATATTTCCTTATTTTATAACTTACAACAAAATGGACCGTAATTATGTACTAGGCCAGAAAATGGTATATTTATCTGAATTTTATACTAAATAATTTTATTTTAGGTAATTCATCTTTCTGAAATATATGAGTTATACAAGATGTGTAGGATCAGTATGTTTTTGGCATAATAAATTAAAAGATATTAATTTGTCCACATTCACGACATAAAGGCGCCCCCATTCAACATACAACACGACATCAAAAAGCAATAAGAACATTGTCTTTGCCATTAAGCTGATTACAAAAATCTTTTATTTCCACCGTGATGACAGAGCACATGAATATAATATGTACATGTACATGTATGTACCCATCAAAAAAATATTTAAGATGAGAAATTAGCACGCTCATAACATAGCAGAGAAATCATGAAATTCCGGATATTAAAACGTGATTTTTAATGTTGTAACATAAGTTGTCAAGACGTCTCTCCTACAAGACGACGACATCGGCAAATATGTTTGTTCTGGAGATATTAAGAAAATTATCCGCAAACTTCGAGGAAGTAATAATTTCCCCGGGAAAACGTTCGCTCTAATAATTTAGAAATCGATGGAAGATTTCGGTGTATTATACACAACATATATGGAGCTGTATATGACTGCAAAATTACTTTAGGGAACTGGTAACATTAAATACATATTTGGATTGCTCCAGGTAAAAAAATTTATTGTCGTAAGAAACACTTTGATACCTTATCTTCAGAAAAATCTATAAAAAATCATATAATAAAACCCCCAAGTGGAAAACAATGAGCCTGTATGTTTTTGAATTATACATACTTTTATACAATACGCTGAAGAAGGTTTGGGGATACACTTCAAAGGAAGTAGATTCTAGGAAGCCTTAAAGCTCTATAAAACTTTTTTTTTGTATGCCATAAATAAATAATGTTTCGTATATTTTATTGATTTGGGGGACACTTGTCGTCCGTTGGTTAAGTAATCATTAGTTAATGGTTAGAGAAATGTAAAACAAACATTTTCAATACAACACGAGAACGATCAATCATTACTTTTATGGCATTCTGGAAACGCTTGGCCACTCAATTCAAACACCAATCAATTTAGTTAGTGCTAGAAAGGTAATTACTAAGGACGAAGTCGTATTAAAGTAATCAATTCAAGACATTTGAGGCTATTAATGGTGGGACTTTATTTACTACTATGTAGTTTGTTTTGGTTTCTTTTTGTGATAAACTATGCTGAAGAATTGCCCTTTACCAGTCTGTTATGATGTTGGGATTAGAGTTGATCAGGATTTACATTTGTTCCTTACAAGATGGTAAATTGTACTAAAGCCTCAATTTTTGAAATGTTCCTGCAAATATAATTAATGTCCTACTATTCTTGGCATGAGCAAATAAACCTGCACCACAATCCACCCAAAACCAACCCATAAATCTCAAGGGACACAGGAACACATTTATTTTAACCCTTTCAACCTTGAAAATACTTAGTGGAGAGAAATGGGTTTCTTATTTCTTATTTTCTTTTGGGGCAGTAAAATTTCCAACTTGAAATATGAGGCTAGGTGAGAGTGTAAAATATAAATATACTCGTACATTGTGGAGGCATAGGTTTCTTACTTACTCTGAGGCAGTTTAAATCAGATTCAGGCCTATTCTGAACTTTGCTGGAATTTACTTACATTGGTAGCATACATTTAAAGAAAACTCCAGCTAAATTCCAGAGAATCTGCCTCGAACGTCGCATTTGGAAAGCCTCGAGCTTGTCGACATCCGGCTTGAGCAGTGTCCATGTTTCCGATCCATAAAGAAGAATCGAAAGGATCAACGTTCGGTAAAAGCGTACTTTCGTTTTGATGATAATATTTGTTCGCTTCCATATGCATCACTTGAGCGAGGCGAATGTTGCTGTTGCCTGAACGATGCAGCTGTGTCAGTCGTCGATGCCACCTTCTTTTCCTCAACCAATGATCCCAAATATTTGAATATCGGAACCTGTTCGATTTGGGTTCCATCGAAGTGAACACTGGCTTTCGATCCGTCCGTTGTGAGCACTTTGGTCTTTTCCGCATTGATTTTTAACCTGTATGGGCGGATGATGCGGGAAATGTCGTATAAGATGTCCGTTGCTTCGGCTTCGGTTACGAAGTTGTTGTCGTCGTATCGAACTCTGCGTCGTCCACGCATAATCGCGTCGATCACATCGTTAAAGAGAAGCGATGAAGCGACGCCTCCTTGTCGGTCACCTGTTTGAATCGAGGATTCCTCGGATAAGTCGCTTTGAATACGAACGCTGCTGGTTGAGCCGTTGTACAACGCTTGGGGGAAGTTGAATGATTTTCAATGGCACGTGTTCGTTTTCCAATCCTCTCCACGAGCTGTTTCAATCGATGCAATGGAAAGCGAATTTGAAATCGATGAAAACGACTACATTTCGTTGGCCGCAACGAATTCTTTCTTCCATTAGCTGACGGAGAGCGAATTTTTGATCAATACATCCTCGATGTGGTCTAAATCCCGCTTGTTCTTTCCGGCTCGTTTGCTCTCGATGTTTCTCCAATGAATTTCGTAAATACTTTGCCGACGATCGAAAAGAAGCTAATACCGCAATAATTCTTGCATTCTCGATTGTCGTCTTTCTTCAAAATTGAGACAACAATCGCTTTCTTCCACGCCGAAAGGAGACTATACGAATGCCATCTTGGCGGTTACTTGATCTATTTTCAGCGATTTTATTGCTGTCTTCACTTCGATAATTGACGCTTCGGTATCGCGAAACTGATTCGTCGGCTGTTCGATAATCGGCGGTTCAGGTGCTGGACCTTGTGCGGATCGTGGAAGAGCTCTCTCCATCGCTACAGGCGCTCATGGGGAGAGGTCACAAAAGTTCCATCCGGTTTTTTATGTCGTTGTTTGTTAATGTTGTTTTGCCCTCTAACCGCCGGATTGTCTGGTACAGTGCCCGATATTGGTGCCTCGAAACCGATTTTCCCATGTCGGCTACAACGTTATTCCAGAACGCTTCCCGTTCCGATTTCATTTTCTGTCAAACTACTTTGTTTAATCGTCGGTATTGCTCGAAATCGACGTGTTTCATTCGTTTCTGCTGATCGATGGGGTATGGGTCTTGAACGTTCCACCGATGGTTATAATCGCCGAATATCGGTTGGAATGTGATAACTCTGCTGACAGCCCGTCGATCGACCGTAAACCCGACGCCGGCCCCGTTTCTTACCACCGGAATAGTAAAGTCAGGGTTAGAGTGTGTCCAAAAATTGAACAATATCGAGAAATGGATTGAACACAAGAATCGATGAGATGCCGTAGCCACGTATAGGCAGGCTAGGACAGTGATTAGGCTGTCGAATGTCACAGTAAGAAAAAGGATCCTAAAAATGCAGCGAAGAGCTCTCAGGTGGCCTTTGGTAGTAACAACATGGCATGGAAGATTCAGGTATGAGTTAAAAAGAATGGGATTTTTTTTAAAAATGACACCTGTAGGTTGAGTTTGGAGGAATCCTAGACTTTCACTAAAGGCTGGTATTATGGATTCCTTTGATTAGAGGACATAGGGGACCTCGGTAGTCTAGGGGTAAGGCGCCTGACTACTATCCCAGAGGTCCCGGGTTCGAATCCCGGCCGAGCCCCACGGTCCTTCGCCTTTTCCACTTTCCCGCCCACATAATTTTCCTTCTTTCTTCTCCCCTCTTTACATTCCTGATTCCCCCTGTCATAGCCTTCGCTAGTCCTTCCCCGCTCCACCAAGCGCATGTCATCGGTTGGCTGATGAGATTCAACTCGTTTCAGGAGGCATAACACTCCAGCGAGTTGTTCCTCAAATGCCCCGATGCCAGAGTCGTGAAATGGTTGGAAGTAGGTGGAATAATATATCACGGCTAGGTTGTGGCAGTTCCGTCCTTCTCTCTCTTTCTACTCTACTCTCTATCTTCCGGCTAGAGCTGCTGTTCGACATTCTATACGAAAAAAATAGATTGTCGAACAGTACAAAGGGGGCTTTCCCTAAGTCTCTAGTCTATCACATAAAAAAAAAAAAATAGAGGGTAGAAGTTTTGGTTAAGCAGTTCTTCGCGATAATAATTAAATCGAAGCAAAAGAGCGGTAAGGAAATACATAATCGGCAGAGGGATGCAAACAGATACGAAAAGATTTATTTTATTCTTACTTTACATGGTCTTCGTTCAAGTTTCATCGTTTCACTGGGGGCAACTGTATTGTGTACATATTGGGTTAATTTCCGGGGCTATCAATGCGAATTTGAACTAGTTTTCATTTTATATAAACATAAACAATCATGTTTCATTTTTATCGGTTTCAAAATTTGCAAAAAGACGTAGCACTATCACCGCAATTGCTATGTAGTTTGTTAAAATCCACTACATAAAAAACAAATAGAGTAAATCGTTGAAAATATGCTATGAAATTATCACAATCATCGCTTCTGCACTTTATAACAGGAAACATTCTTACAATGGTGTTAAATTAACTCTCCAAACAAAATTGAAATGATTTTCTTTTAAAACTCAAAGAATTTCTATTATTCTCTTGATGTCGTGAACCTTCTTCTTTCCTTCTTTGCGCATTTTCATAAAATCACATTATTATTTTCTCTCCTTCCCTTAAAAAATCATTATGTCGCTTTAAGTGTGTATCTTTCACCAAACAAATTTTTAAAATTATTTATTTCTTTAAACTCTTATATTATAAAATATATAAAAATAATAAACAAAAAAAAAACAAAGAAAATTATTAATTTTTTATGAGTATGTATTTTAATTTTATTTAATTACAATTAAGATATACAAATAAAAACATAGGAAAACTTGCGGCCACACGATGGCGAAGTCGTTTTGGACGTCCGGCTAAAATGCCCTCATTAGGCGAAGTTGATCCAACTGGATCATACTGTGCCGTACCAACTGATTGGCTACGAAAAAAGTCTGGTACGATTTATATATGTTATTATACATCTAACTATTAATAATTAATATTCTTATATATATAATTAACCAACTAATACCTAGTTTTAAAATATTGGTCTAATAACAAAGAAAATTAGAATAGAAAAACTATAATTTCAAAAATTTTTTTTTAATAATAAAAATAAAATATGCCAGGTATTTACTAATAATTTATTAATTTATTATTTCCCAAAAAAAAAAATTAAATATGTGACGTTATTTCTTTGGCTAACAACCAGTTGTTGCAATAAGAGTGTGTGTCTCAGTGATGATTGGTGAAGTAATAAATAAAATTGTTGATTTGTTGCATGTGAATACACGTATTTTCTTCCTAGCTTTTTAATAAACAATTATATTATGTTGCATGGGAAACTAGATGATTCCCTGTAGAGAACTTCCATTTTTCTTCGATATTATTATTCCACTATACTATATTATATAGAAATCGTCTTAATACTTCTTCTACATATAGATTTTTTGCCTAAGCCTGTCCTGCACTCTTGTTGCAATTGATTAGTTAAACTGTATTTTATAATTTGGTTTTTTCGTTTTATTTTTTTATTTAATTTAATCCACTAATCACGTGAATATTAATTTTATTTCTATCTCAAAATTGCTGTTAAAATATTTTTTCCGAAATTTTATAGTTGAAAAAGCCAAACAACCAACGTCGGCGGATCTATGGAAGAGTAAGTACTAATAAACTTTTATTAACAAATATACTATATTCTCTTAAATCTCTTTTTAGTATTCCTCGTGAACGCTGTACCATTTGTAGGGTTTGGTTTTCTTGATAATTTCACAATGATAATTGCGGTAATGACGAATGCAGTATTTTAATATGTTCTTACATTAACATTTTATATATTTTTTATTCAGGGCGATTATATCGAGAGTGTTTTTGGAATGTTTATGTGTATATCAACAATGGCAGCTGCTGGCCTTGGTAATACAATTAGTGATGTGCTTGGTATTGGATCAGCATACTATATCGAAAGATTATCAGAAATGTTGGGACTTCGGCCACCAGAATTGACACCAATTCAACTTGAAATGAAGTCGACACGACGATCCGCGAATTTGGTAAGTATAGATTTTTTGGGCACACTTATTTATTTAAGAAGGATTGTGCAAATTAAATACGCTTCTATAGAAAGTACGATATCTTGGTGCCATATATCTATAATATTAAAACATAAAAGAATTTTAGCAAAAAGACCCGAGGTGTGTCTCTATACTTTTGTCAATTATGAATTTGGCAGCAATATTTCCACGTTTTTATAGTTTGTTGTTTACATTTCAACTTCCAAAATAGACCATAAGAACTCAAATCTAAAGAGAGTGCAAGCTATTGTTGTGAAAAAATAAACTGCGGAACTGAGGTCTTTATATGACGGTTCCGACTCTTATTGGAATGTCCAATGATGGGCTCGAAATTATATGCGTGCTCAAGGGTTCTGAGGCCTTGTAACATTTTTTGTTGATACACTTGCGGGTTTCACTCAACTCTCTAGGCCACTCGATAAAACGAACAGAAAGGGATATTTGCTGTTACATCAGCCCAAACTATCGCAGATACAAGACTTTGTTTTTCACAGCGCAGAACAAATTGGCATCTTCTAAGGACATCATCCATTTTGGCCCCAATGTGAAAGTGCTGACCAAAAAAATTGTTTCCGGTTTTCTGTTAGAACTTGTTTTCCTACGCATTTATTAACATGGCATCAAAATTGTAGGGCCATTATCTTTGGTTTTATTGGAATTAAAAAAATCTGTTACTTTCGTTTGGACCAAAAATGTGTGGAAAAAAAGATTTTTCGAATTCGTATAAAACCAAGGATAATGGTCCTACAGCTTTGATGCCCTGTTAGTAGCGTGTGTGAGTCGGAAAAACACTCAAAAGTAGTAAATCTTTTGAGCGAGACCAAGAGTACCTCCTCTCCTCGTTTTTGAGGATGCTGAACACAATGACGAGGTTAGAATTTCTTTTTGGGGTTGCACAATTCCTCAAAACGGCCAAAAACCGCCCATAGAGCAGTGGTCTCCAAAGTGGAGTACGTAGAATATTCTAGGGGGTACGCCAAATTTCTCTTCAAAGTACTTTATGCCCTCGCCTTTACTTTTTAAAACGGGCGGCTATATTTACTGGTGCATGGGGATACCGTGTCGCGGGGCTACACGGATTACGACTTTAAAAATCAAACAGCAATTGAACGTCTGAGTATTCATCATCATTAGGAGCTTCACACCATCTTGTTGGTCTTAATTTACTCCAGCGTTCGCCTCCATGATTGTCGATCTCTGGCCCGTTTTTTTCAGTTTCTTATTTGTAATTGGGTGTTTTCGAAAACGCATGACTGCGGTATCACTGCAACATTCAGCAATTGGAAGTATGTGGCTGAATATTGCAGTGATACCGCAGTCATGCATTTTCGAAAACACCCATTGTTTTACGTCTTCCTTGACGATGGAGAGTGATCGTCTATGTCAATTCTATCTTGCTGTCGAGGCAGGACGTTATCACAGAACCCTTCGCACGATATTCTTATCGGGGAACACTGCCTTTTAGCAGTTACAATAAATATGCCAGAGTATCGAGGCAGGTACAGGGTTCAAAATGGTTGACACTGGTGCGAGACCACTCCTGCACTTAAAGTAAACTCTCAGTGAATGGACAAAAGTTTCAGGTGGTAGTGAGGCAATGTTTGTTTTACTTTTGTACGATTAAGATACACATTGCTTGTTTAGCCTAGCTTTGTTCTTTGAAAACATCAACAGCCATCGTTATTCTGCCGGACTTTCAGAAATTTCGCCTGATTAAACTAAGCAGAAATGGTGGCACGACTACTCATGAAGTGCAGGAATTGAACGAGTTTTGTGCTTACAGTGATAATTTTCCTGGTTTCAAAAAGAATAAATTCTATATGTCAGGGCTACACAGGCCAATCAAAATCACCAAAAGGTCGATAACTCCCCCTAGGCCAAAATAAGAACGAGATTGCAAAAGACTGTAGTCTTTCATCTCGTTTGAATTTTACAGCCTGAAAAAAGATAGAGATAGCCAGATACCCATTCCATATTGCTGTGCTGTCTTCTCCACCAAGTAGCCCACTTTAGCTTCAGGGTGTGCTTGCATAAGCTATGCTGACCTTCTTCGCCGTCTCTTCGGTGTCCAGAATCTAAGTCAGCTTTGGGTCCAAACTGAAATTCAGCTCCCTTTATTTTCCTGGTTCGCGGAGAGGCCACATCGGCTCGACCACCAGCTGGTGCTAGTCTTTCTCGAGCCATGTCCATACTCTCGCTAATTATAGAGAGAACATTTTCGGATACTAGAAAACCATGCTTGGTATAGGCGACAATTTTTATTCTGTAGCTCTCTAATGTTTTTAGAATTGTATCGTCAGTGGCGCGATGTATAGATGTGTGAAACTGTTTTCTTCTTAATGCACCTTTTCCGCGGTGACTGTTTGGGTTGCCTCCCTTGCTTGCAACCCGAGAAGTGGGTATTCTAGAGAAGTTAAATGGCTTTTCAAAGGACTTTGCAAAGTACTCTCTCCTCGCTTATTGTAAGATCGTTGGCAGGGCTGCTTGGAAAAAATTCTGCTAAGCCTAGACTCTGGATAGATACCTATCGTGGGATAACTTTTTGTTTCACCATTAGGAAAGAAGTCCTTGTTATATTTAACTGAACACGACTTTCAGAGTGATGTATGCAGGACATACTCTAGTGTTTCGAATTCATCACACACTCATCCGCACTCAACTTGTCTCTATCCCTAAATGGGTGTGAGAATCTCGCTTTTATAGTATTCATACAATTAATTCTCCTATCGTTTTATATTTCAAGACTAAAACCATGCTCATACATTACTCATCCTCCCTTAAAACCAATATTTTATGGTAATTGAAATAGAAAAAGTATATGTTTCACTCAATTGATTTTCATCCCATCTAGTTTCATTGAAAATGTAATCTATAAAACTCTCTCGTTTTCTCTCTCCGATAACCGGAAAAGTTTCACATTAATTATTTATATTTTTACTTTATCTTTAATTTTGTGTGCAAAGTGACCCTATTCGGTTGGGTGAATTTCACTTAGTTGAATTGAAAAACGAGTTCAATATGATTTTTCATTTGGGGATATTTCAGTTCAGTTCTGCCTTTGGGTTAAAGCTTTACTTTTAGCATAGATAAATTATAAATAGGTGAGAAATGTAGAGAAGAGGAAGAAAAATTGCATGGAATTAATCAGAGGATCAAAAGTTATAGAGCGATTGAATGGGTTAGAGAATAATTGAGGATTTAACAAAATACAAATTTTAATATACTTAATAAAAAATTGAATCAAATTAGCGAAACAGGTAAATCACGAGATGTCCCTTTCCGACTTTAGCGGGCAAATGGCGTGAGGTTTGGTTGCCATTTAATTGTTTTTCTCTCTAAGGACTCGTTTCTGCTTAAAAACATTTTTAATGACATTATGATTGTAGTGGTTATATGATATCAGACGCTACTTCTGATGTTACTCTACTAATCTACATAATTATAATTCTCTATGCTCTTACTGTTTGCATGACTGTACCTCCTAATTGCTTACCTCAGGACTATCTAAGAGCTTAATTGCGGCTTCTCTTATAATCAGCTTATTTCAAACGATCTGCCTGATGCAATTATGTGAATATTAACAATGATTTATTTTCTATTATCTGATCAAAAGTCTTGCTCTCAAAGACATAATATGTAGGCTTAGCGATGATTTACTCGACTAGCAGTCTGGCATCCTAGACTGTAATAACCGTGTCCCTACTAATTAGAAGAACGTTGTTATGGCTGCTATTAGTTAAACGTTGTTGGCCATAAGCTGTTGGAAACAAACGAAATATACACATGTAATCCTCCCCTAAAGTTAAAGAGGTCACAGTCAGACAAACTATAAATACTGTGTGTAAATGCAAGAGAAGTTTGAGTATGTAGAACAAGTAGGCAACTGTGTATACATACGTATAAGGTTAGGGCTCTCGTAGGATTTCAATATAAGTTTTTATATTATCCTTAGGGCATACTAATATCAAGTAACTATTAAGGCTTATTGAAATAAGGACTTTTAGTGTGTAATAATACTTGATGCGTCCACTTCATTACGTGGACAACCTTCAAGGTGCCAAAAAATGCGTCAGAAGAAGGTCGTTGTCCATGTACGGCTATAAATAAACCCCTATCGACTCTGTTAAATGCCCTGAGTGTACTGCTTCTACCCTTTACGACTTGTTAGCAATAAAAAAATTGTACTAAGGGAATATTTTACCAGCTAGAAAATTTAAATTCAGTGCAAACACGCAAACATCCTTTTTGTAACAATTTTTTTTTAACAAGGATTTAGAGAGTTTTTTTTGGGGCTTATATAGAACATATTTTATTAAGTTTTAAACCAGCTTAAAGGACTCTTCAATATTCCTACAAATACTATACACTGATATTATGCAATATGCGTATCCCCCCCAACTGGATTTTTCTATGAATTATTAATTTGCATTTCGATTTTCGGGTAGAATATTGATTATATAGCAACAGATGTGCTTCCTCAGCAGTACACCGAACGATACCAAAAACTTCTTGTGAAATATTCGCAAAACGTTTTAAATTGGGTTCCTCTAAATCAATAAAACTTACACAGATTTTGTTTATTAAAATTTGTTATTACAGGCCTGTTTGAAGAATGGATTTATGGTTGTACAACGTGGTGTTGTACATTTTTTTCATCTGAGTTGTTGCGGATTTAGTTAAAGCTGAAATGCTATGAATATTTAACGTTTTGTTGTTTAGTGGGCTTATACATTTTAAATTTAATGTTGTGTATATACAACGATAAATGTAAATTTTTGTGGGGATATACTTTACAAAATAAATTTGTTTATGTTATGAAGTTTAATTTAACTTTTGGAAAGTAGAGATGTCCTTTGAAGGAGCGAAATAAAAGAGAAGTTTGAATAGTGAGAAGTGCGCTGAGTCGTGTAATAAAGCAGAAAAGTTTTTGGTGTACGAGTTGTTGTATAAAAGCTACAATATTCGTTAAAGGATTAGATTAGAACTTTCTTATTGTGTTTCGTTTGATCAGATACGCTCGAGTCGAAGTGCTGCTAGTAAGAAATTTCCGGTATGACATGCAATTTTTTATTACTTTATGGTTTCAGTGGACTCAGATCGTTTTTCATGATGTAGTGTACTTATAGAGACACCCACGAGAGTACTAAAAGAGAAAGGTGCGAAGTCTTGTTACATTTTCAACAAAATTATTGGTCGTGACAACTAACACATACGCAATGTCCTTGTTTTTACTTTTTATAACTTTCTTCTTTAAGAGTACGCAAATCCATTGAGATCTTCTAGTAAAGACAAGAAAACTCCTTGCTGTGAAGGTAGAGCGAGGATTAGCTGGAAGTAGAAAACTCTTACAAGCTCACATCTGGTAAACACACAGTGCTTGATTGGCAATATTCATTGAGTGGTTGTATTTGCAAGCAAGAGCAGAGAGTGTGAGGCGATGTGTTATCAGAGTGTTTTCCATTCTTACTGACAATCTCATACCCACTCTCCTTCAAGAACAATTCTAAGTGGTAAACACCAGGATAGTCAAGGATATTAGATTTAGGATCAACATGAATTTGATTATCGAATGAATTTACCTTATTTGATCTGGATTTTGTGTCACTATCGAATCGTTGTTCTATGGTTAAAAAATGCATGAAAGTAGTACTATTAAATTAATGAAACCTGATGATGAGCTTTGGTAATGGGCATGGGGGTTCAGCTTTGTCTGCTGAAGTCTCTCCATGTCTTGGCCCAGGATTAAGTTATCTACGCTATCATCATCTACTGTCTTATACGCATAAATGCGGGTTATTGGACCCGTCCTTTTAAAGGGATTTTCACAAAATCCTCTAGGTGTACCGTAATGTGGGGTGCGGCTGCGCCGTATTTAGTGGTGGCTGTCTCTATCCTAGTGGTGTAGGCTGTAAGAGGCTCCATAACAAACTGGCATAATGTTATCAATTTAGAAAATAGTTTTTGATAAGTTTCCCTTGGCAAGTAAGTTCTGTTGAAGAGCCTTTCGGATTTCTCGAAGGTGGGTGGTTGGTTACAAGTTACCAGCTGATAGGCTCTGTCCAAGTATTGTTGGAAGTATTTGAACAACTGCCACCTATTGAGGTGAGTTACACGGCATAACACTTTCTGCTGTAACAAACCGGTTTGTGCGTGTTATACGAATTACACGATAAACTGACTGTTCTGCATTTTTTCGTGTAACAATTCTATTGTCTATGTAGCTGTGTACAAACTTTAAGTCATTTTCGTAGGCCCCGAGAATGAAATTATGATTGTGTTAGTGTGTTGCTCTGTGCAGTCGAGAATTTTTTGGGATGCACAAGTAACAAACTTCCCCGCGACCCCTTGCCTATAAAACCGGTTTATTGGAATTATTGGAAGTGTTGATGGAAGAAATGTTATGCCGTGTAACTTGCCTCATTTATTCTCTGTGAGGCATTGCAGGAATCTGCGGCAACAGCCTATAAACATTTGCAGCTCTGTCGTCAGGGTCCGAAAATAGTGGGATTAGCTGCGTTGGGTTTTTGGTGACTTTCATATACCTATTCGTCTGTGGTTACTAGGACTTTGTTTTCCTTTCATAAGGTGTTATTATTTTGCTCTTTATATAGGATAAGGTCCTTCTCGGAATCAGTGAGGGACACGCTTACTCAATTTAAGAGATCTTCGCAACTGACGATATTCGGACGGGTGTCATCTTATTAATAATTATTTTGGTTATTCTTAATACTATGTTCTGGATTAGGCCTTTCGCCTGGAAGAGGGCTCTCGAGGAGAGACCCACAATTTTCAAGCTCTTCTTTAAATTTAAGGGCGCTCTTCTTGAAATTCTCGGTTTGTCATCTTCACCGGCCGTCAACTCCTGCGTGAAATCCATATAACACTATTACTACGTTTCCATGACAGTTTGAGTGATCGAAAGCTTGAAAAATCTTAAAAACTCAAGCCCGCCCTGCCTACTTGAAGTGGACAAAACGGCAGGCATTTTCACTCCAATAGAAAAAGATTTACAGAATAATAAAAAATTCACATGATAAAAGTGATAGTTTATATAAAAAATAATGTATTAAATGTAAATGGAGGTAGTTTTGAAAACTTTTAATATTTGGTTGGTCCTCCTTGCGAATCTATAACCGCTTTCAGATGTCGTGGCATCGATGCAACTAAGTTTGATGTCTCCTCCGTCGTTATCTAACTATCAACCATCACTTCCAAATATATTCCATTCGCTCACTAGTACAGATTTGAGCTGATTCGCATTATAATATTAAATTTTCGGATCCTACATACCAAGAGCTCCCAAACGTGCTCAATAGAATTTAAATCCGTGCTCTGAGATGGTGCATAAAGTTGCCTGCGTGCATAATATAAGATCCACTCTTTAGCAATTTGTGCAGTGTGTTTGGGGTCTCTGTCTTGTTGGAAAATTCAGCTATCCCCAAGGCTCAAACTTTCCACAAATTGAATGAACGCCATCCTTCCACCAGCAGCTGCTGCTATAGATCTCCAAACCATAACGTTATCACCACCGTGCTTTATAGTTGTTAACAAATTTTTGAGCTCCATTGCTGAGTTGACTTTCCTCCAGATTTTGATCCGACCATCACTTGCAAATATATTGCATTTCGATTCGTCAAAAAATAAAACCTTTGACCAGAAATCCATTCCTTTGCTTATATGGATTTTAGCAAACTGGAGTGGAAGACGACGAATCTTTTCCGAAATCAGTGGCTTTTTACGCGGCGTCCTACTGAAAATATTATTATCATGTAGAGCTTTTTGCACAGTTCTAGGATGTACGCACTTATTGGAAACAATTGCAATTGGCTAAATATGGTGCGCTTGGATTCTTGTACACTTCTTTCAATATGGAGCTGACATCTCTACTAGAAAGTTTCTTCTTTCCATCTTGCTTGCATTACAGCGGGCTCTGCTATAATGCCTGGGTTGCATAGGGTGGTCCGTGTTTTGAAGTCACTACTGATTGTTTTGACTTCGCGGTAGGCCTGCCTGATGTTATTGATCTGGAAGCTGAATATCTTGAATTTGTCTAATTCCAAGAGTAGCGATATTAGAACTCCTGTCCATTGTCCTTACGTTCTATGTAACTAAATCAAAATCCATATTTCGTCTCTTGAGTCTTAGCCATGTGATCAATCCAGTCCGAGGCCTTTTTAAGAAGATTCGTAACAGTGTATTTTTTCCAGCACCAAGTCGTTAACCTGGAGCCCAACCAGGACGTTCAGTTTTTACACGCCGTACACTCGCGTTCGCCCTTTCATCTCTGCTACAATAAAATTGAGGGTTTTCGACGTTGTCGTGGTGACGACGTGGACCTGAAAGCTCTGGGATCTTGTGGTCTGATATCAGCCTTCAATCCCCTGGTTTAACCTTTTTTTTCCAAGCTGTAGTTTTAAGAGCTTGTATTTCAGTACTACGCAGTGCCTGTTTTCCAGATATAATGTCTCGAATATGTGCATAATCTAGGAACTGTATTAAGTTTTCTTGGACGAATGTCGGTCAGCTCATTCTATCTAACTCTATCCTATCCACAGGCTCACATCGAATTCATCATTGATGGAGAATGCAAGAAATGTGTCGATTTCAACGTTTCCAACACGAATTACCAAACTTCGTTCTATCTAGGTGAATGTAATGGCCCCCCTCTTAACATGCTAGGCAAAACTTTAAATGAAGTTCTACGATGGAATTGCCATGTACACAAAATTCCTAAACAAGTATCACGTCTGGAATTTCGTAGCAGACGCAAATTCCATCTTCAACAAACAAGCTACAATGCACAAGTCCTACACATTCGACTCGAAAGTAAATTCATAGGAGTACTTCCCATTAGCTTGGATTCTCTTTTTGAACGAGGGTGGGCCCATCTCTTGCAGTTAATATTTCCGAGCTAACCGCCAAGAGTTGAAACACAGTGAAAACAACATAACAGTGTGGTAGTACATAAGTACTTGTTGGTCCTAAACTTCTAGATATTGATTTTTTTAGGGTATTCTCCGGTAATCTTTTGTATTTTATCGTCTTTTTATTCATTCAAAAAATCTTAGAGTGCATGACCAACAAAATCTAGGACGTAGATAGATGGAGCTACATACTCAAAAACGAGTCATGGAAGTGAACAAATAACTCATATTAAATCTACAAATAATTTACGTAAAATAATCTAATAACTCTCTAGAAATAAGTACCTTTTACGCCTTTCATCACCCTAGATTAATTTTTCTTTAGATTCAATGTAAATATTAATTATTACATAATGATATACTCTCCACACCTTTCTCTCTATGCTGTTTTTAATTAAATGTCACTCTCTTTTATTAACGCCAAAGCGAGAATATCCCTCCGAGGTACTTAACATATTAATTCATTCACAAGGACTACCGAGAAATATCTCTACGCACATAGGTGATTATCTTCTGAATATTTCATAAGATTTTGTACCTTTTATTATTATGAATTAATAAAAAAAAAGTACCCAAAAATCCCCTTGAGGATGGATTATGATTTACCTAAAAGGAGATGCTACTTTATTAATTCGCCTTGTATGTGAATTTATTACAACCATCGATTTAGGGCAAATAAAAGGCGGCTACACAAAAGCTTTTTTAGATATAAGTGCGTCGTAATTGGTACTATCAATCATTCTGTAGAGCCAGAAAATTCCGGCATAAGTCCTATAAGCACCTAATAAAGCATACATATATATATATACAGCTCAAATATCCTCCTGGCTTTTATTTCAAAGTGTTTACCTTCACGTAAAAGATTCTGGATGGTTGGTGGGGGGTGTATACACATAATTCCACTTTGTTAGGCATTTGAAGCCAAAGAAAAGAATGAGGCTATATAAACCAACAAAAGAGAGGCCTATGCCTATGTATGTTGTAGGAGAAATGATCCAGTAAAATGTTAAACGCTTAATCAGAGATGAGGGAATTGTGGAACAGGTGGAAAATGTACCCAGGTAAGGGCAAATAGCCCACGGGAGACATTTCTTTACCCTGATGCGGCAAAGACTTTAAGAGTCACTGAGCTGAACTTGGGGGCGTCCCCGGATATCTCTCAAAGATATCTTGAATATACAAAGGTCATTTCACATGTCCAAAAGAATTGTACTTTAGGGTTTTCTATGTCAGTCCAGATAAGACAGACGAAACCTTAAACATGGAACGAGGTCATTTATTCAATATCCCTGAAGCAGATGCTTTGGATTTTCTTAAGTAGAGATCCAGAGAAACCACACACGTTCTTTAAGGTATTACCTTTTTCAAAAGTTTCCACAGAGAAAACTATATTTCTCAGTGTAGATAGATAGTGTAGCCGCAGGCAGAGATCGTTTCAAGACGGAACTATGGTGATACCACCAGATGCTGTGTGTGTGACGTGAGCAAAATATCGATTTCTTATTATGTTTTTGGGTTCATTTAGCAAATAGGCCTTAGTTCATATCCATAATCTAGCCACAACAAAGAATGCTCGTTCCAAAATACTTTTCTATTCCACCCTAAAAAAATTCCAAATAAAAAATATGAAAACGAAAACGTTTAACGAAATATTTGTCGAAGTTGTTGAAGAGTTTTTCTCCTCCTGCCAGAGTATATATCACGTAGATTTCACGCAGAAATGAAATTCCGTAAATTTATGGAATTTAAATAAATTATACGAAGCCGAATAGCTAATAAAATTGCAAACAGGGGAATTTACAATATTACCCCCGCATAAAATGATTCCATTTTTTCCCCCGAGTTGTTGGAGTGAAGTATTTCTAGTGGAAAATCGATTCTGTTGTAATTTTGGGAATTTAAATCCACCAAAAAGATAAGAGCAGATGCGTTTTCAAGGTGTTACACACCAGGTACAATACATGATGTTGTCAGTTTAAGAGCAACAACATTTCGCAACCCTAAATTGAGCGCTATTTATAATTTAATGGAATAAAGTGATGTTAGCTTAGGGTCTGTGTATGAACAACAGGGGAAATCTCGCTTTTTTGTATGATGGCTATGAAATTTTCATACCATGCCAGGATTAAATTGATCAAAATTTATGGTTGCTTGAAGTGATTTCACAAGAAAAACCAACAAATAATATTTGATAAAATAAATGACTTCATTTATGATTATGCGGCAATTTTTTGTTGTGTTTCTTGAAAATATTATGCATCAACTCAAGGGTGAATATTTTACTTAATATCTGAATATTCTCAAGCTTAATCATAATCATTCTATCTCTTGTTTTGTAATTTCCCCCACCCACTTCTTATCTTATTTCGTACAGACTTAATAATGTTCATGGTAGAGATACCATGTGACGACAACTTCATGGTACATACGACACGGATAATGCCAGTATATAACCAAAAACCAACCCATTAACTAAATGAGAATTTAAGCACACGCAGTTCATGGATAATGTTTTGAAAATATTCTTTCTGAGAGGAATTTATTTTCTAATTTCTTTAAGGTTGTATGTAATAAAGAACTTAACAAAGAGGCACACCATTGCGCATTATTAATTTCATTTTAAATTGAATGTGTCAAGAATGTGAGTTAGAATGAAGCAAATTGCAAATTTAATATTTGTTGTAATTAACATAAAAAGAGCGCGGTCTAGCTGCGTAATTGTTATACCTTCGTAATCTCCTTCAATCTTAACAGAACGTCTTTTATTTGTTTTTATGTAATAAGACAAGAGTAAGAAACGTGTAAAATTCAACAATTCCAAAAATTATGTACCTCAAAAGAACTCGTTTATTTGAGTCGGAGCCTCGCCAAACCACTAATGTGTCCGGAAAAAGTACAAAACTCCGCAATAGTATAGTTCTTATTGAGATGTATTACATGTACTCTAGACATTGGAAATGTAAGTTTGGACTAAGCTTTGCCGTTCCTACCACAACTATTGTTTCCTTCAAATCGACATTCGCCAATTTTCCAACAATGTTATTCCCACAACCTTATCTACTCATCTGCACTGATCACAGTCTCTTGTTTCGCACACACACACCACACTCAAGTAAGTTGTTCATCAATTGAATATCCTTCGAACTAGGCACGTTGCAGAACTTGTCTCTTAGGTCGTGAACTCATGTCCAACTCTATCAACAAAGACGTCGAAGTCACTCTTGATTGGCGCCGTAAGAATCATGTTGAATTTAACTACTCCAAAGCGAAGTAATATCCCATTAATTATACAACCTGAACCGACAAATCTAACAGCTGATCCTTCTCTTAAAGTCTTGGGTGTAACTATCACACACATATGTATTCTAAATCACCAAACAAGCATCTTAATGCCTCGGATTTCTTAAGAGATGCAAATCATTTAGGTGTGCTTGCGCCTCGAAAACCCGCTTGGCGTGGCTAGGCAAGGTCCAAAACCACGCCATCCAAATCATCGGAGATGACAGCTTTTGAATCTCCATCGACTCTGAGTCACCGCTATTTTCATTACGACTGTTCCACTGAAATTATTTCCCTCTTGCCTGCACGGCAATATTTCTCCTATGACACAAAACTAGCCCGCTTGGTCCATACTCATACTGTGTCATCCACGCACAAGTGTAGAAGCTCATTTTTATATTAGAAAAATTTGGTTGAACTCGTGCAACAGCCATGAGTTCAAACGTAAGCCTCTTCGCTATCTGCTCGTTCTGGTACTTCGTAGGAGCGGAATCCGGTGACCTAGCTGACTAATGTCCTTTCCACAAGGCGACGCTTCAAGAAACCGCTATGAGTTACTAAACAAAATATAGACCTCCAGCGTTCGATTAAATTTGAAATATTCAACAAACTCTGGTGGGTGCACCAATAGCTGATTCCAAATGACCTATTCTAGCCAAACACTGATGACCCGGCTCCCAAACAAGGGTGACCTGATTAAGAATGGTACCCTTGACAGCGTCAAATTGGGTATGGTCTTTCAGGACTAATTTGATTTGATAGTTGCATGGCTGCCAGAGAGTAGAATAATCCGTTTTTTGCCGTTCGTCTTTCTTTAATTTTTATAGGTGCATATCACTATAGTGTTAACGACATACTTAAAAAAAGCAGCAAACTTATGCTCTTCTAAGTCTGATATTTTCGCCTCAAATGCTGTACCCGGTGCTGAAACTTTGAAATATTCGTGAGCTTGCTATCCAATAACATTCCCTCTTCCGGAACCTCTTCCAAAATAAAACTATCTCCCAGGTAACCATTCGGTGTGTAACCAAGTTAAGCAGAGCCTCTAACACAGTATTCGGCACGGTGAGAGCAGCTCCGGTGAGTAAAAGGCAGACCCGCTTCATTTAATAGCAAAGTCGCTACGCCTGCTTTTACGCTATGTGTGCTGGTGGTGTTTATCTAATACATGGTTGTAAACCCCAGTTGGTCCCACAAACTTAACGATAGTCCTTCAGAGATCTGTGTGTCCTAGTAATCGGTTTGTCCATTTGCTTGTTTCAATAGAGTTTTGCATAATGTCACCCCGACGAAGTATATTTGGCTCGTTATGGGAAACTTAAGTTTTGCTGCAAGGACAAATTCTGATAATATTGCTAGTGCGTAAACTTGGATGAACAAGTTTTGAAAACCGCGTATCTCTAGAAGATAAAGAATGTTGGATCCTTGCCATAGTTTATTATGTGTAGGTAAGTAGTTGAACGATCTCTAGAATCATAATTCAAGCCGAGGATGGTACTTGGTACTCCTCTCTATCTTACCGCTGTTATATTTCTAGAAGTTTTGTCTATGAGATAATCGGCCGATTGAATTTGACTTTTTTGTGGGCTGCACTGTATTTTTTGGAGTTTTCTGCTGTTGTGACTCAGCAATATCTCCTTTGATTCGATATCGATAACTTTGATTCGGCAGAAACCGTAAAAAAGCAATTCCTGTCTCTATAGTTGCATCAACGACCTTTCGTCAACTGAAGGCAAAGGTCCTTTTTCTCGACTGTTTCGAGACTAGATCTGTTCCAAACTCTCAGCATTTCGACGGTCTGCAACAGCCATTGGCACAAGTAAGCTTTATGAGATTATCTCCAAAAAATCAAGTTAAGTCAAACTTAGCCTTTCGATACCATCTTACCTCACGAATCTTGTCTGGAACTGAAGTGGATTAGAGGCATGGACTTTGAAAGTGGCTGATGAAAACCTTCTAGGCCACCCTATATTCCCATAAACTAGGAACAACTAGACAGTACAGAACAATGCACTTACAAACAGCTCTAGAACTGTCTCTGAATGTCGCAGATCTCTTAATGAGATGGCTCAGCAGTTCAGGACCCTCCTCGTATGGGTGATCTCACCGAAATATAGCGGGAAATTGTAAAGCTGATGAACTGGCTAAGAAAGGCATGACCACCACTCTCCTTCCTGAAAAGGAAAAGGTTGGTACGCCTTGAGCCACTTTTAAACTCTGGTGCAAACATCATACAATGCAATAAGCAAAAGAAGTATTGGAGGGATCTTAATAAATACACCTTGATCTCAGGCGGACCACTTCACTACTGACCCTCGGAAGGCAACACCCCTCAGTTATAGTGGGAGTGTTGACTGGACATTGTCTGATAGGGACGCATGCGACCCGTTTAGGACTTGAAAGTGTACTACTCGTATATCTTCTCTATCACTACCCATGTCTAAGCAGAAAGAGAATAACCACCTTTGGCGAACCCTTTTTAAGCACGGTTTAGTGAAGAAACGACATTTTAACATTAGCTTTGAGGTAGGATCTATGTGACATCACAATGGGCCTATCCTTTTGGCCTAAACCTAAGTGTATGAGCTTAACACCAATAGCTAAGCCATACCTAACCTAACCTAAGCCTAAATCGACTTTCTTCAATTTCAGAAGCTTCGTACAATTAATAAAATCAGATATGTATATAAAAAGTTATTCTATCTAAATTTTTCCATCAATTCAAATTAATTAAAAATTATCTATTTTAAGGGTCGCATAATTGGCATTACAGTTGGATGTCTAGTCGGAATGTTCCCACTACTATTTATGGATACAACAACAAAGAAAGATAAAGCACCAGAAAACGAGGCTGCTGTAGCTAAAGGAAAAACACCTAACCAATAATCAAGTTTAAATTAAAATTAAGCTTTAATTAAAAATATAAGAGAGATTTTTTTAGGTAAATTCTGATCAATTCTGGTAGACTATAGTAAACTATTCTCTATATTAGTCGAATATATATAAAAAAATAGTGTTCAGCGACTCAATTTTATTATTTAGCTAAAAATATATGGTAATAAGGGGGGGAAAATACGTTGGAATTTATTTATATTTGTAAAAGTTTTTTTTTTATAAAATATAAATAAATTTCTTTAATGTTATAAAAACTATTACCAATATACAAAAATTTCAACGTGTTTACACACACCATAATCTGATAATTTAAATAATTAAATACAACAGCAACAGCAACAAATTAAAAAAACAAAAAACTTAAGGATATATCTTTATCGTTTATGGATAAAGTTTTTGTGATTAACTAATTAATTAATTATATATATATTTTTTAAATATATTGATACAAAGATATTTCCGCTTTATTGTAAACGTTATTTATTTTATAATTAACTAAATAAATTAATAGTTTTTATTTCCCTTTAAGTATGTATATGTAAATATATTTTCTTTTTCTGTCTATTCGAATTTTGTAATAATAATTGATATTTGTGGAAACGAAAAAAAAAAATAAATCTAATCAAAATTTCCAAGTTTTGCGAAAACAAATTAATCAAAATCTTTTTTTATTTTTATTTCTTATTTTATTTTTATTAGATCTAATAAATCTTTGAAACTGAGACTCCATAAAAGATTTATAACTTTATTTCATATCATTACTAAGCTAATTTGGGCATCAATGTACTTTAGATACTAGTCAGTTACTTTTTATCACTTATTGCTATAATCACTGTTTAATTTAAGTATCTCGCTTGTGTACTGATTACTGATTAATCGTTAATCGATTACTACTACCGACATTTTATTGCCACTTCTTGTATTTTATGTTTTACAAACGTTTATTGCTAGAGATAATAAATTTGAAATTATTAATTTACGAAATTTTGTTCTTTTTTATGTGGTTATAAATAAAATATTATCAAAGTAATAAAACTTAATATTCTTGGCCTTTTTGTTAAATTAAAAAAAAAGGTATTAAAAAGAGTATTGGTTTTGTTTTAAGGTGTAAATTCTATTATATTACAACTAAGTTAATAAAATTAGAATATAAGTAAAAAACAATCGCAGTTTTCCAAAGTAAAGTTTTGTATGTACTAATTTTTGTTCGGTACTAGTTTTGTTTTTAGATATTATTTCGTACATATCGATATATCACAGTACAAAACCTATTTGGCTTTTGGAGATATGATAAATATAGCTTGTAAAACATTCATTCCTAACTAAAAGAAGTCATCGTTTTGTGCGCATCTGTATATAGAACAAATAAAATAAATATTAAAAATATATATTTGTTAAGTTTTATTGTAGAGCATAATTTTTTTTATTTAATTTTGTTTAAAAGTATCGATATAAGAGTACTTTTTTGAGTATATTGTGATGTGTTTAGTGTTTTTTTTAAATAATGTTAAGTTATAAATAATATCAGTTACTAATTATGATTATTAATTTGAAAAAACAAAAACATTTAAAGAAACTACAGTTTCATTGTTAATTTATGACATATTAAACTAGTTAATATGCAAGTTTTCTTGTTTGTGCATTGCTGCTAGTTTCTAATTCTTGTATTTTGGCAGTAATAGAATTTTCTATGTAACAATCAAATAAATAAAAGGAAACACGCTAGTTTCATGTATAGTTTAACTGACGAAATTTGCCGGAATTTTGTGAGAATCTAAATAATCGCATTTCGTCCATAATTTGTTTAAATACTATAAGCATATTTTTCCGCTTTGTTAAACCTTAATACATTTTATTAAGATTTTATTAAGATTTTATTAAGATGTAATCCCGGTGGTGCCACGGTCCTAGCCTTTCCCAATTTCCCGCCTACATAACTTTCCTTCTTTCTTCTTCCCTCTTTACATTCCTGATTCCTCCTGTCATAGCCTTCACTAGTTCTCTTCCACGCTCCACCAAGCGCATGCCATCGGTTGGTTGAAGAGATTCAACTCGTTTCAGGAGGCATAACACTCCAGCGAGTTGTTCTCGATGCCCCGATGTCAGAGTCGCGAAATGGTTGAGAGTTGGTGGAATAAAAATATCGCAATCAGGTTGTGACAGTTCCTTCCTCTCTTCTTTCTCTCTCTCTTCTCTCTATCTTCCGGCTAGAGCTGCTGTTCGACGGTGTATATGGAAAAAAATAGATTGTCGACAGCACAAAGGGACTTTCCCTAAGCCTCTAGTCTGCCACATAAAAAAAAAAAAAAAAAAAAAATACAATTCAATTTTCTTTCTAGTCCTGTTCGCCTCGAGATTTATGAGAACAAGTACATACCTATAACAGCACAAGAATACGGTAAAACAAATATCTTTAGACACCCATTGTAATAGAATATTCTTCTTTTTCTTTTTGGTTGAGATATTAGGTCAAAAAGTACCGCGACTAATTCGCTTGGCTTATTGTACTACACCCTTATACTTCTTATTTGTAGGCCTATTTGTGGCTTGTCGCTTAGACTTGATTGTTCGAGCGGGCACTCACAGAGAACATAAAGGGTAGACTTTTCCTTCTCTAGGAAAAGCCTGCAGATTGAATTTTCTGCCGTTCCTGTCCTTCGTAAGTGAATTCACGGCGAAGTGTATAATAATCAAGCCAATAAGTATCGTCACATAAAGCCATATAAGTATCTTGGCGTCCTTTCTTACGCGCTGCAACAATTCTTTACCGCGTTAAGAGACAACAATGAGGCTAATAAGTGTCCTGTCATCAAGCCAAGAAGAATTCTGACATCAAGCCGAGACGACACAGGAAGAAGGCGCTTAGAGTTGGCCAATGCAGACGCAAGCCCCCATCGTTTTGTGGGTTTCAACCAAGTCCGGTCGGCAAGGGCCATCTTCGTCAAACTTGTGGGTACTCCAGTAGCCGGTTCCAGAACGATGAATACAATGTACTAATTACGTCTTGGTTTGTAAGGCTTTGACGGGTGTGCTCTCTACTGCATTCGTTCATCTTCTTTCCTTGGTATTGCCCAGCATCCATTTAGAGTTAACAGCGTCAGCGAAGATCATGGAAGATCGTGAGGTGTGCCGAAGTTCGAAGGCGTGAGCTCCTCGCGATATTGTACGGGTATTTAATAACGTACTTCGGACTTCGATCAACTTCTATAAATACTTCGCCGAAGCAACTTCGCGAGTATTGCAGTGCTGGCCTATTTTTTATATGAAAATAGAGTCGATTAATGATCCCTTCCATTCGATGCGCAAAAACAGATCTTTCGGACATCCTGCATAACATTCACCAGCATTTCGAGCGTTTTAACAACTACTTCAGTTCGTTTGTTACCGTTGAGTTCGTCAATAGTCTTCGGCTTGCTGGCGTTACCTTTACAAGAACTTCATCGTTGTGGCTGCGGTGTAGCAAGGTGCGCCGTCTTGTTGAAAATAGGTTTGCCAGACCCTTTTCTCGCTTTTTCGGACATACAAAGTGCACCAACATCCAACGATAGCGTGCGCCGTCAAGGGTTTCTTGAACTTTGAAGGAAAATGGTCCCATGAGGGTTTTTGAGCGCAATCCGACCCCAACACTGACTTTCTCAACCTACATTGGTGTCTCGTGAATGATTTGTGGGTTCTTTGTTCCCCAAATTGCGTTTTGTTTATTGACTCCGCCAGAAAGTGCAAAATTAGCTTCGTTCGTCATCAAAATTTCGTCTCGGCATCGATCATTCTTGCGGCGGCATTTCCTACAATCTTTGAGCAAGTTGCACTTTGTATGGGAAGAGACTAAAATCTTGCTCACGTTTAAGTCCTGAAATTGTCAGTTACCTTCAACTGGAGTAGAGTTACTTTCAGAAATGGTTGAAAAGTACTCGTTTAAAATATTGAGCTCTAAGAACACTTGTTGAAAATCGTGGCCATACGTACCTAGATTAGGAATGTTGCGCCATAGTTTTTTTGGATATAGATTAGTGGCGAGCTGATTTTTAGCATTTGATTGTAGAGGAGCAACCGTTTTATTACGCACTTGTTTTTACATCTTACGAAATTCTGTATTGCGTGTCCTTTTGTATTGATCGTAAAGAAAATCGCACTCAGAAAATGGAGAATGTATTTCAGGAGGCCAGCTATTCTTCTTATTTTTTAACCGGGATCCGCTCCTGGCCTCTCGCAAATGTTCTCTCCGCCGGTCCCGATTCTGAGCCGATGTCATCCAGTTTGGCATCGCTTAGCTCTGAGCGTCCTGATCTACGCTATCCTTCCAGCTAAGGTTGAGTCTCCCTCGCTGTCGCACCCCATAGGTCTTACCGCAGACCAAAAAAAGAAGAGGACGCTCTTACTTGTTTCAAATTGCTCCTATGTGGACTAAACTCTAAACTCTTGTCGATTATACAACAAGAGCCTTCATTCAGCTGTGTGTGTATTTATGGGTCCATGTTGTTGTTGGCCGCTATCACGACCTTATTTACCCCAGTGCTGGTACATATATCTGGTTGAAAGCGTACTGCACAATCTTTGATTTCTTTCAATGACGTTTATGTCGTCTACGTCAAAAACCATATTTATATAGATTTATGATTCAAAGTGGGAATATGCCAGATATTAAATCAGCGAAGTATTAATGCAGCTCGGCCAATTCTTTTCGCTATCAATATAGAAGCTTTGTGCTATATAAGTTAGAAATCTCCAATTTCCATACTAATACTTTCTACGCAGAACTAGACCAGCCCGATTAGCTCATATCTACCGTTTCCTTTTAAGAATACTTTACTCTGATAATTTGCCGTCCTGAAAATATAGAATCCTTAAAGTCAAGCATTGATTCTGATTATTTCTAATTGAGATACATATATCCTTAGCAGTTGTAACAGGTTTTACTAATAATTCCAGTTTTCTGCAGTTAGTAAGCAGAGATCGTAGTTTATAAAAACGTGTATTTTGTTTTAGGAAATATATTATATTATTTTTTCTGGGTCTAGTTTCTTTAACTTCTTTGAAATCCAGTAGCTCCTCAATACAATACGTGTAAAAATATTCAAAGCTTGTTTGCATCAGAAAAGTCTTCCTTCTTATAGTTTTGCCTTTATTAGAAATGGTTTTTAGAACAACATCAAGTGATCATTTAGAAAGTATTACGATTTGTAGAAATTGCTACGAAAAGGCTTTATAAAGTTAAACTAAATAACAACAAAGGTTAACAAAACTTAATTAAAAGTTAACACTATTTGCCATGATTTTGGCGAACTTGTAGCTAATTATTGTAGAGGAAATACGAAGGCTTTCGATAGAGATTTTAGCAATTATTATCAGAATGCTGTTATGTGATACGTTGTCCAATTCAGAAATTAAAACTGAATTGGATTTATATAGGATGGTTTTATTTTATAGAAGAATTTATGAAAGCGTAAATAGTAAGGAAATAAGCTTAATTTTTTAATTAGTTATTTACTGCATAGGGCTATACAAACTAGTATTAATTTGATCAAGTTCGTAATATGTTCCATTATACAGAGTTAATAATTCTTTGGATTTGGGAATATAGGTAATTCTGCATATGTTTTACCTACAGTCTCCATTTAAAAAGTTTTATTTGTTTATAAGTATCAATTTCTGGAGTGTGAAAACCTTTGTTCAAAACAAAGCAATAACAAATTTCCTTTATGTATTACAACATTTAGTTCCACATAAGTTCCAATTTTTTGAAAAATAAAAAGTAATGGTAACAAAAAGATCCTTCCACTTTGTAATAAATATTAAATAAAATATTGTAGTAATTCGAGCTTAGATGATTAAAAAATACTTCAAAATTCTTATGAGGAATAAAAAACAAGAAACAAAAATTTATGTCTTAAGAAAGAAAAAAAATACTAAAAAATCAAACAGAACCAAAAAAACAATGAAAGGAAAAAATACTATTACTTATATATTTTAAATGTTGTCTTGTATCGAATTTGTTAGCATAGAAGTTATAGCAAATAAGAACTTTTGATCAACAAAACAAAAAAAAATATTGTTCTAATGTTAAAATCTTTACTATGGTATTAGGAAAACATGGAATATAAATAGTAAAAAACAGACACAATCTTTACTTAGGAGAACATTTTATGTAATAATAAATATACGAGATTAGAAACTATTTATATCTGCAGAAACAACTCAAAATTTTAAATTAATATTACAATTATTATACATAGTTATTAGAACAATCGTATCTGTATGTGGTAATAGAAATAGAAAAACAAAATCGAAAAAGATGAAAAATTAAAAACACCAAAAAAAAAAGAAGAATTACTTTCTGCTTTTGTCAATCAAAACAATTTATTTTTGGGGAATACAAAATAATAAGCAACCGAAAAGAATTGAAAACTTCTTTTCGATTTTTATTAATTAATATTCCCTTCATAATTAATTTTAGATTAGAAAATTGATTTAAATTAAAGTAAAAAAAAGTTGTACAATATATTAAAGCAATATACATATAATATAAATGTTTCCTATGAACGTACCTAAATAAAACCACTCAACTATAGAATAAATAACTCAACATTTTTACCACTCAAACAAATCTGCTCAAAATGTGAATTTAGATCTAAACACATAAAAACTACTTAAAATATTTCAATGCTGTACTTTTATGGTTTAGCTACAACGTTATCGAAAGTTAAGAAATAATTAGTATTTTCAGTTAGTTGTGTGTTTTCTTATTCATTGGCATTCATTTGATCTGAAAATGTAATATTAGCTAGTTGTGACTTAGTAAGATTATAAGCTATGCTATACGGTTTCACTAAACATTGGTCAGGGTCAGGGTTTTGTAAGTGTATTTTGAGGAGGAATAGCGATGTATACGAATAAGTCTAAGTATACAATATAATCCCGATATGAAAAGGTTTCGTATTTACACACGGTCTGTAGCCTAGAGATTAAAGCGTCCTGTTCTATTATCATGCTAGAGGTCACCTGTGGTTCTATTACACCCAGCGGCATGGTACTTCACTTTTGCACTGTCCGCATCAATATGGAATTCCTTTTTTCTTATCTTCCCTTCTACTTCCGGGAGAGTAAAATGGGGTGTTGGCGTTGGGAGTTCGTGCAGTCTTCTCTTGACTAACTTTGCGACTAGGGCTTGTTGTTCGACAGTACACTTTAAATAGATAAAGACAGTTAAAAAGACTGATACAGAGCTGTGGTATTTTACAGCTTTGGGAGAAAACCTTTAGCTAGACCCCTAGTACGAAATTCGGTTCGTCAATCGAATGCTGATTCGATTGTAAATTGTGATTGGTAGTCCCTAACGCAGTCGAATCGAACAAAAAATGCCGTCATTATAAGTGAAACTTTTCTGTCGTTTTGATGAATTTGAAATTGGATGTCAATGTTGTTTTGCAAAAGTTGTTTGTGTTTAAATAAAATAAATAAAACACAAGTATTCGACCTTCTAAATGCAATCGTAAACTGTCATCGACTGCAATCGACTCGGTTCACTACAATCGAGAATCGGACTATTACTTTTTCGATGTTACATTCGTTCGGCTGTTTGTCGAGGACTAGGGGCCTTAGTTAACCTCAACCTCCTCACCGTCAGCGTTGATGTTTCGATGCTCGCCTTCAACTTTCACAAACTTGAATAAATTTTTTAGCCACCTATGCACTGCAAGTTTTCCTTCGGAAGGAATAACACCTGGTTCACCATTAGTCTTCTGTAGCGTCGCTAGGATCCTGGCGATTCTAAATCTAAAAATCACAAAATGTGTAGGACACAATTCCATCAGATTGTGCAGCGTTGCGTGTGACTGATCCTCGATTGCAGGTAAAATGACGTTTTCGTACACTTTCCTTTTTTAGAAGATTCGAAACTAGATGAGAAGTTCTCTTTGACAACTTCCTACAATACAAGATCGAGGGAATGATTTACGCAGTAAACAGATAAGGACTTTGTCTGCTCATTGTGTTTCCTTTAGTTTTTCAAATGCAAGTGTAGATCCTCGGGATTGATCTGGATTGTAAAGACCAATAGACGCCTCATATAGTAAGCAAGTTCGGATTTACAAAACGTGTAAATTATAACGTGTAATTCTGCTGTTGAAATATTGATGTTGGAGCAGAGCTAATACTGTCAGTTTCCTTTTGTAGCATTAGATCCTTACTTTTCCAATAAATTGAACTTTTCCGATAAGTTATCTTGTAAATGCATCTTTCCAATTTCCAAAACCAACGTTCAGGAATTCTATCTGAGCTCACGCCTATCTAGCCCACACGGCTCCGCTACTGTCGGAATGCATTCTTTCTTTTCTTTCTCCATTCAGAACCCAGCTTGAGTAACAGAAAATTGAATAATGATGAATATAGCATAGTACGCAGAAGTGCACTCAGCGGTAGAAGCACTTTTTGTATGTCATATATTACATCGCCCATCCATTGCATCCTTGGTCATTTTACACGACTCTTCCTCTTGGGTCTTACATTCCTAATGGAAATTATTTCTTCTGGCATTGTTTCAAGCTATAGAACTCTCTTTTTAATTTCTTCTTCAGGATCCACTTTTCTGACCCATAGCAAAACAAAGGACGATTGATGTTTTACATATTTTAATTTTTCGACGTCTTTGCACGCCTCCACTTTTAATTATAGGTGATAAAGTAAAATAACTTTCATCTGCTGCCATAATGCATCTATTAATCAGAGTAAGGAATTTCATTTCCAGTCGTAAGCATTGTCCCTAAGTTTTTGAAATCTACCCTATCTTTATTATAAACATTTATTGGCATTTTGTGTCATATCCTTTATTGTCTCATAGTTCCTTATATACATATATTTGGTTGTTTCTTTCTTTGTTTTAAGGTCAAAGCTTTACGATTGCGATAGTAAATTGAGAAAGGCATCCTTAATGTTTCGAATATTTCGTTTTTTATAACAACGCCATCAACAGATGTGAGGATTCGGATACCTCTATTATAGATAACATAAGGTTCTTGTGGATTCGTCTTTCTTATAATGGCTTCTAGAGGAAAGATTGAAAATAATATATCAGCCTTTACGTTGTTGTGTGATGTGTTTCAATTTATTATTTGCTATATAAAGTTACAGGGTATGTATATTGGAGAAAAGGTTTGTCGCTGGATAAATCTTATGTCCCGTCCGCACAAAATTCGAATCGATTATTTGGAGTTATCCTTTTGCTCTTAACACTTTTGGGCCCATCATCGATCACCATTACTCAAGATTTTTAAGTTCTCCAGGGTTGTTTTGATTTTTACCCTTTTCAATCATTAAAATGTCCATTGTCGAGCTGGTTTGATTGGTAGGGATCAATAATCAAGGTGTTTCAGAACAATTTTCGAACTACTGCGGATAAGCTTGTCTTTCTGGAATTTTATTCAATTATATTCTTTGAAGTTTTTGTTTTGAATTGAATATGGAGCTTGAAAAATTATAATGCTACTCCTAATAATGTATTTTGAATGCCTACCTCAATATTAGTTCTTCAGGCAGTCGAAATTCTCTATTTACAGCTTTTAGATATTATTTACCTTAAACCTACTTTATCGTCTCTCGACAAACTTACTTTCTTAGTTCCGAAATGAATGCTCTCATTGAATAAAACGCACAACTAACAACAAAAAGTTTAAAATTCACTGCCTATAACTATACTAACAACACCACACCATCAATTATAACAATGCAGTCTGCGTCTGCATTTTTTTAAATACTAGTAGCATTTAAACAACAACAACAACAACAAAAAAGCAAAATAACGCAATAAATTAAAAGCTTTATAAAAAAATGTATTTCTAATTAATTAATGAGTTCATAAGATTTGTGCATTGATGTTTGTAAATAAAATATAGATAATGTGAATTGAGTTGAAGTAATCATTTTATATAGTTTCTGTTTTTTAGAAGAAAGAGTAGTTCAAACAAGTAAGCCCCTCTATTCTATCGATTGTTTTATTTAGAGTGGAATGCAAGTGAGTAATAGTCGGAAAGTGAAGAATATAAGAACTGGAAATACCAATAAGCAGTTTAATTCCATCCGCCTCCACCTAGCTCTTTCAGAACGGATTGTTAATTTTGGTGATGGAATAGGAGATATCTTCCTCACTTACCCTGTTTATGACTAGGTTCAACCTACGTACAACCCAGTCATAAACGGGGATCGAGTTGAAACTGAGTCCGCTCAACCCAACTCAGCTCTCCTAGCTGCATCGAGTTGATATTCCGCGTCATATACGCGAGTTGAGTTGACATTGGGTTGAAGTGATATCTGTTTTGTTTGTTTACAATCCATTGGCATTAGTTTTGCGTTGGGTGTTTTTGCTTGCACAGGAATGAACAATTATTTTGTTCTGAATTTTTACGTGTCTATAAATGAGAATTTCACACAAAAATTTGAGGTTATGTTTTGATTTTAGTTCAACTCTATTTCAACCCAAAGTGAACTGGATTCGACAACATATATGGTGGGCGAAATTTCAACTCAACTTCGACTCAACTTTTCAACCTTGTCTAAACAGGATAACTTATTGATATTGTATTTACAGACGATGGCAAGAGACAGGGCAGGGAATTGCTTCAAAGCGTAGATGGAATAGTGTACCGTCGAACTTGGAGAAATGCCCTAGAAGAGTTCAAGGCTTGATTTAGGTTATAGGGCCATTGGATGGCACTTCCTAAGGAAAAGTTGGTACCCATAGTAAAACAAGCATCATTTTCTTAATTAATTTAGTTTTTAATCAGTTCAAAAAAATTTCATTTCAACAAAAATCTTTTCTCTTAAAAAAGTTCTCCATTGAATTCGCAACATTCACTTAGTCCTAAAAATTACTTTATTTTCTAATCTAATCTACGTACAATCACTAGCACGTTGTCCTGGTATTCCCCTCAATTCTTGAGCTAAAGTCCTCAATAGCGGACGCTTACCACAGCCGCATCTTCCCCTAAAATCATCCAAATCCAAAGCCCATACCATACCACCACCAAGTCCCATTTCCTTAAGGAATCTCGATTTTCGTCGAATCTCCTCAACATCATCATAAGACACCCATTGATTACCACGATAAGCATATGGTCCGATACGTCCATCGTTATCACGTACCACAGTCCACCCACCTCGGTTAACGCGTTCACAGATTTCATAATATGCTAAGAAGCCGCCAGCTCTTGTGAATTGACCAGCTTCACCAGGGCCATAGCTTTTTTCGTTAAGACCGCGTTTCGAACTGTCAGCTAGGGAGAAGGATTGTCCATAGAGTGGCATGCCCATGATGAGTTTGCTTGGTGGAGCTCCCTTTTCGATCCAGTAACGAATTGAGAAGTTGCCGTTGAAGTAGTCGTAAGTATCACCTGGAACGTAGTACAGTGGAGCAACATGTCCTGTTTGTTTGTCCCAGTGGCCGTGGAAATCGTAAGTCATAACAGCGATCCAGTCGAAGTATTTGGCCAAAGTTGGGACGTCGTATCCCGCGTCAATTACCATTTTACTTGGTGATACAGCTGCGGATAAGAGAAGACCTTTAGGCTTGAATGCAATCGACAGCTCACGAACTAAATCAGCGAATCCTTGTTTTTCATCTGGGGCTCCTTTCTTGCAATCGACTTGCCAGCATACTGGGTACTCCCAGTCGAGATCTAAGCCTTCAAATCCGTACTTTTCAATGAATTCGATTACGTGCTTCGTGAATCTTTCTCTAGCTTGTGGATTTCTAACGAGTCGACTGTATTTATCACCTTGAGAATCATTCCATCCTCCAATGGCTAAGGTTACTCGTATTCCTTTAGCTCGTAAGGCAGTGACACGCTCATAGAATCTGTTATCGATATCAGCCCATGAATCGTGAGTTTTTATGGTAAGAGTATCTCTGTTTAGGACAGCAAATCCGTAGACAATATGTGTACAAAGGCTTTCGTCTATATCATCTGGTGTGTATTTGCCGTCACCTGGCCTGTACCAAGCCCAGTTTGTGAAGTAGCAAACAACTTTGTAGCCGCTATCTCCAGGGTATGGGACAACAGGAGGCTTTTGTGTTGATGGTTTTGGATGTTCTGTCTCGCGTTTTGTCGTTGTTTCTGTAGGTCTTTTACTTGGTTTATCGGTAGGATAATAGGGTGGTCTACGTGTCGTTGTTGTTGTTGGTCGTTGTGTAACTGGAACTATTGAACCTGGATTTTGTTCATCGCGTGCTATACAGTTTGCATTTTGCGGCCAATCGCAATGATCGACATTCCAGTGTAGGCCATCAGGACAGCTGTAAAAGAATTTTATTAATACACAATACTCATCGCATGGTCTCAACATACTTTTGTTCCTTCAATGTTCCAAAGTGACAATAGTAGTATTTATTACAGTCCGATTTATGCGGGGCGAAATTACGTCCATTGCAGTTCATATCGTCCTTGTCTTCTTCACCACTCCAGGTTGGTCTCGGTGGAGTTGGCGGACGAGTAGGAACTATAATAGTTGGTCTACTTGCAGTAGGTTTAGGTCGAGTTGTTGTTACAGGTTGTCTTGTTGTGGTGCTCTGTGTCGGCCACCATGTCACAGAAGTCGATTGAGTCGGCCACCATGTTGATGGACCAGCAGCAGTAGTACTTTCTACCTGATTTCTGTCATCATCGTCTTCAACTGAAATAATATATTTATTTTTTGTAAATAGTTTGGAACAAAGTGTTTGAAATGTTATCTTACTTTCTGCCGTTTCTTCAAGTTTACACCTAGGATGAGGTCCAGGATAATTCCTCAAGACTCGATTGATTGTTTTCAATAAAGGATACGATTCACAATTGCAAGTATTTCTAAAATCGTCGAGATCTAGCGCCCATATCATAGCACCGCCTAAGTCCATTGCTTTTACATATTCGCTCTTGTGTTTGATCATTGCAGCATCATCGAACGACACCCATTGATCTCCTTTATAAGCATATGGACCCATTCGTCCTAGTCTGTCTCTTCGAACCTTCCATCCACGTTCTCGGATATTTCTGCAAATTTCATAATATGACAAGAATCCACGAGCTCTGGTCGCTTCACCGGCTTCTCCTCCGCCATACGTTGGAGAATTGAGTCTATTCCTTGAGTTATCAGCCAGGGAGAATGATTGTCCATACATTGGCATACCCATGATAATTTTCTTTCTGTCTGCACCATTTTCAAGCCAGTAGTTAATAGAGAAGTTTGCATTGAATGTTGGATCATCATCTGGGTGGTGATACATGGGTGCAACATGTCCAGTTTTCTTGTCCCATTGTCCGTGGAAGTCATAGGTCATCACAGCAATCCAATCGAAGTATTTCGTGAGAACAGGAATGTCGTATCCAGCATCAATAACTTTCTTATTTGGTGAAACAGCTGAAGACAGCAAAAGTCCTTTGGGTTTGAATACCTCTCCCAATTCTCTTACCAGAGCAGCGAATGCTTCTTTTTCATCAGGGAATCCTTTGGTGCAATCAACTTGCCAGCAAACTGGATATTCCCAATCCAAGTCAAGACCATCGAACCCATAACGTTCCAAAAACTCGACAACATGTGTAACGAATTTTGCCCGAGCAGCTGGATTTCTTACAAGTCTAGAATATTTATCCCCAGCAGAATCGTTCCATCCTCCAATAGCCAGAGTTACTTTCTTACCTCTAGACTTTAGGGTTACAACACGTTCATAGAATTTGTTATCCAAATCCGCCCAAGAATCATGAGGTTTTATAGTTAAACTATCTCGATCCAATACTGCAAATCCATACACAATATGTGTACATAAGTCTGCATCGATATCTTCGGGTAGATATTTGCCACCGCTTTGACGGTACCATGCCCAGTTGGTGAAGTAACAAACTACTTTGTAGTCTTGTGCTTTTGAAGTGGACATGGACATTTGATTTTGTATTGTCTCATAGGAGGCATCTTCAACTTCGAGATTTGGATCAACTTCTTCCCCAGTTGAAACTACATTGCCAAATTCCTCCTCTGGGGTTCCTACACCATTATCATCTGGACCAGCAAGTTCTATCAGTTCGGATTGATCTGTTTCGGAAGCTTCAGCCGATTGATTGTCTTGTGAACTGACAATATCTTGGTCATTTTCTGAGGTTGGCCATTCTGGTTGTATATCGGCTGGAAATAATATTATTTATAAAAGAGTTTTGTTAAATTTTTATTTATTAAAAACTTACGATTCATTTCGAAGTCCTTAGGATCGTCTTTAAGGACACTGTGAATTGTTGTTAAGAGTGGATGAACACCGTCTCCGCATCGATTCTTAAAGTCGTCTAAATCAAGTGCCCAAACCATACCTCCGCCGAGATTGAGAGATCTAATGAGCTTCGATTTACGCCTAAGTGTCTCTGGATCGTCGTATGATACCCATTGGTTATCTTTATAAGCATATGGACCCATTCGTCCGAGTTCGTCTTGTACTACATTCCAACCTCGTGTTTTTACTCTGTCGCAAATCTGAAAAGTGATTAAATTGTTGCAGAATTAATAAAATTAAATCAATGAGAATTTGAAAGGGCAATATAATGATAAAGTTTTGTTTTTAGGGGCAATTGTCGTTCCAGAAATTTGTATTGATGTTTTAGCTACAGCCGATTATCGAGATCATAACTATTAACTAAAATAGATAATAAACATAAATTAGCGGATGTTTGTGTGGATAATTTATGTATGGAGCAAGGAATTAGTATCCTAATCGGCGCAGATCAGTACTGGAAGTTAGCAACGGGTGTTATTAAACATCTTTCGGAAACATTAACGTCGATCGACACAGAATTTGGTTGGACACTTCAGGGACCTGCAGAAGACTCAAGCGGCAGATTACAGTCTAGCATATTTATGTACATTTGGTTTACTAATGATTTTTATTTTAGGGATTTTTGGAGGTCAGACGCATTCGGGATAAATAAAGAAGAAGAGATGGCTGATGATTTTACGAAAAGGTTTAAAGAAAATTGCATCATTAGAAAAAAGGAGCGGTACGAGTTTTCTTTACCATGGAAATCTGGAAACAATAGAGCTAGTTCTTTAACGAGATTTTATTCATCCTTGCGCAAATAACTAAATGAGCCACAGAGACTACTCGACGATGACAATGCAATGCACGAATAAATAGAAAATGGGAGAGAGGAGTTCCTAGAAGTCATAGGAAAGCATAGCCTACACAAAGTTACCAACGAAATTGGCAGTAGATTGATCGATCTCGCAAGCCCAAACACAATGGTAGTAGGTTCCCGCACAAAAATATCCATAAGATGATGTGGCAGTTACCAGACGGGTAATTAATAATTATATTGACCAGAACCACGAGTATACTGGGGACTGGGCGTAAGAACAATGACAGTATCGTGCAATGGTTCGGATCACTATCTAGGCAAGGTGAAATTGAGAACCCGGATAGCTACCAAAAGGCATAGAGGGCAAACTCAACTAAAATACGATATAGATAAGCTAAAACTGGAAGAAATAAGAGATGCCTACCAGCATTCTGTCGCATAAAACTTAAGAGAGGCAGAAGAACAACCCAACGTCAACGACAAATGGGAGCAAATCAAAAGCAGCAGAAAAGGCACTAGGCTGGGCCCTTAGACAGACTAGAATTGATTGGTTTGACCAGGACTGTAGAGCCCAATTGAAGAAAGAAACCAAAGCCACCGAGAGACCAACAAGAGCAAGTATGAAAGTCGTCAAGCAAAGAAGAAAAATCGCAGACAAGCTGTGCAGAAAGAAGAAGAGATAATATCTAAACAGCAGGAAGACTTCAACAAGGGAGAATTAGACAAGCGTACAAAGGAGCGCGCCTACTCCCATACCAAACAAGCATCCACAGACAGAGGCATTTGTAATTCCTCAAAATAATATCTTAATAGAACCATCAACACTGGATGCGGTACGGGAAGCTGTAAAAAGGCAAAAAGCAATAAAGCGCTAGGTGCCGAATAGCAGCTGAGCTGCTAAAGGAATGAGGATCGCAACTATAACGAACCTTACAGGAGCTCATTTCTAGTATCTGGGAGGAAGAAGTTATACCAGATGACTGGAAGAAAGCGATTATATGCCCAATATACAAGAAAGGAGATAAATTAACCTGTAAAAACTACAGAGGTATCTCACTCCTACAGCACCAGCTACAAAACCCTCACAATCCTTGTGAAGTAAAAACTAGAACCTATAGCGGGAAGCCTTATAGGAGAATATCAAGCTGGTTTTAGGACAAACAAATGATGTTAACATTCACAGTCCAATCATCCTTCCAAAATGTTCTCATTTGAGTCAACTCATAGCTCGAGAGTTACATGTATGTACGTACCATGTGTGGAGGAGTTAATATTGTTCTGTGTAGAATCAGGGAACATATTGGATTCCCAAAGAGAGACAGCTGGTGAAAACTAACGTTGGACAATGTGTATTGTGCAAGAAGATGAATAGTACGCCGATTTCTCAACCATTTGCACCTTTACCACGGGTCAGAGTAATTAGTACATGCCCTTTCGAGACTGACTTCGCCTTCTAGTAGAAAATGCTATATTATGCTCTTTACATGTGCTTGAATGAAGAAGACTTAAGGACATTATTGATCGAAGTTGAAGGTATCGTAAACTCGAGACCGTTGACTTATGTCCGTCCGTTGACTTAGGACCCGTTAGATGCGAACCCACTATCGCCTGCGCATTTCTTAATACGAAAATCGTCCTTTCTGATTTGCCTGAAGCTGAGATAGGACGCTCAAACGACATTCGCCGAGCGTGGACTGTCCGACTTAGATGCGTAAGTTTTTTCGGAACCGATCGAATATCTCCATCAACTACGATCTGTCCACAATACTCCGAGAAGTTTTTCATCGCATATCAAAACGAAAGACATCGTTCAAGTATATGACCCGCATGTCAGGAGACAGTATTGGAAGCTAGCAGTGCTTGAGAAAGTGTATCCAGGCAGGGCTAACAAAATTAGGGCTTGCGAGATACTTTCTAAAGACATAAAGCTAATGAGGAGACCAGTGTAGGTACTCTATCCTTTGGAGATAAATTGGATATCCGGAACATGTTAAAAATTCGAACGCTATGTAAAATATCAATCAAAATCACCAGCTGATCAAATTCCAAATTATTAAAATTCAGTCTTGGACTGACTGCGATCGGAAAACGAACTACCAAACGGGAAAACGTTTAATGTATTTTTTGAACGACTTAATAACACTTAATAACTTATTTAACACTTACTTCATAGTACGCCAAAAATCCAGCTGCTCTTGTAAATTCACCAGCCTGTCCTGGTCCTGGTGCTCTAGCATTAAGTCCATTACTTTTAGTATCAGCTAAGGTGAACGATTGTCCATAGAGTGGCATTCCCATTACGAGTTTTCTTGCAGGTGCACCCTTTTCCATCCAGTAATGAATAGAGAAGTTCTACAATAAAAAAAAAAGAAACTATAAATATATTTTGCCGCGAAATAAACAAATGTAATACGTACAGCATTGAAGTAACTAATATCATCTTCTGGATGATAATATAAAGGTGCAACATGACCAGTTTTCTTGTCCCATTGTCCATGGAAATCGTATGTCATAACAGCAATCCAGTCGAATAGTTCAGACAGTTCAGGAACTTCATAGCCAGCATCGATAATCTTTTTACTTGGCGAAACAGCTGTTGATAGTAACAAGCCACGTGGTCTAAACTCTCTAGATAACGCTCGCACTAATTCTGTGAAGCCTTGTTTTTCATCTGGGAAACCTTTGTTGCATTCTGTCTGCCAGCAGACTGGATATTCCCAATCTAAATCTAAGCCTTCAAAGCCATATTTCTCGATAAACATAACAGCATGACGAACGAACTTTTCACGTGCAGCAGCACTTCTAACAAGTCTGCTGTACTTATCGCCTTGTGAGTCATTCCATCCTCCCAACGCCAAGCTGACTTTTACTCCTCTGCTCTTGAGACCTGCAACTCGTTCGTAGAATTTGTTATCGATATCAGCCCAAGAGTCGTGAGTTTTTATAGTTAGTTCTGAGTAGTCAAGAACAGCAAATCCATAGACGATGTGGGTGCAGAGGTCTGTATTGATGTCATCAGGAGTATACCGACCAATACCTCTGCGATACCAGGCCCAATTAGTGAAGTAGCATACAACTTTGTAATATCCGGACAATGGTTCCAAAACAGGCTTATCTGTTGGGTAGGTTGGTCGCGGTGTTGTAGTAGTGGTTGTCGTTGTTACTGTAGGTCTTGTTGGACGTTCTCCAGGAGTTTGAGGAGTATGTGCGCATGGCGGCTGATCTCCATGTATTTCATTGTCATCTGTATTATGGTCCTCCTCAGTGCACTGAGCATTGGCTGGCCAGTCGCAGTTTTTAACTTTTTGATTCCAGTGTAGTCCTGCAGCACAAGGTGCAGCCTCCAATCTTCCATGTAAGCACTGTAGGTACTGTGTGCAATCTCCGGGGTATGGGACATGAGTATTACCTTCACAAGGATCAGAAAGTGAAGCTCTGAAGCTTACAAGTCTCAGATAAGTTTTAGCCGAGATGCAGCGAACATTGTCTTCCCAGTCGCAACTATTGATATGAACGTTCCATTGAAGTCCAGGGCCACATTGCTGTTGAATTGGTTTTCCATTGACGCAAATATAAAAGCTGTCGCATTCTTCATGAGGATAATACACCCCTGGCTGACAGTCACCCATCGCAGGACTCAATGTTGATGGTAATGCCACAATAGGTTCCGGTCTTGGAGTAGTTTTCTGTGTAGTTCTAGTTGTTCGTTTGGTTGTAGTTGTTGGACGAGTTGTTCGTGTAGTTTTCATTGTTGTCGATGATGATGATGATGACATTAACCAATTGCTAGGCTTCTTTGTCGTAGCCATATCATGTTGCCGTTGCTCACATTTTGCTGCTTCTGGCCAATCGCATCGCTTACCTTCAGCATTCCAGTGTAGACCGCCAGCACAGAATTGTTGTCGCATTTCATCGTACACGCATTGATAGTACGAGTTGCAGTTCTCTGGATCTGGCCGAAACTCTCCAGGTTCGCATCTGCTACCTGCTGGACCGATTACAGGCATAACAACAGCTGGAGCTGGAATTGTAGTGCTCTCTGGACGTTTTGTTGTAGAAACTGTAGTTCGTCTTGTTGTAGTTGTTGGACGTGTTGTTGTGAATGTTGGGCGTGTTGTTGTGGTTGTGTGACGTGTTGTAGTCGAAGGCGTTGTGGTTGTAGTAGAAGGTTTCGGCCACCATGTTGATGATTGTGTTGATGGTGGCTGCCACCATGATGTAGTTGTGGGTTTTTTGGTAGTTGTTGTAGTAGCAGGATGCTCCCAAGATGGTTTAGATGTAGTAGAAGGAGACATAGTAGTTGGATTCCAACCAGGTGTTTCAGGGTGCTGGGATGAAGTTGATGATGGATTCCATGATGGCCATGTGGTATGCTCGTGTGTAGGCAAACCATTTTCACCGACAGTAGTCATTACTGGTGCAACTGGTGTAACAGGCTGTGGAGGACGTTGGCAGTTGTTGTTGGTGGGTGGTGGTGTAGACAGTAACCCAAGAGCTCTGTTTATAGCTTTAAGAAGAGGGAAGGATTCACTGCAACATCTGTTCATGTAATCATCTAAACCGATTGTCCAGGCTGCAACACCTCCCAAACCATTGTTAAGTGCATATCGAGCCTTGGCCTCGACGGAAGCTGGATCCTCATAACCAACCCATTGATTTCTGAGCATTGCATAAGGTCCAGACTTTCTAGAAGCATCTCTACCAACAAGCCACTTATTCTTGCGTATTCTCTGACAAACTTCATAGTACGCCATCATGCCGGGTTGTCTGGTGAATTCTCCTGCCTCACCAGGCCCATTCGCTGGTGCACCTTCGCCGACTAGTTGATTATGCGATTCGGTTAAGGTGAACGTTTGGCCATAGAATGGAATTCCCATGATTATCTTGTCTTTGGCAGCGCCGTTCTTAATGAGAAGTTGAATCGTAAAGTCGGTGTTGTAGTGTGGGTATTTATCACCTGGTCGACCGTATAGTGGACTTACATGACCAGTCTGCATTTCCCATGCACCGTGATAGTCGTATGTCATTACAGTTAGATAATCTACAATTTTCGATAAGGCAGGAAGTTCGTAGGCTTCGGTTATGATTTCTTTGTACCCAGAGATTGCAACTCCCAGCTGGAAGTCAGGCTTTTGTCTGTCGAACTCACTTCGTATTTCTTGGATTAGTTTTGTGAAGTTCGGCTTGTCACTAGCTGGTCCCTTTTTGCAATCACTCTGCCAGCATTTTGGATAGTTCCAATCGAGATGGAGACCGCTGAATCCGTGTCGACCGAGGAATGATACAAGATTTGATGCGAATTTTTTGCGTGCCGAAGGATTGCTAACGAGCATTGAATATTTATCACCAGTTGAGTCAGTCCATCCTCCCATGGCTAGTAGAACTGGAATTTTAAGGGAGGTTGCACGTTTATATAGATCATTCTCAATATCTACCCATGGATCGAATTCTTTAATCATTAACGTTTCAGGATCGAGAGATGCAAACGAATAGATCAGTGTCGTACAAAGACTTGTGTCGATGTTCTCTGGCACAAACTGACCATCAGCTTTTCTATAGAACGCCCAATTGGTCATGTAGCAAAGCACTTTTGGTTTATCAGAGATTTGCTTTCGCATCTTTATTAATCGTGGTTCGGCAGCATACTTTTCGGATATTTCAGATGGTTCAACTGCTGTTGCATCAACGATTTGCTGATATGGTGAACCAAATCTGAATGGTTGTGGATATCTCGGATCATAGCTGGTCGGAATGATAAAGGCTGCATATTTCTCAACACCATAGCTGGGTTCTTCAACATAAACAGCATATGGATGTGATTCTTCGGCAACCATCTCACCATTATCATTATTACTAGGTCTTGCCTCAACTGACGAACGTATAAAGGTTTTCGATGATGGTGGTCGTGAAATGGCTGCTAATGCTGGTGCACTTTCGAATGCACTTCGTAATGCTGGTGCACTTTCAACTGCACTTCGTAATGGTAGAAATATTTCACCAAATGTCGGCTTCATTGAGAATTTCGCAAATGTCTGCTCATCCGGTTCGGGCTTGCTTTCAACAGCCGATCGAACAAAAGCCGGTGTTCCAGATTCTGGTTCGTGGGCCCCATGGGCGGTTAGTAGAAATATACCAACCTGTAAAGAAATGTGAAGTATGAATTGTAGTTATTGTGATTGTATAAAGTGTTTGTTTATTTACCAGCAGGGACAGCGCTCCCCCATTTGTACCCATCTCTACTATGGGCAGTAACGGTTCTATGTAAAGGTCTTAAAGTCTGTCTGAAAATATTAAAAATAAAAATAAATTGAAATTATGTTAATGATCTATACTTGAATGTGCGTCTAGTAGAGTGCATGAGGAGAAAACGTTTTGAATATTAATTACAATTTAGGCTACGAGCCAAAGGCCATCTCGGTCAGACTTTATATGACACGGAAATCATATTAATGGAAGGTAGTAGAGAATATTAGGAAGAGAATTATCATTTGTCACTCAAGGCTTTTTGTTTGCGGAACCTTTTATAGGAGATTTATAGAATAAGTTCCATTCTGTTAGGATTTCTATAGTTGACAATTGCTTCTTTTTCGAACATGTAAAACTCGTAAATAATGTGATATATACAAGACAAAACATTTTACTTTGAAGTATAGATAACAGAAGAAATAATGAAAACTTGAGAAAAAAAGTGCCGCAAAACTCGAACGAACCTCAGCCTACAGAGAAATGTTGCATATTGAATACTAATTGAGCAAAGAATATATAAAGAGGGAAAATAAGAATTTGAAGGTGTCTCACTTGCATTCCTTATACTGTTTCTAGTAATGTCATGAGTGTTCAGGTTCACTATTCTTTACTTGGTGTGGATGTGAGATCGCACTGTGTCAATGTGCATCTTTTACATTTGGCGGTTTTCTTTATGTTCAAAATGAGAAATAATATAAAAAAAATTTATTTGAAGACAAAGAAATATATGTATGAACATTTGTTTGATGTTTTTAAAAAAGTTTTTTAATTATTTTTTTTATTGTTCGATGTAGTGAAGATGTACTTGTTATTTTGAATAAGCTAGCTTTTTCAGTGACATTCGTTATAATATCTTTCCGTATGTCGATTGATATCTATTTATTGAAATCTTGAACATTTTAATCGAGTTACTCTATAGACTTTTTACTAGATTCGAAGGGCTTACACTATTTTGTTTGTTTCTCAAACCTTGTTTCATACCCAAACTTTCGACCACCGTATATGATGTCGAGTTGAGTTCACTTTGGGTTAAAATAGGGTTGAACTTACATCAAATATCTCTTATTATTGAGATCTACCAGCACAATATCATCCAGTTTATGCCACAGTGGTGCGCCCAGACTCCTTCAGGGCTATCAGCAATTCCTTGACGGTCTCATTCCAAAAGAGCGGTTATAGGACCCCAACTTGCGGGGTGCCCCTTCCAACCCGTCTGACTTCTTCTGAAAGGCGCAAACCAGGCTTTATGTCCCTGCACCTCAGCAGTTGATCAATAAAGGAATTGGAGCACCCATCGACATCCGGACGCGGAAGCGCCTCCCTGACCGCGAAAGATTCAACATTACTGAAATCACCTTCAATATTTTAAAAATCAGTCAAAGTAAACTTATTGAAGTCGAGGGATTTTGGGATTTTTCAATGGTCGCTACCAGATGTGATGTACCACAAGTCTTTCGAGGATCTTGAGGAGAAAGCATGTGAGAAATATAGGTCTCAAGTCCTTTGGATTATGATAGGAGGTTTTGCCCGCTTTCGGAATGAATACTATGCGAAAATGACATAATATTGATTCGGCTAATGGTGCGAACGGTACATCACCAATGGTACCCAAAAACCTTAAATACAAGATAGATGCTTTATAGCAGCACCCCTAGGGGTGATTTGCAATAACCAATACAAAATCTAAGTAATATAGAAAGTGAATTACTATGCTTTGTATCGAATTTTCAACAAAGTTTTATAACAGCATCCCTAGGGGTGGTTTGCGAAAGTAATCGCCATCACCAACCGCTTTCTTACACTCAAAAACCTTCATGACAGCGCCTAGATGGCTTAGAAAGTAATAGAATAACCTATGTTCTTTCTATTAATGTAAATAGTACATGGTTAAAAGTTCATTAAAATCGGTTGCATGGTGTAGGAGCCTATTGCGAACATACATACACACATTCATTTTTATAAATATAGATTTGGGCTTCAAAACTAGGTTTCTGCGGATTCAGCAGGAGATCTCAAGCCAGGAAAGTGGGTGGCGAGCAGGTATTTCAATGACTCCTGGCTGCTTGTTCTCAATGTGCTGTCTGCTGGTTGCAGCAGTTGTTGGCAGATTGGGTTTTTAGACTTTCAAAATCTTGCAGTATCTGAAAGACCTCCTATTGTCAAAAGGTCTTCCAGGATTCTCTCTTTGACTAGCGCAGTTCGTACTACAACTCTCTGCGACACCTGTTATAGCTGTCCCAGTCCGAATCCAAGTTGGACCTTTGGGCCTTATTGGAGGACTTTCTACTTTCAGACCTTAGTCTGAGAAGCTTACTATTCCACCAAGGGGGTTAAGTTTTTCACAACCTAATATGATTGTTTAAAACGATTTTTTTCATTTTCAGAAGAAAGGAAGAGAGGTTCCTATGGTCTTCTCACTAGCCTCTTCCTCAGAATATGGATCAACATTGATCCCAAGAGTTGCGCAAGAAAGGACTGTCACCCATTATAGAGCTCTACTCCGAAGGCTAAATTTAACCGAAGGTCGTCTGGTATACGCTTCCAGGGTCGCACTTAAGTAGAAACTGCAAATTTAACACTAAAAGTACGTACAAGAGGCCGCAAAATCATCATTCAATTTCCTGATGCACCTCCGGGCTCGTTTTACAGCATTTTTCATGATTTCTTAAAATATATTTTCACTTCTTGACGGATATTCTTCTTTGGTAGTGCCGAGAGCTGTAACTTGTGTTTGTATAGATCCGTGACTTCGAAGAGCGAAGTCCATAACATTCACCCTAGGCGATCTTACATGCATATGCCAAACGGAGATTAAGCTGCCGAGAAACGTTAGTTTTAGAAATCCTATTATCGCTCAGGCTGTGTGTGGTTGAATTGTTGTACTAAAATTAGTTGGTCATGTGTCAATTTTAGGCAGCAAGAAGTTTTTGTCGTCAATTGATCATAGTTCTGTAGCAGTGATCAATTGCAGTTCACAAAGTGCTTTGCAGTTTACTATCACCCCAGATAAGGATTTGATTTATAAAGAGCTTCAAACGAATTAATTATCCTTCGTCAACTCAACCTCTCAATTTCAATCAGTCGAAAAAAAATTGATTATCCTAAAAGCCGACCTAAATTTTAAAAAATTTAAATTTTTTCATCAATCTCAATTTTCAGCAATTTTTCAATAAACTGTTACCTCATGAATAATACCCCCATAAATCCTGATAAGCCGCTTCCGTCTGCTACTTACTATCAGCATAAAAAATCACTCATCTAGCGTCTAAGATCGCATTGATACATAAATCCATTCCTCACGAGAACTATGATTCCCCGAAAATCGCCCACACCCCAAATCCCAAAACGAAAGACTTAAGCGACGAACTTGAAAATCCAGCGAAATAAATATGTGTGGAACACAACAAAAGAACGACTTCCACCACCAGCCAATCAACCACCAGTAGGTACAGCAACAACAAGAGGTCAAAAACCAGAGCCTCAGGTGCATTAGAACCGTAACGACGAAATGATAAGGAGACTTTTTCGTTGTCAAAGAGCATCTCCATAAAATTGCCATTAGGTCATTGGCATTCTTCAGATCGGAATAAAACGGTCGTAATTTATGGATTTTGGAGCTCGAGCGAATCTTCCTGATCACGTCGAGCGGATTTTCGATCGTGACACGCAACATCACAGCGCGAGCATCACAGGACCAGTTTCTTATTCAATTCCACCTCCAGGTGGGGTATCAGGTGTGTAACATTTTTTGTTATTGGCATATTTACGGGAAGGGAGTTTTTTAGTGGTATTTCTCGTGGGGTGTGCTGCCGAAAAAATAAACAAAGATCGCGGTGAGTGCAAGATATTAGCTGGTGCCTCGTAAATTCTTGACTTAATTGATTTTGATTGAGACTTTTTGTCTTTTGTGTCTTTTCTTCAAATTCTTTGGGACATTATTGATGATGAAGAGTTTTACAAGGTCCTTGGCCCACGGGGAGAAATTGGTGTGCTTGAACTTGAAATTAATGCAAATTAAGCGGGATCCCGAGCGGAGATCTTAGATAGATAATGAAGAGATCTTGCGGTTCTTAGTGTCTCTGCATGAAGCATCCAGGTCGTTGGTCTGGTGTTTTCAGTTATAGTTTGTGTACAGTATTTTGTATCAAGATCTTGCGGTGGGTGAGTAACAATTCAAGCATCTTTTAAGCCGTGGAATTTTGATTTATTCATTTAAAGGACAAAGAATTGTAGCGGGGTGTGATTTAGTGATTCAGCAGGGCTTTGTGGTTGGAACAATAATTCATAGGAAAATTGTTTTATCTTTATGGTGATATTAAAACCTTGAGTTTCGGCTACACAAAGGAATATTGCAATAATGAGTTTTTGTGTGTGATTTTTTACTTTAGTTTGAAACTTCCAAAATTGTTTACATTATGTATTTCGTTTTTGAGAGCATTTTGTTTTTCGGAATTGCTGCAAGAAAATTTTAAAAAATATAGTTTTATCAGTCATTCATTCATTCATTGCGCTCCTTTAATCCCTTATGGGAAATAGGGCGGGAGTTTTATCAGTAGCTCCTTAAAATCTCCCTATGAAATCATCACACACAATTTTTTACGAAAAAGTTGGTCGTACTCTTTCCATGTAAAACTAAGACAAGTTCCGTTGCTGCACTGAACAAGAAGTGTATTTTCTTGATATAGTATCTAGTATATACCTTCTTTGTAATTCCAATATCAATCCACTTGGAGTATGTCGATCAGCAGCGCTTTAGAAGTCTTTCGAAGACTGACAAGTTGCTTCATGCACTTTAAATCTGATTATACCCAGACGATGATTTATGTATCCAGTTGCGGTTCTCAGAGAATATTAACATCGCGAGCTGGTGTACTGAAATACACAACTTACGACCCTTGAATAGACATACTCGTCTACAATGGACCATAGGTTGAGAGAGACAAAACCGACAAAGCTAGATACCAGATCGTAGTTAAGGACTGAAAGGCACTCCTGAAATCGCAGACAACGCAGCACAATTCGATACCTTCCAATGAGGCGCCAAAAAGAAGCAAGCTTTTACGACAGGTCAGAGTCGGGAAAACTGATAATTTAGAAACCAACCAGTTGACATGGAAGTAAAAATCAAGTCTTGTGATAAAACACATGAAGGAGCAAAATCAGATGGAGTCGTTGGACTCCTTACAGGGGTTTTCGCGTGCTCAACTGCGAGAATCACTTCTTTTCTAATTTCTGCAGGGCTGCTCATGGTAAGCTTAGATCTTATACTCTAGTGAAATAAAATTAATCATACTAATGCCTCAATTTTAGCTCAGAAAAACTAAGCGTTAAAGCAGCGGGAACTCCCACTAGCAGATGCCACCAATGAGGGAATCTTGACAACTAAAGGAAAATCGTCTTACCAACCTACGATGTCAATGGATTCGTTATAAGGTAGCAAAGAAACCAACGAAAGAGTGAGTTTCTTTTTAACTAGATATTAAATACTAACTATTGATTTATAATAATTAGGAAACTAAAAAAAAGATGGATCAGAGATCGACAGTCATGGAGGGGGACGTTAGAGGAAGCCAAGCCTAACAATAAGCTGTGGAACTCCTGATGATGATACATCATGTGACTCTCTCATCTCAATTTCCGAGATTGGCAAATAATTATATTTCCATAACTATAAATATCAGCTTCCTTATGGTGAGTTATTGGCACAGTCATATTTCAGATAAATTACAAAGGCGAGACTCTCACGCTCGCCTAGAGTTTGTGCTCTCAATACAGTGTCGGGTCCAGTCAAATATAGTAAGAAAGCATTTTCATCGAAGTAGAACGAAGAGTTATCCGGCCTTATGCACGTAACCAGCGAAGTTTTCACTAAACTGAACTTCATTAGGACCGTAAAGGGAACTCTTGGATAGCCATTACCGATGTATAGAAAAGTTCTGAGTGAATAGCAGTATTCCTTTTAAGCAACCTTACCAACTATGTCAGGGAGATGGTACATAGCCAGAAAAAAACTCTGGAGCTTCTCTTGAATACCCACTTCCTGGGTTTCGAAGAAATGGCTCGAGGTACAGTAGTGTTTGGACCAGTGCTGAATATGTCAATGGCCAGTGCAGGATTTACGTATAAGCTACACAAGCTATATCTTAGGGCCCCCACTTTCTTGGGGACCCAAAAAAAAATTTCCAAGTGAGTAATTGTCATATGTACTTAAATACAAGGTGACCCGTCCTAGCTTGCCAAGCGGTTAATGTTAGATAGTAGACAAAAATGACAAGACCAGAAACACAAAGGGGAAGGGGGGCTATCTCTGCTCGTTTTCGAGGTAGGGCGTTTTAAATTTTGGTTTTGAGGGAAAAAATGTATTTTAATGATTTAGAATAAAAGGGTAACGAAACAACGGATTATTTTCACAAATAGAATATCTTTGTAATCTTAAGGAATGCGCTAAAATAAAAGGGGACGACAGAAAAACAGAATAAACCCCTTTTATTTGCAAAAAATATATGAAAAAAACCAACCATTTTTTCTCCACATATTACTGTAACTCAAAAAGGAGATTTGCTAAGGTCCCTGTTTTGAGCTTTTTTAACATCCCCAAAAGTTCCCTGAAAATTATTAAGCAACGTTTCCTCACTTTGCGAAATGAATTATTCGAGTAACTAGCACGAGCAGAAGCAGCCATGAAACTAAATAATAGAAGTAGATTTAAATGGAATAGACAAAAAAAGAAAGCTAGAACTAAAGATAAAAGTAAAAGATAGATATTATTAAAACTAATACGACAAGCTGCATCACGACACGCTCCAAAGCTTCATAGAGAAGAACCTTGGTTGCTTCCAGAAAATGGTCCAACGCATCAGCAGACGTTATTTTTAGAAAAGATCCATCCTTAATTTTCTAAATATAAAGAATACCAGTTGTTCGAAACTTGTCTCTAAGAGGTACAGGAGCAATCTTTAGTAAATATTAGGTTACAAGAATATCGAAGGCAACAAGAACACAGTTGATTTGGCGAAATTGACTGAGAACAAAATTTATAGTAACACTACTTTGTTTGACGAAGAAAAATATCACCATGTACTTCTAATCAATTAGAATTTCCAGGTAGAAGTGTTAAACATGAATCGCCAAGATTAGAAAGACTTGCCCTAACTATAGTAAGCAGATATTACACGACCTCCTGAATCGAACTATTCTTTGCAGTTATCTGGCTATCGATAGGATCAGATACCGTGCCTTCGGGATTTTGTAGGAAGAAGTTTCGAAATCGAAAATAAGAGATATGATCCAGTTGAAAATATTTAGATATGACCGACTGGATCTAAAATCACTCCGAGCACACTGCCATATATATACATGTACAAAGGTAAGGGTATTTTTCACTCTATATTTCTAAGCCAAATACTAAAATTTATTTCATTTCAGCTTATTTTGTTTCTACAATAAATATTAAATAGGGTGTAACCCTGTGGCATTCAAAATTTTTCAATAATATCAAAACCAATTTTATTACAAAATTTCAAGTAAATTGGTTGGTAAAATAATATCATAAGAGAAAGTAACAATTAATAAGAATTAGCTTAGCTTGATAGTATGGCTTTACTTATTGAATTCGCGCAGGTATTTTTTAAATGAAACATCTTCCCTTTTATTTTATTCATCATGTCCTTGGCCTTGGCATTGTTACCACAAAGGAATTTTTGGTGCATACAAAATAAATCTTGTAATAAAATCACGAAAACACTGTTTCTTTTTTTTTTTTTTGTAATCGTCCCAAAAGTGTTGTACAATGCACACACAAACAAACAAACAAAAAAAATAAAGCCGTCTTCCAAAAATTCTTTTAATTCTATTCGTCACGTTTTCTTAAACATATACAACATTCTTTTTTCTTTCTTTAAATTTCATTTTATTTTCTCCTCTTGCACATAAAAATTAAAATTCATGACCACCACCCAAGAATAAAAGTTCAAAATGTTAAGACAGTTAGATTTACCGGTATTCTGTTGCTTTATAAATTAATCCATTGAGAATTCATTAAAAGAACAAAAATAGCTCTTTCCACTTTTTTACGGTGAGAGTCTTGGTTATCTCGGCACTATATGTTTTTTGTTTTGTTTTCAAACTTCACTTTATTAAAAATGCACATAAAATTTTACTAAATAATCCTTGTTCTATTCCATAATCCGTAGATGTATATTTATGCACTACTATACTTGAATATGATAATATCCACTTATGCTCATAGGGTGTATAGCAATAAACAAGAAATTCCTCCTTCTGAACAGACTTAAGTTAATCCAAGAATAAAACTAAACCGTCTTCACTTTCCTTCTTATGGAACAACACCACCTTTGCTGCTGCTGACTGTTGCTGGCTTTATACCACCAAGAACTTTTAGTCACTGATTTTTACCTTTGGGATATGCGTGCGCAACTTAAAAATCCACGACAAGAACTGATTCTGGGCAACTGCAGGTGACTTCTATTTATACCGATCGTCACCAGTTATCAGGAAAGCTGTTGACGTTGGATCCACCAACAAGAAACGAGTTCCATCGTTACTTTTTGAAACGAAATAAAAATTGATGTTTTCTCAACTGATTTAAATTTTGCGCAAGAAGACTTCGGCGGGTGCATTCTGGCCTTGCAAGTAGGCGGCGTCATGCTCTGTAAGGTCTTCTTCAGTTCTTTTCCTTTTTTTGGCGCAGCTTGAGATGCAGGCGCACTTAAAGGATATCGGGACACACTGCGCCATGGATTAAACGCAGGAAATATATATGGTAATTAGGGTCAAAAAACGAAATTATCAAAAATTTGGAATGTTTCTTCGAGGAGGAGGAGGCTCGAAGATGGCCTCTTCTTTCTTGGTGGTTTGGTAGCTCTCTTGGATTCCCTTGTGTTCACGAAATTTGTTTTTTTCGGAAGTTTATTAAACTCCCCGAGAAGATTCTTAAAAGATTTTCTGTTTTCTGGGAATGATTTTGTTCAGGTTTTATTGATATATTAAATTAACTTAAGAGTTTATATAAATAGAGATTTGGGAAATTATGGGGTTTTAACGTAATATTATATTTATTGGATGAAAACAAGCATTTTATTTAAAACAAAATGCATGCTATTTTTTTTTTTTTGGTTTTCATACATTTTTTGGTGGTATTTTTATTATAAAATTCTTATCTTTAGGCAATTTATTTAAAATTTATATAAAATTCCCAATCGCATCGACGTTTTACTTAATAAAAAAAGTTGATTACTTATTGTATAATTTTTACTCCGTAGTATATTGGTTCGTAAAAGCGTTCACCGTTCTTTTTACGCTTTCTTGGACTATAAAGTATTTTTCCGACGGTTTCTTGTTGTTTGGACTGCGTTTTCTGGAACTCTCTGCACTTTTAAGAGCACGTTCATTGTAATCGAAATACAATTACCCTCTAAGACAAAGTAAACAGTCCAATAACTTTGAGCTTATCAGCGTTGATTCTTTCTGTATCCATCATGCATTCCAAAAGAATCAACTACTCCTAAAAGGACAATCAACAATGTCTCAAGAAGCTTAACGTCAATAGATTGATTAGATCTAAAAATATTCTCGCTTGGTCCTTATGAAATGTACATACCTTTCCTTTTCAATAACTAATTTCTAACTGAGCAATTGCGTTTTTGACTAGACCCTACTGTTCCCGATTTTACTGACAAAACCCCAAACTACAGGTATCTTCTTAGTTCCAAAGAACTGGATTCAGCGTTTCCTCTCTGACCGTTCAATCAAGGTAGTTTCCAATCGAATCAAACCCCTACACCATAACTGCCGTTGTTGACAAAGATGCAACTGGATCATCTAATTTCTAATCTTTATAAACGACCTTCTCTCAATCCCTTCTAATGCAATCAATATCTGCTTTTGATAAGGAAAGACGAGCATCTGTCACACCTTGTTTTCATGATCATAAACTTATGTCCAACTTCAGCAACAGGAACATTCTCGATTGGGGCCACAAGATTGTGAAACGCATCTAAAATGGATTAATCTCTTAACTCCGATAAAATCTGCCCTATTGTACTTTTCGTTTCAGTGGACAGGTTGGATCTAACGTCTGATCCATCTTTAACATTCTAAGCCTAACATAAAGAGATTTACAATAGAATGACTACAAACTCTCTTACACAAGAATCCTAACGCCAGGGATTTCTTGAAAGAAGAAAGTTCTTCCTTCAACCAATCCCTGCATTACAATCTACAAGTTCGACATTGGCCTCACTTTAAATACAATTCGTTTATCAGGACTGGAGCTGGATTCCCAGTTGAAATTACGCATATAAACCGAGCTCAGTAGCTGAGTAGTTGAATTTAGTTGACAGCAGCACCTCTGTGTTTTGAAAGTGATTTGTGACGCGAATCGAAAATTCAACTCAACCAAATCTCGACTATTCAACTCACTATCTATATACGTAGTAAGAGTGCATGTATCGCCCGTCGACCTAAATTTCTCTTTTCCTCCGGGATTCGTTTTATCGCTAATTTATCAGGATCGCGTCAAGCCTTTGAATGTGTGCCACCCACAATGTCGGGTCTCCTGTGCAGTTGGTATAATTCATGATTACATCTCCTTCTCCATTGACCATTTTCACACTCACCGCCAAATATTGTTCGTTGTATTTTTCTTTCAAAAGTGCCTAGAATAGTTTCGTCAGCCACTTTCCGCTGCTTCCTATCTCCTCAAACAGAATCCGCTTTGATGGAATTTCTCCACGTTTTATCAAAATTCTGTCTCCCTTAATTGCTAAACTTATCACACATGTTTTTAACTATTGTCTCACCGCAATTTATTGATGAGGCACCAGTCCTATGGACCTCATGGAGCAATATATTGTCAAGTCGTCCGCGTAGAAGAGATCTGAGTTTCGGATAAATCGGAAATAAATATGTTAAACAGAAGCGGCCCTAAATCCCTACCTTGAACAACACCGGATGCTACCTCGAAAGAAGTCCTTGAAATCTGACGACCGTTGAGGTATGATTTAGACCAATCCAGGATGGGATCAGAAATGCTGAATTTTGTGATTAAGATATGGCGATCAACGCAATCAAAAGCCTTGCTGAAGTCAGTGTTAAACAGCATAAATTTTATGATCGTTCTTCATACCAAAAAGCATATCTGAAATTAAGGTCGTGAGGTTAGAAGTGGTCGAACGGTCCTTTCTGATTCCATGCTGCAGTTCATTGAGTTTTGGATCTATTAGGGGGCAATCTTGTCTAAAAGACACCTACCTTCTGGAATTACCATTTCCATTGAAACTACCAGCCCATCATTTCATTTCATGGCACAATGTCTAATAGTAAGCTTATTTCGAAAGATACGCAACTTGTAGTCAATACGAAGATTAAACAGACACGTTTAGGAATGATGTTGAAAGATTTCTGTATCTCTATAGTGTCCAATAACGAACAACAAAAGTTTTCGTAAAGAAAAAACGCTTAAGCTAACGGTGGTTCAAGAAATTCCGAGCCGGAAACTACAACTTATAAGATGAGCCTCGTCCTAGAAGATGTGTGCAGCTTGACGAAGAGGTCCGGAAACCCTTGTGCAATAAAACCCTATGGTAACCATAGACGAACTAGCGGAGAAGCTTGGATTTTATAATTCAACCGTTCGATCATGTCAGGTGTCGATCATGCAGTCGGCAAAACCAACAAACTATGCAGTGAATGTGTGCTCTTCCTTGCTGCCATGTTTTAGGAATGAAAAGTTTTTAGATCAATTAGAAAAGTGGATCCTTAAAAGGAAAAGGATGCGGCAATCTACCATATACCGCAGATTGAAAATTTTGAATTGCTTATTACACAACGAAAATGATCTGACCTGCAACTCTACCATGAATGATCGATCCACACACAGATGGTTAACTCTTGTAAATAAAATCCTCATAATTATTAATGTAAGTAACGGAAGAACCTTAAAAGACGTATTTAAGGGAAAAAATAGCCCTGGAGCATGTTAGCACGAGCTCCCCTGTATTAAGCTAAAAAGTATTACATACTTATGACAAGAAACACTAAAAAAGTTTTAAGATAGAAAAACTGGAATAGTAAGGTATCGTAAGCCACATTGTGTTAAATCGCAGCTCCACTAGATTTGTTTGTTAAGACAATTATATGCTAAAACTACAATATTTTCATAACATTGAAATATCTATGCTTCCAATGTTATTTCACAAATTTTTGTAATATTGTTATTCAACATTCTTTCAAAAATAACATAACAAATAAGCAATTACCTAAAACCCAAAAAACTGCATTATTCATCCCCATTGCATCAACTCCAGTTTTCAATGCCAAACAACACTAAAGACTATCGACCTTGTAATTATTTAATTGGGTGGGACATTGACTAAGGACAAAGATGACCGAAGATGATACTACATACAATAACGATGATACCAAACAGAAGTGGTCATTCAAGAATTACTGCGTACCAAAACATCCAGTCCTGTATCTGCTGGACTCGAGGGCTTTTAATAAACTTACATTAACAAAAACAACAACAACAAAAATAAGCAATGGAAAAAAATCATAAACACACTTTTAGAACAAGAACAAAACAAATCATTAGCGCAAAATGGATCAGGTGTTAACTGGAGCCGAGCCTTCTCAGACTTCTGAAGACTGGTTTCCGACTCTTCTGCCGATTTATGTAGTATAACAAATGAAGAGATTAATAATAAGAACAAGAAGACACCTTCTGATGTGCTACCCCTGCTACCCATTCATGCAGTCATTACCTGAGATTATTTTCTTGTTTAATTCTTATCAGAAATATTGTGCCTGAGGCATTTTTCTGGTTTTTGTTTGATGCAGGAGGACAGCTGAAAGTTTTGTTTTTCGTTATCTAGAATCAAGAAAATTATCAATAAAAAAATATTTTATTGGTTCATAAAATGTTAAGAGTAATGCTATAAATTAAATTTATTAAATGAAATGATTGCAAATATTAACGCCATTTATAATAGTCGTACAGTGTAGGTCAAAGGAGAGAAGATGATTTTATTTATTTAAAAAAAATTGTATGTTAAGTTTTCAGTTCGATTATTCGCTTGCTCCTAACAGTGAGCGTTGTACGCAATTCTGAGTCATGATCCTGTGAAGATCGAAACCAGACTCTGTACGCTGTAGTCAACCAAGTATTTCTAGTCTTGGCGAGTCATGTGAAACCTTTCGACCAGAATCATACTATTGAAAGGAAATGCATCGCATCGCCTTCGATCTTCATATGATCCAATGTCTGCTGTAATCCTGTAGTACCTATCCAAGGAAGAAAATTAGTTTTGACAGAGTTTTGATAACCGCGAGGCTCTCGATCGAAGGATGCTTTAGCTCGAAATCTTGTAACGCTTAGAAGATTGCCAGCAGAGTTTCGCCTGCAAGACATTGGCAGAGTTAAGCAGTCGGTAGTATTCTTGGAGACTTAGCGATTAGGTTAAAACTCCAGTCATCATGAAGATCTTCTGTCATTTGCTGTCGTACGAAGCTCATGTGTGTTGCTTACAGTTGCCTATTCAAGCTTCCGGTTTTCAGCCTGTTCGAACGAACGAACAGGCGCTCGGGTTCGCTCCGTTGGCTTCTCAATTTCACTCCGGCCCTCTTGCCTTGGCTCTTTAATAGGTGCTTTCTAATTAAACACAGCGAGAGGCAATGATGCACCATGTCCGACACAGATGTTTTCCATCAACGACACAAAGAAATAGAGTCGGGCACATCCAAGACAATGGCACCGACCCTCGTGTATTAAAATTGTTTCATTTTTAAGATTTCTAGCATTTATAAGATGTGGGTAATTAATTTAAAGAATTGATCAACATAAAATTTACGATTTACTTGTAAAACTAAAATGAAAACGAGGAAACTTCGCTGTGGCGGAGTTTTCATGAGTAACAAGCTGTGTCGAACACAGTGGTGTTGTAGATGGAAAGCACCCAGTGAGTCCAAAACCTTTGGGAAAAATGGCGGCGTTCCGGATCTGCTTGTTGTCCCAGTAGGAGGGTAATTGCGATTCCCCGTTTCGTTATGGGAATGTTGCCCTAAGTGATGCGAATGTTCCCTTACATTATAAGGGAGCTGGTGCTGCCAATTTTGTGGCTTCCGAGCTCCAGGCCACTGTCCTGCCTTTGGCCTGTAGTGGACGAAAGCGGGGATCGGGTGTGCTTCGTGGGGATCCTCAATTTCACTTCGGTCCTCCTTGCCTCTGTTTCATAACAGGTCGTTTGAGTTGAAGAAAGTGGTGTTTCAGTCGCTTATGGAAAGTCACTATTACTTCCTAAGCTGTTACATCGATTTCCCTGTGAATTCTCAAAAGGGCAAGACCGCTCAGCCGTTGTTCTCCAGTTGCATTACTTTGCCAATCCTTTAAACATCTTAAAGTTGAAAAACTTCTTTCGTTGCTAGCAATTGGAATCGATTCTTTCATTGATTCCAGGGAATCGATTCTTTCATTGATTCCAAGGAATCGATTCTTTCATTGATTCCAAGGAATCGATTCTTTCATTGATTCCAAGGAATCGATTCTTTCATTGATTCCAGGGAATCGATTCTTTCATTGATTCCAAGGAATCGATTCTTTCATTGATTCCAAGGAATCGATTCTTTCATTGATTCCAAGGAATCGATTCTTTCATTGATTCCAGGGAATCGATTCTTTCATTGATTCCAAGGAATCGATTCTTTCATTGATTCCAAGGAATCGATTCTTTCATTGATTCCAAGGAATTGATTCTTTCATTGATTCCAGGGAATCGATTCTTTCATTGATTCCAGGGAATCGATTCTTTCATTGATTCCAAGGAATCGATTCTTTCATTGATTCCAGGGAATCGATTCTCTCGTTGATTCCAGGGAATCGATTCTTTCATTGATTCCAAGGAATCGATTCTTTCATTGATTCCAAGGAATCGATTCTTTCATTGATTCCAAGGAATCAATTCTTTCATTGATTCCAAGGAATCGATTCTTTCATTGATTCCAAGGAATCGATTCTTTCATTGATTCCAAGGAATCGATTCTTTCATTGATTCCAGGGAATCGATTCTTTCATTGATTCCAGGGAATCGATTCTTTCATTGATTCCAAGGAATCGATTCTTTCATTGATTCCAAGGAATCGATTCTTTCATTGATTCCAAGGAATCAATTCTTTCATTGATTCCAAGGAATCGATTCTTTCATTGATTCCAAGGAATCGATTCTTTCATTGATTCCAGGGAATCGATTCTTTCATTGATTCCAGGGAATCGATTCTTTCATTGATTCCAAGGAATCGATTCTTTCATTGATTCCAGGGAATCGATTCTTTCATTGATTCCAGGGAATCGATTCTTTCATTGATTCCAAGGAATCGATTCTTTCATTGATTCCAAGGAATCGATTCTTTCATTGATTCCAAGGAATCGATTCTTTCATTGATTCCAAGGAATCGATTCTTTTATTGATTCCAGGGAATCGATTCTTTCATTGATTCCAAGGAATCGATTCTTTCATTGATTCCAAGGAATCGATTCTTTCATTGATTCCAAGGAATCGATTCTTTCATTGATTCCAGGGAATCGATTCTTTCATTGATTCCAGGGAATCGATTCTTTCATTGATTCCAAGGAATCGATTCTTTCATTGATTCCAGGGAATCGATTCATTCGTTGATTCCAGGGAATCGATTCTTTCATTGATTCCAAGGAATCGATTCTTTCATTGATTCCAAGGAATCGATTCTTTCATTGATTCCAAGGAATCGATTCTTTCATTGATTCCAGGGATCGATTCTTTCATTGATTCCAGGGAATCGATTCTTTCATTGATTCCAAGGAATCTATTCTTTAATTGATTCCAAGGAATCGATTCTTTCATTGATTTCAGGGAATCGATTCTTTCATTGATTCCAGGGAATCGATTCTTTCATTGATTCCAGGGAATCGATTCTTTCACTGATTCCAAGGAATCGATTCTTTCATTGATTCCAAGGAATCGATTCTTTCATTGATTCCAAGGAATCGATTCTTTCATTGATTCCAGGGAATCGCAGTGCAGTGCAGTACAAGGCAGTGAAGTTAATATGAGTTGCCACGTTCAGTTACAAGAAGTCTAAATTTCACTTTGCAGTGCTGCACTGCACTGCTTTTCAATGTAGTTCAGGCTTGAGGTTTCAATAAAACAGCCACTGCACTAGCAGTAGAGAGGAACAAGTCAGAGACAACCAAACATTTTCTTCACAGTTGTCAGACTCTGTCTAGGATCGAGCACCGTGCTTTTGGAGACCTCCAAATCCTCTAAATCCTAATATCAAAAGGATTAAAGAAAATTTAATTTTTAAAGCGTGAGATAGCAGGGTCAATGTTATTTAAAAGAAAAATTAAAACCATATACTTTTTTAGTCCATCTTTAAAATCTTCCCTTTCATTTATTGCATCCTATAATTTCAAAACCTACCACTTAATATTAAGAACTGTATTCATTTTTTCTACAGCATGATAAGAAGTATGAAGTAAAGATTTTGCCTTATCCGTATGAGCTCCATCAAAGAACGTTGAATAAACACTTTTTGTGTCATTATTTTCTGGGTTTGATTTTGGCAAACATTTGTAAAATTCTTCAAGCTGTTCAACCAACTCCCGCGATGGCACACCACTTTGGGGTCGAATTTGAGCTCCACCATTTATGCAACCTAAAAATTTTAATTTATAATATCAAGTTGCATAAGCTTTTAAATTTTTATATTTACCGGAAGGACACGCCATTACTTCAACAAAATGATATTGCGATTTCCCTCTTTTAAGTTTCTGCACTAAATTTTGTATATTCCTAAAGCCATTGGCGATAGCAAAACGCAAAACAATTTCTCCATTTATTTCTAAGTTTAATTCTCTAAAATCAGGATTTCTGGAAGATATTGTTCGTTGATATCATTTGATGATATAACAACAAATCTCACCTTAAATTCTTGTAATTAAGCTGAACATCTTCTTCCCCAAATAGTTCTTTAGCAGCAAATTTAAAAATATGATCTGAAAATCCCCCAGAACCAGAACTTTCATGCCCCCAAACATTAACTTCCGGTTTTGGTGTACCCCAGGGCCAATCGAAATCTTCTTGCGGGAATGAACTTAATGAGGCACCATCCTTGTTCAGCATTTGCTCAAGTTCAACTGAAAACAAGTTAAATTTTTAAATAAAAAAAACTTTCCATTCAAAAGGAAAAATGTCGAACTTACTTGATGTAATAACGCAATCAACATCTCTAGAATTATTCACTTCACTGTAGAAATCCTCTCTAGAAGCTTCAAGTTTCTTATCGTAACACGGCATCACAGTAACATGATAGATTTGGCTTCCAGCTACATTTAGCTTCTGTGATAAATACTGCTTCACCAGAACGCCCATGATTTGTTGTGGTGATCTTGTTGTTGATATATATGGTAATATAAAATTTCCATGAGTTTTCTCTGCATAACAAACCCAACCGGGACATGATGATGATAGCATTGGATGTTGCTTTTGGGTATCGTCACCACATTGATTTCGGAATCTTTCGATAAATTCATTTCTGCTTTCTAGTAGTGCTAAATCATCGGCGATTTTGGTATTTAATATTATGTCAGCGCCTAAGCTTTTAAAGTAACCAGCCAGATGTTTGGTGCAATCTTCGATGGGTAAATCGTAGCGATGGGCTAAGCTTAGGATTGGTTGTTGGGATACTGTAAAGATTATTGTTTTTATATTGTCTATTTTGCCAATACGCTTATTCTCTTCGTTTTCTCTAAGTACTTTCATAAGTTCTTCTTGACTCTGTTCGGTTATGAGAACGCTTTCAGCTGATGTTATACAACCGGAGCATGCTAGACAATCTTGAAGAGTTATTTCAACTTTTTGGAGTTTTTGAAGACCAACCTGAAGTGGAAAATACATATATTAGTTCCCAAGGCAATATTGATATTTAGACATAGTGCTGTAATTCCATCTAATAGTAGAGAGTGAAGGTAGAGGAACAATGAAGGTATCCGAACAAGCCAACATGGAGAGGGAATTGACTAAAAACAAATTCATAAAACGTACAGGTTTCTGAACCAAGTATAAACCTTTGCAGCTCGAATGAAGCATAAATTACCCTATGACAGACAATAGTCAGATCTGGTATTGCGTGCACCAAAAACATGAATAGGTCAGACCAAACAAGAACAGCAGACATGACAAGCACGATCCAAAGTCCGTATTTGTCGCTCCGCAAGAGAAGCTACAATTCTTGCTTTGTACCTTTCCTAAGGCGGATGAAACGACAAACCTCGGTGCAAGGCCGTCGTTAAAGAGGAAATGAGAGTTCAGAACGCAAAGGCGGCATCTGTGGCAGCTTCTGTTGTCCCAATGGGATAACTTAGTCGCCTAATAACTCTCCAAAAATAAAGAAGAGACTAAAGAATGACGTAGTGAACACTACCTTGAATTATCCCTCATTGACGTTAACTTTAAGACCACCACAATCCCAGATCATTTTTATTTGACATGGAATTGACTATTAGACCTGGTGATGAAACTAGATCTCTCCCGAAATTTCGAGTGCATAATTGTTGTTGTTTTGGCGTGGCGTGGTCTGATGGACCGCTCGTGTATTTGGCCCTTAAAGAAAGGGGTACCCCTTTGAAAATTTCCGGTTTTGGACAATTTCTGGAGTGGCCCCTTTTTGAATAGGAAATTGTTAGGGACCTCGCAGGGAGTCTGGGAATTTAATCCCACCCCGGGCTGACCAGTATTTCCCGAGATAATGGGCATTTCGCAGCCCTCCTTTGGGAGTTCACAAAAAAGGGCATAACTCCCGAACCCCTTGGAATTTTGGGACAAACCAAAGTGCTCTGAACTCGGGGGAGCGAGCCCTTTCCAACGATGCCCCATTCATCCAGATCCGAGCACTTTCGAAAAATTACCCAAAAATATCCAAAGGGGTACCCCTTTGAAAATTTCCGGTTTTGGGCAATTTCTGGAGTGGCCCCTTTTTGAATAGGAAATTGTTAGGGACCTCGCAGGGAGTCTGGGAATTTAATCCCACCCCGGGCTGACCAGTATTTCCCGAGATAATGGGCATTTCGCAGCCCTCTTTTGGGAGTTCACAAAAAAGGGCATAACTCCCGAACCCCTTGGAATTTTGGGACAAACCAAAGTGCTCTGAACTCGGGGGAGCGAGCCCTTTCCAACGATGCCCCATTCATCCAGATCCGAGCACTTTCGAAAAATTACCCAAAAATATCCAAAGGGGTACCCCTTTGAAAATTTCCGGATTTGGGCAATTTCTGGAGTGGCCCCTTTTTGAATGGGAAATTGTTAGGGACCTCGCAGGGAGTCTGGGAATTTAATCCCACCCCGGGCTGACCAGTATTTCCCGAGATAGTGGGCATTTCGCAGCCCTCCTTTGGGAGTTCACAAAAAAGGGCATAACTCCCGAACCCCTTGGAATTTTGGGACAAACCAAAGTGCTCTGAACTCGGGGGAGCGAGCCCTTTCCAACGATGCCCCATTCATCCAGATCCGAGCACTTTCGAAAAATTACCCAAAAATATCCAAAGGGGTACCCCTTTGAAAATTTCCGGTTTTGGGCAATTTCTGGAGTGGCCCCTTTTTGAATAGGAAATTGTTAGGGACCTCGCAGGGAGTCTGGGAATTTAATCCCACCCCGGGCTGACCAGTATTTCCCGAGATAATGGGCATTTCGCAGCCCTCCTTTGGGAGTTCACAAAAAAGGGCATAACTCCCGAACCCCTTGGAATTTTGGGACAAACCAAAGTGCTCTGAACTCGGGGGAGCGAGCCCTTTCCAACGATGCCCCATTCATCCAGATCCGAGCACTTTCGAAAAATTACCCAAAAATATCCAAAGGGGTACCCCTTTGAAAATTTCCGGATTTGGGCAATTTCTGGAGTGGCCCCTTTTTGAATGGGAAATTGTTAGGGACCTCGCAGGGAGTCTGGGAATTTAATCCCACCCCGGGCTGACCAGTATTTCCCGAGATAGTGGGCATTTCGCAGCCCTCCTTTGGGAGTTCACAAAAAAGGGCATAACTCCCGAACCCCTTGGAATTTTGGGACAAACCAAAGTGCTCTGAACTCGGGGGAGCGAGCCCTTTCCAACGATGCCCCATTCATCCAGATCCGAGCACTTTCGAAAAATTACCCAAAAATATCCAAAGGGGTACCCCTTTGAAAATTTCCGGTTTTGGGCAATTTCTGGAGTGGCCCCTTTTTGAATAGGAAATTGTTAGGGACCTCGCAGGGAGTCTGGGAATTTAATCCCACCCCGGGCTGACCAGTATTTCCCGAGATAATGGGCATTTCGCAGCCCTCCTTTGGGAGTTCACAAAAAAGGGCATAACTCCCGAACCCCTTGGAATTTTGGGACAAACCAAAGTGCTCTGAACTCGGGGGAGCGAGCCCTTTCCAACGATGCCCCATTCATCCAGATCCGAGCACTTTCGAAAAATTACCCAGAAATATCCAAAGGGGTACCCCTTTGAAAATTTCCGGTTTTGGGCAATTTCTGGAGTGGCCCCTTTTTGAATGGGAAATTGTTAGGGACCTCGCAGGGAGTCTGGGAATTTAATCCCACCCCGGGCTGACCAGTATTTCCCGAGATAGTGGGCATTTCGCAGCCCTCCTTTGGGAGTTCACAAAAAAGGGCATAACTCCCGAACCCCTTGGAATTTTGGGACAAACCAAAGTGCTCTGAACTCGGGGGAGCGAGCCCTTTCCAACGATGCCCCATTCATCCAGATCCGAGCACTTTCGAAAAATTACCCAAAAATATCCAAAGGGGTACCCCTTTGAAAATTTCCGGTTTTGGACAATTTCTGGAGTGGCCCCTTTTTGAATAGGAAATTGTTAGGGACCTCGCAGGGAGTCTGGGAATTTAATCCCACCCCGGGCTGACCAGTATTTCCCGAGATAATGGGCATTTCGCAGCCCTCCTTTGGGAGTTCACAAAAAAGGGCATAACTCCCGAACCCCTTGGAATTTTGGGACAAACCAAAGTGCTCTGAACTCGGGGGAGCGAGCCCTTTCCAACGATGCCCCATTCGTCCAGATCCGAGCACTTTCGAAAAATTACCCAAAAATATCCAAAGGGGTACCCCTTTGAAAATTTCCGGTTTTGGGCAATTTCTGGAGTGGCCCCTTTTTGAATAGGAAATTGTTAGGGACCTCGCAGGGAGTCTGGGAATTTAATCCCACCCCGGGCTGACCAGTATTTCCCGAGATAATGAGCATTTCGCAGCCCTCCTTTGGGAGTTCACAAAAAAGGGCATAACTCCCGAACCCCTTGGAATTTTGGGACAAACCAAAGTGCTCTGAACTCGGGGGAGCGAGCCCTTTCCAACGATGCCCCATTCATCCAGATCCGAGCACTTTCGAAAAATTACCCAAAAATATCCAAAGGGGTACCCCTTTGAAAATTTCCGGTTTTGGACAATTTCTGGAGTGGCCCCTTTTTGAATAGGAAATTGTTAGGGACCTCGCAGGGAGTCTGGGAATTTAATCCCACCCCGGGCTGACCAGTATTTCCCGAGATAATGGGCATTTCGCAGCCCTCCTTTGGGAGTTCACAAAAAAGGGCATAACTCCCGAACCCCTTGGAATTTTGGGACAAACCAAAGTGCTCTGAACTCGGGGGAGCGAGCCCTTTCCAACGATGCCCCATTCATCCAGATCCGAGCACTTTCGAAAAATTACCCAGAAATATCCAAAGGGGTACCCCTTTGAAAATTTCCGGTTTTGGGCAATTTCTGGAGTGGCCCTTTTTTGAATGGGAAATTGTTAGGGACCTCGCAGGGAGTCTGGGAATTTAATCCCACCCCGGCTGACCAGTATTTCCCGAGATAATGGGCATTTCGTAGCCCTGCTTTGGGAGGTCACAAAAAAGGGCATAACTCCCGAACCCCTTGGAATTTTGGGACAAACCAAAGTGCTCTGAACTCGGGGGAGCGAGCCCTTTCCAACGATGCCCCATTCGTCCAGATCCGAGCACTTTCGAAAAATTACCCAAAAATATCCAAAGGGGACCCCTTTGAAAATTTCCGGTTTTGGGCAATTTCTGGAGTGGCCCTTTTTTGAATGGGAAATTGTTAGGGACCTCTCAGGGAGTCTGGGAATTTATTCCCACCCCGGGCTGACCAGTATTTCCCGAGATAATAGGCATTTCGCAGCCCTCCTTTGGGAGTTCACAAAAAAGGGCATAACTCCCGAACCCCTTGGAATTTTGGGACAAACCAAAGTGCTCTGAACTCGGGGGAGCGAGCCCTTTCCAACGATGCCCCATTCATCCAGATCCGAGCACTTTCGAAAAATTACCCAAAAATATCCAAAGGGGTACCCCTTTGAAAATTTCCGGTTTTGGGCAATTTCTGGAGTGGCCCTTTTTTGAATGGGAAATTGTTAGGGACCTCGCAAGGAGTCTGGGAATTTAATCCCACCCCGGGCTGACCAGTATTTCCCGAGATAATGGGCATTTCGCAGCCCTCCTTTGGGAGCCCACACAATTTCAGTTTAACTGCGCAGTTTATCACGTGTGACGTCATGTCTGTGCGTTAAATTGTTTCAGCTGTGCAATTTTAAATTATTTTTACTCAGTCCTCAGAACTGAGCGTCTCTCGCTCTCTTTTGATTCGATAAACTGCGTAGGTCAAGCTATTTATCGTTCAGATCTCTCAGTTCTGTCCATTTGCCATTATTAAAAACATGTACTCAAATAAACAAAATTGAAGAGACTAAGCAAAACCCATAGAACGAACTGACGGACCCACACACTTTCATTTTAGTTTACCGTACAGTTTTTTTGCACATTTCAACTACCCAGTTAAAACAGAGTGTGTGGGCCGCTTACGATGGAAAAGTGATAAAACAAGCTGTTCGTTACAATAGGGAATAATGGTCAGATCAGCAGCAGCAAACGAAGGTGTAGATTTCCCTAAGAGACCATCATCCATCGAAGTTAAACCAGATACGATTGCTACAATAATAGAGACAGTGTCGGTCAAGAAAACTGGTGCTAGAGCAACCAAAGTTTCCCCTTTAACAAAACAATAGTCAAACTCTTCAGTGGGTATCGAGCTACAGCAACGAGGGTACCAATAAAGCAAACGAATTGGATAGACTAGATCAAATCTTTTATGTCCAGAGCTTTTCATATGCGTTACAGGGAGTTATCAAGAAGGAGATTTTTAACATCATACGTCATGAATAAAATATGGACAAGAGAGACTATAAAAGCGAGGATCTCAATGTCCAAAGAGTTGGAAACATTAGGAAGCGTTATTAAGCAACAGTTGAGAAGGTTACTACATGCAAGTAGTACACCACCTCCACGGGCTTCCGATATCAATATATCTATCGCTCCGGAAAATTTGGGAGGTATCGAAAAATGGTATTGAGAATCCTACTGTGTAACCATGTTTCTGTAAAAGCGGTTATACCGAAATCACTGGCCGAAGTCGACAGAAACACATCTTGGGTTTTAGATCTGATTCCCCTCACGTTTGATAATAGAAGGAAAGCGTCTTAAGTTTTTTGAATCCTGTAGAGTGTCGGGAATACGTTGCGCACGCGGGGAGCAAAACACTTTGAAAAGGCACCAGGAGGCCAGAGCGTGGGGTCTAAACGCTTTTCAGCGGTATTGGGCGGTGCAGCCAAAACGAAAGATGCAACTAGTTTGGAAACATTGCTGATCTTCCTATAGGAGATTGTAGCAGGATTAATAGCTTTTCCCCTTGGGTATTCTTTAATTACCTCGCACGTGGTTTCAGGGGAGAAACGCGAAATGAAAATATTTCGCGGTCTGGGTACCGTTTTCAGATTGGAGCAGTTTACTGAAGACTCAGTATCCCCAGTGTCTGACACTCCAATGATACTAACAGAAGAGGTTGATGCTGCATCCGGTTCTAGGATATAGTTTGAGCCCATTGGGAGTGAGAAAGCGCAAATAGACGAACTAGTAGAGGGGTTCTCAGTGGCAGCATCCGTAACATTGACTTTACGACTGCGTTTGAATTTATCATGCTTTGGTCATGAGCTAGACCGGAGGCAGCCTCCACCGAAGGGCTCTTTTCAAGTATTACGGCCGGGTCATTCAGGGCTGTGAAGTTTAGACTAGCTGCATCGTCCTACGTTAGAGAAACAGCTGTGGGACAGGGTGGAGAAAAAAGCTGCTCCCCTACCTGCGGGGCGTCATCAGATACTGCCGCCGCTGAAGTGTTTATTATATCGCTGACGCTTTCAACTCAGGAATTGTGATTTTGCAACACTACTATTGACAGCGATTCAATATCAGCCCGAACATGCTTCGTACTCCTTTTTATGTCATTTAAGATAGGATGCGTAATCATTGCTCAGGGATTTCTCAGGATTCTGGCGTTCCATTGAGTCAATGCATGGAGCCGTGTATCATCACCGTTGTGCTTTAGGTTAAGCTGGAGCAAGTCGTTGAAATGAATGAATATCCAAGATTAGAGAGATACTTCATGAAAAACGTGACAACCACTCAGGACATCTCGAGCACAGTTGCTACATGCGCTCATAATCGATGATATCTCCCGATCTCCGAAACTATCACTCAAGATATTAAGATAGAAAGTGTTGGTCATTGTGATGTACTTATATTCCTTCTTTAATATTCAGAATTCTACAGTAGCACTTACATTGGTCTCTTCATAGTATCCATCTTCTCGTATAGTGATTTTGGCACCAGTTTTTGATTTCTTAGTTTCAATTTGAACAGGTTTTATGCATTCCTAAGAAAAAAATATGTTAGAACTTTGTGTAATTTGACATTATTTTTACCTGTGAAGGTGTTATAAAATCATCCAAGTCAGTTAGTTGTAATGCTCCACTAAATCTCGACATTTTGTCATTTATATTAGAAAGTATTAAGTTTCGTTTGTAACAATTAGTTTAGAAAAAATAATATTTAAATTTTTGTGATAGAAAATCTTCAGTAAAATTTACGACTTTATTATTCTTCGTATCTTCTTCTTGTTTAAGGTATTATTTTTTTCTGATAGTAAAAATTTTATTTTGCCATTTTTGAGTAAAAAACTTTAATTTATTTAATAATACTTATTGTTTTAGTTTATTTATTTATTATTTGTTAAATATTATTTTAATATATGTAAAAATTCGCAGAAATAATTGAATTTAATAACAGATTTTGTTCATATCTTAAGAACGCACACCAAATGACTAAGTGGTGATTTTCAAGAAAAAGGTGAATTTATCAAAAGTTGTCAAATCTTTCAACCCATTCTCGTGGTTTTAGGACGTTCGTGACGTGCTTTTATGCCTGAAGTAATTTGTGAATTTCACAATAAAATTGTGTTAACTATTCCAATGTTAATTAAAAATTTACATCATTATCCTTTAATATATATTATAAAACACTTAGTGAGCACGAAGTGAAAGAAAATCTGAAAATAATATTTCATAACCTAAGAAAATTCCGACATTAATTTCACTTGAATTTGAAAGTCGAAAGGAAAATTCAATTTTAAGCATGTCGATTTACACAGCAAAAACCGGAATATCTTCGATATTGAAGAGCTATTCCCCAGTGGAGCGAGAAAAAATCAAAACCGCGGTAATAAATAAGGTTAGATTTGAAATACCCAAGGAGCAAGGAATCACGAATGTCCTGGAAGGAGTCTTGAATTACAACAATTTTATACAATATAATGAGTTTATTTCATTTTTAAAGGAATCACCGATTAGTGTACGTATATATGATTCATCTAACACCTATATTTCATTAATTTCCAATTCTTTTCCTACAGGACAATGATTTCCTACGTTTAATCTCAGAAGCCCGTCGATCCATTCACTTGCTTCAGCCACAATTTTCAGTATTAGTAGAAACAATTTTATCGCTCAATTGGAAAGGCCGAGACAAGCGATGTATTGATGAGTTTACCGAATTCTACGTAGATCTACTAGTTGCCCATAATAAGTATTCATCATTTGCTATATCAAAATTAATTGCAAATTGGGTGCCAGCAAATGATGATGCTAGTGAATGGGTGAATGCATGTCCATCGGAAAGTGTCACAAATCACCTAGAGGTTGTGCATAAACTTATAGCTAGATTATTGAATGTTATACCAATGACATATGATGTTGTCATTGAAGCTATAGAGGCACATTTTCCGTACTATAAGAAACCAGCTTTTGTTGTTGGTGCTTATGTTCATAATATACTGTGGCTGCTGGAATATAAAGCGACATTTACTAGTCATATTATTGAGTTACTATTTAGGAGGTAAGTGTAATAGAAATATTGCCCGAGCAGATTTCTAATATACACATATGTGCTTCCAGATTATTAATTCTTGACGTTAATGCACCGCGGAATGAAATTGAAGATGCCGAGTTTGAGGAGGAAGACATAGAAGACGAGGCCATGTTCCCAATGGAGGGATGTAGTGGAGGTAATTTTGTTTGGTTATTATAAATACTTATTTGACTTCTCTCGATGAAAAACTCGACCTTTAGTTAGGCTTTTGTAAGCAATCTTGACACTCTTTTCAAACTCAAGTTCGTACCAGGAAGTGTTGCAGCCAATATCTGTCGGTCGAAGAAATTTTCCCCGTTTCATTGCCCTGTTTTACCTACTTGGTGTTCATGCGAATTTATCCTTTGTGGAGTGTCAACTATCAGCCTATCATCCTCTATTAAAGACTCGAGAAAGGTTAGTTGAAATATAACTGAGGCAGACCACTCGGAACTCTCTGGTACACAACACGCATATACAAAGGGCAAATCCGCTGATACTGCTCTTCACTCAACCATTGAAAAAATCCTCGAAGTCAAGGAGTGTACATTTGTAGCATTTCTTGCCATATAGGGGCGTTTAACAACGTATTCACGGAAACTATTACCCTGGCCTTGGCAGAACAGGGGATCGAGGCATCGTTGATGTCGCAAATGCTAACTGGCAGGATGGTGAGCTCGAACCTAGGCGACAGCTCGGTCCAAAGGGCCGTAAATACAGGCACTCCGCAAGGAGGAGTACTTTCCCGGTCTTATTGATCGTAACCATTAACCAGTTGTTGCGACGCATGGAGGCAGAGGAGCATCCGTCCTGGCGTACGCCGATGCCATTGTTACCATCACAAAAGTACAATTTCCTCAAGTCCTTTATGATCTCATGGAGGCGGCGTTATAAACCCTCTCCAACAGGCCTGCCACCAGCGGACTCAGCGTTAACCCAGCAAAAGCGGAACTGGCCCTCTTCACAAGGAGGTATAAACTCTACCTTTAACGGCTCTGGAAGCCCTGCGATCTTGCACAAACAGCTCTAGAACTACCTCTGAGTGTCGCAGATCTCTTAACGAGATGACTCAACAGTTCAGGACCTTCCTCGTATGGATCAAAATATAGAGGGAAATTGTAAAGCTGACGAACTGGCTAGGAAAAGCACGACCGTCACTTTCCTTCCAGAGAAGGAAAGAGTTGGTATGCCTTGGGCCACTTTTAAACTCCGATGCAAACAGCACACAATGCAACAAGCGAAGAAGCATTAGAGGGATCCGGTGGACAGTCCGATTTCAGCCGGACCACTTCACTACTGAGCCTCGGGAGACAAGACCTCTCAGCTAAAGTGGGAGTGCCGATCGAACACTGCCTGATAGGGGCGCATGCGACACGCTTAGGTGTTGAGACCTACGATGTTTGCAGAAGCTGTAAGAATCCGGAAGAGGACGAAAGTGTATTACATCTCCTCTGTCACTGGCTAGCCCCGAGCAGAAAGAAACAAACTACATTTGGTGACCTCAAATACACCATCGCAACCCGTCCAAAAGGATTTCTTCGTGCCAGTAGCCCTGGAAAACGCCGATTATGTTTTCATACGAGTCGGCAGAGTTCGAAAACCTTTCGAATCTCCATATGAGGGCCCACATCAAGCAATGAAAGAAAGCAGAGGCTAAAACTTCGGTTGTGACCGCGACAACGAAGCTAGGCTATCTAAAGCGACAACATTCCGTTAACGCTACGCACCCTCGATCACTGAACGTCAACTTCCAGCATTCTCCAACACTCATTTCACTGTTCAAGCGTTTTCCCAAGACTTAGCGACATACTGAAATTCAGCACCCTACATAAAACAGTTCGGATAACTGTATGATATTATGAGCAGGTCAATTAGCTGGGGCCTTATTCTCTATTACAATATTGTGAGAATTTTTCTCGAAACTGCCAAAATGGTATTCTGTATTACAAAACTGACTCGAAACTGGAACAATATTGTTCGATTTTTGCTCGAAAGCTCAAGGGTAATCGAGCAATTTATAAAATTTTAGGTGTGGGCGATACAATTGCAAGCTCTTGCGCTCATTTTCTTTTCTTTCGTGAACATTTCTACGACAGGAAGCATTATTGTAATAGGGAATACGGAAGCATTTTAGTTTCGGATAACAGTTTCGAGTGAAAAGCATTTGAGTATTGTAATAGAGAATAAGGCCCCTGGGTTTATTTATTCTTTCCAATTCTTTGACTAAGACTTGGATTTCTGAAACTCAAACTTCAACTTTGCCGCCATCGAAATCGCCAGGATTATACAGGCAGGAATGCATTTGTTCATTCCCTATTCTACCAAATCTATGAAGCCTAGGTCGAAAAAAGTTTAATCGGGAGTGCATGAGCACAATTAAAATCAAATAAGCCGCTTCACAGGGTGCAAGAGCTGTCCCAGTGAATGGCTCCGCCGAGAGTACATAAAACTAAGAGTTGTTGTGACCTCTGGTAATAAGGTTCTGCTCCACGTTGTTCTAGATCTTCAAACTAGACGGGTTCCCTGCGGATTCTAAAGGTTTTCGCGTCGCAAGTTTAATTCCATTTCCTTCTCATTTCGTTTTCTAACCTATCTTGACCGGATTTATAGCGTAGAGGACTCGCCATTCGAAGTTCTCCTCTTAGTTCCTTCCGAAGAAATACCCCGGGGACCTCGCGCGGAGTGAGTTTAGGACTTGCTCACAGATTTTCTAGGTTTTCGCCTATAGTGATTCTTCTCGGGTTGTGATAGAAGTGACAAATCGATTGCTATCACCTTCCGAAACCTCTGTTTGCCATTCGGTCTCTTCAATGTGTCCTTTTTTTCGAAGCTCAGATGATCCAGAAACCTAACAATACCGAATTAATAATACCTAGCTTATCAAGGGCACGGGTATCATACGTATTCTTTATTATTTTCAATTATGGTTATTTTAACTTAATTATTAAATTCCAGACGATCAAGCAATGCCACATCCAATCGCTGAAACACTAGACATCTGCATGGAAAAAATGTTTACATTCTTACAAAAATTCAACAAACCTACGACTGTTAGCAAAAAGACACCATATGGTAGCGATGTAATGAACTTTTTCAAGGTTCTCTTTACTGCTTTCGACAATGTTCTCCTTCCAAGCCATAATACACATCATGTACAATTCTTGATGCTATATAGTTGCAGTTTCAAAGTAAGTAATTTAGTTTAGATTTGTTAAAACATTTTCTAAGCAAAGATGTTATATTCCTCCTCTTCAGGACTTTCTAGCCGAGAGATTTTTAAGTAATTTATGGAGTAAAGTAACAAATCCCAACGCTTCAGCACCGATTCGTCAAGCTTCTGTAGGATATATTGCTAGTTTCCTGGCAAGGGCGAAATTTATTCCAATATAGTAAGAGTTTTTATTTTTAATTTATTTTATTTATGATAAATTATTTTAATATTTCAGTATGTTAAAAAGTTATATAGCTGAATTATGTTCGTGGGCCCATCAGTATAGACAAAGAAGCGACTCGGTTAAATCAAATAATTCCCTTAGAGCAAATATTGTATTCTTCTCAGTTTGCCAAGCGATATTTTATGTGATTGCATTCAGAAGTAGGGATTTAACGCACAATAAGCAAGGTAATTGTAATATAATTATAACTTGGGCAAGTTTTCTATAATATCTTCCTTTATTGCAGGACTATTATTTTTACAATCGTTACAACTTTCCGCTCTTGTTACGTCAAACTTAAATCCATTACGAGTTTGTTTACCAGCAGTTGCAACGGCCTTTGCTGGTGTAACTAGGGCATACCAATTAGCTTATTGTCATACAATTTTAGAACGTAATGCAAGGAGGAAACTTGCAACAGAATATGCTAATGATACTGCTACACCCGAAGAATGTCTAGAAACATTCTTTCCTTTTGATCCTTATTTACTTAAAAAGTAAGTCTCTTTTTAATAATTTACAGTACAAACAAAATTAACATCCATATTTTACAGATCTGGTAAATCTATTAAACCAATCTATCTACAGTATCAAGCTAGTGAAATTGAAGAAGACTCGCATCATATTGAGACTGGCACAAGGCGAAAACGAGGCGATTCAGAAGTGGCCGACGATATAGATGATTTTATTATTGACAAAAAACAAAAGTTTAGTGAATTATCGCGTAGCCATGAGAAAGATATGCAATTCACTTATGGACTATCACCTGGATTTCATATTTAAATACAATTGAAGTGTATTTTTTTTTAAATTATTTACAAGAATTTTATAGAATGTTAATTTTTAAATGAATATTGCAATGATTTTTTTCAAGATTGTCCTTCCAAGAAGTCTTTGTTATCAATAGTCTAGAAATCTTTAGCATTCATAAAAACCATAAAAAAGTGGAAGTGGCTGTATGGACCGCCGAGGATTTGACCTGAATATGTGCAGAAAATCACAAGAGGTTCTGCATAACACTTCAGGAGTTCGGAGACCCAAGTCCATGCTTTGACTATCGATTTAATGATAATTCCGATCAATACGTCGATTTGGCTATAGGTAAATTTTGTTTGTTGTCTTAAAATGGGCTCATAGTATTTACAACTTACATCTTGCTCTCCACAACCAGCGAATTAGGTCTTGGATATTTAGCGAGTTGACCAGCCGCGGTAAGGTATCCGTTCACCTGGAAAAGGCAGAGCTGATGTTTTTCAGCATTAGAACGAAATCGCCGATTTATTTAGCTACAATTAATGGTCGAGCTCTAAGCATATCCCGATCAGCTAAGTATTTGGTTTTATTTTGGAGCTAAAGCTGAATTTGTAAAAAAGGCCAGAACACAGCTTTCTAAGCTAAAAGTATATCTTGGGCAAGAGATGAGCGGAGGGCGTCTGGCTACCATCCCAGAGGTCCTGGGTTCGAATCCCGGCAGCCCCACGGTCCTTCGCTTTTTCCACTTTCCCACCTACATAACTTTCTTTCTTTTTTCTTTCCTTTAACATTCCTTATTCCTACTGTTATAGCCTTTCTTAGCCCTTTCCCGCTACACCAAAGCAAATGTCATTGATTGGTTGATGAGATTCAACCCGTTTTAAGAGGCATAACACTCCAGCGAGCTGTTTCTCGATGTCCCGATGTCAGAGTCGCGGTAGTAATGGTTGGGAGTAGGTGGAATAAAAATATCGTGGCTGTGGCAGTTCCTTCCTTTTCTATCTCTTCACTATTTTACTGGAGCTGCTATTAGATATGGCACTCTATATAAAAATATAGTGTCGAAGTACAAAGTGGCTTTCCCTGAGCCTCTAGTCTTCCACATAAAAAAGTCACATATTGTTAGATCCACTTTTTTTGGTATTTTGACTATGAAACCTTCCGTCCGATCCCCGAAAAGGAGGAGTTCCATTCTTATTCTAGGATTGGCAGTAGCGCATCTGCTATGAGGCTTTAGTCGGCTTTCAACAATTGTGGCGGGATGCCATATTTTCTAGGTGGATACTTCCTTTTCTTTTCTGGGTGGATACTTCCAGTGTCTGCTTCCTAAAGCTCCTGGCATTCTTTAGAATAGTTGTCCATCTGCGACTGATGGCCACGTGATCTACGAGTATCTGGTGTCTTAATTTCTTACTGTGTGTTCAAGGCCGGTATTGTTGGGGCCAATCTGATGTCTCCCCTAAGAATAGATGAAGAAACCTCATTCAGTCGCATATAGAACTCTTTCTTGATGTCTTCGTCTGTGCCTTCAGTTGGAGTAGTACTTCATAGTCTGATACGCAGGCGCACGGTAATAATCCTCTCAGAAACTGGTGACCAGCCAATGAGGCTGGACCTGGCTTTTTTGGTGAGTATAACGCCAACGCCATTCCTACGGCTTTCAGTTTCGTTTCTGCCAGACTATAAGAAGGACTCACCGTTTGGGCAGATATGTTCCCCACATAGGGCCATCTGGTCTCGCTAAGTCCCATGATCTTGATTTTATATCGATTCATCTCGTTGAGGATTTCATCCAGCCGTCCATCAGCAAGCAGTGTTCTCACATTCCATGATCCGATTCGTGTCCTGATTCGAAAAGCAAAGGTTGTCGTCGTGTCGTTAATCCGGTTCCGAGGCATTGTTTGCCGATACGTAGCAATGGTATTATTATGGGAGCGACCATTTATTATATGTCAGTGGGAGCGACGGTAACGGTTGCCATACGGTCAATGCTCCTTGACTTTGGTGATTTGTAGAGAGAGAGGAAGAGAGAGGAGTGGAGGAAAAGAAAGAGTGTAGGAATTGATCGGATAATGTAAAAAAAGAAGGACCATGCTTCTGGGTGGAAATGATCGGGACCCTAAGTTGAAGGGAGCAAAGAATACATTTTATACTTACACGAATTTTACGCAACAATTGCATCGTCTTCAAAATCATAATATCCTGAGATGAAATCTCATGACAAAAGCAAATAAAAAACACCAAATGTATCATAAAACTCGTATTATCTCTTCTTCTTTCTTAACATATTCTCTCTTTCTTTCATATGCATCTTAACATGAAAATTCTTATTCCCCGATGTCCGAAACGTTTTCCCACATATTTCACACTCATGTGGCCTTTCTCCCGTGTGAATCCTTAAATGAATATTAAGAGCACTTTTTGTAGAAAACGCCTTTCCACATACTTGACAATTAATCGATTGTCTATTCTTATCGTGAATCCTCTGATGTCCTTCTAGAGTGTATTTTAGACTAAATGTTTTCAAGCAAATATCACACTTAAATGGTCGCTCTTTCGTATGTGTTAAAATGTGTCTTTTTAAGTCGCTTGGCTTCTTGAACGGCCTGTTGCATACATCACAAATATGTTGTGATTTCTTTTTTCGTGGTTCTATTGTTGTTGACGAGGGTTTATTGCTGCCATGTATTAAGAATTCTTGTATTTCTGTTTGTAGTTGATTAGTATCTTGTGTTTCTAAGGTTTTTTCGTGCGATTTTACAATTATGTTTTTAGATAATCTGTTTTTATAGTTTGGAATATCTCGTATGTCGATGAATTCGGCACGTTTCGAGGATTTTTCTTTACTGATATTAGTATTTGAGTTTGTTTCATTATTATCTAAAGATTCAGTTTGATTTTGATTATCTAAATAAAGATACAACACGGAGTCCTCTTGATTTAAACACTGCTGCTGTGGTGTATCTATATTATCAGTATTAGTGTCATCCATTAGAAAAACATATTCGTACTGAATTTGTTGATTTTCATTATTTAAAATATCTTTTGAATGTGTTAGAATATGACTTTGGCAGTTCTCCTTACTTTTGAACGCCTTTTTACAATATGGACAAGAATAGTTTCTTACATTCGAGTGTTTTAGGCTGTGGCGCTTAAAATCACCATTTCTGATGAATGTCTTCTTGCATATTTTACACTCAAAAGTTTTGTGAGCAATATGGATTTTTTGATGTAGTTTGAGTGAACTTGATGTTGAGAAATATCTGAAATGTTGTATGTTAATTTCTCTTTACGAAAAAATTAATAAAATGTATTTACCTTTGGCATATAAGGCACAAATGAGTCTTAAATCCTAGGTGATTTACTTCATGCTGTTTCAGGTGTGAGATCTTCTTAAATTTAATTCCACATATTGAACACTGATGCTTCATTACGTCGTTATTTATTGTCTTTGCAGGTAGACTTTGGTCATCATTACTAATTGGAGGTAGCATTATTTTTCGTAATTCCTTTTCCTGAAGTCCTTTCACACTGTGTCTTCGTAAATGTATTCGTAAATTATTACTTGATGTGAATTGTTTGTAGCACTTAGTACATGAATATGGTTTGTAGTTCTCGTGTGTTCTAGAATTGTTTAAGAAGGAATAATGTTAGTTAATAGTGTAAACTTGCAAACGTTCTACTAAACTTACTTAGCATGAAGATCCAACGCCCTTAACGAATCAAATTCCTGCAAACAAATCAAGCACTCGATTACATTCGACTTATCTCTATGCGTCTTCAAGTGTGATTGAAGTGTGGTTTTAAGCGCAAAGCATCTTCCACAAATTTCACATAAAAACGGCTTCTCTTTAGTATGCGTCCGTATATGACGCAAAAGATCGAAATTCCTTTGAAATTTCTTACTACAACTTAAACATTCATAAAATTTTTGATCATTTTCTGTATAAACTTCTTTAGCATATCGAAATATCTCGTCATTCTTCTGACTTGATGAATAATCAGGGATTTTAATTAAATTATAATTAATTTCAGGCGCATCATTTCTGCTTGATATATCATCACTTATGCAATCGTCGGCATTATTTATTTCCTTCTGATTACTACTGACTTCTTTGATTGGTGGTAGTAAATGCTGTTGTAAATCTTTTAATTGTGTAAGAATTGTGCTGATTGAGAAATCTTCATCATCTTCAGATATTATCAGGGATTTTGGATGCATTAGTTTCACGTGGCGATTGTGACTGTTTAACTTGCTAAAGACACACGGACATTTCTTGCATGGGAATTTGTTGATGATGTCTTTTTCTGATGTTGAATGAACTCGGTTTATGTGTGTTTGAAGATTTGTGCGTTGTGCAAATCTATAATTAAGGAATACTTCATCATTTATATATTTGTAAAACATGATGTGTATCTTGACTGAGGTGGACAAAAGGCTTAAAGGCGATAGCCCACTTCATTTTTTTATGTAAGGGCGGCAGGGGGTCTCATTAAGTTCACCCACACCAACGTACCTACCAGCCAATGTATGACAAATGCTGTCGCTAGGCTGCAGATTTTGGGAAGGCTGCAACCTCATAGTAATTGAAGAGAAGGACCTTCCCAAATTCAAGCGGATGGCAGTCTGGCTTCCTAAAGATGTTAGGGAACTGGAACAGGTGCTTGACAAGTGAAGCGTAGGAAAATGAACTAGAGAAGCTCTCTCTTTCCCTTAGCATTGACGAGAGGTCGCTCATGCAGCTAAAAAAGCAGAGCATGTTCCTATTCTACAGCTTCGGCCGAATCAAAGTTAAGGAGATTGGCCTTAAAAAAGACACTCCTGCTAGCTCATAGCTGCAGAAACGACCCCAGAATGCGGGTGGTACAGAGCAAACCTGCAACACAGTAAGGCTTCTTCGGCAGTCCTTTGCAAGGTACTGGCCACCTGCCCAGAGGTCGTCCATAAATTGTGAAAGATTTTTGCGTGTGGTCGCCCCCTCACTCATTCACTCACTCAACAAGAATTTCATTACGCCAAAATTCGGCGAGGGCCCTTCTTGTAGTTCTATATTCTAAAGGCCCTTTCACGAGTCAGTGTTACTTGGCTCATACGCCGCAGCGGCTAAACAATCTAGGGACTGCCTGAAGACCTGAACTTCTATTCAGTCTCAAGCCGTGAATTTACGGCAAGAATTCACGCCGTTTTCGCTTGGCACAGAAAGTACGGCGCGAACTAAGCGTGAACACCCGCGAACAGGTGGAAAAGCGAGTGTGGGTGGGTTTGAGTCTTAATTTAACCCAGTTTTCTTGCATTTTCACACTGTTTCTTGAGGGAAAAATTACGTGATATTTGCCGAGACCCCTGCTCCCTCACGTGGGGTTGGGTAAGATTCGGCTAGACGCCTCACGTAATTAATAGAAGACCCCTAAGTAACGGTGCTATAGATACAGGTCTTGCGGGCAGCTGGCTACAGAATTGCATGCAGTGATGTGGACGCCGACCTTCGGACCTGTGTATGTTTACAATAAAATCACTAACTGCTTTCCTCTCACAGATAAATCGTCGAGACCTGGCAGCGGTGAAGATGCAGGGGCCCACCACCATGCAAAGAAATCAAGGATATCGTGGGTCCCTCTAACAGGAGTGGTCTGCAGATCAATGTAGGTTCTGGATCACTGGGGCTTCAAAGGCTGTCAGTTCTACGGAGCAGCTCCCGAAACAGCGGAAAATTTGTTGTGTGCGATTGAAGGAGTTTGGGTCTCCTCCATCGCAGGTTCTCTGTTTCCAGAGGGATTTGACATAGGAATCATAGATCAATTTTAGGTTATATAACACGGCTTAACTTCGAAGGTTTTTAATCACAGAGTTTGCAAAATAGACTGAATAGGTCGACGGCTTATTACCACACTAATATGAAAATAAACTCATCATTTAAAATTACCTCATTTCACATTGTGGACATTCAAAAGATTTCAACCCAGCATGCTGTAAAAGATGCCTCTGTAAGGATGCTTTTTGTGTAAATCGTTGTAGGCATTCGCTACACTATAAAACAATTTAAATCTTACAATCGTCATTCATAAATATTGAAGATACTAATGATTACCTCAAAAGGTTTCAAATTAGAATGTGCAATCTCATGCCTACGAAGAAAACTCGGCTTCGTAAACCTCTTTCCACATGTATTACATGCATATTTCCCAATTTTTCTTCTAATATCTAAATCGAGATGCCTTTTCTAGAAATTAAATTAGTTTTAATTGCAATTCAATAAATATTTACAAAATAGACAAACTAACCCTAGATTGAGACAAACCCCCATCTTTATGCGCTCTTTCTATGTGACGATCATAGTACTGAACGAAAGGAAATTCAATATTACAAATCCCACATACAAAATTATCGTTTATAGTGTGATTTTCTAGATGTCCTAAATAGCTAGATGTTCTCTGAAAAACAAGTCCACACTCAGGACAAGTTGCTGGAGTACTCATATGGCCAGCGATGTGGATAGATGCATTCTTCTCAAAGTTAAATTCTGCACTACATAGTGGACATTGGTATGGTTTCCTGAAGGTGTGCAGATGTTTCTTGTGATATTTCAGCTCATTTAGGCCTTCAGTTTTGTAATCACACATATCACAACAGTGTAGTTTTTGTTGTTGAATATATTTTCCGGTGTTAGACTTTGTTTTGCTGTGGATTACTGGAGCTTCAAATCGTATTTGTTTAGGCGGTGACAATCGCATATCGGTGTTAATAGGTAACTCCTCTGTATAATAACTGCTGCTGGTTATTGTATCTTCGTTATTTCCTATTTCTACGATATAATTGCAAATCCCTAAGGGATTGTTTAAGCTGTGGCCAGTGTCGTCTGGGTGGGGTTCCTTTAATATTCGAAGATTTTCACTTAAAATAGTGTTCTCCATATTGTTGTTTTTGTTGTTATGAGAATATGTTTATTTATTAATAATATCCTTTCGTGTTTTTTCAGGATAAGTATAGTTTTGATATATTTTCCTTAACTTTTTTGATTGCACAGTTCTCAGCCGATTTATTTTTCATAATACTTTTGACGTTTCGTGCAGTTGTCAAATCTACTGTCAAAATACGGCTGAAGCGCAGTTCACAGTTATTTTTTTGAAAGAAAATGGAGTTTTTAATGCCGTGTTAAAGCCTTCGAATATAGAAAGTTAAAACAGTTTTTCCTTGTTAGGTAAGTAAAAACAAAATTAAATTAGTGTGTTTTCTTGGAATTTGTTAGCTTTTTATCATTTAAATAAATCCAACGGTTTACTATCAAAGATTAGATCCTCCTTTTATCGTGGACCGTGACACGCCACAGAAGGGTTTTGGCCCCTGGACAAATGTCTCAGAACTCTCGCTCGCGATCTTTCCTCGATACCATAGAGCCTGGGCAGGCACCCAGCAGAGTGAGATCCTTTTTACCTGTCCAGGTCCAGAGAGTAAAATTTCCACTATGGGAGTACCTTGACTATTCTAAAAATTGTAATATTGGCGCATTTCAAACCTTTCTCAAGCTTGAGCCTAGGGCAGGTTTTAATGGCATGTATTTTAGCCTGGAAAACAGAGGGCCACGTTCCTGTGGGATTGAGGCTTTTGAATTGGGTCCTGCGACATGAGGCCTGTAATACCGGAGACAGACTTGTGGTATAGCAATTGAGATCGGGATATTGCAATATTGCCATATTGCAATATAAAAATGTGAAGACACACTTGCATTAGTATACTGAGTTATTTGGTTGTCATTTATCTGTCAGATTTGCAAATCGAAAAAAATTATTGTGCTGCAGTTAAATTGAAGTTAAATATGAATAGAAATATTGTGAAATTATTATTAATTTATATTAAAAATAAAAGTGAAATAGAAAAGGATAAACAACTTAACTCCTTCAACTGACATAAAAATCTTTGATAGGTAGTGCTGCCAAAATTGAAGAATTAAAATTCTGTTCGAAATTATCATTTTGGGTTATGCCCAGACTATTCTTCGGTTTAAATCTAGGGTATACTGAGCTATACCACGAAGTTTTTCTCAATTGGGATATTGAGTTTCAATGTTGAGTATACTGAGTGTATACCGCGAATTTTTCTCAGTATATAGAGACACACCTGAAGTATATTGCAATATTGCTCATATTGTAATTACTATACCACAAGTGTGTCTCCGGTATAAGATATCCCATCTTTAACCCCTCGGTAAACCAGTGAAGGTCTCTTGGGACCCCCGGAAGGATGAGTTCATTTCACAAAGCGATCCAGAATAACTGATCTGAACTTTTGGAATCGCAGATTGATAGGCGGTAAATTGAAATAGCGTCGAGGTTATCCATATGTTCTTGGACTGGATAACACTAGTTATATAAAATCTGAAGCACTTCTGCCGACGGATTTTCATATGGAGATGTGCCATAGAGACAATCCAATGATTTCTACCATCGCTACTGTGGGGCAGGTCCGCAGGTCCGTTGAAATCTGCTGTACCTGTTTAGTCATAAGCAACCAGACTATACTGGATTATTTATATTCTATTACTTGTTTAGGGGTGCCTTGATGGGAACTTCGGCCTTTTTTATTAGGTCTATTGTGCCATCCCCATCTTTAAAAACCATCTAGATTAAGGTTTTAGCCTAAAACTGATTTAGGGTTCCTATCCCTCACAGTCGCACAGCAAGACATCCGCAGTTTCGGGACCTGAGATTTACAAGTTTGTCTGCTTTAGTTTTATCGATTTGGATGAATCTTTTTTAGCTTGACGAGCACCCTGGGTTCTTGTCCAGCTATGAAGAAACAGCTGGTCGACCAATGTTGACCTTCGTAGCCCGGAATCTACATCAGCGTGACATTGTTGCTCCTGCTGCGGGATTTAAGAGATAGGAGACAATCCAGGGCAGTCTTTGATGACACCCTGTGAGATTTAATGGCCACCAGGGTAGCTTGAATGTCATAGAAGACATTTTTGGATCTCTATTAATACGAGTTTGAGCATACACCTGGATAGCGGGTAACTGAGAGCATGAAAAACAGTGGGGGTAGTGCTCAGAGCCATTGATATTTTGCTCCTTGGACCATCCCCAGCCCTTCCCTTTTATTGGGTTTGGAACCGTCCGTATATCAAAAGGCCGTGCTTCCTCTAAAGAGGGATCTGCCATGTTGCCACTCGGTTTTACTTCAAATAAACGTCTTAAACGGTTTGTCAATGTCAAGTGTAGTGGGAATAGCATCGAACAATGATATCATTGGCTCCAGGTTTATCTCCTTGAGGATCGATAAATGATCCAGAAGGTCTCCGGCCAAAGCTTCTTTCTTCACTACTAGGTGGAGTGGAGGAAGGTTCACTAGGGCCTCCATAGCCGCAGTCGGACAGGTGTTTTTAGCACCCGTGATAACAAGACAGGTCAGTCTTTGCATCCTGGCCAGCTTAATCACAGCACCCGTTTGTTTGGTCTCGACCCACCATGCCTACACGTCGTAATTCGACTGAAATGTCACTTTCTTCAACTCAAACAACTTGCCGTGTCGTGACAACTCTACTTTCAGCACAGGGCCTTAGCTTCCTTCAATTAGTAAATGGTACGATGAAAGATTTTTTGCGGGTTAATACCCAAGTCCTTGCTCCGACACCAGCTTTGCACATATGACATCATGACAGCCGCTAATCGTTATGACGACATTGTATCCATAGGCATGTGCTTTAAAGTCCCGACCATTCAGGTCGGCAAGAAGTTTGTCGATCATGATTGACCATAAGAGGGGTGATAGAACGAAGGGCAGCCTTCAGGCATAAGTGACAATAGGTTTAACTTTTGTATTGATCATCCAGTACATCGTTTGTTGTGTAAGACCATACGTCTTACCTAAAAGTATTTTACAGGTGCATATAGCGCTAGTGGCTTTACTGATGACGTACTGCAGTTGAGCGTTCTAGTTCAGTCTTTTATTGAGCTTTACTTCTGGTAAATCCATGTTCACTCTATGAATAAGAAGATTGTTGCTCTCCATCGATCTAGCGGCATGATTTCGAATCAACTTCATTTTTCATTGTCTTCCAGTTTCCAATCATCATTATGAAGTCCGATTGTTTCGAAGTCGCATTGCAGGAGAGTCTGGATCACTGCAATTTTCGGCTATGGTGAATAGGATAGGCTATGAAGGTTGGGGTTTTTCTAGGAGAAGGCGATGGACCTTTCGTTTGAACAGTAAGATGATGTATGAGTTCGGAAATTCTGAGTGTAGAGAGTTGTTCCGCAGTCGGGTTGTTCTATTTATGTAAAAATTCCTAGTTTGTAAAGTGGGCGAAATGAGGTCGAAGGAATGACGCTTAGGTTTTATTAGAGATGAGAGAGTAGTTCGTTTTTAAAGTGGTATGTTGCAAATAGCTTAAAATCAACTTACTTTGGACCTATGTATAATATGTAGTCGCATCCTGTATTTACACGTACAGGTCTAGGACATGTGTAAGCTCTTCTCTCAAACACAAGAACACGATCCACAAACTATGTTTCGATTGTACCACAATTCTTATCTTGTTAACTCTTGGACAATGTAAACCATTAAAATAAGGATTAAAAATTTAGTTTTCAAGTGGTATGCAGTAACATTCTGAATGCTACTTATGCACTTTTTAGGACACTTAAGAAACAGCGATATCATAGAACTCATTATCCCTGTCTAATCCAGCCAACATTTCAACGGCTTTCGTTAATCTGTCTCCCATCGTCTTCACGAAATCGTTTATCAGGGAAATAATTTTCCCCTCTTGAGCTGAAAATCACGCCGTTATCTGCATTTGCATAAAATGATAATTCACTAGCATAATGGGTCTCTGTGCATAGATATCTGTCGTGGGGAATGGGTCCCACGACGAGTGCCTTCTGATGATTTTCCAAGAATTGTGGGTGGTAGGATAGATGGTGGGGGTCAGGGACTGCATATTACGACAGGAGCAGAGCGGCAGTAGCAGCAGCAATAGCAGTAGCAGCATTGAGAGGCATAAAGCCCACCCGAATAGACAGACGGAAACTTTACTTCTCAGCGGCAAACAGAAAATACAAAACACTCGGACGATTTATAACTGAACAAGGATTCTCTTCTCCCGTTTAAGCGCTATGCGCCTAATTTACTGTCTTTAATTAGATCCACTAATTGCCAAGTTGTTTTTTGTAATTGTCTTCTATATAGCCCGCCCATCCCCATTCGTAGTAGCAGCGCTCGCACAGAGCCTTTCGTAAACCAACACAGGAGGAGCATCAGCGGCATCCGATGCCATCGTCAGCATAGGAAAACACTTCACGCCATCAGGACTCGCTCTCCAATCGAATCCTTGTCGACTGGGAGAGGGATCTCTAGTGTCTAGGATATGCTGCTGGTGCTTCTGGGTACACAAATGCAGGGCGCAAGGCTTTTCATATGCATCTCCGTACTTTTGAATAGGTTTTTGTTGTGGTAGATCCTGGGATCCTTGAGTTTTGTTGCTTTTTGTCCATGCCAAAAAGTATTCCCCCCATCCCCACCCAAACTATACTACGAAAGCTTAACTCACTCTTGAAATTATAAAACCAAAAAAAAAACATCCGCGATGCTCCTATAGGACGAGGTTAGCAGCGCTTAGATACCCGAAACTTGGTTCCTATTTAGAAGAGTTGAATTCCGAAGTCGGGATAATGTTGTGGTTGGAACCGCCTTGTCTCTTTGGCTGTTTGGCTTTTTCTTGCCTTCTTTGCACGTGAACTTCCTGCAATATCGTCTGGATAATTTTAATTTCCGCCTTTTTATCGCTTTCAATTAGCTAATGTCTGAGTTTCGTTGCCCTAATTGAAAGTGTCGAGGTCTTTTGATTAAATTCAAATGTGCAACACTAATGAAGGGAATATCGCCTTTCTACTGGGTTTTTTCTTCGTCCTTATTACTAAGGTTTGGAGGTTTTTAAAATTAGAAATTTATGAAAATTAATTTTTAAGGCTTTTCTCGGAATTATATCAGAATATGGAGATTTTTTTTTGGATAAATGAAAGAAATGAACAAGGGGTGGGTGTTTACTGCATATTACGGCAGGAGCAGCGATGCTTTAGTGGGAGAATTTGGCCCCAAGATAAGTTTGGTACATGGAATTTCGTGGTATTGAAATCTATATTGAAAAAACTAACTAGGAGGACATGGAAATACGTCGAGAGTAAAAGAAAGGAAAGGAAGAGACGTAATAGTAACGTTTTAATAACACAGATGTAGGTATGCAATATGCAAAATGAGGCTAAAATATTTTTCAATCAATTATATGTTCCACTTTTCATCCCTCTGCCTCGAGTCAGGATTGGCCATTGCTCACCTAGTTCGATTTCTTTAGTTGTCACGAGTAGCGACCCATGACAGCATTCGTCAGAGCCCTACCATCATACCTTTCACCCTATACCCAATATTTCCATGCTCTTTGAAGCGAGTAGGCCGTTGCTTCTTCACTATTTGAAGATCGTATGCTGGCAAACTCAGTACCTCCATCGCTGCAATGAGTCGCTGATACTCACGAAAGCCGTTCTCTGTACATTGTCTAAGAACCTGTAAGAGCGTTTTATGGTGGGCTGAGGACTCTTCCTTAGAAATTTGCGTCCCCGTCTTCGACTCCTCAGCCCTGGTTTTATGATGGGTCTGGGATTGGTGAAACGCCATTTTTATCTTTCTGATCTCTTCTTGAACGGGATATTTTCACGACAGAAGTAAGTCCAAGTATGCACTCAAATATTTGGCTATTGCAGTCACGTTGACCACCGATCCGAAGAGAACCAAGGGTGTTTCTTTCTAGTACGGATAATAGCCTCTGTTTGTTTACAAGGAAGTCGTGAGAATCTTAGATTCACCTAGCAGCAGGGAATATGTGCAACCGTTTGTTTAAGTCTTCCATGCTTACAACAGGAGACACGCATCCAGGCGGTATGTCAGATTCCTAATGACCGCTGACTCACAACCCTTTTTTTGTAAAGGCTGGCGTCATCAGCATGCCTCTTAAAAAAGGAATCCATCACAGGTGCTCACCGGACCCGTAACAGTCCAGTGGTCTACTGTCTAGCTGCAATCTCTACTTCGATTTCTTTGCCTTTTTATGTGTCTTAGCTACTGTTAGCCTAACGTTTATGGTGGGGCCTTGTTTTGTGCGCCACGGTGGTACCATGTGGAGATCATTCTTCATGGCATTTTCAGTAATGGTCACATAAAAGCCATAATTTATTCTATTTGGGGCATATCCACAAATATGCACACTAATCTAGGTGCCTAAGCACGGGTGCCTAATAACCATTTTTTTTAGCATGCTATCCATCCACCTCACTACCATGGTTCCTACTTCCTGACTCACAAAAGCATTCTTCTATCTTATCAAAGGCGACTTCAATGTCGACAATAATGGCTATCGTTATACCTCCATGATACAGTATCAATTGGTGTAGAGCCTTTCCAGTGAGCTTACCTGTCCAATACAGCTTCTTCAACAGCCAACATCCTCTCCGTAGATTTCAACCGAACCGAAAAGAACCGTCTGAAGGAATTTTCTGCAATGTAATCCTTCTTGAGGGATATACCATTTTGGTATCACTCGACACCGCAGGACTGTCACCCGTTGCTCAACCTTCCTTGCACTGTTGGGGAGTAACGGGGTATATTCCATTAAGCCTCTTTGATTCGAAGCTAGAAAGTGTTTATTGCATTCCCCACTCCCTCTGTTGTCACGATCTTCTTGTTTCAGCCTCGTTACCATTCGATTTCGAAAGTAACAGGTCCTATTTAAGATCTAGCTGAGATGGGCTTCTACCAGGATCGTATTATTTTACTACCGTCTTTCCATTGCAACATAAACAAGTCCGACTTTGGAGACTGGGTACCTGCAGATCTTCTTGGCTTAGTAAACCTCCCAAAAAGCTGACTCGTTGCCACCCTATTGCGCGATCCAATGCCTTCTCTCTGCATCTAAAAGTGATGTAGTAAGGGTTCAGTTTTCACCAGATTTTCATCGTACATGAACAGCATCCAATACGTGTTTGGATCGCCCCCTGTAAGTCTGAACGCCTTCATCTTCTCTCTAGGACGAAGAAGCGACGTCATTTTGCTCATTACCTTATCTGACCATATCTAAGTGATCTTAATTAGAAGTGCCCGCCACACAGGCATTATACTGACGCAATCTGGCTAGAATGGTGTTCTTACTTATTGGGGAACCAGGAGCTTGAAAGATCAACCTTACACATACTTGAGAATTTTTCCAAGGCGTTGGGTTTGTTCATGAACCTTAAGAGTAATGATCTCGTCCTCCAGGAATCTAGATGCTTAAGCAAAACCATTTTAAAGGGACCGTTAATTAGTTTTCTTTCTCTCCCGGGAACAACGTTGATTACACCCATACGGAAGTCACTGCCAGCTACGTTTTTGTACGAGCTTCCCACAGCTGGTCCCCGTACCCCGCCTGGGGTTGAACGCACTCTGCTTCGCGATTTCGGTTTGTGCTGGCGCCTTCGTTTCTGAAGCTTTTCCAGGTTTAGCGCTTTCCTGCATGGTCGTAGGGAGTGGGTTTCTCTTGCTTATAGATTTACCACATGGGTATTTAGCCCTGGTTTTTGTATCATTTCCCATAACCACCGCTTTGTAGGTTGTCGTCATCCAGGCTATTCTAGTTTTTTATTCAGAAATATTTATTTATTTATTTGCCAAACAAGGCACTTAACAAAAACAGTTACAGATAAAAAAATACATATTAACATTAATAAGGAACATTGCAGTATTTAATATTTAAATATTAAACTAAGATCTAGGTCTATAGTTAGTTAGAAGAGGACAATAGGGAAATTAGTTTTCTTTTATAGGAACTTTTGTTAATTGAGGGAGAGAAACAGGACGCGTAGGAATTGAAGGTAATGCAGCACCTGTTAACGGGCTCGTTTCTAGCATATTCAGTGCGATGCGGGTACTCTTTAAGCAGTTTGGAATGTCTTGTTAGTCGAGTATCGTTAAATTTGATTGTGTCCGACAGGAACTGCACCTTGAGGTGCAGTACATACATAGTTATATAACCCCTCTGGTAGAAAGGATGTGGCAGAAGTTTATATGTGGTGAAAACAGTGGCACTGACTCTACTGACTGCGAATTTCAAATAAACTACCCATCAGACACTTCGTTTTGTTATACCCCTTTAGACTCTAGTACACTGCCTCCAATTCGATCAATCACTATTACATTATTTCCTTGATAACTAGTTAAGACGATTCTTTAGTTTAGGCTCTCTATTGTGATTTGATAGATTTTCATTTGGGACCATTTGATGTTCGGTTCCATAACGAAGCTGCATCGAATCATTAAACAGATCAATTGTTTCAGCAACAGAATGGCGTGCAGATATATTTAACAGATAATTGGGAACATTTGCTATGATTTCGGACCTCAAAGAAATAAAGGATCCTGGGATACTGGTGACTATAAACCAAACCATACTGCCACTTTTTCTGGAAGAGCTGACTTCATAGCTACCCGCGCAGATTGCATTTTTGGTTAAAATTTAGCTGTTCTGGCTATTGACGGTACAGGAGCTACCGTCAGAGAGAATCTGATACTCCGATCGTGTCGTATCTCTATCGGCGAATGTTTTTCGTTTTGGTGCCCCACTCGTCGTTTTCTATTGTCTTGAAGTAAGGTTTCTTTAAAGGAGATTTAAAAGTAGATTTAAGAGAGGCAAGTGGCAAGAAGAACGAGAAGAGCTATTAAATCTACGATCTAGGTCAATTTCTTGGAGAAAAATCTCAATGTTGACCATCATAACTCATACCAAAAAAATCTCCATAACTTGATAGCTGACAGCATCCTAACAAACAAGCGAAATTGAGAACAATTAAGCCCATTTTTATTGCTATAATAACATATAGCCCCGATCTCTACAGTAACACCACCTCTTTCCAATATCGAAAATCCTTTTGGGAGCAATTAAATAAATCCTTAACCAAAAAAAAGGAAGAATTTTGCAACTCAACGGAAATCAAGTTCCACAGTGCAGCATTGGAATGAGAAAATCAAAAAAGGGGAGAACCTCTTAAGAAAAACGGATAAGGAAAACGTACGCTAAACGGACGTTAAATATCGCATGGCAACCCTTTAATTACGGCCGTAAATTAACTAAATTCTCGATAGAGGGTGATAGTGTCTCATCGAGAAAAACGGTCGACGCCATAATTTACAGGAAAGTTACTCTCTCCGGTTCCGGGGCCAACACAACGGTCTATACGGGAACGGGTTTCGCCCTCTAATGGCAATATAAGAAGACATAGTTGAGATTGGTAACCGTATAATGTTATACTATGCCAAACATCTCATCTTCCCGGGGGTACCGGGGGGTAGTTGCGGCAGCGGCGGAGGGGGTGGGGTGATGGTTATCATAAATATAAATTTTTGGGGCGGTAGATAACTGAACATCCTTCACTCGTAAACGATCTAACCTTGTCCGTAGGAGCGGGCATTGAAGGCAAGCGGAGTGATAGCAGGTTTTCTCATACATGTAAAGTTTGTTGTGTAATTTGAAAGATGTACGAAATGATGTTGTTGTATAGTGTGCGAGCAAATGAACGTAAATCGGAGAAACCAGTAGCGGTATATACTGTATAGTGGCCCAAAGAGAGGGCCAAGGACGACGGGACCGGGGCATCGCAGCAGCAGCAGCAGCGGCAGCAGTACTAGCACCAGCCCCGAAGAGTTGGAGCACAACTCACGATTATGATCCAAAACGACTTTCGAGATAAATCTTTTCCCTTAAACTTTCGACATAAATTCTACGGAAACTGTGTGCTCCTGAATGAAATACGTTTATTATTATTATTGCACGGTGACGGGGGGTAAAGATGCGAATCCTTGCTGGCGAAGATAGAGTAGATATGGGAACCCAAGAAGGGCACCACCTTTTGCTGTGCGGTATCCCCACGATTGTCAGGCCAACACAGCCAAACCACCTAAGGGTTGGAGTCACTGCAAGAAAATTATACGACTGGAGGCCCGCTGGATGCCCCGATCTTATAGCTCCTTCAGCATGATTCCTTAGTCCTTCTCTAGTATGAGTTATAGATTTCAAATGGGCGAAGACTGCTTCTATATTTTTTTTTTATATTTTTTCGCTTCTCTTATTTCGGTTCTGGTTGGTTTCTATCTTCGGATCGTTTGTCGTCTTCTGCTTTCCATCCGTAAAACGTCGTCTCTATATCTTAAAGAAGAGAAGCGAATTTTGTGCGGCTCTGGTGGTTGGGTTACAGGATACTATACTCTCATAGGGCAGGACCCACCGTTGTTATACGAACCGAAATCATAAAATACCCGCCTGGAGGTAATTAACGAGCCCTTTATTGCCATTCCATGGGATTAAACAAAACGATGAAGGTCTGCGATGCCCTATAAATCAATCGTTTTATCCCTTAACTTATGGGACAGCGGAATCTTATCGGGGTCGATGGATTTTTAGGGGGTAGAAATTTATCCTGAAAGATGTTTTTATTTTTTTTTGTTCTATCTCTCTCTCTGGTGGCTCTGTTTGTTTTGTTTTTGCCTTTATAAGTTTTTTTTTCTGTTTTTATAAGGCTAAAACTGAATTGAGACATTGACGTGTAAGATTTATTGAGTGGCTTTCTCAAGGATAGATCCTTTTTAAGAGGATGCACTTTTTTATGGGTATTTATCTATTTGTTATTTGTAGTAAGCAAATTAAGGTGCTATACTATGACTTTTGTAGGTAGAAATATGATTACCATTCGCTTACCTTGCAAAAGACCCAGGAGTAGGAGGAGCAAATTGCAAAAAATCAGCCCTTGGATCTCCTTAGCCTAATTTATTACCGGCTTATGAAATATTTTTGATGGTTTATCTTTTTTATTTTTAGAAAACAGTCAGCTTATCATAAATAAATGGAAGCAGTACTTGTAGCGGAAGCAGCAATTTTCAGATAAAAATTATAATGCGTAATGCTTCCATAGCGCTTCCTCAGAATGCCAAATCAAATTTTGTTGAAAACGTTGTATCCGTCATACTGGAACTGGCTTTGACTGTTTACGTTTGGTTATGGGTAGGGCTGTTTCCTAGTCTAGCTAACTAGGTTTGTTGTAATGGTCGGGAGGCAGCAGGTGGAGGAGACCATCAAGGACATTCGGGGGGCATGTTTTCTTGGCCTTCATGATTTACCGAAGGCGTTTTTACATGCGTAGAAGACTATGCCAGTTTTCTTTACCATTTCCTCGATGTTCGACTTTCAATTAAGTTTTCCTCTCGAATATTAGACGAAAAAATTTCAGTCTGAAGGATAAAATAGGGAGGTTGAAGGTGAAAATTTTCATTATATCCAGGCATCCCTGCATAATTTCACTAATCACGTTTCTGACACTACTTACTTAATTCGAATTAACAAGCAGATCCGGTCTTGTGTTCCAGAAACTGGCTCTCTTCATTCGCCCTAATACTGAGTTAAAGTTATCCAGTTTGACAGTCTCACAGTTCGTCACCCAACCTTTGGACCCAACGTTTCGAATAAAGGTTTGGTATACCTAGCTGTCGCATCCTACAAATCCTACCACAGAAGCCATGATTACTTGTCCTACCAACCAGCTTGTTATACCTTATTTCTTCCCAACATCAATAACAGCTTGCGGATAACAGCAACAGCGCTTGCGGATCTCACGATTACGAATGCACTTTGTTTTGCTTTCATTTATATACAATCCCAGTTTTCAAGTCGCCCACTTAATCAGGGCTAAATAATCCTATACAGCTCTTCATATTCCTACAATCGTCTTAAACCGGCTCTACACGATGCGGCGAAGGTTTCATTCGAATGCTGGCTGTCAACGATTGAACGTTGACCACCGCGTACTAATCTCCAACTCAATCAGTAGGGGCTTGGAACCCATTCGGGTCCAATTCAATCCTTGCAAATCAAAGTACTGTCCTATTTCCAATAAAAATGTAACACCTCTCCATCCGTCTCACTGGATGATTGTTCGACCCATCCCCTAACATCTTAGATGTGACATTATCCAAAGACTTGGTATGGAGTAAACACATATTCCAAATCGCCAAACAGGCATCGCAGTGCAGGTGCAATTTCCTCCTTTAGCTAACCGTAGGTGTAGTAATATACAAATCCTACATTCGACCTCTTCTAGAACGCAATTTTTCGCGTGATTAGATGAAACACCAAAAAAGGTCCCTCAAATTAATCGATGACGACGTCGTTTGCTACACCATGGAGCTCTTTGAGCCAACGCAGGAATGTAACAGTACTAACAAAATTTTATCACTACTATCACATCGACTATCAGTCTCCTGCCTCAACGGCAATCGTATAACCGCAAAACCAAAATAGCCCAGTCGGCACCCTTCATTCACCTGCGACCCCTTTTCGCGCACTATAGAAGGAGTCACCCCTTTTACTAAAAATCTTGTCGAATTTTGCAAAGGAAATTAAAAGATTAGTTCGTTCCATCTTTAGTTCTTAGTTAGACTGTTGCTTTTTGTGACAATGATGTATAATCAAAGAACTCTACAAATTCTTTTTACAGTCGTCATCAAACAACAGTCTCCAGAATCTAGATGAAAGAAAAAGGAAAGAATAAAACATGCTAGTGGTATTATGTAGTTTCCGTAAGCTTACTAACCACTGCCCTATTTCAAACACAATGGCGAAAAAAGTAAGAATGGAGTTACGTAAGCAGAAGGAAGACGATTATCAAGGAATGCTAATAATTGGTACGCAAAGGTGGAAGACGTTGAAGGACTATGCTTCTGTGTGACGATCTAACCTACAATTAAAGGTTAATTGCTATTTATGTCTTGTGAATTTGTCTATCAAAGATTATTTCAAATATTTTTAGGTGTTAATATTTGCAAAACTGATAACATTAACTATAACATCCAAACTGCTACTTTGCAAGACGATGATCTTACCGATACTCATGTACATATATGCATCCGAGACTAAACTCTTAGTCGTGTTCGAATAGAAGGTCTTGCGGAGAATTCTTGGAGGAGAGACGATTCCGGAGACTACAACCATGAGATCTACGAATGTAAAGCTCGGTAAGTAAGCTTGACGATATCTGCTCAGAATCATGACTAGTAGAGAGAACAGTTGCGAGAGCATCACGGTTAAAAGCCGTGAAAGAGGAAGAAGAGTATGTCCTGCCAACTGTTTTGAATGTTAAGCAGGGTTGCCTTCGTGTCAATGTTTGTTTTTCGAATTACTCCTTGGTTTAAGCCTTGTTTAACTAGGAAGCACTCCGACAGTTCTGCTTATATTGTGACTCTACACCTTGTTTTTTCCGTTGTAATCCTTATTAGATTCATTATCTTTAGGTGAATATTTAGGTCTAGCTTTGTCGCATACATTTCTTCCCTGTCGATGCTGCCGTATGCTTGCTTGAAATCGTTGAAAAGTTGTTACACATCAATGTTATATTCCCAGAATTTTCGAAGGATCTGCCTTAGTGAAAATAGTTGGTCCATTGTTGACCCTTATCTTCTAAATCCAGCTTGATATTCACTACTTGCTTGTTTGCTGCTTCTGTATAAAGTCCCAGCCTAAATTTCACTGTTTGTCATTAGTTTATATGCTATGCTTTAACGAAATTTGCCTCTATAGTTTGTACAGTTGAATTTGTCCTCTTTCTTGTGTATTTGGCAGATAAGGTTATAGGTTTCTTCTCTTTTCTTAGACTAAAGGAATCTAGAACGACAATTATCTTTGTGACCATAAAAGGTTCCATTAGCATAGTCAGTATATTGGCTTTCATTCGATTTCGTAGATCAAGCAGCATTGGACGTGGTTAGTACTTAGTTGGGGCACCGCTTGGTAAAAGGACGCTCGCGTTTGGAATGATCCATGCAGACAAGCGTGCCTATATAGATGTCCAAGCCTATACGAGGGGCGTTCATACCTCTGGCGGGCGAATTTTTAGATTTCGTGCCTGTAGCGGGAGCGCATTTTTAAATTATTATTTATTTCCTGATTATTTAAGGGCAAATTGCTTCATTCTCTCCAACAAATTTCGCTACGAGGCAACTTAAAACCGCTTGCAAATGACTTAATAAATTTCTTGGTTTTGTATGGGGCAAAACCCGCTAACTACACATCAATGAATCTTCCCCAAAAACTTCCCCTGTTTTTATCTTAACAAGAATATGTTCCTCATCCGGGGTAACTCATAGACTGACTACCCTTAGATACATGTGCTGCCCCGGTTGTCTATTCTCTATTTGGTATAGAAGGCGAGGATGTTAAATATGTTTGGGTCGGTGGTCAAAAGCAAATGTCCTTAACAACTTACCAGCGTCCATATGACCATATATAAAGGACACCGCGTGCGTTGAATGTTTTCATTTCAAAAAAGGCAGTTAAAGGCAGTTAATTCGCAGCATCGGTGACAGAAGGCCAACACACCCAGGACAACAGCTTCACGATGTTCTCACATTCAATTTACGGGAATTGCTTTATCCTCTCTTCCAAGCCGGCTCATAGAGGATATATAGTGCCCACTCAGATTGCATCTATACACCAACCGCTGATACTATGTGGGGATGTTGATGGGTATGAGGGGAGCTTCTCTGATGCTGTTGCTTTCAATTCGGAGCCCCTTAATGGGGTGTTGGATAGGCAGCGCGAATTTACGAGTTTTAATCACTGGAAACTGGATGTTGGGTGTCCTTGGTTATATTGATTTTTTTTTCGTTGTGCCCCAATGTTGTGTGTGGATAGTAGTGGAATGACAGAGCCATCAATATGGAAATAGCTGCAAAAAAATTGGAATGGAGGACAAGAAAAAAAAACATAATTTGGTTGAATGAACGATGTATGAAAAATATTTCACAATTCCCGTCAAACATTTCATTACCCAATGTTTGACTTAATGGACCCCCATATTAGGAAGTTATAATCCTGCTCAAGTATATTCAGCATAAGGATGCCCTAGAAGTGACCGACCACAGAGCATATTTGTCACGTTATGAACAGTCGAGCAAGCAGCTACACATGTAGCTGGTAATGAATGTAAATCTGTGCCTCTCGAACTGAATTGCGCCCAAGGGAAGAGAGAGCATCGAGGCTGCTTTTTGGGTGATGTACTACTATCGTATACCCCACCACCATACATACTATAACCGGATGCCGAACTGAGAGTAGTATACTTACACTACAAGCGGACCGATTTTGAAGGCAGCCAGAGGCGCCACTATCATCCTTTATACCCCATAGGCGGCCGACTCCCACACTGATGCCCCATTTCATTCAGTAAATTGAGTATGTGCGGCGCTATATGGCCATAAATTAAGGACATTTATTGTACAGCAAGTTGTTTAAGGACATCTGCTTGTCTCTGCTTAATTGGTATTAACTGCTTAATTTATAGTTAAAGGCATGTGATTTGTTAAGAAAGTAACTAAACATGCCATAAATATACACACATATGGAGGTACATACTGGGATTCTACTGTTGGAATCAAGGCAGAGCCCACCACTCCACCAGCAGCACCAGCAGCATCCACAGGATTCACTCTGAAGGGGTTTACACACAAAATTGAAATTTGCTAAACGGATTCTAATTTACGCTATGTATGGTATATCCTTGCCCTTTTAGTGGTGTTGATTGTGGGGTTAAATTATATTGAAAGGACTCGTTCGGGCGATGAAAATTTATTCACTGCCTTCGGATATTGAAAGCTTTAATTGAATAAAGGCCTCCAGTGTAATTATGCGACGCTAATTGAAATATGAGGATTTTGTAAATGAACGAGTACTGTGATTGTGTATGGCTGTATTGGATTTTTAGGGAATGCGGATTGGATTTAGGTAAAACATATTACAAACTAGGAAAATGTGATTTTGGCATACAATTAGTCCTTCTTTCTTTCTTTAGGTGAGGCTCTGTTTCCAAAAGTACTACGGCCACTAACGTGGTCTATTTTACTACGCCGATATACCTCATACTTGCAAGTCAGGCCGCTTGATCAGGCTCAGAAGCTCACCTAATGGTGTGTCGCTTAGACTTAATTGTTGGAGCAATGTCTTTTCAAACAAGATGCGGTCGTCCACCCTTCCTATCCTCTATAACTGCGTATCCAGGGCACGGTAATGTGGGACTCTAGACCAAAATGACTCCAATTTATTTTTAGATCTTCAGAGTGGTTTTCCATTGCTGAAAAATTGAATATTTATCCTCCTCCGCCCTCCGCCGCCGCAGCCAATCTGTGCGCAGCACCAAAATTGATAAATCACTCTAATTTTGGCCTAGAGCCTCAGTTCGCAATATTCCCCGTTTTGATAAGAAAAATATCTTTCCCTGAGCTTCTATTTGAGCACTTAAAAATCACTCCGAAACTTCCAAACAATTTTACAGCCCCCACTAGGACGAAGAAAACGGGCAGTTATCTTGGTGATTATAAAGGGTGCTATTAGCATACTCAATAGAATGGTTCTAGTTCGATTACGAAGGTCAAGCAGCGCTGGTCGTGGTTAGTACTGAGTTGGGGGACCACTTGGAAAAACAACACTCCCGGTTGAAATGGTCAATTAAGAATACATATTATCAGAGAGGTGTGCATACTTTTAGCGGGCGCATTTTTAGGGCGCTGCCTTCGCGAAAGAACGAATGCCGCAGTGTTGTAAATAATTGAGTTATGAAACTTCTAAACTCTGCAGGAGTCTGGACTGTGCCTCGGTGAAGTGCGGGCGTGTGTTGTCGCCAGTCCCATTACACCAAAAAAAAAAAGAAATAAATAAACCGCAATAAACAATAAATATATAATCGCAAAACAACACAAAGGAAAAACATATAACACAAACAAAACTTAATATATCCACCAAAATAATAACATAAACCACAAAAAACAATAACATAAAAAATTAATAATAACGAAAAAACTAAGTGAAGGCCACCAACAACAACAACAATAACCGAAGGACCGACGGACAACAAGTAAGTCTCCTCCACCCGCTTCCCGCGCTTCCTGCCGGTCGCTCCGGCGCTGCAGCCTTAATCGGTCAGCTGATGGGAGTCGTCTTGTTTTAGCAGGCATAACACTGCAACAAGACTATTCCCGTTAGCTCCGATGGATGCATCGCCGGTGCGGCCGGCAACAAATGAGGTCATGGACCTCACGCAAAACAGTCCCCAATGTGACAATGATTTTATAATCAATTTTTGTAACATTCGGGGACTGAATGCGAACTTCCTGGCCGTTACGTGCGAGTTACTCCTCCATACCCCTGCTATTTTCGCACTGAGTGAAACCCAAGTGTTACCAGATATTGATTTAGATCGATTTCAGGTGACAGGGTATAATTTAGTGCACAACTTTTCCGCCCATAGGGGATTAGCCATATATATTAGGAATGACGTGGCCTTTCAGAAGGTGTACAGTAGTACATCCTCTGATTTTAATCATCTCTGGATTAAAATAATTATCCATAGCCACGTCATATTTTTCTGTTTCCTATATAGGAGTCCTAATATTAGTAATGAGGCCACCACCGCAGCCTTCGATGCTATTTCTGAACAGATTTCCGGATTTTTATTTTCCCACCCGGAAAGCGAAATCATTGTTGCGGGTGATTTCAACGTTCACAATGTTCATTGGCTAAATTACTCAAATGGCACCAGTGTTCCTGGCAAAGACGCCGAGCTCTTTGCGAGCCTCAACAACTTGCACCAAATTATCAAATGTCCGACGAGAGTCCCTGATATTCCAGGTCAAGGAGCCCATCTCCTTGACCTGTTTCTTACTTCCCATCCGACGCGGTACTCCATCAAGGTTAGCTCACCCCTTGGCAACTCGGACCATAAACTAATTAGCGCTTATTTCCCATATCCATCCTCGACCACAACCACCACAGCTCCTAAAAGAACTGTGTGGCACTATGGGAAAGCCAACTGGTTGGGTCTTATTCGCTTCTTCCAGGCCACTGACTGGGATATGTGTTTCCGTAATGCCAATGCGAACTATGCGGCCCTCTGTGTCACCAAAATTATTCGAGCGGGTATGCGCTTGTTCATCCCTCACTCTACCAAATCTGTGAAGCCTAGGCCGAACAAATGGTTCAATGGGGAATGTATGAACGCAATCAAAGCTAAAGAAGCCGCCTATAGAGCATACAGACGTTCGCCTAATGAGCTACTTCGTCGTGAGTACGTAAAACTTAGAAACTCCTGTAACTCCATCATCAGGAAAGTCAAATCATCATTTGATGATAGATTGAGAAGTAAGATTCTTAACTCCACTACAGGCAGCAAAAACTTCTGGTCCTTGGTAACTGCCATCAAGAAGAATTTTACTTCCTCCTCAACACCTCCTTTTATTCACAACAAGGAAGTGATAACAGAAAGCAAACCCAAGGCCGACCTATTAGCTTCTCTGTTCGCCGCAAATTCTTCTTTACCCGATGCTGCTATGTCACCCCCCACTCTCGAGAATACCACCCACTCAATGGACGGAGTTCACTTCAGGACTCGCGAGGTGTTTAGGTGTCTCAAAGAGCTCGACGCCAATAAATCCACTGGTCCCGACAAAATCCCCCCTATGGTACTTAAAAAATGTGCCTCACCTTTGGCTAAACCTCTGCGCAAACTTTTTGCCCTGTCTTACTTCTCCGGAGTGTATCCCGACTCTTGGAAACTTGCTCATGTTCAGCCAATCCCAAAAAAAGGTGAAGCCAGCGACCCCTTAAACTACCGCCCAATAGCAATTACTTCTGTTCTCTCCAAAATCATGGAGACAATAATCAATAAAAAGCTGATGAAATATCTAGAATCCAACCAAATTATACACGACAGGCAATACGGCTTCAGATCTAAACGGTCTACTGGCGATCTGCTTGTGTCTTTAACCGAGCGTATCAACCAAAGCATTCACAGCTTTGGTGAGTCTAGCCTGGTTGCTCTAGATATATCAAAGGCTTTTGACAGAGTATGGCACCCAGCTCTGTTGAATAAACTCCAAGCTATTGGTATACACTTAGTTCTAAGGAACTGGATTAAGAGCTTTCTTTCATGCCATTCAATCAAGGTAGTATTGGATGGCGTCGAATCCAACCCCCACGCCATTTCGGCCGGAGTTCCCCAGGGGTCAATTCTCTCACCCGCACTTTTTCTAATCTTCATTAATGATCTGCTCTCAATCCCCTCCAACCCACTTCACTGCTTCGCTGATGACGGTACTCTGAATTTCTCTTACTCCTTCGACAATATAAGACAAGCACGTGCCAGACCTTGTCTTTACCACCGTCAACTGATGTCGGCTTCGATCAACCGGGATATCGAATCGATTCTTCATTGGGGCGAAATGAACCGAGTCGAATTCAATGCCACAAAAACGAAGCACTGTCTGATCTCCAACAAAAATTGTACCGACCTTCCTCCTGTCTCGGTGGATGGAGTGAATCTAACGGCTGACTCAACTCTCAACATCCTAGGGGTAACTTTAACGGAGCATCTGCGATGGAACGATCACATATTCCAAATCGCCAAACAAGCCTCCCAATGCCTTGGATTTCTCAAGAGGTGCAAGTTCCTCCTCCAGCCAGCCGCATTGGCTACAATATACAAATCCTACATTCGGCCGCGCCTCGAATACAACTCACATATCTGGGCAGGCGCCCCAAAAACCACCTTGGCCTGTCTCGACAAGGTGCAAAATCGTGCCCTCAAACTCATTGGTGATGGCCCCTTTCGCGCCTCCATAGACACCTTGAGCCACCGTAGGAATGTAGCAGCCCTCTCCATACTTTATCGCTATTACCATGGCGACTGTTCCACCGAAATTCAGGACCTCCTGCCTGCACGGCAACACTTTTCCCGCAACACAAGACTAGCCCGCTCGGCTCACCCCCATACCCTACAGCCCCCTCGTTCACGCACAATACGGTTTAGAAGTTCGTTTATGAATAGAACAATTCGACTGTGGAATAATCTCCCGCAGTCAGTATTTCCGAACTCGTACAATACCTTAGAGTTCAAACGTGAGGTCCATCGTCATTTTCTTCTACACCCTCCAGACCCCCTCTAACCTTTCCTATTCTCCTCTATTCTTCAAACCAAGCTTACTACTAGACATTGCACCATGAACTGAACGACATGACGGACTGGTAGTACAAAGGGTTACACCTAAGCTTGGTTTTTTCATATAAAAAAAAAAAAAAAAACAGGCCCACAGGGATTTCCGTTTCCTACTCATCAGATTATCAGCTTAGCACCTAGCGTCAGTCCTCCTAAGTATTTGGATTGATGCTAAAAGACTATAGCTCATGCCTGAGAGGTGACTTCTGCCATTCCAGCGTTCATTGTGTTGGCAGCACGCAGGCGGCCAAAATAAAGGGCAGTTAAATCGCCAAGGAAAGTGCGTCAAATGCGGATAAAGGTCGTAGATTTGCCTGAAAGTGCCTTTCTTTAACTCAGACGACATGTCACGAAACACGACTCGACTTTCAGCACAGGGGACTATGCTAACAATCAGATCTTTATCCTATCTGACAATTAGAATGATAAAGTTCCCTAGGACCAAGTTCAAATTCATTTGGGAGTGCCAAGGTGTCTTTGGTGACCCAGGTACTCTCAGGTTATGGCCGCCGGTTAGTCAGGACTTCTAGAGCAATGCAAAGTTAAGCAGGAACCAGCCATAGTTTTCTCTGTCCAGAACCGACCAGCGACATTAATACTACCAGATTGGTGAAAGGCTTTTGTACGATCTTATTCTACCGAAATATACCGAACGTTGGCTTGGACTGGTCCTGATCTCCAAGTGGTTTATTCTTTAGCCGGCTTCCAATTCTATTAGAGAAATGTTCGCGGGGAGAATCGAGAGTGTCAAGACACTGTTTACTACCACCGTTGGAAACTACCACCGATTGAGATTCGGAAGGGCAATGACACATTTCTTTCATTCCGGATATATTGTTCATATGTTAAGACGTCAACCTCTTTCAGCCACTTGCACACCTCGGGAGTCCTGAAGAAAGATTAAGAATGTGTTCGAGTCCGTGAAACTAGTGTGTCGAATACGAATAAAGGTCGATCCACACATATCCGTAACGGCACGGCACCGATGCTTCACTGACAAGGGTTTAACTATTCTAGTCAACTTTTGCCCTAACCAGGCGATTGTCTTTAATGTCCGGATTCGGGCTGCCAGCCTGTGGAAAACGTGTTTTGTTTCTCTAACCTGGTTAGGTACCTAGAATTGGTCCTTAAACATTTTGCGAGGTCATTCTTCTCAAGAAGTAAAACCACAGCTTGGTGACCCTATCCACAACAAAGTTAGTTTATTGGCATACATGTGCTTGAACCTCTGATGAACCTCTAACTAAGGAAGATTGCTCCTTCGAGGCTGCATATGATTGCTATAGACTTACCCGGTTTCCTTACTATCAGTCTCCCTTTAATTCGTTGGGGTGAAGCTGGTCGAAAAGGCAATCGGGTATGCTACATGGGGCTGCCGCGGCACTATTTACTGGTGAAGCAGCTACAGACTGAGTTTAAAAAGAACAAAACAAAAGTGAATTCGGTAGTAAAAATCGAACATGTTCTGCATTATGCTCTATAGTTCTTGCACAATCATGCTTCAATCTAAAACCTTCGAAACTGTACAATGGCATAATGAGGAGTATAGCTATAGCGGACCAGCTATAGTAGACCAGAGTCGTCATCGGTTTCGGACTCGGGTATGTATGCGGTTTTTGCTTAAAGCTTGAGTTTTCGTTTGCATCTCGGCTTGAAGCTTGTGTAGTTGGTTTGTGTCTTGGATTGAAGCTTGGTTGGTTGATTTTTGTTTTGAATTGACGCTTGGTTAGTTTTTTGGTGTCTTGGCTTGAAGCTGGGAGTCTTGAGTGAGTTCTTGTAGGTAGGGTTTGGCCTGTGGGAATTGTGGGACTACAAAAACTAAACTCCACACTACCATTTCGAATTCCAGTGTGTTTTGCTACGTTATGGGAACAAGGTTGAAAGCGACGGCTATGGCTCCGATAAGTGATTGCAATGAGAAACTGGAAACAATATTACGGCTACCAAAAATGTGTTTTGATCATTAATCAATGAAATATTCGTTGTATGTGTCTTTTTCCATATTTCCCGTACAGATGGCGTTGTTAACCTCTAATCAAATTAAATTCTAAGATATAGTTTTGTGTATGAATATATCTGTAGTTTTGTGTTAGTTTTTTTCGAACCTACACTAGCACATCGTCCAGCAATCGTTGAAATTATTGACATTGAACATTTTTCTACTTAGCTATATTATTAAACTTGGTATATATTAACAGAGCTCAATACTTCCACTAATATAATACAGCAATGCCTTGTAATATATTCTAAACCCCATCCATACCTCAACTTTCTATAGGTGTGTATCCCACCCCAAAGTATAGATATCAGCCGCAAAATTCATTGTATCTAAATAGATAGATGCACATTGAATGCAATTGCATGCCAGTTGGAGTTCCACCAGTGCCAGAAACGACCAATACATCATTCGAGACTTATTGCTGGATTTATGGACGTTCTAAATGTGTTCCCCGACCATGGCAAGGTGGAAAAGGTTGTAATTACACCTCCCGGTACGATTTTCAGCGGCTTGATTGATGCCAAATAGGCGGTTCCTCAACGTTCCTTACCGCAAGATTCATTTCATTTCTTTCAGTTCCAAAGCTTCAAAGGCTGCCTTCTCCCTGTCTATACTACTGCTTGCGGTGCTCCTCTGGACAGACATGGGGTGTTCGCGCGGAGTCCGGCTGGCATTGCTGGCCAAGAGAGCAGCCGTACTGTATATCGCCCGGCTAATATAGAGTCGATCAAGACTTGACTAAATTCGCAATAAAGAACCGTCGAGTGGCATATTTTACGATTGATTGTCTTAATTTATGCAACTGCATGATTATGCGGCAAGACTGCCTCCGGCACCACCAATCGACGACCGAACAATGGCTGCGAATCGATTTGGCAAAATCTATAAAAGAAATTTCCCATGAATGATAGCGCGGAGTTCGTTAGTGTTGCTGGACAGTTGTTCTTCATCTTCACTTCATAAGGAAGCTTCATAAATAATCGCAAGGAATCTTTCGCGAGACGTATGATCGATCCTCCTCCCTCCTGTGGATGAGGCGTATTAATTAGAATATCGATGCGGTCCGAACGGGTCGATATGTTCCTTGAGGAACGTGAAGATCTCCAGATGGATATGGGAGAGGATATTGGACCAGGCTTCGGTAAATGAGCGATCAAAGTAAGAAGAACCAGCATCTGGTGAAGGACCAGGGGGAATTATGGCGCGGGTAAGTGCAGCTTAGTTACTGTTTTTTTGCATTAATCAGGATCTCTTCTCCTTTGGTACCCCTTTTTTGGTTTTTTTAAGTTCTTTATTAATTTATGTTCCAACAACGCCCGTGCAGGCGAATTTATTACATTTTTTCCCCTGTGACGTTTGAGTTTCGATTAAATTTACCGCGGGTCTATTGATGATTTATTTTGTGAGATGGGCGCGCCAATCAAGCATAAATAAAAATATTTTCTTGAGCGCTGTATTTTGGCCGCCTTTTCCGCTCGTAAAATTGTGAGGGGAAAAGGGGTTGCGAAGGTTATTCGTGCTTTTGTTTTTGGGATCCATACTTGAAATACTTGAAATAGCTGACAATTGTGAGTAAAAGTATGGAATTTTTAGTTGAAGGTCTATATAGACTTTTAGAAGTTTGTTTTGTTAAGTAATAGCACATACATATTTTACCTCAGCACTATTTCAATATGCTTTTATTAGTTTGTCCTATATGTGAACAAATGTGGCAACTTGGGGTTCACCACACTTCCACCCAACTGATCAGCTTCAAAGGGGGTAGCGGGTTAAGAAGGGTCTGGCGGCCCCCACAGGGTTTGATAAAATCGACCCCAAAACCTTGAAGAGGACCAAAAAAAAGTTTTTTGGCGATTTTTTTCGCCCCCATGGACCCCCACTAAAGCCTCAAAAACGAAAAAAATGTGTTTTTTATATTTGATTTTTTTTCGAGCGTGTAAATCAATTTACAAGCGGTTTCAACGCTACTTAACATTTGTTTGGGGTGTGTAGATGTCCGCTGAATTTTTTCAGATTTTACTGTTATGTTTAATCGAGTGAAACATCGCTTTGAAACCAAAAAAAATCGGTAAAAATCGCGTTTTTCAAAAACAAGCCCATGGGATTTGAGTGTAGACTTGATCAAATATAACGGCCCCAATACGGTTGAAAGATACACTCTTCCCCTACAAAATGGCGTCAATTACAGCCCATTTGGTTGCGTGTAGCCGCCGACATTTGAACTTGAGTAAAACGCGAATTTTGAAAGTATAAAATTTTGAACTCTAAACAGTTTATCTAAACAAAAAATCACAAAAAATAATGTATATTAGGGGTTTTCGAGGTCGCTGAACCAGAATTTGATGTCAAAATTATGGTAAAATCTATTGCTAATCTTCGTCACTGTCTTCGTTTATAACTGGTTCGACTCTTTCAACGTGGGTACCCCTTAAGGGGGCTAATTAAGGGTTGAAAAAAATATTTTTTTGCTGATAATACCTATTGCACCAAACAAGCAAAAAGCAAAAAAAAAATTGCAATTTTTTTTATATAAAGTTGATTTTTATTATTGTAGGGGTAGTTTTAACCCCTTAAGGTTTGAAAATAATTTATTGTTACCTGTCAGCACGCCCACAATCGAATTTGAAGCATAAACTTAAAAAAAAAAATTTCACTATAAACCCCTTTGTACAGAGGTTAAACCACCCTAAAGAGAAAATAAAAATAAAAAATATATTGAGAAATATTTCATTTCGTGGAATCTTTAAATAAACTCTCCATTTTTGGAAAAACGGCAATCAAACAATAATTGTGTAATATGTATGTACCCTTTATTTGAGGTACTTCTGAATAATGGGGTGATCCGTTTTTTTACAACGACATTTAGGCAGGTAAAAACGGAGGCAACGTAATAAAATTAAGATATTGCACCCGAATTTGTTTTTTAGTTTTTAATTGCAGTTACTTGGAAGTTGAAGTAATAAACTAATTAAGTGAGGAATGTAATGTCATGTACGATTATACAAAAAGGATTTTTTTAAAAAAATGAAGTCAGTTTGAAATTAAATACGAGAGTGTTAACATCCTTTCGTTATTTCAAATAATAAAGATAAAATAGTGAGATATTGTGATTTGCTGTGCTGTGGATTATTGTTTTATAATTTTAATAATAAAATAAAGAAATAATTCGTGGTATTAAATACTACAGTGTTAGATTCTTCCGACACCCACAATCGAATTTTTTAGGACCGCGGGACCTCGATTTTCGTGATCAGCGACCCCAAAAACGTTTAGGGTTCGATTCTCTTAACGGTGTTATTTTGGAACACCCTAACGCGCGTTTTGAATGGACTACGAAGTGCACAGTACTCCAACGCACGTGCTAACAATTTCTCTCTTTTTGTAAGCAGCCTTCGTCCTGTGCACACGCTACGTTCGTTATAAAATTAGTTTGTTGTTCTGTCATACGTCATTTATTTAAGGTTTAATGTGCTTGTTTTAATATTTTTCCTCGGTTATAACAAATTCAGAAATCGGTGAAAGGTGAAAAAGTAGTTCACTTGGTAAGTACCTATATTAAATAGTTGTATACAAAGTATAAAGTATAAAAATAGTTGTATATTAAATAGTTGTAAGAAATTCTTAGTATATTTGCACGTCATATCTTGTTTTAAGCTAAAACGGAGATGCCACCGAAAAAACCAAAACTTCCAAGAGATGAACGATGCGTAAAATGCAACAAACTTTTGCGATACGACACCGGAAAAAAACAAGTTATTGCTTCCGAAGAACGTGCCAATTTATTTTCTGTTCTGCTGAAAAAGGATGTGACCATAGGAGACTTTTTTTGCGCAAAATGTGGTCGTTCAACTCGTTCAGTCAGTGAGGATCCAAATCTTCCATCGACGAGCCACGATCATCATGTATCCCCGCCACCAGATGCCGATGCCCAGGTTCTGATGCCCGTGGATCCATGTCTACCATCGACGAGCCACGATTTTCACGAAACTCTTCCGCAAGATGGTGATCCCGTGGAGAGACAATTATCACAGCTGTCCAACTTATCAGCATCGGACGATTTGTCTCAGGCTACACAACCTCTACAGTCTTCTCAACAACCCTCGCCACAACCCTCGGAATCTTCGGAATCGCAGTCATCGCAATCTTTTGGTGACCCATCTTACGTTGTCCGTGTAAGAGAACCGACTCAACGGGAAACAATCGAGATGCCTTTCAAAAGAGTTGTCGCGACTCACAAATATTGTTGCGTTTGTCTTGATCGGGATAAAAACTATGTCGTCGTTCCGTTCAAGGCTCGATTACAGGTATTTATAAGTTCAAGAATTTTCATTCCGAAAAGCAATCGTTGTTGTCCAGAACATCTTATCAGTGATCGATTCTATGCAGATGAAATTCCGAGATTGCATATTGTTTCAAGTACGTGTAATATTGACTCCGACGAATTGACATCATTTTTAAACAGTCTCTCTGAAAATTGTAATAACAGTATATTAGACAGAGTAGATGATAACAATTTATCCGACGAACGCATAAAATCGCTCACTGGTTTCACAGTTGGACAAATCAACTTTTTGAAAAACTTGTTAGTCTCCATGCGGAGTTCTGAAAATCGCAGCGTTAATCAAGCTCTTTTCGTTTTTCTTTTTAAATTGAGAACCGGATCTTCCAACTGTATAACTGCGTCAATTTTCGATATTAAATACGACCAAAATGTATCAGATTATTGCGAATCAGTTTTGAAAGCGTTTCAGAAAGACGTTTTGCCACTTCGTTTCGGGGCACAAGCTTGTTCTCGCGAAGATTTGATAGCTAATCACACGTCACCATATGTGAAAAAATTACACGGATTTGAGAATCGTTTGATTCTGATTGCTGACGGAACATATCTTCGACACCAAAAAAGTAGTAATAATTGTTATCAAAAAAAATCCTATTCTGGACAAAAAAAAGGTCCACTCTGTAAGCCGTTCACAGTGTGTACTACAGATGGATATGTGATTGATGTTTACGGGCCGTACGAGGGAACTATGAATGATGCGAAGATCATGAAAGAAGTACTCGAAGATCCAAACGGGTTGAGATCAATTCTCGAAAGAGGTGATGTTTTTATACTAGATAGAGGGTTTAGGGATGTCAAAGAGTGGTTAGAATCTGAAGGGTTTGTTGTGTTGATGCCAGCGTTGAAAGGGAAAAGAAAACAACTCCCAACAATAGAAGCAAACGAAAGTCGATTTGTCACGAAATTGAGGTGGGTGGTAGAGGCTGTTCATGGTATTATTGGTACTAAATTCAGATTGTTGCATAATCAATTTGACAACAAGATGTTGACATCTGCGATGTTTTATTGCAAAGTAGCCAATTTTTTGGTTAATGAGTTCGGAAAAAGACTGAATTATGATACCGATTTACAAGATGAAATAGCCGAGCAAATGTTGTTGAAAAAAGATGTTGATAATTCTTTAGCTGAAGTAGTGCAAGAAGAGAACTGGAATAGTAAGAAAAGGATCTTCAAACCATTAACATCAAACGATGTAACAAACTTTCCAGAAATGACAGAAAAAGATTTGAAGATCCTTTTCACAGGTTCTTATCAATTATCGCAAACTGTTTCTTACTTGGCGGAGATATATACCGAAGACGGACTTCTCAACATGCAATACTTATTAGAAGATGAAACCATTTTGAGGTGTGAAGTCAAGTCAAGGCATATAAACAGGAAAGTGTACAAATGTTACGTTCATTACACTCCTAATGCAATCGGACGTGGCGGTATAAAAGAGTATGTATGCGATTGTGCGAATGGACTTAGAACTGTTGGATGTTGTGCACACGTTGCAGCAATCATTTACTTTTTAAGTCATGCGCGATATTTGTCGAAAATTATCCGTCCAGCTGAAATTCTGACAAATCTGTTCCACGTTGAAAGAGTCGAACCAGTTATAAACGAAGACAGTGACGAAGATTAGCAATAGATTTTACCATAATTTTGACATCAAATTCTGGTTCAGCGACCTCGAAAACCCCTAATATACATTATTTTTTGTGATTTTTTGTTTAGATAAACTGTTTAGAGTTCAAAATTTTATACTTTCAAAATTCGCGTTTTACTCAAGTTCAAATGTCGGCGGCTACACGCAACCAAATGGGCTGTAATTGACGCCATTTTGTAGGGGAAGAGTGTATCTTTCAACCGTATTGGGGCCGTTATATTTGATCAAGTCTACACTCAAATCCCATGGGCTTGTTTTTGAAAAACGCGATTTTTACCGATTTTTTTTGGTTTCAAAGCGATGTTTCACTCGATTAAACATAACAGTAAAATCTGAAAAAATTCAGCGGACATCTACACACCCCAAACAAATGTTAAGTAGCGTTGAAACCGCTTGTAAATTGATTTACACGCTCGAAAAAAAATCAAATATAAAAAAACACATTTTTTTCGTTTTTGAGGCTTTAGTGGGGGTCCATGGGGGCGAAAAAAATCGCCAAAAAACTTTTTTTTGGTCCTCTTCAAGGTTTTGGGGTCGATTTTATCAAACCCTGTGGGGGCCGCCAGACCCTTCTTAACCCGCTACCCCCTTTAACCCATGTTTATGTTTATGTTTATTTGCCACTTTTGTTAAGAATTCAAAATGGCGATTTCAAAATGGCGGCTAGAAACAATATTCTCTGCTATGAAAGTCGATGGTCAATTTCGTCAATTTCAACTCAAGCGGTGTAAATTGCCTAAATTTGTTATGGAGCTCTTGGCGGGTACTATGGACTTTTAGCCAGGTGGCTTCATCGAGCCTATAGTTTATACTCTATATTATATGGAATCTTCTTCTCAAAGTCAATTTGAGCCAGTTACCGGAAAAGCTGCTGAACGAACCTCAAAGTTGGTTATGCTTATCATACTATGTCATATTCTTCTGTTTTCTATACAGAAGCCCTAATATCAGTAATGAAGCCTCCACATTAGCCTTCGATGCTATCTTTGAACAAATCTCCGGATTTTTATCTTCCCACCTGGAGTGTAAAATCATTGTAATTTCAACGTTCATAATGTCAATTGGCTAAATTACTCTAATGGCACCAGTGTTTCTGGCAAAGACGCCGAGATCTTGGCAGACCCTATTAATTTGCACCAAATCGTAAACTGTGCAACGCGAGTTCCGGACGTTGAAGGTCACGGAGGCCATCTGCTTGACCTATTTCTTACTTCTCATCCAACTCGATACTCCGTCGAAGTTAACTCACCCCTTGGTAACTCGGACCACAAACTAGTAGCGCTAATTTCCCATATCCATCTTTTACTCCAATCAATGCAGTTCCTAAAAAAACATATCTATAAAGCCTAGGCCAAACAGATAGTTCATTGGGGAATATAGGAACGCAATTCAAGCCAAGGAAACGCAAGGTTCATCGACATCTACTCATGCACCCTCCAGACTCCTAACCTAGCCTATCCCATCTATCTTTCAGATCAAGCTTACTACTGCTCATTGCACCATGATTTGTACGACATGACGGACTAGTAGTACAAAGGGTGACTTCTAAGTTTCATCTTACCACAAAAAAAAATCTGTGGCATAGGCCAGCGGTCGGCAACTCAAACCATTGTCGTGCCATAAAACTAATAATTAAAACTAATGCATATTAAGCGTGCCACCCAAAAAAACATTGTTTTTAGAGATCATTTTATTTGTGTACTAAAAACTTTTCACAAAGCAACTTTAAGGTCCGAATTCACATGCAGGCCGCCGGCAGGCCGTGGCCTTTCAAGCTAGGTCGGCAAGTACGGCCCCATCACGGCCACACATTACTCAGTCTGACTAATTGATGAGGACTTGAGGGATATGCAACGACACAGGCCACCGCCGACCTTAGGGTAGAGCCAGTGAATCGGTCGCTCTAGGCGTCAGGTGGTAAGGGGCGCCAAAATGAATGCGAAAAACAATTTCGAGCAAAAAATAAAATTTTGATGGCAATTTTTCAAGGCGTTGTTTGTAGCTAGCCAAGTCTATGTACTCATCAATATGACTCGAACACGGCACAAGCAGGGAGCACTGACTCCAAGACCGATCGTACATGGCCTTAGGCCACATCCTGCTCGAGATCCATGGAGCAGACTGAATACAGCGGATCTAAACTTGATAAAAACCGCAATCCTAATGTGTAAACAATCGTGCTGAAGTTATGAAGTTATGGGCATAATGACACATCGAAAAGGGCGAAGTCTTTGGCCATACGGTTTGAAAATCCTTCAGAAAAGTCGGACGCACCCGTGACAGAATTGGCGTGCTTGCGACTAACAATCCGGAGACTCTTCTGACCACGAAACAACTAGTTACCGTGCAAGGAAGTCTTCTGGATGCGGTAGCCTAATAGGCTCAGGGCTCAGAACAGACCAGGTCAGTAGGGGTCGGTGCGCCCTCTATGATGGGCCGCCTTAAGCCTTGGAAGGAGCAAGCCTTGTTGCTGTAGAGAGGAACAAGCTGCCGCGCAGCCTTTTTGTAATCGGGTACTTTCCGGCAGCAACAGAAGACCCCACTGGCGTTATGTTGATAGGGGTCCAAAAGAAGACCCTAAGGATGTAGGAATGGAGAATACTCCACAAATTGTCCCGCATAAAATTCACAGAGATGAAGTTGTCAGGATGGTGAACACTGTAATTTTGGGCTGATGGCAGAAGAAGCCTCTTTTAACGAGAAGGTGACTTTCTCCACCATCTCAACCTTACTAGCTGGAGCAAGCTCTAATGCTTAACCATGCAATACAAACAACCAAATAGCCTCGAAAAAAGGTGGTGATGTTGGCGAAATGTCGGGGAAGCAACTCTGAGAAAATATACTTCCTCTATTGCCGCTACAGGCGGAACTGTGACCCTAAAACCATCATCGAAACTCTTATGGGGCCCACTGCCCATAAAAGCTTACAAAAGTGGAGATATAATCCCGTAAAGAAATGGCAGGCAGTCAGTACTTGAAAATTTTTTTATCTAGGACAACTGGAAATACAATTTATGTGAAGTGAAAGCGTCGAACAAAGGGCGCCGAAAGACAATTTCGCTCCACCCTCAACAAGGGCTAGGGCCGGCGCTGACACAGGCGAAGACCACAGTTTAGAGTGGCAGGTTGTTAATTGAAGTGAACAAATCATCTCATTGTAAACTTAAAACTGTATAGAAATTCATATCTTCGTCCACATGCATAAAGACTTTTGTCAGTTTTCCTCGACTGTTGGCGGCCGGTGAGTGTGTATTGATACTTGGCCTCAAGGCGAGAAACCTTCAGGCCGTATGTGAGTGACTAAATGGGGGCCTTTAGATCCACGTTGGAATGAACTGTGTCCCTGGTCTTTCTTACGTGGTATGTACGGCTATGAACTTTCAGAGCTTTCCACCATATACTGAAACCTACTAGAAAATTCTTTAAAGTACTTCTAGAAAATTTCAAGCTTTGTCCGTTCGTTTTTATCTTATCTAATAGATGGCGCCAGTCATGTTAGTTTGTGGCAGTCTTTCCCAGCCTCTATTGGAAAATATCAGAAGCATCCGCAACTTGACCGGATTAGTAGCAGAAACAACTACTTGCTGCTACGACGTTTTAGTACTACATTTCGATAGCTCATTTAATCGAGGTTGCGCTGCGAATGAATTCAATCGATATCGATCAAAAGAAAATAAATGAATTGACAACTAGAGAATAAAAATATAAATTAGAAATAAAAGATTAATTAACATCCAAATAATTACGGACTTTTATTTCTCCTCCGCTCGCCTATGGTTGTGACACGGAGTAACAACCAGACAGCGACATTGGTGACCCCGAAGACTTTAAGAGCCCCGAAGACTTTTAGAGCCCCGAAGACTTTAAGAGCCCCGAAGACTTTTAGCCCTATTTCTAGGATTTCCAGAGAGAAGCCGACGCATAAAATGGCGTCGGACAAGAACAAAGAAAACCCAAGAGCTCTTCAGAAATCTGGCAGCGAAAGCGACAGCAATGCGAAAAATGTTGGTGGATCGCAAATCAGATTGCCACATTTCTGGAGGAATGATCCTGAACTTTGGTTTGCCCAAGTCGAGGCTAGGTTCCACACGCACCGATTAGTGGACGACGACGAGCGCTACTACATGGTTTTAGCGTCAATCGAGGATCCACAAATCCTCAGCCGAGTCTCCGATATCCTTAGAAAACCCCCACAGACCGCAAAATACCAGTCTTTGAAGGACAAACTGATCACTCGCTTCACGGAATCAAAAGAGAAGTTGTTACAGAAGCTTTTTACCGAGCTGGAGCTGAAAAATAAAACACCTTCACAACTTCTCCGAGAGATGTTGAATATTGCCCCCGAAGGCATGAATGAAGAAGTGATGAAGTCCTTGTGGTTACAGCGCATGCCGGTAAGTGTTAAATGTGTCCTTTCAGCTACTGAAGATTTGGAATTGAGCAAATTAGCTGAAATTGCTGACAAAATACTCGAGCACACTAACATGCTTGAGCCCCAGGTAGTTGCTGTAAGCGAATCAAATCCGAGTGTGAACGACAGACTGGACAAGATAGAACAACAGCTACAGGTAGTGTTGAAGTCGATGAAGCAACTGACTACGAGGCCCCGTTCACGCAGTCGAACGAGGTTAACGACGCCTGTACGCGACGAAAATAATTGCTACTACCACAACAAGTACGGAAGCAAAGCTACAAAATGCCGTGCACCGTGCAAATTTGTAGAGTTTACCAAGGGAAACTAATTCCTGTGGCGACCACGGAGACAGGCCGTCACGGTGATAACAATCCATGTCTCCAATCTGAAAATAGATTATTTATAAAAGAAGCAAAATCTAACAAAAAATTTCTCATTGATTCAGGTTCTATTATTTCGATTATTCCCGTCAACTTTGTCAATGACAGCCCGAAACTCAGCAGCTTCAAATTATATGCAGCGAACTCAACAATCATCGACACGTATGGTGTACATCGCATGGAGTTGAACCTAGGTTTGAGAAGATCATATAAGTGGGTATTTATTATTGCCCAAACCCAGGTACCAATTATTGGAGCTGACTTTTTAACCAATTTTGGACTTCTTGTAGATTTGAAGAACCAGCGACTCGTGGATTGCACCACAGCGCTGTCCAGACAAGGAGAGTTGGGACCGACAACCATCTACGCGATTACAACCGTAGACAACAATTTTGAATATCAAAATATTTTAAATAATTATCGCAGCATCACTTTACCAATGGTTGAAGTTGCTCCGTCGACAAGTAAGGCACCTCCACATAAGATTTTTACAACCGGCCGACCATTAGCAGAACGGCCACGTCGACTATCTGGAGAGAAACTTCAAACGGCCAAAAATGAAATTGAATCCTTGTTAGATGGAGGAGTTATTCGACCATCAAGCAGCTCGTGGTCAAGCCCAATTCATATGGTTCCGAAGAAAACCGGTGGTTGGAGGCTTTGCGGGGATTACAGGAAACTGAATGCCCAAACGATTCCAGACCGTTACCCCATAGCCTACATCACTGACTTCAATGAGAGACTATATGGTAAGGAAATTTTTTCAACAATTGATTTAGTTCGTGCTTACTACCAAATACCAATGGCCGAACAACATCCCAAAGACGGCAATTAGTACACCGTTTGGGTTGTTTGAATTTGTAGTAATGCCATTCGGTTTAAGGAACGCAACACAGTCCTTTCAACGCTATATGGACAGCATTTTTCGCGATCTAGACTATGTTTGCTGTTACATCGATGACATCCTGGTCATGTCCGCTGATGCAGTTGAACATGGTCAACACCTGGAAGAAGTTTTCAAGCGACTTCACGATGCAAACTTGCACATCAACTTGAATAAGTGCATCTTCGGAGCAAGCGAAGTGACCTACTTGGATTACGTTATAAACAAGGACGGCTGTAAACCACCTGCAGAACGTATCTCGGCGATAAAGAATTATCCTAAGCCGCAAACCGTTGCAGAACTTCGTCGATTCCTAGGCGTTCTAAATTACTTCCGAAGATGTATACCACATGCAGCTCAGTTACAAGCCCCACTTAACGAACTACTCAAGAACTCAAAAAAGAATGATAAACGTCCAGTAGTTTGGTCAGACAAAATTGAAGAAGCATTCGAAGCTTGTAGGATGAGTCTATGTGATGCAGTCCAACTGGCACATCTGGGTCAGAACAAACCACTTGCACTCACAACCGATGCGTCAGATACAGCAATTGGTGGTGTACTGGAACAACAAGATAAAGGAGAATGGAGACCACTTGGTTATTTTTCACGGAAGATGAGCCCAACAGAACAAAGATATTCTACATATGATAGAGAACTTCTGGCTGTTTTCGCTTCAATCAAATTTTTTCGACATATACTCGAAGCCCGAACTTTCGTGATTAAAACCGACCATTTACCATTAACGCACGCATTCGCGCAGAAACCAGAGAAAGCCTCACCTCGTCAATTGCGACAATTAGATTGGATCTCACAATTTGCCACAGATATTGTTTATATTCCAGGTAAAGACAACACGGTAGCAGACGCACTTTCACGTATAAACATGATCACTACGCCGACAGTGGTGGAACCGGAAGAACTACAAACCGAACAACAGAGAGACGAAGAGTTGAAGGAATTGTTAAAGGGATCAACCTCATTGAAACTTCAAAAATTATCTTTCAAGGAAGACTGTTCAGTTTACTGTGATACAGAAACTGGAACGATACGCCCATATGTTCCTCAATCCTTAAGGTATCGTATATTTAGCTCCATACATGGATTATCACACCCAAACGGAAAAGCCACTTCAAAACAAATAAGGCAAAAGTACGTTTGGCCACAGATGAGGGGCGATATAATAGAATGGTCACGTAGATGCATTTCCTGTCAAAAGGCAAAGATACAACGACACCAGAAAAATGCCATAACGCCATTTGAATTACCTGACCATCGATTCGACCACGTCCATATGGACATTGTGATTTTACCACTAATCCAGGGATTTCGTTACTGTTTAACTATAATCGACCGTTTTTCAAGATGGCCTGAAGCAGTTCCGCTTAAGGACATAACCGCCGACACGATTGCAACCGCATTTTATTCAAATTGGGTCGCAAGATTTGGAACACCAAAAACTATCACTACCGATCAAGGGACACAATTTGAGTCAGAACTATTTAAATCTCTCACTAATATGCTAGGATCTAGAAGAATTCGCACTTCACCATACCACCCTGCATCGAATGGACTTATTGAGAGGTGGCACCGTTCATTCAAATCCGCATTGATGTGTCACTCAGGGATTTCGTGGCTGGACCTCCTGCCCACGGTACTTTTAGGACTTCGGACATGCTATAAGGAAGACATAAATGCTTCGGCTGCCGAATTCTTATTTGGATCACCACTTAGAGTTCCAGGAGAATTTTTCACCGATATAGACACCTGCATTGATCCGCAAATATTCATCGAGAAGTTCAGAGAACATATGCGAGCAATCAAACCACTACCAACAGCAAATCACAACAATCGCCGCTTGTTCAAACATAAACATTTAGAAGATTGTACTCATGTTTTCCTGAGAACAGATGCTGTAAAGAAACCATTAGAACCACCATATTCTGGACCCTACAAGGTATTAAAAAGAATTAATGACAATAATTTTTTAATTAAGATAGGCGAAAAAGAAACCACAGTCTCAACCGAGAGATTAAAGCCAGCTTATACCGCCATAGAGGATAGCCCAGGACCTTCAACGGACAGCTCATCACGAGAGAAGACACCTACCATAATAGACGAACAAAACCAATGGTTATCCAGCTCCAATACTGGAAAATTGAAGACATATGTCAACAAAAGAAAATCAGTCTCCTTTCAAGAGCCTCCTACGACCTGATTATTAAGAAGGGGGTAGCTGTGGCAGTCTTTCCCAGCCTCTATTGGAAAATATCAGAAGCATCCGCAACTTGACCGGATTAGTAGCAGAAACAACTACTTGCTGCTACGACGTTTTAGTACTACATTTCGATAGCTCATTCAATCGAGGTTGCGCTGCGAATGAATTCAATCGATATCGATCAAAAGAAAATAAATGAATTGACAACTAGAGAATAAAAATATAAATTAGAAATAAAAGATTAATTAACATCCAAATAATTACGGACTTTTATTTCTCCTCCGCTCGCCTATGGTTGTGACACGGAGTAACAACCAGACAGCGACAAGTTTAGTACATAAATCTTTAATTCAAATCCTATTTAGGTCCTTATAAATAACGATTTTTTTTCAAATTTCCAACAGATTGCAACATCACACTTCCTATGATATTCCAGGACATGTATCGTCTATACGGATATTAGTATAACAGAAAAGAAATCAAGCGGGATAGCACGATTGATGCATCAGAAATGCTGCATGGTACTTTTACATCTTTATTGCGGATCATAGAGCCCTACCTTTAGAGGATGATTGTGGAAATGCTGGCAATGTGACTTCTGGAGGTATACACAATTATTAGAAAACTTTTTTGACTCCTTTTATTTTTAGGATTATATGAAAAGTACAGTGTGTATCGATAGGAACCACCTAAAACAATTCAAATCGAGTTGAACTCGAGTCGGGAATCGAGTAACTCAAACTTCACCTGCAATACTGCATAACACCATGGCGAACTTTAGGATCCAACTTGCCCAATGCTTGTTTAAATGGACGTCATCTTGCAAATGTAATTTTCTGTGACAACCAGGTATTTTCGTCAATGATCATTTCTTGATAGTACGGACAATATGTTATTCTTAATGATGTAGTGCAAATCCTTGTGCTTTTGGACAGGGTTTTCTTTCTGATTTGTAGTATCGATCTAATATCAATTGTTTAAATCATTACCATCTCTACAAGTCGAATTGACGCAAATATAGTCACTAAGGGTAGACTATTTTTCACACTAATGCTGGTACATCAGCTTTATATTAAGTATTCGTTTTCTTCTTGAATAGTTTCTGGCTTTAATTCCTTTCTTTTACCTCATAGTTATATGCCAATATTCTATCCTCATCATGACATATCGTAAACAACAAGAATCCTCTATAAAACGTGAGGATAATCATAATTAATGCGTTTATTGAGCCAAAGAAGCGGACTGTGTTTGTGACTATGAGAGTTCGAAGAATATATCTTCAATTTGTACTTACATAACTAACCTTCCCTCGTCATAATGAGCCGCCATTTCTACGACGCTTCTCTCTACCTTCCTTAGATGCCAATAAATAACCTCTTACTACCGTCGTAACACAATGCCAAGTAAACATTTGCAGGAAGGCGGCACACAAACACACACACATTCCTTGGGGTTGGTTTTCAAGATAGACAATTGCCTCATCTGACAGTCACAGATATAAATTCACCAATTCGCCTACTATACTCTCTACCACCGCCCGCCGAGCCGCCGTTCGTCTCCCCTGTTGTCGTCGTCGTCGTTTGAATGCCGCCACCCAAAAACTCCCGGCAAAGGCAAAGTCATCTAACAATTCCAGCCCTGGCACAAACGTTCCCACACCAGCCACCCCGAAAACAGCCACCTAATACCTACGGAAATATAATTCCTCAGCTCGATACACATCCTTTTTATGAGCCGTGCCAAAATTTATTGCAAATAAGTTTAGATAACGAGTCATCTGTGTGTCACAATTCAACCCCGAGTTACCCGGCTCGGTGCTCTGCCTGTGTAACCCATAAGTCTCATTCCATTGGCTCATCATGTTCGGGAAGTGCCGAAGTATACTGGGTGTTAGTTTTTGGGACAGGAGAGGCGTTCAACTGTGTATATGGTGTAGCAACCTCAGATATTCCAATGATAGGCAAAAACAAAAAGACAATCCCGAGTACACTTGAGCCATTAACAAGAATGCCGCATACACGTGCACACCATGTCGCATATATATACATATACCTACAGCGATCTGGGTGATATATATATGTATGTATTGTGGTAGGCATTAGGACCTCTATACTTTAACCATACTTCTATTAAAACCCATCGATCTCGGCTCAACCCAAAAGCTGGAGGATGTCTTTAATTTACCCAGAAAAAAAATATACTGTATATATATTTCCTAATTTGTCGCAATGGTAGTATGCATGTGTGTGTGAAACAGTCGTATATATCTGGCATAGTTTTAATTCAAAATACAAAAGCAATTATGGCGTCATGTCCTTGCAATTTGTGGCCGTTTTTAACTGCATTTAAATGTTTCCAAAACGCGCCAAGATAGAGTTGATGCGCAATTACCACGTACCATGCTCCCCCTCTACCATTCGGAACCCACCCTATACATCAGGCATCCAGGGTAACCCATTGCTGTGAGCTGTTTTCTGTTTTTCTAATTATAATTTATGCCCGAGTAGGGTGTCTTTTATGGTTGACACGACGTCGCTTGATTTGTGATTATTGCTCGATTGATGTCCTTAATTTCGTATGCTATGTGACTGTGTGTGGTGTGTGTATGTTTTGGAGATGACAATTCTCAAGGAGGGATGGATAAGTGTGATGATAAGATACTGCCTTCCTGCTTAACTTTAGGATATTAAATTGCGGCAAATGCGATTCTTTTGTTCATAGCAGAGCAGAATTCTTATAAACTCATACATATACACACATAACACACATACACAGAAGGACATACAGGAACAGAAGCGCTTCCATTTTGTGTGCTCTAATTTTTGAAGCTGTTCCTTTTGTTAAACAAATATGAACCCTGCTCCTAATTAATATCTTCTAAATCGTTAATCGGTTGACTGGGCGGTCGCCTTAAATCTCATCTCATCTGTGTATGATGCTTATCGGATTTTCTAATTTTCCAAAGTGATTTCTCTCTTTACTAAGGATGATTGGATCAGATCCCTTTCAGCCTTTTGTCGCTTTCCAAAATTGTCCTCATTAAGGGAAATAGCAAATTTCTTCTTTGTCAAAATAAATTGGTATTGCATCCTATTATGAAACTGATGACTAGAGGGATGGAATATTTTTGGGGAATAAGGTTGATCAGTGAACTAATCACTAACAAATGATGCCTTTCTCGTACATATATATTTACAAAGAGGAGAAGTGTTATACAGTTGCCACTTTAGAATATAGTTGATTAAGGAATATTATTGGTACTAAGTGAACACAAAACAATATTTGTGAATCAATGTTAACTCTTGGTTATTGATTATAACTACATATGAGAATGCAACTCTGATTGGGGATTCAGAAAAAAACTGAATTTTTGATTTGTTCATTTCTAAAGCCACAAAAAATAAATGTCGTCTTCATCTTAAGCACAGGAAGGTAAGAGGTCACGAATTCGCATAGGACTATTAGCTTAGAATCCTTCGTGCTCAAGGCACTGGAAACGATCATCGACGCGGATGGATATCAGATGCCAAATGGTTGATGCGTCTTTACTGCCCCCAGTACAGCATAATACATTGACCCTTGTGCTGAAAGTCGAGTCACCACGACACGACAAGTCGTTTAAGTTGAAGAAAGGACATTTCAGTCGAATCATGAAGTTCAATACAGAGGCCTAAACTCAACTTAGTATTTCCACTCTACGCCCCTGTGCTGAAAGTCGTAATTCGACTAGAATCTCACTTTCTTCAACTCATATTACTTGTCACGAATCACGACTCGACTTCCAGCGCAGGGGCTATTGTGTCAGCTTTACACGAGGTCGTGGGAGCTATCGAAAGGATTCTGAATTACAACCAATACTCCCTGGCAGCCTTTTAAGACATAGAAGTCGTCCTTTTGGTATAATGTTAAACGATATGTTCTCAAAAGCTCCCTCGATAGCGATAAAAGTTTCCAGTGTAATTCCTTTGTTTGACAATGACTAGTCCTGCGTTGCAAATAAACTGCTAAACATGAATTAATGACTTATAGGGTGGCTTGACTGTCCGATATTATGAATATGGTTGTACCGATGAAAGACAGTCAGACATTCAAGGACAAAGGCCTCTAGAACTATTACTGGGTCCATCTGTGTGCTGCAATTGCGACCCTGTTTGCCGGTTACACAACTCAGCGGACCAATTGACAATACTCGATCGATACCTTGATTCTAAACAAAAGTTCAACTTGAATACTCACCTTAATGTTGGTATTCCCTTTGGTAATCATGCATGGATCGTGTAGCTTGCTCTGTTCAATAAGTAATACATATACATGATCAGTTGAACTTACGCTGAACCGAGTCCAACTACATGTAGATGCAAGCCGAGTTGAATTAGGATCGACTGAACTCGACTCAGCATCAGCTCTGCTACCTGGGTTGACTTGAAATTATGCATATAAACGCGAGTTCAGTAGTTGAATTTAGTTGACAGCAGCACCTGTGTTTTGTTTGTGATTTTTTGTAACGTGTGGTATTTTTTTATTTTAAACTTAACCCCAACACAACTATTCAACTCGTCATGTATATGTAGTAAAGGTGAAGTTTGAATCCTGTTACTATTTACGTAAAATTAGGATCCTAGATATCTCATGCATAGTGTAGGATAGGGCGGACTAATGTACATTGCCGAGTTCTATTTTCTCCTCTTTATGAATCCTAGAAGCTAGTTGTATCTGGCGCTAAGGACCAAATATTTACATCTGCTCTCGATTTGAATCAGGCGGTCTTCTTCTTTGACGGCTCTCCAACCGGGATCCGGTCATGGCCTCTCGCAACAGTTCTCTTCAACGGTCCCTGGTAAAACAGCCTTAGTGATTCCCTTTTCAAAATATCCTCTCCCGCTGACATATCTGATTTTCTCCTAATCAGTATTCTTCCTTTCTTTGCCAAACCCTTTTAGAAATCCAATTTCTGCGATATCTCGAATATAATAACTTCCTTTCTAAATTCCAATCGGACTTCCGTAAATCCCATAGTTGTGAAACTGCTGTACCAAAGCAACTAAAGTAACTAAAGCAAGCAAGCAAGTAAAGCAAGCAACTAAAGCAAGTAAGTAAAGCAACTAAAGCAAGCAAGTAAAGCAACTAAGGCAAGCAACTAAAGCAAGCAAGTAAAGCAACTAAAGCAAACAAGTAAAGCAACTAAGGCAAGTAACTAAAGCAAGCAACTAAAGCAAGCAAGTAAAGCAACTAAAGCAAGCAAGTAAAGCAACTAAAGTAAGCAAGTAAAGCAACTAAAGCAAGCAAGTAAAGCAACTAAAGTAAGCAAGTAAAGCAAGCAACTAAAGCAGGCAAGTAAAGCAACTAAAGCAAGCAAGCAAGTAAATACAGTAGATCAAGTAAAGCAAGCAACTAAAGCAAGCTAGGTGGTGTACCAGACTCGTACTGCATTGAGTTTCGATTGAATAGTTTAGAAGAAGCATTCGTCAGTTTGGGACTTAATGACCTTATATATTTTGAAGTCGTTTGCGTAAAAGAGATGTGGGATATTCCTAATTTCTCGAACAGGCCGGAGATGAAAATATTGAATAAAAGAGGCCCAAGTAGACTACCCTGAGGAACACCGAAACTTACTTTGATTTTATTTTAACTGAATTTAAATATGATGGTCTACTTTATCAAAGGCCTTGCTGAAGTCGGTGCCACAGCATCGATTTGATCCTGAAGAAATATTACCTTGTAAATTCGCGTGGAAGGAGAAGTTTTTAACATGAAGGATAGTGTCTATTTGATTTTTGCTGCTTTCTGCAACAATGTCTGTTACATTGATTCACCCTGTGAACAGTGAGTCATAATAAACCAAATTAAATCCAAAATAATAAAAGTTAATTAACCCCTCAATCTAAATCAAATATTATGTGTTGCAGCCTCTCTAGAGTATCACCAAATTCTTATTATAGTCTTATGCAAAAGTTTCCAGTTTTAACTCAAATAAAGTAAGATCAAAACATGCCAGTCCGACCTGCTTAAATATGTCAATTAATGCTGAATAAGAAAAGAAAGAAAGTAAAAAAAAAAACACCAGCACCACCATTTTCTCTGCAAGTTTCATTCTTGCCATCATCAACCCTCTGGGGGCATACCTATAAAAACCTCATTACTTTTACCTCCCCAGTCCAGGGCACATGATAGAAATGGTGAACCCATCGCCAAATACCATCACAAAAAGTCATTCCTCTTGAAAATTTATTAAAATTGAAAAAATAACAAACACCGCAGCCAGTAACTACGTCCGCGCGAGTATCCTCCTCGAAGACAACACGGCAGAGCAATTCGACTCCTCATAGAAGTTTCAATTCTGTAGGTCGTTGCAAAAGTTCCAAACATTTTTGGCCACGGCGGATACGATACACTGTGCTGGCGAAATTTTTTTTGTAGAAAGAGTGGGGATGGGGGAGGGGATGGGGGATGAACAGGTAGAGGTAAAGTGTGCAAAAGAGGCACAGCGGAAATATTTAAATTTATTTTTATTAACCAATAAATTCGTGTATTTAAGGAAGCCCTAGATTAAGTTTTCCGGGGTGGCCGAGCGAGAGAATCAGCGCATCCTCAAAATCGACCCCCCGTACCACCTCTGTACCGCTCGCTACCCCCTCCACCGCCATTCACTCGTATTTCTTAATTTTTATATGGGGAAAAACTTTTAATTAAAGTTTACGCGCGCGTCGGGCTTCATATTGTTGTTTTGGCTTAACAACACAGCATTGGCATGAACGGCTGTAAACAGTTGGTCTAGGCTTGAAAATTTTCGTCCTGCAGCTACTATATAGTACACAATGTGAACGGGTTAGTTACCACAGTACCCAGATCCGAAAAGGTTATGCCGCGCGCTTATCCTGGACGGCAGTCGTATTACAAGTTCGCTTCTTTTGAAAGTTTCTCCTGGCATTTATGCAAAGCTACCTAGGATTGAACTTTCCTTATTAGCCATTATCTATGCGAATTGAGTGGTAGCAGGCTTCGCGCGGCCATGGACATGGATTTTAATTAAAATTTTTGAGCGAGCCTCCTTCGTTTCGTTTAACGTCGTCCATGGCGCACAAGGATTTTTCTCCAATCCTATTTCTAAGGCGAAATGAATTTGTCGCGTGTTTTGGGCTGGATGGATATCCAATGATTAGTTGAGTGCCTATTCTGAGAGATAGATGGCATCTATCTTGTTCGCCGTCCCGTATGGTGGGAACACCTTTTTGCTGCCGAAGTCCTTGCAGTAGCAGCAGCAGCAGTAGCAATCGTCGTAGATCAAAGTCTTAATCCAGCAAAACGAATGCCATGAAATCCTTTTGATCCCGTTTTAGTGTCTTTTGCCTTTTAAACTTGGCTGTATTTGCTGCTGCTGGTTGGTACCTTCGAGTTGGCGTCGGGTGTGGGGCAAATCGGAATGGGGGGTAAGACACAGTGTGGTGCACAGTCCTTGAGGGATTATTACATACGATTGAGGCATTTCTCTGGCACGATTTATGAGAACGGCAAGACTTCTCGAGACACCCTGGGAGAGAGAGCAAGAGAAAGAGAGAAAGATTTACGCTTATACTTGACATCAAGTTAAAGTTTTAATTTATGACACCACTTTTCGAAAATTTCACTGTTCTGTTTCATTCTCCCCCGGGGGGCGACAGGGTACGTGATGCCGGATTTTGTTTACTTTTGCTGTAATTAAGATAGCGCTCAGATTAGCCGGGTCGATGGCTACAAACTATAAATGAGGGATATTTGCCTCATTTTCTTGGGTGTAAATCTTATTAATAGTGACATTTTGGGATGGTAAGCCTTTCTGGCAATTAAAACCAATGGAAGGAGTTTACTGAATCTTCTGTCTCAATGCAGACGTAGATAGACCTGGATTTATGTGTACCAATATCAAACAAAAATTTGTGTAGTTTCACCTCAATAGTTTCAATTAAGGCTTCAGGTATGGCATGGGCTTATCTTTTTTTTCATTTTCTTGCATAAGTTTAGGAGTATTTTTTTTTTATTTTGTTGTTGTTATTATATAACTCTCGATTCATTTGCACAAGAACGAAACCCGATATTCATGGCAATTTCATAAACACACATGCAACCTATTTCAGCCAGGTCGAGGACGACGATCACGATACACAGGCCCCCCCGCCCCCGCCGCGTCACACTCGATGCCAGTTTAGAAGGAGTCAATTGCGAAAGTTTTCCATGCATATTGATTCTATATAGTTAGGTTTTTAATAAAGAAGGCACCGCCAGAAACTTTCAATTTTATCCCGGCCCAACTAGCAATATCCTCGTCCTCTGTACTTGATCTCAAAATTATTAACATTTGACAACGGTAAGGATGCGCGTCATATGTCCTCAATGTCCATAGAAATTCGCTTCTTTCGAGTTCATGCAATGGGAAACACTGTGTGTGTAATACGCGGCGACACTTCAGGAGCATCTCCACCTCTGCTCCTCCACCACACCAGCTCGCGCCATGCCGCCGCCATTCCAAAATGTACATTCAGGATATCCCAACCATAGTGAATTGTACCCTTAAAGGACCAACCTGTGCTGTCGTGTTGATGGTGAGGATGATATGCGCCACACCTTGAATAAATGAAAAGAACCAAACAATAAAGCGATGGGGGCAGAGCAACCAAACAACGGAGCAATCTCGGGGGCGCGCACAGAGATGAATAAGAAGAGGCACCTTCCGCCAGGTGTGCCAAAAGGTATATACTAATATATGTATATACAACACCAAAGTCCTTTTGGCAAAGAACAACACCCTATACTATACAAGAAGCAATCTATAACTTTCTTCTCTTCGACTGATGGTAGTAGGCCATGGCTGAGGGAGAATAGTGGGCGTCGTTGTATATGTATAAAAAGAAGGATATGGGAGGCTGGTTAAATGCCTTTAGCGCAAAACAACTTTTGTGTCCTGAATTTGAATAGAGATGGCACTACTGGTGAATAATTAATATTCAAATCAACTTGAGATGCTGGCTGCCATCCTCGAATGGCAGCCAGGGACACGTTTTTTGGGAAACTTAAATAAGTGATGGCGTGTCAACGTTAACGGCCCAAATATTTCCTTTTCGTTTCGGATTCTTTTCTTCTTCGTGTTATTTTTTTTTTAGTTTTTCTTCTAAATGTCCTGTGTACAAAATGCAAATTTTCCGTGGGGTTTTCATCCTTATTTTATTTTTTCACTTTGCTTGAAGCTAAACTATAAAATCTGATGCGAATTTGAATAAGTCGTGATGGAATAGTTAAAATTGAAATGGATTTGTTGGTGTTGTTGCTTTGTTGTCTCAAAGGTGGGTGAGTGTTCAATTATTAATCGAGGCTGTTCAGGTGTTTAATGCGGCAACAAAATAAAGGTTGGGGGATGGAATTAAAATTTTAGTGGAGGATAAATGTAGTTTTAATTTATATTACACAGTTTTTCTGTAATCGAACTTTCCGTAAAAGTTGCAATCGAAAATTGAGTTTAGACTTCCATTTTAGACCAAAAAGATCTATTGGTTATCTTCCTATGTATCTTACTAAGTCCCATTCTCAAAGCATTGGTCGTTTTTTTTTGGTAAATCTAGTCAAGAAATCACTAAGGCTTTTGACCTTGCTAACTAAGCTCCAAGTTTATTGATGTCAACTAAGCTTCAAATACCTGGATTTAGACGTTCGTTCTGGACGTTCAATCCTGTTAGTATTGCATAATCGAATCTAACTCCCAAATAATATCTGCCGTTGCCCCCCCCCCCCCCGGGGCTCTATTCCATTACTGTTCCATTCTTTAAAAACGACCTCACCTCAACTTCCTCTAACCCACTTTGATGGTTCGGCTATGACTTGTACGTGTTAGACCTTTTTTTCGATCGCGAATTCGTGTCCATTTCTATCAGCAGGAACATCGAACTTGTTATTGATTGGTACTTGATTGGTAGGAATGGTACTGAATTCAACTCCTCCAAATCCAAAATGAAGAACTATGTGATTTCCAAAACAAAACACTTGTTCCAAGATTTCTTCTACTCATATTGGCCCCTGTTTCCGCTAATGTCACAGTCCTTTAGAGCTTCTACTACCTTTGTTCCGCGCTGGCCAGCCCTCCAACAAGCCGTATTTTAGGGTTGGACCTAACATGGCTGTTTGCATCTTTAGCTTGAGATCTTATTCCTTACAGGCGTAGAAATCTGGCTTTGTTTACCCTTTTCACAGTGCACAGCAGTAGCTCAGTTTTTTCTCGGTCTACTGCTCATCTGCTAACTCTGTTCAGGCATGCTTTTATGATTTCACTGATCACGGCTGGAAATATTCCTGACACGACAATCACTAGGCCATCTTTTTTTTATTTTTTTTATGTGATAGACTAGAGGTTTAGAGAAAGCCCCTTTGTGCTTACATCTGCGTATATTACTTCCTTGGTTCCTATCTAGCTTTTGTAGTATACTATTTATCTTTACTAACCACAGTAAGCGTCAGATTCGCGTCACAAATCACAAACAAAACACAGAGATGCTGCTGTCAACTAAATTCAACTACTGAACTCGAATCTATATGCATAATTTCCACTCAACCCAGGTGGCAGAGTTGAGTCGATGTCAGTCGACCCAACTCAACTCGAGTGTACATGTAGTTGAACTCGGGCTCAACCTGAATTCAACTCATCGTGGTACTTTATGGTGTATGACCTTCTGGACCTATACTCAGTGTCGAAATCAATAAATAAATGAGAGGTTACGCAGATGGTACTGTAATTGTGGTTACCGGCGGAATAGGTAGAACAAGGTCAAAAGGCATCAGCAACAAGTACTTAATTTGGCCTCCAGTTGGTGTGACCATATATAACTAAATCTTGACCAAAGGCCTTGGTGCAGTATAATACCAGAAAACGGGTAATGATGGGACTCTTGCACAAACTTCTAGGCTTCTCACAACATGCCAAATACTAAGAGATGCCACACTCTATTGAGACCAGCACATGCTGATATGCAGATCCCGAAGATTTCTCTGTGGACTTTTCGCGGAGCTTGTGAGACCACATGGGGTCTAAAAGCAAAAATCATACAGCTCAACTGAAATGGAATGGCCAGCTGGGTACTGGTCTTCTTCAGCAGGCACATTCTACAATTACCAGCGTTATGGAAGAGATCCTAGAAGAGGGAATGCTAACACACTGTATGGGCTCCACCATATCTATGTTTAAACCTTCTGCTGGGTGCATACAAGAGAGCCTATCTTGCAGGGATACCACCAGGGAACTCAGATCACTCCAAGACAAAAACAGGCATGAGTGTTGAGATTTGAGCTAAGGTCCCTGGTTAAATAGGCCGCTTAGCTTGGCATCCTAGTTACTGTCTTTCAAGCAGATGTGTATGTTATATTGACATGTGAAAAGGGCACTAGAAAATTGGACTCTGGTGAAATACACAGAATACTGAAGATCCGCACTTGGTCTAATAAACTCTAAGCGCTTTAATCTTGAGTCGGCTCGCAAAGATGCCAGAGATTACTCAAGGCCTTACTTTCTTTTATTGAGGGACTACTGTTTGGGAGTTATGATCGCTTTTTCACAAAACTAACGCTTTATTGAAGTTTCGAAAAAGTCATCGACATTTTTGTCTATTTTCGATAAAAAATTCCAGGAATTCTTAGGAATTGCGAAAGTTACTAATTAAATTCGTGTCTTATTGTGATTTCTACACTCCACTGTCCCAACTTCGGATTCAAAATTAAATTTCAATTCGTTTGAATGTACTTTGAGCCAAGCTCTAATAATTTATGTGCTGTTTAATACTTTATGCACTACTTGAAAGTATGTGAGAAATGCCAAGAATTTGTGTATTTTTAAAGTCAAATTAAATGGCTTAGTTTATGAGTTTCAGTTCCTAGAATGGGTAGTGGGGTAATGGGTAGTAAGTAAAATAAAGAAAATCAAAAATTTTTAAAATCACCTACGAACTTCTTCAATGACATAAACGCTGCATATTCCCACCTCTTGATTAAGACTTATGCATTCCAGGAAAAATGTCCTGGTTTACCATATCAAGCTCTCCTGTATCAGGTTGTGTTGTTTGTTAGTAGAGAGAGCGCTAGTGCAGTCTCTGTATACCATAGCATCCACAAATTCATGTTCAAGCAGATTTACGATCCTCTATGACATCATTAATCAGCCACTTGATTGGTGATCTTGTTTTTGTTAATTAATACAATAATACGAGTGCCGAGTGTATATTTGCGGTATAATACAGTGCATAAAGTCTATATCATTCTCCCCACCATACTACATTGACCAAAAACATACCCCCCCACACAACATATACACAGATTCATTGCCGCAAATGCTTAGAAATGACCCACTGTAAAAGGCAGAGTTTGTCCAGTGCCAGGGGTAGGAGGAGGAGGGTGGGCGATGGAGGAAATAGGAAAGGGTTGTGTCGCCACTTTCTCCGTCCCCCTCCATATGTATACCTTTAGCAAATTTCTGTCCCTCCAAAAGTACAGAATATGGAATGGGTTCGACTGTCTAGGCATTAAATTAATTATTCGTGTTATTATTTTGGTCAAAATTAAGCACAGAACAATTTATAACATTCCACCCTAAATGGAAACTAGACTGGAGGATATGGGTTATACCGTTGGTAGTTTGTTTAGTCACTGGTCACTTATTGGTCAATTTCTATGCAGATGTTAATTTTCCAGGTGTAATTTGTACTGGAGTTAAATTATTTTGAGGGCTTGTGCCGGTTTTTTAGGGGATTTTTAGTTTTTTTTGATAAGACAACAATTTTCTACCATGAAGCTTTCTTCTGGCAAACAATATTTGATAACATTCAATGTATAAAAATTAACTAGAATTTTGAATAATAAAACCTATTTTGGAAATATGACATTGTATATAAAACATGAATCGATTCCGGTTCCATTTTTTCTTTCGTTTAATGAGGTGGATGCCACTTGGTCCTATTATACTTGATTGCGCCAAGTAACGAAATTCTGCTCCTTGATGGCGATGACATGACAGAGACGTTGAAGGACCGACTTATACGCCTCGAGGCTAAAACTACCATCTTGTCTTCCGCTCGACCATTAGACAATTTAGGGGATAGGGTCCGGTAGTCAACAGATCAGTTCTTTATATTTTGTCTCAATAATTTCCTGACCGCACTACGAGATGGTGCAAGAAGAAACCACTTGCAGGGCTGAATATACGCATTCTCTATATCGCCTGATAAACTGCTCCATAACTGAATATAACGATCAAAAATAGCGCATCTAAATAGGAGAATCTAGGTAGAATAAAAAATATTATTTTAGTTGTACGACCGAGTCGAAGATACTCATGCAGATCAGATGGACGGGCGGAGAGTAGGAGTTTGTAAAAAAATAACATTGCTTTGAACAATAAGTATATACGAAATGGGCACCCCAGAACGACATCGGCTGATTTTTTCATTTATGAACAAGCTGAAGAGCAAAGGTCCTGGAGTGGAACCTTGGGGAACACCGGGAACGATTGGTAAAGGATTCAAAATTGAATTTTGAAGCCATATATTTTGAATTCGATTATGTAATTAATCCAGAATTAATCAGAGAGCTGATGATTAAAATGGAATGTGAACTATTGGCTTAGTTCTAGTATCTTAGGTTATAGCTATCGCTGTCAAATGCCTTACTGAAATCAAGAAGGAACCTCTCGCTAGTACTCAATATAATTGCCCATTTTCTTCGTTACAGTTTTTTAACGCCCCAATTTTGTTCCCTTTAGTCAAGAAAAAGTGCATGCCTGTGGCGGGAGCGTGCATGCCTGTGGCCGGATCATGCATACTAGGTACGGGCGAGTTTCATTTTTACTTGGGAATAAAACTCGCCCGTTCCTAGCATGCACGCTCCCCCCACAGACACACTCCCAGGGAGCAACAAAATTGGGGCTTTAACAACTTGTGTAGGACGAAGAAAACGGACAATGATATTGGATCTTGTTTGGAATGGTCTATGCCGATCCGGTCGCATTTATAAACGTACATGCCTGTAGCGTGAATTTTAAGATTTTCGTGCTTGTGGCGGGTCTATTTGTTCGCTATGCGTGCTAGCTGCGGGCACGTGGCTGCTTGTAGGAAAATTAACCAACAAATTATATTTAATCGGGCGATCCGTGTTTGAATACTGTTTTTTTGAGGATTTGATTGGCTTCGCCTACTGACAGTTTGGTTCCCAGTGGTGGCGGTAGCAGTAGCGGTGTCGGTGGCGATAGCGGTGGCGGTAGCGGTAGTGGTTTGAAAATCTAGCGATATTGTCTGAGGTTATCTCACAATAATTGGTATGTATAGCTACTGTATGTTTGAGCTCTATCTTTGTGGTTGGTTGGGTAGGTAAGGGTTTGGGCACATTGTATATAAATCCCACGTTTCCGCTTCTCCTTACCATCTTGCCAAAACCTTGTTGATCAATTGTTAACCAATTGCTTGGAGAGGTTCAAGATATAATCAAGAATTTTCGATTTTCTAACTCTTGAACAAACTACATAGAGCTAACCGGGAAATGACACTTATTTGGCAAAAGTCGTCGGCCATATCGGCCCTGCAGTTATAAGTTTTGATCATAAATTCGTTATTTGTTAACTTAGAAAACCCCTGATACCCACTTTGTTCAATCAATCAAACGAAGCAAAATTAACAAAATTCGTGGCGCGGCCATTTTCAATTTATAAGTTGTTATTGGAATCGGAACAAAATTGGCATATTTCGGCAGCCATTTTGAATTTTTTAATACTGAGGTGCATCATGGGAGACCCCCACGGACGTTCATGCAATATTTCGAAGCTCTGCGATAATTTTCAACGAAGCTCTCCTTGACAGCGGCATCTAGGAGTGGCATTAGGAAGTAATAGAATAGCCTATGTATTTACATTAAGATCGGTTGCACGGTTTACCATTCTAATTTTGTTTGGTGTTGTCATTCTTTTCTTTTTACTATCTTTCCGACTAGGGCTTGCTGTGCTGTAAGACAGTACAATGAATAAAAGAACAGTCGACAGTTCAGGAAGGCTTTAGCTATGGACCTATGTGGAAAAACTGTACCGTGACACCTTATAGAGGTCCAAATCAACATCAGGTGATATTTGGGTTTTACTTGGTGCGAAAACGCGCTTTTTAAATTATAATAAACGAATTTTACAAAAATCCAAACAAAATTTTCTATAACGGGCCTTCAGCGTGGCGCGTCAATCGCTACAGTTTTATTTTGAATTGAGTTATAATCTCCAGATTTAGACTAGTGACTTTAAAACTACGCCTCTTACATACCTCATAGTGTTATCGCTTCAAATTAATAACTTTTATTACCCTAGCATAATAAAATAAATAAAATTTGGCATTAATCCTCACCATAAAAAAATCATCGCGAAATATCAGTTTAATTTTTCACCTTTTTATGCCTCACCGGTGGTGGCTCGGCGCAAAAACCCTCGCATACCTTTTCCTCCCATTGTCTAGATTGGTATGTGCTGAACATAAAATTAAAACCATTGTGACAATGACCAGCCCAGGGTTAAGTCCCAACCGATATTGCTGCGATTTAAAAAATATTTATATATTTCATTGCAATGGGGCTTACTTATGCTTCATCATTGTCCTCCTGCGAATTCAGTCCATTGGTCTGTGCATTGTGCAGCGCCACCTAGACCGCCCCGCCCCCTCCCAGCCCGACAGAATGAAAATATTTCATTACATAATTTTGACAGTTTTATGATTTCAACGGGATTGGGAAATGATTCCATTTCGTGGCAATCGTAACGGTGTGTGGAAATTTTCGAATTGCGTGATTTATTGACAGTTGTTGTTGTTGTTCGTCCGTTCGTTTTTTTGCAGGACCCGCTCTGGCCGATATTGGGATGAGCAGAGAGAATGGAGACAGCGGACCAATAACCATCAATGAGGACTTACTAGGCAGTATTTTAACGGATTTGGAATGTCTCACCCACATAATCTCGTAGCTATACCCATTTCTCGCCCAAACCCTGCTCTCGCTCTCTCTTACTCCTTCTCTCGTTTTCATGTCGAAATATGTTAAATTACTCGAGAGCACGTGCAGTGCTCCTTTCAAATCCTTTTCTTATTAGCCATAAATTGGACCCAAAAAATCTCTCAGATGTGTCTGTATCGTGTTTATCGGGGGTCGTGTATTGCAGGACAAAATACCCGAACACTAGGAATGTTTTATCTGAAACACGTCCATCCATACGAGAGTATATGGTCGCGTCCAGCGTAGCTATCATCCAAAAATCCATACTCGTAAACAACTGCATTTAATCGGTTCTTATTCTGCAATATATAAAATTTGTGTTTTGTCGTGTGTCCTTTCGTAACCTCCCGGCGCACGGATTGTCCTTGTCCACCATCGGCAGGACACCATCAGCACGGACGACATTCAGAATCTTGCTGTTTTTTTTTCTATCTATTCTCTCTATACTATATGTGCTCCTCATTCCACACAACAAATGTGTGTGTGCGTCTTCATCGAGAGAGAGAGCTTCGTATAACCAATTCAAGCGCGGTGGAATGAGCCGTTCTACAGGAAATTTCGTTTGGTCCTGTTATTGCTGGACACAACACCAAAGTATGACCCATCGAAACAAATGGCTGATAGAGGGGCCATAAGATACTGAGGGATATAGATATCTCGGGCAAATACACAAATGGTCCTGAATCAGGAGTGTTATAGGGGCAACATGGAGCCGTGACCAGAAGGGTGAATGGGGTGGCGTGTAGTAAGACAATAAGACAAGAACTAACCGAATATCGGGCCGGGGGCCCTGCAACAGTGAGAAACCCTAGAGGAACCGTACTGGAAAGAAATTACAAGGAAAAATGGTCAGGATTTTCAGTCCGGGATGACCTGTTATAGATATTTTTGTCCATTTTTTCCAATACACAAACTTAAATCGAACTTTATTGATATTGGACATTTCTTTCGAGATATTTACACATCCGACCTGGATATGAATACGGATATCAAATGGTCTCGATCCCATGTCACTTTGGTGCGGTTTAGCTCGGGAGATTTGTGGTCATTTTCAAAATACAGAAATATAATTTCGGTGTAGTTTCTTTTCTGTTTTTTTTCTTTTGCTTTTGCTTAATATAGGGGAATGTTCGGAATGGTCGTTTGCAGCATTAAGGGGTGGTTTAGGAGGTTTCCAGAAGACAGTGGAAGTAGTTGGAATGCAGGGAGTATGGAAACGATTTTTTGGTAGTTCTTTACGATGGAAGCTCGATCGTCCATTGGAAACGTATGCGAGTGACAACGTGCTCACGCTACAGCAGGCGACAATCAGCTAGACATGAATATGCGTCTTTAGAGTTACCCTATGTAAAATGTACCTGGAATTTCTTTAGGCTGGGACCGCTGTACAGAGGCTGCTACTTGGAATTTGGGAACCATCTGACACTCTATGTGTTCACAGCAGTTATATAAATTATACATTTAAGTGCTTCGAAATTTTGGAAAAATTAGTTGAACAGAGAGATAACCTTAAACCGTTTCAAACGAGAATTCGTCTCTATCTGTCTCTCTCGATCTCGTTGTCACACTAGTCACTCGTTGTCACACTAGTCACAAATCCTACGTGGAAAATAGGCAACGAGCGATGCAATAATGATGGATTATAGTGTATAATATACATATAAAAATATGCATTCATCAGAAAAGCTCCTTAAACAAAATTAAGTCCGTTTTATTGAGGTTGATTTGACTAAACACTCTCTCGCAGTTTTGCCACAAACTCTTTGAACGATGTCCATGATTTTTGGGAATTCGGGGATTCCATCTTTGAATTTCGAGTCTTTAACTATTTTTTTTTCCAAAATTCTTCAAGTGCAATGTCCCGTTTCGATTCTTTGTTGGACATCGTCAGCAATTGAAGAGACTCTTCGTGGACTTCTGAGAGATTTTTGAGATTTTTCAAAATGATTGGGTGCATGAAACCCAGGTGTTTCAGCATCTGGACAATGGACTCCTTCAAAGTGGATCTATTGTAAACTTCTTTTCCCAAACCAATCAGAAAGGCTCTCCAAGTCATCCTAAAGTCTCCGATTTTCGGACTGAAATTCTAGTTGTGTTGAATCCAGGTTGTGATTTCCACTGGAAAAACAGACCCAAAATCAATTTCCCTCAGCGGATTTTTTTTGTTGCTTTCTGTCTGCATGAAAAACTGTGAATGTCTATCTTCAATCTGTTTAGAGAAGAGAAAGAGTGCAGAGGGAGAGAGTCATAGTTTTTGTATGAAAGAGCCCGAAAAACTCTAGAAATATGTAAAATCATGGATCATTCTCCAAATACGCGTTGGGGTCATTCTTCATGAAGCGTTTCCGCAAGACTATACGGCGACAATAGATACATGTACGCAAGCAGGATCGGCGCTTGGGTTTTTGCGCCCGGTGCACTATTTTTTTTTTTTTTATGTGAAAGACTAGAGTCACAGGAAACACCCTTTATACTGTGTCGACAATCTATTTTCTTCATATAGAGTGCAATGTCGAACAGCAGCTCTAGTCGGGGAAGAAAGGAACTGTCACAACCTACCAGCGATATTTTGCAGTCCACCTACTCCCAACCATTACTGGCGACTTTGTCATCGGGGCATCGAGAAACAACTCGCTGGAGTGTTATGCCTCCTGAAACGAGTTGAATCTCATCAACCAACCGATGACATGCGCTTTGGTGAAGCGGGGAAGGGCTAAGGAAGGCTATGACAGAAGGAATCAGGAATGTAAAGAGGGAAGAAGAAAGAAGGAAAGTTATGTAGGTGGGAAAGTGGAAAAGGCGAAGGACCGTGAGCCTGGCCGGGATTCGAACCCGGGACCTCTGGGATAGTAGCCAGACGCCTTACTCCCTAGGCTATGCCATATTGCGCCCCACAAGCTTTAAAATTTGAACGCAGTAAATGATAATGCAAAAGACACAAACACTTGCTGAATGGGGGAGATATTTTTCATAGTTTGCGCAAAATTAAAGATTGCACCATAATACCAACAAAAATCTGGTGAAAACGTCGAATAAAAGGTCATACTCACCTCAAATCTCTCTGGGATCAGGAAGCCACGATGGAAAAGGCTCAATCTTCTCTTCGCTGTTGGCTCACATTGGCACAGTAAGTGCTACATTGTTTCGGTGTTTCCTGGCGGAATCGACAGCTATAATCAACTACTGGCCCTATTCTTTTAAATAGGCATTCGAATTCTGCCGGTTATTGCCTTTAGGAGACCCCTGCATAGCAACAAGTTGTTTCATAGTCTTCGGATAGTCAGTCGCAAAATGGAACCTTTTCTGACACTTTACGTTATTTAGTAGGAAGTCTGCTTAGGCCTCGTTACTAGTGCGCCGGTATTTGGATTTGTACTTGAAGACTGTTCGGCTGAATTTTTCCTGCGTAGATCGCCAAGAGATTTTCTTCCAATGATGAAGTGATCTGCAGGGTCTTCGCCGCGGTTTGCTAGCTCAAACTATCCTCATACAAGAGCGATGCCAAATGGTCCGCTTCGTTGAGGCTTCATTCGCACCTTGCGTGATCAGGCCTTGCACGGTCTCCGCGGGGCTGTGGGATCCCCAGAAGTGTTTGCAACATGGTGTTTGGTTCGACCGTCAGCCTCGGCTTTTAAAATCTTATCTTTATCTAGTAATCTTCATTCCTTTTCTGTGATATAGATAGAGATGTAATTAGAGGATGGACCACTCCGGGGCTTCTACGACTTCTATTATTTTCGTTGTCGTCCCTCTTTAAATTACGCCGTAAATATGTACTTGAGTGACAACACTTGGCACTATTGTTGCCGTCAATTTCGGTCTTTAGTATGCCCCTGAAACCCGATAGAAAACCAGGAAACTCTTGAGTCACCTGTCATCAATTACAGATTCGATTCCTTCAATTACTTAATCATATAAAATATCGCGGCTGCTGTAAACATCCCCAAACCCGATTTATCCATTGAAGATCACTGCGCGTCCATAACTCCCTTAAGCTGACAGGTCCTCGCTGCAATTTACATCTACCACAAATCTGCACCCACGACTAGCTAATGGCCAATAGAAGAGCGCTAGCGAGTGACACAATTCTTGACCAAGCAAGCCCCATGGCCACCAGATCCACCACCGCACCGCCCCGACGACGAGCACCGAAAACAATTAATGCCTAGCCAAGGTGACATGCGGATATAAAATTTTAAGCTTAATGGTGCGGTGCATTAGGGAGCTTTTGGCTCACATCTTATCCTGTTCGCAATTCCAAAGGACATAATGCATCCTGGATAGCAGTAGCGTAGTAAGTAGCAGGCAAAGGCATTGTCGTCGCTGCCGTTGTCGTCGTCGTGGTGGTCGTCTAGCTTCGAGCTGTTAGTTTCCCTATGACATGGGGGCACCGAAACGTTACGGTCCATAGTAGTAGTAGTAGGTGCTATTCTCTGGCATATGGTTGCTGGACAACACAGCATACCTGGCCATACTCAGTCAGAATTTATGAGGCTTTTTTCAGCTGCAGGTATTTTAAGGAGTTAATTGATGTTGTGTCGCGTAAATTATTCTGAAATTAAGGTGGAAGCCCCCGACCGGGCTCTGCAATGCTCTTTACGTTTTGTTTATATCTAGAGCGACGATGAAACGGACTCCTGAGCAATAAATACTATTTTTAATGGCCTGCAGCCTTTTCGGTAATACTCGAGATGAAGTTTAATGGATATTTTCAGCTTTTTGTATAAAATATAAACTTTGCTCTTTGATAACAGCTTGTTGGCCATATTTTATTGCCTTGAAAGGGTTCTTAGAGCTTTCAGTGTAATTCATTGTCTGCATATTTTTTTTCCCCGCCTGCTCTTTTATTTCTGAAGATGTTTGAGCGAAAAAAAGAGAGAACTCAACTAATTCCCGTCATAAAACCCATCGTGTATCCCCGCGTTCCAGACGTTTCCTAATAACATTACCGTGAAAGAGATCAGAAATTTTCATTAATTCGCCCTTCGAGGTCTGAACTCATCAGCAATTACCACCCCCATCCCTTCGTTCTACTAGAAAAAGAACCGGGCGCCCGGGCAGCATCCGCCCCGCCTATATTCATATCCTTTAGCTCTTGTCTGGTTGTCCGACTACTGTCTGTACCTTTTCCATCTGGCCATTCTGTACATAAAGAAATTGGAGTGTCCATCCACAGACCAGAAGGAATCGACCAAAGCCAAAAATAGTCATCGCATCGCACAATGGGATCTCGTCCTGTGCATTAGTTCTAAGGCAATAAAGGAAAATGGTCCTTAGAGGTGCTTCCGACTTTTCCACCTTTTTACAATACCCGACAGTGGTGGCCATTTCTCGTTCGCTCCCCACTCCGCCGGCGTGGGGCCCTCGGTCGCCCGCTAGAAATGGCAGTCTCTATACTTTTGTCTAATTGCTAATTGCAACTCAGCGCCAGAAAACAGTTTCAAAATGCAAATGGCAACCGAATATAATTTTTAATTAATTTTTTTCCTGGGCGCTTTCTCCTTCAAGGATGTCCCTAGGTGGGAGAATAATGGAAAAAATTGAATGAGATTTTTTTTTCGGTGTATGAAAATTGATGGAAAAAAATTAGCGAAATTTTTGTAATTTTTTTATTAGTTTTTTTTTTTTTTTTTGTGTGTAATCGAAGTGTGGGAGAAGTGTGTTGGTCTTAGAAATTATGCCAAATATTTACTTTTGGTTTAGTATCAATAAGCAGCGAAGTTGGTTGAATTGAAATTGGAAGGTGGGTAATGATTGAGCGAAAGAGTTAACGTCCACAGCACAAAGTATTGACAAAATTGTAAATACTGGGATGTCTACTCGTTTTGGCGGTCTGTCAGTCTACCCAGGAAAAATTGAGCTAGTGCTATTCACTGCGAAAGCAAAAATTCCGACCCTCGACCTTTCCAGGTTGGATGATCATACCCTAACTCCAGGCCGCCACCTAACCTTGCGGGTCACGGGGCTAAAGTATGGTTGAGGGTCCTCTAATGAGATCGAAAATCCCAAAAATCTAAACTAATGTTTAATACTAGGTAAGAATAATTTCCTTCAGAACTTTAGAATGAACGGTCGGTTCTTGAATCTTGATTAGACCTAAAGTCACACAGTTTAGCCTAGAACGGAACAGGTTTTAGGCTATTGGCTACTAGGGATGCGGAATCGTTACGCGATTATCTTTACGCATATGAGTATTTGGCTTTCGTATCTACTAGAGTCAGAACTCAGAGTTTCGGGCCGTTTACATTCCAAGCGCAAAGTGGAAACGCAAATTGTAATTGTTTTATCGCATAGAAGTTTGTATGCTACGCTCTCTTTACAGCAAAGTAGAATTCACGGTTATGTAACAGAGAGAAAAGCATACAAATTGCTGTTCAATAAAAAAAGCTCCAATTTGCGTTTCTACTTTGAGTTTGGGATGTAAACGGGCCTTTATAGGTTTGAATTTATATCTCATGTATGCTACATAAGTATTTGCAATCTGTCCTACGTAAAAATCAAGTAATACATACGGTAAGGCAGCCACCTATCAGTAATGCTAAGGCATGGATAGGAAGATTTGGCCAAATTTTTGTTCCATATATCCGAAACATATTCTCTCGTCAGAAAGTAGATATATGTCAGAAGAAGTACTCATTGTTATCGATTACTTTTGAACAAGTAAAAAGTACTTATTGAATCATTTTCTTTCGATTCCACTCATGAGTATTTACTGGCGTACTTTCAACCGATTCTATATCCCTACTGGCTACTTGACGCAGGAATACAGGGATTTTAACTTTCAATCTTCTTTTATGGAGCCCCTCTAATCTTTGGCCTGACGCAACTCGTCCCAGTTGCCCCATTATTGTGGCGGGCCTGCCTCACTCTATCATGTAGGGTGGAAATCCTAGCTCTAATCATATACCCCTAGTAGTTCAGCTTGAAGTCGAACATCGACGAAAGTCTGAATATCTTATCTAAGCCTGTTAAAAGACCCTTGAAAGAAAATAGGGTTGCCAGAAAGATATTCCTGTAGATGCATGAAGCCGTGACCAACACTGAAAAGGACCTATATGGCACATAAAGTTGGGTAGGATTCGTATTCAGATGGCAGCAATAGCCCCTGGTCGCTTTTTCTTGTAGCTGTCGCTCACTTGCCATTGTACCCTCTGAAAACGAACCAGTAACTAACTATTCCCTCAGTCATCAAAACAGTTTCCTAGAATATGAGTCACATATAGTGATGTGCAAACGCAAGAACGAGGCAAGACTGATATAGTTTTGCTCTTGGTCTCGCAAGTGTGGTTAATGCTAGGTTTCCACTTGTCGTTTTGAAATTGACAAATGAAATATTATTACGTCATTTAGAAAATTAGCAAGTGGAAATAGCGAAAACCTGCCTATAATTGCATTGACCAACAGCACTTCTCTTTTTAATTTTTGGTCAGTCATTGACAAGTGGTGGCCGGTGTTCGCCCGTTGTAAGCCTATTGTTTTATTTTTATTCGGGTCGTGTAGCTGTTGCTAGCATACTACTGTACTTTTTGGGCAATAAGGTCGCTTACAAATATGATGTCCACCCAATTAAGCCGTCTTTCCAGTTTCGCGGGTAGTTCTGCTTCCACAGAACACCGCTATTATCGATCATCCAGACGTCGGAGCGTAGGTTTTTATGTTGCTTACAGATTGCTATGCCGATTCTTTCTTAATATATCGTAGGTGAGCAGGTACTAGGCACCTTGCTATAGGTCATCTGGTACACGACCAATACCTTTTCCTATCTTAAATCCTTGATAAAATCTATTCTCAATACCCTGCCCCATCCTAAAAAGCGTCTTAATAGCTCAAATACTATTTCAAATTGCACACTCGTTTAACAATAATTAAACCAATTTCAAAATACTTAAAACCACCACATTCGCAACTAAATCATCTCTCAAAACATTATCACTATCCCCCATCCGTTCTAGCACCAAGTTAAGCGGTTTTTGCGTAAGTCCTGCAGCCTGAAGTGTCGCTCATCTATCGGGCTGTTTATAGCTTATTATCCTTGAAAATATGCTCAACATTCCAGCCATGGAGCTTATGTATTATCCTTCTGGCATGTGAAACGTAGATGTCACCTCACTGAGGGGCGCTAGGTGGCGGCGGCATGGCAATAACAAACGAACAAACACTACAACGTCATTCGCCAGGAACGAAAGGCAGGACCCTCTGCTGATGAGAAACAGTAGCGCAAAATTTCAAGCATCTCCCATTCAACTCTAAAGCGTGTACCATAGGAGGACTAGCGGCAAAACGGGTATTCCCTCTACATATATAGGATCATAAATAAATGGCCCCGTTAAGTGGTGAACAATTTTCCACATGTGCTGACATGTGCTGTTATAACAAAATATCCTGAATGGTATCCCGACAATGAATGTTGGAAGGAGAGCGCTAGCAGCTACCGGAGCAACTACAGTTTTGCGCTAGTGTAATCGTCCTCCTCCGAATGCATATATGGAGCCCTTCATATCAGCCCCTGTACTGGCAGTGGCGCGGTTTTCCCCATTGAATGGCTCTTCTCTGTGTAGCACAGTTCCGTCCTCCTCTGAAGGTTGTGTGATGGCTTCGAAGCCCAGTTGCTGTCGGGATTAATTCTGTGCCAGAGGACCTCGTAACATCTCTCTACTATCACCAGGGTGCACCCATTAGCAGCATCACAGCCGGATGGAGGATCCGCATACAACACACACCCCCTTTTTGCGGGGGGTTTGATTTTGCCTTGACGATCCACCTCAGAACTTACACCTAGTTTCGGCCCCAAATGGGGGGTGGATCAAGGACGACTGAATATTCAAAATAGTTATAAGTCGCGGCTTAGGAGAGATTTTCAGGTCTTTGTGGTCGGCTTAGGTTCTTTTTGTGCTGCGGCCATAGTATGCCCGATGATGGGTGTTTACTGCAGCAGTCCTGATTAATATTCCGTTTGTACTAAACAAATTCACAATTTCAGGAGCGCTTCACAATAAACCAAACTCAAGCACGTGTGCAAGATGGCCATACTTTTTCTGGCCGCAACGCCAAAGGTATCCAGGTTGATATCACAAAGGAGCAAGAAATGTGCTGTAGCACTCGGGATAAATCCACTTGTTAGAAGCCATTCCAGAATCACCAGGATACATGAAGAAGGTCGTGGAATAGTAGTATAAGGTCGCGAAACACGCAAAATAACCTCTGGGACTGGCAATATCGTAAAGAAGCGGGTGAAATGGAACACCCTTGGGGATCCTGAATTTATATGGACATCTCCGGGATGTGTGCGTGTACTATGCCTTCCACCATCCAAGAGAAGAGGTTGAAGGTGCGCGGCGCTGCCTTTGCTTAGGAGCGGACCATTGGTATACATGACTCCTCGGCATCCTTCCCACCCCCGATAAAAACATTTTTTTCCCAGTATTTTTTTCCTTTTTTTTTGCTTAGCATTTAATTCTTGTCGCGCCTTTTTTTCCTGTTATTTTACTCTTTTGTGTGCTCTTTTCCCTTTTTTATCTTCGCCGGGGGCGATAGGGTCTTTGTAACAGTTACCGCAACAGCTGAGTGATGAAAGTTTTACAAGGACGAACTTTTACTGCCGTTTTTTTTCGGCTGTGTGCGGAGAGTGGCGCCGAGGGGCGAAGTTTGGGGAAGGCGTGCTCTTGTTTATTTCAGTAGACAAGATTGCTTTTGGGATGAATTTTTTATCTCTGATTTAAAACTAGCGAGTTACCCAAATATTTACACAAATTGAATGTCCCATTAGCTAGATATACTTTGAGGGTAAAAAAAGCGATAGCGAAAGTCTTGAGGGTCCTGAATTTATTGTGAAGAGAAGGAAAAGTTCTTTTTTTATACGTTTGCTGCTGGTGGTTGCTGGGTATGAAGCCGAGGGTGGTGGTGGAACGAGGGTGAACGATGGTGGGAACCAAGAAAAAAAAAATTTTTAAATGTTAAATTTACTAAGGACTGATTAAACTTTGAAATTAGTGGTTTTACTAAATAAGGCAAACCGCAAGTTAATTAATTTATACTCAAGAGAATTTTCTTGATAGTCGTTGGTTGATGCTACTCTAGGGTTTGCAACTTGCCTTTTATAATAATTGCTAAAAAAATATATACCAAATAATTAAACACACTTTTTTTACAATTTTAGCTTTGGAGGAACTAAACATTTTTTATGTAGAAGCTTGAATGCCTCCTGGACATGACTCGGACTTAACCCTGATATTATGGTTAGTTAACAAAGTTACAATCCAGTTCCTTATGTTTGAAGGAAACCTTTATCTTTTTAGGCTGTTTTCGGAAATATTTCTCGCTTAGGAAGATGTGAAAGATATAACTTTGACTAGCAATAATATAGCCCCATTGGAGGAAAATTTTAGAGTATTCGAGGAAAAATCCTTCCCGGATCACTGCTGGGTATACTATTCAGTGTTAGCCTTGATCTCGATACCTCCAAAGTCTATAAAAAACCTGGAGACACAAATTGGTTCAAATTCCTGGTAAGAAAAAAACAGAAAACTTTCAGACTTAAATGATTGGCCTACCAATACAGTTACCCCCAGTGTTCTGGCGGAGGCAACGGAAATATTTATTTAGTTTCATTTAAAGTACATATGATGTCCAATCAAGTTCCCGAAAATCTAACCGAATTAAAGAAGGTGACCAGAGTTTTTGATAATGTCTGCTATAGACAAGATACATGGTAGCTCTATAAGAACCATCTCCAAGAATATAAGCAAGCTATCCGAGCAGCTAAAATCCTGAATATCGAAAATAGCGAGTCTATCGAAAGAACTAAGAAATTCTGCCAAACTAAACAAGATCTAACCTTCCTTTGAATCAGCTGAACATGATGGTATCTTCCCTAAAATTCTACAAGAAAACAAATAACTTACTACTCTTTGCATAGTGAAGCCAGTTCATAGCAACGTTCTGCATGGTCATATTCCGTAGGTGAGGAGCAGAGTCAAGTTGGTCGTTATACCGAAAGCTGCGAATAGAGGACATGACACAGTTCTTTTATTTTCTGTTGAAAACCCTGAATGCAATCTGTTGAAAACCCTGAACTAGGGTTAAGGAGAGCAACACGCCTACTGCAAAAGAAAGCCCACGGAACCCACGTTCAGTGAAATGGTCCAAACTCTTGAGCATTCCATATATTATAAGCAAGATACAGTACATACGCAGAAGTATCCACAGGGAGGATCCACCGTCAAGGTAAGACCGAGATTTTTCAATTCAGACATATCTGGTAAAAGTCAATTTTCTAATGTAATCTGCACATTAAGCAAACAAAATCTCTTTCTCAAATATTTTTGCCCGGTAGTGTACATTAGCAACCTTCCTAGGCATAGAAGACATTTTCAATAATACATCAAATAGAGATATCTTAGAATCCTTGATAAACTTAGAGTTATATACAATGCTTAGCCGATAGATAGCTATTATGCTGCCAACCAGAGAGAATCCACTGCAAACTCAAGTGTTTAGATTCTAAACACTTAAAGTGTTTAAACCGATGAAATCGACATTTAAAAGTTTAGCGCGCGTTTAATGAAAGTAAACAATTAAAGTGTTTCACTAGTAAACGCTTGAAGCGTGTTTTAGGTAGAAAAAATCGGTCTAAACCCTCCAATTAGCACGTGTGAATTTGTGCTGCGGTCTCGAACACCTTTATATTTTCCTTCACTTTTTGCAATTGCCTTTTCGTCATTCCAAGCGCGAGTGTCGTTTTCTAAGCAGTGCCCCCACTAAGTACTAACCACGTGCAATGCTGCTTGACCTCCGTGTTTGAACGAGAACCGGTTCCATAAGTGTTTATCATAACTAAGCGTTTACTATCCCAAATGTTTAAGAGATAAATAAGTAAGTTTTGTATTTAGGCTAAAATTATTTAGTAAACACTTTATTATTATTATTCTGGTTTATTCCTCTTGGAAGCATAGTGCTTCCGCAAAGCTTCTGCATCGGACTCTCTTTCACTACTTATAGATTTACGCAGGAGTTGTTATTGGGTCACTTTATTGTCTATTATGAAGGATTTTTAGTTCTGCTTTGTCGTATATCATTATGATAACGTTGGTACTGCCCTCTTTTTCAAAGCATCCCAAATAGCTCTCCTATGGATTGTGTCGAATGCTCGCTCGAAATCTAGGAAAGTAATGTATAGTGGTGACTTCCATTCTAAAGATTGCTCGACTATAAATCTTAAGGTTTTTGGGTTGTCTAAACATCCGCGACCTTTCCTAAATCCTACTTGTTGTTCTCTTAGCTGGCAGTATATGTATTTTATCTTCGAGGCCAGTATTTTTGTTACCACGTTTTGTATGGTAATGCCTCTGCAGTATCCGCATTTTTAGATCAACTTTTTTGGAAAGTTTATAATTATTGCCTTCTTCCATTTATTTGGCAATCTTTCTTCGTTCCATATCTGCTCTAAAATAGGATGTAGTGTGCATCTACATATTAGACACTCGAATTTGTAGTGTATAACTCTTCCTAGGTCTTCTCTGTAGCTTTCTTCCTCTGAAGTTTGGACAAACAGGATATTTTTGTGTTGCATTACATGTCACGTCTCATGCTTTTAAATCAATATAGTATGGTGCTGTTAGTCCTTCTGTTCGCCAGCACCGGAAATTGACATATAATATGCGTGGCCCTCTCGCATTCCTCCAGGCACAGTCTGCAAGTATCATTTTGCGTCTAGTTTTATCTTGATGTAGTAGTTGGCAGCCTAGGCACCACCTTAGCCAAAACGTCGACAACATTAAGAAGTTAGTGTGGCTGTGTTAGTGGGGAATGCATCTGCTAAGTTCGTTCTTACCATTATGAATGGTATTTTGCCACATGAATAATTTCGCAAAAGGTTCAATTTTTTCCAATAAGGGTATCGAAAGCAGGTCGTTGGAGATATGATTTCCCGAGATTGTGTTAGGCTCACCTTCATGCAAATTATTATATCGGGCGATGAGACATGAGACTATGAGAACGACATTCAAAGAAGCCAAAGGTCTTTGGAATCACGCTTGGAAGGCGAACCAATACCCAAAAAACGGTGTCGCATTCGTTCCAAATTAAAAGTCATGTTGTAAGTTGTTCTTTGATTATCGTGGTGCGGTGCTGAATTCATTCGAAAGTAACAAACGGTGAATAAGGAATACTACATTGGGCGTCGTAAAGCGTTTGCTGTATAATATCCGGCGAAAACGGCCCAAAATTTGTATTTTGTACCAGGATAATGCATCATTCCACAAAGCCATTATGGTGTAATAGCTTTTCGACAAAAATTCGAGCAAAGCCATCGAACTCGACTCATATTGTTTTGTGTGACTTTTTCCTATTCCTGAAACCAACCTTGCTACTCGACGAGGTCGGTTCAACTCAATTGAGGCCATAAAAGAAAATTCACTGGAGGAGCTAAAGGCCAATGGTTGCATTGATGGCGCTCGTCTTTTTTATCTCTTCAGTTTAGGATTAGGTTTCCTGGGCAAAAGAGGTCAGTCATGAGCTCGACCTTTATGCTCTAGTTTCATTTGCCCCAAAACTTTGCATCCAATCTTATAGGTCCATGATATGAGCTATTGCACCGATTATAATCGATCAGGTGCAGGGATCAGTATCATAGCTATGATCTTCTTTGTTGAGAAAAGTTGTTCGGTAACGACCCAATTTGTTTTAGTCAGGTTAGTAAATACTATACTGTCTGCCGCTTTGATGTTAAATATTTTGGATTGTATTTATTTACATTACAAAATCATGACTTCATATAGCTATTATTAAAGAAGAATACCTTAAACTGCAAGTAATCAGCTACTGACTAAAAATATCTATGTATATAAAAAAAATAATAAAACAAAAATACGAAAATCTTGATGAAATCCCATCACGAATGAAAGTCACGAACAGTCTTTATTACGGTCCTTCACTGGCCAGAATGAAGCGCATAAAATATCCAATCATAACAATAACAGGAACAGGAGTTAGCTTCTCCCCTACCTGTGAAGTCTTCCGCAGCATCCACTATCTGTACCACTTCCCATTACACCATCACCCCCCCTTCTGCCACTGGGCCACCCTTCACATGCACAGCATTTTTCCAACTATCCCCTTAAAATCCTGATGAAACTTGTCCAATATTGAAAGAACCCAACAGTTTCCGCATGAAAATGTGATGAGATGGATATGGAAGAGGATTCAATAAAAATAGGTAAGAATAGGTACAAAAAAAAAAAATAACGGAACGAAGGAGACGTGGAGAAGAAGTTTGGGGAGAATGATGTTAAATTAGGGAAAGTAACTGCCATACACACTCGCACACCTGAATGCCGGGCTCTGTCTGGCCTGAAAAATAGCGATACTAATCGAGAAGCATGACCACGACAGGAGATGGGATTCGATTCAAAAGCCGTCTATCCTGATATTATGTTGAAAGGATACCAGAGTGAAGTAACCCGGGGTCGATTGCGGTCGATTGTGGATTCTGGAGAGCTCCACCTTAGCTTGGTGCAATGATAATTCAAATATCATATAGAGGGAGCTGCTGCTGCTGCTGGGGAGGCAAGAAAATTGGTAAAATTTCAAAATCATCTGCAGACATGCACTCGAACGAACGAAACTATTCATATCGTTGTTTGCACTGCGACTTCAGGTGGTGGATGTGCACTCCAGCAGATTTGTGTCTTCAATATGCTGTGTCCACTGCCCCGGACGCTCTCTCCCTCTAAGCCGATAAAAATGATCACTGAACCAGATTCTTGGTGCTTCCTAATGTAATAAGCACTTCCGCAAACGTGAGAATTATTTCTTCACGGGGCTCGTTCCGCAGGACCCCCGAAAAGGGGGAGACTCGAAAGGGTAGTTCCACTGCAGCCCAGACAACATGCTGCTCTCCGAGAACTCCCTGCCTACACTTTTTCCCTTAATGATGGCCACTACTGGTAGGCTCAGAATGTGGATCCTGCTGATGCAAGGTACCCACTATATACATCCTGGCGCATTATCCTGATACCGTCGGGGGGTGTGTAATCCTTTATAAAGCTGCAAGAATATTTGTGGCTGCTCTGTGCCTTTGTTCTTTCCATACAAAATCCCGAGCAACCCTTCCTGATGATACTCATCCGTGTGTACATTCCTCGGTGGTCAATGGAGCAAGATTTTCCGGAGTCTTGCAGACAATCTGGGTTTGGGGCTCTCACGTTTTTCGGGCGGGGATGATGCAGTCCAATCGAGCTGAGTGCGATGATCGCCCTGTGCGGCGGCGGGGTGCTGGTGGTAGCTCCGAAAGCCGAAATCCAAACTTTAGCCACACTGAAAGCTAATTTGCTTTGTGATCAATGTTTGTTTTCGATTTATTAGTGGGTGAGAATCTCTCTCTCGTCGTTTTTTTTTCTGGCCTTTTGCTTCAACTTCCATACCTAGGGAGATAGTTTGAAGGGGTGAAATTCAAATCTGGGAAATTGAAATGAAATCGAACCCGAAAGCACTGGGGAAGGGCTACTTTTCAATTGTGTTGTGCAAGAATATTGTTGGTCGGAGGAATTGTTATGAAAGGATCTTCACGGTAAATTAGTTTTTCATTGGTTTAAGATAATAATTGGGATTAAAGGTTAAGAAATTGGTTGGAATTGTAAATGGGTTTTCATGGGTAGATTGATTGGATTTTTTTGTGTAATGTTGGGGTTTACTTTGTAAATGATTGTCTTAACGAATGCATGTTTTTCGAAACCAATCATTTTTCGGTGCTGGGAAATATTGTATCAGCAATTGTTCATGATCCACATCTTATCATGTAAAAAGTCTTGAAGATGTTTTTATCTATTTTTCACGCCATTTCTTCACTTCAATCCTTCGTCCACCCAGCACTCTCCAGACTCTCATCTATCCTGTCCTCTATTTCTCCTTTCGAACCAAGCTGCTAGGCATTGCACAATGACGAATCCCAAATGACGACTTTTAAAATGACTTCCCTTGTTTGAGTTTTCACTAGCCGCGACTTAACCATACCCTTTTCTTTAATTGGAAGAACCTTCAAACCCCTACCCGGTTGCGTTATTCGGGGAAGCAGCAAGTAGTTTCAAACCCAGTTTTATCTGCATAGAGAGGAAACGTATAGCGCCGATGGTTTACTTACTCTCGAGCACACCACGTACAACTGCCTATGACAAAAATATGGCAATACAAGGTGTGTTTCACACACTTCCAAGATTGGCCTTGCGATTTATTAATCCTCAGTCCAAATGCAAGTCGAGCAGGAAACTGGATACGCTTACATTGAAACGGCAAATCGGTTAGAATCAGAATATCCTGGACTTTGAACTTTCTTATGATTATCGTTGCTTCAATCACGTTGTTCATCAGAGAATCTTGTTCATTCACAGTCTTGTCCATTACATAGTCGCGGTTGATTCAGATTGCGTAACGTTATCACCGAGTCGACCTTGATTGAGCTGTAAATTCTGCGGTCGCATTCTTTGGCAAGCCCAAGGTATACAGAAATTCAAATGGATAATGGACTACTTCGTCTGTTTTTATAATTGAATCGATTGAATCAAATCAATTCAATTGGCCAGCGATTTGACTTTGAGTTTTTATGTTCAAACCGTCTACGTTTTTACTTATAGGTGCCAAAGTAGCTCGTTCGCTCATATCATCGTACCTCCAAAAAGGTCCTGATTATTGCGCAAATCTTTCAACTTTCCATCGAGTGCTTCCAATGCCTATTTGTGCGCCATCGTACACTCATTCCAAGTGATTATTTTGTAGTACTTTCGCGCCAATGCTGATTTTTTGGTAATGTTGCAAGTCGGTTCATCTATTGTTTGCAAATTCAGTGGAAGTTTGAGGTCTGAATGGACTATTCCAATCAACGATATTAGGAACGTCAGTCCCGCCAGGTGCATCAACGGAGAAATATTCCTCAGTATTCGTCGTTGACTGCTATTATCAATGTATCATACGCGGTTTTCTGCAGCTTATTCAATAGTTGGGTCTTTGTTCGTACTGATTGACTCAAACCATTAAGATATTGCCGTTCCCGTTCAAATTCTCGATTGAACTCATCGTGCCTGAGGCGATTTGGCGCTAGCATTCCTTAATTCGTGCAATATCTTGCCGGACATTATTAGGCACAATCCCTCGTTGTGGATCTCAATCGGTATCATTCGTCAAAATCAGAGCACATTGTGAGAAAATCCCTTTTTAAAAAATTTTATTAGAAAATTTTAATTTTATATTCTAAGTTTTCTTTAAATTAAGGAACTCGCGAAGTTTTTTATTATTCTACCAAAGCTTTATTCATATTTATCTAATGACGTCAGTAAAGCTCTGAAATTTTTAAGCTTTTGCAAGAGGTTCATACAGCTCTTCGGTTCGTGTCTTGAAGAAAAAGCTTTTCTTGTTTTCATAAAAGCTTTTTTAATAATGAGACTTAGTAGATGCTTAGCTGATGTTTATTTAATACTAAAGGATGTTGATTTTGGTTTTTTATCTTATCGAAAGTTGCGCTTTATATACTTGTTGAGCACCCTTTTAAAATAGAAGAAAAATTGTGCAAAGGACGAATTTTTGGAGATTTTCAAAAGGTTTTAAACTCGTCCTTTTTTGAATGGGAAATTGCGAGGCAAGTTCCAGAACAGAGGACGCGATGTGTAGGCCTTTCTCGCAGGGAGTCTGTTCTTCATATTCTCTGTCATGACCTTGCCAGAACAGACTCCAAGGCCCAAAGACTACTGAGCTTTTCAAACCGTTTTTAGTACACAGACTCGAGGTAGATGGGCTGTCAATAGTGCAATAGGTCCAAATGTAACTGTACTTTATTAAAAGAAAAAGAATCAAATATTCATTACCAATCAATTTGTGAATTTACAATGTTTTTAACAGTGAATCTAAAAAACAGGCTATTTAAAAACTTCTTGTTTCCTTACGCCAATCCTTTGCATTATTTGTCCACTGGAACTTAAGAAATAATCACATTTCCAAATGCATGACATCCGAATAATCTCATTTTAAATTTTTGTGTTTTTCGCATTCTTTACTCTACCTGAGCCACTCATCACAAAACCCCCACCACGCCAAAGCCCGACACAGAATTTAAGTGAAGCAGAGTTTGAAATGGAAATCCTCGAGATGAAGCCACATCAATGGAACTTGTGCAGAATTACGTGGGCTAATTAAAAATGCATGAAACGACTTAAGGACGATCCATAGTAGTGTTTTTCGGTGCTGGAGGTGCTGTGTACCACCTCACTCTCTCCTTCCCTTTCTTTCTTTCTACCAAAAATAACAGATGAAGATGTCAGCAGTTGTATAGCTTGGGCTTGGGCTCATGTCCGTCCCGCACTGCGGGTGTCATCCTTTCTTGCTGTTGCTAGAGTTGAGTTCTTCCTGTCAGGGCTCATTGAACATAGGACAGGGGAAAAACTCTGGGTTAAGGAACACACCGGCGGCGCGGTGAGGCCCTAGAAGGCACCCCCTGAGTGGTAGAAGCTTACTTTCAGCAAGGGAGGCCGCTCTAGGATTTTTGAGTCCGCCGTAGGACAGGAGCTTTTCAGATTTTCAAGGCTTATTACCTTGTGACACTGGCGGGATTTCCAAATGCCAGCGCGAAAACCCTATCGGATTAAAGTGGACTTAATCATGTTAGAAAGTGCAGAGCTGGAGGTTATTTGGCATGCAATGAAGCGGTTTGGTACCAGGGTGGGTTACCAGGGATATCCCGCACAATTCCGCAAGTGTAAATACGTTAAAGCTCGAACGCTTGCCGAAGGAGCGGGGGAGAATGTTAGTAAACACTTAAAGATCTCCCAAAGAACAAGTTTCCCCAATTACCCTTCTTCTGCTAATTTAAGGACATGAAGCTACAAGGACCTCCTGTTGCAAAGATCCACACTTATGCCTAATTAACGTCCTAAATCACGTGATTTGTCTCACATACGCACTTTAGGATAATGTAACGTCGCCTAATTAAACGTAGGAGCCGTACCCTAATTTATGGCCGCAATGGAGAGGAAATTTTGCGTTTTGATACACAACACAACACCGAACACAATTCCAAGGTGGCACCCTGAAACTTCAATGACAAGACCAGTCACACAGTGAACTCTGACTAGGGGCGGCGGGGCGGGGCGGGGGTGGTGGAGAGGGTCTGCTAAGGGTATAGTGGATTTTGCATGGGGAATGACTCCTATGTAGGTATGCAAACAGACCTTACTAGAGCTCCAAACATGGTATCTATTTTGTGCTCTCGGGTGTGTTTTGTGTCTCCACGTCAGATAGTAGTCGCTTCTCCTGTTCAGATCGAGTGTTTGTATGTAAAATGAAGAAAACTGTAATAAAATTTGATTTATTAGAGACAAGATTCACATACAAAGGGGTATGGATCCATGCCGACCCAGCTATACATGTTCGGGGGCGGATTCTGTTCATTGTAGTTACCACCGGACGAGGGGGTGGGTACGCTGGTGGTGGCTACGGGGAGCGAGAGAGAGAAGGCAAAATGGAAAATTTAGCGCGATAAGAAAACGTTTGTTTCGGGGTGTAAAAGGATCAGATTTTGAGAGCTAGAGCTCTAAAGGTAGTTTTTCCATGGGTGAGAGAGAATTCTAGTATCCAATGATCTACGACTTTGTGAGAAGTACACTACACAGTGCAAAATAGTTGTCTTTCTATATTTTCTATATGAGTTAGTAGTTGTGATTTTACAGATTTTGGTGCGGATAACTTCATTACTTTTTGGATGAGTTATGGAACCTTTTTGAATGTCTAAAATATACCTCGAGGGGATGTTTTGAATTATTACAAAAGGGCGGATAACCTTTCTTGATAATTACATAACTTAAACCTTAATTCAGGAAAAGGGTTATTCTTTTTCGAAGGACAAAATTTTGTGTTGTTCGGAGAATGTTTATGGGGTATAAATCAGTATTGAATGAGGAAATGCGCTTTAATGAGATTTTCTAGAGCAGATCCTATTATGTAATTGTTTCGGGTTAGAGTTAGAGTTAGAGTTTCGGTTTTTTTTATTATAATGCACGTTAAATTACAAAATTTAAAGAACTAGAAAGCCCTCAGACAGATTCAAAAGTTGTAGAAGTTACAAGAAAATTTCAATCTACTTTGTACATATATTCTCAGCTTTTTTTATTTTAAATTTAAACCCGCAATAATTTTTAACAACACTATAAAAGCTTTATTCAGGTTTCTCTAATGACGTCAGTAAAGCTCTGAATTTTTTTTGAGCTTTGGAAAGAGCTTTTTCTACAATTAGATGATCTCAGCATGTAATATGCTATCAAAGTTCGGTTCGTGTCTTGACTAAAAAGCTTTTATTATTTTTATAACAGCTTTTTCATGAGCGGATTAAGTTGGTGCTTAGGAGATACTGAATGTGAGTTAAAAGTAGAGTAGATAGTTCCTTTATCGCTTGTATAAAAAAAATTGATAAATCGGTTTTAGTACTTGGCGACGTTGCGCTTTTGGAATATACACTGAGTGTCAAAAGTGAGTCAACACCTAAAAACATTAAATTGCCACCATTTTGGATAAACAAAAATTCAAAAAAGGCATCAAATGCGAATCACTCTCAGATTAAGTTTAGCCCAGTAGGACCGGTAAGCTTACAGAAGTACTGAAATCAGCACTTACTGGTAAGGGGAGGGCCTTACCACACCCCTTACAGAAGTGCTTACTTTTACACACGATGTCATAGGAGGTAAGGCCTTACTTTAGTACTTACTTTAGAGTACTTATAGAACTGTTCATCTGAAAGGGGTATAGTAAGGCAGCAAAAGAACATTGCAAAAATAAATATTCATGGGCGCCTGTGGATATGTGATCCGGTATCGAAATGCTTTTATTTTGTTCATCTTTTACAAATGCCTTTTCTTTCCAAGCCCGAGAGTGGCTTTACCTAAGCAGTCCCCCAACTAAATTCTAACCACTTCCAAAGCTGCTTGTCCTCCGTATCGAACGAGAGCCGGGCTATTGAGTATGCTATTGTCGCATTTTATGTCGACGAATATAATTGCCCGTTTTCTTTTTTTCTATAAAATTTATGAAAAATCCAGGAAAGCTCCCTTGAGTCATCGGGCAGATTCTCACTTGTTTGGGTATAATTCTGGACTACACCTTACCATCTGCCTTCTCTTGTAATGGGTTAAATAAGGGCTCATCTAGCACCAAGAAAATAAGAGGTACCCCTAACCAGATGAGTACTAATTTCAGTGCTCCATCGGTAAGGCCTTCCTAGAATTCCTACTGGGTTATTGCACATTATAATGTGCAAGTGCTGGTTCGCGTTTAAGGCTTTTTTTGAATTTTTGTTTATCCAAAATGTTGGCAATGTGAAGTGCTTTTAATATATGAAATTTATTTCTTAAAATCTTAATTTCTGAAATTGCACCCGGTGCAAGTGGATCATTTGCTACTATGAAAGCCTGTGTCCAATCAGGATTTGCTTCGTGATCTTGCTTTTGTGCTAGGTTTGCTTGTGCTTTAACTTCACAAAACTCTCCCGCTAAAGCTGGTTCTTTAAGCTTCGTACTGCTTAAGCTTCTGGAAGATGGCCTTCGGCGCCACTGCCATCATTCTTCACACATCTACTAACCTCATCATCTGCTCCAGGTTGTTTTTCGGTGTACTTCTTTAGATGGTTCCAAGCAGAATCCTGGGATCCCCACATCTATAGACCATAAAAAAAGGTTGTTCTCCAAGCCTGTTGTTCTCCAAGCCTGTTGTTCTCCAAGCCTTCATATTTCACAGCATAATCGGTGGTCAGTAAAATACTCCACCTTGGCGGCCGTACTGGACAAAGAAGGCGCTTTCAACAACTTCGGCGCTTTCAAAAACTTCAGAATAGAGGCGACCCAGGTGTCTCTTGCCGAATTATTGATCTATATTAGTACGACTGGCACGAACTGCAAATCAAGAACTATGGCACGGTGCCGTCCAAAAAAGGATAGGCGACGAAAACAGTCGAACGAAATATAATTAATTGTTTTCACAATGCTTTGCACAATGGAAAAAAACACAAATATTCTGTGCAGTTCTTTTAATATATGTAACATGTATCAATTTTTTAAGTGGTCCGTCCAATTGCGCCCGGTGCAAGTGCACCACTTGCACCTAAGAAACCGTCGCCTCTGGCTGGGCCGCTAAGGAGAACGTGAGGAAGCTGTGTTCGGAACGAAGTGTGCCACCAAAAATTAATTAAAACATTAATGGCTACCTTGGGGATGAACTTTGGAAGCTAAAGGGATCCATACAAATATGCCGGCAGGCCGTACCCTTTCAGACCAGGTTGGCAGGTTGGGCCTAAAGAAAGCCACACTTTAAGGCGCCCATTCAACTACAGTTCGCCAAACACGCCCTGTTGAAGGATTTAATGCGTTCGCCTGAAGGTTTGTGTATTGCAAGTGACTCACCTCATGAAACATAGGCAAAGATGACAGTTTAACGTAGCAGTTTGCTAATTCAATTGCGAAAATGTTCATAGAGCCTCATCGAAATTTTCATACTGAATATAAGTTCAGATCTTCAGGCCCGGACTGTCGATAAATACCCACCCGACTTACAGATTTTTGTCAGTTTGTCTGGATTGCACTGACTGTTTCCCATCTAGTTGGCAGTGTGTGGTTATGTTTGGCCTCAAGGCGAGTAACCTTTAGGCCACAGCCTGCCGGAGGGCTATAGGTGAATGGGCGCCTTAACATATTGTTAATTTTAATTTAATGCACATTTCCGAATTGTCTATGTGCCATCAGAGATCTTCTCATGTGTCACTTAGTGACACGTGTGCCATAGGTTGCCGACCGCTCGGATAGGTGAAGACAATAGAGATATGAAAAGGATTTAAGAATGAGAAAACAAGGGACCCTTGGAATGGTATTATAAAATATGCGAATGGCCAGTATTTAAATACAGAATTGGTCCAACTTTTGTTTTAAAGAAAAAACAGGCTTCTTCTTATCTAAATCCCATCTAGGGCTCATAGTTGCTGCAAAGACAGAAGCCTTACTTCCTCCTTATTAAAACCAACCCCCATAATGATTGATGTCGTACTACAAGTATCCACCACTAAGCATAAAACAAAGGGGTTACACAAGCTGTGGTCCGATAATCCTTCTAAAGAATTTTTCTTCCCTGAACTGCTCAAGTTTTGAAGTTGTTGAAGCAGGGCTACACGAAAGATTTCAACTCATAATGATATAAAACTCTACTATAATCCTTTGTCATATACCATGAGTTGTGGGTGTCTTTAAGTAAACCAATTCCCTGTCACCAGTATAGCAGCGCCACTACCACCACCACCACAGTCACAGAAAATGATTCGATTGAGAAAACTTGGATCCAAGTCAAGACAAAATTTATCAGGTCCTGGCCTTCGCCTCCATCTCTGGCCATATATTCATGTGATGGTATCTGGGTTGCCATTAGCACGCTATAGAGTGCCCGGCTATATGTGGCATTTGTATGGGAACCAATCGAAGGCGTATCTCATCTCCTCGGCTTTCGAAATTATTGCACATCCCTGGAAAATTTTCACCTAAAGAACAACTTTCAAGACAAGGCGACCATTTTCGGGGGATATTCGTCCGGATTTCGAAGGAAATTTTCAACTTTGGCCTCCGTCCCCCCGCCGTTTCACTGCCGCAAGTTCGGAACTGTTATTGCACACATGACTACTATCTATGAATGGTATGTAACACTTGGGAAAATCTATGGAAGATGATGGTCAAAAGCCATATCAACAACATTAAATTATTGTTATCAGTGGGCCTCCCGGAGAACTGAGGATATGTGAATTACCATGCATTAGACTCGGCCTAGCAGTTACCTCCTAAATCTTACGGTTATGTGCCTCCTTTGCCTTGTCCGATGGATTCCGAAGGAGTTAGTTTAGAGATTTTAAGTATTCGGCTAAGTAAAGGACGGAACTGGCGAGTGGATTCTCTCTCTCTGGCTATGTGCTGTGTGTAAATCCTGAATTCGGCATAAAGGACATATCAAAGGATTCCGGAACAAGTGAGGGTATACTGGAGCTGGAGAGTACAAGGCAAACTCTTCGAATGCCATAGGGGTACTATAAACTTTTACCCATTAACCATTCAGGCAGGAATATTTTATGACTTTTGAATTAATTTATAACGCTGCCAATGCTGCTGCTGCTGCTCAAGTGTGCGAAGATACCATCGAATATGAGAGGAGAGTGAAGGAAAAGTTTTAGGGACACTAAGAAGCCCCTTTTTTGGTGTATGGCGATAGAACCATACACACAGGCCAGTAGTCTTGGGTGGGCTTTTTAGATATGATAAATGCGTTGACATCATTGAACCTCAAGAATAAGTTTATAATCTGATAACGACGAAAATACTCTAAGTTGATATCAAGAAATGCCAGTTTATTTACGGGGGGTAGGGTTATGGACAAATATTGGAAGAGGGTAATGATTTTTTTTGGCTTAGTGTACTTAGGAACTCTTCCAAAAAATGAATACGTCTTCTACATATAGGTTGTTGGAACTCTAGGAATAAGACAAAGTCTGTTTTCCTATGATTAAACTCTATTATGCATAAAGTAAAACTTTCAAACTACACTCGCGCAGCTTTTCACTTAGGACAGAGTATGTGTACGGCTCGATTACTATTGTAAAGTATGATTAACCCATCCTCGAGCAGTTTTTAGTATATCCATGCTCAGTTTTCAGTTGTTCAATAAGTTCACCAAAATAAAGCGCTGTGATACTTCGTCTACAATGAACTATGGCTGAATTGATAATCCTGTTGTGATCGTAAGAAAAGATCATCATTCGTTTGGGCTTGGGTTGAGCTTGTCGACATTGTTTGAATTGCTGTGATGCACTGGTTTTAACTTCGGCTAAAAGAACTCTTTATCATTGGCGACAATTCGATACAAGGAATGCATGATCTTTAACACTTAATTTGCGTTTCAGCAAGATCGCAAAGTTCAGACGTGTCCAGACCATATATACTCACCATTCAAGCAGTGACGTACCCATTGACCAGAATTTTGTCTTTTTTTCTAATCATTTGTCGAACCTCGTCATTTTGAGCTTGGAGGAACTTTCGAGAAAATTTCGTACGACGATCTTCTTTAAGATAACCTGTCATGAGTTTCACTCTTCGTATCTAGCAATGTTTTCGACCTTTCTAGCCTTGGACAGTTGTTTATGTTCACCACAACTTTCCGGAAACGATTAGTTCAATAAGAATTTGTTGAGATCACGAGATCAATGTACGATCGTTGATCCTCAACAGCAACTCAAGGTCGGTGCAAGATCGTATTATTAAAAAACTGTAACGATGAATCAAAAACATGTGCTTCTTCCTCAAATCTTAAACTACAACGTGCAACGATCGCTTACATAATGACGATAGTCCTTTGTCAAGGCTGATGAATTTCTACGGTGATTTAAAGCGTCGATCGCGGATTGGAGCTAGTGCGTTTCAGATTTTTTGTACTTGTTTTTCGAGACCTATATTTTGGAGGCGTTGTATTCTTCACGATTCTATGCGAAGCTAAGTACGTACATTATGCTGTGGTTGTTAGGTTACGAAATTATTGATGACTTCACGAAATGGTGGGCTACGTCGTTCGTGATTATCGAGCTTCTCCAGCTCCCTCCAGCATAGGCAAGCTTGAAAGGACCTGACCCAGATAGGCACCCATACGATTCCGCACTATCGACCTTGCTCCCTTTCGACATACCACTCAAAATACTCTATTTTCAAGCCAAGGTGTAAAAGTACCATCACGAAGACTGAATGTATAGTCAGTGGTTAAAGAAGAAAACAGTTCCCGAAATTATACCCGGCGAATGTCAGCGTCTATAAGAGCCTTGCCGTGGCAGCTCAGCTTAGGTAAACTTACCCCTTCCGGGTTTGCTCGTGGGAACAAGATGTGAATATACAAAATCTCGCAAGTTTTTGAACGAACAAGCTGCGAACGTATCCCACTTGGAAGAGACTTAGCTTACCTCTTAAAATGCAATTAGTCTGGCTTTGGGATCAGCGACTATGATCCGAAGTACGCCGATACAAAATCAACAACACTACCAAATTGATAATAGTCTCAAGATGAAGTAAAGGTGGTTGACGTCTTTACGTACAATTGAAGGTACAGCCTCTTCCTATTTATAATAGTAGCCACGAAGTCCCTCCGCGAACCCACCTCACTGCCTGCAATTTGCCTACCGGTCAGGCAGATCTAGAGAGATTGCCATTCATTTGCTAGTGAGAGATCAATGAAGCCGCAGTTAGGCATTCGACCCCTCACTGCGAGATGGCTCACGTCGTAGATTAATAACTGCTGAGATGAATTCCGAATCGATTACGGTAATGGCTGCTAAAGGCTGTCGTCAAGGGGGCAACCTATTATTATTTCTCTTATCAATCGTAATCGACGAACTTCTTGCCGCCCTGAATAGTCGTAGCTTTAAAGCACAGGTCTATACAAACGATATCGTCATAACGATTAGCGGCGGTCATAATGGCACCATTTCAGACCTCATGCAAGTCGGCCTGTGCTTAGCTGTTGTCGGAGCAAGAATTCCACAAAAAACGGCCAAACAACAACTGAAACATAAAACGAAGCCTGTATTAACGATGTTAAGATTGCACCCAAATGAGTTTCGGAGCAGCGCAGCTCACCGAACTATAACCGTGAACCGTGAAATAGACTATGGTCGGGTTCATGTTTTGCAGAACTAACTTAGATCTAAGTAGCAACAAAGCTTTCATGAACATCGCAGTTAAATTGTCGAAGTCTACTAAGTTAGCATTAAATTTAAAACTGCAAAAACTTACACTACGCAGTCAGAACTGCAAACATGAACCCGGCCTATATTCATCAACTTCTGACACACGCTCTTGTAATAAATATACAACGACGTAGCGTCTTTGTGTACCTGCTATTTTTTCTGCATACGTTTAGGAGCAAATGTTTCAAATATTTACATTTATATTAAATTTTGCATACTTTTAGGATTTTTTTTTTTTAAATTTATATTTTTGAAGAGTGGGAAATTTATGGGGATGACGTGGATTTTTAAGACTATTAATGAGAGACTGTATTGAAATCTATCACCAGTACTTGTTGTCGATTTTGAACATAATTTGACAAGAATTGGACTGCTGTATTGGAAATCTTTGAAGGATTCAAAACTTCTTTCCAAAATTGAATCTGATCGACTGATTCAAGCTGCTGAGTTTCATGAATGACGAAATTAATTGGATCGGCAAATCGTACCGGCATGAATTCTGGACTTGAAACGAATTGACTCAAGACCCCTAATTCGGCAAGAAAGACTGTCTAAAGCAATTGGTCGAAAATTAGTAGGCATAAACTGGATATGGAAGTTAAGTGCAGCTAGTAGAAATTGTAATGTTGAAGTATACAAAACACTAACCTGAAAATATCTAGGTTACTAGTTCCTTGCACACCTAAACTGTGCTAGAAATATACAAAAATACACATCCTCTCCAAAAACAAATCTGAAAACTTTTTTCTTTTGACAACTTCAAAATCGTCCTCACATTTAAGCCATTTATAAAACAAAACAAGCAAAAAAAATATATAAAGGACTTTTGGCAAGCAGGTGTTAAATAAGCTTCACAAAATATAAAAAAAAGCTCAGAGAGAGAAAAATATATACGAAACCTTTTCAAATACCAATAAAACGGAAAAAATTCTTATCAACATCCCAAGGTGGAAACCACTTTCCATGGGCACTCTGCAGTAGGCTCACGTACAAATCTACATAGAAACTGGAATTTATTCGTTCTTCAAAGATTGGACACATCCAGAAGATAGGGCTCCTCGACAAAGATACGGTCGCATCTCGTAATAAGTTTATGGAGACAACTAGATTGCGGACCAGAAGGGTATCATGAGGACAGCATGTGTTCGAGTTACGTTCTATTCCTATAAATGACCTACCTGAGCAGATATTTTTCGCTCTTACCCCCCCGATACACACACCTCAGGCCGAGCTGTACGGCACGGGGGAGGCAGCTAGTACAACCCTTACGGATGTCCATTTAGTGTCCAAGAACAAATAACTCGTATTCCAAAGACGATGCGAATGTGAACGAATGGATACAAATGCGGGCTCCTTTATCCCCGAGAGTGGACCCCTCCTTGCCCAGGGCTTCGCATCTAAAGTTCGATGGTTTATGAAGGGTTTAAGAGGGAACGTATTAAACATGAATGTATTTCGGGTGGGATGGGAGTGGATTGGCCACCGGAGCTCCTCGTCGTCCTCTGGATTTAAGTCACCGTCGTCCACCCTGGTCTTCGTCGTCCCACACACGCTTTAGCTCCTCTCGGTGTCGTTCTTTTCGTTTAGTCATATGGGTTGACAGTAGTCGTATGCGTGGATAGAGGGACATCTCCAAGGGATGCGAGCTGGACATGTGTGTCCCCGTGTAGGTAGGACTCAGTGGATACGTTGACTGGTGGACATTTGAAGTCCCACGGGAGTCATACTAAGCAGATTGGATTCGGACATTGCTGTCAATGGAAGACCATCATCAGAATAATGATGATGATGGATAAATTTGACATTCAGGGTATGTCCGGGGTGATTCTGCTGGGATGTGCTTCCTTGGTTTAATGTCTTGCTCATGTTATTGAAGAAATCTGGCCAAAAGATGGGTGTTAGCCTGGGTTGAATCAAAGCTGCTTAGGGCACCGTAATCAATCTGTCAAGGGATCCTTGATACAATCCCCCAAAAACAACCAAACATTTGGCACCCGAGTACGAGAGGAGCTCAAAACTGGTAGGTAGCACCCTTATCCAATGGGATCCCTGCACATACGGCCAGAGGCGTCCCAATGAAGTAAACATCTCTACCCACAAACAATATGAGGAGCACATAATCATAACTCATTCAGTGGATTACAGAATTGTTTTGGAATAATAAAGGCAATTGGAAGCTAGTTTATGCCAGCCGATGGATTAAAGCTGCGTCCCCGGAAATTTATGTCGCTGGCAAATGGTCTCTATCCAGCAGCCAGGCCCTCTCTCATGGCATGATTGTAGTGTATGCATGGCAATGCTGTGATTCCGATTGCACAAAATCCATTTATAATTGTACATTATTGTCAATCCAAACGGTTTATAGAATCCATTCGAATGTTAATGGATGCTCGGACACAGGAGGTGGCCATATGATAAGTTGTGTGCATCGAGACTTAATCCCTTCATATGCCTAAGAGAATGGTGTATTTCATAGTAGATTCTATCCATGGTGGTTAGTCCGTTGGTTTAAAAACATTTACTGCCCCCAGTTTTGTGCGATTTAACTTTATGGTTGGAAAGTTATTATATATTTTTGTTTCTATGTAAAAGTGTGTTTACATATGCAATGAAATTTTCGAGTTTTTACTTTGTTTGAGTGGAGCTAGTTTCAAAATTGGCTAATCCAGTGAAACTATGAGAATAATGGATGCATGTTCTGTGGAAGGATTTGTGTAGAGGTGACTAGAGTAGGGTTGCAGACTGAAATTCATAATTCTGACAATATGTAACAATGGATATTTTAATAATTGCCTTTTTAATCTTCGTTTTTAACATAAGTCTCTTTGCAGAAGGGAATTGAAAAGTGAAAAGGCGAAGGAACCAGTCGTCGAAAGAATTCGAATCAAGGGTCGTTAGGATGGTAGTCGAGCGTCTTAAACCCTGTGCTACCGAGGTCGACATACATCAACGATCGAGCTCAAGTGAGTCAGCGAATTTTAGGATCGGAGACGGTGTTATCGTCTTAGCCACGATCTTCTGACCATTGATCGTAGGGAGTGCGTCTAGAGCTTTAACATCGGAGTCCTGTGTGCAGGAAACCTTGCCATTCAAGATTTGCGCAGTTCCAATGATACTACCACCAGGGTGAAGGTAGTCGGTAGATTAACGATCGTTTGGATTTTGATTACGATCACATGAAAAATTAATATGGGTTTGGTGAAGCGTTTAAAATTTCACATAAAATTTGATGCTTAGGGTTAGTCCAGGGTTAGGCTTTATCATGCCACGATGGATGGTTTTTTTCGATTCCTAGTAGATTAGAACTTGACGCAAGCTCGATCTCCTGTCTGTTGGCTAGACAAAATACGAACTCTACCATATCCTCATATTCGTTGTTAGATGACAGTATCAAACGCTTAGAGCTGACCAAATCAAGCATGAATCTCCAGTGCGTAGTAGGTATCTTTCATCGGAGTCTGATCATCGTGGGTTTATCAAACGTGGTAAAACTCCTTCTGCTTAGGTCTGGGCAATGACAGAGAGGATGTTTTACACTTTCTCCTCCTCTAGTCTTACAGCTTGTACCGAAATGGAAGGTTTCGAGAGTGTTTTCAGTCAATGTCCAATCCGCACTCCCTTTGTAACTGAGAGGTTTCGCCTACCCAGGCTTATCAGTGGACTAGTCCGCCTGAGATCGTAGGAGGGTTAAGTCATTTTGGCCAAAGTGCATTTGTTAAGATCTCTCCAATGCTTCTCTGCTAGTTACATTATGTGCTATTTGCATCGTAGCTTAAAGGTCGCCCAAAGCATACCAACCCTTTCCTTTCCAGGAAGGAGGGTGGCGGTCGTGCCTTTCTTTGCCAGTTCGTCAGCTTTACAGTTTCCTTTTATATTTCGGTGACCAAGGATCCATATGAGAACGGTCTTGAACTGCTGAGCCATCTCGTTAAGAGATCTGCGGCATTCAGAGATAGTTCTCGAGCTGAGCCACTTCTTTTTTCCGCCATTGCATCAGGATGGGTGAGCTATCAAGCTGTTACCTCTCCTGGCATACCTAGTATAGCTATATCGGTACGGAACTAGTGACGACGTAGGTTGTTGACTTCAGTATGCATGTCGTCTTGGGTGGTAGTGAGCGCCGCCTGTGTTGGATTAGTTGAATTTCTCTGCGTATTGGATGAGCTTTGATGCTAAGGTGAGCTTTCGCCCAGGTATGTGAGCTTTTGCACGTATGAGCTTTTGAGCTTCGCTGTATTTTGGCTGAGCTTGGGGAATTTGGTTGAACTTCGCTGTGTCTCGGATGAGATTTCGCGTTGGGTGAGATTTCGAGCTGGGTGGCGGATTGAATCTTTAGTTTTGAGCGTCTTGGGCGAGATCTTGTTGATCGGTGCATTAGCTTCGACTGGAAGTGTTTAGGTTTGTGCATTCGTTAAACTTAGGGAAAGAGTTTATCCATTCTGGCTCGCCTTTCTAGCCATTACATGCCAAATGGTCACGGGAATCGGGTGGTTTTGGATCACCATCCTGTGGGGCACCCGTTCCCTTACACCTGTACGCCCAAAAACTGAGGTGCGCAATCGCCTTGAAGACATTTGTCCATTTTATGTAGGATGGAATCACAAATTGAAGAGGATTGATCCTGTGCCAATTTACTTTCGGAGGAGTTCCTCTTCATGGGTATCTGCGCTATCGGATAATCTTCTGATCGCTGCCGTTTAGGCAGTGTATCAGAAGGATCCGGTATGTGACCGTGCCCCAAAGAAGTTATTTTAGCTTCGCTGTCAATTTTCTCGTGGGTCTACAAACTTTTGGCCGAACCGCGGCTGTGTGGATCTGTTACACTTGCCATATCCTGGGTTCCTGACATTCGTTCTGCCCTGGGTTTGTTTCTGCCTTGGTATTTGATTGGGCCACGAGTAAGGCAGCGCAGGGAAGATTCATCCTGAGGGCTTCCATATTAATATGAGACATTGTATAACTGAGTGCGCCCGGTACCCAGAGGTGATAGATCGCAACAGTGCAAAAGTACTAGTCTCTAGAATTGTTACGAATTACCAGCAAAATCATCAAACCCAATTTTAATTTACCACTCTTTATCAAGAAGCTATAAACGACTTTTTCCTATGCCTCCTATAAGAAACTTTCTGCCACTATTGGCTTCCACTAACCGAAACTTTTCTTCCCCATCTTTTTAATTAAGTACACTTTACAGACATCTCGAAACTACTAAATTAACAACACATCGTGGTCATATAAACATCACCCCAAGAACTCCTTGCTTAAGTACAGCACGAAAGTGGATGGAGGAGGGTGAATTAAAAACCAGTGAGAAGGGAAACATCTTGACTAATTCAAACCCTCCAGGAGCTTATTGAGATTTAGCCGTTGCCATTAAACCGCGTATAAGCCAAAGTCAACGCCAAAACATTTATTGTAAAAGGGGTGTCCGCACACTTCATTATTCCACACTGGATTTGCTTTTCGAGTCTCCATCTCCCTCTCTCTCCCTCCGGTCTGTACAGCAGCAACTGAAGGGATGCACGTCCCAAAGTCATTGTGCTGTTGGCTTCTGGTAGACTTACAATTTTACACGGGGCGGCAGAAAGTAGGAAAAAGACCGAAAACCCTAAAAACAAAGAGTCCTGAAAGTCTGAAACATCTTCAACGACCAGGATGGAAGGTTCATATATGTGCCATAAAGGAACCACCTTGATCCCTTGTCTCATAACAGCAAATACTAATCTTCACTAGGATACTATTATCTGGAGGATATGTGTATTTAGAGAGTGGTCGGGCCAAGGAAACAATGAGGGAATGGGGCACAGGATGAGAAAAGATTAGAGTGAAGCACAAGCCGAGTCCTTTCAAATTTCAAAGGGTTTTGCGGAGGAAGGATTATCGTTTCTACTTTGCATGAGTGTGTAGTGGAAATAGGAATAGGAAAGTAATTTTAAGTCCCCAATCTCATCTTGAAATTTTGTTAATTTAGGATAAATTTGAATTTCTAGGCAAAAGGGGGGATGATGGGCGAACGAACGGTAACGTTCGTCCTTAAATTTAACCGAAATCGAATTCCAATCAAAAACAAATCACTGGACAACAGGCATTACTGACCTGTGTGTCCGACCGCTTTGCTAATACTCCGAAAGCACATTGCAATGATATCAGCCAAACAGAAGAGTATTCGATACCAATTGCTGTGGCTAACATTTGAATTTGGGGCTGGCCCCCAGCAGTCTGTCGTCCCTTTTCGGGGGTATAAACAACGATTTGGTGGGCGCTCGTTATCAAACGCTATAATCGACCCGGTGCAGAGTGACATTAAATCTACATCAAACCAAGTAAGCCACCCGCCGAATTTGATAATCTCTGACTGGCTATTTCGCCAGTTAGGACGGCAGTAGATTGCCGAGCTCCCCCGCCCCCATGGACAATATAGCGCGCTGTTGTACAACTGCATCGGGAGCGCGGCATAAATTAATAACGATGTGATCGAGTTTTATTATTTCACAATCCTCTCATGGATTTGACATGGGACACCGCCAGCATCCAACATTCAGTAGATGGGTTTGCCCCAGCTCAACAGCCATGGCCTCGTCATCGGGCCACCCCACAATATTCCGGGACCCGGGATGCAGCAGTGTAACAAGTCCTCCGCTCACACTGGAGGCTACTCCACTACACTTCGGGTGTGCTCCAAGAGTGGATTTTGGGATGTGTTTTGTAGGCTCGCTGCTGTCAAGATAAAGGACTGTGAAAACCCTTTTTTATGACACTCCACAACTGAAGAAGATAGTATGGTAGAGATTTGTGCCAGTTCTCGTCCTTCTACCTATCAGCAACCCTTTTTAAATTTACAAACATACCCACACACACACACACGTGTGTGTACAATCGTTATTGAGGGGGTACATAGTGCCAGTTAAATAATCTGGATGGCCTTGTGGGAGGAGGGGATAAATAGAAATAATGGTGCATGCAGGACAGGACTGTTTCGATTGGATTTTCGAACTAATCTGCATGCGATTTGGACAATAGCTCCCAGATGAAGTATAACATGCACAGATTAAAGCTAAACAGCAGTTTATGGACACTTTGGCAGTAAATATTGAAGGAGGAATTTTCTGTGCGATATCATACCTTCGTTTTGGGCTCTGCCTCTGAGTGGTGTGGGAGTTGGATAAAATTTTATAGTGATAAGTGATTAGATTGAGCCAAAAAATAATTAATTAATAAAGTGTTGGATATAGGAGGTGTATAGCTTGTCAGACTTGATTATCAAACAAGCGTTAGATAGTATACAAAGGATTAGAACGAAATCTTATTCAGACACAGTTATGTGTATTTAAACCAGTTATGTGTATTATAACCAGTTTCTTTCTAGTTAAACGGCTTGAAAGCTCTGCAGCATTCCACATCTAGAAAAATGGAGAACTTATTCAAGTCTTGAACTACAGTTTACCCAATGTTCAAACTATTTCTAATAGATGGCGACAAATTATTGCACAAATCGTCACAAAATTCCTATATAAAGTTTGAATTCAACGCCTCTCTTCGCCTTCCTCTATCGTTCTTGGTCTTGCGTCAAACTCTTGCAGTTGGTACCAAACTACATCAAAAACATATGCTTTAAGTGTGGCTCAATCGAACTACTGTGGGCTCTGATTGAAAAACTGAATCAAATAGTTTCTACAGGCTGCTTTTGATGAGGAAGGTCTGCAGAGATTGGAATAGCTTATAATCTGAGGGTGCTATATTTGGAACATTCGGGCCGTTTCCGCTCATTTGCCTTCACTAGGAACCCATGCATCAAGCCTCTTTCTGTTGCCAGCGTAAATGGTTCAAAGCCGTCAAGTGATCAAGTGCCTTCGCCGTACCTAGCACCATTTTTTTCGCAAGCAGTGCAGACTTCCCTTCTTTGTCGGTCTGCGGTTCGATTTCGCCCGGCGGGATAGTTCTTTGCTTTTCAACTTATCCCATCTACATAGTATTCCTTCTTTGTTGTCGCTGTCTTTTACCAATTCTAGTTTCCGAAAGGTCTACCGCAACGTGAAGATAGCAGCACTCGTCAATAAAAGGTAGTGAATGTTGTTCTGCATCTTTTGAGAGTTACTCGCGAAAGTTTCCGCCATTTTGGACGCGCAGTTGTTATTTGACAATCGTTTGATTGAGTCAATGTGTGTGTTTTTGTGAAACTTATGAGTGTGAGTGATGATGAAATGATGAGTTGGATTCTGTGTCTCTCGATCATTTACCATAGTGAAATTTTGGGCAGATGAATTTAAACGTGGCCGAGAGAGCTTGGGAGACGATGAACGTTCGGGGCGATCAAAAACTGCAACTACTCATTTTCACAGAAACACTCATATCGACTCACTCAAACGACTGTCAAATAACAACTGCGCGTCCAAAATGGCTGAAACTTTCGTGAGTAACTGTCAAAAGATGCACAACTACATTCACCAGCTAGTTGTTCACTAGTTTTTATTGACAAGTGCTGCCACCTCCATGTTGAGGTCGGAGACTTTTCAAACCACCCTCGTACCATAAGGTCGGAGGATATGTGAAGAATGATTGAAGTAATACTAAAGGCCATCCACCACAAGCTTAAGCTCTTCGAACCCCAAAGGAACATAGAAATGCAAAGAAATGCAAGGATAGAGAAGCTAGGTAGCTAGACGGCTAGACTGTTCCGGCTCTGGTGAGCACTCTTGAAGGAACCCTTTTTTAAGGGTGATGGTGTTGACGCTAGGTTGAAGTAATGCCTTTACGGCTCGTACCGGTCCGGACTTGAAGGTCATGGAAAGAGGGTAGGTGAGTTTATTCAGTAGGAATCTGATACTACCGCCTGGGTGTGCATCCCCAACGGTGTCTCCTGCTGTTGACATGGCCATAGACAGCCGGTCGCACACATGCCCAAGTGCTGGTCTGATGAAAGATTCTCTTCAATCTTTCGTATAAAAGGGCGATCTCTTGAAATGGAAGAAGAACTGTCTGACTATGTGCCAGCGAAACTAAATTTAAACCGTAGTTGCGAAGTAGACATCCTCAGCAGAGATTAATAGGAAGAGTTCATAGCCTTACAAGGAGTATGACACAGTGTTAAAGGGAAATCCTGTTTTCAATTGGACGAAACCAATTAAATGGTAGTCTCGTCCTGGGGTAGGCCGGGAGCAAGCTCCCGGTAGAAGTGTTTACCATCATGCAGCAAACTTGAAAAGATGGTGTAAATGTGGCACGCAGAATTCACGCGACTTTTGATTAAAGATTGAAAGACCTTACCAGGATCGTGTTGATTTTCACGCCTTCACATTGGCAAACATGGGGACTGATTGAGCTTAGTGGGCCATTTGAGGGTTTTGTTTTTCACAAGTTTCGTTACAAAACAGTGCTCTTTCAGTGCTCAATCTGTGGTACTTAGATGAGATTACCGCATATTGACCTACCTACTTGTGTTGCATATTGCATCATGATAGATTGGAAGTAGAAAAGGTAGTAGAGAAAGTAGTAGAGGTAGTAGAAAAAGTTTGAGCTTCTAGTGAAGTTAGTATAAATGTTCGCGTACAGAATATGGCTTCAACAAAAGCCCAGAATAGATGGACAAACGTCACAGCAAATATTTTGTTAAAGAACTATTCTAACCCGCATGATACCCGCGTCTATGCATTGACATTGCGAACTGCCAATTGTAAGAGGGTGGACCAAGGGAGATGATCGGAGTCAAGTTTGCGGGATTGAGCACCCTGCCTGACCTATAAACTGACAATTGAAAGCTGGAATTGATCAATGAATTGACTCGTGTAACATCGTGCCAAGCTTGGACTAGGATTATTTGGTCAAACTAGGAGAGTAGTTATTCTTTATGGTGACATTCGACAAAAGTTTGATTTTTTGTACAGTGATTGGCCCAATTTGTACAATTTACTCAAAACTAGCGATTTTTTGATGATTTGTTCTGAATTTTTTGGAATATACATAGTATTGATGTTGTTAATCAGATTACAAAAGCGTTCTTCATCGGGATCTAGAAAGCGTCCATATTACTTATTCTACTAAATTGAATTTAACATTTAAAAAACAATACTTCTACCTAATTTTTTTTTTTACAAAAAAAGCTCCAAAATGAACGTGTTCACGTTTCATCTTGAACCACCTTCCGCTTTCTAAATACGATCAATACAAACAACCTATTCTAGAGACATTCAAATTCAGTAGTTATTGCTTATGACACATAAAAACAAACAAATTACCCAAAAAATTTATTTCTTAAGGAACATTCGCGCTTATATGTTCTGCTCTGTTTGCCATTTATTTTGCTCCTTTTTAGAAACCATTTCACAGTCATAAGAAACTCTAAAAGGAGGCAAATTGCCTGTTTGTTGTGGAAGAAAGTGCTCCCCATTTTTAGTTCTGAAATATCAATTCCACAACCTCCAGACACCCCTTGCTGCTGTATACTATGCGGGGCTGCTGCTGCTGCTGGTGGTGGAGGTGATACAACATCCCTAATTAGTTCCACGAGCAGAGCTGACAAACGCCCCATTTAGCACATATGCTCGATTTTTGTGTTTCGAGAATATTTAATGGATCTCCACACATGAGACGATGCCACTTCCATCACATAACTCTAGGCTCTAGGAAGGATACAGGCGGCAGGAGTCGTGGCAGGTAGATTAGATCCGTTTTAACTTCTTTCACCACCAGAAAGCAGCAATAGCAGCAACAACAACGAAAAAAGTACCATTTCCCCCCATACCCACCACCACCACCCATACGACGACTTTCATTCGGAAACATCAGACGTTCCAGCATTCACCAACTCTGATAGGTATAGCCTTTGCTTTTTGCTGCCGTTTTTTTCTGGTTCTGGTTCTGGTGTATCCGCACCCCCCACCTCCTTCCGATTTTGGTATTCTTTCGAGTATTCCACTGTCGTATAATCCAATCGTTTAAAAACATTAAACGAAGAGGTGATACAATATCCAGGATACCTCTGCAGGATGTCGTTTTGATGCTCCTATGCTCCATCGGGGGTGCGGCAATAGAGCTGAGAGCGAGGGCAGGTGACACTAAAAGCTGAAAAACATTTCAAATGAAAGCCACCAATGGTGGGGAATAATTCAAATCGGTCGCACGTTTAAACCACCCCTTGTTGGGCTTGTTATAATTCTGTGGTGCTTAAGGATAACGAAAAGGCTAAAAAGCTGCGGAATGTGATTTGCCTTTTATTAGTTCCTTTGCACCATTCAACTAAATGGAGCTTCAGCAAACCGAAACTGGGAATTGCAGAAAATGCTGTGGAGCTGCTCTCTCCATCCCCCTCCTCACGTCCTTTTTTCGTATTTGAAGAAATTATTTCATTTTAATTTTTTATTTTTATTATTAGTGCTTTTGTATGCAAGAAAACCAGGATTAGATATTTAATAGAGTTTGGTATGGGTGCGCTTTTTGCTTTTTAATGAAACAATTAAAATTTTAATATTATAAACTGATCCTGGAATGGGTTTGTTTTATTAACAGTCCTAGTGGATAACCACTACAACACGAAATGAAATAAACTGCGAAAAACGACACAAAATTTGTCCCCTCATGTGATTGAAGGGATAAAAGTGATCTTAAAATGACCCAAACAGGTCTCGCCCACAAAATCTACGTCTAAAATCCCACTGCAGGTTTTTTAGACAAACAACCCGTTCGTTCAACTCGTTTTGTTTCCCGGGTTGACACTCAATTACACTACTTTAAATATAATACGATTGTTAGGGTCTCCTACGTAAGGGCCCACTTAATATTTCCAGCATGTTGTGATTTTGCTTTGTCAAAATGTTACTTGATCAGCGCACAATCAGCAAGCCTCAGATCCGAGAGGTCGACCAAGTTACCTCTGCCTGTCCATGAGAGGACATACTCGTTAAAATCTGCAATCTCACTGTGGGGGTACCAAGCTGAAGGGGTGAATGGTACTGCATAAATGTACTACCAATGATAGACTCCGGGCACCAGGCGATCTCTGGTTTATGTTAGTCTTGTCACGGTATAAGCACAGTACGCTCACACTTCTAAATTAAAGGGAGCTCAATTGGACCTTTAGAATATTGAATAGGACGCAAAAAACGGACAATTACTTTGGTGACCATAAATGGTACCATTAGCGTAACTCCGTAGACCGGTTCTAGTTCGATTGCGTAGGTCAAGCAGCATTGGGCATAGTTAGTACTTAGTTGGGGGACCACTTGGTAAAACGACAGTTTAGTTTAGAATGGTCTGTGCTAGTGCTCGGCAAACTCATTAGTCAACAGAGCCAAATATTAATAGCACAATTATTGAAATTTATTTTGAGAGCCAAAGTTAGACATTAATTACTGTCCCATTCGCACTCATTTTCTATACTTGTTTTGTCTATTTCTTTTCGTTCATCCTCTATATCCAATAATATAACAATTTCAACACATTTTATCAACTCACAAAACTGCATCTTCGTTCATTATACAACCCTTTACTTTGGAAGACAGTACCAAAGGCAGCAATTGCGGTGAGGTTGGTAACGAGTATCATGAGTCGTGGCTTTTAATCCAAAGTGCAAAGGTACCGTCCTGAAGGCTGCATGGCTAACTAGTGGGTATAAACAGGCTGGTCGCAAACGGTCCTTAGGGAGTCTCAGCTCGCTCCAAGTGGGGCAATCGCCCAAATTAGCTCTGGCTTTGCGAGTACCAACCACAGTACTTCAAAGTCAGCCAACATAACCACAGCCGTGCCAGGAGCCACCAGCCACAGTAACAATGGCACATCTGACAAACAGAGATCACGAGCGCCTATCCGCAAGAGAAGATACAATCCCCTCTTCGTTCTCGGCAGAATTGCAGAGAATGAGGCCTCCGGTACCATCTCAAAGAAGGACAAAACGAACAAAGCAAAATTTCAAGCAGTCATTGACGAGTGGAAAGCCCTCCAGAACGCAATGACAGCAGGAGCGGTAATCTCCCGCACTTAAAGGGAGAGATCCCCGGAAGATAGCTCAAATAATGAGCAAATATTAAAAAGTTCTCAAGACCAAACATAGCCGGGGAAGCTTCTACTTCAGGAGCCCAATAATCAGGCTCAACGGGTAACAAGCCAATGAGCGAAGTAGTGAAGGACCACCTTCTACCGGTGCTAACCGATGCCAATAGTACCGGCAGACTTCCGGACCGAGGAACCCCCTGCGAAATAGTAGAACCCTGGTACTGCTAAATCAACGACGAGTTCCTAGAGGAGGGCTTATGTAAGGCTTGGCTTGCAGGCGAATAGGACGCCTTGGCCTTGCGCAAGAATAAGGTCTATTTTTATCATTACTAAATAAAAACCTAATTGCGGTTCACTTAAGGTCGATCCACACATATCCGTGACGTGACGGCGACTTCAGTGCAGAATTCAACAGAAGGTAAAGTAAAGTGAGGCTACAGCGAAGAAGAGATCGAGCCTCCTTCATCGCGATTTCCTTACTTTCAGGGAGATTTGGAAGAGGAACCCTAAATCAGTTTTAGGCTATATTAAAAGCTTTAACCTAGATGGTTTTAAGGTCGCGGATGGCACAATAGACCAAATAAAATAGATTGCAGTGCCCCTCAACAAGAAATAGACTAGGCAAAGTTAATTTGAAATGCACTCAAACTTCTTTCTGCGAGTCCACCTGAGTGCACTTGAGATCACTGTCCAAATTTCAAAACTAAAATGTCGGATGTCATAGAACATTGATCACCGATACGGACGATGTGGGAATGTCAGTGAAAAATTTATCACTGAAGCCACTGACACGAAAATCATCGGCCTCTTGCCGTTACGGATATGTGTGGATCGACCCTTACCTGTATTCGACTCACTTTTCTTAGCGATTGAGCTGGCTTTTATTTTGACCTGAACGCTGACCAGGCACGACACTGCATGAATGCCCTGCCTTTCTCAGGCAACTCGGGGGATCAATATGAATCTATATAGTGCGGTGCTGGAGAGTCGCTAAAGTGGACTTTATTCCCGAAGCGGGGAGAAAATCAAGGAAGACGGCAAAACACTTTTGGCCCATCAGCCTCTTTTCCTTTCTCCTGAAAACGATTAAGAATGTTTTAGATGGGTCTTACAGCGAGCCCGCTCCACTGGTGGCAGTATTTGGATCAGGGACTAAAAACGAAAAGTATTTTGTTCGTTTCCGATCAGAACGAAAACGAAAAATTTCGTTTTCGTTCTTTTCGTTCACACCCAAAAAATATATTTTTCGTTTTCGTGAACCGAAATGAAATAACGGTTAAAACCGGTTTTTTACTATTTCTTATTTATTTAATGAAAAAACTGCTCATAAATAAAAATGAGTGATGGAAATTTATTTCTATGAATTATAACAGACATCTTATTACTTATTTTCTCCTAAATTCGAAGAAATTTTTTTTTTACATAAAAAACGTTTTCTTTTTCTGTAGAAAAATGGTGCCTTTCAGTTAACAGTCCAATCCTATATTTCAGTGGTTGGCGATCACGTCACCTTCGGTTCTCCTACTTTATAGCGGAGCACTAGTAATGAGTGCGAGTAGATACTTCGGTAAAGTAGTGGGAAATAGAAGTGGGAGCTTCCAAGGCCAACGTGAATAGAAGACCCTTGCATCCCCGATACATAAAACCGATTAAAACCGGTAACCGAAATTATTTATTTCGTTTTCAATCATGAACGAAAAATAAAAATTTCGTTTTCGTTTCCGTTTTCGTTCTTATGAATTATTCGGTTAATTTCGTTCTTTCGTTCTCGTTTTCGTTCCGTTCTTAGTCCCTGATTTGGATACAGGCTGGCCAGATCTACAGAGACTGACAGTAGTGGATTGTAGCGTTAAATATAGTATCTCCTCCCATATTATATTAAATTCGTTAAAATTTACGTGTTCACCCGAATTGATTATCGCCTACTCGTGCAAAAATAGTATAATGACAATATAAAGACGTCCTTAAAAAAAGCACACCTGTCAATTTTTAACACCAACAATGAGTAATAATTGTCCATTTCGAAATCTGTAACTCCTGGCATTATTCCAGCATTTACCTTAAATCCTATGAGTACTTACACCTCATTTCATCAGCTAAACCAACTCTGACACTCTACAAGAACAGATTGTCGCCCATCAACCTTAAAGGGTTTTAGATTTATCAACTGAAGGAACCCTCCAGTTCATCATCGACCCTCACGTGCTAAGCTGTCACATATCTTACACAAGTCCCAAAAAGTTGCCATCAGTAAAGACAGCATAGAGAGCTTCTTGTGCCTTGTGCCGAAAGATATGGACGTGGAGGCCGGGGGGCCAGGGGGCGGGTATGAACTGCTCCTTGGAGGTGCAAAGGAGAAAAATTATCCACCGCAAGTGAGTAGTTAACCCAATGAATATTAATGAGACGTCATCATCCCTCATCTCTGGGCCGTTCGGCAACTAAATTCAACCCTTGGCTCACAGCGCTGGCGATGGGATGAGGACGTTGTTTAATCCCTTGCCAAGGTGCTTACATTGTTTGTAGTCTCCAAGACAAGGTCCTCGCCATCATCTATGGTGCCTAAGCGATCCTATATAGAATAGTGCGTCGTCCTAGGCCCACATGCTTCGGTACTACCAAACCGGGGGGGACACAGGATGGGTTATGGCTGGTGCTACAATCCAGTTGATGTTGTTGTTGGACTTGATGATGGCAAGCGTATGTCTCTTCAACAATTTCTTAGCCGGAATGTCAAAGGTGGTGGTGGAAGTGGAAGTGGATGTGTACACTCTGGCGGCAATAGGGTTCTATCTGGAGCGGATACCCGTCCCATACCACCAAAAGGAAAAGGGTATTGGCTTCTGGTGATATGAACGTTTCGTCACCAACGCACAACTGAGGAGCGTATACCTTCCAGCCATCAACAAGCATAGTTGATTGAGTGTATGCTAACATGTGTCAAGGGACTTAATTTGTTTGACAGATTTCGGTTAATGCGAGTTGGCAGCTCCTGTCAGATGATAAGGACGTGGCGTTTAACTGCGGTAAGATTAACAAGGTTTTCAGGGATGAAAATAGACTCTTTATGGGGGGTTTTTTCAGTAGTGACGTTTCAATGATTTTGTGATTTTTTTTTGGTGGTTTAAGATTGAAAAATTTTTGATGGGTGAGTGGATAATAAGGAAAAATAGAGAGAGTGATCATAGACAACATTCTTTATTTATAGATTTCAAGGACGATTTGTTACGGTAGCTTTAAACTTTACGATTAAATTGTTGATAAATGTTCACATATTAGTGATTAGTTACGAACTTATTCATTAGTCGAATCTGATTTCTAATTGGGTTAGTAAGATCCAGTGCCACCTAAGGGCTTTGTCGCGCCGTTTTGATGACACAAAGTCGTGTTCCTAACACTTGACGGTTGTTTAACCGTCTTTGGTGGACGTTTAAATCCATTTAGTGGAGCTTATTAGGACCAACCAACCCCCAAATCTGGGGATCTCTCTCTAAGTCTCCCAGATGGTAGCTGTCTAGTATGGGTTGCCTGGTTGGCTAGATTCGTGTGTAGACTTGAGGTTCGTTAATGCCTCTAAATACTGCTGCATTCCAATGTATAGGAGTAAATTAGATACCGACCGCTTTCTACCTATAGTTCTTATGAACATATGCATAACTTCTTGTAATTATAATGTACATGCGCTTTTCAGCGTCAAAAGATTATGTAATCTTGATATACAATTCATGAAATAAACGAAATAAATAAATAAAAACTCTCAATCGTTCTATGCGCTTGCTGCTTTAACTATAGCTTCATCAGGGTAGCCATCGAAAACATTTTGGACTTTGATTGCCATATCTAGGCTGCACTCTTTCGATTCGTTTAAATCTTATAGCACCAGCTTTCTAGTTGCATTAGATCAGTGGTCTTTAAGAACTCGCGTAAAAATAAAAAAATGGCCCTACAACGGGCGAACACCGGCCGTGATTGAAATATAGTCTTTTGCCATTGGCCGGGCAAAAGAAGGTTGTTTGCAGAACTGAACACTAAACACACACGTACTTCTTCTTCTTTTTTAACGGCTCTACAACCGGGATCCGGTCCTGGCCTCTCGCAAATATTCTCTCCACCGGTCCTGATTCTGGGCCGATGTCATCCAGTTTGGCATTCCTAAGCTCTAAGCGTCCTGGTCTTCGCCATCTTTCCAGGGAAGGTTGGGTCTCCTTCGCTGTCGTACCCCATAGTTCTAACCGCAGACACGTACACCCGAGTAAAAATAAAAAATGGCATTGCAACGGGCGAACACCGGCCGCTTGGCCTTTTAAAGGGCATATGATGGCCGTAGAATTTTTAACCATTTTTAATGGGACCACATACGGCCTAACGACAGCTAAACTAGACCAAAAGATTTTAATGGCCAAGTGCTGAGCTGTATAAACGGACATGCGATGGGAAATTTGAGAAGTGTTTCAATATGCATTCCTGAAGGCCTACCACTATTTTTCATCGATTCTAATCTAGGGCTAAATATGAAGTCATATCACAAGCTATAAACCTTAAAGAAGCCCAATCTTCAATTTTTTTCCAAGTCCCCCTTCCCTTTATTTCCATCGATTGGTTCCGTTTGACATATTGAAAATTTCCTACAGAACAAGAGAGAGAGAAAAAATATGGCAGAAATACATAAAATACAAGTTTTTTTGACCCTCCATCTCCGCGTCGATGCCATAAAATCTCCTCTCCATTATTTAATAGCATCAACACAATTTATCCACTGTTAAGTTTTTCCCCGAAACGGCTTTGGCATCTTTTTAAACTGTCCGAACTGCTCCATCGTCAATAAACACCAAGAAATCACAACGGCAGGGAAACGAACAAAGTTTTCCTCGCACAGTAGTCTTCTCCTTTTTTCGGGGCCCCAAACAACGCAGAAATCTTTTTCCTTATGGGGAGAAGGATCCGCAAATCAAAACAAGTCGTTCATTCCGAACCGAAATGCCATAAATAACCGCTTTCCAGACGGGAGGAGACGTTATGATGTATTCAATGTTGCCTTGCCAGGACTCATATAAATCCATCCCGGGACAAGATTTATTTTAATATCTAGAAAATCAGAGCTCGGGAGTAGTCCATTTTCATAGAGATGGCATAGTTTGGTTCGGCCTATCCAGTTTGCCCGGTCGGGTCCCGGCATCTTCGGTTAGGGAATAAATTTCCCTTCATCGTATCCTTCAGGCTCGCATATACATACATATAGGAGCAGTCTTGGCTGTCGTTACTGTCTTCGGCCGTTTGTTGTGTCCTTGTGGCCATCGTTTATGTCCTATTGGACGAAAGAAATATGACGAGCCGTCCATGTCCATGCTGATGTGTCCTCTATTTGAATGAAATGAGCAGTAGTGCCTCACCGAGCAGCCTTGCCAGAAAGGATGAGGGGTCAGTCCTTAGTCGTTCCGAGATGGCCAAGGGAACGAGCTGAAGAGATTTAAGAATGTCGAATCAGTGACGTTGTCGTCAAAGTTCGGCTGATTTATTTGTTTTTGTCAGCAAAATAAGACATGTGTGCCCCACAATAAAGGAGCAGCACGGGAGCGGGGGGGTTAGATTTGCTGGCAGAGACTGGGTTCGTGGTTGCGGGGAGGACCGGCCGGGGATGGCGGGCGCTGAGGGGGCTGAGACCCATCTTTCGTCCATGGCCGCATAAAATATGGAATGTCCCTTCTTGAGCTGGAAAGATCTCCAAGGATGCCAGAGCAGAGCTTATATGCGGCCTGCCCTGTATGTGTCGTGTCTCTGGTATCCTCCGTTACATGCCAGAGAAGAGATATCCTGGGACAAAGTTATAGTTTTTAGGTGACGCCTTCAGAACTACTAACTTCTCGCATATATCACTTGCTAGTGCCACATCATGGGATCCGCAGATATTTATGCTCAGCTCTGTAGATTGTTGAGGGTATTACTGTGCAGGATTTTGATATCGTTCGTTATAAGGATTTTTTCCCCCTTGTTCGTCCCCTTCCGCTTCTGGCCCTGCGGTATGACTGGCTGGATGGGTATTTGTGCCCGGGGTATGTGGATGGCATACGATAAATTCTGTCATTGAAACAAGCAAACAAAGTAATTCTATGACAGAAATATGGGACAGCGCTGGCACGGATGTAATAACTTTAGTTTATGGAAGTTGTCTTCGGTGGCTGGTTGATGTTATGCTGCTGTACCGAGCCATATAGAGCTATGTCAAGGCTATATTCCGCATAGAATTCGCTTGTCCGAAAAATTCCACCGAAAATGACATAATTTACTGCTCGCCACAAATCAGCCGCGCTGGATTTACATTTCCACTTCTTACTCGTCGTTGTCGTCGTTGGGCGTCGGTAATTAGGGAAATTTTTAAGCTTACCCCAGGAGAACCGATTTACAAACGAGCAGCCGAGGTGTCACCTCAGGAATATTTGTCACCCCACAAACATTCGTCGTCGCTTTCGGGGGGTAGCTACCCGAAAAGATGTAAGTAAGGACCACCACCGCCCCCGCACCTTGCTCCACCACTCAGCTGTGCTGTGCTCAGCCAAGAAAAGACGTTCCCGTAATCGTTTTGTCGAGATGAAGGTTGTGTGCCTGCAATCCGTATATATGCCGGCTGGGGCATACCGGGAGCCCGGCCCGGCTCCAACAAGCAACGTCGGGTTAATGAACATCATAAAGAAAGTCAAAGACGTGTAATGCACTACTATTCATACGATTATCGTGAGTCGCATATTTTTGGCTAATTTTCTAATTAAAAGCGAATTTATGCATCGCCTTATCGCAGCCAACTTCTAGGTTCCTGGCATTCTTCGGCTGCTGTCTAAAAGTTGCATATCTTCCGGCTGATGGCGAATTACGGGCGCTCTCGCTGCTTACCGTGGGTTCACTTTGGGGATAAGAGGATGCATAAGGATGCAGTCTACAATTTGACTATTGGTAGATGGATGGCAGTTTTATAAGAAGTTGAGAGAGAGCGCTGTAAGAGGATTAAATGATTTCGTTGTGATTATGTGCCTTGTGGGTGGGGGGAGGGGGAGTATGTTCTTTGGTGGAAATTAGCTGGTGAAAGAAGATTTCAGGGTGGCTTTTTACGCAGGGATGTCTTCAAAAATTTCTAGTAGTTTCTGATGTAATTTTTAGTAGTAACCTTAGTTTGGATGATAGTAGAGGATAAGTTAGTCAGAAATCGCAGATTTCGTTGAACATTACGTTTGAACCATTGGAATTTGTATAAACTCGGAAATATTGATTGTGGAAGGCAATTCTACAGTCGAGTTGTTACAAGTATAAAAGAATTTCTAGACCGTAGTTTACCTGAAAAGAAGGATTTACGGTACTCCCGAGTAAAAATTCTACTTTTTGAAATTCTGCCCGCTAAAGGCATGTATCAATAAAGGAAGCACAGAATAGTCCAAACGAAGCATGGTAGGGTCACCCTTTTCTAGACTAAAGGGAGCAAACTTGGAGCCTTAAGAAATTGTATAGCACGAATAATACGGGCAATTATCTTGGTGACCATACAGGGTGCCAATAGAGAGGTTTTCGTTCGAGGTCAAGCAGCATTGGACGTGCTTAGTACTTAGTTGGGTGACCCCTTGGTAAAACGACTCTCGTGTTTGGAATGAACGATTACGAAAGCATTCATTCATATCTCTAACAGAGACGAACATTTCATTCAAGATTCAGCGTTGAATAAGGTTGACATGAGCTAACAATTAAGCTGTAAAATGGGCCAGACTGAATATTTAGATCAGATCGTAACCCTCTAGAACAATTGCGAAGAGGCCAGGACCGAATGCCGGTGTTACACTAGCATAGAGTCGTGATAGGGTCTCCTCCCTTATCAATCGTACAACACCCCAGAAGGTGTCCTTGGCCTCAAATACGCCTCTATAATTGTTTTACGTTTTGGTTAATTTGGCTAATACGTTTCTCCATTGGCAAAGGCCGGAATTTGCATTGTTACCTTCTCTTTTTTCTGATTGAAAACTTGACCGGAAGTTAGAATTTCAACAATTTTCGCTGATATTTATAAAAATGAAGATTATATTAATCGATACTTACAAAAAAATCCTTGTACATTTATCATCATTATACTTTAATTTTTGATGTAAAAATAATTAAAATGATACGCATTGTCTCTGTTTCATAAAACTTACGTTTTAAAATAATCATTTTCTCTTACAGCATTCATTCAACGCCATTTCTATTTCAAAAGCACAGCCGGGACACAAAATATACTGCCTTTTACTTCTCTCGGCTGTGTTCTGCGCACTTCTGCATCTACAGAAATGTTGTAAATCTCAAATACCAGCTGCTCAAAAACTGAGAAAGCGGTCCAGAACCTATGACCAAAACTTCGCCATAGTAGCTCTGATTGATAATGAATGAAAAGTTGTTATGATATCAGTGTACATAGTTTCAACGAAAGCTGCGCTTGCTTTGCGGCGTGGGTTGCCCGATTTCTTGAAACACTTACAGCACAGCAGAGCAAGGTCAAGGTCAACGAAGACTTTGACAAATCAGAACAAATAGATTTCTAAAATATTTTGTTTTATTACCCTTTTATTACCATTTAATTACCCTTTTATTACCTCTGGTTGTTAGTTTAGTTAGTACACGGTTATTACTTCTGTACGAAATGTAATAATTCAAAGAATAAACCGGTTAAGCAGGAGAAATCTAAAAGTCCGCGGTTTAGCAGCAGGTAACTATCGTCCACTCTACTCTATTCTACTCAATTAGTTTTTTATTTTGTTTTTAGAGCTTCCAATATTTAGAGAAATAAAAATGAATTATATTTTGTTCGAATAACATATAAAAAGTAAAAACATAAATCTATAAAAAACCCGCCATTCCCACTACACGATTGGAACGGTCCAATGGTGGTTACCTCAGCATTCAATGAGCACTCACTCACTCAGGTGTTAATTACCTGATCGTACCAAGTGGCCCATTAAAACTGACAAAAAATGGAAATTTACACATTTTCTCGCGACCATAAAATGCCATAACCATCAGCAATTACCATACATCTGGCAATAATGACGATAAAAAAAGGCAGTGACAAAAGTGGATTGGGGCTGCTGAGATGGAGAGAGAGATGGAGAGAAAAAAAAGTGCCCAACCGTTGAGAGCGGGGGTGGAATATACATACATCCAACCTTGACAAGGAGAATTCCCGGTGTGGCAAAAAAAGGCGCCAAAACGCAATTTGCAGGTGAAAATTTGGTTTTTCTCCCTCGCACCCCCACCGCCCCGAAAACGCAAAATAAAATAATTCACAATTATGGTTCATAAATGGCCAGTAAGTGCTGGCAACTTCTAATCACCTTCTTCCTCGCGTTCAATTGTTCAATTTGTGTTCGTGACACGGCAGCCACGGCGCTCCACCTAAGCATCTGGTCCTTGCGGGCGGTGGGTATTGGTTCGCGGATAGCCTTGGTGGTCCGTTATTTATGCTGCTATTAACATAAAATGCAAATGTTATCATCTTCAAGGAATCAACCGCTGCGGTGCAAAGGACATCCCTTATCACGAGGATAAGATCACCTCACGTTGACAGGGGGTGGCCATGATGCTGCTGCTGCTTTCGGTGGGGTATGAGCGCTCCCCAAGAGGTCCTTCTTCGACTTGGTTATATATACATATATTTTTCCGCCGAGTCCTTCTTTGTCTGTGCACACGGGCGCTGTTTGCCAAAAGTAATTTTATCTCGTCTCGTGCTTATATCATAGAAACCGAAAAAAAAAAATCATCCCGCGAGGTGCTTCCACCCTCACCCACCCCCATAAAAAAAATTGTACCCAACGAATCTCACTTTCAATTCATGGTCACGATGAGGGTTGATGAAATGTCGGAGTACTTTCATCCCCTTTTACGCGCTCTGCCACAGATATGCAAGGGGATTCACCATCCAGCATTTACCATTTACCATACACCATCGCCACCACCACACCACCACCACTTCTTTTGGTGTTTGATATTAAAAATAACGTAAACATGCTGGGGGTACGCGTGGATTTTTTTCTGGGTGGCACCGGGGAGCAAAGGAATCATGCTTCTTCTTGTCTTATTTAAGGATCCACCCAAGGGCTACAAATTAGGATTATAATTTGCCGGTGACATTTATTGTGAGCGCTCAGGATGAAAAATGTTCACTGCTGAAGTTTTTCATATAGCAAAAATGGCACCTGGTAACTGTTTGAGGAATTTTAAGTGTGAAGTTTTTATTATTATTATTATTTTTTTTTTCTGCTGTTGTTGTTGTTTTTTGTGCTTTCATTTATTTTATAAATTTTTTAATTTAATTTTTATGTCGTTTTTTGCAATTGGGTATTAGTTTTTGATACATTGAGAAAAGGACTTAAAACCCAGAGAAAAAATAAAAAAATGGCCTTACAACGGGCGGGTATAGGCCGCTTGGATTTTTGAAGGGTATAGGATAACCGCCGAGTTATTGGCCTCGATTCCCAGATCCGACGGGAGGGAAGTGAGTTGCGGATTTGACACTTTGCGATTCTCAGATCCGCAACCCCGAATTTCTTTTTGACATTTTCCGCGCTGTAAAAGTGTGATCCGCAACAAATTTTCTGCGGATTTGAACGACAAATGCGCCTGAGATAATCCGACATCATATATTTCATTATCGCGTGAGTCTTCACTCCGAATTTTCGATTTAAACCAATCCGGGACTGCGGATTTGAGAATCGCAAAGTGTCAAATCCTCACTCACTTCCCTCCCGTCGGATCTGGGAATCGAGGCCATTAACTTTTTTTAATGGAAGTATATATGGGCCCAGGACGGCATAACTTGACCAAAAGATTTAAATGGCCCTAGTACTGAGCTGTACTCGCGGGCATACGCCGGGCATATAAAGGCCAAGTGCATAACATTTTTGTTTGGACTTTGGAAGACCATATTTAAAGTGAAACAAGCTCGCTCGGCACATGGCCGAGGACTATGCCCCAATCGCGGCCGGTAAGTTGATCAATGTTGCTAAATTTTCTTCGTATGCCGTTCTTCACTAAGTGTCAATTTATTTCCAAGTTCATTACATATACCTATATGAACAAATATATGTTGAGCAAGAAACTAAATTAAAATTATTATGAAAGATTAGTGGAAAGAAATATTTAGTTTCAGGATAACCTGTACCTGGTAATATCCCGATAGATGGCGTTAATTACAAATTAAATAACGAAATACTGATCGCAGTGACACCACTCGTTTGAAGGTGACAGTTCGAGTTAATATTTAATCCTCAAATTAGTCTAGTGGTTTGGAAAGTTGTTTTCGTTTTAAAATAGAGAAAAATAACGAAAATTTGCGGTTTATTTCGCAATATTATTACGACAAAGAACGATGCTGGGTTGAGTTTTCAAGTAGTCCTAATAAGGAATCTCGCCGACTTAGTTGGTTAATAATAGGGTACCAAAGTTTCGTTTAGGTTGGGTTTTCACCTAGAGGACGGGACATTCTCCTTGTTCACCTGGTAGTCTAGTACTACCTGCGTCATAGTCGTTATCAGCTGGTTAGAGGGATTCACTTGTTTTAGGAGGCATAACACTCCGGCTAGACTGTCTCCCGCTAACCTCAACGGTTGTGGCTCAGGCGGTTGCTGAACTCATACAAAATCCAAGAGTTCAAACGCGAAGCTAACTACCTCCTTCTCATTCGTCCGCTATGCTTACTACTAGAATCGTACCCCAGTTGTAGAATATTTTCAAATTATTATTTTCCATGACCAAGCCCGTTCGCTGCTCGCTGACTGCAGCAATGGAGACCCTAATCAATTAAGTACCGCTTCGCCGGGAGCGATGTACTTGAGCACCTTTTTTTTACTGCTGTTGTGAGAATCTTACAACGGCCTAAAGAAGGGAATGTCTGTGACTGCCTTTCACTGGCTACATAATTGGCCGTAGGTTGGAATGTGGACAGCATTCCACCGAGAAGCTCCCGTCTCTTCAACAGTTCTGCCACCTTCTTTTCGCTTGACCAGCCACTTCCAGTATTCTCCACACTGGTCCAGGTGTTTGGTGCAGATTCGTTTTTTAGTTCTAATTTGCCGACGTTCGCCCGCTTGTAAAGCTTATTCTTTTGGTGCTCCCATTAAAAATAGTTAAAAACTCTACGGTCATCATATACCCCTAACTAAGCCAAGCGGCCTGTTTTTGCTCGTTGTAAGGAAATTTTGTATTTTTCTTCGGGTAAGTACAGGACATTGACCGATTGCGTAGTCAAATAAAAAGCATCAGTGCCAGGATCGGAGATTGAGATGATTAGGAGGCCTAAAAGGCGAGGCCAAAAACGATATTTTTTACTACCACCTGCAGCCGAAAATCGAATGCTCTGGAGACCTTCATTCTCGTTAGGATGATTTGGGCTACTTACAACAAAAGAAAAACAATAGGCCTCCTAAACAATCCCCGAGAGGTATTTGCAGAATTGCGGCAACGATCACAGTACATTGGCCTATAGTGGACCACGCTGCCCAGCTGGGTATCCCACAAAAAGTCTGTCATCGTCTTTGGGGGGGGGGGCAAACAGGAGAAAAGTGCTTGGCTTTGTCAGCTACGATTTGAAAAAATCTCCAAACTATGGGTTGGGAGCTTCGTACTTCACAGAACTTCGGAACTTCACAGGCCTCACAAGCCTAAGTACACGAGTTTGTGAAATATGTACCTAAACGACACTGCAAAACACTAATTGTGTCTCTTCTCACGCTAAAGGAAGCCGTCTGCCTAACCATACTTTTTTTGACTGTCTACCGCCGGGTTCAGCAAAATTTCTTCGCTTAAAGCGTCAAAACATTCGATATGAACTGATCTTTAACTGCACTGTGAAAATATCACACAATGTCCATGACTCCTTTTATCCAGATTGGTTATAAAGTTTAGAAACTAAGTAACAACAAATAATCAACTAGTTAAGGATAGACGACATTATTCATTGATTACTATTGATTTGGGTTTCGTTAGGATCAAATCAATGCTGCTTAACACTTCCAAATTGTTTTGACACTGGGCATTCACATCAAATGTAAATGAAGCTCATTTCAACAATTTCTGATAGTCTTACTGGATCCATTTTCAAATTTATTTATTGTTAAAATACTTGTTCCAATAACGCATTACATAAACAAGTGACTGTGGCCATTGCCTTACGATACACACACTACATATATACTCTTACATACCAACTGAAATCTCACAATTCAGTGCAAGTGCCTCCCATTCAATTGTCCCATCACAAAACAGAAAAAAAAACGCAAAAAACAAATGAAGCACTTTACAAAACAAACTAAACCAAAAAGAGCCAGAATGACTATCATGATGACATTCTGAACCAGCCCCAGATGAATAGGGGCCCAATAGGATTTCATAGTGGAGGCTCCCGAGATGACATCGAATCAACTGGATCAACCATTGTTCCACAGATCCGGAATCCAATCACTGAGCAGCAAAAGGGGAGCCACCATCCACACGCTGTAGTCTGTCCATGGGAAATTTGCATTGAATGCATACGCTGCCCCACGGGGAGGAGATATATAGTGCAATGGGGAGACATCCACTACTGTGCTCGTGACCAGGACAACGGGCCAACGAATCTCTGGATATTTGAAGAACTCGGGACCATCCTGTGGTAGCCTGTAGCTAGTGCCGTTCTCGGGCTCCGGTTGATGGATTTGAGCTGTGTGTTGTCGTCGTCATGACGAGATTGGATTTTGGGGCTGGGCATGATGACTTTTTGCTGCATATACATACACTTTACGGGAAAAAGACAATGGCAAAATGGAGGTGGTTGTTGCGGTTACCTTAACGACCCGAAGAATAGCAGATACAGCAGCGCAGAAAGGAGAACGTATCAGGGCTTAGCCGGGGCCCAACTCATCTGGTAGCTGCTCCTTGCGGCACCTCGAGTAGAATTTATGCTGGCAGGTTATGAGTTCTCAGAGTAATAATCAACCACAACTACACAGATACCTACACTGCACTAATAACGGTATAATTTATGCCCCGTTTAATGTGTATTTAGGTGCGGGACTCTCTGTATCTGTTTGAGGCGACGCTAAAGACCCGACGTGTATTAATATACGGGTACGAGCCCCACTAATAAGAATAAAACTTGCATGCGTCCTGGCGGAACAATTACATGGTTTTGCGTAATGAATTTATTTCCTTCATATGTGTATGTCTACACGGAATATTATGATCCTTTAATAGTAATTTGTTGGTCTTGTTGTTGTGGCATTCAAAGCAGAGCTCCCTCATATCCAGCGCCGCCACCTAAGCTGCTGCCGGCTTGGCCCCGTGTTAGTGGAGGGATTCTTTCGCCCCACTTTAACCCCTCCATGGCATGGCATTTTACCCATATAAGCTCGGCGTCCTGACGGTGCTGTACCGGGGGCTCATTTGCTGGCGGGGTATCATGTACCGTTTACTTATTGTGTGCCACTATCAAAACACACATTTACACAAACTTTTAGTCACCAATCCGGCCCTAGAATGAGCTTCAGCCTCATATTGGGTTTTCTTGGACTTGAAGTTATCTTAATCTTCCGTTGTTGTTGCCTTGCTTAGACCGACCGACCGCCCCCGCCCCCGCGATGTCGTTGACTTGCGTCTTCTGGTGGCCATCGCCATATTTCAAGATATTCATAAGGCGGAAGAACAAGAGAAAGAATCGTTATCTGTTGCGGTTAGTAAGTTCCAACTACTGTGAAACAACTGAGGCCTCATTTGGATCACGGCACTGTTTTCAGTGTTATTTATCATCCCCCCGGGAGAGGGAGGCAGGGCATGCAGACGGTACAGTATTTGTCGCGCAATGTTATGTGGAATTTAAATTGTAAATGCTAACGTGCAAGGAAATTTTAGTTTTTAAGGATACTTTTGGAGAGTTTAGCATTGGAGTCTGAAGGACGTTAAAGATACCATAAAAGACAACGATCTAAGTTTTGTGTTCTGCCAATAGGGATGTCCAGTCAAATAATTATAAAGAAGCGTAAACACTCCAAAATAACCTTAGAATTATTATAGGCCGGACCACTTGAACATTCTTATTAGTATGCTCAAAGGTTCGTCGCTCAGACTCAAGAGTAGAGAAAGTTTAGTCAAGAAAAGTCGTGCCGAACAACGTGACTCAGTGACAGAAAACGTGAAGATCAAACTCGTCCTGCAAATCCTGCTTGTGGGGTCTAATCATCCGTAGAGTTCCCTAAATCCTTCTTCTGTAATTCTTTGGCCACGTTGCAAAACAGCTCAAAAACCAACTGCTTGGAGATCACCGGGCCAGGTGTGGTCCTCCGGGACTTAAAAGCCTTGATTGCAGCTTGGCTGTCAGACTAGATAAAAGTTAGAGTGTCACTGTCGGTCTTCGATTTCATAGCTACACGCTGCACGAACCTGTGGCTTCCAACTTCGATCCTTACACCATGATCCATGGTACGCTTACTCTTTTCCTAGACTAAAGGGAGCCAAATTGGAGCTTTAAGATATTGCATAGGACGAAGAAAACCGACAATTATCCTTCTTCTTCTTCTTTAAACTCCTTTAATCCCTCATGGGACATAGGGCGGAAACAGTTGCCCTCCAGCGGACTCTGTTTTGCGCGACAGCTCTCAGCTCCGACCAGGATCTCCCAGTTGTTGCGGCTTCTTCTAGTAGGGTTCTCCTCCACGTTGTTCTAGGTCTTCCTACTCGACGGGAACCTTGCGGATTCCAGTCAAGGGCCTGTTTGGCTAGATTTTCGTTTTCGCGACGCAAGGTGTGGCCAACCCAATTCCATTTCCTTCGCCTGATTTGGTCGTCTATCCTTTCTTGGCCGGCACGGCGCCAAAGTTCTTCGTTTGAAATTCTATCTTGCCAGCGGATTTTTAGGATACGACGAAGGCATCTGTTGATGAAGACTTGTAGGCGCCCTGTGATGAATTGGGTGACTTTCCATGTTTCGCAACCGTACAAAAGAACTGCCTTAACGTTGGAGTTGAACAGCCGCAATTTGGTGACAATTAGGACAATTATCCTGGTGACCATAAATGGTTCCATTAGTAAACTTAGTAGACCGGTTCTGGTGCGATTGCGTAGGTCAAGCAGCATTGAGCGTGTTTAGTACTTAGTTTGGGGACCACTTGGTAAAACAGCACTATCGGCGGGAATGGTCAATGCCGATGCGAGGGCATGTTTAGATTTTCATGTCTGTAGCGGGAGCGTGTATATGGCAAGCGTATTGTGAGCGTATTTGCTTTTTTTTAAATTAACCAACTAAATTATATTTAGCCGGAGAGTAGGGTTGTCTTGTATTGCGAGAGCAGTTGTGCCGTAGAGGTGGGAGATTTTGGTGGAACAGTCGCTGTCGTAACATTGGTAAAATTTTAGCAAAGCTGTTACATTGCTACGGTAGCTATATGTGTCTATTCCAGGGAAAATGGTGCTGTCTGACTTTTTTGTACCTTATTATTATTATTTTTTTTTTTTTTTTGTACCTTATTCCGCCACGACTACAAAACAGTAATACGACCAGTACTGTGTTATGGTAGCGAGACTTGGACTATGACCCAGGACATAGAGGAACGAGTCAACAGGTTCGAGAGGAAAATTCTCAGATGCATAATAGGCCCAATCAGAGAGGATGGAATATGGCGAAGAAGATACAACAACGAGTTGTATGAAATTTTTGACGACCCACAACTCTCAACTTTAATAAAAATCAACAGATTGAGACTAGCCGGCCACGTGATCAGAATGGAGGACAATCGCATCCCAAAACGGCTTATGGCATCAGAAATTTCGGGAAGTAGGCCAGTAGGTAGACCCAGGAGGAGATGGATAGACGCTGTGACGGCTGACGCAGAGTCAATGCTCAACATCCGGAACTGGAGACATGCTGCAAGGGACCGTCAAAATTGGAGAAATGCCCTTGAGGAGGCCAAGGCTCGATTTGGGCTGTAGCGCCATTGGATGGATGGATGGATTCCGCCACGACAACGCTGGATTTTCGGTCCTCAGAAAAACGAGCTATTCAGACTAGCATTTGTAGGAGGCATGTCGTGTGGGCCCCATGCGGCAAGTGAGGTGCATGCCGAAATAGTGATTTCCCCTTATGAGTACCTATCAACTAGCAAAACTGCCCCTTCATACTTCTTATCGCCCTGTTATAAGTGGCTATAGTGAATATTTTATAATTCTCCCAGCCGCTGCTGTAGTTGGCTACTTTCGTATGGCGTAACTGGACTTAGAGACCTTTGTATTCAATCATTTATTTATTCTTATTCCCATCTTATACAAAAACTCGGTCCGTCAGTTCGTCTTTGATCTACTTTGATCTTCATAATTACTACATCTACAAAAACTTTCTAAATCTCAAATTACAGGTCTTAACCTAGTGTTCAAAAAGTTTGCAAATAAACGGGAAGGTCCATCCAAAGGGGGACAATTCCATGCAGATAAACTTTACGTATTTGGATTCCTCTTCAAAGCCTATTTAACACAAAAGCACTTCCGCATTGAGTCAAAATGACCTTGATTGAGAATATAAATGGATGAAAAGCTGTTCCTAAGTGACTTATAATATCATCTATCCATACGCCCATTTAGCTTCTCTATTTTCAAAATATTAAACATATACTCAAAGTCGATATTGCCAAATTTCTTAAAGCACGAAGGGTACAGCAAGGTTCCACCTTCAATATGCTTGTTAAATGGATTTTTATCATGGTTTGTTTTATTACCCTTATATTATCCTTTTATTACCCTTTTATTACCCTTTTATTAGCCTTTTATTACCCTTTTGTTACCCCTATATTACCCTTTTATTACCATGTTTTTTATAATACAATATGTATACATAGATTTGCCTCGAATTGTTGAGAATTGCGCCTATAGTTCTTTTTATTTTACTGTTGACTCTTTTGTTGTTCCTTGCACCATAACTTTTCTTTTAGTGTAATGCATGTAAACCTGATAACTTTTTTGGGTATAAAAGAAGATCTTAGTTCGTGCGATTTAGTTTCACTTGTTACCCTAAAGTCTAGGAATAACTGACCGTCGTCGTTTTGGCTGCACATGTATTATGTCCGGTAAAAGGTTTCTCTCCATGGTGGGTATAGAAGTTGGTGTTGCTATAGAACCTGGGCAGGGAGACAACAGGCCGAGTCTAAGGGGTCGTCCATAAATTACGTGAGGCGTTTAGGGGATGGAGGGGGTCGAGCCAAATCTCACCAAATCTCACGTGGGGGAGAGGGGGGGTCTCGGCAAATATCACGTAATTTTTTTTTAAAGAAACAGTGTAAAATGCCGAGAAAACTGGGTTAAATTAAGTAAAACATGCTTCTTCACTAAAGACCTCCATTCACTTACAGGCCGCCGGTAGGCAGTGGCCTGTCAGACCAGGTCGACCAGCACGACTAAGCTTGACTCAGTCTAACTGAGGGATGATACTTCAGGTACCCGCCAGACAGGCCGCGGAAATGAAATCATGATTCTCTACAGACACAGGTGAAAACGACTGCTTAGCATAGCAGGTTATTAATTCAATCGCAAAAATGTTCATGGCCTCAACGAAAGCTTCAAGGCGTCTCCAGCCTCACGCCGCGCCGTGAACACCCGCAAACAAGCGCGAACGCCAGTGTGGATAGTTTTCACGCTTAGCTCGCCCCTTGCTTTCTGTTACGAGTGGATACAGCGTGAATTCTTCCCGTCAATTCACGGCTCGAGAGTGAATAGAAGCTCAGATCTTCAGGCCCGAACTGACGATAAATTTGATTTTTGTCAGCTTTCTTGAGCTGCTGGCATTCTTGAACTTCAGGCCATACAGTTGGCGGCCGGTGAGTGTATGGTAATACTTGGCCTCAAGGCTAAAACTTCCAGGCCACGGCCTGCCGGCGAACTGTGTGTAAATTGGACCCTTAAGATGTGGGTAAGTCCTACACAAAAAAATTACTCGATTGTTTCGCGCGACTCGTCGAATGCTGCAGAGTACGAGCCAAGTAACATTGAACCGTGAAAAGGCCATTAGAATTTAGTGCTACAAGAAAGCGTAATGAAATGTTGGGTGAGTGCTCACGTTTTGGTAGTTGTGTGTCCACCACAAGCGGAAAAGCGAGGAGGGCAAGCAGTCCGAATTATCAGTTATCTCAAATAAAATCTTGCACCCAACCCCCCCCCCCCCTTTCACACAGATGAACTTTTTACACACCTTTCACTAGATTTCACTACGGTTACGTACACGGATTTTATACGCGAGGGCCTTTCCTGCAGTTCTACATTCAAACTCTGTGGTTACGACCGTAATTTTGTATTTTTAATGTAAATACTATGGATTTTATAAAATTTGAAAAATCTCACGTGAGACTAGGGGGGAGGGAGGGGGTCGGGACAAATCTCACGATATCTCACCAAAGGGGGAGGGGGGTCGAAATATCACAAAAATCACCTCACGTAATTTATGGACGACCCCTAAGTTTTTGGAGCTATGCGGCCTCATAACTAGCCACCTGTTTTTGGTACGTTGGGGAGGAATAGGGGGAGTTGCAGAGCTATATGTGATTATCTGATGCCCTTTAGGCTTCTCTATCCCTGGTCCTCCTCTCTTTGGCAGGACCAGATAGCTTGATATGATGCACGGTACCAATTTCAGCAGTTTTTGTTACGGATTATGAACCGAAGCATCTGTGGTGAACGAATAAATGATAAAGGATTAAGTATTGGTGCAACGGGTTGTTCCTGGCTCAAAAACGATCCATTGCCATACAGCCCTCTACGATACTATGACATTAACATCTTGGCTTCATAAGCTTTGAAGATTGTGCTTCCTAGGTCTCATCTGCTAAATTCGTTGTCCTTCGTTCCGATGGGGCAACCACGTCAATATTACAAAAGAAGATTGAGTGTGAGAGGTGGAAGTCATCGTATTCGAAGATCCCCTATCAGGTTGTACATCGTTCCCTATTAGACGCTCTAGTACCCCTTAATTCACCCCCCAAATTTTATTTTAACAAAAAACCAAAAGACATCTACCACCACCACCACAACTCCCAAACCATAAAGAAATCAAAATCCGTTGATAGAAGTAAAAATTTTAATTGAAATTTGATTTACAACATTCAATTTTCCCCAAAAAAACCCTTTTTCCATTCCCCCAAACACGAAAATATATAAATTTTTTTTTCTGTGTGTGTCCCAATATAGCTCACAAATTTCATCCTTAACAGTCCCCCCAATCGTACATTACGGCGATGTCCTTCGATATTCTGGTGTATTCTGTTTACTTTTTGCCCGACCACTGCAATCAGGAAAAGAAGCCTTTTCACTTGATTGGATTTCAAATGAGTAGAGGAAAAAATCCTGTGCACTCTCCTGTTTCGAAGGCGATATATTAACAATGGACGAAGGACTCATTACGAGACTCGTTTTGTTGAATATTTACGAGTCCTGTCAAATGTTGTAGTTGTAGAGTTTGTTGTCCTGGATTTTTTGTGTAAAATAACACATGCATTAGAAAGTCCCTAATGGCTTTAAGTGTGAAAATTTCTCGATCAATTTTCTTTGTTGCTTGTATGTATATATGTGTGTGTGTATGGGTGTGTATAAACATACATTTTTTTGTTATTACAAAGAAGGACTATTAAGGAGCACTGCAAGAAGTGTTCATCTCCTTGTAGCATGTTTCACTTACATAAATGGCCGCACAACCGAGTGCACTTCCATTCGATGCAATCTTTGAAGCAGTCCTAAATCACGGATAATATCTTTTGGATGAAAATGGGCGAACAAAGGCAAAACGAAAAAAAAAAAACACAGAACGAACCAAGCGAGGATCAGCATCAGAAGCAAGAGTTACAACAGGAGCAGAAACAACAGCAAAAGGATTTGTGGTCGTGCTCAGTACCACTTCAGCTACTACCCAATCCACTCCTTGGCCAGCGTTGGGTCTGTGTAGCTCTCATTTCGTTGAAGGCGCAAAAACAGAAGCCTGCAATTCGTCTAGAACATTATCGCCATCCAGCTACAGACGTACAGATATACAGACAGGATACCTTCTACCAGAACGGATGTCTACGAATCCATTGGAATGGTGTAAGGTCGCGGCAATTAGAGCAGGATAGAATCGCTGAAATTTAGATCCTTGGAGGCGAGCGAGAGCAGAGCCGAGTGAAATGGTCCTGGGCTTTTCGGTGGCAATAAAATATGGAACCGTAGAAGTTGAGGAGAGAAAGGCACCTCCGCTGGTAGGAGCTCGAAACGAGGAACTCAAAGAGCCATCCCTCATTATGATTTATGCCGGGCGGGTTTTGCCCTCGACAAAATTTATGCTGTGACGTTTTAAATTGCACATTTAAGCCCGCCGTGCACATAGGCACTCACACACCCACACATACACACAAACAAATTCCAAGAGACAGACATACGGACGGAAATCGCCTTAACGCAGATCCACTTTTGTGTGCAGAGCAGTCGGGAAAATTATTACAAAAAAAGGGGTGGGAATAATGAAAGCCCCTCCGGCCACAAGAAAGCTGCATTCTAGTCCTTATTTTATATTTGTATGTGTGTGTGTTAAACAACAAACTTTTGGACACGGTCTAGGTAGTCCCTGGTCACACCAGATGGCTCTGTTTACTTGTGTCCACAGTACAACAACGCGCAGTCCATCAACGTCATCATCCTCTTCCTGTGACGAATCCTCAATTTAAAGTGATAAATGCCAACCAGTCATGTTGCTTTTAAATTCCTGCAGCTTCATTACACCCGAGGTCATCCGGGCCAAAATTTCTCAACCGAAATCCTTTAGAGCATCCTTATATGGAGTGTGTGTAGAGTGCGTACGTACACACAGAGAGAACATTACGGCCACCAGAAATGGGGTTAGAGACGGGCTGGGCTGGGGGGTGGTGAATTCCGACCGCAATCCTAACTCTGGGTGACATATGTCAGCGCTAATGTGACTCATTTGGGATGATGCTCTGCTATCCGAAAACGGGTGCTCACTATATAGAGCACACACTCTTCAAGGAAGCCGAGAGCGAGCCGGCACCGAATCCTTTCAGGGTTATACTCTTGTCAGGATTCAGATAAACTCTGGGTGCATGTGTCTCTGTTGTTTGTGGGGTGTGCATGCATCCTAGTGATGAATTCATCCTCATCAACACTGGCGTGTTATATTGTTCATGTTTGCATGCTTAAATCCTGTCACCACTAATCACTTTCACACGGGGCTATGTAGGGCTGGTATTATACTGTGCCGGAGTGAAGGATGAGTGGTTGCTTGTTGGTTGATTTGATTTTGTTTGCGGGAGGGGGTTGTTGCGCATGAAACAGGCGAAGAGAAAAAAATGTTGTTTGTTGAATGTTTATTAATGTTGGATAATGGAATTGAGATTGATGGATTGATTGACAGCTTTTAGAATTGCGCAATGTGGGTCCAAACCTGGATTTTTTTTAAACAATGCAGTAGTAGCCTTACATGACAAACTTGTGCGTTGGTAGTCTAGTGTGTAAGACGTCTGACTACCATTGCAGAGGATCGAGGTTCCAACCCCATTTTGTTTTTGTCCCATCTAGATAACAATCCCTCTTTCTAACCTTCGCTCATTACAGCAATTCCCTACCGTCGCCTGAAAGCCATCGAAGCCAGTCGCGATGTTATTGGATGGGAACCTATGCAACAAATCTGGATGTTGGCGTTCGCACTTATTTCACTCTTCCCTCTAGGTAGTCATTGAAAAACTGAATTGATCTTTAAAATAACCCCCGTTCGCATAAAATTTCCACATATTCAACTGAGGATAAAACAGGCTTCAGTTCGCCCAATTGGACTTGAACTGAAGTTAAATGTAAAAGCTCGCCCAAAAGAGAGTAATCAACTGGAATAATGGAATGCCATTCCAGTAAGCTTTTGTATTTCTAACTTCTGGCGAAAAAGCAACAACAATTTCAAGCACGAACTGAAGATGAACTCGACTTTATCCCGCAAAGCCTCTTATGTGGCTTGAACTGAACATAATTGAACTGAAGTTGGTGAAGCAGGGCATTATACTATTTATCAGGCTAAAAATCCCATTCTTCTTTGGTGAGAATCTAGTCTTGGAAATCTTGGTTGAAGTTGCGATATCTTTTCAGAGATCTTTTGCTATACGTCCGATTTCTCTTCTACAATTTCCAGTGGTAAAGAGCGCAGTACCTATATTGCTGTATCTATACGTCCTTTCGATCCAGTTGCCTTTTCCCGTAGTGTCAAGGTCCTGCACGCTGCTTGCTGTCTTACGTAGCCATTAGCTCGGAGAAGATTGATAATTACCACTCGCTTCGGTATGAGTTGCTCACAAAATCTCCGTTACTCTTGTATGCCTTTGTCTTCAGGCATCTCTGATTGTGGAGAGAAACTTTACGTATACTAGGACTACCTTCTCGTCTACCCATAGTCGACTCCCCTTATCCTTGCGTTTTTAGAACCTTTTCTACAGCCGTGATTTATAGTACCGCCAAGAGGACTCTTTATTGAGGGGTGCCGCAACACGTCGTCTTTTTTTTTTTTTTTTTTTATGTGAAAGACTAGAGTCTCAGGGAAGACCCTTTATACTGTAGACAATCTATTTTCTTCATATAGAGTGCAATGTCGAACAGCAGCTCTAGTCGGGGAAGGAAGGAACTGTCACAACCTACCCGCGATATTTTTCAGTCCACCTACTTCCAACCATTACTATTGGCGACTTTGGCATCGGGGCATCGAGGAACAGCTCGCTGGAGTGTTATGCCTCCTGAAACGAGTTGAATCTCATCAACCAACCGATGACATGCGCTTTGGCGGAGCGGGGAAGGGCTAAGGAAGGCTATGACAAGAGGAATCAGGAATGTAAAGAGGGAAGAAGAAAGAAGGAAAGTTATATAGGTGGGAAAATTGGAAAAGGCGAAGGTCTTTACCACTTTGATGTTTCCTAACCTGCTGAATGATTTATGTTTTAAGGATGCGGAAGATCCACTTACACCTCGGGATTTTACTAGTTAAGATGTGCTAGTTTTCTTTGTCATAGTTCAATGTTGATCCACGAATTCACTTTTGGATCCAAAATAAGACGCAAGTACTTACCTGATTGAGCACAGTGCTTATGCCTTAGTAGTAAAGATAGGCAGATTTCGCTGATCTTCGTTCTGTTGGTGAAACTTATCAGTTCGGTCTGTCCCGGCTTAATGGATAGCTCACCGCAGTTGGATCATTCACTAACTTTTCTCGAGCCACTGTAATAATCCTCACTGATTGTAGAGAGAAACTTTCCTGAAACTAAGATCACCTTGTGGAGGATCAACTGAGCTGTGTTTTATCACAACAATACGAAACCATACACAAAGTTGATCGCAAAAAATTATTTCATCTTTGATTGGAAGTCATAAGCCATAACCATCACGAGAAAGCTGGAAAAAGATTATCAAAAAAAATGGACTATCCATAATTGATTGATCTAATGCGATCTAGACTTAACTTTTCAGTAATCCTCCTCTTCTTCTTTGATCCGTTAGCTGTCCGCTGTCACTGGGTCTCGAACTCCATTCACGATTCGTTTCCATTCTTGCCGATTTTTGGCGACTTCTCGAGCCTCGATAACTGATAATCGTTGATTCTTTAAGTCGATATTATTTAGCCAGGTTTTCTTTGATGCCGATCGCTGAATTATCCAGTCTGGCGGACTGTCTCGTCAGAGAAGTTTACGTTGCAAGCGGCTATCATCCATTCGGCAAACATGTCCAAACCACTGTAGTCGACGTTTTTCTATTTCTTCTTCGATCAAGGTTTGTTGATCGCATCTTTGCCTAACTATCTCGTTTCTAAAGCGATCGCCGAGTGAGACGCGGAGAATCTGCCTCAAGCATCGCATTTGGAAGACCTCGAACTTTTCAGTAGCAAAATCTAACCGTCACCTCCTCGTGGTGCTCCCTGGATAACCAACTAACGACGGTAGTACGGAGCACACCCTTCAAAGCCTACCATGCCTAGATGTATTTTTTACTCTGCCGTTTGACGATCTTCTAGAGGCTGCACCTAGTTGAACAATGTCTTATCCTGATATATAGGCTCTGTCAAGATGGACGTCCCCTTTCCTACCGGAGTCATCATGGGACTTCTATGAGTAGTTAGGCCGGAACCGACTTTTAGGGTTTCTAACAGTTTGGTGAATAGCCTTTTACCGACCGGACATGCTTGAAACACACCGAATGCAGGAGGTTTGTGCCTGGATTGGTTAACTCTAAAACCGGAGACGGTGAGCGTTTCATTCAAAAGCCTCGCTTGCAAAGATTGAGACAACATCTACATCAGCCGGAACGTGTCCAACTAGGATCATTGGACGCTTGACATTGGACACACGTACTTGGAGCATCGGCCCCACGATGCGTCTTACCGTAAAGCGTCCAACGTTAGAGGGAGTTTATATCATCATGTAGACTTGGAAATTAGGATACGTTCGGGCTGATGTCTGTATTATCTCAATCGTTGGAAGACAATACTAGAATGAAACGATCACCGATCATTGTGCAGAGCCGGCTTGAGTGCCTCCGTCCAGAATTGTGTGGCCCGGTAGAAATTATGTCGGGATACTTGTTCGCTACTGTTCAATGTACGTCAGAAAACGGGCCTGGGACGGGTTCTAGGGGTGTACTGAAATAGGTCAAGTTAAACGCCACGGTACTTTTGGGCCCTATATCTCACTAAAGAAGAAGAATATAGTTCTATGCTAGTTTTTTCATAAGCAAAGATGGGATGACTGTTACTGAATCATGTCAGTACTCTTTGATGACAAAATCTTCTATATTATGGTGAATCATTGTATCGAACCATATTTTCTAGTAAATAAAATTTAATCAAGAGATTCTGATGATGTAAAACTTCAGCTAAGATCAAACAGTTTTTGTTAATTTAAAATTTTAAATATGAATTTTGCAATTTAATATTAAATATTAAAAAAGTAATAAAACCCTTCTAGCGCCTAGATCTCCACCCAATTCATCGTCTTTCACATCCACCCCATTTCGAATTGCTTTGTAAGCATCAAATTAAATACAAGGTGTTTGTACTGTAGACAAAAGTATCAATAATTCACAACTTTCCATGGAAAAACCCTGACTATTTTCCCAAAACCATTATACCACCCCCCCATCCCCTTCTGCCTTACGATTTTATTCAAAGTGAAAACATAAATATAGCATAGAACTGTCCAAACATAATCCGTGCAAGAGATGTCCCTAAATTAATCCCTTTATAGTATTAAACGTTCAAAATACTTTTATGAAGCACACTCGTCGTTCCACCCCCCTGTCCTCTCGAAAAACAGGACACCGAACGTGGCATCCCGAAAGAATATATAAGTTAAGGCGACGAGAAGGACCCATGATGGTGGGTGGGCGGTTGGTTGGTGATGGTGGTAGGTAGGAAGAGGCAGGACATAAAACCTTTGCGCAGAATTCAAATGTCAGAATTGTTTGATTTATAAACACCCTGTAATTCTGGGTGCTTTTTGTACAATTTACATAGAAGAACAACATCCATCTAGGTGTCTCCCCTTCTGCACAGGGACTCTCGAGCAGGACTCTAGATCAAGGAGTCAGCCAGCTCCGCCAGCCTTCACAGTATATCCCTGGAATGTGAATGATAATAAGACCGGAAGCTGGATCTCCTCGGATTTTGCTGCAGTCACAGATGGACAGGGATTCCGGAGGTGGGGCCCCGGCTCATATGCGGTTCATTGAGGTAGTTTTCTGCTCCATCGTGTTTCCTTCCATAGATGGGTAGGTACACCCGGTATGGGGGTCGCAGTCTCAACACGGTCATTCCGGTTGGCCCTTCGTTCTACTTCACCCCTTGCTTATAGGGGCTGAAGCTATTATAAATTTTCGTAATTTTCTTATGCCCAAAAACTGGTGGAATATTTACGATGTCGTGGAGGGAGGCGGCATCCACATGCGGGTGGACAGTGGATCTATGGATATGCATAAATACAAGGACGATTTTTGGGACACAAAAGGGCGAAACATTTTAATACTTTTCGTGGATATTTTATAGATCTGGGAAATTTTTGGATTTTTTTTGTCCATTTTGCAGCGCAGCTATTTCAGTGGCGGTGGTCTTGTGTCTCGGTGTCCACCCCCTCTGGCTTAATTCCTTCCTAGGACACCATCCATCTGAGGTATTCACTGATCCCGGAAGGTACACACAACAAGGATTATTTCCGTGGTATGTTTTACTGCCCCCGGCACAGGAAGATATTTATTGTGATCCCTTTTGATTTTTTCTCTCGGGCTCTCTCGGTTTAATATATTTTTTTTTGTATGTTAAAAAAATTGTTCGTTGTGTCCTTTTTACAATGCTCAACTCTAGAGACCATTATTATCCTGTTTGTGTTGCTGCTGCTGCTGCTCCACCTTTTGGATGGCGAAATTTTGGGTCATCCTTCTTGCCAGGATGCTTGCAAATTCAACGGTCGTCGGTTTTGTTATAGGTGAGTCTGGTGTATGTACTTAGATCTGTACCGGCAGACGTCCTGGAGAAAGGACGATTTATTGATATAAAATTTTAATTACGGATGTTTTGGCAGAGTTGGTTTTTGAATAATTTTTTTTTGGTTGTTCTTTGTATTTTCTTTTTTTAATTTTATTACGAAGAGGGTTGATATATTTTGTGGTGGAGATGTTTTCCATTCTGGTGTTTTTTTTTTGTTGTGATTTACAACATCCTGGGTTTTCATATTTGCACGACTGTATTAAATTCATATTTGCACGACTGTATTAAAAAAATAGGCTTCGTCCTTTTTTTTTCAATTACAACTCTCTACAAAATAATAACTTGAAAAGCCATAAACCAACAAAAGGACAAAACAAGCACATTACATCTCTCGCCACCAGAGCAGAACACATCCTGGATATGTGTGTGCAATAAATTTTGAAAATAAGCCCCCGAAAGGATTCATCTCAAGAATGTGCCGCAAAATCCATCTAGGAGGCCCTATGACACATTGGTGTGGAACATCAACGTTTTAGCTGGCAATTTCCTCGTTCAAATGACAAATTACAGCGCCATTAAGTCAACACTAGGAAGTGTGCAATTATTAACACGAAACGGTGTGACGACACTATACTGTAGCCGTATATAGTACAAGTAGGGCCTACTGGTAGTGCTCTCAGGCCATATAGTAGAACATCGGAGGCACATCATAAAGCGCAGCCCATAAATTCATCATTAAACGAGCCCAGAAGAGAGCAGCCACAGATCCACAGTCTCATCGCTGGGTGATACATTGACGTGTGCTACCATACAATGCGGATGGAGGCTGGAGCACTGACTACCCCCGAACTATGATGATGATACGGAGATTACGGATGCGGATGAAAGTCAGACCGCCAGAAAGGAGTGAGCCCTGTGTGTACATACATACATCTATTCCCATTCATTCAACACACTAGGCTCGTTTTCGTTTATTTACGCCACAGGAGGACTCCGGGCCTGGGTTCATTGAATTTAAGAGACATGTGAACAACGTCGTTAGGCAATTATTTGTACAGGGACGTATGAATGTCAACCGAGATGGGGAATGGGACGCCATCTCTCTCGTCCTGGCGGTGGTGATGAGAGCCTGTGGAAGGATAATTTCCATCAGAGCTGTTGCTTTTAGTTTCGTAATATGCTGCGACAGAGAGACAGAGTATATATGGAAAATTATATTTTGCATAGAGTTGCGATTTCGTTTGATTAAATTTTGTTGATGGTGTTGATGTTACGGCAAAATAATTTTTGGATGTTTAGTTTAAATTTACTTCAATCAACTTTAAAGAGGTGACAATTGATGCGAAACAAACAGATTTGGGTTTCCGTTTTTTGCTTTGTTAGTAGCAATGGGTTTACTAGAAGTGCATGCTTTTCTACACTATCCCTGAGACTCCTTTATGGCATTGCGTTGCAGCTTTGGTCCTTTATATATTAATTGTCCTTTAGACTCCTCCAATCCTAATCCCTTGCAGTGACATTCACCGTTTTCCCTTTTTCAAACATCCTCCAACTTTATTATTTCGATCCTGGATCTTCTTGGGTCTTGATCGATTACAAATAATTTAGTGGTTAATTTTATTACTAGCATGCACGCGCCCGCGGCTAGCACGCACAACGAACGGGCACGCCACAAAAGTATACGTACTCTCCCGCCACAGGCATGCACGCTTCCGCCGGAAATCTAAAAATTCGGCATGAAAATTTATAAATGCGTCCGAATCGGCATAGATTATTCCACAAGCTAGTGTTGTTTTACCAAGCAGTCCCCCAGCTAAGCACTAACCACGTCCAATGCTGCTTGACCTACGTAATCCAAGGAGAACCGTTCTGCTGAGTGTGTTATTGGCACCTTTTATGGTCACAACGATAATTGCCTCTTTTTTTCGTTTTATACAATTTATTAAAGCCACACAGGCGATTTCGGTGGGATGCTTTATTCTACGGACACATTTACACATTTAAATTTGAGTTTAGAAAAAGACTCTAACACTTTTCGCGTATGCTAGCTGGGGGCGAGTCTTATTTTTACTCAGGTGTGCATGATAGCTTAATTTTTACTTGGGCTCGTCGACTAGTCCCACATCATTCAAAATTTCACTACTGGCAATTTGTAATGTGAAAGACCAACGCTCAGAGGCATAGTCGCTTTGTACTTTTAACGATTTCATCATTGAGCGCAATGTCGGACAACAAACTCTAGTCAAAAAGATAGTAGAGAGAAGAGTTAAGGAAATGGCAAGACAGCACACATGCGCTATGGAAGAGACAGATCTTCGTTATAGGTCCTTTAAAAATAGCACCGCAGCCCCTCACAGTTGCTACTCTGACTTGCCCAGTTGCCCTTATCTGGATGCGTTGCCTCTATTCGGGCCAAGCTCCGCTTACTTGGCCAAAGGGGTTCTTCTTTTAAGAGAGATAGCTCGCCGACTTTGGAAGTTCTGAATGGCTTAGGCCACTTTGATCGCTGTTGGAAAGTGTGCTGCTTCACCTGCAATGAAAGCTTGCAATGGCCAAGAGAATCTTTCTAATAAGTCCGACTCTGAAAGTGTTTTGAAGGACCACCGATTAGAAAGTGTCCTGACGCGAGTTGAGACATGCCTCTATGCCTGTGAGTAAAGTTGAGATTTCTTCGAAGGTAAGAATTCGATCCTTAACAATGCAGCGAAAATGGCGCTTAAAGAACTAGAAGGCCGCCTGCCATATGCCCTCAAAGTGGGGTAAATATGTTGGGATAAAGTGATGCATTGATAGTATAGTGCCAAGTAGCAGGAGCATCTTTGAAAAGGGTCTATTGAAGTTAGATCCTCTATCACTATAGATGTCATAGCATATTCCTTGATACAAAGCGATTGAAAGTAAACAGCTAAGACATCGTCTGTAGCCATCGATGATACTGCATCTGATGTTTCTCTGCGTTCTTCTCGAAGTTCTTCTAGGCTATGAAGCTGCTCCATTGCAGTTCTACCTAGAAGGGGCCATTCTATCCCGAGAAGCGCAATCGACTGGATTTTGTTTGGATTCTACATATGCTCATTAAGTAGGTGGGATTGTTTGTTGTATTTCCGAAACTCGGTTGACGACAAAAGCTTTCCAGCTGCTAGAAGTGTGACCGTATCCATGCCAATTCAACAGTAGAGTCTGTTCAGGCTTGAATTGAATGTAATCGACTTCGAGATAAATTGTTTCATTAGTCTGGTCAGAAGAACTGGGTAACAGAATTCCAGACGTGGGCGAGATATAGTATTCGTAGGCGAATACTAGTTCTGTTTAAGGTGATAACGCACCGTAAGGCAAAGCGTCTTATAAAATCTTTGCCTATCTAAGGCACTGATTCCCACTAAGTTAGATTTAGTCTCTTAATACACTCCACTATCAGGGACTTGGAGGCGGGCTATAAGATGACACAGAAGGATTATGGACCCTGGTTCAACGTCTCAGACCTCTCTCTAATGAGGTAGTCTCTAGCCTCATTGCCCTCGATACCCCAGTGTCCAGGAACACAGCAGAGCGACTCTCATGTCTTGCCCAAAAGCCTTTTGCGGGCCCATATGGCCCCAGTGGATTTACTGATGGCGTGATCCAGCACGTTCCAGCTCAGCCTCTTGTCTAAGTTTGCTCCCAAATATTTGACTGAGTCTGAGTACTCAACTGTAGTGCGCTGGATACAAATTGGACCTATATCAACTTTGTAGTGTATGGAGAAATGTATCAGGATAGCCACCATCCACCCACCATCTTCTCAGAGACGATGACAGTAAGATCATATGCATAGCCATCGAAACCAGATTCAGATAGTTTGGTCAAAAGTCCATCTACAACTACTGACCAGAGTAACGGAGATAACACTCCAGCCAGTATAGAAGATCAACGTACCGTCTTCTTCTTTTCTTCTTATGCTCCTTTAATCCCTCATGGAACATACCTTACGAAATTTAAAAACGCGCGGGGCATGGCTGGCTGGAGCCATAAAAACTTTACATTCAAAATTATTTTTCACTTTTTGGATAATTATTATTTGAGTTCTTTTTAAAGAATATATTTTATTTTCTACTTTTTAGTCTATTATGTGTTTCGCCATTTTGTGGTGGCCGCCATATTTGATTTAAAATGAAATTGAGCAAAATTGGAGGTTTAAAAAATTGTACAGGATGCAGAAAACGAGCAATTATCTTGGTGGCCATAAAAGGTTCCACTGGCACATGCAGTAGAACGATGTTTGTTTTATTTCGTATGTCAAGCAGCATTGGACGTGGTTAGTATTTAGTTGGGGGACCGCTTCGTGAAATGACACTCGCATTTGGAATGGTTTATGCAGACCGGAGTATTTTTAGATTTTCGTGCCTATGGCGAGAGCATGTATGCCTGTGTGGTATGAGCATTTGTTTGCTAAGCGTGCTAGGTGCGGGCTAGTGCATGTTTTAAGAAAATTAATTATTTTTACTACGATGTTTCTGGTCCCGCTTTAGGCAGCCTAAACCTAATCTAACCTTACACCTGATCATGTGTAAACCTTTTGTGTTCAGTATATTTTATCACAGTCCGATCGTCTATGGAAAATCTGGAACGTGCCGTTCTAAGCGGTGCGGGAAACAGTACCAGAGCCTTGTCAGGCCAAGATGTTCGCCTTTTCACTACCCCTGGAGCCGTATGATGGCCCCGGAACCGTATAACGTCTTGGGAGTTTCTAGTTCATTAAGCGCGCCTTGACATTCCAAAACTACATAGAAAACAAGTCGAACCATTCTTTCAACCCTAAAGTCCTAGGTTAAATAGTCTCTCGATGATTGACAATCAACATGCCTCTTAATTGTGGACCTACTTCTACTATTCTCAACCAATATTAAGCATGTCCAGACTTTTGTTTCTACATAGAAATCCTCGGTGACAATTCTTCACTAAAAATAACGCCAACCACCTTGTCGTAAAAGTACGATATTTATTCTTCCCTGGACAGACTCGTGCAGCAGCAGCCCTACCTTCCGCAGCAACATTAGTCGACTGAAAATCTTCGTGGCAATAAACAACTCATAAATAACAACAGAAGTGGAGTTTCCTGGACAAAGATGCGCACTAGAAAAAGTGAACTCCAAGCAAAATCAAGAGTAGCCCGAAGCTTTATGAGAGTCTAGCTTTCAAAGGCACAGCCAGGATCCACATTTTATGTGTGAGTATTTTGCTCTCAAATGCTTATTTCCCTAAAAAAATACATAGGGTATATACATGCGAGTGTATATATGTACGAAAATGTGTTCCTGTGACACCTGTTGATCTATCGCATCAAAACACGTTTATCAGTAACTTTTATCACAGCTGAAGGAACGAGGATGGATTCTCGATAAACTGAAAATAATAAAAAAAAATAATAATTTCCCGCCGAAGTCCACCTTCGATGTGGCTGGGGCTCCAAGTGGGTGCACTTTCACGTAAGATGCACCTACAAGCCTTGCTCGGTGTGTAGATGCAACTGCGTGCGTCTTTAGGTTACCTTCAGGTGCCACAGAAGAGGTACCTTCGTAACGCCGCTTAAAGGCGAGGAAGTGTCGACTAATGTGTGGCTGCCACTGTATGCACAACAGGTAAACGCAGGTGAGTTTATTAAACGAAAATAATAAAAAAAAACACAGAAATGTATATATAAGATTTGTTTTTCCTTTTATGTTTTTTGTTGTTGTTGTGTAGTTCAGTTTGGTTCTGCCGCCGCCGACCGTAAGAAGAAGAAGTTGCGCTGGAGAACGTCAAGTTACGGCTGTTTGCTCTGCGCTTTCGAGATGTTTGCTGTAGGTGTCGGCTGCAAAGTATTTCACCGGCTCAGGTATATATTGCGGCAAGTAAATCACCTACGATTTTCGTTTCTCGTTGTCTCTGTGATCTTTTCCGACTGCCGTTGACAAATATTTGCTGAGAATTTACAATATTTAAAATGTTGTTAATTAAGAAATTTTTTTTTATTATTCTTCCTCGATTTTTTTATTGTTTTATACACCGGGATTGCAAAATCGAAATATAGTTTAGTTTATCCAAGGATTTAGTTGTAAAAATATTTTTAATCTATTTTTTTGTTGATGCTAATTTATTTTTCTTTGTAGGTAAAAGCATCCGACTAACGTGGAGATTTTCTGCTCATAATGCTTCTGCCACATTCATTTTTCTCATTTCCATTGGTTTGCTGATGCTGCCTTTGTGCTGGTTTCTCGTATGTCAGAAGCTTACGCCATTAATGTTTGTTGAGTAGCACCTTGCAATTATCACTAGCCAAAAAACACATATTCAACCCTTTTTTACCTTTTAGATCTTGTTTGTTCTGGGTCTTGTTGTTGGTAATTGTTGAGTAGTAAATACCTTGACAGTTTGTGGTTTTTCTGTTTTTGTGTGTTTGCCTTAAATGAAAATTTTATAAATAATTTCAAATTAGGTACACTATGAAGGATTTTTTGGTTTGTTCCTTTTTTAATATTATTATTTTTTACACTTTAAAACTTTATTATGATGACCTGTGTACTACGTCAGTCGAAATACTCCCCTGATAGTACGGTGCTTCCTTTACGATGCTGCATTGTGGAGACGAAAATGGGAGAACTGCTAATACTACCGCGAGTACCGCGAAAGAACGCTGACCAAGGAGTTTTTGCAAAAAAGGTGGAACAGACATGCCGCGATTTGGAATCGAACCACGAGCCTCGTCGATGGTAGTCGATTGTCTAAACCCCTAATCCTAAGCTACAGAAATCGGTAAATTCAAAACCTCAAGTTTATTCACAACCTTAAAAGTTCGTCAAGTCGTTCATGTCATAGTGCAATGTTTAGCAATCTTCTTCATCTTTACGTTAGGAAGCTCTTATAGTCGTATAGAACTCCACGTCGTCCATCGAATGCTTCACGCATAATCGCGTCGATCACAAGGTTGAAGAGAAGTGGCGAAACGATGTCTCCTTGTCGGACACCTGTTTGAATCGGGAATTCCTTGGCTAAATCGCTTCGAATATGAAAGCCATCATACGACGTTTGGAGAAGTTGGATGATTTTCAATGTCACGTGTTCGGTTTCCAAGGCTCCCCACAAGCTGTTCCAATCGATTATAGCGGGTTTGAAATCAATTAAAACGACGACAGTTCGTTTGTCGAAACGAATTCTTTCTTCCATTAGCTGACGGAGAGCGAAATGTGGTCTAAATCCCGCTTGTTCTCTGGCTCGTTTGCTCTCGATGTTTCTATAGCCCGGATTATATGATTTTCATAAAAACTTCGCGCCGACGATTGAACGGAGGCTAATATTGCGATAATTCTTGCATTCCAGACAGTCGCCTTTCTTCAAAATTGGTTATCTTTATCGATCGCTTTCTTCCACGCCGGTGGGACACATCCGAATGCCATATTTGTGCTATGAGGACGTGGAGTTGTTGTGATAAGACATCACCTCGAGCTTTGATCATCTTGGCGTTTACTTGATCTGTTCCTCGCGTTTTTCCAATTTTAGTGATTTTTTATTTCCGTCTTTACCTCTATAATTGTCGGTTCGGTATCGAGAAACTGATTCGTCGCTGTTTGATAATTGGTGGTTCGGGTGCTGGATCTTGTGGCAGATCGTTGTTGTACAGCTGGTGGAAGAATTTTCTCCACCGCTTCAGATGCCCATAGGCAGAGGTCACCAAAGTTACATAAGATTTTATGATGTTGTCGTTTTGTTGATGTTATTTTCCCTCCTAACCGCCAGATTGTCTGGTACAACGTACAGTACTCGTGCCTCGACGCCGCTTCTTCCATGCCGACCGTAACGTTATTCCAGTCCAGAAATCGACGTTTTTCATTCGTTACCTCTGACTGACGAGCTCCAGACAGCTATCCGAAATCCATGGCGTTTACTAGCACCTAGGATAGGTGCACACAACTCCATTGCACACCTCACAATAGACTCCGATAATTGGCTTTCTTCTACGTCGATTTCGTCCTGTAATGCGAGCGCCGCCATCTTGTTAGATAATGGTATTTTAAACTCTCGCCTGATGGCCGGGTCCCGTAGGCCAATTCTTCTTGACTGGTGGTGGCGCCTTTTTATTCGGCTTTTGCAATCGAAACTATAATTTCGCTCGAACAAGACAATGGTACGATCTGCAATCGGGCCCACGTATTGCACGTACGCAAGTAAAGCTACATTCGCTTGAAGTTGACCAACTTTCGTGCGAAGTTCAAAAATAAGAACACGAAATACAAGTCAACTAAGGTTTAGACAAACTGAAAGCATTAAATGAGATGAAATGTCACACGCGGGTCTGTCGAATGCTTAGGAAAACCTGGACTGTTACACGCGTCTTCCGAACATATCGTGTTAACGCGTTCTATGGGCCGGCACCTTGAAGGATGACTGTGAGTACTGTTAAAATCCTCCATGTCAAGGCTGATATTGAAAGAAAGCGCGGATGTTCGTCAAGGCATCGAGTATATTCTACAAGATTTGCCCAGAGTCTGGCTGCCTATCATAATCATTGATGTTTCTGTGGTAATATATCCACTAACAAGAATTTAAAGGGGTAGTGCCTAAAACTTCAAGCTTAGGAAACAGGAAAAAGGGACTAAGGACGAGATCTGATGAAAACCATGGATTGTAACGAACCGCGATTCATTACTTATAATCCGTCTCCCGACAAAGCTTTAGAATAATAAATATACACCAAGCAGGTCTCCTTTTGAAAGTTTTGTCTTCGAAGCTTTAAAGCTTTCTACCTCGTTAAGCTTTTCCAGTTATAAAAGGAACCGCTTCACCAGGCCAAATTCAGTCTTTCACCTGACTCGTTCCGGGGAGGTCATCTTTTCCAGCCCTATGCCGTGTCGGGGTGTACGATCTGGAACACATACTACGTAAAGACCATATACCGACCTCCACCAAATACCTGTAGATTGTCGGCCTGGTATTTACGAGGTCTGGGATCTGACAGTGTTCCGGACAACATTTTCAAGACCACTATCGAGGTATGACCCGACAATATACCAAACATCGTATAATACCCATATCCCCCTGCAGACATTCAGATTCGGAAACGTTTCGTGAACGACTTGCCAAAGCAAAAGCTTGCTTCGAAGTTGGAGTCGTAGACGAGTCGTAAACGAGTTCGAAGGCAATAAAAGCGGAGCAAGATATCGAATCGCTTACTCGTGTTGATAACGAATCGCATTCAACTCAATGTACTGCGTATAATTAAAAATGAAGCTACGCACATGGCGCATTTGCACACTGCATATTCATGTACACGCACACATTGATCAAAAATCACTCCGCCGAGCAAAGCAAGTCAAAAACTCACTCTTGAGTAGTTTTCGAATCGAGAATGGTCCGAGAAAGCGCGCTTCCGAGAAATTGTTTGCAGGGAGGGCTTACAATTTTGGAGTGATCTTTACGCTAGGATTGAGTTGAAATAGAACTACTAAGAGATTCATACGCGAAAAAGAAAGGAAAATTCGCAATAGAAAATCCTACCGTTTCCGAAAATCTTGGTTGTTGTTTAAGCATTTTAAAAATTGCAGCCTAAAGCCTGAACTACATTGAAAAGCAGTGCAGTGCAGCACTGCGAAGTGAAATTTAGACTTCTTGTAACTGAACGTGGCAACTCACATTAACTTCACTGCCTTGCACTGCACTGCGCTGCCTTGTCTTAGGCTAATTTCTAAAAAACTGCTTCGCACTGCATGCCAATTTCTAAAAAACATCATATGAAGTTGTCATTGCCATTGTTGTCAAAATGGATGATTAAAAATTGATAGAAATAAGGACTTTCCAGACAACAAAAGTCACAGGGACTACAAAAAAAATTACAAAAGGCTATATAGGAGTAGTCAAAGTCAAAATACTGCTTATTCAATGTGGCTTACCACGCGTTCTCTAATAAAGTACTGCAACATACTGCGCAGTGCTGCACTGCACTGATTTTCAATGTAGTTCAGGCTTAAGGTAATCCTTTATTCGAAATATTGAAAATCTCCGTTGATGTTTACCGGGATAAGACTGTCTCTCGAAATTGTGTTGTTGCTCCTTTAAAACAAAACTAAAGTACTTCATAGCTGTTCACTAACATGTTGAAAGGACGTCAGCTTGAAAAAGACCACTTCCCATGTTTTTCTCCCAAAAAATTCCTGCACTTGAAAAAATCTCAAAAATCTCCGAAAATTTAAGAAAATCTCCAAGAATTTTCCAGTAAACAATTTCAGTATGACATAAATTTACTGAAACGCAAACCAAGGAGCATCTGTCATCATCGTAAAAAGTACTTCACATCCCATTAAATCCCGAAAGCAAGAAGACATGTTTCCAATAAATCAAAAATTTCAATAAACCATTCAAAAAAGGAAAACCAAAAAACCATCGAGCAGTACACTTTGAAAATCCAGTCACCAAGCCCAGTACTGATATACTCCCGAAGAATCCTTAGACCGGATATATGGATTGGCGTTCATCTGGTTATAGTCAAGGAATTTCTCAAGAAAGTCAAGGATAATGCCAAAAGACGTGATCGGGAAAGATGCCGCACAGAGCAAGCTGGAGGTTGAGCTGGTTTTTACCATAAGAAAGGAATAAATTTGTCATAAATCCCTCAAGGATCCGACATGTGTCCTAATTTATTGCACGAGGTCGAATGAGTGCTTGCATATGGGGTGAGCACGACACACCATCGACATTGACTGGAGATCCTTTTCTGACAAAAGAAGACAAACTCCTGACAGGCTAAATGTGTGAAAGGACTACTCTGGAGCGTTTTCGTGAGGCTTCAAGTCTCTCGCTCGGTATAAATGCTGTTTGGTGGATCACAAGTGAAAGAGGACCGAACAGGATGCCATTATGTGTCACAGATGAATGAGAAATGTCCTTTTTTCATTTGTTTCATCTTCGCATTCGGTAATTTATGGCCATGGATGGCCTGTTGTGAGTTGAGTTTCCCCCAGAAACAGTCCCGCTGCCATGGGACCAGGTCATGAATCGACGGGCATCTAACGAATCCGCTTATCTCTGTTGATTCGATTTATTGAGCGACCATGAACGACAGCTAATGGAGGCCCAATGGATTGAAATGGCTGAAAATGGTGGAATCTATGAATTATAACAGCACAGACTGAGACTAATTTATTTGTTAGCATCAAACTGGTTCCAGCCCCTTTCGTTCTTGGACAAGACTCAACTCATCTTTTCACAGTCGAAAACCGACCGACATCCATCTGCACGGTGAGTTTCTTCTGATTCGGGAAAAAGTTGATAATTGGAGAAATGGGAAGAAAATGTCGGGAATTGATCACATAATAACAGAATTTATGGCCGCTCTTTGGACCGAACACGAATTCCTTTGATTCTTTTAATATCGGTTCGATGGGAATATGATGATGGGGCCGAGATTAAGGTCTCAACTTTTGGGATGCGTTTTGATCTCGTGGAAATTTATGGGGGAAGAAAGGTGGTTCCTACTGCTCCAGAGGACAGCCAGAGAAGAATTATGAAAGTTTCAAACGATGATATAAAATTATGTTTGGATAATAAATTTTATTGAGGTTGGTCAGGGTTGATTTTTTTCGTATGATGGTGTTTTTTTGTTACCTACACTCCGGTCTGATATTATTGAAAAGAATTCCAGCCTCAATTCACCATGAAATGGAAGCAAAGTTTTATTACTTTTCTTCTGTAGTAACTCGAATTTAAATTTGTTACAGTTTTATGAGAAAAAGTTCGATATGGACTCTTTCCAGAAGATGGGGCCTGCAGTCCAACAAAACTGACAAAAATCTTTCTGTGTGTGGACATTTATCGTCAGTTTGTGCTTGAAGATCTGAAATTCTATTCACTATCCACTCGGAACTATAAGCAAGGTGCGAACTAGGCGCGAAAACCATCCATACTCACGTTCGCGCTTGTTCACGGGTGTTCACGGCGTGAGTCTGCAGTCGCCTTAAAGCGCAAACAGATTGGCGCGGTGACGGCCGCCTGCGAGAGAAGTCCCTATACATTTAATTTCTCCTCACCGCAGCGCCTATTCGTTTGTGCCTTTAAAGTTTTCGTTAAAGCCATGAACATTTTTGCACTTGAATTAACCACCTAGGCTAAACTGTTTGTTGTCTTCGCCGGTGTGTCTGTAGGAAATCATGACGTCACTTGCATGCCACGGCCTGTCAGGCATGAACTCTTTATCTTTTAGTCAGACTGAGTAATGTGTAGCTTCATCGGGCCGTGCCTACCGACCTGGACTGAAAGGCCACGGCCTGCCGGCGGCCTGTAAGTCAATGGGGGTCTTTAGTGAAAAAACATGTTTTACTTAATTTAACCCAGTTTTGTAGTAAGTTTACAGTGTTTCTTGAGAAAAAAATACCGAGGCCGAGGTCCCCCTCTCTCCCACGTGAGATTCGGTTCGATCCCCTTCGCCCTAAACGCCTCACTTTATTAATGGATGACCACTTATCACGTGCGATGTTATGTCTGAACAGGTGAGCTGTGCAGTTTTGAACTATTTTCATTCAGCCCTCAGACTTGAGCTTCTGGATCACCTTTTGCTCTGATAAACTGCGCAAGTCAGACAGTTTATCGTTCAGAACTCTCAGTTTCGTCCATTTGCCATTATTAAAAAGATGTACTCAAATCAAAAAAACTGATGAGACTGAGCAAAAAAACCGTCCAACGAACTGACGAACCCACACCCTTTCAGTTCAGTTTATCGAAAAAAAAAAAAAAACAATAACACAGTTTAACTGCGCAGTTAAATCTGAGAGCAATAAGTCTTGTGTACAGTATCAATTTGATTTTCCTTGATATATACATATTTCTCGACGACAGGTATTTGCGTAGACGTTCGTTTGTGACGTCCCTGCATTCGATTATGTAGGTAACCCCGAATGAGCTGGGAATAAACTCTCACGTACTATATAAGCTTAGTTTTTCGCATATTTTAACCCTTCAAATTTTTGAACTAAGGTCAGGAAACACAAGACTGCAGTGCTCCCAAAATAAACCATTCTAGCGAATGCCAGATTGATTCACGAAGGACTATAGTTTGATTCGTGCTCAAGATACTGGAAAGGGTCATCGATCCTCACATTCGCCTGTAGATGTGACTTTACTGTTCCCTTCTCAACATGGCTATCTCAGAGGTAGATCCACCGATACAGTTTTGCAAATTTTCTGCAATCAGACAATTATGATTTTGGATAAGATGTTCTCGGTTAGTTCTAGAAAAATCACCGTAGGTCTGAGTGTTGACAACTGCGGGAACAAGTTGTACCATCTGTCATGTTCATGGTGCAATGTCTAGTAGTAACCTTAGTTTTAAAGATAAAGGACAGGTTAGAGGTGGTCTGGGGTATCCTTGATGGACAAAATTCCTATGAAATCATCTATCAAGATATATCGCTGCTATCAACAACTACACCTTTAAAAATGTAATAAAAAACGAATTCGCAGCTAAATTCAATCAAAATCAATCCAGTTTCAACAGATCCAACCCAACAATCAAAAACCTCTCCTACAAAACCCATTAAACCATAGTACCGATTGCCTTTTCACAGCATCCCTTATCAGTATCACTTTACATCTGTCCGAACTGTAATTAATTATCAAAACTACAATCAAAACGAATGAATGTATGTGACATGACAGCAGAAATCACACAATATCGCCACTCAACCTGGCATCCGTCATGTTTGTTAACGAAACAGCTGAACGCATAACGAATGAATCCGTTTTTGTGGCCATTCACATGTCCTTCCTTCCCAAATGCATCACATTCTGTCCGAACCCGAAATGGAGAAAAAAAAAATAGAGAGCCAGAAACCGCTTGCTGTCCGCCAGTTCATCATCGCTGTTTAACCACCACCCTTCACTCCGCGCAGGGAGATTTCAAAATCTCCTGTATGAAGTTCGCCAAATGTGATTAATTGGATCCTGTATGTTTCTGTGATGTATACAATTGTTAGCCCCCATTTCGAGTGTGTTCGAATGCAGGACATCCTGCACGTCCTGTTCGAGAGTTTCAATATATTCTGATGAAATCCTTATAACTGTAAAGTTACCCTTCACACATGCCATATTGAGTTTTGCACTCCGTTCTCCTTGCGCTTTACTTCCTGTGTATGTGGATGTGCATGTTTGGCCGGGGGTACGTCAGCCGTCACTATCGTCATTACTCGTCAATTCCAGGACGAATGGAGCACATTAAGCAGATTTTGAGGTTTCCACGCGAGCCTGATTTATGGCGTCTCCTGAAGTTGATTTATGGCACCAAGCTGCATGCGATTTAAGGATTTTTCGTCTCTCGAACTTTTGCGCCATGTCCTTCGATTCAGCCCAAAACTGAATTGCAGGATTCCGGGCTGTGCGGTGGTAGTGTTGGATTTTTGGTGCAATTGCAGGCTCAATAACTCATCGGAGAGTCCTTTTTCACTAGGACAAGCCGGCTCCTTCGTTCGGTTCGTCCTTGGCTATGATTGTTTTCTACGATTTTTTCGGAACTGTCGTAGTTGAGTTATGATTTTTGATTGAAATATTATCCTTAGGGGACGGGGAATCGCTCAGTGAGTAATGACTTTCGGTGATTATGACTCAGAACGGACGGAATGGGGTGTTTAAGTGCATTCGTCACAGGAGGTGATTAGTGCCCGATATTCGGTTTGCAGTTTTATTGACGAGATAAGCAACGTTAAATTAGTTTTTTTTTTGGGGAGCAAGTTTATGTCCTTTCCGATAAATCCAGATCTAGACGTTGTCGTTGCCGTCGTCGTCTCCTTGTGGCTCGCAGTTTTTTCCGTGACTTGTCCCATATCATGCGTGTCCCTCATCACACGAGAGATGTTTTACGATTGCAATAATCATAAGAAGTAGGTCAAAGTGTTATAAAGTTGATCACCTTTTTACGATGTCGACATCATTGTTCCTTCATTATAGGCATCGTTAAGAATCATCACCGTCGTCGTCGTCGTAGTCCTCGTGGAGAGGTCTACACACTAGGGGCTATCCTTAATTTCATTGGCGCCCTCCCTGCCCTCTCGCCTCCTCCCGTTTTTATATTCTTCACTCATTTATTTTTATATGCAGGTTTTTTTCGCCTGGCCCGTCCGTCGTCGTCGTCATGTCTTGATCCCTTTTTTCTCCTTTAGTTTTTATCAAGGGTCTCCAGGTTTTATAGACCTCTCCCTATGGCATTTTATTGACTTTCCATTGATTTACTGCCGTCCTAAATTGCTGCCGGATGTTATATGAATTTTCTTAATTAGCACTCAGATGTTATTGACGACGGCAGGACTCCTTTGACTTATATCCTTGTTTTATTTGAATATGTTGTAGGGAATGAAGTATTTATTAGAGAGGGTGAAGTTTATTGCATTTTTGTGTTTTTTTGTTAGTTTTTGATATTTGTTTTATGAATTAATTATTTTTTAAATTGGTCGTCATTAGTAAGGGGGGGGGGGGGGGGGGCGTTTTGAAATTTGGAAGTCAATCAATGACGCACAACTCACATACCAAATCGCTCGTAGATGAAGCTGGAACTGAAGTTGTTATACCCCCCACTCTCTGCGAGAGAAACAATGGTGATCTTTTATATCAAGCACGAGGAGTTACATTTTGTTTTAGCCTCAACTTAGTTCTCATGTACCTGTTCTTACTGCTTTTTGTGAAAAAGACAACCCACGTCCTAGAACGGTCTATATCATGTCGGACAGTCAAGCAATGCTAAAAGATATTGTTTAATGTATTTTTTTTATGTGATAGACTAGAGGCTTAGGGAAAGTCCCTTTGTACTGTCGACAATCTATTTTTTCCGTAAACACTGTCGAACAGCAGCTCTAGCCGGAAGATAAAGAAGAGAGAGAGAATAGAGGAAGGAACTGTCTGTCACAATCTAGCCGCGATATTTTTATTCCACCTACTCGCAACCATTTCGCGACTCTGACATCGGGGAATCGAGAACAACTCGCTGGAGTGTTATGCCTCCTGAAACGAGTTGAATTTCATCAACCAACCGATGGCATGGGGAAATTAAAGATTAACATATGAATTCCTTAAACGCTCTTGCCTTCAAGTCATTGAGGATTCGGTAAAAACTATAACGAAATTTGCCTAGCCAGAAAAGATCCAAGACCCAAACACACCATTAATCCTTACCTTACCTTTTCCGTGGGATATTCAAGACTCAAAACTCCTAGACTAAGGGGAGAAAGATCTCACTATTGGACTCGTGCATAGTGTGTGAAAAACAGTGAAGAATCCACTTCATCAGCTTTGTTCGACAAAAGGCACACACCTCCTTAAACTTAATAAAATCGATCTCAGAATCTTAAAATTTATTTTCTTCTTGGAGGACAAGCTCCTGTCAGATAACACCTGAAAATCAGGGGTAAAATTGATATCGATCTCCTTGCTGTGATCTTCGGTTTGCGCACCTTACTTCAATTTTGCTCAAACATTTTTAGAGCTACACTAAGTAAAATCGAGACTAGGAACGTCTGATCCATGGCCATGAAAGATAAGAGGGATCTGGATGGGGATTGAGCCTATAGGTCTGACGAATCTGTACCAGCAAAACTACTTGTCATGATATGGGCGGCTGATCCTTGCACATAGTCTGATTCATGGTTCGTTACTGTAATTGAGTTGATAGTCCTTTTAGTCCTTTAGTCCTTTTTACTGCTAATAAAAAGAATCGATTCAAAACACCAATTGAATTGTTAAGCTGTTGCAACAATTCAACTCGAAGCACACAATGTCAAAAGATGCCCATGTCAATAAATCCACTGGCCCACACAATATTCCCCCTATGGTACTCCAGAAATGACTCTTGAGACTAGCTCGTCTTCAGCCCAGTTCAAAAAAAGGTGAAGCCAGCGAGGCTTTAAACTACTTAAAACTGATAAAATATCTCGAATCTAACCAAATTATACATGACAGGCCGGACGGTCAAAAACTCTACTGACAACCTCTTTGTGTGTCGTTTCGATGGTCTGGTTGTTTAAACTTCAATCGATTGAGAGCTTTGCGAGGGTTGAGAGCTTTCTTTCTGACCGTTCAATCAAGGTAGACCATTGGAAGGCGTCGAATCTAACCCTCGTTCCATCTCGGCCGGCGTTACCCTAAGGGTCGATTCTCTCACCTGCCTTCTTTCTTACTTCATAGTTTTGCCGATGACGGTACTCTGCGTTACTCCCACACCTTCGACAATATTAGACAAGCAAGTGCCAAACCTTGTTTGCTAGACCGTGAACTCATATGCAACTCTATTAACAAGGGCCTCAAGAATCTTGTCGAATTCAACGCAACCAAAACAAAGTACTGTCTTATCTCTACAAATACATGCACCGACCGTCCCTCTATCTCAGTGGGCAAAAAGTATGTAATGGTTGATCCATCTTTCAACATCAAAGCTTATAAATTCCTGGTTTTCCTCAAGGGATGCAAGGCCCCCCTTCAGCTAACTGCCCTGGCTGCAATCTGTCTTACAGTCGGCCTCATATAATAGTCGCTTACAAGTACAAATTTAGATTTGTAGACAAAACCGCGTGAATCCGTTTAACAGTTTGCCTAAAGAATTGTCTCTTGGTCTAGTTTGGACAAGCAGAGTCGTGCCGAATAACCTGCTCCTTGCTAACGCGGGGCGATGACAGAATACATAAAAAGCAAATACGTCCTGTTTAAGGCAGAATCAGCAGATAAAATTTGTCGTCCTTTATAGATGGCAGTAATGGTAGTGTACGGTGATCCCTCCAACTATTGACCCTGGCCTCCTTTCTGCTGTACTTTCATAGTTTTTGGCAACGGTGCGAACTGACCCAAGGGTAAACCGATTTTAGTTCACCAGACCAAGGGTATACCTCCCGTGTTCGGTGTATTCTAACAAAGTCTGATCATCTAACGTGTAGTGGGACCCCCAGTGTTTAATTAATCTGGAACAGCAACATATCCAACGGGTTTGAAAAGTGGCAGAGTCAATACTGAAAGTCCGCGTGAAGAGTAGTAAGGATTGAAATAGAAGCTGTAAGCCCCCTATCACCTGGATGAACCAGTCGCAACCGAACAGAGCAGTAGGACAGTAGTAATCCTGCCCACAGTCACCTGAAGGAAATATTTCGGCACCTACCGAACCGAATCCCAGGTATTTGATATTTAAAAGTATTAATGCTTCGTAAAAAATTGGAAGGCTAGAAGTGGTTAGATAATAGAACTACCATTATCAGCTAGTCCCCAAAGCGCGGCTCTGGATCCAGAATTGCCAGAAGGGCTCATTAGTGAGATGAGCGATACTTGAACCTATCTTTTCACCATTAAAGCTGCTAGCTGTATCGGAGTACTGGAGGAGCCAATATCCATTCGTCAAGAATCCTACGAGATTATTATATCGTAAGAGCTCCGCACCTCACTCTTTTATCTGGTTTACGTGCTGTGAACCATAAAAGGTCTCATTATTAGAAAGAAAACGTCGTGGTACCAGGGCGAGTTTTTCCGCCGATGACCGATTTTTAATTAAAGTTTCTTCAAAGGTCATGCCACTATCACTTAGCACGCTTTAGCTCTTCGTTCAACTAACCTTCGGCAAACTAACAAATCTCAGCGAAGTTCCAATGGAGTTTTGCATCTAATGTCACCCCTCGGTACATGGTATGTTGTGAGAAGCCTAGCAAGTACCAGATCCGTCACTTGTCTGAGATGATCTTGTGCTATCTGTTCCACAGGTAACCACAGGTGATCGGCTATCTGTTCCCCAGGTTACCACAGAGTATCGCTAGAAGTTCATCCAACTATTATACACCACACTCCTCCCTGCGCATATTCTTCTGCCCTGGTGTTCTCCGATTCATAACTCACTCTTCGCCAAAACCAATTTTGAAAATTGACATTTTTACAATTTCTACCAAAACCACCCCCCTCCACCCACCCCAAAAAACAAACCCGCAAAGATTTGTGCAATGTTCGCGATGGTTGCAATTTGAAATGTTCAAAATTTGTGCATCCTGGCAAAAGGGAGCGGAAACTAGAAGAAAAATAAACAAAAGCAGACAGGACGATCCGAAACAGATGATTTATGTGACAACTTCATGCATGATATGTGCATTGCCGTCCTTTGACTGCAGAACTGCACATTGCCGTGCCCTAAAAGTAAGGATGCGTCGCGCTCAATGTAAGCGTGCACATTTTCGGCTATCATCGAAACATTTTCGTCCTTTTTGCGCGCTTGTGTGTATATTTTTTCCATAAACACAAGGCGATATATTTGTGGGTGTGAGCAAGAACTGGATTTTATTTGATTTTTCCCGATTTTCTAGTGCAGCTCATATTTAAATTCCCGCGCTGCCGAAGTGATTTATTTGAAATTGTCCTGGCTTTTGTAGATATCCCTTTGCACGCCGCGCGCGCTATGATGACAAAAACAATGACAATCCCTTGTCGGAAGGGATGTGGTCCTTTATTCTGTGTCGGGTCCATGCCGATTTTCGCATTCAGATGTGAATTGGATAATTTTATTATTTTTGCGTTGATTTGATGATGTCCTGTGTCCCTTCACCCCCTGTCATAATTTTCCCGTAATTTTCACCATTTTTTTTTCGCTGAAAAATACCATTCTCCTTGCACAGACCTAGCCTAGGCGAGAGAACACACAGGGCTTAAGGGTTGATTCTGGGGACGACTGCCAGTGGCTGGTCTCGATATACTATAAAAGTGCATCAGTCGCATGCACATTTGCTGTATTTGTTTAGTTGTGTCCTCGGGATTTCGTGCAATATTTCATCTGAAACACGAGCACATTTGAAAGATATGATGGAAAAATAAAATTTATGTCTTCCGATTAATTTCGGACCGAGCGGGCTTTGCTACATCCAGAGAGGCCGGGCCGTGGCCCGTTCCAGTCCCAGGGTTATCCGTCCTCGTTTTTGGGGATGGCCGTTTTTTTACTCCGGTGGTTGTTTGATTTTTAGTTTTTATTATTTACTTTTTCAACTTTTATTACATTTATTGACAGCAATAATTTAGCGGCAAACATGCAGCTGTGTGGATACCATCAGCAGAGGACTCGTTGCTGGTAATGTGATATTGACAGCAATTCCGGGGCAATCAAGCCCTTTTTATATATTTTGCTGCAAATTAGGCGTGCCCCGTGTGATATTATTATTTTTGGTAAGGGGCTCTTTACCGCGCGCCGGGTTGAGTCCTAATTTTAATTATTTTACGAGTATATTTTGTAGGATGCTTTATTGATTTTGTAGTGGAAAGGGTGAGGGCGGAGTTTTGCTCCATAGGATTTAATTAATTTTTTGTTGACATTTGCAGTTTTCATTAATTATATTATAGCCTCAAAACTAATGCCATTAACATGGTTTTATCTCAGGTTTTTTTCGGGGGCTTGGGCATAAAAGGAAAATTATGTTTCATTAATTAACGCTTATGAATTAATCTTGTTTCGTTATATTTTATTTATCTAATTAAAGTTTGAGATGATTTTGAAATCACTAGAATACATGTAGTGGAGTCAGATGAGCAAAACATAAGGAATTGTCTCGAGAGTAAAATTTTTTTGTTGGAACATGTTAGTTACATCGAATACTATACGAAATGGACATTTTCTACCTCTAGCAACCGCCGCTACGTAAGTTATCGGCCATTATGTCAAAAATTTACCATTTTGGTCGTTCTTTCTAAATATAGATGCGTATATCTCGGCATGTGTAGGTCCGAAAAAATCGAAAAAAATAGAGGTTGTTCGTTAAGATATTGGCTACCAGCGGTTACAATATGAAACTTTTATCTCCACACATAACCTCAAAAAAATTAAAAAACTGAAGAAACTACTGAATTTTGGTTTTTTGGTGATAACTTCAGATATTTTTCGTGAAATTTGATGAAATTTTCAAAAGTTGTACTCTATAATGTGAACAATAACTGGTTAAAATTTCAAGTCAAAATATCGAATACAAGGCTCAAAAATTGACTTCAAATTTGAAAATTGATTGGCCTACCAGTTTTGTGCATCGCTTCGTATGAGGTTCTTACTTTTTTTAAAATGTAGCTTCTTTTATGCACTTTTGATGGTGAAAAAGAAAAAATTTTAAACTTGAAGAAAAGTGAAAAAAATCGAATCGACAATCGACAATTTTTGCATTTTTTCGTCAATTTTTTTAGAAAAATTTAACCTTTTTTTGGAAAAGTTCAATTTCTATTGTATTATTAGTTCATTTTTGACATATGATGATCGAAAAATTGACTTTTATCAAAAACTGTGTATTTTTTCTAAAAAAATTGACGAAAAAATGCAAAAATTGTCGATTGTCGATTCGATTTTTTTCACTTTTCTTCAAGTTTAAAATTTTTTCTTTTTCACCATCAAAAGTGCATAAAAGAAGCTACATTTTAAAAAAAGTAAGAACCTCATACGAAGCGATGCACAAAACTGGTAGGCCAATCAATTTTCAAATTTGAAGTCAATTTTTGAGCCTTGTATTCGATATTTTGACTTGAAATTTTAACCAGTTATTGTTCACATTATAGAGTACAACTTTTGAAAATTTCATCAAATTTCACGAAAAATATCTGAAGTTATCACCAAAAAACCAAAATTCAGTAGTTTCTTCAGTTTTTTAATTTTTTTGAGGTTATGTGTGGAGATAAAAGTTTCATATTGTAACCGCTGGTAGCCAATATCTTAACGAACAACCTCTATTTTTTTCGATTTTTTCGGACCTACACATGCCGAGATATACGCATCTATATTTAGAAAGAACGACCAAAATGGTAAATTTTTGACATAATGGCCGATAACTTACGTAGCGGCGGTTGCTAGAGGTAGAAAATGTCCATTTCGTATAGTATTCGATGTAACTAACATGTTCCAACAAAAAAATTTTACTCTCGAGACAATTCCCTTTTCACTAAAATTTGATGCTCATCTGACTCCACTAATGAGAATTCACATGATTTTGAACGTGATTTGGAGCGTAATCAATAAAATAGCCAAAATCGCGTTATTTGGGCTCAGTGCGAACATGGTACAAGGCCCAGTACGCCAGAAGAGAATTTATACTATTTCAAGTAAGGTATCAGTTATCAATAAAAAACGCACAGAAAATTCCAAACTAACCAGACTAAAGGGAACGAAAGTGGGGGTTTAAAAATTGTATAGGACTATCAAAACCATCAAATTATCTTGGTGCCATTTGTATACTCAATAGACTGGTCATCGTTCGATTGCTTAGGTCAAGCAGCATTGGACCTGGTTAGTACTTAATTGGGGGACCGCTTGATAAAATAATGCTCACGAAATGATCGATAATGAATACATTCATATCTGTAACAAAGCCTACATGCTTCCAATTTCCGCTGTTTTTAGGTTTTTGTTTCTGTTGCGGTCGGGTGCATGCTCATGTGGCTGGCGTATTTTTCAATTATTGTACGAGTAGAGAGAGTGTACTTTTTTTGCCTGTGCGTGGTATTGGTTCCAAAGATACTGCGGCCATTCATTTGGCCTATTGTGATACACCCCTATACCTCATATTTGTAGGCCAGATCTCTTGAATAAGTTCAGCAGTCTGCCTAGTGGAGTGTCGCTTAGACTTAAACGTTCGAGTAAGGACTCCTCAACAAAGAAACCCTACTCTTCGCTACTGCCGGGCACTGACAGAGAACGTGGAGAACAGACTCATCCTCCTCTAGGCAAAGCCTGCATATGGGTCCCCGCCCTTCTTATCCTCCATAACAGAAAGGAGTTAGCCAGTCCAGGTGCGGACCTCCAGTGTTCAGTATGTTTCATCAAAGTCCGTCCGCTGGACGGATAAATGCAATTTCAGAGCCCTGTTTAGCCAGGGCATCCGCACTTCTGTTGCCTTTGAAGCCCCGGTGACCCGGAACCCAGACAAGGATAATTTGATTCAGAGCGCCCAGCTCACCAAGAGCTGGTTGGCAGTCCCAAACTACTTTCGACGTGGTCCTACGGGACCTTATCATCCTAGTAGTCGCTAGGCTATCAGAGAAGATAAAGATCCGTTTGTTAAATTTCTGGTACTGGTGCATGCCAGTAAAGCGTACATCTCTGCTTGAAGGACAGTTGCTAGGGTACCTAAGCTTATCGCTCTGCTGAATTTGGGCCTTTCACTCCAGATTCCGGTGCCCAGACTTATCTCTGCTTTAAAGGCATCCATGTAAGATTAACATACTAGTTAACCCGGCAACACTTTAGGAAAAGTTCAAGTTAGCCTATCCTGTATGTGCACAGAAGGTTGCTGAAATTTTGAGATTTTACAGGGCATGCAGTCCGATAGCATCCGCGCTTCCGGAATCCACCTCTTGGTCACTCGCTTCCAGTCGCAGCGCCGCATACTTCTCTACCTAAGGTGGAGAGGTACCAGATTGAGGAGAATCTACAGCGCTGCCGTCGGGCGGCCAGTGGTGGAAATGCAGGACATTCTTTGAATTTTGCATCAATTGCGGGTCGTTCTGTGTCACAAAACTAACGCTCCATAAGTTACCATGCGCCTAATGTTGGTGGTGTATATCCAGTACATGGTTTTCGGTTGCAAACCCCATGTGGAACCACAAGCTCTACGGCAAGCCCACACGGCTCTGTGCGTTTTGCTCATCAGAGTATCCATCTGCTGATTCCAGTTGAGCTTGGCATTTAACGTCATTCCTAAATATTTAAGTTGTTGTGAAAAGCCTATAGTTCTGCCTGCAAGAGTGCGTAGGTTCCAAAAGTCCCGGTAGTAATCGTTTCCTGGTGAAAGGAACCAGAATCGTTTTTTCGGGATTGACTTTTAGTCCTACGTTGTCGTACCAGCTAGAGACCAGATATAGTGCCTGCTGCAGGCGCCTTGAAATGACGACACCAAGTTTCGACCACGGGGCAGCTCTAGGAGCTCATCTACAACAAGGCACCACAGAAGTGGAAATAAAACTCCTCCCTGTGGACAACCTTCTGCTATAACGGCCTCCAGAGACCCCTCAACATGAGAGACCATTAGTTTGCGAGTTCTCAGCATAGAGTCGATCCATTTGCAGAAAGTTCTACTTAGACTGCGTCTTCTTAGAGCCCTGGATATAGTATCAAAGGATGTATTGTCGAAGGCTCCCTCTATATCGATGAAGGCCGTCAGCGTAACTCCTTTATTTAGAGCTGTGCATTCCAGCCTGAGCACCAGATTGTACAATGCTGTCTCAGGGGACTTCCCGCCTGTTACGCATGCTGATAGGAGCTTAGGGGTTGGGGTCGAAGATAAGTTTCCCTTATCGTGCTGTCGACAGTTTCCTCCATTGTGTTCAAGGCAAAAGACGAAAGACTTATCGGCCTGAAAAAATTAGCCGAGGTGTAATACGAACGCTCTGGCTCAGGTATAAATGTTGTGTTGACGTTCCTCCAGACAGATGGGATCATATAACCATTTGCGAGCGAAGTCCTGAATATTTTGCATTCGTCTGCGCTAGGGGACGTGGTTGGTTTGAACGATCGAATTGCCTCATTAGAGCGTACTTGGTTTTTTTTTGTGTACCTTTTCGCCACATGTATGAATATAGTTAAACTTCGCTGCATTGTGTATTGGGTGGGCTTTCATGCTGGGGTAGTCTACCAGGCAGACCAACCTACCTATCTAGCTGTGCAGCCGGTTACTTGTATAGTTGTCTAGATGATTGCTTTAAATTAATTTATAATGTTTCGCATACAAATTAATGCATCTATACAGATATGCCAGGCAGGCCGCTTTACGGCTAGACCAGTTGGTCTTCATGGGCTTTTTGGTCTTCCTGGCTGGTCTATCCGGTCTGTCTGTCTAGTCTATTTATGTGGTCTTTCTGTCTGGTCTGTCTATCTGTTATCTCTGCTTAATCGATCTGGCTAGCTAAGTTTGAGTTATGTGTGTTTTGTGTGTTAAACTAAATATTATAAAATATAACTTTGCTTAAACTACAAAATCCAATTTATATGCAAAACTGTTATAAGTTCATCAAACTGCAAAAGCTTCCCAAGACACAAACCGAAGCTTTAGCCCATGACACAAACGAAAAGCTCGATTGCGAACCAACATAGCTATACTACTAAGCATGGTTGGGCGGGGAGAAGTATAACACAATGTTTTGATGATAAAAAGCATGCCCGGCAAAATCGGTGTCTTATGTCGTGGGCTGGAGTAAAATTTTGTTTGTGTTGCGGGCATCAAGGCGAGCGCCTTATTCCCTATTCTTCAATCCGGCCCTGATTAGACGTCAATTGTTTATGATTATTCTTGGGACCAAGTGCTTAGAATACCAAAATACCTGGTATTCACAAACTGTCAATGACAAGCATATGTCACAAAACTTTGTGACTTATGATCACAATTTTGTGATCATTTATGCAATATTTTAGATTGTTCTCGATTTACACGGTTTTACCTGTCAATATCTTCGACTACAATTTACGCGGTTTTTTTTAGAGGAAATTCAATCTCCAAGGTTAATCGGGGAATAGGTGTCTTTATACTATGTAGTATGTACCTGTCTGAAAATCGTGCCTCAAACCCTGACTTGACTTGATATTTCATCCATAAATTGATTAACATTAAAAACAATATTTTCGAATGTTTCAAGTAAACTTCTTGATATACAACGTATAAACGCGATCATGTTTCTTGTGTTGAGGCCGTCGTGTTCAATAAATCACGCAGCTCTTATCTTGCGAATTGAGCCAATATTTTTGTAAAAGCTTAATCGCTTTACGAGGAGTAACATTTACGTCCACCGCAAGCATTGTTTCCTGCATGTCATCTTGCCTCATTGTCCACTATTCAAGTCATTTCTCTGCATACCAACCTCCACCGAAAAAAATCAATCTTAAATCCTTGATTTCAATCTTAGTCAAACACAATGGACGGCCAAGACACGATTTTCATTTGCAGAAAAAAACGAGAAAAAATGATAAAAAACGTAACGAAATGTAAAAAAGAAAATATTGAATAAAATGTGTAACTGGTAGTAAATTATGGTTCCCTATGGACGGCGCAAAACTTCGCGATTCGACATTCCTTAAGGAATCGAAATGTACAAGAAGAGGAGCAAAAAAAGGAGAAAGACCAACTCCCAAAGACCAGATTTCGATTCCTTTCGGTGGGCGATATCCTCTTTTCTGGAGCTCAGCGCGGATGGTTTACGTGCGTCGACATCGTCGCGCTGGCCCTGCAAGGTAGATAGATAGCATCCAGGTCATCCGACAGGCATAGCCGAGCGAATGCTTAATTAAGTGATGACTATCTCTGGCCAGGAGCAGCCTGCACTCTGTAGTTTTGCGCAATTAATTCTACAATTGGCTGGCGAGCATTGTCGAGTGTGAATCCTTGAATGCAAATGGGCGATGGGAGACGACTCCTCCGGGACCGAGGCACAGCTAGCCTGAAGATCTTTATCGGGAGCCGAATCGAAGTTTGCTCACGACTTACATCTGTAGCCGGTAATCAAGAGCCTTTGATGGGCTAGGGCCTGACCCCGGAGCTGTTCAGGTATCAATACTCCGTTTGCAGTGATTATCGGTGCATCAGCTGGTGATAAGAGCGGACGCAGAACGTTTGGACTGTTAGACGTCAGTTGGTTAATGCCTCCAGCAACACCTCTGCGCCGCTCCTGGGGGCGAGGTATGTTTTATCGAAGAAGTTGGCGCGTTGTAAGGGTGGGCCAGGGGGAGGGGGAGGCGATGAGTGACGGTGGTGAAGGGCCTTGAAATGAGTCCTTTCTGCTATTCGAGAGAGAATATTTACAGTCAGCCCGTGCAGCTCTGAATGTCTTCTGAACATAATCTCCTCCTATAACCATTCACGCTCCCCATCCTCGTCCTTGTGCCAGCGCGTTTCCCAGGATGTATAAATTTCGCTCCTGCCAGCATCTCATCTCGTCTCTGCGTTCTCCTTGGCTACTGCCGTCGAGTTTTTCGGTCGCCCTGTGTTTGCCTTGTCTACCGTCTATTCGCTATCGTCGCCACCCTGCATTGTGTACAGTACACACCCAATCCCGATCCCGATCCCGAGCCCGGCCGGGACTTGATTGCCTGTTTTCCTTCCCTCACAAAACCAATAAATCGTTCTTTTCTCTAAGCCTGAAAACGGGCCATTAATATTCTAATTGCTACGCGTTTGACAGTTTGGTGATAAAGACCAAATTTACGACTATCGAGAACCGTCGTGCACTTTCTGCTTGGGCTGCTATAACCCACAGCCACTGGCAGCCACCATCCTTGCCAGTCACCATTTTGTTTAGCTTCCTTCAAGGCTCCTCTCGGGCTTTGTCTATGTCTTTGCCGGGCTCCCCAGCTCCTTGGCTGATGTTGATGTGTTCCTTGATTCCGCCGTGGGTACTTGCCTGCCTGGTGCTCGGTGCTGCCGCTTCGCTGTTGCTGTTGAATGGTCTTCAGCGTCTTTCACAAGAGATTTCTTTGGAGATTCCCCACCAACACAATGCAGCGCCGCGCCACTGAAGATGTATTATTCGGGTCCTCCTCGCCTCCTCCTTGCCTTGCCAAAGATTCCTCCGTTGCGGGGCCCTGGTGTGGCCTGCCCGGCGCTGCGCCTCCTGCCTCCGAGGCACCGTCCCCCTTTTGGGGCTCAGTTAGCACTACTCCATTCCTCCGGTTGGATCTCTCGGTGATGCTGTGATGGGTTCTGTTCGTTCCTTGTCTTCCTTGATGTGCCTTATTTATTAGTCCCTTGCCTGACGTATTTTAGCTGACTCCATCTCCGCAGCATCTTATTGTTTGACGGCTGGGTGCCACCCCCTGTACCGGGAGGGATACCTTCTAGGATTCTCTATGCTCGCTGCTCGCCCTTGCTCTGGACCGACGACGAATCGTTACGGCACGTCAGTACGCCTGAAGTATATAAACGCTCTGATAACAGAATTTCGGTGGTGGCATGGCTCATGGCTCATGGCTCAGTTGGACGGATCCTGAGATATGACTTGAGTTATTGAAGATGGGGGCGATTTCCATAATTACTACTAGCTCTGATGAAATTAGGACTACGCTTTGGACCGGCGAATGCCGCAGGGTAATGCTCGGGCCATTTTTACCGCTTGTTTGCTCTGAGGGCGGCGCGGGCGTAGTGTAGTTAGTTGACGGGGAAATTTGATTAGAATTCTTACAAATGACTTCGTTTATTCATGATTTTCCTTAAGGAGGACATTTTTTGTCCGGGGGTATTTCTAATTTACCGAAAACTTGGTCCTAAATTAAGGATTTTAGAGGAGTTTTTTCGTGCAAAAAGTTGCTTCATATTTCCTTCTCAGAATTGCAATAAGTCACAGCAGTTTTTTGGGAGTTTGGAATTGTGTAATTGAGGAATTTCGTTTCTTCAAGTTTGAGTCAGTTTGGATCTTGTTACAACAACGACAAGATTCCGTCCTTATGACTACCACTTTCTATGGTAATTTCTCGTTCAGTTGAGTTACTTGAAATGTCACTTGAAATCGGAGCGAAATGGAACAACAACTGGCTTTGCTGGTTTATGGATTCAACTTCTACTTGATCTACTGCCGACAAAGACGTTATGAGTTTTTGCAATATGAAGTTTCAGAGACGAACGTTTGCTGAAAAATATGGATTTTTGGAGTTGTATTTGTGAACTTGTTTTGTAAGTTTTATTTATTATTGAAGTTATTGTGATATCACCTGCAGTGATAATAAGAGGCTTTGGTGCGGGATGAAGTTGGATATTGCTCTCAATCTAGAACCGTGGATCTACAAAAGTAAGATCAGATGCCTAACTGGAAGTTTCAACGCTCTGAACATTCCATATACGTATGCCAGAAAGAGATCTTCTGTGCTACCAGATCTCAGAATGCAAGTGGTCTTACTGCAGCACCTGTGCATAATAAAACTTATAGACTTTCGCGTAGATGTGGAAAGTGTAGGGAGAGCTTTGGTGAGAAAGGCACAAGGGTGGGTAGCTGGTAGCGACACCACAGCAAAAAATACGTGTCTGGCGACATTATCAAAAAAGCGCTCTCCAACAATCTGGCTATTTTTAAGCAAGGAATAGAACCAATCATCGTCGATAGGTATTAGGCGAAGGGAAGTCACAGATGTTACTCTCTATATTAGTCAGATGTGGAGGACATGTAGCTTGGAGATAATGGATTTGATAACAAGGTAAAGATAACCGCAAATCAACTGGGAGAGAATTCCAAAGCAGAGCTGCGACGACAAGGAAGGAACGTTGACCAATTAGGGCGCGAAGAAGGAACGTTAACCAATTATTGTTTCTACGAGATTGCGAAGGCTGCGCAGACTGCTTAAGGTAGCCAGGTTTGTGATGATGAAGAATATCATGAAATAGACGAAGAAACCGAAACTCGCGGTAAGTCACTAAACGAGCAGTCTAAACCCGAGTCAGAATAGGGAGTGATATGATCAAAACGGCGTAATTTGTGGACGAAACATACACAATAACTGAAGGCAATATTGAGCTTACGGCAGCAGGAACAATCAAGAGAAAGGAAAATGGAAAGGTCATGCATTAAATACGAGAGGAGTAGGGCTTTCGCTAAGTTCATACGGAGAGCCCTACTGAGTAGACCACAATGAAGCTTAAGTTTAGACAGTTTCCCGTAGCTTTTACGAAGGGTATAACTGATGTGATCGCAGCAGGTCATACCACTATTCAAGACTACTCCACCATTTCTCACACTATCAACGCAGTCGAGAGGGGCCCCATTTAAAGCAATAGCAATGTCACGGAAGTTACGATGAACAGTGGGAGAATGGGAGAAGAGGATATACATAATGGGATTTCAGAGGATTGAGTTGTAAAGGATTCAAAGAAGACCAGTTAGAAATATGCTGGAGGTCGCGGCTAGCTTCACAATAAATCTATCAAATTAATCTTTTGGTACCGAAACATAAAGTTGCACGTCATCTGCGTACATGTGAATCTTGGAGTCATTAACTACTGAAGAAATATCGTTAATAAAAATACTGAATAGGAGAGGCCCAAGGATGAAGCCTTGAGGGACGCCAGCGTGAAGTTAGGCATTCGAAGAACCATTGGCGCCGAGCACAATTCTCTGAAAAGGGTTAGTTAGAAATCTATGCATCAGGTTGAGGGAAGAACGGGAAAATTTTACTTGGTGAGAAGATTTTTGCAGAAGAAAGGTGTAATTAACACTCTCGAACGCTTTAGACAGCAACAGCAAACATGTTGCCCATCAATGGGCTTACGGATATTGGAAGTGACTTTAAGGAGCGCAGACTCACAGCTATGTTGCTTGCGGAAGCCAGATTTCCATACATTTATTACTTGGAGACGTTCACAATGCTCAAGTATTTCTGACGATATCAGTTTTTCGAGAGCCTTTGCCCAGAAAGGGAGGATACTGATAGGCCGAAAATCCGAAGGGCAAGTAGGGGACGGGAATTTGGGAATTGGCATAATCAAGGCAAGCTTCCGCGCCGAAGGAAACTTAGATATAGTGAGGCAGGCGCAGTGGCGTACCTAGAATTTTTGCCGGCCGGGGCGGTCTCATATTGATATTTCCCGCCCTTTTTAAGTCAATGAAATGGTGGTTTTTATAAATTAATAAACATAAACTAGTTGGGATGATGGGGTGTGACCCCTTCGGTCCACACTTCCCAGTATGATGAACGTTATGCCGTCTACGTCTACTTACTTCTTAGAAATTAGTAATACGTTTAGCACAGTGAGAAATTGATTGATATCAGAACTGGTGACAAATATCTTGAGAGATGCTAGTTCAAATAACTAAAAATCTTGTTGTAAATCCACAAGATTTTTTTAGAGAATTTGTTTTTCCTGAACGTTAGCAGCAAAAAAACATTTCCTTGGTCTGTTCGCTACACTAAAGCAGGTGTACGAATTCGTATTGATCGTGTTGAAACGCCGCTGGTAAACTGGGAAACGAATGACCAGTTGAAAATTCCAAAGCTTTCCGGAGATATTAGCAAACTAATCAATATTAAGTACTTGTCAAACTTAACCAAAAAGAACAACATTTTCGGTAACTATTGGAAATACCAGGATGAACTACAATTTCCTGAAACTGTATGACGTAGAAAACAATTCCCCGTCAAAAAAGTGCTGACCCAAGGTTAAAAAATGTTTTGTTGGAAATCTATCGCTGTGCAGAATCTAAAAAAGATCACTTCGTTTACAACGGCTCTCACTCCATCGAGTTTAATAGATATTAGCAAAACTTATCAATTTAAGATCTTTCTGACACTAGCCGAAGTTTTTTCATTTAAACAAAAAAAAGGTCCAATCGAATGTTATGAAATTTTTTTCAGAGAATTTTTTCGTTAATATTCTTCTTTCGGCACCTCAAAGAAGTCGATATAGTTTTTGGTTCGCGCGGTATTGTGCAGGTACAAAAATTACGAACGTCGTTTAAACAAAAAAAAAACGGCTCGAACGAATTTTATAAAAATCTTTTTGGATCATATTTCCGTTTATACGCTTCGAACGACACCTAAACGAAGTCGTTATCTTTTTGGTTCACGCGATATCGTATAGAAAAAAAATTACCAAATACGTACGCACACACACACGAAAAATACGTTGAAAATTTCGATTTCCGGACCGATTACAATAATTTCCCTATAAACTGGATTTCAATTTTTTTTTGCCTGCCTGTACGTCTGACTGTCTGTGCGTCTGGGCTAATCTCGAAAACAACCAATCCGATCGTGATGGGACACCACTGGAAGATTTCGTGTTTTCTTGGGCATGTTTCAGGCTATTCTTTTACTCGGATCCGACTATCGGATCCGATTATCAATTCCGACTATCATGTCCGACTACCGGATTAGACCGAAAACTCGACTAAGTAACTCTTGATCGTGAAGCCTTCTTCTTTTTGTATCGATTTTCGTGCCTATAGTCCGACTAATATTTACTTAGGCCACTATAGATATTTGAAGATGCAGACGTGTGACCTACCACAGGGCACAGACATCGTCATAATGAGAACCGACTACAAATATAGTCTCTGTGTTATTAGTACATAAAAAATGTGACAACCGGGACATAATACTTCAATAGGACTTTCACAGCATGATTCAATATTTTTTTAGGGATGTTTTAGGTAACCTTGCGCTCCGATCCGACTATCGGATCAGTCCGAAAACTTTTGCTAGTAATAAATAAAACTTGATGTGCAAACTGTCCTAAAGGCTTAAACTGGCAGTCAAATATCTCCTATAAAAAATCAATTTATGCATATGGAAACCTTCTGTAGTTAGGTGCTTCATTTCTGTTGAAATATAGATATTGACGAAGCTAACCACAAGGCACTTTGAATAGTTCCCATTAGCTACCCTGCCTTCTTAAAGATTCAATAATCTTCCGCTCCTCCGAACAGTTATCAAAATAATAAAGGGTGGCGAGCACATCACCCTCTTTTCAAATTGTTATTAATTTCGAAGACTCTAGTTAATTTGATGCATGGAAATTATATGTAATGACTGCAGCGATATTCAATGGATCAAAATTCAGCGATGATCAGGGCATATCGTCAGAACTGAACTTAATCGAGCCCCTTATAAGGTGGTTTACAACAATGAACCCAAGAGCTCCAGCTAAAAGATTTAAAAGCTCGTTGGGAAGATTATGTGGTAAAAGATGTGATACAGGTAAGGCTAGACAACTGAAGGTACATAATCCTACTGGTAAAGGATATTGTGGGTGGTCAAGGCTCTTGATGGATTGTAAAGTGCCAAAGAGAAGAAACGATATAATTTTCTAAAAATCCTACAAGCTACTTATCCAAAACTACACCAATGATAACCTGCTTGCAGTAAATATCAAAAAGTACAATAACTCACACAGAAACATACAATCGCTTCCCAACAACACAGTTAAACAATCGCTGGGAATGACATCGTTTTCATATAATTCTTCAAATGTCTAAAGCCTTTAGGATACGTTTCTCTACTCTCCATTTGGCTATAAATAGTACCGTGACAGTATACGGACTGCCCAGGGCCTATAACTACCCCCTGTACATGGTATGTTTAGTTTTTAAAACTGACATAAATAAGAATTACGAGTAACCCCAGTGAGCAACTATAAAATCCCATATCTTTGCCCCTGGTTCGTCTGGGTGATTTTATACGGTATATACATATACGACATACATACATATATATATAAGTTATATGTAGAAACAACACACAAAATTCCATCTAGCAAAGGATATAATATCCTTTTTGCCCATATACTCATATTCCTGCCTACCAGGAAACCTCCTCGTCTCTGGATTGTCTCACCAGAGTGTGACTCTAACCAACCATAGCCATGGAGTATAAGAGAGTGAGAGTAGAGGTATAGGTCCCCCCTCGTACCGCATGTCTGTAGATTTGTTTGTAAATGCTATATGTAACACCGCATATAATTAATCGCATGATTTACGACACTCGTGTAACTCATTGTGTCCTTAGATCACACATAAATGTCTGAAAGGGTTAATTTATACATCTGAATGGGACCCACCACGTAACATCCTTCTGCGGATGCCTACTGCTCTTCTGGCGCTCTCTCTCTAATTAGCAACGCTGGCACATATATCTCCGCAGAATTTTAAGATGTTGACAACTATGTAAGAGAGACTCTGATATAGACCCAGTAGAGTGTGGTGGAAGAGCGCCAAGATGGAAAGGGCTGTGGAAAGGGTTGGGGTTGGTTGACTGCGGGGTGGGTCGGAGCTGTTCTGTCATGGACCTTTTATCTTCTTGTATAATGTCAGTTAGTACGTCAAGTATGACCTACAAAAAAAAGAACGGTGGGGACATTTTTTTTTGTTAAATTTATTTTTTGCTGGTGTAAGTACAGTGCGGTATCGCTGCATCTTGTTGTCTTATCGCAAACAAAAATTTTTATGAGTAAATACGATAAATCCCAGATTTTTAATTAAAAATGAGCACAAACAAGTCTCCGCTGTCCCAACCGAGATAAATTCGGAGAGCCTCGGAGCTAATAAAATTTCCCCCTGTCTCGGGAGGGGTGTATCTGCTCCAACAACCAAAAAAAGCAACCCCCGAAAGAAAGAAAGAAATTGTCAAATAGATACCCACTTTCTGGCCGGACTTACTCTTACGGATGTCCTCTGAGAGACGAGGGAAATACGCTGACATCACACAGCCAGGCAGGCATAACCCAAACTCTCGAGGCCAAAGTAAACGAACTGTGGTAATCCTTACCTCTGTGCCGTGTCTACCCAGATACCGCCCAAGGAATGAGCTTCGAGGAGCTTTAGATAAAAAAAAATTAAATAAATTCAAAACCAAACAAAAAGCTCCCGAGTCTGGAGATCTAATGAGCCGCCCATCATAAATTCAGGGCGCAGTGATTTCTTTTTATGAGAGAAAAACAACCACGGCCCCCCCTCGACCGACCCCCGTGAAGCCCCCCTTTGGCCTCGTGGATAAGGCGGCTTCGTCGCCGCCGCCGCGAACCAGGCTTTCCATTCAATTCACGAAGTTGGGCGTTACTGGCTTAGACCTAGGCGCCCCGCATCGTCCTTGGCCCACCGGTCCCCCATAAAAGTAAATTAAATCCGCAAACAGAATAATTTTTGGCCACGAGTGTATAGTACCTGGGTGGTGGCGGCGCAGATTTTTAGTGTGTCCCCCACCCCCACCCTGAACGCCGCCGTCGGCGCCCCCTCGAGTCGTCTTTCATTTTCTTGGCTGCGGCTGATATGACTGGGCGGCGGTTTCCTGGTCCCTGAAGCACCTGCTCCTTGGGGTGCCTTCGGGCCATATTTACAACTATCACCTCCGGATCTTGCTTGAATAGGCAGAATCTCCTCGAGAAATGATGGCGCGAATGAGATGAGATCCTCATTACCAGGGCTGGCAAGCCAACAAATTACAGCTCCCCAAATTGAGGTGGATCCGCGGCGGATCTCTCTCATCAGGGCCCCGGCTACGTGGGCCTGTACTGAATATCTCCGCTGGGAGCTGGCGCCTCCGTCTATGGTTTTTGATTAGAAAAATAATTCGCGGCCAACGCCGCAACACGCCCGAGATGAGGTTTACGCGTGGCCATGACTTTTCCACGTTCCGCATCGCACCCCCTTTCCCTCCCTACCCTCCTACCCTCCACCCCTCTTCAACACAGCAGAATTTTTGTGTTAGCTGAAGAATTGTCGGTTGCCACCATAAAGTCCCATTTTTACACCTGAGATGATAGAAGCTGAGCGTCTGAGCGGTGGTGGCTTTGATGTTGGCCACGTTCTTGTTTGAGAAACGGAGCCACACAGCTAATCCCGCGCGGCCCTCCACCAGCTCTACCATAGGGTATCCATATCCGTCCCGGAGACTACTTCTGGCACCTGCGGCACCCGTCCAATGAATGCCAGCCAGCAAACATAAACAGAAGCCCTGTATTAGCTCAACCCGAGCATAATTAGGTGAATTAATTAGTCGAGCACAAATAAAGGTGGATACTTGGATGCTGGATGATGCTCATAAAACGATAATTCCCGAATGATAAAGGCCCCAGAAAAGAGATGAAAAGTTGCCTCCGCTGTGCCGCTGCTCGAGCCACTCGTCGTCGTCGTGCCTTCTAATAAACCGAGAATGCCACCTGAGCGGAGATCCAGGCTTGATTTCTGTTCACCTTTATTTTTTTGGGACATTGGTGGCTCGATTCTGGTGGCTCATCGTGAATGAAGGGAGTTTCATAAAACGTTAACGACTCTCTGGAAATGGAGTTTAATATTCTGATTGGACGTGGACAGGCTCAATATTTCGGTGATTCCTCGACTGACAACAGTTGACTTAGGGCCTTTACGGGGCATTCGTTATCATTCGGTCGAGGAACTTCAGAGGAGCCGAAAGGAATTTATTGTTAGCGTAAAATTGTCATTTTAATTGGAAATAATTAATGCTGTCGAGGAGTGATGGAATAACGAATTGATTACGGTTTTATTGGAGATTAAAGTTTGGTTCTGAGATCTGTGAGAGAGGGATTGTTGTGCAGAGGTTTGAACTTTAGGCAACGTCGTTCTTCGACAAAGTATTGCGTACTACTGTGATCAAACAATGGCAAAACTTTTCCCCATTGAATTGGCGCTGTCTTTTTCAGCTTCAAGTAGAGATTTGATGTGCCGAAAAACTTTACACTTTTCGCGATCAAGCCACGATAGAAATCACTCATTCTGTCTTGAGTCTTTATTGATCGATGGACAGAAGTACCTCTTGTTAACGGGTCGTCTTGCAGCACGAATAGCAGGATGAGAGACTGTGTTCGGAGTTCAACGCAGATTAAGCGTGCCACCAAAAATTAATTAAACATTAATGACTATCTTGGGGATCAACTTTGAAAGTTAAAGGCCCCCATTCACATACAGGCCGCCGGCAGGCCGTGGCCTTTCAGACCAGGTTGGCAGTTAGGGCTCGATTAAGGGCACACTTAAAGGCCCCTTTTTACTTACAGGCCGCCAGCAGGTTGTGCTCTTATGCCAGGTTGGCAGGCATGGCCCGATCAAGGCCATACATTACTCAGTTTGACTGAGCGATAAGGATTTGAGGCATCCGTCTGACACACACAGGCGAAGACAACAGCTTATCGTGTCAGGTTGTTAATTCAAATGCTTAACTTTTTATAGCCTCAACGAAATTTTCAGACTGAATAGATGTTCAGATCTTCAGGCCAGGACTAACGATAAATATCCACTGACATAAAGATTTTTGTCACTTTTCCTGGACTGCAGGCCCCATCCAGTTGTCGGTCGGTGAGTATGTGATTTTACTTGGACTCAAAGCCAGTAACCTTCAGGCCATGGCCTGCCGGCGGCCTCTATAAGAATGGCCTTAACATATTGATAAATTTATTTAATGGGCATTTCCAAATTGTCTGTATGTGGAGTACCGTGGCATCAGTGAAAAAAACATATCGGCACTTTGTTTTTAGATGGAAATAAATTGGGAGAGTTGCAGCATGCTCTCACACATCGGACGCATTGCGAAACCGATGTTCTCAGTACTCTTCCGGCGTCCGGAAAACCGCAAAAACATGCCCTGTCGTAATGACAATTCGATACGAAAAAAGCAGCTCTTTTTGTGGCATCCTGCATAATATTGGCCAGCATTTCGGGCGTCCGCCAATGGTCTTCGGCTTGTTGGCATAAACTTCACTTTTTAAATAACCCCACAGAAAAAAGACTAATGCCGTACTCATAGAAGTTGTTCACCAAACTAGGAATTGTGTTGTCTGAAGGTGTCGAATTACGATAAGTACGCATAGATTTCACAATTGATTCATAGCTAAAATGGTCCTGAATGACGTATCAGAACCGTGTACATATGTATGTCGAATTCAGCTAAACAATGTGGTGGAATACCTTGCTGCAATACCGTTGCTCTTAGACGAGGAGGAAAAGAATAAAAGAGAGAGTGTGTTGATCTCATGTGGACTTTTTGCACTGAACTGTCAGCAGAGCTTTGGCTTGTACACAATAGATTTAATTTGGCCGCAATGTTCACCATATGGGTTTCCCCCTCATTCTTTAAAAAATGGCTTTGGCTCGTTTTGAAGCGAATTTGACGTAGTTTTTTTAAGTTTTGGCTCCTTTTTGGGGTGTCATTCAGAAGACTGGTGCCTTTTTTGCATATCGTACTTCTACAGCCATTTCTCATCACCATTTATGATGTTTTCATGAAAGCGAAGGTGGGTCATAAAAGTGTGTGTCAATCTGTCTGACCAGTCGTACATAAACGCTCAAACTCATACAATTTTCTAAGAACCCTTTCTTCATTTTGTCGATGTTTTCGTCATTCGTAGACAAAGAATGGAACCACATATTCCAAAGTGCTAAACAAGCATCCCAGTGTCTAGGATTCCTCAAAAGGTGCAAATTTCTCCTTCAGCCGTCTGCCAGGGCTATAATCTACAAGTCCTACATTCGTCCCCGTCTTGAATACAACTCGTATATCTGGGCTGGGGCCCCAAGAACCATCTTAGCTTGGCTGGACAAGGTGCAAAACCGCGCCCTCAAACTTATTGGTGACAGCGCCATTTGCTCTTCAATTGACTCATTAAGCCACCGTAGGAATGTTGCAGCTCTAGCAAAATTTTATCGTTTTTTTCATAATGATTGCTCCACTGAAATAAGTAACCTTATGCCTCCACGGCAACATTTTTCCCGCAACACAAGACTTGCCCGCTCGGCTCACCCCCTCAGTTTACAGCCCTTATCTTCGCGCACACTCCGATCTAGAAATTCGTTTATAACAAGAACCACTCGTCTGTGGAACAACCTTCCAATGACAGTATTCCCGAACTCATACAACATCCAAGAGTTCAAACGCAAGGTTCATCGCCACTTTCTGCAACACCCCCTTGACTCCCCCTAACCTATTATGTCCTTCACTCTATCTTTCGAGCTAAGCTTACTACTGGACATTGCACCATGACTTAACCGACATGACGTACTAGTAGTACAAAGGGTGACACCTGAGCTTAGACTATCACATAAAAAAAAAAAAAAAAAAAAAAGAAGGCCAGAACGACGCATATCAACTCGGCCCTCTTTGAATGATATCTACATACTATTCATATACCTGTGTTTCTCACATGCCCCATAAACACCTTTATCGCTGACATTTTATTCAATACATGAAATTTCCTTAGAAACACGAAAACTTAGGGCAAACTCTATTAATTTATTTGTTTTATTGTAAAAGCAGAGAAGCACCTGAAAGTGTGCTTAACAAAATTAACTGCTATGTACTGAGTTTTCATGCAGAGTTAACCCTGGGTTAACTCAGAATAAGCGCCCATGGAAATGCGGATTGATTAAAGTTTCGTTAAATCCACGAACACTCCACGAAACACGTCGGATTAGGTCGATTTTTGCATATGTGTTTGTTTTAGTGCGTTTATTGCACTTTTACCAAAGGAGACACGACCTAAAATTATTAATCTGTCAATTAAACCCAGAACCGTCATGGAAACAGCATCGAGTTGACTTGAGGGAAAAAGTTTTCTGTAAACTCAACGAACACTCTACCCCCACAGTACATTACTGTGTTTCCATGAGCCGAGGTAGAGTTTTCGTTGAGTAAACGGAAACTTAAGTTAACTCGACGCTGTTTCCATGACGGTTCTAGGTTAAAGTGGCAGATAATTAATTTTACATTGCGTCGCTGTTGGTATGAGTGCAGAAAGGATACTGAAACAGACACATGCAAAACCAAGGTTAACCGGACTGGTTTCGTTGAGTTTTCTTAAATTTAACGAAACTTTACTCAGTCCCCATTTCCATGGGGACTTAATCTGAGTAAGCTCAGTGTAAACTCTGCATGGAAACTCAGTAATGGATGCACTGAATGACAGAAAGCGATCAAATTCCGCGAAGTAAATTGGAACAGTGTTGCCACCTTAAAGAAACATTACCAAATTTTTCTTGTCTGTTAAATGACAAATTTTACACACTACATGCGTATTTTAGCTGTTTAGGTTATTCTAGAAATCTCGAAACAACCAAAATCATAATTCTCCTTACATTGCCAGGACCTTCATCCCAAAAAAACCTTTAACTTCTAATTAGACTGCATCCCATAAAAACAGCCATTTTTCTCCAACTTCTTTTTATTTGTTGCTGTTCCTTTTTTTCGGGGGGACCATAACAAACACGCATAAATCAGAAATATTGAAAATTCCGCAGGACGTCCGGTTTGACCATGGAACAACAAAAACCCATAAAAATGCATCATTCGAACATTCGTTAATTTCGAGCGAGTGAATGCAATTCGAATGTTGTCCTAACGCATAAAGCAGCATGCACTGCTGGGGTTTTGACAGTGAAGACAGAAATGCACCGCGACAGCACTCTGGCGGCCACCACCGCCTCCTCCTGCTCCGCCCGTCCAATCCATTCGGCACCGCCAAAAATATCACCGTAGTCGTCGTCGTCCTGGGCAATATATGTCGTTCCTATTGACTTCGCACAGGATAAGCTTTATATGCATTTTGCCATAGAAATTTCATTCGGACGAATCATCTCGACTCCGGCTGCCCGAGAATACCCTGCCCGGTGTGTGATCGGTGTATGTAAGCATTGACAGACGATATATCAATTTTTTCCACGGAAATTTGTCAACGTCACCAGCGATTTCTGTCAGTTTTTCACTGTCGACAGGACTACAGGAGACTGCAAAATTGTTATTTACTGCACTTTTTCACAGGGCCATCAACGGTGCATGTCGTGCATGGTCAGATGAGTCTCATCGATAGAACTGCATCGCATGCGGCAACCAGTGCATACACATAGTGGCTGGTTGGCGCGCTCCTTTCCCGTCAGAGGGTAATTGAAAAAATTCATAAATCGCCAGAAGGGACGAACAATTTTTTTTCCCTGCCAAGCCGAATGGAACACGAGTTGACTTTTGTGGACGCAGATACATTCATCGTGAACGGAACTTGAAGGGTTGAAATGTGTCGCCTTATCTGAATTATGATTTGTTCGCAAACAGGAATAAAGGGTGCTAGCCCATTTTCCCATTATCTTAAGCAGGTTCTGCGCTATATCTTCTCCTGACACAAGCACCATCCAGCATCATCCAGATCGCCCAGCTGAGCGAGCTGAGCTCGAGCAACAAAACGACACTCTGATAAGGCTGAATTGCCCAGGAGACAATAACTCACACTCGCATGGTATTTGTATAATGGGCAATAAATTACCACCAAACAAAGAGGAAAAGAGTCCAACAATGATTCCGTCCTGACGGGAGAAGAACCAACTCTTCGCCACTCTTTTCGGTTTGCTGCTGGGCCCAAAAGGCTGAAATCGAGACCCTCTGGAGCTGGTATACACTCTTTCAAGTTTTTAAGACCATCTTTCGATTCCTTGCAGCCAGCTACGAAAGGTATTGTTCCGCCGAACTGTGGCTCCCTCATCTATACGTCTGCATGCGTCACATTCGGTGCACGCTTGATATGCATGCATTTCTGGCAAGGCGTCCTCCGAACGTCGCACACGAATCGTCCGAATCTCGGCTCTTAATAAATTCCCAACATGCGACAAGATTTATTGCCTCAATAAGGAGGAATCAATCTCCAAGTGCTGAAGGGGCTCCTCTCCATATGCGCGAGCTGCGTTCGTATTTTTCTCTATTTCGGGATTTCAGTGGAATCAGTGAAAGATTTAAGGGTTGAAAATGGCAGGGAGTTTTTGGTTGGTGTTTTTTAATTGATTGAACATGTAAAGATCAGGCTGATGAATGATTGAGGAATTGATTGAATTATGTTTTAAAGGAATCACACTTATCCAAGAGGGGAACATTCTGTTGAGGAGTTTAAAGAGTCTAATTTGGTCAGAAGCTGACTAAGTTTTTAAAATATGGCTTCTTCTATCCTGTTTGTAAATAATCTCAGAAGAGTCCCCAGATGATGGAAAAGGAGATTTCTTCGAAGTATTTGAACGCACAACTTATAGAGATTGCACCCAGTAAGAATTTGGTCGTTGCTGCCATCAAGCTTAGGCCCCTGTGCTGAAAGTCGAGTTAACACGACATGACGTCATTTGAGTTACTGAAAATGACGTTTCAGTCGAATCACGTCTTTCAGTACAGAGGCCTAAGCTTTACTTACCATTTCCACTCTAGGTCCTTGTGCTGAAAGTCGTTATTCGACTGCAACGTCACTTTCTTCAACTTAAACGACTTGTCACGAAATACGACTCGGCTTTCAGCACAGGGCTCTTAGTTTTTACGATATCCTGCAGGACACCTGGGCATCCCTTGATGGCACCACTAGCAAACCTAATAGATGTGTTGATAGAGCAACTCTGAGGACAGTATGAGTGTACTGAGGTGCTCACTCTAACTCGGATCACAATCTTGTTGGTTGATGCCCCGAGTGTTCATTACAGTGAAGATTGGTTTTGTATCGGCGAATCAAACTTGAAACAGTTGCAACGATCTGGGGTGGTAGCACGTAAGTTGTTTCAATCGACCTCTCTATACAAAAATATTGAATTTTTGTATGAAGAGGTCGATTGAAACAACTTAAGTGCTGCCACCCCAGAGTCGCCCTGCAGAAGGCGGGGGTGTAGGGGTGAAATGGCAATTTCAGCTAGGATGGCTTGGGAAGGTCGCAAATGGACCAACATTTATACCACTAGTAGTTAACGGTTATTTAGCCCTACATACGCAACGCAGATTTTTTTTAAATTCTAACCCCTTTTTTATCCCTTTCCGCATCACGATATGGGTCCACAAACGTCGTATTATAAAAAATGATTGAAACTACTTGAACAGCTTATAATACTAGGCGGCAGAAAGTAAGGTCGAAACGTTTTTTCAAGCGCCAGCTCCCCTACTGTTGTTAGTTTTCACTTTAAGAGCCAGACCCCCACATAACTTTACCAGGCCTGAGGCAGCAATATTATTGGGGTCCTTTTAGGCTATATGAAAACAGAACTTTTTGGGGTGTCAATATATTATTGGGGCCTCCTCTGACCCGTGACCCTAGTTCGTCCTATTTACCTCCTAATGTGGCGGGCCTTGTCTAGGTATATATGGGGTCCATAGTCATCTGGCATGGTTTAATGGGTCCATGGCTACGCTACGTTCCCCACTATTGAAGGGGAAGACTTGAGTATATAAAACGCAAAGAATTAAACAGCGATAAGCCTATGTCCTGGAGACCATATAACCATCATTCCTTGAACCTATAACTCCGTTTTTCTTCAACAGGCATATTTCAGGGAAAATTCGGAGGACAGCCGCCTGCACGTGGTAGTAGCTACCATAGTATACTTTTGAGACTATTTGGCTTGATAACCGTCTTGGTAATAAAAGGGGCTTTCAACAAGATCGGCCCCATGTGACCATGTAAGTTGTCCTGCCAGAATTCAAGAGGGACAATAGATTTAGTGCGTGGGTCCTTCGCATTCTGGAAACTAGAATCTCCCACAGAAGCTTAGGTAACAGCAGAATGGTAGAGGCGACCTGTCATGGAACAAGTCAAGGAAGAGTTCTCTAATCGGCGATGTAGCTTATAGGTAAGGTTATGATCCTTTTAATAGCACGCTCCAGGTGATGGAATTTCACATCATACGATAAGAGTGAAAAGACTTGGCATAGCTACAGAAAGCAGAGTGATCTTTTGATGATCATATCGAGTAACACTTACTGTCGCAAATGTGGGGACGAACCGATGAAAGTGAAAACTGAGCATTTTCTATGCAATTGTCCAGCTCTGGCTAGGACCGGACACCGTGAATTTGAAAAGGTTTTCTTAAAGAGGTTTTTGTTTTGAGATTTTTGGTGTACAGTCAAACCGCAACCATTCGCTTGGTCTTTTGTAATACACCCCTCTATCTCATATTTGTAGGCCAGACCGCTTTTCAGCAGTCTGCCTATTCCTTATCGCTAACACTTGATTGTTCAACCTTCCAGCGTTCCCGAGCACATCCCTTCCTTTTGCCTGTTCGGAAGGAGTACCCGAAAGCGAGCTTGGGGAGGTATGTTCGGGTGGGCTCCTCAATTCCAGTCTGGCCTCCTTGCCTTGGCTTTTCAGTAAGTCCAGAGCCTTTAGGCAGAACTGCGGCGGTATGGGTCTGCTTGTTTTCCCACTAGGAGTGTAATCGAGATTCGTCCCTTTTATTATAACTTTTTTCGTTATTCTCGGTTCCTTGCTCCGCCCAATGATAGAAATGCTCCCCCTTGGCTACCCAGGCTCCAGACCGACGTCTTGCCTTTGGTCTGTAGGGAAGGAATTCAAGGGTTCGAGTGTGCTCCATGGAGCTCCCCAATTTCAGTTCGCCCCTCCTTGGCTTGGTCTTCTCTCGATTAATTAGTCCACAAAAGCCCCATGAGTATGGTAAGAAGGGTAAGGTCCATCCTGACAGAGCCCCCATATCAGAATAAGGCAAGGGGTGCACCCGGTACCCAAAGAAGAACGTTAAATGACCGTGCAAAACCAAAACCAGTCTTACAGCAGTCGACACGATAACATTACATCTTGACTTGGTAGGCCTGGTTATACATATTAGCCCATCCTTTGGACGACAGCTTCCAAGTGGCCACCACGAGGAGGTTATGATCGCACTTCCACCATTCCGATACAGTTACAGCACGCGCGTATTTAAATATTGAAATACACTGCATGTTGTTCCCCCTATCTCGTTGGTCTGACCATTCTTAAAGAGGTTAATCTATTTAGGGCTGGGTCTTAAGTCACTCTAAGAGTAGTGCTATACTTTTGCGATAAGGTTTTCCAGGGCTAAGGCTACAAAACGATGTCGCGTACCGCCTTTTCTTATCCTTTTTTTGGTATCCAATGAGAAAATTTCAAAGCTAAAGACCACATTACTCCTCTGGATTCGAACCCACGATATCTAGAATGACAACTGGACACCTTCTCTACCAAAGCACTAAAACTTCCTTTTTTGAACTTCATTCACACATTTTCTTGGGCTGCTTCTAGAATTTATCCTATGCATTTATGCATGTATCTCGATCAATCGCCAAAGTGAAGCTGCCTGGAATCCGTTTAGTACATAGATGGGGGACCATTTACGATTACGCATGATTCCTGCCAACCGTAGAATATCGAAAATGGACCCACAAAAAGGGTCCGATTCGGCATCTCGAAACGGTTCATATGCTCTCAGGAAATGACAGGAAAAAGGGTTGGGTATTGCTTCAAGAAGGAATGTTTTGTACGTGGGAAAAAATTTAAAGACGAGGGATCATGCCACGGAGTAGATTTGAACCACGGACCTCTGGGATGGAAGTCGGAAGCCTTGACTCTTAAGTAATGTTTCTGTTATCCTAAACTATACTTTATCAGCAGGCTCGTTGCTTTCATCAATATAAAAGTGCAGATAATTGTAGATTTAATCTATGAAAGACTTCTTTGAGGACTATCGGTTGTAGGTTCATTAAAGGCTAGTTATGTAAAATGGCAAAACTTTATCCTTAACCGCTACGCTAAGCTATGCTGTGTTTGTTTAAACCCCCCCAAAAGGTGCACACACCCCCTTAAAATTCCATTATATACGATTAGTACATTATTTATAGAGTCAGACATGAACGATGCAGCTTGAATGCAGCTAATTCCTAATTACCCAGACTTGCAGAAAGCCATTAACTCATTTCTTCATGATTAATTTGGCGCATATCCATAAGAGTAAAATTTTCCAAATTTCGTACGCGATACGAAGCTAAGCGTTAACGCGGTACCATAAACATGACAAATAGTCTCCGAATGCATAAAGCTGCGCCGAGAATAACCAAATAACATCAAAATATGCTAAAATTTATCCCCTGCAGCCCCCCCCCTACTCCGAAAATTCACCCTATACACACACCTAGGATCTAGGGGGATACTATAGTGGCCTCCCAAAAATGGCATCCTATTCAGTGCCCACCGGTGGGCCCTATAGTGTATAGTGGCCAACGGAGGACCAGCTTTGAGATGAGTGATGCCTACCTAGCTGGGAACAGCATATACATCAAACCCCCTAAAAACTACCCCCCCCCCGTCGATGGGAATCCAAGCCAAGTCAAGGGGTGTTGAGTTTTAGTTGGGGCCTCATATTATAATAATTTCGCAAATTGTACATTCATTCATTCGGGATTTATGCGCCTGTGTATGTGTAGTGGATGTATGTGAGTATGAATATCTGTTTTCGGGGCAATAAATCTATAGACGGGTTCTGGGCGATATTTTCTCACTGCTAGTGAAATAGTGAACGAGTGAAAAAGAGAGGAGAGAGCCATTAGGACTACAGAGCACTCCTTGATTTACCACGAACATAAAAATGATTTATCAGTGACATTAAAATAATGCACACATACTAGTGTGTATATACATACATATATACAAACATCAGGATGGCAGTGGTATAAACTCTCGAGGAACAGTAACACGCGCTCATACCGAAACAAAATCCTGATGAGCCTCCACCATATACGGGAGGTGGCAAAAGGCTACTGCCATGCAACAAGGACGAGAATGCAGAAACGACGACGGTAGCTGCTGGTGGTGGGGGGTGGTTCACACTCTTTCAATTTTTGTTGGTGCAGCGCGAGAAATTAACCCACACACTGGCAATTTTTAGGACTCGACCCCCGTTCCCTAGAGGATCCGCATTATGAAATGAACCACCATCCACCCTCTCGCTAGTATCCTGTGCTCCATACAAGCCCCGTGAGGACTAGAAGTCGAAGCATCTTCTTTCCCCAGAAAAACTTTTCGTCCTGCCAATTCCCCGGCTATGTTTTTTTTCTTTCGTTTTTATCCTTTTCCGTGGTGTCGGAGGGGGAAAGTAATGATTTATCGGGGCTTAATTTTCTGTTAAGGCAATTCCTCATATGTGTGTGATCCTTGTTCTTCGGGGACACATTACCCTTCCGCGCCGCCATCCTCGGGCACGATTTCGGGTGGATGTGACGCTGATGTCCTTAAACTGCAGACCTGAATTCCTGGAGCTGAGATGTTGTATAGCTGTAGCTGGAGCGCTGCCGCTGTTTGGCGCGGAGGCGCCCCGCCGAGGAATGGGGCTGCTTATGCTCCCGCTCGTGATCTATGGCCGCTGATGTATGCCTGCTGTCTTGCAGTTTTCTTTTATATTTCTTCCTCCGATTTTCCACTTCCTGCGGAACCTGAATGCTTGGGAGAAGAATATTGGCAAAAAAGGCGAACGCGCGGGGCCCGAGGTGTACACCCTGGAACCTCTGAACCCTGACGAGTGACTGCTCCTCTAACACACAGCACCAGCGGAGTGGGGCCCTGAGGAGGTGAAATTTCCAGAATTTATGATTGTTTTTGAGAATCGACGATTTATGATCTTAATGGGCATCAGCTGTCTTATTTATGTTTATGCGATTCTGGTCTTGCAGCGCACACCAACATATGCCTCCGAGTCACCCCATCGCCATCGTTGTCGGCTCCTTAACTCTTATATGTGAAATTTTGGCTCAGAGCCTCTTCATACATACATACTCGTATATATAGCAACTCCGAGAGGCACTAGAATGGATGGAAAACGCGCCCCGGGGCTGAAGGAATGACGTTCGATAAGAGATCTCCTCACAGCTCGACAAGACCCCATTTTCTTAGATTTATGGGACAGCAGCGACAAGGATGAATGGCAGGATGGAATGATCTTGAATATGAGCAGAGAGAGAGTGAGAGAGTTATGACCATTTGGACAATGGCTAAAAGGAGAATTCAATCGGAAAAATTTTATTGGGTTTTCTTTGATAGAATCTTAAGCGATAACATAGAGCAGTGCTGGGCATTCCTATGCCCGCGGGCAAATGAGCTTTAAAGCTCTGAATATGTATACGAAGTCGAATGACTCGAATATGCACAAAAAAGCATATCAGTCTTAATTAAGACTTCATGCGAGTGGGAGCGTATTTTGAGCGACTTTGTGCTCATACTGGATACACTGTTAAAGCAGTAATTTATTTTCAAATTGTCAATTTGTGAAAATTAAAAACAACTACTTAATATATGAGACTTAAATTATATTTCTTATTATATGTTGCAATAAATTTAAAAATATGCAAATTTTCTAAACTCGATAACCGTGTGAAGCTTTCGAAAGCTTTTGATAGCTTTAACACAAATGCATTTCTTTAGCTGTGTAGGTTTGCCCGCCACTGACATAGAGCCTTCAAAATAATAGATGTGTTTGCAGCATACATCTTTGACACGTTCAGGACATAAATTTTAACTTCTCTTCCTTTTTTTTTAATTTTACACCTGAGAGTTTACAAGTTTACATTAAAAAGAAGTGACTTTATTCCGAATTTACCCAGAAAAAAATCTCCCAAATCCTTTTGCTTTAGAATTTTGAAGCAAAAATCCAACAAAATTGGACTTTACATTTTGTCGACACCAATTTTCTTCGTTTTTGTTCAAAGAAATCACGAATTTTTATTTTTAATTTTTTGATAAGACTCATTACACAAAATTACATACATACGTGATTCCGCATAGATCTGTTAAAAGAAAATTTGTCGACAAAGTGTAAAATTCAATTATCATAAAAATTCTTATCTTTTAAACTTTGCTTTAATGTGATTTTTTTTCAAAGAGACAAGATGACACAATAAGTGATCTTGTTGAAGATCATTTTCAACGATCTTTCGCTTCACGATCAAAGTAAAGTTATCGCTCGTTTGGGTTTCACATATTTTTCGATAAAGTGTAAAAGATAATCTACATAATAAAAGCGAAATATGGGGTGCGCCAAAACAATTGGGAATTTTTCGCGCATTTAACATTAACATTTTTGTATGGATAAAATTCAAGCGCATGTGGGTTTTAATTTCCCCTTCGAAATTCGGCCACAGGCAACGACACTCGACCATCTAAGCAGAAGAGTCGCAGTGAAACTGATTGAATTATGATTGAGAAGCGGGTGAATTGGGTTTTTAAACGAACGGATTGACACTTTTCTTTTCGAATGTACTTTCATGGTGGAATTTAAGACTCTCATTGCCCATGGAAAAGGCGAGTTTGAGATTCTCAATTGTTTTGGCGCACGCCATACTAATTGATTATGGGTACAGCGAGGCGCAGCTATGTATTATTAAAAAAATTTAATTTTTAATATTGAAATGAATCCTGGGCCTTTTACATTCGGCACTGGGGCTAAGATCGAATGGCATCTAGGAGATATGTTCTTCAACGGGAGCTGTACAATTGCTATTGAAGAGCTCTTAGAAACTATGCTAAGATTTCACAGTTTAATCTCTCCCATTCGTAATCATTAAAGATGGTCTATTCTAAATTGATCTTGATTCAGGTAAACGCGCTTTTCCCAAGGAGGCACCATTCCTCAAAATTGGAGAACCGTTGGAAAACAGTGTGTATCCCTTTGAATTTTGGGCGATCTTGCCCTTTGTAGGCGGGAGATTTTTAGGATTTCTAGCACAGTTAATTAAATTTCACCTCGGAATTCTCTCGGAATATTTTCCGAGATAATGGAAATTTTAGGCCCCTTCTTTGGGGGGACTTATAAAATAGCTAATATCTATCGAAGCCGTTGGAATTCTTTGGAATTTATCTGCCTTCAGGTGATTGGCAAAGGCAAGTGTGGATGGTAGATAGATAGGTAGAAGCGGTAGAAGGCGTACGTTGGGACACATTTGACGAGAAGTTCTGCCGTTTTGTAGCCGCAGTTGTGAAAATCTTTTGCGTGAAAAGAAGCAGTAAACTAGGAGAGCTTTTTGATTCATCCCGTCATATTTAAGTATCGGGCCAAATCTAGTATTTTGAGTTTCAAAACATTTCCCAAATCCTTGCAGAAGAGGTTTCCAAAAACACGGTGTCAGATATTGGCCAGAGCCGAACATCCACAGAGAAAGTGTTCGGCTTTATGACTGGCCTTTTTCTCTCCGCAGCTACGGCAATGGGTGTTATAGGGAATTCTTAATATGGCTGCTTGGATCCTTGTCTGGTAATCTCCAAGAGGTCTCGCGATCTCTGGTCGTAAGGCAAAGTCTTCCTAGCCTTGGCGCATGATGATAAGCTGCACTGCCCCATCTGGAGTCAGCTACTGAGAAAAAGTGCTCACGCAGATTGTCCCCACTCTGGCAAATTCGTCCAGCCTTTTCGTTGCCTTCGAGATTGCGGTGACCTGATACCCACTGGAGAGTAACTTCCCAGCCAAGGGAAAGAGGCCCTTCTTGTAGTAATCGATCTGCTTAGAAGTTATAAGAGCCGAGGCTGATCCTTGCCCGGTTGGAAATTTTCATATCTCTGGTCGAGATCCAGCTATTGAGATCTTTGCCGAAATTAAATTTTCCGACCATGTAGTCGGTGAACTCTAATAACATTTTCTGTGATAGACAGCAGACAGTAAATTACTGTGCACGTAGTGACCCCCATACCCTCTACGGTTGACCGGAGTGGTCTACCTGTACAGGCATGCCTGCGCAGGTAGACCGTAGACCTGTGCAGTTTTTTTAACAGGCAGGCGACTGGAGCAAATTCGAAAATCCGTTCTTTCAGTGACACTGTACACATCCATAAACGCTACCCGCAAACCTGCACAGGTCGTTCTCTAGTATACCGAAGCGTGTATGGCTAAAGTCTTTTAGACCCAGATTTCGCTTCATGCAGCGGAAGGGAAACCTGATGCCTGATGTATACATAAATCAAGTCGCAGTAGATCGTTGAGCGCTTCCGTCGGGATTGAAAACATGGTGCCGTTATCCTCAGGCAGACTATTCTTTGGACTTGGCCCAGTCTGGATCTGCTATACTAGTATTCTTGGGCTAGAGTGGGACACCGTATGTGGAAGACTTGTCTATATTGGTTTTCCGTGTTCTTTTTCTTTATCTAACCAACTCAGTTTTGGGGCCTGAATAAGACCCAAGTACTTAGCTGACTGCGGTAGGCATGATGTACACTATATTGTCACGCACGAATCGCAGAACGTTAACCTATTGTAGCACCAAATTAATTCTGAACGCCTTAACTAGTTTTCATGCCGTTGTCAATTAATGGTGCAATATATAGCAGTAAAATTTGTTCCACAGTTTGATTAGGTTTAAGGTTATAGTGAGTCAAGGCGATATTGAATGAGATTGCAATGAATCCTGGGAATACTGACTGCGAAAGATATTCAACAGCGGAGTTGTTCGGTTTAGAAAAAAATTCCCAGTCTAAATCATATATGAAAAGTGAGACTGTACGCAAAGGAAATAAGCCGTTCGGGCTAATCTGGTGTTGCGAGTGAAACATAAAAGTGGAGGCAGGAGAGCGTTTATTTCGGTCAAGCAGCCGGTATGATCCCGAGTAAAAATGTGCCATGCTCTCATTTGTGCGCTACGCGTGCTAGTTGCGGCCGTTGTGCAGGCTAGTGCGTGTCTGCTGCAAGCTAGGTGCGGGCGAGTTTCATTTTTACTCACCGATAGAATTTTGTGAAGGCTGCTACATTCCTATGGTGGCTCGAAGGATTGATCGTGGAGCAAACTGTGTTGCCTATGATAATTTTGAAGACCCTTTTTGCACTTTATCTAGCATGGCTAGGGTACTTTTCGTACCCTCGCTTTAATAATTGAGTTATAGTGGAGTTGAGACCAATTGTATGCTCCAGGGCCGATGATGGCTGTAGGAGAAATTGGCATCTCTAAAGAAATCACTGGCAGTGGGCTGGAGTGGCAGCACAGAAATCATTTCGAGTTTTCCTCTGATTTTTTTACATCTGCGCTGCCACCCCTCCTCTTTTTTCGATTTGGTATGTTTGGTTATTCAATCGCAGTACATCTGGTACCACCTTTTTCGGCTTATTAGCACAATTTATTTGTTTCAGGGGGCATAATAGGCCAAGGAGGGTGTCTTCCGACGTTTTGCGTAATCGAAACCCTGTTACAGATTTTTTTTGTTTTGATTTTTGTATGTATTTTTGCCCACGGATGTAGGCTTGGTGCAAACTTCGCTTAGCTGTAAATTTCTACAACACGCAGTAGCTTAAACTGAAGGTTCATCGCCGGCTGGCTGCTTCAGCACTCGTACATGACTCCAAAGCTTGGACCTTCATATAAAAAAGATATTCTTAGTTACGGCTGCCTTGTTGTTCGGACAGTTCGGAGGATCAGTGTTTCGTTGATCGATGCGGCTTTATCTTGGTATAAGGTGGCACTGTGCATACAATAGGCCCAAGTGATGACACCTCTTTTAGAAGAAAGAACACGAATCTTAAAAACATACAACTTGAAGAAACCAGCAAAATCTGCTCATAGTCAAGTAAAACAGCCTCTAAATACATATGTGTGTAACTCTGTATGTGGATTAGGACAATTTAAATAAAACACAAACCATTTAAATTTTTAACATACATTATTTATTTTTGAGCTGCATTTTTCATGTTTTCATTTGCAAAGAGATTTTTTTTAAATACATACTTTCCTTTTTTTCTATACACTAAAACATAAGTTTAAAAATCAAAAAAACAAAACAAAACAAATAATACTTACACTTAAAAGTCTATACATGGCTACAAGTTTGGACAACTAAATTGTAAAATATAAAACAATTAAAATTTTAACATTATAAAAAAGGACAGAATAAAAAAGGACATTTGGAAATAATTTATTGTTTTATATTTATGAAAATTTTTAAAAATAATTTTTGATTTAACTAAAATAAAATTTTCTGTATTTTTTAGTTTTTATTTTTTGTTAAAATTTTTATGAGTGTTTTTTTTCATCATTTAAGGATTTTACATTATTAACTTGTTTTTTTGTGTCTCTTAGTTTGAAATATTTTTTTATTTTATTTTTTAACACGTTTTTTAAAAAGTGTTTTACAGCTTGGCGTATACATTTTTTGTCACTTTAGTTTTTTCCCATTGGTTTTTTTTTGTTTTTTAAATTGCATTTTTTTTTTATCATAATTTTAAATTTAAAATTCTATATGCATACTGTATACATGTTTAGGTTTTTTTGTTTTTCGTATATGTTTTAATCGTTTTTTTTTTATTTATTAATTTTTATAATTAAGAATTTTTTTTGTTGCTTAATATTTTCAAGTATATTACAAGGACTTAAGCATAGGGATTTCATTTTTTTTAGTATATTCAAGTAGTATACCTAGGTTTCAATTTGTTAAAAACTTTTTTTTATGTATATATATATATTTATATTTATATATTATTCCTTTAAACTAGAGATTTTTGTTTTAATTAAGGGTTTTTGTTTAAGGAGACTCTTAAAAATTATGTTTTTTTTTGTTATTTTTTTTTAACTTTTTATAAATAATAATAATAGTGTCCCATTTCGTATGTTTTTTTTTGTTAATTTATATTTAATTTTTTTGTTTTTATTTGCAATTATATTTTAACAATACTTTTTTTATTTCATTCTTAACTAAGTCTTTACATGGTATATTTTCAGAATCAGAGATTTTCTTTTTTTTGTTTTTTAAGTTTATTTCACTCTTTTTTTTAATAAAGTTAGGATTTTTAAGTTTTATTTATTTTTTTTGTTTTATTATTTTATTTTAATTCATTTTTTTTGATATTATTTTGGAAGAATTTGAAAAAATAAATTTAGGTGGTTATAAGTGAATTTTCATTTCATGTTTTTATACAGTTTTTTTTGTTATATCTTCTTTTAGTATGGAAGTACAGGGGATGTTTAGTAAATATTATTTTTTTTTAATATTTATTTTTTAATTTATTTATTTTACTATATATTTTCTTTAAAAGGTATATTTTTTTTCTTTTCTTTCTTGTTAGCTATAATGTATTTTACTACAAGTAAAGAACTGGTGTTTTAGCAGCTAAATTGTTTTTTTTGAGGTTTTCGTGAGTACGTATACGTTTTATTTATTTTTTTGTAAAGTTCTTTTTTTATTTTTTTTATTTTTTTAAAACTGAAAATAATAATAAAAAAATGAAGCAAAAGATAATCAAAGTAAAATTAATAGAATTATTTGAAAATTTCTGAATAAAAATACTTCTGGTAGTTATTATAGTGTCGTGGTCTGCCTTTGGACGTGTTGTATACAATATCCTGCTGATTTTTCAGTATTAGGAAAAAACTTAATGTTGAAAGAATTGCTGGTTGTGTAGCCATTACCGACCTTCAAAATAACCTTACCATTAAATTGATCTACGATGATGAATCAGAAAACGCAGACGAACTGCTTTAAGTCTAAATTGAACAACTCCACAAATTGAGAAAATAAACTATTAATTTGAATATCCTTTAAAATATTGTATTGGTTATATCTCGCAAAAAAAATTAGACATTCCAATTTTGTCATTTTTGGGTACTTGGTGGTTCCGTCCCCTATCTAAGTACTAAACGCACCCATTTCTGCTTGACTTTGGCGATCGAATGGTAACTGGTCTATTCAGTATACAAATGGCACCCTCGGGTAGAACGGTACTAGACATCATTTTTTGTTAAATTTAAGTCCACGTCATTACGTCTTTAGGGCAGTTTGTGTGGATGTAGAAAAAGGGCTCTTCTTTATGGATGGTTAATACTTCTTCGACTATAATTGGAGAACGTCAGATGATACAAATATTTCTGAATTTCGGAAAGAACAACTTTTTTGGGAAGCAAGTGTTATAGATAGAGTTCAGCTTCAGGAATTCTTTCTTCATTTTCCGAAGGTAATCTATTCTTGCAATCTCAGAGCACTCGAACCTAGAGCTTGGTCGCTTGCCTTAGCCTGCTATATTGAATTGAATGACCACGAAAATGTCAATCGCATTAACACACCAGACTAAACCTGGGTAGCACCTTGGGCACCCTAGCTATTGTCTTTAAAGTAGATATGCCTGATATGCTGGGATGAATCTATGAATATTTAAGAAGGTCTTACGCCAAAAGGCGAGTTTTCACCCAAACAGCTATCAGAGTTAGAAAAACTTGTTGAACCAAATCTGAATTAGTTTTGGGACTCCCAACACACTCTGGAAGCCGATGGACGAACTACGAGTGTCCAATGTCAAGCGTACAGCGTTAGTGTTTGGATACGTTTGAGCTGTTGCCGATATTGAATCAAACGTTGGTAGTCAATATTCGCTTGAACGTTCGCCGCATCGTGTAGAGCCGGCTTTGAGTCATACTCCACCACAGGCTTTTTGTTAATTTTTGTCTCCATGATTTTGAAACGAATAGAAATAATCGTTTTTGGGCTTTTTGGTAGTGAACAGACTTGCTCGAGTCACACTTTTGTCAGTATGGACTGGCTAGTTTCGAATAGTATCAATTAACTGTTAAGGTGTATGATAGTGCCAAAAGTGTTGTTCATATTTTAAGGACAATAGGAGTCACGCTTTTACAGATACCTCTGCCCTTCACGAACCCCGAGGAAAACTGTGTCCATTCAGGTGGTCGTATGCTCTGGACGGGATGACATCAGCGTCCATTGCAGGCGGCCAAAATAAAAAGCGGTTAAATCGAATAGGGATAAGTGCACAACATTCAAGTTTCGCAATATCAAGGTAACCTGTTTCGTCTCCAAGACCAAGAAGCCTTAAGCCCAGAATTGCGCTCCAGACCAAAATCCCTCCTCTATCACAACGAGCGCCAGAAAAGGGTTTCGAATTGAGATTCCAGCAAAAATCGCCCCACGATTTTGTTTAGGTATTCTGAGCCTTTTATTCTGAATTGATAAGCATTATATTTATCAGCACTCAAAAATCACTCTGAATACCTGAAAAAATATTGAAACGATTATGGTTTGGAACCCAATTTTTAACATTTTCTTTATTTGGAGGCAGCCATATACCAATAAGAAGTGGAAAGCATTCGTCTTCGACATCCTCCACAATACTTCCAAAAGCACAATATACTTGGCAGGTACTGTCCTTGACCATCAACATTTTGCGTATCACCAATATTTTTTTGATCCCGTACTAAGCTTACTGCTAGACATTGCACCATGACGTGACAAATGACATGACGGACTAGTAGTACAAAGGGTGACTCCTGAGCTTAGCACTGTCACATAAAAAAAAACAACGCCAGGTCAAACACTGTAGACATAGAGCTTGAGATTCAATACCTTTACCTTGCGATGTCGGTAGAGTTTTGGTTGTCATCTGGAATTATCTGGTTTTTTCACGGGCACAATATTTTTGAGGAATACATCCAATTTTATCGCTAAAGAGACTTTGGTCGTGAGAGTCTATCTATAGAATTGTATTCTAACCGGCCGACAATCCGAAACCGATTGGCAAGAAATACTTTATATATAGGTCTTCGGGTATGGCGATTGATCGGAGTTGATCTACGGGTAGTCGCCGTACAATTTTGTTGAAAAAAAAACAGATTTTTCGCGAAGGACGCGGTTCTCTGAACTTACATAGAAGTAACTTCTGCTGTCTCGATTCCAAAAAGTCAACCAATAATTCAATAATAAAATGTTCATCACTTTTACTTCTTGAGCTGTGGTACATGAAAATTTACCTAATGTTCAACGTGCTTGATCTTTCAAAATACAACAATTCATTCGGAGTGACACTTTTCTTTCCGAATGTACTATTGTGGTGGGATTTGAGACTCTAACTGCCCATAAACAAAAAAACGATTTTGAGATTTCCAATTGTTTTCGCGCACGCCATACTATAGGCCTTTGGGTGAAGCGAGGAACTCAGTGCTTCCAGCTATTTTTTTCATAAGGAACATCGAAATCAAAAATTGTATTACGTTTTCAGCAGACCTTCCACTAGTTTGTTACAAAATGTCGTATAGCTAAAAACAATTAAAAAAATCTGAAAATAAAAAGGAAATCATAAACCAAAAAAAGGAAATCTTACAACAAAAAAATAAAAACACTGATAAATTTTGGCACAATATTTTTTTCATCATCATCATAAATAAACAAAAAAAATTTATTTTTTAAAAAAATAATATAACCACAGTTTTTTGTTTCACATAAAATAATATTATTCAGATTCTCATTTTTCATTTTTTTTAAAAACTAACTTAAAAAGAAGAACAAAAATTATTGTTTTTAAAAAAAGGAAAAAAAAACAAAGAATAAAAATAATAAAATTAATAAAAAAATTATTTTCATTAAATTACATATACATACAAGAAAAATTAAAACTTAAATAAAAATATTTTCCTTTTTTTTTGTATAACAAAATATTTCATAACAAAATTTTATTTTTATTTTTTTTAAATACTTATTGTTTTAAACAAATTATTAATTTTTTTCACTATTCCGTTTTTTACAATAAATTTTATTTTTTCACTGTTTTTTGTGTGTTTGTTTTGCATTTTTAATATTTTCCCTTTAAAAATTTTCTAAATTTCATTTTTTTTGTTTTTTGTTTTTTACGTATACCATAAGAGAAGGGTTTTATTAAATTTATTTATTTTTTTTATTTCTCCGAAAAAAGTTGTTAATATATTTCATTTTTTTTGTTTCTATACATCATTTAAAAAATTAAAAAATAAAAACAATGAAGAAATGATAATCATATAATATTTAAAAATATACTATTTATTTATAATGTATATGCACTGGGAATTGGTATTTAAAAATTTATTTTTTTTCTTATTTTTTTGTTTATTTTCATATTTACTTCCTAAATTTGCAATTTTTTTTCGTTTTATAATTAAAACTTTTCATTTTTTTTATAATTTATTTAAATTTTTATTTATAAATATTTTTAAAAAATATTTTTTTGTTTTTTCTTTTAATTTGCGTTTTTTTATTTTACAATTATTTATTAATTTATTTTTTTTGCAATAGATAATAATAATAATATAATAATAATTTTTTTCTTCTTGTTCGAGTCGTATAACGTTTTTTTGATGTTTTGTTTTTGTTTTTTTTTTATTAATTTTATTATTTTTTTCTTTAAATGTTTTTTTTTAAATATTAAATATTTTAGTTAAGTATACTTACAAATTGCATTTTTTTTCTTTTTGCCTTAAGGTTTTTGTTTGTTTATTGATTTTATTCATAAATATATTTTTTAAGTAGATTCTTGCTTTTTTTAATAGTTTTTTTTGTTTTTTTTTGTTTTTAATTTTTACTTATAATTTATATGTATTCTTTTTGTTTTTACAAAATACTTTTTTATTTATTTTATTTCTAGGTCGTTTTATAATTTTTTTTTGTTTTTTTTTCTTTAACTGTTAAACTGAAAAGATTTTGTGGATGTATTTGTTATTAATATTTTTGTTTGGTTTGAGAGTGGCGTGGAAAGAGTTTGGGCTTTGGTGATGTTTTGTTTTGTAGAATTATTTAGTGTTTTTTTACGATAATATTTTTGTTTTTTATAGAAGATGAACTTTACTGGGAGTATGTCTTGAATCTGTAGCGTATTTGAACGATACGTTTGGGAGGTTCATATGATTGAATTATTTGTTGTAAGTGGGCAGCGATCTGACCACCTCTTAACGCCCTTTCCTTTTTATATATAATATTCAGGACGAATAATACGATAATCTACGATATAAAATAATAGAATTAATCCGGATCAATGAAAACGACAAACCAAAGCTATGATTTTAAGATTCCCAATTGTTTTGGCGCACGCCATACCATTGCCTTATGAGTGCAGCGGCTTCCAGCTAGCAAAATATAATGTAGAAGTGCTTTTTTTGTTCAAACGGATGAATTTAATTTTCAAAAAGGTGAATTTTATTTGTAAAAGGGTGAATTTAATGTGAAAAAACCCAGTCCCAGATCATTAGGAAATATAATCAACCTGAATTAGCTAGACATCTACACCAAAAATAATTGATTAAATTAAGGTATTCAGTACCTATTGCAAAATTGGCCGAGATGAATATATCAAAACAAGTAATATTCAGGTATGTACTAGATGATAAACCAGTAGGTAGACCGAGAAAGAGATAGAAAGACTCAGTAACAGTAAAAGTGGGTATAATCCCAACAAACCGTAGGTGGAAGTAAGCCGATAGAAATCGTACCAACTGGAGGAAATCTTTAGTGTAGACCAAGGCTTGTTATGTGGGCTTATCGTCATAGGAACAAAAATAATGAACAAAAAGTCAACCAGGAGGCAAAAGTGATAAACTTTTCTAAAAATATTTATAACAGATTGAAACCCAAATAGGGAGCATGTAAAGCATGTTCGTGGAACCATCGACGCGACAGTTTCTGGGTCTTGCGGAGCTTTAAAAAGTATTGAAATTGTTGAATTTTGGTTTTATTTTAAAGAAATATCAAGTCGTTCATTGATATATTTACTCCAAAGGAAGAAAACATTTCTGAAAGGGTAAATTCTTCATAAGGTTTTTGGGAAATAGAATCGTAACGAAAGCCTGAACGTGCCGTACGTGAAGTGCCGTACGGTATGAAAACTGGAAGAAATTTAGCTTAGTTACGATATTTTTACGGATAACCCTATAAGAAATTGTAAAGAGACAAATATAAATGGAAATTGCTTGAGGACTGACTGCTGCTTACAGATTATTACGTTTTGTGCCCTTTTTACGGCCCGGTACGTAACATGCCTGAATTTAACGAACATTGCTCAAGTTGATCCCACAAATTTAGGTCAATGCCATATGAACACTCATGTTCGTAAACTTTAGGCTATGGTACTATGAAACTCTCAAGCTCTGAAACTTTCGTGCGACACAGAAAAAAGCATACATACAAATTTCTATGCGATAAAACAATTGACAATAGGGTATCATGCCACAAGATTGAAAATACGGTACAAAACCAACAGCTTCGGCTATAGAAGAAACAAGCCAGAAAGATGACTTATCATTTTCTCTGCAGTTGTTTGGCTTTTGGCTAGAATCAGAGATTGTGCATTTATTTATTCCACCAACCACACTGGTCCTCCGAGAACGCCTACCAAGAGTAGAAGTCCAGGGAGACCATCTTTCGCAATACAGAAAGTGAACACTTAAATAAAGGCCTCGCGCTTGTTTCTTGCTCGATTCTCCTTTTAAAAATTGGTCATACACTTGGCTTCCGATAAGGATATTCCTCAGAGCGAGGTCAAATCTTAGGTCTTGTGGTGCGTTGTCGTCGACTAATAGAGCAATTCGGTGACCAAGTTCAGAAGCAATTTGCTGCCTAGGGCTGTGCAGGCGATTTCATCGTAGTAACCATGGCGAAACATGACCAGGACGCACCACGTCAACGCGCATGCACAAAAGCACTTGATTTGGCCTTCACTTGGATGGTTGGCGGAGATATTGACAGAAATGATTCCTGGAAACTTCTCGCAATAAGCTAAAAATTTAGGGATCGACATTGCATGTCATGTAACCTCACAACGTCCGATTTTTTAAAGCCTAAAAGTGATTTTTGATAACTTGAAATGGGTTAATCGGGTCAACATTTTTATAAGAACTAAAGTTATAGAAAATTTCATTGTCAACATTTTGGAATTGCATTTTCAAAATTTTGGGCACGGTGTTGTACGACCTATAGAGATCGAGATACAAGAAAAAAACCCGCAAAAACGCGGTATCTCTGGGGACACGTTTTTTTTGTGATTTCGAAATTGTTTTCTTAAAAAATCCCAAGGAAACTGTGGACCGATTTTCAGCTATTTTGGAATTTTGCCTCCTTTCGTGGATTTTATTTGCTCATTTCCTCGGGCTATAAAACATGGAGATGGACATATTCGAGTTAACATTACTATGAATAATTGGAGAAATTAGAGCTTTGAGCGCTCCCTTATAAGTTTATTGAACCTGACTTCAAAATTAGCAGCTCGAACCTTCACATGTGTCATTGTATGTACAAACATCCTATAGCTAAGAGTTCATTCGAATTTCCTTAAACGCGGTGAGGTTTTGGATGGATGGATCACTTTTATTTTTCTTCTTTAACAGCTTTACAACCGGAATCCGATCTTGGCCTTTTGTAAATATTCAAGATTCTGAGCCGATGTCATCCAGTTTGGCATCTCTAAGCTGAGGATCTTAATGTTTTTTATTAACTTCCCAGTATAGGAAGTTATTGTAATCGGTCCGAAAATCGAAATCGAAATTTTCGACATATTTTCATCTTTCAAGGTCCCAGGAGCATTTTAAGCATAAAATTGGGAGGAAGTATGTGTGTGTGTGTGCGTACGTATGTGGTAAATTTTTCCTGCACGATATCGCGCGAACCAAAAAAGATATCGAATTTACCACTATTATAGTTATTTGAACTAGCTTCTCTCGGGATTGCTTTGTCATCAGTTCTGATACTAGCCAATTTTCCATTAGTGCTAAACGTATAACTATTTTGTAAGAAGTCAGTTTATTCCATCTTCGTTCATCATACTAGGAAGTTAATCGTGTGGACCGAAGGGGTCAAACCCACATCCCAACTAGTTTTTATTATTAATTTAAATCGGAAGCAGAAAGTTCTAAATTTGGACAGTCTACTATCTAATATTATCACTCCAATAATAAGTCATCACAATCTACCAACCAGGTAAAGCGCTCCATCTTTCAATTTCCACATTTAACCCATTTAAAACCGATACTCCCAAATTCAATAACCCCATAAAAGAAAATTTAAACTAAAAACAATTTTCCCCTCATAAAAACGCGCGTCCTTACCAATAATATTTGCAAAATAGCCCCAACACTTTGACAGCCACTGGCGATAAACAACAAAATAAATTTACCCCAAAACTCAGCTAAAAACTGCAAGCTCTGAAAAAAGCTCTCGAAAATTACTCTTAAATCTCGTCTGGCCCCTGAACAGTTCCCCATAAAATGCATTTCCCTCTCTCTCTTTCTCTTTCCGTATAATAAAAACTCACCACTGTCCCCCACCATTACAGCACAGAATTCATTTCTGCACGAGATTCACTCCACGGAAAAAACCTGTCTAAAGATTCACTCCCCCTTTTCTGTGTCGCTCTCCTTCTAGTTCATTTTGAGCAGAAGTAGCAAACTGCAGTCGCCCAACTCTTTTCCACGCTGCTTTCCCCCTCCACCGTTTTTATATTTTTTCTCGTGTAACAGTTTTTGTGTTTTTCTTTTTTCTTGAATGAGAAGGGATATGTGACATCACATGGTTCTTACACACTAGCTCAGAAAAAAAGTCTACTTACACGCGTGGGTGTGTGCTTACAAGTATTCATATAGGCTAGGTACAGTTCTATTGAATGGCGGCGGCTATGTACAGACGTTGGCTCTCTTCTTCTCTCTTCCCGGCGCGGCTTCCAATTAGCAACTCTTTAAGTATATATGTTTTTTTTTAAACTTTCATGGAGGCAGGCGAGATGGGTTTATTTTAAAAATTAATAAGCAAATGCAGCTATCTCGCTCTATCCTACGCAGTTTGATTAGGTTTCTTCTTGCTCTAGTCGAATGCAGATGGCGTTCGTTTTTTTTACAAAGTGTTGACATGACGATGAATTTACAAATGGCGCGTGTAATTGGATCAGTAAACCGCGAAAATTCGAATTTTTTTTGTTGTGTTACGAATTACATGCGAGTGGAGCGAGAGCGGGCCTTGCCTTAGGAATGTCAGACGTACTTGGATGACAGCTGCTTGGCGAGTTCGGTGTATTTTAAGAACTTGGAGTGCGGACTCTCTTCGAAAGGCGTCTGAGCTGCCGATGACTGCGGTGAAGGGCTTTTGGTAGATGGTCCCCCACCACCGCTGTGGCCACCTGCTGAGCCGTTACCTGCCGGATTTTTGGGTGATTGACTGCTGCTCTGCGACAGGTTGGCCTGATGCTGGGAAGATTTCTGCGATGATCCGCTCGCGATGCCCGATGATGATCCACCTCTTTCTGATACGCCGGACGATGCACCGCCGGCCCCGCCCACACTGGGTGCATTCGATTTAATTGCAATTGGATCGATGATTACGTCATCCTTGACGAAGTGGACTTTTGACAGATGATGGCGGTAGGCTCCCTTCGAGCAGAATGGCGTATCGCAGAACGCGCACTTAATGATGGAGTCCGATGTCATGACGGCATCGTTGCAGGCCCAACTGAAGGCCAGTATGGCGCCTGAGGCAGTGCCACCGGGCTGTGGAATGTTCGCCGCCAGGGCCCCGGAGCTGCCGGAGCGAGAGTTTGATGATGTCGTCTCCGTTTTATCACACAGTTTCTGGAGGGCCGCTAGGGGGTGGGAGCTGCCCTTTTTGCTGGAATTCATGCCGCTGCCTAAATCCTGCGAATTCGCCGCCGCTGAACTCGATCCCGTTAGGCTGTCGAACATCGAGGATAAGGCGTTGAGGCTGCCGCTCGGCAGTTTTTTATCACTGATAGAATTGGTGGAGGATCGAGGTGTTATCGATCGATCACTAGCCGGACTAGCTGCTGGCGTCGACGTCACAACCGAGGGAGGATGGTGAATGCTGTGATTCGGGCTTGGCGCTGAACTCGACGGAGTGCTGGACTTTCTCTTGGCGGATAGATCCAACTCACCTTCGGTCTCCTTCATGGCCGAGTCATCACCTGTCGGCTCCTTCTTGATCGACATCTTATCACTCCGTTCGCCTTCTACGTCACTGTCGTCCTCCTCATCAGGCTCCCGTTTGACCTTGATGCTCTCCTTGGTCTCGTCGTCGTGTTCTAACTGATTGACAGCACTCTTATCGGGGGACTGTCTAGGCGTTACGTGGTTGGATATTTCCGGCTTTCGTTCGGGCGTCAAAGACTCCAGTCTACTGCTTCCCCGGTCGGACACCGAGCTCGATTCGCTGCCGCTGCGCTCCCTCTTGGGGTAATGATGCTGCTGGTAGGACCTAAGCAGATTCATGGTTTGAGGGTCTATTAACGGCTTCGTGTAGTCCACACTCTCGTCGATTCCCAGCCTTTTTAATATACTCGAGCCTAATGGAGCACTACTGTGGCTGTTCCCAGCGAACCCGGTGCTGCCATGCCTCGATCTCGTGTCGAAGCTTTTCTCGATGAGCTGCTCGATGGCATTAAGTACTGACGGGGAAGACATCTTATCACCTCCGCTGCCAGAGTTGTTTGCACCTTCTTTCGGGGACGGCGACGCTATATCAGGTGCATGCGGGGAGATGTGCCTGTTCGATGCCGGTGAGGTGCTTTCATCACCGATGCTCTTTCTGCCGTCACGACTATTTGGCGTAAGGGGACTCATGGAGTCGGGCGGTATGATACTGTTGGCTGATAAGGACGACTTCAACATGCTCCTAGGCGAGCTCGGTATCGAGCCACCAACACACTGGCGTATGTGCTCCACAAACAGGGCAGTCTCGATCTTATCGCCGCACTTCTCACATGTTATTCGCGTCGAGCCCATATCTCTAATCGGCTTCACTTCGCCATTCTTGAACTCATGTTGCGCCCGCTCCAGCTCCAGCAGCTTGCGCACCGGTAGCGATTTTTTTCGCTTCTCTCTCGTCTGCCGCCTGCGGCCGCCGCTTTCTGTGATCGAGCGCATAATGTGCTCCTTGTAGTGGGCATTCTTCACCATATGATTGCTGAGGTCCTTCAGGGACGAAAATGCCTGGTCGCAGACCTTGCATGTTAGGACCGCGCTCACAGTACTATTGGCGCTGGAATTTGAATTAGACGCGGCTCCGCCGCCACCACCGCCACCTGGTGGACCGCCTTTGCCGTCCTCGGCTGATTTCCATGAAATGATTTGCTCCTGCGATATTATGTTCGTGTAGTGCTGGGTCTGTTGCATGTGACTCGTCATCTCTGCCAGCGATCTGAAACTCTGGCCGCACCACATGCACTTCAGTATCTGTCTAGTCTGCTCCGCTCCTTTTCCGAGCCAAACGTCCTGGCCGCGGACTAATTTGCGGGGTAGGGGCATGGTCTCTTTGATAAGGAGGTTGATGTCGGACTTGTTCGAGGATGCGTTCGATGACGTCGAGGATGGCGATTGGTGATGATGATGATGCTGCGGCTGTCCAGGTGCTGTTGGCATATTTCCGGACGGCGGGACGTTAACACCGCAATGTTGCGTTTCCTTCATGTGCGTGGTCAGTGTCGCCAGTGTTGGGAAACTCTGCTTGCACCAGACACACTTGAAGACGTCCTTCGCGGCATCTGCACCCTTGTTGAGCCAATGTGACTGCCAGGCGCTATGCCTGCCTCCGCCGACCGAACTGGCCTGATTGCTGGGCGGCCGTCCACTTAAGTCGCTCTCCGGCCCTCCTAGTCGTGTCATTTCCGACATCTTTTCCAGGGCCTTGGTTGCATCATTGGTAGCCATTTTGTTTTTCCCATTCCAATCAACTGGAAGTGGATTTTTTGGCGACAGACTCGCAGCGGCCACTGCTGCTGCAAAATACGGAGTCATAGGCGATGTCCATGGCGAAACAACTGCCGGCTTGTAGTCTGTGGGACGAGGCATTTTCCTAGTAGGAGGAGGCACATCACTTTCTGCATTACGCTTTCTGCTGCCAACCGACAGGTCCAATGGACCATTGTCAGACTTGCTTAGATTGACTGCATCACTATCACTTTTGCTGTCCGTGTCCGAATCTCGCCGCGCTCGCTTCGTACTGAAATCTAGAACTGGCGAATCGTCTGGGATTGGTGATGGTAATGAAAGATTTGGCGGTGATTGTGCAGCTCTAACTAATCCGGCTGCAGCTGCTAACGGATTTCCTAGGAGAAGTCGATTCTGTTGTGCGGCAGCCGCTGCCACATTCAAGTAAGCCGCCATCGCTGCCGATTGAGGTGGTAGAAGTGCAGCTGCTGCCGCTGGTGGTAAAGTTGCTGGAAGGGTGATGCCAACTGGACTTGTTGGTGTTGGCGCTGTTGTGCTGCCGTTTCCCGAGTAGTTTGAATCGTCTGATGGACATCTACCACCGGATGATGAATCACGAGATTGACATCTTGGGCTTGCAAGTTCACTGCGAAGAAAAAAGGAAATTTGTTAGTTACTTTGGTATTTCAAGGAGTTTGTTTTAGTATTTTTATAAATAAGGGAAGTCATTGATTGTATGATTATCAATTGTTGAACTTTATACAAAAATTATCAATTAATCAATATGGCAACACCAGCTGAGAGAAAAACTCCATTATTTAATAGATGGCGGCAGTAGTAAAATACTGGAGAAGAATGTCAGATAACAAACGTCAAATAAAAATTCAAGCATCTGTCAACAACTTCTTATCATTACATTTGGGAATTTCGTTCGTTTGATCCAAATAAGCGGAATTTACGAGTAGTTTTGCTTTTTGTCTTCAATTCGAAAAAAGCTGCAGCTGAAAAACTCGAAAGATTGTAGAAACTTATGGTGAGGCTTCTATTAGTGAAATAAAGTGTCGCAAATGGTTTCAAAACTGAAAAAGTGGCGATCTTGACTGGAAGATAAAGAAACGCCCCCGAACAAGTGAAAAAGTTTGAAGGCGCATAATAGGAGGCATTACTGGAAGAAGTTCTATGTCAAACGCAACCATTTGTCATCGTTTGAACGTTTTAGTAATGATCCAAAGGCAAGGAAATAGGATGCCATACGAGTTGAAGCCGAGAAATGTCCAACGCTGCTCCGACGGCTAAAAAAGAAGCATTCGTGCATCCTATTATGATTGGCGAGGAAAAGTGAATCCGTTACGATAATTCAAACCGAAAAAACTCGTGGAGCCATCAACATTGACTGCAAAGTCAAGAATCTATGAAGGACATGCTATATATTTGGTGGAACTAATTCGTCATCGTATATATTATGAGCTGCTTCAACCAGGTGAAACCATCATAATATGTATACTACCGCTCACCACTAATGGATTTTAATCGAGCATTGCAGCAAAAACGACCAAAATTTGTGCTGTTCGTGTTGTTCCACCAAGCATCGCAATGCATGTGATAAGTGCGTGTTATTGAAGTAGGCAGAGAAGTTAAGCACGCGAATCTCAGAAAAAGATAAAAAAAAGGCTTCCAATGCCAGTAATTTGTACTGGTGGCTAGAGGATCCCCCATAGTTGGGTATTTTCCCTCTCTAATCAAGTTATAGGATATTTTCGAATGCATGCTAGTTTTAAAAGATTAGCTTAGTACTTAGATAGGGTTTAGTTCTAGTTTTTACTTGGTACTGAATCTAGATTTAAGTAAGACTAGGTAAGTGATGCGAATTTCCATGATTTCAAGTCAGTCGAAGCCCGTGACCTGGGAAGGGATCGCCCGATAGAATTCAAGTCTGCTGCTCCCACTGCAAGACTTTTGGTACTTAGTGTGCAGTATTGTCCTGCATTGTCTTAGAGGTAAACTACACTATCCATCACTCGTCTATCACATCACACCGTTTTGAATATGAGGTCGGTATTACACTATGGACTCACTTTTCTGCCCTCACTTTGTATAACGATTGCAATGTTTATGTAGTTGTGTACGAAGCAAATCATGTGTCATTCAAACGTAAAGTGTTTCGAAAACTCACAAAAACGAAGTTATACTTGTATTAGTGTCATGGAGGGTGAGACTGAAAAATTTTGAGATTCACAAGTGAGGAAAAAACACACTTCCCGGCGACCCCTTGCCTAAAAAAACAGTTTCAAGGCCGATTTGATGGAAAAGTGATGGATAGTGTAGTTTACCCCTTGGTCTTGCTAAAGTGCAATACCATTATTGCTCATCACTATTAGTTGGCCGGTGGCGGCCGAGGGGTTACTGTACTACTTTTTGGGGTTCGCATAACCTCGCTAAATTTTTTGGTGTAGGATTTAGTCATACCTTATGGTGGGTCCACACAGCACAGGCTTTTGTCCATCCTGTGTTTCGTGTGAAGTTTGAATGAAGCGGGCGACGGAATGTATGTGCGAGCTTTCGCCAGCGGCTTAGCAGCAGCTTTCCTCTGTACAGATAAAAGGCCTAGATAATTAATCGGATACACTGATATACGCAGTAGACAATAGTAGAAAAATGGTATCGAAATTTTCCATTGCAAAAATTTAATAACCAAAACTTTATAAAAACAAGGAAAAAAATCTCAAAAAGAAAAATCACCCCAGCGTGATCACCCCTTATGTCAGATGCACATGTACTTCAGCAATTGCATATGTAAATGATTACAAATCCTCCTCCAAATCACAAGTAACTCCAGAAAATCATACTATAACCTAAAATAAACAAATAACAACCTGACTTCACTACTAACTCTATATAAATATCATTTAAGCTTTACTGTCGATCAATGATCTTTTAAATTTTCTTAGCTGTGGATGACATAATATGACCAAATCCAAAACCAAATCTACAAAACTCTTTAACCGCATTCATATTCAATTTGCTACCACGCGAGATGACAGGTTTATTTTTATTTAAACGATCGATAGTAATAATCGATTTGCATCTGCGCATACTCTACAAAATGCTCATTTTGGAGTTGTAATGTGTTTCATATTTATTTTTATTTTTTTTTATATTTATGAATTATTTTTATGAGTAATCAAAAATGAGCTTATTTAAAAAGATTGCGTTCGATTTTATTTTATATATCAATAATAGTAACTTTTATATTAGGTATGAAAACGAGTAGTTCACCAGAATTAGTAGTTGATAAAATCAGTGATTTTATTTAATGATAACACTTTTATTTTGTAGAAATATTAATACTGGCTGGTTGAACCGGTTGAAGCCAGCATGTTACACCCTAGATATGATGGCACTCTCATTGCTAGTTTGGCATAATATGGTGTAATGTATAGCAATAAAGTTGGTGAATGTTACTTTTAGTTTGAATTTTGATCATGATCTGATTCCTCGTGGAAGCAAAAGGTCTTAAGATAACTAGGTACTACGCAATTCGACATTTTTTTGGCATATAGCCTTAATTTCGCTTCTCGTATATTTAGTTCTTTTGAATCGATTTTGGACGCAAAACACAAGTTACTAGACACTGATTAATAATATCTTCTGGGTCTCCGAATCAGTCTCACATCCATATAGAAAAAAGTTACCTGACAAAGGTTCTACAGATTCTTAATTTCGTTGTACATATTACCATAGACAAATAAAAGGAAAGATGTTCCATTTCATACAAGGAAAGTGTGCGCGATTCTAAAAAAAGAGCTTTCCTATTTCCTCCATTTCAAGCTGCCTCCAGACGAAAAATGCCCCCGCTAATTCTTTGTTTTCTATGCCACTGTCAAGAGCTTTGAGTAAGTTTTATCTGAAGAGAGCAAAAGTAAATGGAGGCAAATGATAGCGATGGATGGGAGCATGGTCGAGTTGTTTACGCTTGCGCTTTTTTTAAAGGTTTTGTTGTTTATGAAATATTGACATATGTATGTACGTATGTACATACGAATGTGTATATTTTTACTATGTAGGTACATTTTCTTAAAGGGATAAAATTGTTGGTGGAAATCAATGAGATTTTGTTTAAATGATAAAAATCTTTAGACTTTTGGAGAAGTGGCAATTTTGTTTTTTTTTGTCCAACTTTTCGATTTATTACATATTTTGCAATATTTAGTAAAACCGTTAGTTTTATGCGAATTTTGATTTCGTTTTGATTTGCAACCAACATTTCCGGAATATGTTTATTTGGCAGATTGGGAAATGTTTCATTGCGGTCGAAGATCGAAGAGAATTATTGCCTTTTACAAGGATTTCAAGATGTAAAATAGCATCAACAAATTTAAAAATATGAAAAGTAGAAAATTATGCTTTATGGTTATTTATCGACATTCTCGGATAGAGCATTAGGCGCGTTTTTTAAAGTGGTTTCCCCAAAATCGGCGCTACATCTCTGACAGGCATTTTTCGTTGAGTAAATCCGACATAAGGTAACAATTTTTAAAGGCAATTATCCAATTTGCTATTCACACTACTACTCCTAAGAATTTGTTGTACTTTTCCTTTTTAGATTGGATAATTTTTTGCTTGGAATAGTTTTTAAATGAGCTCTTATCTTTAAATTGATGCGAATGCCACAAACAAAATTTTCGAAGAAGAATGAGGATCAAATAATCTAGGATTTGTTTGTGGTGATAGTAACATTCATTTTCTTTAGCTAACCAGTGTGTAAAATGAGAGTTTTTGCTTATTTTATCCGTATAAACAGTGGTGTTGTGCTAATTTTTTTTTTACCGGAACGCGTATATATAATTATATAGACAGGGCCGATCCAGGGTAGGCGGCCGCTCTGTGCGGTCTCATGTCTCAAATTTACTCACATACATACTCAAATTCTTACACTAAGGGTGGGAAATGTAAAAACTACAAAGATGGGAATTTCATCTATCAATACAGAAAAAAAACGTTCCGGACTCCGGTTCACGGTTCGGAAAAACAAGCCGGTTCGTTCCGGTTTTTATTCCATTTCATATAAGAAAAGTGTGCACTTTCCTGATGAAAGAGCTTTCCTATTTCCTCCATTTAAGCTTCCTCCAAACGAAATCTGCCCCCGCTACATCATTATTTTCGGTGGCACTGTCAAGAGACTTGAGTAAGTTTCATATTTGGAGAGAGTAAAACTAAATGAAAAAAAAAATGTTAGGGATGGATGGGAGCATGGGAGAATGGTCGAGTTGTTTGCGTTTGCGCTTTTTTTACAGGTTTTCTTATTTATGAAATATCGGCATACGTACATATATAAGAATGTTTATATTTTTTTCTAGGAAAATTTTATTAAGGGGATAAAATTGTTGGCGGGAATCTATTTGAATAAGAAAACAGCTGTTTGATTTTTGTCTTCTAGAGTATATATTATTAAAAAAACTTTCCAGAAAATCCATGTTTTGTTCCATGTTACGTGATTCAATCATCGTTGAGGCGTTAACCTGGGACTAAAAGACTGAAAGGCACTTTCCTTTAACTTCAGCGATGTTGTATGAGCGATATCAACCTTGCCGATATATCTTGGGATTACTGGGCTGAAAGGATAATCGGTCGTTGCTATATATTTTTTAATTTTTTTAAACTGAACCTGGCAACGCTTACTATCGTTAGCCATATGATGTACATTATACTGTGTATTGAATCTGTTATTATTTTAACTTTTAGCTGGACCTGGGGGTGCAGGGACACCCCAGGCCTAAAAGAAACCCTTTTTCCATGATATCAGTCTAATAACAATATTTGTGGGACCATATAGTGTGTCTTGAAGGTTGTAAGTTTCACTTGTGTTAGATGGTGTTATGTACAGAGCTTTTACGCCGTTGCGGGTGTCCATACATTCAAAAAACATAGGAGTTTTGATTTTTCGAAGCAAAATGTCGATTTTTCATGTTTTATCGCACCTTAATTTTTTTTCTGTCGTAGTAAGAAAAAAGTCTCTCAACTATTGGAACATTAAAAAGGGTTGTCAAAGAACTCCACTGATTTTTTTAAACGGTCAATATTGCATGTTTTCCGTGGAAATAGTTTTTTTCCGTGGGGTGCGTGGACACCCCATAGGCCAGCTATGTTACAAAAACGAGGTGGGCCAGCTAATGGTTAAACACAATTTACACAGCACAGGTCTTGTTTGAAATGGAACATTCTTTCCTTTTATTTGTCTATGATAATACTTACATATAAAAATTCGTCAAAAATTAGAAAAAAAAATCAGCAATTCTTTTTAATTTTTTTTTTCAATACGTCAGCCAATTCTCGTTATCAGAAATCATCTTTAGTTCCGGAACGCGTTCCGGTCCAAAAAGGAAGTACCGGAACGACGTTCCGGAGCGTTCCGGCTCGACAACACCACTGCGTATAAAGTACAATTATTTTGTTTTTTAAGCTATTTATTTCAGGCGTATTCGTTTAGTGAAGACTTTTACAAAGATTGTACCAATATTAAAAAAATAATCTGTAGGATTTTGAAGTACACCAAAATCGGTATCTTTTGAATAATTTTTAAGGTAAATAAAACTTTCCGAAAGTTTTGAATACAATTTCGTTTGGTTTTCTCATTATCTTATTGCATAACAAACATACCTGAAATCTACAAAATACCTCAAAGAAGTTTCTTCGACAGAAATCATTTGCCCCACATTCCAACATATCAATTGACTCGATTATGCTCCTAACTTCGTGATCTTTATTAGTGACATAACCAATCGTCCGATCCTCTACAGTAAAAATACAAAGATTGTCGTAATTATTTATGGTTTTGCCATCACTAAATGAGTCAATAGCTATAAATTGCTGACTATCTTCGTCATATCTCTTTCTTTCTATAGACAAAATTTTGTTGGACATAATTTTGCAAATGATACTATTGAAATTATATAAAGATGGGTTGTTACTGAAGCCCCCTCTTGATCGTACTAAGGAAAATAGGTTTTCAATTGGGTTTGGCTAAATTCTGATGCCAGAATAAAATGCTTATTGGGAAACTCGTTTACTATAATACTTCATCAGTTAAAACAATAATGGATTTTAGAGTGAAAATCAATCCCCCAATCCAAAATGTTTTATTTTTGTTCTCAACTGAAATTGATTAGATATAATGCAGCATTTCAGCAAGATACTTCCTTGGAGTATTTGTTTGAGTTAATCCACACCTATACCAATTTCTACTAAAAGGTTATTGTTAAGATAATCGAACAAGTTATTGAGTATTGAAAAGAAATCGGAAGTAGAAATAGTAACTGATGAAACAAAGCAAAAGCATATTTAATTCCAAAACAGTTTTAAGAGTAGCACAAACTGTGTTACTCAAAACTTGAAGAGCAAAAGAAACCTTCATATTTCCCCAAGTATTTGGCCACACATGTTTTGAAGTTAACTTTGGCACCATTTTAGTAAAACCATTTTTTTTTTCTAAATTATAGAGCACAGTTCCAACTTATTGATCCATCTTCACAGCGAATATCTTTTACCAATAAAGTATTGGGTATTGATTTAAACAAATGCGAAACATCGAACATTCCAAACATTTTTTGGTCATTGTAATATTAAGGACTCTTTTGCGTTACTCCGAGAGAGCTAAAGAAACTGCGATTGTTTGAAGCCTGATCTGAGGTTAGACTGCGGATTTTAAGACCTTTTCAGCTAATACTTTACTGTTAATTGACTGATAAACTAGCAAAAAAACTAATAATAAATTTCCAATTATCAAATAAACCCCGGACCATAATAAAAGAAACATATTTTTCATTTTCTTTTTTTTTCTGTAGTCACCTGTTAACTCTCCTCTAATATTAATTTCATTGAATAACAACACAGCTTTGTTTTTTTTATGTGAAATTCTAGCATCTTGAGTCTCAGGAAATGTCCTTTGTACTGTGTCGACAATCTATTTTCTTCATATAGAGTGCAATGTCGAACAGAAACTCTACTCGTGGAAGGAAGGAACTGCCTCAACCCACCCGCGATATTTTTTAGTCCATCTACTCCCAACCAGTACTGTCGCGACTTTGACATCGGGCATTGAGAAACAACTCGCTGGAGTGTTATGCCTCCTGAAACGAGTTAAATCTCATCAGCCAACCGATGATATGCGCTTTGGTGGAGCGGGGAATGGCTAAGGCAGGCTATGACAAGAGGAATCAGAAATGTAAAAAGGGAAGAAGAAGAAAGAAGGAAAATTATGAAGGTGGGAAAGTGGAAAAGGCGAAGGACCGTGGGGATGGCCGGGGTTCGAACCCGAGACCTCTGGGATGGTAGCCAGGCGCCTTATTCCCTAGGCTAACGAGGACCTCATTTCTACATCCCGATGTGAAACAATCTTCTTAAGGTTTTCTTTAACCCTGTTATTAAAACCAGGTTGAATATTTTTAATTAGCTGCCAGCGGTGCAAGAGCTAAGAGATAGTAAATTTATGTTTAAATTATCTTGAAATACTTGTAGGTTGTAGCAGATTTGTAATGGAAATTCAAAGCTAAGGATCTTTTTTCATAACTCCTTTTTTTATTTGTCTTTTTAAGAAGTATCATAGTGCAACAAGTTTTTGAATTCTTACTCATATATGGGGAGGAGGCAATTAAAGACTTTCAACTATTCTACTGAGATAGACATTTCGACATATCTTCTTTATAGGTTCACCTTCTTAGCTGTATATTCTTTGCTGCAGCTCTTCAACTTTTCCATAAGTTTTTTATATTTACTTAATAAATTTTTATATTATGAGCGGTAGAAATTTACCGTTTTCGCCGATTTTAGTTGGCTGCAAATCAAAACGAAATCAAAATTCGCATAAAACTAACGGTTTTACTAAATTTTGCAAAATATGTAACAAATCGAAAAGTTGGACAAAAAAAAACAAAATTGCCACTTCTCCAAAAGTCTAAAGATTTTTATCATTTAAACAAAATCTCATTGATTTCCACCAACAATTTTATCCCTTTAAGAAAATGTACCTACATAGTAAAAATATACACATTCGTATGTACATAATGTACGTACATATGTCGATATTTCATAAACAACAAAACCTTTAAAAAAAGCGCAAGCGTAAACAACTCGACCATGCTCCCATCCATCGCTATCATTTGCCTCCATTTACTTTTGCTCTCTTCAGATAAAACTTACTCAAAGCTCTTGACAGTGGCATAGAAAACAAAGAATTAGCGGGGGCATTTTTCGTCTGGAGGCAGCTTGAAATGGAGGAAATAGGAAAGCTCTTTTTTTAGAATCGCGCACACTTTCCTTGTATGAAATGGAACATCTTTCCTTTTATTTGTCTATGATATTACTGACGATTTATTCAGACTTCGCCTATCTATATAAATGTTTGTGTATGTATGTATGTTTAAAATAGGCTCCTAACCACGCAAACGATCTTAATGAAATTTTAACCATGTCCTATTTACATTAAAAAGAAGAACAAAGGTTATTCGATTACTTTGTAAGGCTACTCATAGATGGCGCTGTCGTGGAGAGATTCATTGATAATTTGCTACAAAGCGCCAATTGTATTCCGATTCTAATGAAAATCGGTATCTAGGGGTATTTAAGGTAGCAAATAACGAACTTATAATGAAAACTTATAATTTCAAAATCGCGGAGCTAATATGGCTTACGAATTTTGCCATTTGTGGTCCAATTCCGATTAAATTCCCAAATTGCCTTACCCAAGAAAACCCAAAATTTGTTAACGTATGACCAAGGGCAATTTGTTGGTATCCATATTATTAAACCGTGCTTCTCCCATGGTCAGTTGTATGTAGATTGTTAAAGAGTTGGAAAATCTGAAATTCTTTACATCGTAGCTCCAAATGGAAGAACAATGAGTGTCTCCACAGTGTTAGGATCTGACATATTTTCTGCCTAAAGGTTGTTGGTAGAAGGCTATTTGAGAAGGTCCCGTGCTTGTATTGCAAGTAATTTTGTTTTTAATAAATTTTCTTGAAAATTATTTTGACGGTAATAGTTCACTTCTTTGTTTATCCAGGTGCACCATCTCTAGACCTTCGGTATTTCAACAATGAATAACTCTGACATTTTTTAGCCGATTTCGATTAATGTACACGATTCTGAAACCTCATTGAGCACCATTTTAGTTATGGGTCAATATACCCCGAAAGCTTATTTTTTTAATTATTTTATTTCAGTCGGAGTCAATAAACAAGTATGTCGAATTTAAGGAAGAGAGATCCCATTCACGAAACATCACTGTACGGCGAGAAAGTTATTGTTTGGGCTGAAGTGCGCTGAAAAACCATCGTCGGACCATTTTTCTTTAAAGCTGAAAAAACCGTCGATGGCACATACTATCGTTGGATGTTGGCGCACTTTGAGTGTCTGAAAATGCGTGGAAAAGCTCTGACGAACTTCCACTTTCAATAAGACGTCGAACTTTGCCACATCGCAGCCGCTACGATGAAGTTCTTGCAGCACAAGTTCCCGAAAATCTTTTGTCGAAGAATAGTGATTCGCAGGCGCCTCTCGTTTATCCGATTTAACGGCACCAGACTTTTTTTCTGTGGGGCTATTTAAAAAGTAAAGTCTATGCCAGTAAGAAGTAGATCATTGACGAATTCAAAGCAAACATACAAGCCGAAATAGCTTTTATAACACAACAAATGCTGGCCCCACGCGCGCAGCTTAGAGGGAACTTTGCTCTTGATCATCTCCCAGCCTCTCAAATATCACTAGTTCTAATGAATCCTTTTCAATGATCGCGTTGTTCCATTCTTTGGGGTTTTGTTCCTTTCCCAAAATTCGGCTGAGTACTCCAGGTCTTTACTCAGTCTATAATGTAGACTTAAAACCCCTCAATGGAAAATAGACTTATAGCCAGTGGTCGAAGTGGCAAGTTAAAAGTGGTGGGATGGTTAAAAATAAAAGCATATGCAATTTAATAGTATATAAATAAAATATAAAAACAAGAATTCATTTACTTGGAAAAAATACGATACAAAAATAAAATAAAAACTAGTAGCGATGTGGATTTGACCCGCGAAGGACCGTGGGACTGGCCAGGACTCGAACCCGGGACCTCTGGGATGGTAGCAGGACGCCTTAATCCCTAATCCCTACTGGGGCCCCCGACGCTTGATGTACTAGGTACATTACAAGGCTTTTCTTCCCGCACCCTTTTATCTACATGGTCTTCTTCAATATATTTTTTTCTTTTTAATCAAAAATTTATCCATTTCTTTAAATTAAACAATTTTTAAGCAAAACTTAGAAGTAAATTATCGCGTTATGAATATATATTCAAAGCTAAATCGGCTAATTTGAAATTTACGGAAAGCTGCGAAAATTGTTATAGATGTTTTCAAACCTCGTGACATCCCGCGCATGTTCCCCAGCTAAGCTCTTAAAAATCTTTAAAAGCTCAGACAAAAGCTTCAGTTAACTCCTCCTATCAAATCACTTGCTGCCATGTAATCAGTCGCAACTGCGTATTGCTAAAAGGAGGTGTATTTTTCTGGGACTTCAATGATTACTTAAAAAATTTACAAATTATGACTGAAAAACACCCGTTTTTATATATTTTTTTTATTTTAAGGTTATTATATTTTACACATATGCTACAGAAATAATTTGTATTAATTTCTACTTAAAAATACGAAATTAGTGTTTTCATCACTTTGATTACTAGATTGTTGACGTTTCCTGCCAGTCGCATACGCGCTTCTGCCCAGGAAGGTTGTGTTGCTTGCGACTGCGGGGAACTGTCGATTTATGAATGAAAACCCTCATTTATTCAAAGGAATTTTTTTCAGCATTTTTTTTTTTAAATTATTTTAAATTTATAAATGAGAAATATTTGGCATAATTAAAGAAAAATTATGCTTATTATGTTGAATAAACTGCCTTTGTTGAGCAAGGGCTTTACATGTATTTAAAAGCTCTGCTCAACACATAGAAAGATAAATTAACTTTATTCATTCGGCATGCGCGCATCCCTTCCCAAATTATTTTGTTGAGTTTTTTCAGTGTTTGTTGCAGTTTTAACTAAAAAGAGGGGAAATAATAGAACATTATTTATAAAATTTGGCAACGAGGTGCGCAGAACTGCTCAAATTTTTTGTGTCACGGAGTTTGAAAAATTCTAAACAAAGGAAGTATACATGGCCTATTTAGCAACGAAAATTTCATTTGAATTTTTTATATTTTTTATACGTGTTTTCATTAAAAATTGCGTTTCGTATTAAAAATTTTCTAAAAAAATAACAGAATTTAAAAAAATATGTTCCGGGATGTATTTTTCTTCCTAAGAAGTGGCGGGATGAGTTTACAATATTTTAGAAGTACCGGGATGGCATCCCACCCCATCCCGCCTCACTTCGGGCACTGCTTATAGCCTAAAAACTTTATAGAATTGAAATTGGTATAGATTTGAGGTTAGGTGCTACAGTACAATATCTGCCTTTTCTATCGAATAAAAATCTCTGAAAGATATAAAATAAATCACAACGCCATGAAATTAGTATTCGAAAAACATGAAAGTAGCAACGGGATTTGGATTTTGATAAGTATGTCCACAAATCTGAATGAAATGTTTCTTAAAATCATCTATTATCTGATCTAAACTATACTGTGGACGAATATAGATGACCAACCATATGTTCCCTTCAGTCTCGGTTTGTAGCTATATTTTTAACTTGGGTTCAAAATGTGTCTAGTTCTGCATACTTCCTTACGATCGTTCTTTTTTAATCTACTGTTGCGCAAGTTAGTTCAGTATATCTCTAGGTATTCTGAGTCGCTTTTCATCAAACTATGACCTATCCAGTTCGTTTTTTGATTTCCGTAATATTACTTTGTTTCAGATAGTAACTGTATATTACCTATACGCACGCAGTTAGTTCAGTTGGCAGTTTCAGGATCAGCCAATTTCTTAGGTCGGTATCTGGAATGCGGCAAGGGTGCGTACTATCGCCACTCCTTTTCTTTTCAGTATTTAATATGATAAGGCTCAGACTAGAGCTTAGATTCAAGACCCTTTATACTGTCGACAATTCTATCTAGAGTAAAGAATGCCTCGAGATAGAAGCGAAAATATGTAAAAACTGGACACCGCTTCTTCATATTGTACATGACGCACTTTTTTGAAGCAATGTATCAAAAACTGCATACAATCTTACTATTACTGAATCAGTTTCTAACAATATATCTGTAACCCTAGATCAAAATATTTGGTGCTAACTTCAGAGATCGACGCCGATCAATTACGTGAAATGCAACCGACTGGACGAACGAATGAGTGACATCTAGAAAGTGACATCGATGTGATGGTAGGATCCTGAAGGAATATGGTGGTCATATTATAAAATAGGTTCACATTAAGACTTAGGAGAAAAATTTCGAGAGCTTACAAATAGGTTCTTAAGAGTTTTCAACTGGATAACTCTTCCCTTAATTTGTTATAATTTCCTTGATTTGTTATAACATTTTCCAATACCATAAATATCAATAATAATTTGTCAGTATAACTTCTAACGACTAAATCCATAATCTCCACATAACGAATTCTAAATATTCAAAAATCTTTCCGCATCTAAAATTAGACTATAAAAATTTACGATTGGGATTAATGTCGCTCTAATAATTGCCCCGTTGTATACACCACCACTTATCCATTAATCATATCTCACTGGAAAACGAGTATCGAGGAAAATTTATTCTATATCAATTTTGTTAATTAATCAAAACAAGATCGACACCGGGACTAAAGCTAGCCATGATTGGATAAATGTCTAAATTGGTTGCTTAAGTCATCAACTGGAAGTGGTGAGAATTTCAATTACACTATCCGTCTCGTTGATTTTGGAGGTCAAATGAGTTATGGAATAGTGATAAAAACTAACTAAAGGTTGAATTGTTGTAACTATTATTGAATAAGTGAAATATTATAAATAGAGATTGGTATGAAAATCAAGTTGAACACTCAGAAGTTCGTTGGGTAAAGTGAGTTAAGTGTAAAGACATAAAATACGAAACGATCTTGTTGAAATTTTGTAATATTTACGAGTTTTTGATCTAAAAGTATCTATAAAGTGATTAAAGTAAAATAATATGATCAGTTCAGTTCCTCAATATGTTTTTAATATGAATTTTATATTTCTATTAGAATGACATGAAGAGGATCGTAGACGATCGCAAGCTTCTAACAAGTTGTAGCTATTGGACATTGATGTATAACAACTTAGTATCATTCATTAACAAGAAAACTGTTTGAATTGTTATAGTCATCGATTATGCAAACGAATGTAAACCACTGATTGACGCACTGTAAATAACTTTTCATTTGCTACTTTAACTACATAACATATATCATTATTTTAGCTGAAAAACTGAATCATGGAATGCATAGAAATCATGAAAACGGCAATCTTAATCGTAATCGAACAATTTGAAACAATGTAGCCAAGTGGCTGATATGATGATCCCTATCAGTGTTCCCAATCAATAAAGAACACTTTAAAGCATTGTTGCTATAGCTGAAAGCATACTGAAAGATCAGTTTTGCCAATTCTAAGGCTTTCAACACAATTGTTTATAGTATTTCAAATCCGTTTAATTTGTCCTTTGCAGAAATATTCTGATCTAGGAAGGCCCAAATGACACAAGAAGTGAAATCAATAAACCATGAACAACTTTGAACGTTCATTGACTGGGTATGTTCACTGAGCGATGAGGTATATTTCTAGTTGTAAGGTTTTTTATTAATGTATAACCAAAAATGCCGCAATTGGGCTTTGAAAACCCTGAACCAAACTTTGAACAATCTCTTCAGAAGTGGCAACGGTGTGATGTAGATTTTGGGCTGGGGACGTTATTGGTACGTAAAAGGTTTGGGAAACGAGGTTGGTACAAACAATTCCAGTGAGTGAAAGAAATGCGGTACCAAAACACGATTGACTTTATTTGGTCTAAAGTAGATCAATCGGAACTTGACTATGTTTAATTTCAGCAAGATGGACCGACCTAAATCGGTGATGCAAGAAAGTTTCCTGATCGTGTTTAATTTCAGAGACTTATAATAGTTGCTTAGATTTAAGTTCGTTTTTTTAGGTTAAGTTACAAATAAAGTCTATGCTAACCATCAACGGTAACTGACTCTAACGCTCCTCAAAATATTGACGAACATTCGATCCATCTTTCAAGGCATAGTGCTGCAACTATGCAAAAACTACATAATGAAAAATTTCGACAAATGGATAATGTTTTGCTAGAGAAATTCATTTATTAGATCTGGTGTTCCATTCTTAAAATAACTATACTTAACACAAGAATCATACACCTAAAATTGTATGAATAATGAAAAGGGAATAACGGGAATTTATCTCCATATTATCACCAAAGTCAAGATGTAACAAACCACAAGTGACACGATCGATGGGGTGAGGTATGACATCCGACGGTAACCCAATATGGGCACATGATCATACTGGATCACGTCAAAGGGATCAGGGAGTTCATGATGCCAACCAAAGAGATCTGGAAATTAAGGGTGACAGAAACATATCATAAAAACCCTTATATGGAATGGAGCGTTCCCCGAAGATCTTTCCATGATTCACGGCATATACGGCGGAGGAGTATTCTGTAAGGATTTAAACTTACTCTGATTGTTGAGTCTGGAGAATTGTTCGTCTCATATTATTAACCGCAGATGATTTAACTGAGGATAAGCTTCATGGAAAGAACTTTGCTCTGTGCAATGACGGAAAGATTTAGTGACATATGAATCACACAGAACCAAATTTGATTTCAGTGAATCTAAGGGGAGGGGAGCAAGAACAGAATAGGGATACTATCTACTGATCTATCAGATTTGCCTGAGGTAGTACCACATTACCAGGACCAGGTGGTACCAGGTTAGATTAGATTAACATAGGATGCTTTTTTTGTGGGGTCGTCTTTGCAGGTATTGCAACGTGTTTGGTCTATTGCACCAAATTCTTTATTAAAAACCTTCGAGCTTAAGGCTTTTGATATAGCCTAAATCAATTTTATATCCCAAATATTCCTTGGAATAGGGAAGCTGTGATGGAGAAGACTCGATTTCCTCGCTGTAGCATGAATGAAGTAGGACCGCATTTTTGCATTGCAATTTCTTTGTACTGTTCAACATCGAACTCTAGATAGAACAGCCGACAATATAAAGGATCAATATAAATGCCTACAACTGATCTCTAATTTTTCACATAAAGAACAGACTCATATGAAGACGATTCTAGGGACGACAATAACGCAAGTGCTTATGATGCTCGACATTGCAAAAAAATACCTAGATACAACTCATGCTATGAATGGGATCATGAAGATTTGGGGAAAAAGAAGGGTGAAGAATCCGTTAGAAAGAGTTACGGTGTGACATTGATGACTTGGCACAAGAATACCACAACACCTTTTAGAGGGTCATTTAATACTATAACGGTCTTTACCTCAAAACTTTCTCATCGGAGATAACTTTTGTATAATCAGTTTTTAGTGCAATTGAAGGGAATTTCTTGCATTTAACTTCTACGCGGCGTAAAATTGAACAAACATTTCTTTTTAGTGAACACCAATTATTACTTTGTTGGTTCTTCTTTTGAGTCGGTTACAAAATATAGGCTTTTCCACATAGTTTCATTCCATTCTTGAAATAAGATCACTTCCAAAATGAACGAGATCTCCACGTGTCTGTATTAGTAAAATGCCTTTTCGTATCATATGTTTAATCTTCCGAGGATTAAGCTTAAGACCCCGTTTTTACTGATGCGATATACGAAAGGCGATGTACGATACGCGAAACGCACAACCAGATACTTGAATTCTAAAGGGAGGCGATGAAATAGGCTCACAGTCGCGCGATAGCTTCACATATCGCAAGCGATATATCGCTTGAAATGCGACTTGCTGGTCGCTTCAGCGATAAATCGGTGCGATAAAAATGATGTGGGAATACTCGCGATATGTCGCCTATCGTATATCGCCTAAGTGTGAACGCCGCCTAAGAGATCAATAAGATGAACGTTGTGGTTTTAGAACATTGTACAGCAACAAATTTAAACTGGACTTCAACAACGGCTTAAGTTGTTAACTTTTCAAACCTTCATATTCAGATTCTTTTTTTAAAATATAGCAAGGTAGATTAGCTTGTCCACAAAATAGATAGAATAAACTGTGTGTTTCCAACTTCAATAGTTACCGAACACACTTGTATATCGCCGTTTGGACTCAACTTGATTTTTATGCCAGACAATTTTACCTAGATTTGCGCTTTCAATGCGATCCCTTTGAATAAACTAGAAATGCAATATCATTTGTGTATTCGAGTTTTTCTGGTCTTTTTACCATCTGATTCCTCTGCTTTTTACTGGCTTTCTTCATTATTTAGTCAAATACAATATTGAACAGTACCGGCGAAAGGAGGCAACCTTGTTTTACTCCCGTTTTCGATGGTATTGGATCACTTAAATACAAAGAATACCAAAATCTGGCTAAAGAGATATCGGGATAAAGCAAATGTGAAAGGACAGATTATAAAAGGTGATCATGTCGATTTATTTGGCAATTACCGGAAAAATGTGAAGGACATGACTAGCGTATGCTAAGTAGGTAAAGAACACCCACAAAGCTCTCGATTGGACTCTGTTTGATCTTTTCTCTTAGTTTCAATCTAGATTTTGTCAAAAAATTCAATTTCTATTATAACTGTGTGTTTTTGGTTTAACATCAACACTTCTACATCTTTACAAATTCCATTTTAGTTTTTTTTTTATTAATTTTCATAGGGTAATCTATCAACGTCTACTTTATTTTCTGCATTTGTTTGATAATAATTAAAACACTTTTTGTCAAATTCCATAGTACTTTGTTTGTTATTTTACTAAGAGAGAAAATTTTATATAGGCTTCTAATGCTCATAATTTTAAGCGATCTAAAAGTGCAATATGATCTATGTATTCGAGATCTTCTGGCCGTTCTACCATTCCCGATCAGATTCTTCTTGCTTCTCTGACGACTTTCTTCATGATATCATCAAATCGCACCATCCGACTTATTGCGGACAGCGCCATTAGCTTCTCAATTGACTCGTAGAGACACCGCAGGAATGTAGCAGCTTTGGTGAAATTCTACCGATCTACCACAATAACTGTTTCACTGAAATATAAAACCTTCTGCCTTCTTGGTAATTGTTTTCTTGCAACACGAGATTAGGTTTCACGACTCAGCCCCACTGTCTACAGCCCTTAGTTTTATGCACACACTAGCCTAGATTTTCGCTCATCATGAGAATGGCACGTCTGTGGAATAACCTCCCACAGTCATTATTTCAGAAGTCGTACAACATACAGGAGTTCAAACGCAAGGTTCATCGATATTTCCGCAAGTACCCTTAAGACTCCCCCTAAACTTTAATATTCTATGTCTATCCTTCGAGCTAGGCTTACTACAACCAGACTTCTAAGCATGACGTGAACGACATGACGGACAGGTATGTAGTATAAAGCGTGAAATATGAGTTTGGACTTCCACATAAAATAAAATACAATAATAAATAGTAAAGGTGAAAGGAGGCAACCTTGTTTCACTCCAGTTATCAAAGGTATTGGATCACTTAGTTGCCCATTATGAAGGATTCTTAGCTCTGCTTCATCGTATAGAAGTATAATCTTTTGAATTATGTTTTTTAGTAATTTCTTGTTATTTAAAGCTTCCCAAAAAGCGCTTCCGTATGGTTTTTTTTTCGTATTCACTCGAAATCTATGAAAGCAATGTTTAATAAGTACTTTTATTCTAAAGATTGTTCGACTATTAATCTTATAGGGTGTTTAGGGATCTCTTAGCTGAGAATCTATTTTTTATTTCTCAATATAATTCTAAATACATATTTAGAGTATTTTAGTTGTGGTATTTTTTCATTTGTTATATCAAAAGAGTTATTTGTTCATCCTTTCCCAAAAAAATTATTCAAAACTTGTGACTACACCACCAACAAAAATCCTGACAAAATACCTATATACCATAAATAATAAGTCACAAAGGAACACTAAATAAAAACTAGAAAGACCAAAATATCAAAAATTATTAACCATTTAATAAAAATTATGTTGACACAAGGATACACTACAAAATATTTTCAACACTAAGCCCAATTCAGCAATTATAAATCACTAATCACACCAGGAAATGACATATACTAACTTATATCACTAAAAATAAATTTAAAAACAGAGAAATAAAAAAAAATAATAATGAAATGAAAAAGAACATCAGAGCAACAAATCCTCATCCACTTAACAACAATAAAAATTTCAAAATTTTCTGTCATATTTTTTGGTTTTTATTTTTTCAAAGAAAAATTTTTTTTGGAAAGGAGTATGTATATAGAGACATGAGAGTATATTGATAATATTAACATAAAAAAATACGGAAAAGTGTTTATAACAATAATAAAACACTTTATAGTGTTTTATGCATACATATAACACTTTTTAAATAACTCAAAAAGTATAAACAAAATTTTTTGGGAACTAAATAAAAATTTTTTCGTTATATTGTTGTTAATTTTCTTGATTCATTTTTTGTGTATGTGTGTAATAGTATAAACAAATTAAAAAACCAAGGGGATGAAAATATAATCTAATAAATATATGAAAATACCTTGCTGTCAAAGCCTGCCTATAAATTTCCAACATAACAGCCTCGTGGAGCATCATTCTAGCGAAGTTTTCAATTTTTCCTTCCGTTTTCTTTAACGTTTTTTTATTTAGAAATTTTTGTGTTTTTTTTAGATTTTTTGGTTTTTTGTTAATAACAAAAAGAAATTTTTAATTCAAATGTTTGAAAAAAATTTTCAAAGGAAAAGAGGAAACCAAATAATAATCACCACCCACACAAACACAAAATAAGGAAAATTATTATTAATAAATTATATGAAGAAAAAAAAAACACAGGATATTTTCTTTTTTTTTTAAAATAAAAAAAAAATTGTAATTTTCTCGTTTTTTGTTTTATTAAAATTTATTATTTTTTTTTACTTTTTTTATTTTTGATTAAATTCTCGGGTGTTTTGTAGATATTTTTGTTTTGTTGTTGTATTATCTTTAGAGCACTATTTTATTTATTTTTATATTTTTTTTATTTATTTATAATTTTATTTTTATTTTGTTTACAAATTTAGATCACTTTAATAATAAATCAAAAGTCATCAACTGTGAAATATTCATCATGACGACAACTTCGTGTTGTATTTGAAAATTTTGAAATATTTTAAATGTTATTCCCGCCATTAAGGAGTTTTTTTTATAAATTTTGTGTTTTTATTTAGGGGAAAATTTAATTTTAGAGATTTTTTTTTAAATTGTAAATTAAATTTATAGGTTTTTGATGAAGGGATATGTAATTTCTTTAACAGTTTCGCAATTCACACAATACACCAAAAATATTATCTGTTTTTTTTAATTTATAAACAATACCAAAATTTTTTTTTATTTATTTTATTATTATTCGTATTTTTGTTTTTTTTTTTTTAATTTATTAAATATTTTATACTTTATTTATTATATCAGTTTAGGAGTATAGATCACAGTTAATAAATATAAATATATTTTCTCATTCCTCGTTTTTGTTATAATATTTATTATTATTATTTTATTTATTTTTAATAACAAAAAAACCGAAAAAAATAATTTTTCCTTCGAGAAATATAATTCACAAACACAAAAATTTTTTTATTTTTTTTTCCAATCACTTAAAACATATTCAACAGATGGCGTTAATTTTTTTTATTTAAATTTATACTTTTTGTTTTGTTTATTATATTTGAAATTAATTTTGTTTTGTTTTGTTTATTTTTAAAGCGTTTAAAAGAGATTTTTTTTAAATATTTATTATTTTTATTATTATTTTTTATTATAATAAAGTTTTTGTTTTGTAAATTTCAAAATACACTCTAAAATATTTTTTTTTTGTTTATTATTATAATTTTGAATTTTTTTTAATTATTTATAATAAGAACACATTTTATTTATTTATTTATTTTTTTAAATATAAATACGTATACGATTTTTATTTGCACTATATATTTTTTTTTCTTTTCAAAAAAAACAAAAGTTAGCACTGAATTTCTACCAATATTTTTTTTCGTATGTTTTTTTTAAATTTTAAGTCACTTTGTTTTTGTTTTTTAAGAATTTAAGTATAAATTTAACTGACTAGATTTTATTTTAAGATTTTTTATTTATTTTTTAATATTTAAGAAAAAATATTATTTATATATCTCAAGTCCCTTCCATTTTTATTTGTTTTTTTGTTTTTAAATTTAGTAAAAACACTTCTTATTTAAATTTAATTTTCTAAAACCACTTCTTTTATTTTTTTCGAAGTCATATAATAGTTTTTTTTAATTGTTTATAATTTTAACAATATTTTTATTTATGTTTTTACTTTTTCCAAAAAAATAACAATCTTTCAATATTTCACATTTAAAAACTGTTTTTTTTTTAATTTTTTAAACTTCACAATTTTCAAAATTATAATAAAGTCCCGTTATTATTTTGTTTTATTTTTATAAATATTAATTTTTTATTTATTTTTTTTATTATTATTTTTATAAAACACTCCAAAAGGGTTTTTATCCAAAAAAAAAACCCTACCAACAACAACAACAAAAAATTGAACCACACTTTTATATTTCTTTTTATCTGACGAATAATATTCGACACATGATCACTATGAAGCGGACTGTCGTCGACTAAAAAATCAGTTTGACACTGACACTATACAGACCTGTCGTTCTATCGGTGATGTGAGAAAATACTCTGTGTCGCTCTGCTTAGCTTAACTTTGGCTTGATTATTATAATAATATATATATATGTATATCCATATATACATATCTAACCATATCATATATATACACAAAAACCCTATTTACAACTATATATGTATACAAAACAAAAATTGTACTACCTATTTCAATAGTATGCGTGTAAAGGAATGATGAGAAATCCTTATAATCGTGTATAAAGAGTCAAAATTTCATCATAGGATATACACTAACACATGTACTACTAATACTGTTTAAATAAAGTATAATAAAATAGTGTAAAAATGCAAGAAAGGCCGGTTTTTCTCATCTAGAAATATTGAGAATATGTTGTATGACGATACATGGTGTGTTCTGACTCTCTTTCTCTCTTATCTCATATAAAACACACAGTACAAGTTTCGTACTAGTACAAAAAAAAACCAGTATCATACTATACATACCCAACATAATACACTATATTGACAGCATGCAGTCAAAATGAAACCAAAATTTTAACTTAGTCCACTGCAATATCCCGTTTCATATTCCGCAACCCCCTATTTTATAAACCGTCGTTTCATAACAATAAAAATTCTCTCAAAATTCTCTTCTGAATACTCCTTTACCTACACTTTAAAAGTAGTATTTCTACTCCTTTATAGAAAAACCCTAGAAATGTGTGTGTGTCCAAAAGATGCACATATATTCAACATTCCAGAATACTCTTTCATTGAATTCCATTCCGTTTTACAAAAGAGATTTATGATCATCTATAAAAATATTCTCTTTCATTCACACTAATATCACAGAGTTTAATTCGCTCTTTCCCTCTTTTATTTTGATATGGTTCAACTCACCTATCATCTTGCCCCATAGAGTGTAGAGCCATGCAAGTGCGCATCTACCATACACATAAAAGGGGAAAATGGATCTCTTTTACACGAATTCTATACCATTTCCATGTTACAAGAAATAACAGTGGGGATATGAATACTCTCAGTAAAGCATGTTGTTTCAATTCCATATCGTTCCGAAGTATATTCATGAGAATATATTGTCAGAAATTTCATGCTGCGGTTGATCTAGGATATGTGACAGTCAATCAGACAAGATCGAATGAAACAACCCTTGAAAGTCCTATCCGTTTCAATTCTGATCATTCCCCGAAAAATACCTCAAGTCCAAACTGTCCATCACCTTACACCCAAATAACAACCAGAGAAACATTCTCCAACGCGCTTTTTTTATTATTATTTTCTCTCCTCTCTCGATTTCCATTCATTCCCAACGATGGAACACCCTCTCCAGCATCAGAACACACATCACCAACCCATCTGACATCTTGTTCCTTCATAAAGTCCGGCATTTCTCTTCCCCTCTTCCACCACTCCTCCCCTTATCCAAAATGCATTCATCCCTCTTGAATATCGGAATTACATAAATGTGCGTAATGCTATGTGCGCGCAACGTAAACAAAACTCACACAACCACTATTTTCCCTCATCTACACTATATCTCTTCCCATTCCCACACACACACACTTCTACACAATCCAGAAAAAAATCTGTTTTTGGCCTTGTATTTGGCAGTCGTGTGTTTTCGCCTCAAAAAATCATAACAAGCGGAGAAAAATTGCAGCGAAGAAAATAACACAGGAGAGGGAAAAAACAGAGCAGAAAAAAAAGAAGAATGAATTCGGAAGCAGCATAGCCAGCGACGACGACGGAGCAACACTTGTACACACAACTAAGGGTGGGGGGCGAGAGTGACACTTTGAAAGGGGAGAGGGGAACGATATGACAATTTAATGGGCCAGTGCACGACGAGTGTCACTTATAATTAGAGCGGATTGAGAAGCGGATTTTTTTTGAACGCTGCAGAAATATTTTTTTTTATTTTTGATCGTCGGACGTTTAAAAAAAATAATCGCGGTCATTCAAATGCAGATTTTGTTTGTCGTAATATTTTATTTAATTTTTTTTTTTGGAAAAAATTAACGAAACTCTTAAACGAATGTTCTTTTTCTTTCAACGGAAGCGCAATTCTTCGTTATGCTGGATTTTGCAGTGTGACTCAGTTGGTTGGTTTGACATTGATGACAGCAGAGATTAATTGTTCCGCGAAAGGAAGAGAAATAAAAGACTACAATTGAGGAGCGTTTTGTATATGGTGTAAAACTCAACAAGTGCTTAATATTGAATAATGTAACAGTTTAGTTAATATAAATGAACATGTTTGCGGAGATGAACTGAACTAGACGAAAGACAAGGAAAAGGATGCTAGTAAGCCAGCTGCAAAATATGATGTAAGATGTTCCGAAAATTCCGTGGAGTTTTTCCGATAGATGGCGTCAATTGCATACAAGTCATTAAACAGTGATCGCAGGGACATCAATAAACGGTCGTTTGAAAGACGACAGTTCGAGTGTGACTATTGAGTATAAGGTTGCGATCGCGAGTCGACAGAGAGCGTGTTGCTGAGCTTGTTCCCAGCGGAACTAGCCGAGCCTTAGGCTATTCTGGATATTATTCGGTTGATTAACCCACAACTACAGGTGTCATCGTGGAAGATTACGAAACTGGAGGATCCGAAAGAGGACGGCCGAGCGGTTACATTCGTAATTAGAAAGGAGTCGCTACGACTTTTGGCGAAATCTGGTGGAGCCGTAAGTTACGGCTTCTCTTCCATAACTCTGAAGCCTTTCAAAAAACATATATTGTCCCTTAAGCCCCGTCTAATGCAGTTTAGGAGTTATTCAACTTTAACGGCCTTCTTTTTCTCGCGTGGCAACCCTATTTAAGTATATAATTGTTGCAGTGTTTGGAAAGTTGTGTTCTTTTGAACATGGAAATGCCTTTTGGAAGAGCCTTCAAAAAGGAAAATCCTAAGTAGAATATTTGTTCCGGTAAATGTTAACCAGAACGAATGGCGCATCAGAACAAACCAAGAGCTTGATGAGATGTATAACGAAATACATGTAGTTGCATACTTAAAAATGAATAACTACGATGGCTCGGACACGTTATACGACCTTCTGCAAAAAGAATTCTAGCCAGAATTATCAATGATAGACCATCAGGCAGGCAGGAGTCATACCGTCACTTTCTCACTGGTACCTCCTGGATAACCAACCCACGACGGACGTACCCAGTGCTCGGGAGTATAGCTGGGCCACCCTATCCGATAGGGTATAATGCACGGATACAGTGCTCCAGATTCGAGGTTGCGCGAATGGTTGACAACCTCTTCTCGGAAAACAATTCTTGTTATTGAAACGAGAACTCAGCCTCGGAAGTCAGCGACAAAGACCATATATGAGCTTAGACGATCTCGAATACTCATCTTAGGACTAGAAAAATTAAGAAATAAAGAAACAAAACAACAGTATGAAATAATGTTAACAGGAAAGCTAGAGGAAATAACAAGAAGTCTGGAAATGAAAACGGATCTGAACCTGATGTGTCGATAAAAGGATCCAAATAACGAATCTGGACCTATCAAGGTTTATGTTATGACCCTAACATGTGCCGTATTACGAGCTGTCGATCTGGAATTAGTTACCAACTTAACGACGGAGAGTTGCTCATCGGTCTTGCGACGGTTCTTTGCTCGCCGTGATGTTACCAAGTGTCTTATGTCTAATAACGCTTGCACCTTTAAGCGGGCTTCCTTAGAATTGCTCTATCGCATGGTGCCATTGGTGGAGGGCAACTTGAAGATGACTATTGGCGGAGCAGTACTAACGACAGAGCAACTGCAAATGTTTTCGGTCGAAGTGGAATCTACTATTAACTCCAGAACTTTGACCTACTTCAGCAAATACAGTACAGATCTCACTGCGCTGACTCTAAACCATTTTCTAAAGTGGTCCCACATAGATATTTTGTCTACTTCGGGACAAGCGACAGACACTGATATATGGGCCAAATGGAAGGGCCGACTATGATGTTCCCATCTCTTCATAAACAGATTTAACAGGGAATACATTCAAGGGCTCAGATCAGCCATAGCTCGATTGAAACTCCCGCCCTGCCCGGCAATATTTCTCCCACAACACAAGACTAACCCTCTCGGCTCATTCGAAACCCTGCAATCCCCTTTTTCGCGCAAACTTATGTCTACACGTTTGTTTATATATAGAACAATTCGGCTGTGGAACAATCTCCCACAATCAGTTTTCCCGAACTCGTGCAATATCGAAGAGTTCATCGCCACATGTTCTAATATCTCCCAGACCTCCCCAGAACAATCATATTCAATTTTCTATCTTTAAAACCAAGCTTGCTACTAGACATTGCACCATGACTTGAACCACATGGTAGACTTGTAGGGCATAGGGTGATTCCTAAGCTTCCTTTTCCCATATAAAAAAAGGTTGACAAACTACCACCTTAAAAACTCATCTCTAATCCTCAAGGCATGACTCGGAAAGGTCGGATTCAACGGGATCTACCTAGAGAACTGAATATGGAATTTGAATTAGGAACTTGGAACCTTAAAACGTCCAACAGGACGAGCTCGCTTTTATTATTATATGGATCAAGTCTGTGACGGATGATGCACAGACCATCGGACGTAAAGACATGCTGCAAGGGACTGTCAAACTTGGAGAAATGTAGAGGAGACTAGAGGAGGCAAAGGCTCGATTGGGGCTGTAGCACCCATTGTATGGATGGATGATCCGCACGGTTATTTAGTTTTTATTTTATGGTTATTTTAATCATCCTATTAGGACTAGTCTTTATGGACTTGGTAGAATGAGGAATGAACAAAAGCATTACCGCCAGTATTACCTTGGTGACAAAGGCAGCAACAGAGTTTGCGTTGTTACTATGAAAACACAAGTCCCAGTGATGAGTTTGGAACGAGCGAATAAGCTTCATTACGATTGGCTTTCTCATAGTGCCAAACAGTGGTTATTGGAACTATATCTAATAGTAGAGCCCAGAAATCGATTTAGCAGTATGGACTAGGTGATGTTCCGAACTTCCCTGCTTGCACGAATACCGATTTGACATACATCATATATGGTGTATAAGTCCAGCCATTACAACGCGAAAAATACCTGAAATCAAATCCACGGCGGCACATTAAATAAAAGCACTCTTCCGAACCCTTAATGAAGTATGAAACAAACTTAATTAGTATGCAATTAAAATTATGAACAAAACTGCCAAATACACAATAACACGAAAACAAAATTTGCATTTCACATAATTTTATATAAACTCAAAAAAAAAGTTGTGCAACAATTCAAAAATGTTGTCTTGTCGCTGTCAGTTTGTTGTGAGTACACACACACCATAAATACAAAGCAACAAGGGATAATTTTCAGGATTTTTCCTTAGATAGAAAGGATACGAAAAAAAAGAACAAAATTCGTTGAGCATTTTACACAATTCGCCTAGAGCTGTATGTGGTGTGGGGATATGGAAATGTTAAATGCAAGGTAAAACATCATGCAGACTATATTTTAAAAATGATTTTTTTTAACACAAAAAGAGTCCTAGTGGTATAACCGATTGTATGTATATGTGTGTGGGCTGTTAACAAAATTGCGGGAGAAAGAAAATTTTGAATTTTTACTGGAATATGAATCCTTCAAAATCCTTTAATTTTGTGATAAAAGGAATTAAAAATATTGGGAAACTCTCTATTCTAAAATATCTGCAATAAATGATCGTCACTCATATATGTCAAATATCTGACATTATCTGAACAAAAAAAAAAAAAATACAACAACAAAATTTGTATCTGGTTTAATATTTGCAGGAAAACCGTTTTGCACAGTTTTTCGTTAAAAAGCCACGATTTACACTAGAAAGGACACACACCATCCGGGGATGAATTTATGGTGTGTGCAATTGTCATGTGGTGGATGGACGCCTGCTACAATCAAAAACGTTTTCCATGATTGAGAACTGAGGTAGATATACAGCACACACACGTATCTCTCTAGAGGACTAGAGAGCGCGAGGCTATTCGACCTTTATGCCAGCCGATAATCCCTAGTGTCAGCCAGCCTGGTCCTCCTCCTCCTCCTCTAGGCCAACACCTCATCCGACATCATATACCCTTTCGTTTACACTTCAAATTTGCTATAACAGCCCGCCAGTGTCATCTAGGGTAAATTTTGCATTATTTGTACAGAAAAATGATGCATTGACGGTGGCTACCACCACGATTGAGGTGGTTATTGTGGGGTCATGGATGTGGACAGCTTGACATTTCCCTTGCCACTTTATCACTTCTATATGAATTCTGGAATATACAATTCGACTTTTTTTGCGGTGGGAAGGGGGTCTAGGGGAACGAGAGGGGTGTTCATTCTAGGAGATTTGATGGGAATTGTTACTGCTTTAATAGGTTTAATGGCATTTCGTATCAGGAAGAGTGCTTCAAAAATAAAGCGCTTTTCCTGAGGCACTTTCATTTATCATCTTTTAATACCTTTAAAGGAGACCTGATTGCAGAAATTAAAAGTGGAAGAGATAAATGGCATAAAGCGACCATTGAAAAGGAAAGTTTCCACGAAACATCAAACAATAACGGGTAGCGTGTTATTGACTTTGCAATGAGCAAAAATATGATCGTCAGTTCAACACATTTCCCAAGGTCTAGCCACAATCTACAAGTTCTACATTCGACCCCACCTTGAATACAACTCGTATATCTGGGCGGGCGCTCCTAAAACCACCTTGGCTTGGCTGGACAAGGTGCAAAATCGCGCCATCAAACTCATTGGTGATAGCACTCTTTGCTCCTCCATCGACCCTTTAAGCAACCGTAGGAATGTAGCTGCACTCAGCAAGTTTTATCGCTATTATTACAGCGAATACTCCACTGAAATAAAGAAACTCCTGCCTACACGGCAACGTTTTTCCGCAACACAAGACTAGCAAGACTTGGCTCACCCCTTCACCCTGCAGCCCTCCCCTTCACGCACATTACGGTTTAGCTATTCGTTTATAAATAGAACAACTCGGTTGTGGAACTCTCTTCCGCAGTTGGTGTTTCCGAGCTCATATAACATCTCTGAGTTCAAACGCAAGGTTCATCGACACCTACTCATGCACCCTAACCTATCCTTTCTATTCTATCCTTCAGATCAAGCTTACTACTATACATTGCACCATGACTCGAACGACATGACGGACTAGTAGTACAAAGGGTGACTCCTAAGCTTCATCGTATCACAAAAAAAAAAGAAAGAAAGGACATTCGCAAACAGATATAGCAATCTCCTAGCGAACGATACTGTAGTCAAATAGACCACAAACTCATAGTCAGAAGCTTCCAGTATCCTCCAAGTAAAATTCTGCTAATGGTGACTCGAACCACTTCCTAATAAAAGCTAGATTCAAATGTCGGCTTCAAGTAAAAATAAGCAACAAACAGAAAAAATTGATGTTGATCGCCTACAAGAACGGACTGTATTGGAGAGGTAGCAGACAACCCTAGTAGAAAGGATAGGTCCAAACGTAAATAACGTTTAGAATCAATTTTTAGAATTGGTTCGCCAAACGAAAACCGCTCCAAAATTATTTTAGGTATGCAAAGTGATTTTTGAGTGCTACAATAGTAATTTCAAGATATGGAGATTTTCTTATTACAACGTACGCCAGGAGGGGGTTGCAAATTGGGACCCCAAGCCAAAATCGCTTCACCAAAATGTTTAGGTGTTCTAAGTGATTTATCCTCTTCCGCCCGCCGCCCGATCTGGGCGCAGCATTTAAATTGATAAACATTTAATTTGGCAGCACTCAAAAATCACTCTGAAAATCGGAAACAAAGTTTTGGAACGATTATGGTCTGCAGTACCGGGGCTTGGGTTTTTTGCGCCCGGTGCACTATGCCATTTTGCGCCCCATAAGCTGTTCATTTTTAAAGCAGTGAAGGACAATGGAAAAAGACATAAACAGTTGCAGGATCGGTCAGTTTCGCATCCAATCAACAAAAATTTGATGAAAACGTCGTTTGCGGAGTAGAGAGAATAATAGGGCGGGTAGATTTTTTCATCCTACTGAATTTTTGAATCAACTTTTTGACAGGTTGTTATTTTTTTGTTTCCCTTTTGCTAGGAAAAGAAAAGGATTGTCAAAAGGGAAAATTAAGATTAAAAACAACAACAAGCTAAAGCATTCTGACGCATAATTTGTTGGAAACGTTGGCTTTCGTTTTTCCATGCGATCTTCATCGAATTTCAAAAGGGAATAGACGATTACAGCCAATTTTTGTTGATTGTCTTGTGTGAAACAGAATTTAAAAGTGTAGCAATAGCGTCCTGAATTTTATATCAACCACGGTAAACAGCAATACACAATACAGCGCCATCGAAACAGTTTTTCCTTAGTGTGAGTCGATATTCTGTCTTTTGGGAGATTTTTTCCCGGAATTTTGCTGCTGATTCTCGAAGACCAAGGTCTGTTCCTTCACTTTTTGTGTAGTATCTCGAGTAACATTTCTGGATTAAAATTTTTCGAAGCTAAAATCTCTGGAAACTTCCTGCACAAAGAGGAGCAAAATTTCCACTAGGATGAGAAAGTACAGGCAGAGAAATTGGATAGATTTGTATAATTTCTTGCAGTCGTGAGAAATTTTAAGTTATTTTTTATTTCGTACTTTCTAAAATTGCGCCCTCGACAAATTGCGCCCGGTGCAAGTGCACTATTCGCACCTATGAAAGCGCCGCCCCTGATGGTTTGGTAGCCCTAATCCTAAAAATTTACCTTTTCCTTATATGATGTTAACTTGAAGGCGACCATATACCCTGGCATGCAGGTGGCCGTATACTCAGGCACGGCCCTGTTTAGCACAAAAAAAAACACGGCAAGCATACAAGGAAGGAAACTTATTTTTGAAAATAGCTTGAAACCCAACCTCCTTTCTATAAATGTAGACCAAAAGAAGGAATTAAAGTCACAGGAAGCGAAGACCTAAAGAAAATGTGAAAGGCTTTTATTAGCGAGCTGCTGAACACAAATGAAAGTATCATGCACTTATTGGAACACCGTGTTCAACATAATGATGTCACCAGAGAAACAAACGTACCATCCCTCGAAGAAATACAAAGTGAACAATCCACTGGTTCTGACAATATACCTCATAAGATCCACACCTGGCCAAACTTTTTGGCCGATAGTAGATACTTCTACTAGGTAGATCTAGACATAAGATACATGTTCGGCCAATACCGAGAAAAAGTATCTCTAACTATATCTTCAGCCCAGTATGCATATTGGAATGGATAATCGATGAGATGCGTAGAGCAACATGCCAGTTAAAATATACTAGAGCACAAACAATTTGCTTTGGCAGCCTTCGGATAACTAGCGAAGCCCCCTCCCTCACCGAAGGCTTCGGTTTAGGACCTATCCTGTGGATCGTCATGAGCGTTCAAGTATAGGCGCTACGAGAAGCTCGCGAAGATGCAGCCTATCATAGGAAGCGATCGGTTGGGAAAGAATGTTCAATTAGAGAAAAATAAACTCTGTGTGTTGGATAAATACTCTAAGTCATCGATAACGACACCATCCATCTGCCATCAACCTTTGGACCGATCGTAAAACCTTGAAAAAAATATATCTCAATCGATTTTGAACTGCCTTGAACATAAAGCTGTCTTCCAATAGAAATGGTGGAATGGACAAAAATTAAACGGGTGGGATTTAGAAAAATACGTTCTGAATTGATCAGTAAAGATCTTTTGGATGGCGATCTCGTTACTGCTTGGTCTCGACAGATCACCCACAGAACCACCACAAGGGCATGGATCAGCATCAGAATCTTGGACTAGTTTCTGAGGCTGAGCATCTCCTAAATGGAAAGAGGAGCAAAATTAGCTCGTAAGCATAAGTTAATCCAGATGCAGGCTGATTGAGCTCTAGGCAAATACCCTTCTGTTTTTCAAACGCAAAAATACGGCAATGCGACATGTCTCCGCGAATGTCTAAGGCCAAAGAAAAACGTCACAATACAATGTCGAACAGTCCGAACATCCCTAAAAGTCATTAGTTGATACATAGTGAAATCAAAACTTATAAAGGGATGCATCGACTCCATCAGCACTTTCGTATCTTATAAACGCGCTTACAGAATTATCCTGAAGTGTACACAAGTGTATAAGATGCAAATGTGCAGGCAGATCTCAGCGGTCTGCATCTGGTTTAAAGATCTAGAGACCAATATGGACCAAAAAAGGGCTTGTTTCACTACTGTACCGGACATGAGACCAGCCAAGATATTCATTGCCCCGAACCGAAGAATCTTAACAGACCTTCTAATAGGATATGATCCTATCAAATATCACCTGAAAATCATGGATAAACTTGATACAGACATATGTCAATACTATCAGGTAGAAACAGACACCGCAAAATATGTCCTCGTAGTAAGCTTGATTCGAAGGAAGGAGTATAGGACAGAATGTCTTAATACGAGTCTGGAGTGTGCTGAATGAGAAGGCGATGGACCTTATGCGTTTGAACTCCTAGATGTTGTAGGAGTTCACAGCAAAGATCAGAAATTTGTACGAACGGATGTAACAAAAATTAAAATAAATAATTTTTGTAACAGGCTTCGATATCGTAAAGTAGCAGTCGGATGAACCGGAGACGTAATCGTAGGAGTAAGCAGGAGACAGTATCAGTTTTTAAATGAACAATGGGAGTACATGAACAAACAATCTCACCTTGCATTAAATTTTGAGGGGAAAAGCCCCAAACCTGAACTCGAAACGTCGGGCAATGTCCAGTTCAACTCCAAACGTTTTTCTTTTAAAATTCCCAGTTGGTATAAAAGAAATTTCTATTGTTAAAAACGAAAGGAAAAGAATCATTAATACCACCTCCACCCAAAAAAAAAACAGCAGCACAATATCCCTTCCAATTCGTGCTACAATGAAATGAATCCTTTTTTTGTGTTACCTTTACTCCACCCGGGTATGTGTACCATATTTGAAATTGTCCCCATACCCCCAGCCTGTGCTCGATGTCCTCAATCCGAACATGTGTTTCCACCCGCGCCTATTCAAATTTACACACGAAACGCACCCGGCTTCAAATTTTGCGAGTTTCCCATTGACTCGCGCGAGTCGTTTTATCTCGTCCGAATCATAAAAAAGCAGAAGAAATGGCACCGTTACAGGGTAGCTGCCATAATTCCAGAATGAGTGGTTGAAAGAGGCCTTCTTCTTTGCCCCATGCATGTTATGTTTCCAGGATCCCAAGGATCCAAGGATGTGTTCGGGTATAGCAGCTACACCGACCCACCCAACCTCCTACTCCTCCGGCGCCATTCCCTCAAAAAAGGAAGAGGTATAACTGCATAACGAGTAATTTATAAATGTGTCACGTAAGTAACGGCCCCCCTGTGCAATATTCACTTGTCTCCTTGGCTAGGAGTGGGGATGTTTGTTACCCATGTGTCACTCTGTATATCGGGATTCAGGTTTCAGGATACTCTGAAGGCTTCCACCGCCGAACTTTCTGAAGCCCGCAGTCAGCGTTCGGCCCTATACAATATCACCCCCCCAGCACACCGACCAACCCCCCCTTATACCGTGTGCACCCCAGCCCAGAATAGGAGGAAGAAAATTTTTGTTTGTTTGTGGGCATGTGGGGATGTATGTGTGTGTATGGGTGTCACTTTGACTAGATTTGTACGAAAGGTTGAATCCTGCCGGAGGATGGCGGTGAATATGCTAAAGGGGGAATACTTAGGGACACGTACGCTTTTGATGGGATGTCGTCAATATTTTTTTTATTACGGGCTGTCGGGCTTTTGCCGTTTTTCCCCCTTTCGTTTTTCGGCTGCCTCCCATGGCCCCGGCTTTATCAGAATTTACTGGAAGCTGTGCCTAAATAATATCCGAGATCTGACTTGGAATCAAAGATATCAAATGAAGTTGAATGTGAATGATACGTGGCACTTGGGAACGATTTGACGTGCACAGATTTCGACTGTGAATGATTCAGCATTTGGCCCCATCCCCAGGAGATTTTTTGGGGAATTCTGGGTACTGGGAGCCCCGGTGGGCGTGAGGGTATATATCTATGGCAGAAGGTATCCGTAATCTTCCAACCCCCCGCTCGTTCAGATATCTTCTCTGCCAGTGTGGAGTTAAATTCCATAAAATCTATAAAACTCATTCAACTAATTCATTTGTAGTCCTTTCTCCGTCGCCTGATGCTCTGCAGTGCGCACAACTTCGGCAGTCCTAGTTTTGCTGTAAGCCATCTTCATAGTGTGCATGGCATCGAGTGGAAGAGCTGAAGAGACTGTTTCCCGCCCATCGGAGCGTCAATCTTCGGATCTGGGCTAATAAATTTATTAGATCCAAGGAACAGGACAGACTTTCGACTTTCTTGGCTGTGAAGCATTGCTAAAGGATGTCGTTGCGAGCCCCCATGCCTCCCCGGGAGCGCTCGGCACATTGTTCCACAGTCACCAGTAATTTCCACAGCCCAAGGAAACTTGGGTCAGAGTATGTCTCACACCCCTTTTTCTATTCTCCTACGGTAACTACCAGCACTGGTGGGGGTAGTTTTCCTGTTTCTTCCAAGTTTATCCGGTGCTTCCGTTCCAGCTGCTCCAATACATAGCTCCAAGGTTGCCAGTGACCCAAGGGTGGTTGATGGTGGTGGCTACCAGCCGCCATATCTCTTTCTCTCTCTCTGCTCACACCATCTCAACCACCCACCCACCGAAAAAAAAACCCGTTGCCACCTTCATCGACGTCGTCATCGTTGGCGTCGTTTTTGGAAATGATGTGTCACATAAATTACCCCCACCAAAAACGTATTTTTGCCTCTCTTCCTGATTATATGTGACTGATTAAAAGATATGTGACATGTTATAGTTGTGGGATTGACGATTGGAATTTATGGCTATCGACTCTGGGGCTTCTTTCTTGTGCGACTTCTTTCCTCGTATATAGCGCTCGTATCCTTTTTCGTCCTGTTTTTGTTTTTTTTTCTTTGCGCTCGCTTTTATCCTACTTCTGCTGACTTCCGTAGTGCTCTCATGAGGCAAAGACTTCGGTCGTCCTTTTTGCGAGAAAAACTGTGCAAATTGAGGGACATACGATGGCGGCGGCGGCAGCAACAACAACAACAGCAACAAAATAGAAGAGGAAAGTTCGAAAGTAAGATATGAAGAGACGAGATTGGTGTGATGGTTGAAGTTTCTATAAGTTGCGTTGCGTGCCTATAATTTCGTAAAGATTTTCGGGGGCACCGAAGGGGGGAGTTTGTAGGTATGTTTTTGGCTGATTTGGGGCTTCATGGGCGATTATGTATCTTACGTAAGAGGAATTATGTGGGCATAAATGCGTGATGTGTCTAGGGATACGCGGGCGTTAGTTTTGAAGTATAGACAAGACGATTTTTAAAACGATAGAATATCTGGTGAAGCCAACTTTGATATAAAAAAAACATGAAGTTCGGAAATGCATACTGAAGAAACTTCGTCTTATTTTGTCATCTTGAAATCTCCATACTGCTCAGCATATCATCCTTATGAATTTATGGGCCCACCACCATCCAACCAATTTGGAAGAAAGTGGTTCACTCTAACAAAACCAGCCTACAGACCATTATACGATGTGATGCAAAGGCCTGAGGTAGCAGTGCGTTGCGGAGAACTTTAAAGCGAATAAGGCGTTGCATACCATAGGAATCCTAAATACACAAATTACATTTCGTTGCATTTGCTTAATTTTCATGAAATTTTATGATATCCCACCGCTGCCACCAATTTTATAATCAGCTACCCCAAATTTTACAACCCGCTGCCACCAATTTTTTAACTCCGTTGTAAGTCGCTTCATTGTGATTCCGAAGATGACTCGAAGTTGTATGGGACAATAACCGGCGTTCCCAAGAGTTCCGTCCTGGGCTCTTTTCTTTGGATGGCAATGTATAATGATGTGCTGAGACTCTGCCTCCAAAGGAAGCAGTTGGATCGGGTTCGCAGATTTTGGACGTTGGACGACGCCTTGATGTGATCGAATTATACGCAAACGAAGCGGTCTGAAAGATAAAAGCGTGGCTGGAACGGGCTTGTATGAAGCTTGCTTGGTGCAAAATTGAACCCAGAGTTCGTAAGATCGCTCTAAGGTACCTGGAAGTGATGATCGACAGGAGGCAAAATTTATAAAGCAAACTTGGTAGAGAAAGCGTTCGTTTTTTGTTCAGCACTCGGATCGGTTAGCTCGGTCCTACTAAATTCAGAAGCAGTGTGGTAAGCAGCGTTGAACAGGAATACTAACAGCAGAAAATATAGGATTGCAAACAGACTAAGCGCGCTCCGCGCGTACTGCCTATACTGAACCACGTTCCGGATTATCCTAATAGGCATACTGGTGAGAGAAGACATGCATCACTATTACCCAGAATATGTTAGTGGATAGCCTAAAACGGTACGACTGTAGGTTGTACGCTGCGAGTACGTATCGGCATGGGAAATGAAGTGGGAAGATTCTGCTAAGGGTCCGTGGACCGACAGGCTTATTCCAAACGTGGAGAGATTGGTTACGAACGAAGGAGCATGGGAAGTGAGTTACATTGATATGGACATGCAGGATATAGGAAATGTCTTTAACGTTTTGGGCACGAATACTCGAGATTCGCCTATCACAGGGCGGAATTGAAACCGAGGCGCTGCTAATGCCGGGAAACCTCCTAGCGCACATGATGTAGTTCGAGGATACGTTGAGGAAAGTGGAAGCAACGCTGCAGGTAATTTTGCAGTGTAGGTCGCAGCGGAATACACTCGAACACCTTAGATGCTCTGACAGAAGGGACTTGAACTACCGCTTTGTGCTCCTCTAATCTATTTATTACAGTTGGCTAGTGAGCTCTAGTAAATCAATCACTTGCGACTCTTTTGTTGAATAGCTTCCTTGTGTCGAATCTAAGCTTTGAGAGGTTATTTTTTCACCATCGAGTTGTCCTTTTCTGCTATTATAACCCGCTAGTTGCCGTGGTTTCCGCTAGGGTAAAGAGCAATAGCGGGTGATAAAATTGGTGGCAGCAGTGGGATATCATAAAATTGCATAAAAATTAAACTTGTCCAAGAAAGTTGCATTTGAAAATAAAGGAAATTGAGACTGAAACAAGCCGAAAGGAATAGAAGAGAGAGGGAGTGGAAGACCAGTAGGGGTTTTTCTAGTGTAGGTTTCGAGCCGCATATAATCGTCATTCGCCAAGTTGCTTTGGTCCCCCAAAACCTCTAGTTTTTAACCACCAGAAAAAACCTAGACAGAGAGAGAATGTGTTGACACTACCAGTACGTGTACTAAGAAGGAATCCCACGGAGATCGTTCTTCACGATATGGTGCTCAATGTATAAGGAGCAGTTTGGAAGACCTTACTCACCGTGATACCGGTGAAGGCATCAAATGGTTTCACGGGCGGTGCTATTCAGAGAGCAACAAAGTCTAGGCCTCTTTCCGTAAACATACAAGACTACCTTAGGTTTTCCTTAAGATACCCCAAATTGGTTTCGAATGTTACACGAATGGCTCCAAGCCGGAAAAGCGATAAAGGAAAGTTCAGTTTGGGCGCTCTAGAGCATTCTTAATACATCCTTTCACTATCTGATAACCAAAGTGTATTCAGACCGACGAAGTCCCTTTACACCAAGGTCAAATTAGTTCGGGATTGCCAACGAGCTTAGATACCCTCAATAAGATCAGTTTTAGGCCATCAAAGCTTTTAGGGAAATGAAAAGGTTGACGCCTTCGCTAGACAGTACTCCGGTAGTGTTCCTCTCTTCATCGATCCGATTCTGGCAATTGGTGTGCCCACAAGAGAAGGGATCAGACTCTGATGAAATATACCGTGTAAGGAGATTCAGACCTGGCCTGGAGAACTCTAATCGGTTTCTTCTTGGGTCGTGGAAAGGTTGTCAGGATACTAGTTGGCTTATATGCCGGGTGCTGCAGAACTCAAAATAGCAACCTATGTAGGATTGAAAAAGCCAACGATCACCTGTAGGCTTTGCTTCGTGCGGGACAAGTCTACCCACGTTCTCTGCTACCATTCCACGATAGCGAGGAGCAAGACCTCTTTGTTTAATCAAGGTGTCCAGCCTTTTATGACCTACCGAAGCAGATGATATGACATGATATTATCCCAAGCGGTCCCCCATCTGAGTACTCATGGTGTCCAATGCTGCTTGACTTGGATAATTGAGCGCGTGCAGGTTTATTTAGTATGACGAGTGTGCTCATTTTTTACCAAGCCCCGAAGATCACGGGGTTCGTTGAAATTTAGATTCTACATTTACATTTCTAGAACAGTGATGGGCAATAGTTGACTTTTATAGAGCACCACAAAAGCTTTTGTTTATACCTCAATCGAACTGAAGGCTTTTGCCTACACTTCTTTCACTAGAACTAACAAGCAGGGTAGGAGTACTCTGGAATTACTGGGGGCTCGTGATGTCAGGCCCTGGTATAGAGTCAGTTCCCGGTAAAATCTTATTAAAAAATTCCTCAACAAGAGAGTTTCCAATAACGAATAACAACAGAAAAATCTTGTCTACATTAAAAATCGTTATCCCTGATAAATTGAACGTTCAGACATTTTCTAACAACGCAAATTCCCATACACAGCCGCCATAGAGACACAACACAGAACAGCACCACCACCATACACATATCATCCATCGGTAAAATGAAACATTATCTCGTACCAAAGCCAAGCCCCAGCCCTTAGCACAGACATCAGGAGACAATAAGGTCAGGTCATTTCTAAGAAAAGAAAACAATTGAAGACATTTAATTCCATCCGCAGCTCTGCCATCTTGGCTGCTCAGCTCATCCCCGCCCGCCGGTTTTGGTACAACCCTTCGCCATACTCAGTCGAGGCCGGTGGCCCATATGTCACGGGAGCAGCACAAGAAGACAGACAATCGCTGTCATGGAGCATAACCTCTTTGTTTTTGTGGTGGCCTTTCATTTGGTCATTTTGTTGGTTGATTTCCCAAACAATATTATTGGAAGTGGGAAGCCCTCGAACCCTTTGACAGTGTATGTCCTGTGTATGTGCCTGGCCCACCAGAATTAACCACCCCGACCGACTGACAATCCTCATCAAACAAAAGAGGGAACATAATCGAAGACCGTTCATCTGATGGAGTTTGCCGGACTTGTTTTCGGGAGGGGGTGGAAAGACTGTAGGCAGGGGATGAAAACCAGCAGAAGGGACTATTGCTAGATATAATAGGGCCTGGGTTGTTGCTGTAGTGTATCTAGACTTCGTTGTCGTCGTAGTGGAAATACTTACAACGGTGTGCTTTCTCCAGCCCCATTCATCGTGCCGGACCGGTCGATTTGAGCTTTGATGGACGGACGGGATTGATCGATGACGGGACGGACTAGTTGGCTTTTATCGTAATTTTGTTTGACCTCAATTTTTCATCTACACACAGAGCGGGCTTGATGGAGTTGCAGTGGAAAACTGCTCTCGCCCTCGTTCTGGAGGTCGTCACAATCATCCCCTCCCGAACCTGATGAACCTCAAAAGTAATTTAACTCGAAACGAATCCTTCATGGCTATTCGCCCACATGACAGACTGGTTCTGTCCAGGTCTCTCTCCGTCTTGATGGACCGCTCCGCCGGCTATATAGATTGTTCTACGTCTTCTGTTCTCTGCCCAACCGCACACTGCCACCACCACTACTCATCGTGAACAGTTCTTCGTCAACGTCGCAGGATGCGGAGCTCATTTTCCAGCAATGACGTGTGATTGATTGATTGATCGCTTGATTGATTTATACACACGACTGTACCCAGGTCTACCCAGGTCTGCATAGGGAGAGCTCTGGCTGACTGGATTGAGTGACTGCCTGACTGACAGGATTATCGACTGTAGTCACAGGGATGGCCGGTAGGGTGGCGGTGAGCAATCAGACCGATTCTGATACAAACTTTCATGTGTGTATGACGCGGTACAATTGTATGTTTGGTGCACGCTTATGCTCTCTCTCTCGGCATAATGGAGCTTTTATTGAAACCGATGGTGTCGATTGGAACTAATTGATAGGAAACATTTGCATACGCCTGCAGGACGTCGTGCCGTGTCCCTTTAAATTTCTGGGGGTAATATTTTCATAGGCGATTATCCTTGGCTGGGGTTCGGCTTTAATAAGTTTAATGTTAACCGGGCCACAATCGGGAGTGGCCGGGGGCCGGTGAAGAGGCTCCACTAAAACAATTGGAGAGAAATAATAGATCACAATCTCTCTCCCACCTTTCACCGCTCGTCCTGTTTTGTCGTCAGTAAAGAATTCCGCTCATCGTCACCTTTAATTGTAATCCAACCCCAGAGAAATGTTTCCTTATCCATCAACCCTTAACCTTCTGTCCATCAAAGTGAGGGAAGACAAATTCAACGACCTTTTCCATGAATTATAAGGGCTACGGCACGGTGGTCAAAAGGAGTGTGGGAGACCGTGCACAACGAAAGGCAGGCAGCCCTTCGCAAGGCAGCACCACCCCCAGCCCCCAAACCCCAGCACCACTGCGTCCGACCATATCTATACAGGCAACGACGACGAAGAATAAGATGAAGAAGAAAAGGGGTGAAATTCCAGAGAAAACAACGGAACAACGCCGGTGGGTGGTTGGCCATCACGAAACACGGCAAGGAGTAATAACAATAATCGTAATGATACAAGCACAGGGTTCCTGATTTATGTCAGTCATATCGTCAATAAAGTTCGCTCTGAATATCCCTCGGCTTAAGTCCTTCGTTATATATATTGCAGGGGAGCAGGAACGGGGAGCCCGTGCTAGTGCTCCGGCTCGTGTATAAATCCATCCAAGTAGTCAGTTCATATAGCTCCCAGCTTAGCCCTGAGCGCAATAACCACAAATCATGTTCCGTTGTGTTGGTATGTATCATGTTATTAGGGGGGTGGATAATGGGGGTTGGGGCCAGGATGGTGGCGGCGCTGGTGGATCGGGGCTATTCACTACGCTTCAAGAGAGTCTGTGGATGGGTAGATTGGAGCTGGGTCGGTATTCGTGGCATAAGAACATGACGGGCTGATGAGGCTGACGGAGTAGGGTGGTAAGGGCGGGTGGGTGGTGGTCGGAATTACTTCAGGAAAATAAAACAACACAGTCCGCTGGTTATCCCTATTCTTAATAAATTTACGCTAGGTAAGGGGTTGAAGGTGTTTGCTGAAATAGTACAAAATTAAGGAGACTTGTCTACGGGTCATTCTGTCGGGCTGATAGTACTCTCGTAGTGGCCGGGGGAGAGATGGGGGTTGTTTTTAGTATCTTGGAATTGGTGAGAGCTGTAGAATTTTATTATTCAAATATTTTTCTCGTCTTGCTTCTATTTTTGGTGTTGTTGGGTATTTTTTTTATGTATGAATTTGAAATGAGAAAGAACAAGTTTTTTTTAGTGGGGTGTTTTAGACGAAAAAGAAATTGGTTATATTATAGAAAGAAGGAGTTTTATTGTGATCAACTACACTCTTTTACATCTTTTCTCACAAATAAGAATAATAAGGCCTTATTTGGTCCAAAAGTGATACATAGTATACGCCGGTGTGGATCTATTTTTATCGAAGTATCTATCACGTTTAAAAAACCTTTGCAGATGAGTGCAATCCATATTTTTCGTTACGTTTAGGTATTCGTGGAAAAGGCTATCCATGTTTTGTTAATTACCACAAAAAACAACTCTTCTTAAAATCTACTTATTCAAGTTATTTATCAACCCACCCCAGTAGAATGAGATTAGTATCAATGGTCAAGATTGTTGTCGAGAAATAATCAGTGCGTCCCCATGCGAGGATGTATGCTTTCAAGACTCTATAGATCATCTTCGGAACCAGCTTAAAAATTGCTTCGTTACCTTAAAAATGTCATTTTAATTAGCGGTCCCCCAACTAAGTATTTACCACGTCCAGTGCTGCTTGACTTAAGCAAATCAAAGAAAACCGGTCTATAGAGTATGCTAATGACATCATTTATGGGCCTCAAGATAATTGCACGTTTTTCCTGTTCTTTACAATTCCTTAAAGTTCCTCTAAAGGCAGCAAACTCTAGAAAGAGTGTGAGTCTATCGTGCTTCGTTTGCGTCTTTTATAAATACGTGGATGAATTTGGAAGAGCCGAATTTTTACTCAGGCGTACGGTGTCTGTTTTGGGCGCCATACAGACATTTTGACGCTGTAGGTGCCTGTTTCAGGCTAACAACGCGCGTCTTCTTTTTACTTTGGTATTTCTGGTCCTAGAAGACTCGACAATTATTATGAGAATTTTGCTTAGACGTTCAATTTGTGTCTTAGAAAAGTCAATGAAAGGAGGGTTGCAACCTATTGAAGTAGTTCGATATTGAAATCTTGCCAACTACTTATTGAATCAAGACCAACTCAAGGCCGTCGAAAACACAATTGAAACTAGACAAGTTCGAGTTCATATCTTCTTTTATCAAAATTACCTCAAGATTTCTCTTTTTTCTTCTTCCTTGATTGAATTATCGTGCAAACGAATATCACGGTTCTCCCACTTGGAATATTAGACAGAAACCGATGCCTAAGATTTGTAGGCCAGACTACTTGAACCGGTTCACCAATTTGCCTAGTGTCGCTTAGATTTAAGTGTTCGAGCCAAGTTGCATAACACAGTAAATCCAACTCTCTTTTCTCTTGGCAAGGTCTATAGATCGCATACTGTTTCTTTCATTGTGGAGCAAATGGCGCCGTCGCCAATGAGTTGAAGGGCGCGATTTTGCACCTTGTCCAGCCACGCTAAGGTCGTACTCGGGACCTCTGCCCAGAGATACGAGTTAAATTCGAGGCGGGACCGACTGAGAAGGGATCATTTATAGGAACTAGGAAGAGAGCTGGTAATAGAGTTTAGCCCTGGGATTAGATTCGACGCGAGGAAACTCTCGATCTAATTTTTTAGAAGAAAGTTCATATCAATAGCTTGGAGTAGGTCAATAGAGGGGGGCGCCATACTCTATCAAAGGGCTTGGAGATACCGAGAGCAACCAGACCGGATTTAACAAAACGATGAATGCTTTGGTAGAGGTGGTCAGTTAGGCATACAAGGAGGTTGCCAGTAGAACTTTAAGATTGAAGGCCATACTCATTGTCGTCCAATATCTGGTTGAATTCAAGATATTCCATAAGGTTTCTGTTTATTATTGTCTCCATAATTTTGAAGAGAATAGAAGTGATTGCTATTGGACGGTAGTTAGAGGGTTCACTAGAGTCACCATTTTACGGTATTTTGCTTGTTATGAAAAAGCTGTTCTGCTTGTAAAAGGCTAGTTTTATCAATCTCAGCAGTGTTCGTTTGATACTATATATACCCGTATTCTAAGAGCAGTCACAAGTCACAACGCAGTCACAAATACGTCGTGAGTTTCGACTTATGACAACTATTCTAATTTTTCAGTCACAGTTCTAACAAGCCGCAAACAGTCACAACAACGATCGTCGAAACTGTAACTGTATAAAGAGAAGGTCGTAAGAGTATAAACAGCAGGTTTCCAGCATATATTTTCACAGACTCGTCACACAGACAGCATTAATGCAAGGTGCTCGGACATTCACATACACTCTACCTCAATGAATCATTTTTTTGGAGTACATTAGCTACGTTGCTGTCCAGACTCATTACATGATTACAAATTCAGCCACAAGAAGTGAATTTTTTATGATTTTTCTTATAACTGGGTGTCTAAAGTACTAAAGCAGCTGATAGTCACAAAATTAGTCACAAACTATCTGTGACAAGCACGAGTCACTGATAGTTTGTGACTACTTTTGTGACTATCCGTTTTTTTCGTATTCTAGACGCTCAGTCATAAGGAAAACAGGTGGGGCTATATCCGTGGCATCTGTTGTGATTTGATTCTGCTTTCATCATCCAGGCCTCGTTAGCCTAGAAGTGAATGCGTCCCACTACCAGATAGCATAGGATAAAGAGCGATTCCTACAAACGGTGGGATATGGTGCATATTTTAACTTCTTCTACCAAGGATGGTATTCTTCGTTTCTTCGTATCCTGTCTTATGCAAATTTTCCTTTGCCATCGATAGTAAACATAAGCCAGAATCCTATCTTTTGTTTGATAGTCCAAATATGCCCTCAGTCGCGGCACAATACTGCCGACCAATGGAAAATTCCTTCGTGTAGGTCTTAGACTTGGATATTGGCCAGAGCAGGGCAGCCGCAGAGAAAATGTTCAGTTATTTCGCTGGCCTGTTTGTCTCCGCAGTTACGGCAGTGGATATTGTACGGAGTTCTTAATCTGGCTGCATGATGTCTACTTGGCCAGCCTCCCGTAAATATTTCTATGATCCTGGCGATGTCCTTACGAGGCAAGCCCAAGAGGTCATGCAATCTTTGATCGCTATAACAAGGCCAAGTAGTAAAGCTCTCGTTTGGCCCTCTCGTTACCCTCAATCTTCTTTTGACCAGCTATACACTGAAGAGTGACCTTGTACCTTCCGGCCACGGCCAACCAGCTTAGATGTTATACACGGGCTGAGTCTAATACCTTGATGGCCGCTTTGCTACCTGATAACGAAACTATCTTGGCTCCTGGTTGGGATTATGATTACGCTGACGGTATTGTTAGACAGGCTTGACATATTTCCAGAGGTTCTGTTTGGTATAAAATGGCGAAGTTAAGCATGGGTGAGCATTTTTGGAACTTAAACGGAGAAGTCGAAGGAGGAGAATAATCCAAACCCTACACCTGACTCTGATTTGGATCGGTCTGCATACAGGAGAACGACCTTGTCGTGTAGGAAATCTTCCCATCCCTTCATTCTAGTAGGGATCTGAATATTGAGGTCCCTGCCGAAATTAAATTTTCGACCATGTAGTTGGTAGGTCCTACTAACCTTTTCAAGCCACCTACCGACTGATGTATAAATCTGGTGGCAGCGGTTTTGAATTACGTTGAGTGCTTTCGTCAGAGTTGTACGCCGAAGCAAACCGTTCTTTGGAATTGACCCAGTCTGGATCTCTTACTTTCTTTGGTAAGAGCGGACCACTATACGGCAGAGCTTTAGCAATGGTCTAATAATTGCCGTAGCCCTTGCAACATGTGTAGCTTTAAACCCCATCTCTTGCCGATGGTCTGTTTACAGTCATAGAAAGTTGGAACTCCTTCTTCGATGCTGCGTCTCCAGTTAAGCTTAAGATCCAGATTTTTGTTGTACTATCATTATTGTCTCTCATTATAATAGAAACCATCGACTGCTAAGTAATCAAAGCTACAACCACCTTACAAATTAAACAACAAGCCACCCCCAACATTCCTTTTGCCCATAAGTATTACAAGACAGGAAATTGCCAAGCATCCAAGGATAATAAGTATAAATGGTAATTGAAATCTCATCCATCTCACGAAGACAGATCCTTAAAGCGTTCGGGACTCGCGTCGCGCTTCAAGGACACAAAAAAGGACGAGCGTATACAAAAAACCGAGAAGCAAAAGCAAAAAAAAAATTGTGTTCGGTGATTTTTTTCACCCGTTCACATTCCGAAAACTACCCCCAGAATTGGAGGAGCATACGCCCAGGAACATTTATAGTGGTGGGGCATCAACAATGCGATTAATTTCACTTACCGTTCCGCACTGGGATCCTGGACGAGTGTGGGGATACTGTGCTCCATATCATCATGAGAATCAATCAAGCTGGAAGCGATTGAGGTGGCCGCTCCACCGCCTGCATGGTGGGTGGTGGTGGTGGTGGATGATGTGCCAGGGGGATGATGATGCGGAGACGGCGGCGGGGGTGTTCTTTTCTGGTGCTGCCTCTGTTTTACGGCCGGCTCGGATGCTAGTGCTGGAGATGCTGGGATCGGTTGATGATGATGATGGTGGTGGTGCTGGTGCAGCAGCGGCATGAATGGATGGGATAGAGGCGAGGTTGTAGCTGCAGTTGCTGTCTCTACTGTGCTTCCACTATATGTTGCTCCGACTGATGATGATACTGACGACGGTGATGATGATGATGCTACTGATGCAGACGATAAGGTGGTTGCAATTGCTTGTGATGGACTATCTGACAAGGGTTGCTGTGGCTCTTGATCTCCTGTGGCAGATATGGCAGCTGCAGCAGCAGCCACTAACGTTGGGGGCAACAGCTGGGTGGATGTTGATGCTGCTGCCGCTGTCGTCGCCGCCGCTGCTGCTGCTGCTGCGATTTGAGATGCATTCTCCAGCGAATGGATTGATGATGATGGACTAGATGAGCCTGATCTTAGAGTACTGTCCTTGTTCTCCGGGTTGTCGATGGCCTCCTCGCCTTCGTCTGTAAGAAATAAGAAAATGGGAAATAATTAGAACCTGTCACACCATAGAACGTCGGCACAGCAATCAAAGCAGGCAGCCAGGAAATCACAGAACAAAACCCAGCCCTCGAAAATGCTTCAGGAATCTCTGCTGACAGACAGCGTGTCACTTCCACCCAAAGGCATTTAAGCCAGCCAATTTCTGGTCCTGTGCAACATCAAAAGATTCAGTGGAATCCTTCAAGACTATCCGACGACGACGACGACGGCACAAGAAGAAATCTTCAAGACAAATGATTGCAGCGCCGTTTTGTGTAGGTGCACATTCACTTAAGATTTGTAATTAGCTGCAGGGGATAATTTTAATTACGAGCTTTATTACCCCATCCCCGGTTCGGTGATTTCACCCACCCATAACGCCCGGCCCCACACACACCGTGAGCGGTACTCGCTCGCTCTTTCTAGCTCTCCGCCTGCCGCTATCTTGATCGCTTGAGACGTCGCTGAGCCTTTTCAAATGTTGACGCTACGATTTCCGTCTTAAGCGTGCGCCACCCTTCCCAGGGGGTGAGGGAGGGGGTTGTAGATTTCTTCGGGACTCCTCAGCTCTCATTTGGGAAAGCAGCGAACGCTTTTGTATGCTATGCAGCGCGGCGTCACTTTCAGGCTATAGAGGATTTTCAGATGTTCCACTGACTTTTCTTTAGACTTTTCCTCATCGCCGACATTATATTTTCGTCTTCCCTGTCAGTACCCCCCGCCACCCCCCGAAAATCCCCACCAGTCCAGCTCTGTATTTTATCTGCAGGGTGTACATGCGGCAGTGGTAGGTGCAAGCAATTTTCACATTTCTTTTTTTTTTATTGGAATATGATTTTTCTTCTTCTTCTTCAGAATTTTCCCATTTTTTTTTTGGTCTTTTGTTGTTGAAACGAATTTTTGTTGATGAACGGGACAAAAGGGATGTGATCTGAGCGCGCCTTTTGTGATTTCTTAATTAATTTACTTAAGAAAAGGACGAGAGAGAAAAAATTGTAGTCACCGAGAAGTACTTGAGGTGAGCGAGCCTAAGATTGTCGCTTTAAGGATTAGTGCTTGTTTTTTCGGGCTGGCTGTGCGCTAAGGGAGAAGATCCTTTTGTTTGTCACAGGATTTTAATTTTCGTTAAAGAAATTCTTGCAGGGACCTTGTCAAATGCAAGAGATGTGGTGGAGTAATGTAGAAAAATTTTGTTTTATGTCATTTTCATAAGAGGATATGTTGGGGATTTAATTAAGGTCCTTTTTTAGGTTTGGCTGAGGGTGTTGTGGAGTGAACTTTTTCTTTATAATTTTGTAGCTCACTGTAATAAAACTATCTACATTCCAGCCAAAACTGCATTGATTCAGTTAAAAAGACCAGCTTTTTTACAATTTTGATCTAATCAAAAGAATAACAAAAAACTGAAAAGGCTACTGGCAGTGGTGGGCAACAGCAGCTCTTGGGAGCCTCGCGAACTGCCAAGCCAATTTAAGATCTCTCCTATCTTGCTTGTGTATGTTAGAGTGAGAGAGATACACGAGTTAGCGTTAGATTAGTTGAGTTTGAGTTAGATTAGACTTCGTGTGAGAAGGTATACGCAAAGGCTGTTAAAGAGTTTTAATGCTTTTTTGGTGCTCTGGAAAAGTCAGCTGTTGCCCACCACTCCTTGCTACATTACGAAAAGTACAGGACAACTCCTTAGAACTTTTGGCAATTTGTTGAGGCACTAAATTTTTGTGGACTCCATCCAAGTACTACGTGTGGATTGACTTCAATGGTTGAATAGATTAGGTTAGGTATAGAGCTGGCAGTGAAGCCAATGGAGACCCAATTAACTCTTTAATGCCACAAACTCATGAACCTAAAGCTAGGTTGTTATTTCACTGCCTGTGACGGATGTTTAGTCATTCTTTCCTCCTTCAGCCAGCCGCCTTGGGTACAATCTAGAAATCCTACATTCGGCCGCGCCTTGAATAAAACTCGTATATCTGGGCAGGCGCCCCAAAAACCACCTTGGCTTGTCTCGACTAGGTGCAAATAGCACCCTCAAACTCATTGGTGATGGCCCTTTTCGCGCCCCCATAGACATCTTAAGCCACCGTAGTAATGTAGAAGCCCTCTCCATACTTTATCGCTATTACTATTGAGACTGTTCCACTGAAATTCAGGACCTCCTGCCTGCACGGCAATATTTTTTACGCAATACAAGACTAGCCCGCTCGGCTCAACCCCATACCCTACAGCCCCCCCGCTCGCGCACAATACGGTTTAGAAGTTCGTTTATGAATTGAACAATTCGACTTTGGAGTAATCTCCCGCAGTCAGTATTTCCGAACTCGTACAAGACCTTAGAGCTCAAACGTGAGGTTCATCGTCATTTTCTTCTACACCCTCCAGATCCCTCTAACCTTTCCCATTCTCCTCTATTCGTTAAACCAAGCTTACTACTAGACATTGCACCATGAACTGAACGACATGACGGACTGGTAGTATAAAGGGTTACTCCTAAGCTTGGTTTTTTCATATAAAAAAAAGGAAGCTTCACAGTGCTCCCACTACTGGCGATTCCTTTCAAACCTTCCAGAATGTGGAGCACGCGCAATAAAAGAAGGGAAATTACCGCGTATGTGGAATTGTGTTTGAGAATATACATACTTATATGAGCCGGTTATTTGCATTTTTAAACAAAAATGGTGATGTCGCTCACTTGTGGCGATTTGAGACTCTCACTGCGCATTCAAACAGCGATTTCGATATTCCCTTCTTTTAGGACGCGAGCTCTAGCTACCTATTGTGCTCTGACTGGCTTCGACTGAAGCCCTGCTTTTAAACACAAGAATTAGAAGAGTGTTTCTTTCTTTCGTTTTCCCGCAGCTTGGACCATAGGGGACCACGCTGCCAACCTTGGTCTGTTGTTGTACCAAGCGTGGTCCCCTATTGTTCAATGTTCGGTGTTGACTGCAGTACTTTTTGCAAAATCTTTTCCGGGTCTGCTAAGGAGGCCCATTGTTATTTCTTTGTTGTAAGTGACCCAAGTAGTCTTCAGGATAATGCAGGTCTCCAGAATGCTACATCTTAAGGTGGAGTAGGAGTGGGTGGTATTAAAAAATATACTTCGACTTTTTGGATGGGTTGCTAACAATTTCCATTAACAAGCATCGGAGAGAGGCTCCGCCAAGTAGTAGGCTTTTGCATTCTCATCTATGTTTCTATGTCAGGTCTCTTTACATCGCTTCAGCAGCTTCGTTTGAAAGGTACTAGCGTATCCCGGTAGGTGCCAAGAGATCTTCAGATAGCCTCCTGCTCCGTTTCTCCACGCTTTTATTGGGAGTATTTCGTCGGTGAAGGCCTTCCTTCTAGGGGGTTGTCGCAGCCATATCTTTTAATAGCTAGTTATAGTCTAAGAGCTAGTGAACCATTTGACTAACCCGTTTCCCACAAAGCTAGAAAATTTTTAAATGATGTTTTATTATCAGTCGAGTAAGAAAGTACCGTTCTGGCAGACATCTCGCGGTTGCGTCATCATCCCTTAAATTTTTGAAAATGTAAAATTTTTTTTTATTTTAACCTACTCCCACAAGGCTAAAATTTTAATATGTTGTAATTTACATATGTTTAAATGTAAAAACAAAATGACAACCTATTTTGAGGGTTGCAAGTATGTGCCAGACAATAGCAAAGTTGTCATGGGGATAGTAATTCATAACCTTCTCCCACAAGGCCCAAATTTTGAGCGAACATTCTTTCAATTGTATAAAAAGTATATGTAAAAAGCCAGAACATTCTAGCGGTTGCAGCTATCTGCCAGAAGAGTATATAATAGCGAGCGCAACATACTTGTACGAGTTCTTATTAGTCCATTCAAAACGCGCGTTAGGGTGTTCCAAAATAACACCGTCAAGAAAATCAAACCCTAAAGGTTTTTGGGGTCGCTGCTCACGAAAATCGGGGTCCCGCGGTCCTAAAACATGGGCGTCACCCTTAAAAATGCAAAAAACACCCCTTTTTAGGGGTTTTTCGCGATTATTTCAATAATAATGAAAACTAATGCAATGAAATACACTTTTTTTAAATATTTATTTGCGAAGGAGGTTGATTTGTACTAAATCAAGGCGAACTTTATGATAAGGGGTAGTCCTAAAGAGTTGAAACCACCCATAAATCGGCTAAAAATAGAAAAACATATAAACTTTTTTTTTTTAATTTTATGCTTCAAATTCGATTGTGGGCGTGCTGTCAGGCAAAAATAAATAATTTTCAACCCTTAAGGGGTTAAAACTACCCCTACAATTATAAAAATCAACTTTATATAAAAAAAATTTGCAAATTTTTTTTTTTACTTTTTGCTTGAAATTAGGTTCAATAGGTATTATCAGCCAAAAATTTATTATTTTCAACCCTCAAGGGGGTAAAACTACCCCTACATGCAAATCCCCTGCAAATGCAATTTTGTTTATATAAAGTTGATTTTAGCTTTTTCAAAAAAAGGCTCTGTCCGTCTGTCCGTCTGAAGCCTACTTTCATCTCTGAAAGTACTGCCGCTACAGACTTGGGCCATATCTCAAAATGTAGCTCTTGGTCAAAAGACCAAAAACTGAGAAAATGGTCTGGAAATTTCAACCAGAAGTATATTTAAACAACAAAAAAAGCCTTTAAAGAAAATATTGTGACTAATTTTTGTGTTCTAAGGCTTATAACTTCTTAATTATTCATTTTACCACAAAATTTACAAGTAGTAGATTATTTAATTCTAAACAAAAAGTGTCCTTGCAAATTTCCGGTAAGATGTGCCGTTTCGGAGATATAGTGGAAAAACCATTTGCATACGTTTTCCAAGATGGCGGCCAAGTGGGGAGGGGTTAGAATCCCGAAAACTCAAACTTAAGCTCACCCTGACCCCCCTACACATCCCAAAAATAAAACCTTGTCCTGCATTTTTGCAATGTTAAAGTACCATTTCCATGGACTATAAAGGGCTAGGGAAAGTCCCTCGTCTGTGGGGCTGCGAGTTCGATCCTTCGGCTCGCGGTGCTTTTTTTTCGTCATAATAATTTTTTTTAACTTCCTTCGGGGATTTTGTTTCATATGAAACAAGTTTTTGACATGAATACGTCTCTAAATTTGCTATATGTTATATGCTATATTATAGCGTTGGTCAGTGTGATACTTATGAATCTATATGGCCAAACTAGGGTGCGGTAAGCCGAATTTTTAACAATAAGACATGTATGTTTAAGTAAAATAATACACCTAATTCTGTTGTGCAAAGTGCATCACATTAGATTTTCCTCCAATCCAAAGAAAAATGTTTAGATTCGTTTTCTATAGTGTTTACATGTGTGATGTGCTTTTTTTTTCAATTTGACACATTCGAATTATTGGCCTCGATTCCCAGATCCGGCGGGTTGGAAGTGAGTGCGGATCAATCTCCACTTAATATATTGTCATCCAATCTGAAGTGTTATTCAACAGAAAGAATACCATGAAAAAGCGTAATTAGTGGCTAGTCTCTAGGCACAACATCCCACTAGTTTATAATTGTAGGGGTAGTTTTAACCCCTTAAGGGTTGAAAATATTTTTTTTTGCCTGACAGTACGCCCACAAAATCGAATTTGAGGCATAAACTTAAAAAAAATAATGTTTACATCTTTTTCTATTTTTAGCCGATTTAGGGGTGGTTTCAACCCTTTAGGACTACCCCTTATCAAAAAGTTCGCCTTGATTTAGTAAAAATCAACCACCTTCGCAAAAAAAGTGTATTTCATTGCATTAGTTTTCATTATTATTGGAATAAATGCGAAAAACCCCTAAAAAGGGGTGTTTTTTGCATTTTTAAGTGTGACGCCCATGTTTTAGGACCGCGGGACCCCGATTTTTGTGATCAGCGACCCAAAAAACCTTTAGGGTTCTATTTTCTTAACGGTGTTATTTTGGAACCCCCCCCCCGCGTTTTGAATGGACTATATGTTCGAAAGAGAGAATATACATATATCATACTGTAGCTTGTAGAGGGATTCTAACAAGTATTTACTGGAGTGGCAATTGATAATTTTGATCGTTTTGTGGATACCACAAGCGGCAAAGATACATTACATGATACCGTTGGTATTATTTATCAGACAATACCTAAAAATGATGATGTCAATGTGTTTGTTGAACCTGAGAATGTCTGTATTGAACCTGAAAATATTACGGATATTAGAACCATTTTTGTCATTAAATGATCCACGACATGCTGATCAGATACATGTTGAAACTCTTCCCCAAATACAACAATTGGATACATTATGGATGATTTGTCACGCTTTGAAGATACCAAATACACCAATGGGGTTGGTTTTAATTATAACGTTGTTGAAGACATCAATACTTCTAAGCAAAAAATTGCCTATTTAACACCTATTAACGATTCCCCAACAAATCCATCTGCTGTCATTGAAACGATGAAAATAATTAAAAACATTGCTGGAGAACTAAATCAAAAGTACTTGGAAATCACATACGATTTAGCCATCGCCAAAGTAGCCCTGCAAATCCAATCAGTTGAGCGACCGTTATATGACAATTTGTTCATACATCTTGGACCATTTCACGTTATGTTGGCTCTCTTCAAAGCAATTGGAAAGTTTATTAGTGGCTGTGGTTTAATGATAATTGCTGTGGACAGTGAAATAATTGCTAATGGATCTGTTGACGGATTTCTTCAAGGCAAACACTTTAACAGGTGTAAACGTTTGCACCCACTCATGGCAGTAGGACTTGAAATAGAGCTTAATGAATGATGTTATGCGATAATTTTGATTTTTGATGATTTTTCGGGATTCAGGGGGGCTTCGGAGAAAAAATTTTCAGATAAAAGTTTGATATTTTTCTTGGGAGAACCAATATTCGTGAGAAAAAATAGGGGTTGCTACTTCAAATTTCAGATTTATCCCAACCCCCTGCGAGGGGTGAATGGGTGGTGGTGAGTTTTGTGTGCAACCGATTCCACACTCTAAGTGGATCAACTTTTGCTCGAAACTTTTTTCACGAAAACCTACCCTTCAGGAAATATCGGGCCGTTCCCAGACTTTCCCCGCACCCTTTATACTCTTCTGGCAGATAGCTGCAACCGATAGAATGTTCTGGCTTTTTACATATACTTTTTATACAATTGAAAGAATGTTCGCTCAAAATTTGGGCCTTGTGGGAGCAGGTTATGAATTACTATCCCCATGACAACTTTGCTATTGTCTGGCACATACTTGCAACCCTCAAAATAGGTTGTAATTTTGTTTTTACATTTAAACATATGTAAATTACAACATATTAAAATTTTAGCCTTGTGGGAGTAGGTTAAAATAAAAAAAAAATTTACATTTTAAAAAATTTAAGGGATGATGACGCAACCGCGAGATGTCTGCCAGAACGGTACTTTCTTACTCGACTGATAAGAAAACATCATTTAAAAATTTTCTAGCTTTGTGGGAAACGGGTTAGTCAGATGGTTCACTAGCTCTCCTACTATTAAAGGTTTAGAGCTATAACCGTAGGGTTGTAAGGTTCAAGCCCCGAATTCGCTCAGTTTAAGGCAAGTGCACGATGTTAGGTCTTTGTTGTGAAGAGCGGGAGGAGGCCGGTGCAAGAGGGCATTAAGGGATGGAAAAAAAGGGGGGAGGGGAGAAAATTTTTGTTTTAGGGCGGTAGAAAAAAACAGAAGGAAAAAAACACCAAAGTAAAATCTGAAGTATAGAAACTAACGGACGAGGATTCCCTGGAGAAGAGGCGTAAACGCTGCAGTGGAAGGACGCCCGCAAGAATTTATCTACATGCAAGACATGGATCATCATCTTTGGGGAAGGAGATTTTTTTTGCAACATAAGCAAAAGGGAGCCGCAGGTCATCCACACTAGGGTGAACGGGCCTAGTCGTGAGGACCTAGAAGGGATGCCCCTGACTCAAGAGGAGTCCGAACTAGTTTTTTTGTTCTGAAGCGCTCTATGGATCCGTACGCTGTGCGTCGCGGGCTGGAGTATAGGCCTGAAGGTAAGTACCCTGGTAATATATTTTAGAGTAGGAGTGATCCGAATTGTTCGCCGCTTCCGGGAATTATTCTCCTAAGTCCTATGGACGAGCGTACTCGTGATAGCTACACCGTGGCGAGACCGCATGAAGATTCGTCCGGGACGTCGGCAGCACTCACACAGGGGAAAAAATCAAGGTGAGGCCAACGTACGAGGTTGGGTGGAGGTTCGTTAACGTGAGCCAGTTGTAGAGAGGAAGAAAGGCCGTAAGAGAATTGGATAGAAGAAAGAGGCCATTTTAGGGGTGTAAAGGTAGATAAAGCTCCCGATTGCGAAAAAGGGAAGCGTATTACTTTTCATTTTAGTGTGATTGTTTGCTCACCGGCATCCACGTGTAGTTGTGGTGACCGTTGGTGGCAGTAGGGTATGCTCGGAATATTGAGGCGTGGTATGGTACCAGGCATTACGCCGTAGTACCTACCGGACAGTTTTTTGTAGGGTCACGAATTATCAGTTTTTTTGTTGTGTGCATTTTTTTTTTCAATGAGTAGCGTCAATAATGATTACGATACGTAAATGAAGAGGAAAAACCCAAGCTGGTACCACGACGGGATTTTTTTGATTTTTTTTGTCCGAGAGTCTTATTGGTTTTAATTGTTAATTCAGTCTCCCTAGACGAATGCCACGCCCCTAACATTTTGAAACAGTTTTAGCTACTACCAACCGCCCCCGGCTTATTGACGTCAAACGTTATGATAGACTGTACATTTTTGAGGTACCAACTTCTTTATTCTAAAAGGCTGGAGTTTTGGATGTGCCGAAATCAGTTCTACTTTTGCATACAGTCTACCTCAGAGAAACATTCAGACCCAAAAACAAAAACCCATTACACTATAAATTCAATCTCAAAAAATTCGCTTCGCTGAAAATGCAAAAACACAATTTAAAAATCCTTCTCCATTGGCCATTAAAATCAACTAAATCTTCATTTAAGCAACAAATCACTTTCCACAAATCACCGTTCATACTACAATAAAATCTCTTCATATAGGTAGAGGATATCCCAGGCAGCATCTTTCCGTACTCTCTATTTTGTACGTCAAGCAATAATTTATAAGAAATTGAATAAAGAAATTCAGTTCAAGCTCAGAGACAAACAAAAGATCATGGCATAAAGGCGAGGCTAAAAGAGAATCGTGACACGTCCTCCTCAACAAAAGTCGTTCATAAATTTTCAGGTGCATTCGATGCATTCATAGTATGTGCATGGCGGGTATATAGTTGCATGTACATATGTATATATGGTGCTTGTACATACCTGTGCGCGTTCCAATATAAATGTGCTCCGCAATTCACCGGACGGGAATATAATCGGTAGCAATGCAGAAAATGCAATGCAAAACTTCTGTTTATTGGCTAATCTTCAAGGGGCAGCAAGCAGCAGCCGCGCAGAGTTAGTGCAACAAAAAAAATGAATAGGAGTCGATGCATCACATCAGGCTAGAGCGCGGTGCAGCAGAGTACTTATCTAGGCTGGGTCCGGGGAAAATTGCGCTAGACGGGGTGTACTAGAAGATGAAGCCAGAAACCAGCCACAGAGAAGACGGGGAAGAAAAATGTCGAATACCATCTGATAGCATTGTCTCGATAAGCCCATAAATTGCACGCACTTGCAGGTCTCTCTATGCAATGGTTGCAGTGCAGCAAACAGCAACAGCAAACAAGCAAACCACAGGCTTCTGCGCAATGGACACAGAGGGACTCGCTGTGTTGCCATTTTGTTGACGATCTCGCCCCGGTCGGTGCCCAGCACCATTCCCGGGGCAAGATCCATTGCCATTGTTGCATTTTGTCGTCAACTTCTTGCAATCAAAAAATGCAACCGTTCAGTAGACGACGACGACGACGTCTGTGGAGCAGAATGAACCGTGACCAAACAGAACTGTGCATACGACCATCTTGTTGCATGCATGCATGCATATCCCCCCATGTCCAGTAGTTATCATATTGAATGCGCGTATACTTTAGGGGGCCCACAGATGGCGCGGACATTGACTAACGACCGAAATCACGCCCTCGCCTGATGTCCACGATCCATCCTCCATCAAAAGCTGATTGCTGATGTTGAGCCATCTAGCGCACGCATCTGGACACATGGACATATACATTCTATACTTCTGCCGAGTAGAGGCAGGCATTCATGGACCCAGAATATCGCTTTTTCACGCACATTTCAGGCTTCGGCTAATATAGGGTGCCAGGATAGCCAGCGCGCGCAAGCGTAAGCGGCTTAATCATGCGCATGAGATATGGCTACGCTTGTATGATATATGCCGGCTGTCAGAATCTGAATTGACCATTAAAGTCCGAGTGCGATATTAATAACTGACATCTTTCGATTTTTTTGCTTATTCAACGCGCGTGTTTTTTTTACGCTTGCTCATTCTGTGGCGCGATTTTATATGGCAAATACTGAGGCCGTAATTATAAAATGGCGAAGTCATTAATCAGTGGGACACGGAGTGAGTTTTAGCCATTTGTTAGATTCCATGCCTGTTGGCGATTTGTTGGCTGTTGTTGCCGTTGTAGCCCGTTGTTGCTGTTGTTGCTGCAGCAGCGCCGCCGCCGCTGCAAGTATTTATTCATATACTGTGTATGTTTTTTTTTTAATTTTTTTTACCCTCTTCTCCCAAGTATACGGGGATTGTGTGCCAGCATGCTGTGGATACCCTTCGACTCCAATATTCACCTATTTTGGGGCGGAAGGCGAGAAATTTATTGATTTATGAATGTCGTTAATTATAATGCTTTTAGGGTATCTCTCTATATAAGGTGGGATCTCGGCAGTGCAACAAAATATAATAATAATAAAAAATAAAAAAAAAATAAATAAAGTTCATCGGACAGAATTATTATAGAGAGGAGGAGGTACAACCCATATGTAACAGGGCGGGCATAAGAAAGGCTCTTTTATCTTTCTGGTTATCAATTGGAAATTCTTTACAGATGAATGCCTTTCTGTGTGTGAAGTATTATACAATTTTGATGCTGGGCTTGTGATAAGCAACCGTGAAGCATTGACACCGCCTACACCTGTTTGACAGCAATTTCAACTTGTTAGCAATATATAAAGCATTTAATGCTTAATTATATTGTTGTAACACATTAATTTTGCTATTGTGACACTGAATCATTGCGAGTTTTGATTTATATCTGAGGTTGGGATTTTTTGTGTTTATTGATCGATCGGTTTCGAGCCGGATCTAGTTTTTATTGGTTTCATCATATAACGTCGGTTTATTTAAGATCTGGAAAGGTCTTCTGTGGTTTGTGGGTGAAAAAATTAATCAAGTATATTTCATAGGTTTGTTTTGAAGCCAGCTTAATTCTATGGAGGGGGTTCTGAAGAGTTCGGAATATGTTACAGTCCTGGACAATGCATCAAAACGTCTCAACCAAATTCTCCGAATTTTTCACATGACATTGGAAAAATGTTCCATCGGAACTTGTCGTGATGGGAGACAGTATCTATCCTATATTTTAATGTGGCTATTCTAAGCTAAGGAATCACCCTTTGTACTGCTAGTCAGCAATGTGATTGGGAGACGCCGCTTTCATAGGTGCGACTGGTGCACTTGCACCGGGCGCAATATTTCAGGGACGTAATTTCAGTAATTCAGATTTAAAACAAAAAAAAACTTATCCAAGAAAAAACGGGAAATTTTACTTCTCCTCGTGCAAGAAGCTTCGAGATTTTCTAGCAAAAGGGAGTCAAAAAACAAAAGTTCAGTAAAAAATAACTCAGACGTTCAAAAAATCTGCCCACCCCGTAGTCACATTCTTTTCTGCGCCAACGACAGCAGATTTTTGTTGGTTGGGTTGAAATTTACCTAATTTGAAAAATATTTCTCCCATCGAGCGAGTGTTTGTGTCTTTTTCAATTGTCCTTCAATGTGTTAAAAAACTCTCAGGTTATGGGGCGCTTTATGGCATAGTGCACCGGGCGCAAAAACCCTATCGCCGGCCATGATGTCATTAGTCTCAACATGGTTCAATATCGAGTATTAAGCTTAGTACGAAGAATAGAAGAGGTTTCAGGTTACGGAGCCAGGAAAGTCTTGTGGGAAATAGAAAGATGAACCCAGCATTTGAGCTCTCATGGCAGATCGGCCTGAGAACACTTGGAGCAAAGGAAAATTATCCAGGAAATCTTCGAAGAGTTGAAGTCCGTGAAGGCATAGTCAGTCCGACAGGATTCGGCAGGGATATAAGCGGCCAGATCACTATCGAGACGAATTAGACACGTAAAGCTTTCATTTCGTTGTGACAGAGCCCGACAGGGCTATCTCCTGCCTCGAGCAGGAACATAGAAAGCTATGGGTCTGGATGAATGCCAGGAAGCACATCGGGAAGTCAAAATCGGCCAGAGTTTTACGGTTCACGTTTTTTTTTATGGGTATTGAAGAAGGTGGTGATGAACCCTGCGTTTGAACTCTTGGATGTTGTATGAGCTCGGAAATACTGACTGCGAGAGATCATTTCAGAGTCGAGTTATTCTATTCACAAACGAATTCATATCTTGTTGAGTGCGTGAAAGGGGGAGTTGCAGGTGGAGGGAATGAGATGAGTGGGCTTCTTCTTCTTCTTTGATCCGTTAGCTGGCGGTCCGAGCGGGACGTCCCCGCAACGGATACGCTGCTGTCGGTGCCGCTGGGTCCCGAACTTTATTCACGATTCGCTTCCATTCTTCTCGGTTTTTGACGGTGTCTCGAGCCTCGGTAACTGATAAATCGTTGATTATTTAAGTCACCCTCGATATTCTTCAACCAGGTGAGTGGGCTAATCTGGTGTTGCGGGTATAAGATTGCCGTGGAGGCAGGAGAGCGTTTAACTCGAAGGAATAGTCACTATGATAGTAGCGATAAAGTTTTGTCAGTGCTGCTACATTCCTACGGTGGCTCTGGGGGTCGATGGTGGAGCAAGCGGTATCGTCATTAATTAACTTAAGAGCCCTGTTTTGGACCTTATCTAACCATGCTAAGGTGCTTATTGGAGCGCCGCCCCAAACGAGGTAGTTGTATTCGAGAACAGGCCGAATGTAGGATATATAAATAACAGCACGGGCCGATGGCTGGAGGAGGAACTTGCACCTCTTAAGAAATCCCAAGCACTGGGATCCTTGTTTTGCGATTTGGAACATATGGTCATTCCATTGCAAGTCTTTGGCTAATGTCACACCTAGGATGTGTAGGGAGGGATCGGCCGTTAGTTCAACTTTGTCCACTATCAAGGTTGGAGAGCTGTTGGTCTTTTTCTTTGAAATAAGACAGTACTTGGTTTTGTCGGGGTTAAAATCAACACGATTGTTCTTTCCCCACTCTAAAATGAGTTCAATGTCGTTATTAACAGAGATGGACATAAGTTCCCGATCATCAAGACAGGATCTGGCATGAGTCTGTCTTCTATCGTAGCTGTACGAGTAACGTAAAGTACCGTCGTCAGCGAAGCGGAGAAGTGGGTTGGAGGGGATTGAAAGTAGGTCATTTATAAAGATGAGAAATAGGGCCGGTGATAAAATTGAACCCTGGGGGACCCCCGCAGAAATGGGGTGAGATTCAGATTTGACGCCATCCAATACTACCTTAATTGAACGACCGGAAAGGAAACTTTCAACCCACTTATACAGAAGCGAGTCAATTCCAATAGCTTTGAGTTTAGCTAACAAGGCTGAGTGCCATACTCTATCAAAAGCCTTGGAGATGCACGGTGGAATCAAGATGCAAGAAAAATGTTCAGTAAAGTAAAATATACATCCAAATATTCGAAGTTTCTTTTCAAAAAGTAGAAAGCACAACTACCGAGAAGCGGCGTGCAAAGATATAATGATAGCGATTTAGTGAAGCTTTTTCTGTCAATTCCTTGCCCAGTTACCAAAGGTACTGAGATTAGAAAAGAGCAAAACCTTGAGGCTGCAAAACGGTTTCCGAGAATAAGACCTCCGGTTTGGATGTACCGTTGGTAGCTGAGAGAGCACGAAATGTCGTTACATTGAAGTTTACTTCATGCTTTACGAAAGAAGTATCCCCTGAACGATGGAAGTAACGATAGTTCGAGCGTATGACATTTAAAAAAATTGAGGTCTCAGTACAATTTACCATCGTGTAAGGGACAAATGTACTGCTTCGTGTAAGTCCGGCTTAATTCTAAGATAGATAGTAGTTTTAAGACCGGTAGATTAACGAGTGATCTAGTAAGAATGATGACGATCTTGGCTAGAGACATGATAGAATGAAATTATTCCTGCGTGAAGATAGCCAAAGATAATGTGAAAAATGTTTTCAACTCGGCAAGATCATTTGAGGCGTTGTTCCGACGGGGTATCTGCGAAATATCTAGTGCCTGTAATAACAAAAATCTTGACAGGGAGGACTCGGCACTGTGAGTCGGTTGAATAATCGAAAGAATATAGGGCTGTCTTTCGTGTACCTCAGGGGTCAATTCTGGGCCCAATATAAAAATAAGTGGGGTTTTCCTTCCTGACGCTATAATTCCAGAACGCACGAACAGATTTCTACGGTTTTGCACACACCATTACTGATGAAGGGTATTTGGATTTCCGGCGCAAATAGTCGGACCTGTAACCTTCATCGGATTTCCTGACAACGCGAGAGGATATGCTATCGAATTGCAGTTCAAACCAAGACTCGTCGATCCATATAATGGATTGCCACTGCCTAGGTGTCCAATTTAAATGTTTTTTCGCGAAGTCTAATCGCATCTTCTTCTGGCGCCCCGTCAAAAAGAGTTTGTCTTTGGGCTAATAATTTCAAAGATAAAAATTAGCGATGCCGTAACGAACATAATCAAATGTAAACATAGCTTATTAAATCCAAGTACCCTTCATCAGTAATGGTGTGGGGATGTACGCCCGCAAGGGGTACAGGAGAGTTTCACATTATTGATGGTGCTGTCAATGCTGTGAAATATCAGAATATCTTAGAAAATGCACTATTACCCTCAATTGCAGCTATGCAATCTCCTGAAGAGGAGTGTGTTTTCCAACAGGATGGTGTCTCCTGTCACACAGCCAAGAGTACCAAGGCTTAGCTTGCTGCCAAAAACATCCCCAAGATGGACTGGCCTTCCAACAGTCCGAATTTGTCAAATATAGAATCCTTATGGGGAGAAATGAAGAAAATTCTTAAGAATGAACTCGTTAGTACTGTGGAAAGCCTGAAACCCACTCTAAGGGACTCCTGGATTTCCATCACACCACAGGAATGCGAAAATTTTGTCGCCACGATACCACGAAGGATGTCCGATGTTATCAAGTCCAAGGGCGCCGTTATAAAGTGGCTAAAACTGCAGTGGGCGAACTATTTTGATACGAAAAATCGTTGGGCGAACTATTATGATATGGAAATTACTTTTTGTTTTGTTTATTATTTTACTATTGTTAAACATATCCGAACCGAATAAAGAATATTTTATTTGTTATACAATAAATATTATTTTTCATTCATAAAACTATCTAATCACCCCTTCAGGTAAGGGTCTAATTCTTTCAGAATTATTTTTACCATCGTTCAAAAACGTTTGGGCGAACTATTCTGGTAAGGGGTTGTATAGCCTGTTTATATTGTTCAAGAATTCCTTACGAACTTTGCAGATGAAGGAGAAGTGGAATAGTGCCTACTTCTCATCATCCCCACTTCTCCCTTCATCAACAAAGCTAGTGAGGAGCACTCCGGGGGGCGAACCATTTAAACAGTTTGGGAAATTCAATCGTTTCATCAGGGCAACGAAGGCTTTCTTTCTGGACTTTCAGACTATACACATCGGTCTAGAACCCTGCAACTCCATATTAACCGGACTCATCCTGCGCCGTCTTTTCACAAGACGTCCAGATAGATTTATGTAAGATTGTTCGACAATCGGGTTGTTCTATTTACGAACAAATTCATTTGACATTTTATCATGAAAAGACTTAGCCCACCACAGCATCGCAAGAGGTTTAAGAACTGCTATTCCAGAGTAAACAATAGTGTGGTTTATGTGCTGATGGAGTCATTTGTCCATAAACTCGGTAGCCGGAGAGGTTTTGAATATTTTCGAAAGGAACATTGCCCCTTGGGAATCGAATTTCCTTCGACTTGTGAATAGATGGTAGACTTGAATCATACAGCATCAGTGAATATCCCTCTCCCCGCCCCCCAAAAAGAAAACATTTTTCCAATCCTTCTTTGCTTTTTATTTAAAAAAAAATGGTGGCCTCACCTAAAAATTTTCCGTCACACTGCTATCACTTTTATGACAATTTTCACTTAGGTGACTACGAGAATACTTCTCCGAAATGTGACATGACTATGAGAATAGGGATTTTATCAGTATTTTGAAGGTATAAATGACATTTCAGTTACATCTTCTTTTTGATTTGCAAGAAATTGAGCAATCGAAATCGAATTCTTAACTTTTCGATCCCACGGTCCCACCATGTCTTTATTCGATTAAGTTAGCACATGAAGATCAATTGCTACAAAAATACTGGAACAGATCTTCTGTCAATAGTTCTGAGTTGTCAACTTTAAAAAAACCGTGTAGAGGTGTCGCTGCAATCGTGACTTTATTTGCAATTGACGCCATCTATTGGAAAAATGCCACGTAGTTGTAATCATTTCGCATTACTATCTCAAATCAATTCCAATCAAGCCTTAAAATTAATATAATTTTTCATTGATTGTATGTACAAAAAAGCAATTGAAACATATCACCGGAAAACTTTTCCGCCTCTTTTTGTTCTGTCTTCCTCTCTTTCTATACTGCTAGATGTTATGTTTTGGTCATTCCCTAATGCACTTTACAACCGTAATGCCCTCCGCACAACATCTACATGAATAACAGAATAAACTAAAAGCACTCACTATACTACAATATACAACAAAAAAAGCTCCCAGTGCATAATCTACAAACACACACACACATACAACATATATTTGTGCACTTTTGTGCGATGTGCATTCTGGAAGTTGCATCCGTAGGAGAAACTAATTACACTGATTTATGTGCCTATTGTTCATTGTTTGTGGATCTTGAGTCTCTCTGGATGCGACAGTTGCCCGGATGGACCTGCTGATCTAGAGGGAGATGGCCGACTATGGCTACTATATGTCGGAGATAAGAAGAGAGAGTGCACGAGGGTCAATAGAAATATAAGTGAAGCTGGAAAATTAAAATAAAAAGTGAAAAAATAATGGAAGAAGAACAACATTAGAAGAAGGATGAAAAGACAACTCCTCTTCGCATATTGAGCTCTTGTCCTTTTAGAAATGGTGGAGGTGAGGTGCCTTTTCTTGGAGGATATTAGTGGATGCACATATGCATACGAAATGTGCACGCCTCTTAAGGATGCACACACTTGAATCTTGGATCTTTGGGACCTGTTCTGGGGTGTTTGTGAATGCATTGATGTGCACGCTTGTATTCAAATAATGGCGGACATCAATTTCATCTCTCAAGCAATTTCCTTTTCGCAGCACACAGTCTCTATACAACCGTGCTTCCGCTCTTAACCTGCAATCTTCTGTTGACAATACATGATGACAATTATTACTCTTATGATTATAACTCCTACGAAAACCCCGTCCAAACGATATACTACACGTGTCCCACAGTCCTTCTATATCCTTCCAATGGTGGAAGGGTCATGAATAACTCTGGCCAAACATATAGAAGAAACTGGAGGGACACTGGTGGAATAGACGTCGTTGATCTGTCAGCACAGAGTAAACACATATGAACCCGACGAAGAACTCATCATCCTGATATCTCTAGAGTCCAGGATATGTACTTGGACATGGATGGACATCTCATCTCATCTTGAAAATGGCAACTTTACAGGCTACACACACACGAGAGGAAAACCATTAAATTTAAAAAAAAACTAAAAATAAAAAAAATAAAAAATAAAAGAATTTCAACAAAGTTGAGAGTCATGTGTGGAAAGTTGAGACGAAACCAGAAAAGGATATAAAGATTGGTGACAGGACAGTACGTAACAGTGTTGCAGGACCGGACTTTCTAATTAGGAGCTCCTCGTCCTTTATGCCATGCTTTTTAGGTAATAAGTACAAAAAAAAAGAGTTTGGGGTTTTTTTTTGTTTTTTTTTTATATGAACCAGCAGTATGGAGGGGGAGGTTAAGGTAAAGGGTTTGAAGGTAAATTACTGGTCCACCTTTTATGAACGTACAAAAAAACCGATTTTTTTCCTTGTGTAGTTTTAAAGCTTGGATAGAAAGACGACAGCGGACATCTCAAATAATAGAATGAGGGCATTCGAGAATGAAAGGTTTCCTTCTTTTGCTGTGATGAGTTTTTGACCGAAGTTTAGTTTTTTTTTACACGTAAGTGAAATTTTTAATTAAAAATAATTTTTTTTATCCTTAAAAGAGTTTTTCTTTTTTGTGGAAAGAGAAAATTATATTTTCACAAGGTTTCCCTTTCAGGATAAAAATCTTAAAATATTAAAATTTTGGTTTCGTTATGTTTGAAATATGTTATGGTGTTTTTGCATAATTTTTTTAGCTGTCCCAAAATGTCCCAAAGACTTCAATAAAATATATTACATATATTTTTGCAGTTAGCACTATGAAAAATTACATTAAAAACTATTTTTAAGGGCTTGAGAATGTGTCCCAAAAGTGTCCCAAAATAGCCTTTGCGGCATCACAGTTTCTATAGAAAGATTGACGCGAACTGCCTTTTTTCAGGGTATATTAGCGAATCTAAATAGTTGTTTTTCGACTTAGTTGGCTGTTACTGAGGTTATTACGCTTATGAAAGTGAAGCCCTGATACAAAAATGTTTGTTTTTAATTTTTGCAAATTTTTATAACATATTTTCTCCAATTCTTGTATCAAGTGAGACCCAAAATCGGGAAAGAAAGCATGGTTAACCAACTCTCTCTATCTTCCGGCTAGAGCTGCTGCTCGACAGTGTATACGGAAAAAATAGATTGTCTACAGTACAAAGGGACTTTCCCTAAGCCTCTAGTTTGTCACACAAAAAAAAAAAAATACGGTAGGGGCGCGCCATAAAATAAGGGACTATCAAAATCTCTGAATCGATAAGCCGTGAGAGTCTCAAGTTTTTACAAGCGGCCAACGTCTGTTTAAAAAAGCAAATTGCCGTCTAATTTATATTTTCAGGGTGCGCACTCTTTTCCCTTCTGTTTTGATTCGGTCTATAGTAAGCAACAGATCCTTCAAAGTCCATCAAGCCAAGATATGATATTACTATGTCGAAGGCTGCCTGGCAGTGAGCAGATTTTGCATAATAAGGATCTCCTCTGCGAACCGAGGGCCGTCTGTTGTATAACGCTTTATCCTGATATCAGGATGGACCTTCCCTTTCCAACCATATGCATGGGACTATTATATTGTATTCATCGGCCGGAACCGGTCATTGGAGCACCTACCACTTTGGTGAAGAGGTTCTTTACCGACCTGACCTAGATGATACAAACTGAACGCAGGAGGTCCGTGCCTTTATTGACCAACTGTAACCGGTTCCTTCCTGTGCGGTTTCTTAACGCACCTAAGAAATTGTTGGGACGTAGTAGAAACGATGTCAGGATACCTATTGACTTGATTTCAGAACACTTATTGATTTGATGTCAGAACACTTGTTAGCAGGGCACTTGTTGGCTTGATTACCGGACACCGCGCCTTGGATTACCACTTATGAAGGGTAAGAAGGGCGGACGACCCCAACTGTAGGCTTTGCCTTAAGAATGATAGACCCGCACTTCGAACAATCAAATTACAATCCATTGAACCTGTTCAAGCAATCCGGCCTACAAATATGAGGTAAATGGGGTGTAGTACAACAGGCCAAGTGAGTGGCAGCAATACTTTTAAACCCACACATTTCACGTGGTTCTACCTTAGATTAATATCAGGTGTCAGGGTACACACTACACATTAGTGCATAATTTCTTAGTCTATAAAAATATATTACAATTATTATATTAGAAAAACGTGGCATTCTAGAAGTTTAACACAAAAATACACCAACAAATTTTACATTGAGATTGAATTACAATTATCTTACATCTCATCTAACGCGGTACTCCATATGGGAGAGCCAACTGGTTGGGATCTTCGTTTCCATGGTGCAAGAAAACAAATCCAAGGCCGATCTATTGGCAACTCTGTTCGCCTCAAATTCTGGTGTACCCGAAACCGATGCGCCACTCCCAGTTCTCGAACACAACGGCACTTCAATGGACGGAGTACAAATGTAGATGGCGTCGAATCCAACCCACACTCCATTTCGGCCGGCGTTCCCCAAGGGTCGATTCTCTTATCTGCTCTCTTCCTAATATTCATTAATAATCTGCTCCCAATCCACTCCAACCTACTCCCCAGTTTCGCCGATGACGGTACTTTGCGTTGCTATTATGCCGCCTTCGACAACATTATACAAGCAAGTGCTAAACCTTCACTCCTAGACCGTGAACTTATGTCCAACTCTCTTAACGCGGACATCGAACTTATTCTTGACTGGGGACGCAAGAATCGTGTCGAATTCAATGCAACCAAAACAAAGTGTTGTCTTACCTCCAACCGACCTTCACTCTGTTTTCGAGCTCATATAACATCTCAGAGTTCAAATGCAAGGCTCATCGGCATCTACTGATACTGATCAGGGGTAGCAGGCCAAGGAATCCTGATCTTTGATCCATTTCGTACTTTTTACAGTGCGTGTTATTATATTAGTATAAACGTCCCAAAGCAACAACTGTACCAGGCAATAACTGTCTAGTATTATACCTACCACTGACTGAACCTAATTACATTTTCCAAGTCACTTACTGGGACTTGTGTTTCCATAGGAAGAACGTCAACTCTGTATGGAGCTGATAACATAAGGCTTATCCAATTGAATGAAGAAGATTTTGAAGTGAACAGATATTCTAGTATCTTTGTCGCTTCGTCAGGATTTCAACCCCCCCCCCCCCCCCACCGCTACAAAACCTAAAACCAAAGCAGCTCCAGAAGTGCACTATAATTCGACATGTAGGTGGAGAGAAAAAATGTGCACGTAGCCCACGAATGTAACCAATGCAAAACACAAATTTTTGTATCGGTGCTTCGATTTCCCAAAATCCTCATCCTCAAGAACAGCCTGTTTAGGCAGAGACGCGAACCTTCTGAAACAAGTAAATCCTAACCAGACGACAAAGACTGTGATACCGGTAGTTTTTTTTTGTGATAGTCTAAGCTCAGGTGTCACCCTTTGTACTACTAGTACGTCATGTCGTTTAAGTCATGTTGCAATGTCCAGTAGTAAGCTTAGCTCGAAAGATAGAGAGAAGGACATAATAGGTTAGGGGGAGTCAAGGGGGTGTTGCAGAAAGTGGCGATGAACCTTGTGTTTGAACTCTTGGATGTTGTATTAGTTCGGGAATACTGTCTTTGGAAGGTTGTTCCACAGACTAGTTGTTCTCGTTATAAACGAATTTTTAGATCGGAGTGTGCGCGAAGATAAGGGTTGTACTAGACTATCAGATGAACTAGAATTAGAATACCGTACGCTGGGTGAAGACCTGACCTAAGCGGAAATTTGATACCTTGCTTTCATTGCGTTATATTTAGAGGCAAAGACAGAAGAGAGAACGAAAATCCATTCCCACGAGAACAAAAAAGAATAGAGGTGTAGCAAAGCAGAAGAATTAGAAAGAAGATGTACGATATCCTTGCGAGATGTTCGAAACGCAGACTTTGGGATGGCAACTGGCCGTTGAGAAGCCTCGACTATTGGCTTAGTTAAGGAAGAATTTAGTGGCAAGTTCCGTACGTTGTTGTTTAATTTGGTCAAACTTAGACTGTGACCATCTCCCAATAAACGTACCATTGCTGTAAAAAACATATTTTGGATACAGCCAAGCTCTGGAATTTGGCAATTGTATATCCAACTTTACTTCAACATCTTTAAACCTAAAATTAAACCAAAAAAAACTCTTGTTCGTTGTTTCCTTACTCCTTATCTTTCGGTAATCAAGTAATAAAATTAAAAGAAAACAAACACGGAACTAAAGGATGAGATCCTTATTCTTCCTTTAAATAATTTTCACATTAGAATTCACATCGGAGGTATTCAAAAACCGCCTAAACTTAAACTATCCTTGAAATAATCAGACCAAAAAGGAAACAAATTATAATAACTGAAACAACAAGGAAAGAAAGTGCCGAGCCCAAAAAAAACGAAAGTAAAGAAGACAAAAAAAAATTAAAGCAATTTTACAAAATTTCACCTAAACAATTCCCATCACGAGTTTGAAGCCTTTGGTCCTGATCCTGTTTAAAACTTCCTTTGAGGCTAATTAGTGCGGTGACTTTTTTAATTAAAGACAAGAGAGCAAACAACGCTGGCAGCAAAAGGCTACTACTACATACCATATCCCCTAACCCCGAAAGCAATGGACAGGATTCACTCGATAAGATGACGAGAGAGGAAAAATAGTTGCGGAGTGGCGCGACGCCCGTGTTGTCAAGGACTCACAATCACAACATCACTCGATCCAGGGATTCTTCAGCAGCAGAAATCTCTGTTAAATCTCACACCAATCCTCCATCATTATAGTGGTTGCCCTGCCAAAAGCATATTGTTCGGGTAGAGTTAGAGAGAGGGAGTTAGAGAGAGAGTTAGGGTATGGTGGAGAGTGAGAGAGACAGGTCGAGAAGACCGAGAGGGTGTTTAGAGAAAGGAAACTTTTCTACTGTTACTATACCAAACGCTTCAAAAATCCTCAAGGGAGTCCTCTTTTTTTGAAGTCCTTCTTTCCTCTGCCACTTTTTTTTGTGCTACCTTTTTCCCCGTAATTTTTCCTTTTGTTGCAGGGCTCCTAAGTAGTGTTGTTGCTTATTTTAAAAACATCCAGCATCATGGTCCCGTCCTAGTTATAGACGCGGGAATAGAGTCCTGCCGCCGGTGGTGGCCCCGGGATCGAATCCTGGGGTTTGTTTGTATAGATGTGCTTCAGTATCCGGCAGGACATACCTGATTCTGATTCCATATCCCATTTGCCCGTTCCGCTGCCACCCGCTCTCTTACGACATATAAATACTGCTGGGAGGAGGTGAATTAAGATTAATGCCTGGTTTAGCAGGAGCTCGGACATAAAAGGACAAGGAATTCGGAGGTGTTTTTCGGGGATATAACAATGTCCGTGTATAGCTGCCGGCCCGACGACGGATCGGTAGACAGAGACACACATCGGAAAGGGGTACAGCAGGGAATCCACTTACACTACCTGGCGACTCTATAGCTGTGTGTCGTTTGATGGAAGACACTCTCCCCATTTTGGCATCTCGGAAAATGATACCTTAGAGAATAATTTGGCCCGAAGGTTTATGGGTCCGATTTTTCCTCTCAAGCCAAGGCTTCAAATCCTGGCTCCTCTCCTCTGCTATGTTAAACAGCAGCGCATTCCGGAGACCGGGTGGGGTCTCGTTTCAAGGATCGAAAGGGTTTCACTTCGGTCCTAAAAGCCGGTCTGTCACGTTCCGTTGTTAATGCCATCATAAGGTTCAGGCTAAGCCTATATATTTGACGTATCCATCAACTATTCGTCCAGTATCGACTCTGGGGCCAGGCAAAAGGTTGGCTATTTTTTATCCCTTCTGATTAAGCTAAGATTTGTTCGATGGGTCGACAATCTCTACAACAACGTCCTGCACGTTGTATATTTCGACGTCTTGTGTGGATATGGACATGAAATCTCCTCGCAATTGCATTAAAATTTCTTCCAGTTGCCGACATCTTGTCTAATTTAAAAATCTCCCATCTCCAGGACTCTGTGTACGAATATTTTTTCTGTGCTTTGTAATTTCATTTTGAGATTTTCGTGGAATATACATTTTTGCACAAACAGCCAGCCAGAGAATGGTGGTAGTGTGGTGATGGCTGTGATTTTTTTTATCCTTCATTCCTTCCTCGTATCCAATCCAACAAAGAATAAAACGCTATGAAGGGGTCATTTCAGATGTTTTCATCTGCTGCTTATTCTGTGCGATATCCAGTTCGAGACATGCCAAATTAGAAAGTATCCAAGCCAAGAAGCATAAGACAACAACAGGACCTTTGATGGGCCACTGGAGAAATTCAAAAAACGAATTTTTTCCATGTTATTATTTTGTTGATGATTTTCTTTTATTTTCTCTAAGGATTCTTCTCTCGTTCCCTATTTATGTGTATGCTGCGGGGCGGTGCAGGAGGGGGGTGTGTATGTTTGTATGGTGTTGTTATTGTTGTTGAGATCCTTTTTGCATTTGATGATTACATCTCCTTTTTTTCGTTTCGTTTTTTTCGTAGTTTATTGATGTTTATTGCAAATTTTAGGGAATTAATGTTGTGGATTTTTTTTCTAAAGGAGCATATTTATGAGGCTTTGTTGGAGTTTGTTGGGTTGGGGCGGTAGGAGGGTGAGGGGATATTTATAGAAAAACTCACGCTCCTGGTAGATTCAGGACCTTTTATGACCTAGTGATATTTTTTATGTAGGACGGCTATAGAACTTAGCGAATGATATCGTATCTAATGACATTTGTTTTTTTTTTCATATGGTTTTGTTTTATGTGAAAATACAAGATTAGCGGTCACTTTTTATACTATCAGTCATGTCGTATTCGTCATAATCGGAATAGAGAACAGAACAGGTCAGTAGGAATCTGCAGGGTGGTGAAAGATGGACATTGTGTTTGAACTCCTACTAGTAGCAGGACAAGAATTTTGCACAAAGCCCACGAAAATAATAAAAATCAAAACAAAAGGGGCAAAGTAGATAACCTTAATATGAGCTAAGGACGCAACTGTCGGGGTTAGCGAGAGACAGCCTGGTTGTTAGGTTACATTAGGTTTGGTTGAGCTGTTGGTGTTAAGCTCATACGCTTAGGCCAAAAAGATAGGCCCACTGTGATGCCACAGTGATCCGACTTTAAGCTTGATGTTAAAGTGTCTCACCATCCTCCCAGTAAGAATTTGGGGATGAGGGACACCAGCGACGCCTCGATCTCCTGTTCAGCAGGCCATCGACCTATAATGTTAGAACGATGGAAAACACGAACCGCTTAGGTTGTCACTATTTTACAGCCTGCATCGTTCTGGTCTTTCTCCATATTAATTTTTGACGAAGTAGTCTGCGAAGTTCTTGTTCTCTTAAGGTTTATAACCCGGATGTAGAAGAGTGACAAATTGAACAATATGTTTGACAATACTCTGTGTTGGTTTTTGGATTACAGTTAAAAATTAAAAAAAAAATGCTTTGTGAATTGCACGATTTACACCCAAATTCAAAATTGTGACCAGTTATAAGCCACCAGCTTTTGCCACTCGTTCTTGTCACTGAAAATTTGTGACTTTTGTTGTGACTCATAAGACAATAACTCACCTCTAGGCAACAACGTAGGAAATGATAGTAAAACTCCGCCTGAAGGAGTCTGGGGGGAAATTATAAAAAATTTGCTTGAAAGTCTATACTCTTGAGACCTGCTAATTATACAGTCATAATATTGAGAGTCGTTGTAACTGTTTGCGGACACCATAATTGTGATTGCGTTTTGATTTGTGATTGCGATGTGACTTGTGATTGCTATGTGACTTGTGATTGCTATGTGACTTGTGATTGCGTTGTGACTTGTGACTGATTATAAACATTACGAGCATTAAGCTACTTTAGTGAATGCGACCAGACAACCTTTGGAAAGTAATTAATCGTTTTGCAAGACATTTCGTTGGACCTCTTGTTTTCTTTCTTTTATTACACTCAATAATTGGACCTTGATAGCCTAGAGATTAAGGCCCCCGACTTCCATCTCAGAGGTGCGTGGTTCGAATCCAGTTGACGAGTTGGGATTGGTATTGCACTTTAAGACAGAAAACTCAACAGGGCTTATACCCTGAGCTTTTAAAAAAAATCGCTTGAACAAGCTAAGGTTTGGGTGTTCGAATAGGTTCAAGCCAAACAATTAAGACCTTGCTTCTCGTTATCATAGGAAACAGACAGAAACGTAAAGGTCAGGCTTATCCACTTATAAAGACAAGGCTTACACACTAGATTCTAAGATTGTTGGACACCATTCATCGGAACTTTTAATTGGTAACAGGTAAGTATCGTTATCTCATATGTAACCACAAATTGAAATACATTTCTTACACAATCGCGTCCCAACCTTAATTTAAGTAAATGCTATTGCAACATTTTACGCAATCACGCTATTCGATAATTGCTGCCAATTCGCATAAACACAATCGATTCAACCCACAACCGAAACACTTCCTGTTTGCCGAAAAAAAAATAAAAACAAAACAAGTTTCCTTCAACAAAGTAAAAATTTCCATAAACAGAAACAACCAAAATTGGTAACAACTGAAAAGTGTTAGAAATTGTTAAATTGACGCGGCCACCGTGACTCTGTCATTGTGTTTCATTATCGGGACAACCTTCCGCAAAACAAATCTGCACAGTTAGTCCGAGTAGTTGTTCGGCCGTACTAAGGACACAGAAAAATTAATTTTCAATGGTCAAAGAATCAGATTGGATTTCCTCAAACACCTCCTAGCACCAAACTAGACAGTCTGGCTGCGAAGTGGATATCCAAACAAGGACAAAGCAACCTGCACCCAGCACCATATGCAGACCCCGTTCCATGGGGCCTATTACTACGGCAGTCTCTCTTTCGTTCTGTGTGGCAGCAGCAGCAGCGCGCATTGGGCACACATAAATCTTGCAATCAAATCGAAATCAAGGAAAATAGATCTCCTCGATCCATGACCAAAATCCACTTGTGCCCGCGCTCTCTCTATCTCGGCTGGTGTACCGCTGGCGTTTCATCCGGACCATCCAACGCGCAATTGTGGATCTTCGTACAATAAACATCGAAAATAGCACCGTTAGCCAGGGACTGGGGAGCATTCCTAATAAATCCATCATCCCCCTGCAAGATTTTTTGTATATCTCACACGTCCTGCTGCCATATATCTATCCGTCTGCATGTTGTGGTAGAACTTGTATTTCTATCAAGACGGCGGATCCACCACCCGAATGGTGATACAAATCGTCTCTCAGATTTCCGCTTTCCACGATAGACAGGTACACACCAGCATCGATATCATCATGGGATTGGCCGGGGCCTCTCCGGCTCTGTGGCACATGGGGGCGCCTCCACATGTCAAAACATAGACAAGTTGACGAAATATTGTTTACAAATGAGTTATCGCCGCTGCCACCCCCGCGACTATTTATCACTGCATATAGTACCATTCGATCCGGGGCTCGGGAGGCCGCTCGGCTGGGTTTTGCCATAGACCGACCGATCCGTTCCGCCGCCGATCTCCCGATCTCGATCTCCATCCGAGTGTTATGAAAACACTTTGCGCACACACTATATGAGTCGAGGATCGATGGATGATGGCACGATCTGATCCGGCACACATTCTTCGTGATCCGATCCTCCTCTGCCGCAGCCATGCCCTTCGCGCGTCCGCCGCCGCGATCGCGGCTATTGTTTATTCCATAAATTGTTATTAAAGAGTGATATATGAAAGACATGATGTGCGAGGATAAATAAACGCCGGGCCTGAGTTCTGTTTGTTACGGGGGCCTCGGAGTGTTTATTTGAAAAATCATAATATGTGCGCCCCGTATGGACTCCCCAGTGTTGTTATGGCGGAGGGGGCTTCCAGAGTTTTACATCTTTCCCCACTTTAATACGAAAAAACGCAACAAAAAACGAAAAATGAATATCGTTAATCCATCTTCGTGCTGATTGCTTTTGGGCTGTTTGGAGAATTAAAGAAGGACGAGCTAGAGGCTAGGCAGCAAGATGGAATTTAAGATCGACAATTACAATCTCTCTAGTACAGAGATGAGATGAACAGGAACGCGGACAGAAGGAGGTCGTCCGGGTAGACGCGCGAGTATCGGGTTCTAGTTCCTCGATATGCACGATCAACGATCGATGTTTGGATTTGAATTGCCTACTCTTGTCATGATCGATGGGTGTTTATGTGCCGTATTCAATTGAAGATTCTAGATGACTTTTTGATAGAATGTTGCAAATGCCTCAAGGGTGGATACTTAATTGTGACATTTATTATCCGGTCGATTATTGCTGATTGTTTGTTGCAGGAGACATTGTTGCATTATTACTTTAAAAGGTTTTCAATAATTTCTTTATGTATACGTTTACGATCGATGTTGGCTAACAGAAACTTTATGGTAACTTGTTTGCGGGATACATACAGATGAAATTAGCAACAAAATTGATATTAACTACGAAGTGGGTGATGAAAATGAACATGAACTGCAGTAGTCTGGCAAAAAACGCTTAGATTACACCATACTAAATGGAGAAGCATTGAGATGCCAACCACAAAATTTAATGATAACCTGAATTTATTTGTTCCTATATTCTAATCTCCTCCTGGAATCTGGGCAATGCACATAGAAGTTTCAGGACCATAGGGATACCAGACTAGAAAGAAGAGCTGAGAAGATCAAAATGCTCGGCAAGATCAATAGATCGGCAGACGCGGCGAGAAATAACAGGCCCATAAGCTTGTCATCTGTTGTCCTAAAGAAGGTAGAACGCACGCTAGAATGATACCTCCGTAGCATAACTCAGGTCCCACTATTTATATTTCAACATGCATTCACCTTTGAATATTTCCAAAACCATAACAGGTTAACCTTGGTAGCTTTCCTAAGTGTAGTTGGGATCTGGTTCTGGCCTCTCGCAACTGTTCTCTTCACCGATTCTGAGCCGATGCCAGCCGAAGCTCTGAGCGTCCTGATCTACGCAATCCTTTCAGCGGAGGTTGGGTCGCCTTCGCTGTCGCACCCTATAGGCCTTACCACAGGTAGCTTTCCTAAGCACGTATGTCTTATTCAGGACTAAAAGCTGAATTCCATCCAACCAATGGCGCTACAGCCCAAATCGAGCATTTCTAGGGCATTTCTCAAAGTTTGACGGTTCCTTGCAGCAGTTCTCCAGTTCCAAATGTTGAGCAATGTCTCTGCGTCAGCCGTCACATAGTCCATCCATCTCTTCCTGGGTCTACCTCCTGATTTATTTCCAGAAATTTCTGCTGAATTGAAGGTTGAATAACGAAGAAAGGACAAGAGGGCCAGTATAGCTTCCTATGCCTGTAAGCAGAATTTCGGACAAAAGATGGAGTTTAAAGTCGCATATGGTACGCTGGCTTGATTGGGATTGGACCAAGTTCATAGAACGGCTTGACCTGGAATAATTGGCACTATGTGTACAACCACGACTGAAGCGCTCACAGTAGCTCTCGATTTATTGCCATCCGATTTATACATCAGTCAGCAAGCGGCCTGCGTCACCGGTCATGGACAAAGAAGAAGTGAGGACACAGCAATATACTGCGCTACTTAGTCGCAAAATTAAATTTCGCCAAAGGCGTCAATATCCGGGTCCCTGCAAGAGAGGCATGGGAAGATTTTTACACAGATTGATCTAAATCAGAGTCCGGCCCCTACTTATCAGTTGCTTAATTTGCAAAAGAGTAAACCTCATTACTGGCCTCTTTCACTGACCAAGAAATTTACTACTCCTGCTTGATTGAGAAGGTCTGCGAGCACGGAATCTTAACAGATCTTCTCACAGAATATGCACATGCAAAAGATCACTTGAAGATCATAACTAAAATTGATACCACACCATGTAGATAATATCAGGTAGAGACAGACACCCCATAAAACACCATGTAGAATTTTAATGTACTAGAGAGACGCAGGTTAAATTACACAGATGAAGGGAGATTAATGCCTAAAGAAGTGCGTAACACAAGTCTAGAAGATTTCTTAAGGCTTAAGGGGTACACAATAGATCTGTTACAAGTCAAGTTGTACAAAGGGTATTGGTTTCCTGCCCCCAAATACCACCCTTTTCTGTTGGTATTCAAAAACACCATTCGCTCTATTAATTTTTGTTGTATGATACAAACTTTTGTTGTCAAGTTAGTGAATCCATAATATCTTGATGTACTTCATTGCAGCTATGACTTAAGAGTTTCACTAGATATACCGCTACTTTCTTTCATATAAACAACCTAGTCCCCAAAATTTGTGTCAATATAAATTTTGATTTGAAGCCGATGATTGCATTCATCCCAGACACAAAAAAGGGGACATGTCTCAATAGCGATTGATAGATACGAACGCAAAACAAAAAAATCATAAAGACGCTTACCCCCCAAAGTCTCACACTATAACATTAATGAGATGAAGCATCTGCGACCATAAGATTTTATAAAGAAAATGAGACCGTCGAGAAAATGAAAATAATACCACCCTTTACCCCAAACTAGTGTGGTTTTATATTCTTATATTCTCTTCTGTCTCCGAGCATGAGAAAATGACTCCTTGACGATACTTTCAACTCATCCCCCAAAAAAATTGTTGAAAACGAAAATGAGTGCATTGAGCATAACACAACAACCACCACTGACGAAGACGACTACGACGACGACCCCCAAATGCCTAACCCCAAACCCCATATCGAATCGATGGTTCAAATCAATAAGACATCTTCATCTTAAGAAGTTGAAAGACAAGAAAACAGCTTCTGTGTTACCCCCAAATTCATTTGATGGTGGTGGTGGGAAAACTCTGGGTGATGGCGAAGTGAGGGATGAATGAAATGTTATAGAGCTTGAGAAGAGATGGCGCTGTGTGATATATTTTGGTACAATGCAATCTGAGTTGGCCTTGGATATATACGAGAATAGAGGGGCTCTCTGGCTGTAGGGCGAAAAGCATTGGATACAAGCCCCGTCAAGTTCAGAAACAATTCAAAACGCTGTGAACGATTCTTGTTTTCTGTCTTGGCATAACCTCACCCAATACACATAAACACTTGCGGGGGGTTGAGTTGGGGATGAATTGAATGTGGGGAAGAAAAGTCATCAGATTCTCCGGATCTAAGTCCCTCAAGAAGATTTTTCTTCGTGTTTCTCACCATCCATCCCCGTCTCAACAGCATCCTCCCACCCATTACCGCCCATCGTTTCAACTCTACCGCCCCCCTGTCCATACCCCCCCACCCCGCCACTTTTGCACAACTTTTCAATCGATCTAGACATCTTCTTTTCCCTTTGTACTGTCTGTTGTGGCATTTGCTGAAGCGGAAATGCATTGGCCATTGGTAATTGGCTTTCCATTCGGCTAATTATAGACCAGAAGACAGAGTCCTGGATGATGCTGATGGTGTCATTTTAACGATAGAAGCTGAATCTCACAATAACACAATACAAAAGGGAAGGAAAATCTTTGATAGAATTAGAGAAGGATTTTTAATGAGAATTTTTGTTTTTTTTGTGACCTCTCTATACAACTTGTTGTTAGTATATATAACATATATATTTTGTTTGCCAGTGCATTGAAAGTGTCCTTCGTCCCAAAAAGATCATAATCTTATTTAGTATCGAAAATCTCATTAAAATCACTTAGCTTAACACAAAAACGCACAACCAATATGAAGTACCACAAGGCTGTTATTATGGTCCTGTACTTTTTCCCATACATTTAAACACTTGTCAATCACTCAAACTTCAAACTTCTCTCCGAATTCGCAATTTTATTCGAAACAATTCCTTCACGCTTGTTTTTTACATTCTTTATATCCCTGTCTGACGATTGATTTGTATCGATTCAAAGGTGGAAAATTCCCATCTCCTCTCATTTTCTTATAACTCACTGGAATTTCTTGTAAAAGGCAGGAAACATCTGTGTGCTTACTTACTACCATCTTATCATATCAGTCCAATATCTCTCTCTATATATATGCATATGTATATATCTAAATACATATAGAGGCTTTCATTTCATTCATCCCATCACATAGTCCTATCAATCTTGAATATGCTCCTGGGTCTGATGGTCAGCACTTGGATAGTTCGATTTTCCACTGGGGAAGCATTTTCATTTTTCCTTGTTTCCTTACTCTAGAGAAAGATGTTTTCACAGTAGAGAAGGAAATTTATGTTGATGAAATTTTATATGTACGATATAAAATGTGAAGGATAGAAAAGATACCTTCAGATTATGTATGATTTCGTATCAGTTTCAGTTCAGGAATATATGCTTTCGTTTTTACTGTAAGGATTTTTATATTTTTTTTCCCCGGAAAAAAATAACGAAAAAAAAAATAAAAAAAAGAAGCACAAGAAATGCGAAATATAAATGCTTGAGTTAAAGGTAAGAGAAAACTCTTTCGTGTTTTTTTTTGTAGAAGCGATTTTAAAAACTGTTTGATTATTGAATACAGGGGAATAATTATTCCAGGATCGCCAACTTAGTATGGGCCTCGCATCGACCTAATTCTGAACTCTCTTTGGCTAGGAATTGATTATCACATCCAAGAGAATGAACAATCCAATTCGACCTCCTATGCCAAATGTCATCCTCTATCCTAGTCAAGGCGTAAGCTCTGGGTCATGCACCAACCAGATACAATCCGCTTGAGACGATCTAACAGTCCCCATTGTGTGTAACACGTTTTACTAGCAAAAGTGCGGAGCTTTGGTTATTACTAGAAGAAAAAGCAGCGGTGAAAATAGACAGCCAGCTTTATAAAATTTCTATTTATCGGATCGAATGCAACCTTTGAGACAGGATATTTCCCGACAAGTCCCCTTTTCTTGGTATATTCACTTTGATCTCTTCAGTCAAATCTCCTCGGAAAGGTACAGGTGATGTGTTCTATTTTCAGCTTTGAGCCCGCTTTTACAAATTATGGGGAGATGGCATATTTTTCCGCTGCTACATTGCAAAGCACGGCCATGGTGATTAATGCTTCCTTAATGAAGGAAACTCGAAGTAAGCTGCCAAACAGAAAGACGTCTGGAGGAAGAAGATGATGGAGGCCAAGGATCGAGTTAGTTTGTAGAGCTATTGAAGAAGAAGATGATCACTGATCCTGTGACAGCGTTTATATTTTCCGTAACTTCCACAAGGATGACATTCTTTCGCACTTTTGTGATAGATGGAGGCAAAAGGTGCGGAAGCTTGATCAACGTGTGTCTCGACCCACGACCCTGAAATAAAAGTCCAAGTGTTTCCTTCACTCATTGGGCTAGGTTTTCTTCAGAAATCAATCCAACCAGACAGATCAAACAAACTGTTGGGCTTTATTAAGAGAAGAGCTAAAGAATTCGACAATGTATGGGTTACTAAAGCCTTATTTCGCGCATTGGTCCGTCCTATTCTTGAATATGCGTGCCAGATCTGGGATCCCATAGGCAACGGAAGGCTGCGAACCCAAATTTGCGTTAAGGTAAAATTGCCTAATGGAAGCGGCCACAAAAATTTCGAAATTACTGACTACCTTGTCTCACAAATTTATGATTTGAAGTTCTAAGGAGGGGAGCGAGAAAAAAGGAACACCGTTTTTTTTAAAGGAGAGAGCTTTTTTAGAGTCTGGTTGGCTAGGATGAAGGAGATGAGGAAAGTCCTAATTAGAATTTTTTCGAAAGAAACCGGTGCAGTGTTCTAAAAGAGATATGGTGGACTAGGCGATTAACCTGTGCAATCTGCATTAGACCGAGTGCCCAGTAAAAAGAAAAAGTATAGAGAAAAGTTTTTTGAAAGAATACGTTTTTTTGGGAGTTCAAGAAAAAGTCAGAAACGTGAAAGTTAATGAAAATCAGCAGATACAGGTCTTTTCTGGTGGGGAGTGTCGCTTAAGTTTGGAATTTGCATGGGGTATGAATAAAGCCAAGAAAAAAAACTGGAGTATATGGTACTAAGCCAAGAGAAAAGTAGCTGCCTTGGTGCGAATGGGGGAAGTTCGTCCCACTAGGAAGCTGTTTTGGACGCCAGAGGATCCCCGTAAGGAGGCGGTTAAAATAAACTGGTACCCAACCATTTTCTTTACATCTGAAGGTATGTAGGTGAAATTGAGACACCTGCGCTTGATGTTAGAAAATCCAATAACCATGACAATGTAGCTAAAGATATGCGCCTAACTTTTAGCTAAACTTCTGCGCAAACTTCTATGAAATTTATGCAGACTCTTTCAAACTTTTACATGTTCAACCCACATCGAAAAAAAGGAGTAAAGTAATCTTCCCAGCCCCCGTCCAATAGCAATAACCTGTATTCTCTGCAAAACCATAAAGACGTCTATTAACAAAAGGGTTATGGGGTACATAAGAGTATAATTCCAGATGACAAACAGTACTATTTCAGACTTAAAAGGTCTCCCTGGGACCTCAATCAAAGTATGCACTGATTTGATGAGGGAGCCTGGTGATCTTTCCAAGGCTTTCAAACCCCAAGATATTGGTATTGACTTTACTCCAAGAACATTTCTTTCGTGGCCGTCCAATCTAAGTAGTATGGGATTGCATCAAATCTGCGCCACATAGCATCTCTGCCGGAGTCCCACAGGGGTCAATTTTAACACCTGTCCTTTTTCTAATCTTCATAAATGATCTATTCTCAGTGCAATCCACTTTACAGTTCCGTCTATTTCTGTAGGACCATTTCTAAAATAAAAACATTTTTCGTTACTAGCGATAGTAAAAATACCAATCCATAAAAAACACGAACAATTAAAGCTATTTTCTAATCAAACTTTTTTGGTTTTAGAATATGTAGAATTTGATTTAAAATAGAGATTCACATTAGGTCGACTTGAGCTAACTCGTTTTTTTTACATCAGAATCAACTCTACGATCAATTCAATAAAAAAAGTCTTCCGCCACAACCAGCCAATAAAATTCTAGTCTCTTTCAAATGAAATTCTGACTCGATCAATTTTGGAAAACCATATATCAATCCAATTACCGTCATTACTAAACATTAGATAATATAGTAATAAATCTCGCGCCACAACAGTCCGACTTCGTTCCTCTACATATATTCTAAATAAATATACAAAGAAAAAACTGTTTTGATGATTGAGAGGGTTCCTTCCAACCACAAAAAAAAACCAGCAACCTCCACCCGATCACCCGATCATCATCATCATCATCAACGTGGCCCCAGCCAATAATAATGATTCATCATCTGACAGAGCGCTCAAACTGATCTTCAAGTTAGACTTCTCACATTGTACACTGTGATATCCAGTGATTTGCGATCGTGCAAAAACGTGTATCGTCTTCAGACTTATTTAGCATCAACACGCGATCTTCATCGCGACATTATACGAAACCGAACAAGGCAACAAAAATGGAGACGGGAGAGGTATAGTAGAGTGTATCATTCCGAAGGCAGCATGGCTTGTTTGCTTCTTAGCTTGGATTATATTCGTGGCTCGGTGCTCCGAAGATCATGGATCTGACATCGATGCTGTAGCACTTCTTGGCTGCGAGTTTCTACCCCTGCTCCTGCTCACATCTTCAATAAATTTAACAGAAAATTGCGATCGCAGATCGATTTGGTTCGACTGCCGTACGCCTGTGTACGCCTCTCTCTCGCTAAACACAGGCAATGATGTAGGGTTTTTGTGAGTGGATCGCGCGGTACATATGTGTATATATAGTACGCCTATGTATGTTTTTTTTTGTTGTTTCGTTCAGTTTATGCTCACTTATGTTGATCAGTTGGTGAATCCAACATTGGATATGCATTCCTAACCTGCATCTAGTGATCTTCGGTTGATCTGATCTTCTGCGGTTGTCGTAATTCTTGTTGGCCAGTGTTGCCCTCCCCTTTTAGTTTCTCATATCGCCGGGCTGTTGTTATCGTCTCTTCCTCCTCGGGTATAGAATCATGTTCGGTTTTAGGGCTGGGTATACCTCTTCGATCTTGGGGGGCTATTGGCATGGGGGGACACGGGTTAAGAGAGCTCTCCAATCGTTATTGGTTCTATATCTGCATACAATGCTATACATAGATATACATCTTGACAGATATACGTAATTTAGTGCTGCCTGTTTTCACGAGATGACTGTACATACATGTATGTTCGGACGACACGTCTCATTGCATGACGTTCTATGTACTTTAAGTGGTACAGTATGTGCACCCATTTGGCGATGTACCTTAGCGCGGGGCACCAAGCAAGCGCCTTCTCTCAAATATTGAGTGTGTGCCCCAGAGGTGCTTCGCGCGCGATTCCTGGTGGTTGAGGGCACTTTAGGCAGCTCCCCCCGTTTTTCTGAAGCTGTTCTTGGTGCACCTATATGTATGTATATAAGTACATATCATGTCCTCTACGAAACGATCAACGATCGACCGATCGACAACGACACAACGATGTCGTCCTTCTTCTTTGGCCTGGGGGCTTGTTGCCTGGCAGCATTGCTGGCGATTTTATGGGTATCAATGCGAAAATGTTTCTCGGGATGGTGACATGGATCTTATTTACTCATTAGGGCTTCTTATCGCCAGATAAGATCACTTGTTTTCAGTTATTATTGATCAACAGGTCTTATGTTATTGGTGAGTGAATATTTAAACATTATTGTTGCTGTCTATTCGGTTGATAGGATGAATGCTGGAATGTGCGCACCTAGGCTGTGTGTATAGAGTTGGGAGGGGGGGGATCATACTGGGGGACATCACAGAGAGAGTGTGTAGTGTGTGTGGATATTGTGGAGACGTTTTATCAGAGATTTAACACGAATTTAGAATTATTTATTGAACTAATGCAGCCTGAACGTACCAAGGATATGAGGATAAATGGTGGAGAATTTGTGATCCCTGTTCAGAGATATCTAAGGAGGGAGAAATTGTACGATGACAGGGAAGAGAGGAATTTAATTTATTGGTAGAGTTTTTTTTTTGTTTCGTTGAAAAAAACTTTTAAAGAGATTATTGACGCCAATTTTAAAGTAAGTTTATTATATGTAGGCTCCGTGATCAGTGGCTGTTGAGAGAGTTAATAAAACCAAACGGGAAAAAGGTGCACAAGTCAGATTGGTGCTGTTAATCACCCGGTTATGGTGGAATTTTCCAAGCAATTTCCATGTCTTCCAACAAAAATATATAAATGGTGATTCTCCTTAACGGACTCAAAATTTATAATGTTAATTTCGTGACACATTTTGTTACGTTGATGAATACCTTGAACCCAATTTTGTTAAGACCAAAACATCATCCAGAGAGTATAGTAGTTTATTCCGCAAACCCCTTTAACTCGTTTACGTCGTCGTCGTCGTCGTCGTTGTCCTATCTCTCACACTTTTCACATATCCTCAGAAAATTCTGTGGGACTTTGGGTGGTGGAACACACTGATCTACTATCGTGTGTTGTCTATCCTATCTCGCACGGAGAAAATGCTCCACATATAAGGATGCCACCCAAGCCGAGTGTTTATGTTGGTCTATTACAAAACTTGACGACATGTCCGCCGCATTTCATTTAGACGACATGAAGGGGACGACATATAGGACAGGAACAGGACATGAAGGACTCCGCTAAATATACGGATGTCTCATATATGAACCCCCGAGAACTCATCTGTTTAACGATAATAGTAAATTGCTTCTGGGGTTCCTCGCTCGCTCTCTCGCTCTATGCCAGTGGTACACAGTCCCATTTTATATATATACGGCAGTGGTTCCCGCATATCCTGGCCATATCCCTGGCAAGTGAATATTTGAAGTTGGGAAAGATGTAAAGGATGTTGTCCTCCTCTATATACATATATACATATATCTATACAAGTTGCCCATTGAACCTTCCTGGCGGGGGCCGGAGACACCCTCAAAACAAGCATCTGCTACCCGAAACCATCTAGGTTAGCTGTTGAGTGTCTTCTACTTTCTACATTCACTTTTGGAATGGATTCTAGGTTCTGGATCTTGCCTGATGTTATGGGTGTTAATGTATGATATCCAGGAAAGGGTTATGGGTCCTCATGGTCATGTCTGAATGGTATGGGGGCGGCTGAACTGTCCCAGCTAACTGTGCAGTAGTACTAGCTGGCTGGATGGCTGGCTGGCTTGGCTGGCTGGTGTGTGGTATGGCTGTGCTGATGGTGCCGGCGATGGCGGTTTTAAGCACATCATGTCACATTAAATATTTCTCCTTCGGATGAAGTTATGCTTAATTTGACATTTTCGGGAAGATTTAATGATGCTTTATGGCTGGACGTTAATTTCTAATTTTGAATCCGTAATTGAAGCGGAAGGGTTGAGCCCGAGCCCGACGCCCCCTTATCCCTCCACCATATAATAATACTCTCAATCTTTTATGTAAGTGTGTATATTATGAGATGAGTTTGATGGTACTTCATTTTGAGGTTTTATGTACTTTGTCTTCATAAAAGGGTTTTGCGGAAGAAACTTCGCTTGTGTGATTACACCACTAATAATTTCTGATTACCGTTTATTTCCCGTAAACATACTGGGATAGTGGTTTCAAAGTCAATTTTAAAGAATACTTTAAAACAATGAGCCTATTACCGTAGCTGCTACAAACCATAAGCTATTAGGCACGCACTTGTAGATGAGTGGAAATTCTCTCTTAAGGTGTTTAAAATTGAGGGTTTTCGGGGTGTGTGTTTTTTTTTCTTTGGCTTCATTGTGCCCATTTATTTCTTTGGTTTTTTTTTATTTATTTTTAGAGAATTTAGAGAAAGGTTGTTAGTAACAGAATTTTGGGTCTTACGTTTTAAGATTTATAAAATTTCATTAAGCTGGGGGTTTTATAGGTATGAAGCTTAAGCAACAAGTTTTCGGAGGGGATGATATTACAGGAAAGGACACATTTGTAATAAAAATCATTATAAGGTAGAGTGTAACTACTTATATGTATAAGGATCAGCAAATGTTCGTCTAATTACACTTTTCGCAGGTGGCTTTTAATCGCTCTAAATACTGGTGCCCATGGCAAGCAATATTCTCAAGCGGTCTCCCATCAAAGTACAAACTGCACTTAACGCTGCTTGACTTCGATTTTAGAACCAAAAGCGGTTTATTCAGTATGGTAATGAGAGTCGTGCCAAAATATGCAATTTTATTTATTATCGTGATCTTGTTGTTGGTACAGCAGAAGCAATAACATTAGCTCGTTCATAGAAGACTCCTGAAAAGAAATTATAAGCATATTCTAGTGATTGCCACCTTTCTACAATGTATAAAATTTGGCGGAACCCAACAATGAAAAAATAAAATAATATATGACATATTTATTCTTTAATATATTTTAAAACGTTTTTATTAGCTCGCTTTCTTGTCGGTCTGTTTGTCCGGTACATATCTTGCAACTGATTGAATACTTCCGGTTGCCCGATCACCCTGAAAGTTTGCACACAACTTCAGCTCCGATGACAATGCAATATGGTATACTGATTATACCGTTAGATCCATGGCGGCCGTCTCAAGAGGACGGATCACTTTTTTCTTCACGGAACAAATTTTGCAATCAATTTTTCAAATACTTCCGGATATCCTTTCATGCTGAAATTTTGCATACAGCTTTAGCTTCGATGACAATGTAATATGGTATACTCAATATACCTTTAGATCCATGGTGGCAGTCTCAGGAGGGTGGATTGAAATATTCTTCACAACCCCTTCGACATGGGTATCAAATGAAAGCGTATGATAAGTAGAACACCATAACCAATATAGTATACTCAATATATCGTTTGGCCCATCTCAAGAGGGCGGATTACCATTTTCTTCACAACCCCCTCGACATGGGAATATGGAATGGCGGCCAAAATGTTACGCGGCGTGACGAAGACCAAATTTCAAAGAAGAATAGCAATAACGCGTTAAACGGCCGGCGCAGCGTCAGTGAATCTGCGAATGTATTTGCGCTTCGGCGTTGGTGACACGGAACCCTAAAATTTTTTCGGGGAACTTGGGAATCACTGGTTTAGACAGACACCTTCTGCCATTCAGCTGATAGATTATGCCGGATTAAAGTAGACAAGAACTTTAGATACCATGAGAACTATGGTTTTATGTAGGTTTCATGCTACTGAAGATGTCCGTTTTCTTCTACGTTACTTGCTAGACCAGAATGGTGACACAGAGAAAATATAGGGGTGCTGTGCATCCAGACACCTGAAACCTAAGGGACAGCTGCAAAACGTCAAGCTATGTCAAGACAGCTACTCCAACAGCTTTAACGGAAAGGAAAGAGGAAAGACCTTTTTGAAGCTTAAAAATTCCTATCAGAAAATTATTAAGAAAAGAATGGAAAAATGCAACCGCTAGGAAAACCGAGGCTCACAAGAGCTCAAAAAGCCTCACAAGGAGGTGTAAAAAATTACAAATAAAGAATTCACCAAAATGTGGATCAAGAACGACATCAAATAAAATCTTCACGATCGGATCTTTTTACAAGAATTTGACACAAGCCATTCTCAAATGCCGTAACAAACTCGCAAAAGTCACTCTGAAAACGGTCCCACAGACGACAGCTCTCAATAGCATCCTACCTAACGTAGCTCGGTTGTTACCGAACTGACTAAATTGATCAAATCTTGGACCTATAAAGAATCGTTTACAAATTTAGGCAAATTCAACTGAGATTGAACGGCCTAAAGAAGCGCAATCCAAAATTGGAAAGGCTAAAAAAACTCAATGTCAGCATCACGGAGACCCAATAACCCAGAAGTGTCCCACTTAAAATATCCAAACTTCTTCCAAGGGTAGGAAAGGCATCCTGTTGTAGAACAACTCCAAATGACGGTTAAGGGGAGTAATTGTTGCTTTAGCCTATCTTCCAGGGGAGGATTAGATACTTAATACCATACTGGAGGCCCAAGCAGACTAAGAAATTACCTCAATATCGGCGTTGATGCAAATGTGCGCATCACGCCGAATGAAGGAGCTTTGATATCAACAGTATTTAGTTGAATCTATCTTTAATAATAACATAAATGGTGCAGAGATGTACCAATTCCTATTTCTTGCATGGGGGCACCTTGGCAGGCACTGCGACCTATTTTGTTTGGTCTATTGTGCCATCCCCGTCTTTAAGAACCATAAAGGTTAAGGCTTCTTACATAGCCTAAAACTGATTTAGGGTTGCTGTCCCAAATCTCCCTGGGAGTAGGAAAGTCACGCTGGAGGAGGCGCAGTCTCTTCCTCGCTGTAGCCTCACAGTCGCACAGCAAGTGCTCCGCGGTTTCGGGATCTCTCCCGCAGAACCGACAGCCAGAGTCGGCCACCAGGCCTATTTTGTTTAAATGATAGTTAAGCGAACAGTGGCCAGTCAGGAGCTCTGTTATAGCTCCCACCTCTTGAGATTTAAAAGTTTGCCCGCCTTAGCTTTATCGATTTGGATGAATCTTTTAGCTTGACGAGCACCCTGGGTCCTTGACCAGCTATGAAGGAACATCTGGTCAACCCAATTTTTTATGGCCATTTTTACGTGGCAGCTTGCTAAGCTACAGAAAGGTTCCGGACCAATAGGTGATGAGTTTGCGCCTACTCTAGCCAGGCCATCGGCAATTTCATTACCAATGTGACCTTCATGGCCCGGAATCCACATCAGCGTGACACTATTGTTCCTGCTGAGGAATTTCAGAGATTGGAGACAATCCAGGACAGTCTATGATGACACTCTGTGCGATTTAATGGCCAGCAGTGCAGCTTGACTGTCCGAGAAAATAACAATTTTAGAGCTATTTGGAGCTCTATTAATACAGATCTGAGCACACACCTGGGTGGCGAGTACCTCAGCCTGAAAAACAGTGGGGGTAATGCCCAGAGCCATGGATATTTTGCTCCTTGGGCCATAAACACCCAGCCCTACCCCTTTATCGGTTTTGGAACCGTCCGTGTACCAAAAGGCCGTGCTTCCTCTAAAGAGAGGCCTGTCATGTTGCCACTCTGACCTACTTCGAATAATCGTCGTAAACGGTTTGTCAAAGTCAAGAGTAGCAGGAATGGTATCGGACAGAGATATCATTGGCTCCAGATTCAGCTCATTGAGGATCGATAAATGATCCAGCAGGTCTCCTGGCTTAAAGGAGAATAGCTCCCATAGACGCAGTGCCCCTGCCAGAGCCTCTTTTTTCACCACCAAGTATAGCGGGGGAGGTTCAGTAAGGCCTCCATAGCCGCAGTCGGACAGGTGCTTTTGGCCCCTGTGATACCAAGACAGGCCAGTCTTTGCACCTTGGCCAGCTTAATCATATCACCCTTTTGTTTGGTCTTAGCCCACCATGCGATGGATGCATATGTGACCATGGGCCTTACGACCGTCGTGTATAGCCAAAACATTAACCTAGGTTTAAGGCCCCTGGTTTTTCCTACAAATTGGCGACAAACATGGAGAGATGCAGTTGCCTTGGCAGTTACTCTCTCAATTTGAGATTTCCATGAGAGCTTTTGATCCAGGATTATGCCTAGATATTTAGCCTCCTTTGAGAAAACTATTTCTTTGCCGTCCAAAGAGAGAGCTTTTAAATTTAGCTTCCTTCTATAAGTAAATGGTACGATGACAGAGATGTACCAATAGAATGTAGAGGTCCCTAGAGGCAAATGAGCTAGTTGAATAGGATACCAAAGTTCCCTTTAGGTCCAATATATTTCACCAATCGGTACGTAGATGGCATACAGGGCCTCTACGGCAATAAAAAGTGGAAGCCTTGGCCAGTCAGAGTTTTTGGCAGTCATCGGTCCGGAAGTAGGTATTGGGTCCTGAAATTTGATGCAGAAGGCCCTTCACATAGGATTCATGCGCTATGGTAGAATTTAGAATCTGCTTCGGGTTGTCATTTTCACTTGTAGGAGTACCACGAGCGGCCATGGAGTCTGGATTGGTTCGACGTAAGTCCTCTAGTTACTCGAGTTAAAATCAAAAGTGGTCTAAAACGGGCGAACACCGGCCGTGATTAAAACATGGTCTTCAGCTCTTGTGTACAGCTCAGTACTCGGTCATTTTAATCTTTTGGTCGAGGTAGGCCGTCCTGGGCCCCGTATGTGCTCCCGTTAAAAATGGTTAAAATCTCTACGGCCATGATATGTCCATTAAAAACTCAAGCGGCCGGTGTTCGCTCGTTGTAAGGTCATTTTTTATTTGTAGTCGAGTCGCTATGCTAGGATACTATGCGATACTCAGGTCGCTATGCGGATACTATTTGCAGTCGATACCATTGCAGAGGTACGCGGTTCGGCGCTGCCATGCTCATTCGTTTTTTCACTTCCTTCACTCTGAAAATAATTCTTATTGCTTGTCTTCCCCTTTATAGCAACTCCCTGCCACCACCATATTATCTTAAGAATAGTAAGCAAGGAGGCCATTTCGTGTTAGATTATCGAAGTTAGTATTCGGTTTTAGTAGTATTGAATGAGTGGGTATAAAATTAAATCCAGTATTGGCGTCTTCAGGTCTACTATTTGTACGACTAGAGATTGCTGCTCGATGTTGCGCAATACAGAGCGGTCGACAGTAAAAATAAAGTCTTTCCGCTGATCTCTAGACATTTAAAAATTCATTACCAATAGTATTTTTTAATTGTATGTTTTCTTCTTGTGCTTTAAAGAAGATACTATTGAACTATCATCAAAACCGTTCTGAAAATATAGCTATGGTATCGCAATAAATTATGACAACTTTTCTTAGCCACAAATCGAAATAATTACACCCAACTTACCCCATAGAAGACTCTTAACAAAATATTGCCCAAACATTTTGTCCAACTACATACACACCCTCTGTCGCATTTCTTAGCCCTCACTTTAATAAGACTTATCCCAACTAAATCCGAATCTCGTTTCATTTGCCGCATCTTAATATCCTTGACAGACTGCATGCATCACACGTACTATACCAGAAGGTAGAGCCATTCCCGCCTCGTCCTTCGTTCCGTTTCAAGGAGCATCGGAATCATCATCATTCCATCTCATCCCCGGGACCACACAGTTGATGACGTTAAATAATGAGCGACATGTAGCTAAAATTGAAGACCAAACACAGGAGTTGCCTTAGAATCAAGGATAAATAGTTTCCAACCCTGGCATAGAGATGGAAGCTCTTCACATATAACTTCCCGGGGACGCAGCCAACAAGAAAAAAACACAACTAAAATAAAATAGGAAGAATACGGACGAAAAAAAGAAGGAAGAAATCGACTATGTATCCAATCAGTGGGAATGGGACCACTGGCGAAAGTCATCGCAGGAGCTAAGTATACGAACATGGCCAGCCAATCTGCGCCCCTGAACTGACTCTTAATTAAACGCTGACCAAAGAGAAATAAACGTCTTCTGATGGAACGTGATTAAAGTCAACATCTTGTTCCGCTCGTCCATCCTTAGACGGAAAAGTTTTTCCCTTTGCCAAAGCTATTGGCAAGGATATGGTGGAGTGGGTATGGGAGCAGCAGCAGCACACAGCCCTTAACCATCTCAAAAGTTTCCTTGGCGCTTTCCCTTCAAATATGAGTGGGCGAAAGTTTTCACCCACCCGGACACAGATAGAGAGAACTACCCTCTGTATTTTCGGGGGGTGGGTTGAGAACGGCTTCAAGCCAAGAGATTCTCTGCTACGACGAATAAAGATGTCCTTCGGTTGCTATCAGATCAAAAAAGGCGTGATGATACCGTCACAGAGTTCCGGACTGTTGGTTAGCTTAAGTATTCGACAAATTCCCTTCCGATTAGGATTCGACCAAGGAAGGGCCCCGAAGTTTCCATGTGATGTGATGCACAAGTGAATGTGGAGATGCAAAACTACTCCATCATTTCGGGCCGGTCTTTGATGGATCCAGTAGCGCCGCTCGGCCGTACTACTGGCACGGCACCGGACATTGCTTCATCACTTGATATTCAATTCGCCTCCTTTTTCCTGGTCATTAAAATCATACCCAAGGATCCTGGATTTAGACCAGTGCAGATAATTTTTGAGAAAAAAAAAATTCTTAGCAGTATATGGAAGGTGGGAAAATTTAGGGTAAATGCTACATAAACCAGGAAAAATCGAGAGCACCGCAGCAGATGACCGGAAAGGGGGCGGGGGAGCCAAAATGTGAGTTTTAGGGGGTTAAACGTGTTTTTTTGCGATTTCTGAGAAAAGTAGACCTCCTATCGAAAAACGTTAAATGTAAACGTTGAAGATAATTAAAAGATCTAGAGCTTTTGTTCAAACCATTTTTCGACATAACCTCAAAAAATGGAGAAAAACGTCAAAAACCGAGTTTTTCGTTTATCATTTTTATCTTTCACAAAAATGATCCAATTTTAATGAAATTTGAGGAAAATGTAGATTTTCATGTTTCGAAAAGGCCCCATTTTTTTCAAAGCGATTGGTTGTGTAGTTTTGTTTTTATGACCTTAATTTAAAAAAAAGGCCCCATTTTCAATCAAAAAAGTTGGCGAACGAATTTTTGATTTTGAAAATTTTGAAGACGGGTTTTTTTTCGTTGAATCCTCTACTTTAAGATGGTGTAAAACAATGATAGTGTCACAATAGAAAAACATCGATAAAAATTCGAAAAACCAAAAACATCCTTTTTCAAGCATCGATTTTTCCGTAAACTTCGCTAATTCTTTATCTCCCTTTGACATAAAGCTTTAAGAGTGGCGCAAAACTGTAAATTTAATGTAATATATTATAAGGGAGCTTCAGGTAACAGTTTCAGATGTGAACAAATTTGTTTAAACAATTATTTCACCCAAGAAAGCAAAGAAAAAAATACAGTTTTAGGCCAAAAAAATATTTCTACGTATTGTGATGGATTATACATTAAAACTTACTGGTAGAACCCAGCACTCGACATTCGAGCACCATTTTCTAAGTCTAGAAGTCTTCAATAACAAAATTTTTCGAGAAGAATAAAACAAAATTGAAAAATGAAACAAATTTTTTATAGTTAGAAAAAGCAATGCCAAAAAACCAACTTTTATTATTTCCTAATGTCACATATTACAATTTATTGTATTACACTCTACTGGCTGCTAAATACAATTGCCCATGAGTAAAGACTATGCCGTGTTTAAATAATAAGTGTGTTCGCGTACTCGAATGCTGTTATGTTGTAAAAGAATTATTCATACCTCATTTTTTTGGAGAGATGCTGTTGATCATGAAACTCAACACATTTTTCAATCTGTTGAGAATCTTCAATAAAGTCATCGACTTCGTGAAGGTCCTCAAGCTCATCACAATTTTCATTATTAATAATCTCCTCCGAATCGCTGAGATATTCTATTGGTTGATTTTCAGAATTCGAACAGTTGTTGGCTTCGGTACAATCGGAACATAAAAGGGAGCATTTTACTCCATGCTTTCGATAGCCACATCTTTTACTATCACAACCAGTTTCACAGCTGCAGCAGATAGATTTAAGCAAACTTTCAGGAATTAATTTCTTTTCGGTGAATTTAGGTGGTATTCCGTTTAAATGGTTTTTCCACCCCCAATCTGTAACTTTCAGTTAGTTACTCGCAATGGTACTTCATTTATCCATCATCAAATATGTAGTATCAGATCAATCTTCTAACTATACCTTCATAAACTCAAAAAATCATTTTATTAGGCAATAAATTAAATAAAAAGAAGTGCGCGGGCCGGCCTAAAACTGTAATTTTTTCCTTGCTTTCTTGGGTGAAATAATTGTTTAAACAAATTTGTTCACATCTGAAACTGTTACCTGAAGCTCCCTTATAATATATTACATTAAATTTACAGTTTTGCGCCACTCTTAAAGCTTTATGTCAAAGGGAGATAAAGAATTAGCGAAGTTTACGGAAAAATCGATGCTTGAAAAAGGATGTTTTTGGTTTTTCGAATTTTTATCGATGTTTTTCTATTGTGACACTATCATTGTTTTACACCATCTTAAAGTAGAGGATTCAACGAAAAAAAACCCGTCTTCAAAATTTTCAAAATCAAAAATTCGTTCGCCAACTTTTTTGATTGAAAATGGGGCCTTTTTTTTAAATTAAGGTCATAAAAACAAAACTACACAACCAATCGCTTTGAAAAAAATGGGGCCTTTTCGAAACATGAAAATCTACATTTTCCTCAAATTTCATTAAAATTGGATCATTTTTGTGAAAGATAAAAATGATAAACGAAAAACTCGGTTTTTGACGTTTTTCTCCATTTTTTGAGGTTATGTCGAAAAATGGTTTGAACAAAAGCTCTAGATCTTTTAATTATCTACAACGTTTACATTTAACGTTTTTCGATAGGAGGTCTACTTTTCTCAGAAATCGCAAAAAAACACGTTTAACCCCCTAAAACTCACATTTTGGCTCCCCCGCCCCCTTTCCGGTCATCTGCTGCGGTGCTCTCGATTTTTCCTTGTTTAAGTAGCATTTACCCTAAATTTTCCCACCTTCCATATACTGCTAAGAATTTTTCTAGTTTTTGGCTTTTCAAAAGCGTATCTGCACTGGTCTAATTTAGGATATTCAGCAAGGGACTTTAGTGATGATTATGAAATGTGCCAGCGATTATTAGTCAGCATCAATGCCTGATGAATAATGGAATATGGGGGCCAGATACGGAGGGGACAGCACACTATCCGCATCCACATACCCGGGAAGGATACCGATGTTGGTGGTGTGTTTATCATCCCCCCCCCCCTTATATGCTTATAGCTCATCACTCTGTGTACAGGGAAGCCACCTCTAATTTCAATACAACCGAGAGATGTGTTAATTGGAATTGATTAGATTTCATGATCGATGGCTACTGGGGATTACCTCTACTGGAAGGTGGACCAATGATACCAACCTTCAGGAACTCTGGTGGTCATTTCAGCATCGCATTTGTTTTGGTTTGCTTTGTCTGCCACAATTTTTTTTCTGTTTGTTTCGTTGTTTTTTTGTTGTTGTTGTTGTTTTTTTTTTCGGTGCTATTGTGGAGCTCGTTTTTGTTATTTATTGCTGGCAGTGTGGTGCAGCTCAGTAGAGAGGTTGGTTGGTAGTTAGCTAGTGTGGAAGCAAAGATTACCCACAAAGATACGACACTCTCAAAATTTCCCATAAGCTCCCTTGCGAGTGAATATATCAATCGACAAGGTGCAAGCGAGACAAAATTCAATTTAAAAACAAAAAAAAAATCGAAGAAAGAAAGGGTAAATAAAGAAATGTTATTTCACGAAGTGCGAAAGAGACGCACTGATTTCTCTTCTCCGCAATTTTTTGTGCCGTCTGGACTTTTATTTTGCTTGTGTGAATTCATGTACCATCTTCTTGTACTTCCAGCTCTGCATGTGTTTGTGTAGTTTGCCGTTGCTCCGCCATCTCGCCATTCCGGAGCGTGTATATGAATAGACAGAAGATCATAGATTTTTACTTTCCTTTTTCTTCGCACAGAAAGGATTACAGTGTCGTATCTTTCTGAGTTATCTTTGGTGGAAGGCTGCGTTGTTGGTGGTTATCTAGGGCTGGTGGTAATGATGGCAACAAAACTAACAAGAAGAAATCTTGAGGGATGATGCGATGAAGTATGTAATGATGTATTTTCCTTTTCGTAATTGATTGGGGCTTTGTGCCCAGACAGGCAACAAACTTGACTTACACATATCACCTGATGATTAGTTATATTGAAGCTAAAAATAATTTTGATGAAATAAGATGAATTGTTTTACTTTCTTGCTGATATATTATAAGAGAGCCCTTTAGAGAGACTTTAATATCTATAAGACCACTCATCAGTGGAATAGGACCAACACCAGTTATGAAATAATTTTCTGCCTGGTGGGAGGGAGCGCGATCATAACCTCTACAGCAGTGATTCCCAAAGTGGGTTCCGCGGAACCTTACGGTTCCACGAAAAAATTTTAGGGTTCCGTGTCGCCAGCGCCGAAGCGCAAATACATTCGCAGACTCAGCGCCTATGTCGGCGCTGGCCGTTTAACCCGTTCTTGCTAATCAGAAAGTGCGAGTGGCCCTTCTTCTTTGAAATTTGGTCTACGTCACGCCGCGTAACATTTTGGCCGCCATTCCATATTCCCATGTCGAGGGGGTTGTGAAGAACATGGTAATCCGCCCTCTTGTGATGGGCGCCATGGACAAAACGATATATTGAGTATACTATATTGCTTATGATATCCTACTTATCATACCCTTTTATTTGATACCCCTGTCGAAGGGGTTGTGAAGAATATTTCAATTCGCCCTCCTGAGACTGCCGCCATGGATCTAAAGGTATATTGAGTATACCATATTGCATTGTCATCGGAGCTAAAGCTGTATGCAAAATTAGAGCATGATAGGATATCCGGAAGTATTTGAAAAACGATTGCAAAATTTGTTCCGTGAAGAAAACAGTAATCCGTCCTCTTGAGACGGTCGCCATGGACCTAACGGTATAATGAGTATACCATATTGCATTGTCATCGGAGCTGAAGTTGTGTGAAGTTGTGAAGTTTCAGGGTGATCGGGTAACCGGAAGTTTTCAAAAAATCAATTGCAAGATTTTTACCGGACAAACAGACAGACAAGAAAGCGAGCTAATAAAAACGCTTTAAAATATATTAAAGGATAAATATATACATATATCATATCGCACTCTTAGAATGAAACTGACCTAACTCAAAAATTATAATTTGAGAGAAATCAACAAGAAAGTACAGTGTTCATGCATAGTTGAATAGTGCGATCAACAAAAGTGACCTATATATACGTGGTCCCCTTTTTTACACATAATTCGGGCAATTTCTCACCCTAGAGTTTTAGAGTTAGAGGGCTTTTTAAGGGTTAGTTTATATCAAATGAAGTTAAAGGAATTTTGAGTTAGGTCACTTTCATTCTAAGTGTGCGATATATCATTTTATTTTTTCATCGTTGGGTTCCGCCCAATTTTATACATTGTAGAAAAAGGCTCCGTACGAAATAAAGTTTGGGAACTACTGCTCTACAGGTAATTATTGTTCTATATGCGAGACAAGGTAATATAGTAGTTCGGGAGAGGTAACTTTAAATGCCTAACTAGCAAAGACAACAATTTGAGTGCTTATGAATTCCTCTGGATACCCAGTTGTACCAATATGGAGGACAGACTGTTCCTTTTCTTTCAAGCTCGGGAAATCTCAATAAACCAAATCAAAATACAAAAAAATATCGAACTAGAGAGTTGTCTGGTGGTTACAAAGTCAGCACGGATCTAGATAAGAAGCTCGTTGAAGGAATCTTGTCCGGCATGGAGGTTTCGGCTTCACAAAGAATATTAGTTCCCTAACTTAGGCAAATAGTACAGAACAGCTTGGTCAGGTTCCACACGAGTGTACACACGACACGACAAAAGTCGGCTGCAAAGGTGGTTTATGGAAAAGAGGGTTAGAGAGGACCATGGAATGGACACAATTTCCATCGCCCTCCCTCACCCTTTTCACCTTAACCCACTTTTGCAGCCGACTCTTGTCGTATCGTGTGTACGTTCGTGTGGAAGGACCTTGCCAAGTTTGTTAGCATATCTTTACAACCTATAAAATAGAAGTTATCTGACCCATCCAGGAGAAAGAGGGCTAAGGATAGCAAAAACGGAATTTCTAGAACCCATAAGACAACAAAGCCTACTATAGTCTGTCGAGGCTCTTCAAATCCAAATATCTAACCATAACGTCTAAACTTTCACTATATAAGACGATGGTCTTACCCGTTCTCACATATGCATCCGAAACGTGTGTGCTTAGCAAAAAGCACTCAAACCTCTTGGGCGTGTTTGAGAGGAAAATACTTCGGAGGATTGTTGGCCCCGTATGTGAGGAAGGACGATTCCGGAGACTCTACAATGACGAGATCTACGAGCGCTATCGCGACATAAATGTTGTGAAAAAAATAAAGCTCGGAAGGCTCCGGTGGATCTGGACGCTCAGAGTTTAGGGATGCCAACTGGATGACATCGGATCAGAATCAGGACCGGTGGAGAGAAAGTTGCGCGAGGCCAGGATCAGATCCCGGTTGTAGAGCCGTTAAAGAAGAAGAAGATAAGAAAGGGGCTTGCTCCACCTGAGTTAAATCCATCCCAACGAACAAGTAAGATGGAAGTCTGGAAGCCTTGATAACTCCAAACAGACCGCGGCTACGGCCTCCTTGTGAAGAGTCTTTGGACCTAAAGCGGAGATGATAGCACCGTCTACTGCATTCTTCAGGTGAAATAACTCTGTGACGAGCTCCTCTGGCTGGTTAACTTAGTTCCTTCATGTGTCGTCTCCTATAACGGCCAAGGAATTGTTGGGGAGCAGTAGAAATTATGTCAGGACACTTGTTGACGTATTTTTCGACAAGACCCTGCTCGTCTAAGTCTAAGCCCCGCTCCATACCCTCGTGTCAGTCTCGGTCCAGTCAAATATTTTTACAGCAAAAGCAATCGCTCTCGTTCTCAAGCTCGAAAGAGTGAATACGCCGATTGCTTCTCATGTAAAAATATTTGACTGGACCGAGACTGGAGCAGGAGTGGATCGGGAATGCAACGATAGTGTGGAGTGGGCTTAAACGACAAGCAACTAGACTGATGGTAGACTGTTGAACAAGATCAAGCGGTATGGCTTACAAATCTGAGCTATAGGCTTGTAGTACAATAAGCCAAGCAAGTGGCCGCGGTATTTTTGGACCCAGAACCACACAAAAAGGAGAAGAAGGCACATCTTTCTGAGACAAGCCAGCTGGAATAGCAATTGCAGTGTTATCAGCCAATTTTTCTGAGGACAAACTGACGAAGGAGCAATCTTTCTTTGTTTGCGACTATGCAAAGTGATTAATATAAATAAAGTGAGAACTAAATGTGGAAAGAGATCTCTCAACCCGAGTAAAAATGAAACTTGCCCGCAGCAAACATGTAGCAGGTACGGAAGAGCTAGTATGCACGCTTGAGTTAAACATAAGACTCGCCCGCACCTAGCATGCAGCAGGCACGCACGAAAAGTGTTAATTGACACGGGCGAGTCCTTGTTTTAATCGGGCTAGGCGGTTCATGAAAAGGTAAACGAATTGGCCAGATAGGGAAAGTGGTCTTAGGGGTACTATAGAGTAGTTGAAAGTAGGTTTGGTCAAAAGGTAGCTTGATCACTGCATACTGGGTTATGAATAATCATCAATGGAAAATCAGAAAGTATAGGACTCCATCTGCACAATCTCTTTCGAAGAAAGAGTCTACCTTTCCTGCTTTCTGCTTCGACGATGGCTAGAAATAGGGTTTCGTTGTTTGGGCGACCTTACTTATCCAAACTGGTCTGAGCGATAAATCTTTAGGCAGACTTTGAGTCTATTCAAGTGACTTAGTTCACGAATCTGAGGTACAGAGGCTGTTAAAAATAAAACCAATCGAACTGGCAGCACCGGTACTCGTTGGACCCAACTAAAATAAATAAAGAAGAACCTTAATACCATAAAATATTGCAACATTGTAATAAAATTTTATAATAAGGTTGCTCCAATTAAAAACAACGCAAACATGCTACCACCAATAATAATAACAATTCCGTTTTTGCACAACATCGACATAATTTTTTGCATGTCTTGAATCATCACGTCAATAAAACGAATTATTTTTTATTTATTTTTGGTAATTTCACAAAAAAAATTCCATATTTTCATAAAATAAAAAAATTCTGCAAACTCATAAAAATCGAAAAAATATCGACGAAAAAATCAACATAATATGGAAGAAATGTGATCAGCTAATAAATAACCCGACAAAGTTTCTCTTGATTTTATTTTTTTATTTTTATTTTATTTTTTGGATTTTTAATTATCACCAGAATTCCATGGCAGCAAGGCTTGTGCATGCTGCACTTCTCACCGTATTGCAATTAAAATTTGCATACGAATTGCAGCATTTCTTGTGAAGAAAAAAATTCCGTATTTTTTGTTTCTTTATTTTTTTCATGCATCTTCCATAAAATCGCAAAAATCCATCCGATACAGAAAATATCGCGAAATTATCATCGATTTCAGTGATCGATTTATGATGATCGTAAGAAAATTATTGGAGAGCCAATAACAACAGAATCAGAAGGCATCAGAAAACGATGGTGCGGAAATGATCCGCGATCGCTTGCGTGAAATTTTGCAACGATATCGGATTGAGGGCTGCCGATGCACCGATGAAGCAGAGTATACGAGCATATGAGTATGATGCAGTTATGCCAAAAATCTGGAAATGCATTTCGTGATGACGATTAAAATTTCCCAAGTTTTATTAGATCGATTCCCATGATCGGTCCATCAGCATCGGATGTTTTCTTCAATTTTATGATGATGTGTGCCGATTTTATTGAGTCCGGTTTTAAGTTTTTCGCCGGGTTTTTAATGGGATGAGCACCGCGAAAAATTTTAAAGGAAAGGGATTTTGTGATTTGGGAATTATTAGTTTTTAGAGGAAATGATTTTATCAAAATTAAATTTTGTAATGAAGATCGGTATTTTAATCCTTAATCAAGCGAAATGGAATTTCATGCGTAATAAAAATGATCGTATAAAATGGATTCGATCAACAACATCTCAATTCGAGACTCATGTCGCCCAATAAAGGTATGTTATGATGCTATATTTTTTTTGTTTTTCGCAAGATATGGTCTGAAAAGAGTTTATGTTAATAATCCGAGTTTGAAATGGTGGATGCATTCGTTTTGGATAGAGTGATTTTAAAATGATTGGTGATCGAATGAAAGATCGGACCTTAAGATCGATACTTTACGTGACAGGAATTTGAGTTAACAGTGGAACATTCGTTGTACGAGTTGGGTTAATCTTTAAAATGACTTTTGATACACACAACAGGATATGAAATATTCAGATATTAACTGAAATGAATGAGAATTCTCAATACGATACCTGTAGGCTATGTTAGGACGAATTCAGACCACCGATTACACGTCGAGGAGAATCAATAGATTCTATTGTATGGAGGACATAAAGCAAGCTGCTTTTAAACAGATCTATACAACAATGGGAAAAACCAACACTTTTAGGCAATTGAACGAATTGGCGTGATCTGTCTATTTGCCCCCCGTAGAGTTGAGTAGCAATCGTCGGACCAACTGAAGGTACCTCAAAGTGAACGATAAAAATTCTTTTCAATTCCACTATATATCATTTCACTGCTTTCATTCGACACTGACTTGTATCTTTTCCTCCAAATGACAACCTCATCTATGCCCTTGTAAATCAAACGAAGGATCTGAATTTTCCTACCAATTCTTTACTACGTTTTTCAACTTCGGAGCCTTATAGTAAAATAGGTCTTATTAGAAAACCATACACAACGTCTTATTTTTCGACGTCAATAGTGGCTTTGAGAACAATTGTGACGACTTGCCACCCCTTGTTTACGATCTTTGACGTTTTCGATTGTCGTACGTGACCAATTGCATCGATTTCATTGCGTTTCAGCAGTGCATCGCTTATATTAATTTGGTCTATCATCATCTATCATCAGCTTTGTGTAAATGGTTCAAAAACAGGTTCGTTTTCAATTTTTAGCTCCATACCAATATCGACACCTCTGACATGCCTATCGTGCTCAGGCCTTTTCAAGAATTTCATCAGATTTTTCAGTGATTGGACGCCCAAGACAAACCAAGACAATTCAATATCCAAACCAATTTCGATGACAGCCAAAGCCACACTCCACACTTCGTCACCTTTTATACGAGCATTTACTAGTGTCGCTGCGATCAGTTGTTCGTTAGTTATTTGCTGCTGGTGCCATATATTGGAACATGTCCCAAAGTTTTACCCAGGCCAATATAAACTACAATTGGGACAAAATTCGTACTAAACATATGGTTCTAGTTGGTCATTTTGTTCAACCAAATTGTATATCTCTAAATTAAAACCACTCCAAACAGTAACTATAAGACTTATTAAGTTTTACTTAATGGTTATGTCCCAATTTGGTTTATGACATGTCCCAAAAAATTCATTTTGAATTATACAAACCAATTTTTTCCCTATAATTTTTGAATTTGAACCTACAAACTGAGTTTACGATGATATAATATTTATTCTTAAATTTTCAACTTCACTCATTTCATAAGAATTTATATAACTTTCTCCAGCAATAAACGTCGAACCGAATTTTCAAAAAAGAGACAAAAAATTTGAAAAATTCCTAACGATCATGAAACGAAAAAAAAAACTTAGCTTCTTACTAAAAGTAGTCTGTCCGCTTAATATCTTAATCTACCTCTGAATAACCTAGCGTCAATCTCGAACAGCATCGAGAGAAAAAAAAAACACCGGAGAACTGTAGTAACCCAACATAAATAAAGATTAGGAAGTCTGCTATCATTTTACGATAATGCACCGAATGCCATAATTCCTTCCGTGATTTATATGTCATAGTATGGTTGTGGTGTGCACAAAACATTCCAAATTTAACAGCTTTTACCCAAAAAGCAAGGTCCAGATTTTTTTTTACACAGGAATTTAACGAAATGAGCGTGAGGTACTTATCGAAAAGTGTTTTTTCGGTAACATAAAACCCCGGCAATAAAACATCCCATCACTGAATTTGACCTAAATAAAAATATATATAAATGTATGTTTTTTTCTTATTTCACTTTTTTTTGATTAATAAAAACGAGCACAGGAAACTCTCTCGCCCGGTCTCCGGTAATGATTGCATAGGCAGAAAAAAAGAAACTCTCTACGGCGGGGAAAATATCGGCTCAGCATAATGTCAATATGTCACAATTCATCTTAAATTATGATCATTACCCCGTTGATTTACAGCCGCCAGATATATATGCTCTGACTTGTATCGGTTTTTGGTATTTTCATATTTATCACAGTCAGACTAACAAATGTATCTTCCTGTGACAGTCATAAATAACAAAAATGTTGCGAAATCGAGTCAAAAATCCAACAGCGAAAATCCGTCCCGAGAATATTGTTTACCCGGTCTGGTACCGCGCACCGCAGCATTATCCGTCGTCGATGTATAAAAATATTGCGGATATGTTTAACACTTCTCTTTTTTCATATATGGTAAACACGATGCTATTCCAACCCCCGTCTCACCCTTGGATAAGAGCGCGGAAAAACAAAAAATTTATATATAAAACCGACATTATTACCGCCAGCAATGAACGAAACAAACAAATCCCATAAATGTCAACGTTTGATTGACGAAAAGTAATTTAAGAAATAATTTAGTGTCAAAAAAGCGAAGGAACTTTTGGCTATGCCCACGCAAGATTCGGCGGACTTGGAGCTATGGCCAAGAAATCCACACCATCTCCATCCGTCCATCCGTCCCAGAGGGAGAGAGAGATGGTATGTGCCGCTTTGTATGTGCCTCTAGTAAAACGCCATTAATCCGAGTCGTCCGTGATGTAAGCAGTCGGCTATAGACGCATTCATCATCGCATTATGGGACGTCTTGCTATAAATGGCTATTTTCAGAAATCCATCAAAAGCCGTTTATGAATAATTTCTGGTTGAGGAGAGTATCTTTGACCACTTAATCTTTCCGCCCATAAAATGACTCAAATCAATTGAAACAATCAGAAACGCTTTTGTCGACCCATGGTATTTTTTGTGTGGTGCAGTTAAACTTTTAGCACATATGGACCAAATGGGCTGAAATGTTATTGGTATATGAAATTTCGCGATTTGGAACATTGGTCTAGAGTTAGATCAATTAAAGTTTAATAGTTTTGCTCGATTCAATATATTCGAAAAAATACACTATTCCGTGGAAACAGCTGGTGGATTGGAGCAGTTTCAGTGAGACCATTCTTCCGCTTGCAGTTGTACAAATTTTGGCAATGGCTAAAGATTTTATGGCTCAATAGATATTGGGTCACAACGAACTTTTGAAAAAATAGCATATACCAGCACGAAAAGCCATCCATGTCGAATTTAACGCCCCTAAAATGAAATATGATACAATCTCATCCGCAATAAAATCTATGCCGACCTTCCGTCTATTTCAGTAGATGGTCTGAAACTAATGACTGGACTACCTCTTATATCATAATCAAAACATTATTCTCAAAGGAATGACAACACATTCCAAATTGCCAAAGAAACGTCGCAATATCTAGGACTTATTAAAAGTTACAAACTCCGCCTTCAGAGAGCAGCATGGATTACAATCTATAAGCGATAAAATTTTGTCATATCTACTATGGCCCTGCGGTCGCACAATACCTTTCTGAATGCTATATACTATACATAGATCGATGGTGCGATCCAAGTGATCTTCATTCCAAACGTACGTAAATGCCATCACGTTGAAGCTAGCTGACAGCCTACGGGTTACAACATACTGATACCACCGTAGAGGTTTACGGTTCGATTCCACTCGGCGAAATGGGAGCTTCATCATTCTCACTGACTCAGCGTTCCGTTGCGGTAGTGTTCGATGGGAGCCGTTGGAATAAAATTGCGTGAGTTTTTTAACTCTTCTATCTACTACTATCTCTTCGGCCAAGGGTCAAGCGCACTGAAGAGCTGCCCTATCTCTATGTGAAAGGCTAAGCTCTGGGGTGGCAGCGCAGAAGTCGTTTCAAGTCATCTGTTTCGAGTTTTCCTTTGAATTTTTTCATCTTCTCGTAATAAATGAGTTTAAACGACCGCTGTGCTGCCATCCCAGGTCTGTCCCATCATTCCGTCTATTCGTTCACGTCGCGATGCAAGGTCACATAGTTCGAAGGATACAAAAAGCATAGAATAGAGTAAGGGAAATCTGTAGGGTGCATGCAAAAGAGACTAAGTACCTTATCTTGGATGTGTTCGGGAATACCGACTGTAGAAGGCTGTTCCAGAATCTAGTTATAATCGAATTTCTGGATCCAAATGTGCGTAGAAACAAGGGCTGTAGACTGTGCGAGCCAGCCGAGCAGGCTAATCTTGTTTTGCGGGAAAATATAGCTGTCGAGGTAGAAGGTTATATATTTCAGTGGAATAGTCGTTATAGTAAAAGCAGATTTGTCAGCGATGATGCATTCATGGGATAACTCAATGAGTCAAATCAATACCATTGCCCATTAGTTTAGGTGTGGTTAGAGTTAGAGCATGGTTTTACAAATTGTTCAGGCACGCTACGCTGGTTCTCGAGTTGTATTCCAGGTACGGATGTATGTAGATCTTTTAGATTATGGACGGCTGAAGGAGAAATTTCTATTTTCTAAGAAATACCAGGTACCTAGCCTAACCTAACTCTCTTCTCGACTAGAGCTTGCAGACTGTCATTTCACTCAATGATAGAGCTAACGACGGTTCCTATGAACTCGAACACGAATAGACTGACAAGGCTGTGCTCTGAAGATCCTATACCTACGATAATCTATAACCCATGTCTTCTTCCCAGCCTGTATACATCAAGGGAAAATCGGTGAGCATCGGATATCACCAAATAGTGGGTACTCCTTACAATACAAACAGTACTCGGTGGCAGCCTTCTTGGATATAGAAGGAGCTTTGATACTTGAGGTGACCCTGGTGAAGTTCGTGTTTATTCAGTAAATCCTCCGCTTGCTGAAAACTAGAATCATCTACACCTGCTTAGGTCAGGGAATAGTGACAAAGATGTAGTGTGGCACACATGAGCAAGTAGCACTCTCGCTGCATCTGTGACTTTGGTTATAGATAAAATTCTAAAAGCTTTGTTTTTTTAAGTGAAAGACTAGAGGCTCAGGGAAAGCCCCTTTGTACTGTCGACAATCAATTTTTTTTTGGATAGAGTGGAATGTCCAACAAAAAGCTCTAGGCGCCAGATAATCACACTTTCGGCAAAGATGTGACTTCAATCCATAAATGGTATTCTACAGAGCAGTTATCGGACCAGTACTTACATACAGTGTGGTGGCCCACCCTGTCAAAAGAATATAACAAATCCAGACTAGACGGTGTCAAAAGAGTTGTAGGTTTCGGAGTTCCTCGGTTCTGTGTACAACGCCTACGAAGGCAATGAATATGATTCTCGATCAATCACCACTTGATCTATATATCAAGCAATAGGCAATTTGCACAGCTCTTACTGCTGAGTCGAAAGGACTTATGGATCCAAAATTGTACTGTGATCTCTACCACTGGAAATTGTATATGGGCTATCTTACCACATGATCCATCGAAACTCAATTTCAAGTCAAGTTTCGATGTGCAGATCCTCAACATATAGGTATGGGGAAACTTCCAGCCTGAAAACAGCTATGAAATGGTTCTATACAAAGATGGCTTCAAACTAGAGGTGAATGTATCGGACGCTGGAATTTCCTTCCGCCTTGTTAAACCTTCTAAACTATTTCCGCTTTCGTATTCGGCCATTCCAAACGCGAAGGCCGTTTTACCAAACGGTCTCCCAACTAAGTACTAAACACATCCAATGCTGCTTGACCTACGAAATGAAACGAGAGCCAGTCTATTGAGTATACTAATGCCATCTTTTATGATCACCAAGATAGATTACTCCCTTTAGTCTAAAAAATGTGTTTGTAAACTTTGTTTGGTCAATTCTCTGTGTCCTTTATTGATGCCTGCCTGTATCGGGGCTGCATTTGGAAAAGCACCGTGTCTCATTTGGGTGTAGGACTATAAAAACTACACAAAAACCTAGGGGTTTTAATCAGTAAAAAAAAAGATACTCCTCTATTATAGTAAAAAAACATTTGCGAAAAAAAAAATCAAATCCAACAGAAAAAAGCATATTAAAAATCACCCTAAATACATTGATCAAGCTCTCCAACCTCTAAAAATATAACTCTTGCCATATACCAAAGACAATATAAATCATGGCTTGCAGGCCACAAATCACTCAGGACAAGTTAGAAAAATTCGAAACTCTCCAACTTCCTTGAGCATCATTCCTGACAAATACCTGAAGGCGAGTAAATCGAATACTCCAGATTGGGACAGAAACAGACGACAGGGACATGGACATGGATGCTGCTGCTACACACAGCAGTTCAGTTCAAGAGAAAAACAACAACAACAAAAAAAATGAAAAAAGAAAAGAGTCATCACAACAAGAACAAGAAGAAAAAAAAAACAACAGAAAACACCATAGGTCCCACTCCACAACCTTTATTCGAGACAATGCCAACGTTACCATCTGTAACCAATAAAATAATGGCAACCGAGAAGGAAGCTGATATTGTACCGTGGCTGGTGAAGGAGGCACAGGTACTTATTCGAGAAGTATAGTGAAGTGCGCCCAGGGAGGCAGGCAGGCTAGCACAGGCAAAGTCAGGCAGGCAGTCCAGCAGCGCTACGAGAAAACAAAAATATATGGGGCTGCCCCCTTTACCCAATCCTAAATGGAGAAAGAGAAGACTTCAACCTGAAAATTTGTTACCTTATCGTCAAAAGAAGTGGAAAAGAAGTCGAAGAATGCTTCAGTTGTTGGGCAATAAAATCTCATCTCAGGGACACACTTCACAGGAGGACACTAAAATCTTAGTGTCCACAGAAGAGGGTGGAAAATGGACACACAGAGCAAGAGAGAGAAACGGAAATTCCTTGGATCACTATGTGCACTTACCATTTCGAGAGTTTCATCCTGTTCGGTCGGGCGGCGGCGGCAGCAGCGTGTTCCATAGTATAGTATACTATATACTCCACTTCAGGACGAGATATATGCCAAAATGAAAGACAATGGAACTATAAATCAGGCCGGGAGTGACGTACTCCACGTTGAATATGGTAAAAAGGGTAGCTATGGCTATGGCATGCCTGCAAAATGGACCCGCGAGATGCCTATAGAATTATTTACTAAACCGTTCACCTCGATTGCTTCTTCGGATCTCAAGATAAGACTTTGGTGGAAGGATGCCCTTTATACGGTGCTGTAGAGAGTAACAGGAGGAACAGAACCCGGAGAGAAGACGATTGTTCCCTTTTGATTCTTCTTGTCTTCACACACAGCAGAGCACATCCGAATGTCCGAATGGATTGGAATTTTTTGGTGATATATGATTGTGGGATGAAACGAAATCGATTGTGCTTTACTGTTTGGATTTTTCGGAATTTGAGAATTCAACAGAAACAAGAAAAAAATAAAACAAATCACACTAATAGAGACAGCGTGGTATTTAAAGCTGCATTAAAATCATCTTTTCAAAAATATTCTTCATAGTCGCCTTTTTTCCCCCCGGGCGCACATCGATAAGATCAAAATCTCTTCATCATCATCTTCCATGACTGCAATGACCGCAGAACATTCTTTAAGCCGCCAATAAATCAACAACCGATGGAATTAATTAAAATACAAAGTGGATTTATATCAATATCGACTTGAAACATGATTCCAATAAATTAAATAATTTTGTGCGTTCGCTCCACACCACATAGACGACAGGGACAGGAAAGAGATCTAGCAAACACCATTTCAGCAACCGCAGCAACTGCAGCAGCAGCAGAATCAGCATCAGCCAACAGCAGCAGCAAAATAGTCTTCTCATGCAAGCTCCTATAAGACAGAGGTAATTATATCAGCAGACAGCATCAGACAAGAGTTAAGAAAACTGCGCGAAAAACTTATATAGACGAATGGAAAAATTCACTATCCCAACAGCAGTCATGTCTACCAACCTACCTTCATCTTCGTCTTTAGCCTACTCCTTTCGCCCCACCCTGTCTCTCTCTATAAAGGACTACTATCTTCGATTTAAAATTTTATATCCACTATTTTTTTTTTTTTTTTTTTTGAGCAACGAAAGTGTTCGTAATGTCAAAACAAGCCTCGGAGTTATTTATTTGCTGATCGTAAGACGACTTCTTGTAGATATTCTGATCTTGCTGATCGTGAATTTTTTTTCCTATATATATTTATTGAACTACTAAAAAGATCACCCAACAAAAGCAACATATAATATTCAAGTACAACAACAGCAAAAAAACAAACATTCCTCCTCTATATAGTGTTCTGGAGTAGGTAGCATGATCGGTTTTTTGATCATCATATCCAGATCATCATCAAGATCGACTTTAGTGATCTTGCGGTTTTCATGATCTTCTTTAGTTACTTTAGTACATGATCGTGCTAACATGCGTTCCGATCGTTTACATCTCTCTCTATCTTTCTTGTTTTTATTGTAGCGGAAGCTTACAATTCGATAATTGGCAGTTTATGGGAACTTTAAGTAAATTTGTTTGGGAAAATTTAGATTGGGATTTCCTTTAATTGAGATGTTTTAATAATAAGTGAGATTTTTCGTTGTTTTTGTTTGCATGAGCAGCTGAAGATGCTGATGTAGGAATTTGCAGTGGAATATGTTGACGTTTCAGTATGAATAAATATTTTGCAAGATTTTCTGCAAAAGTACGGAATAGAGTAGCCTCAGCACTTGTTTCTAGCTTAGAGTTGGGCGTCTATTTAAGACGACCATCCTTGGACCATATAATGCTCTTCAGGCCTCATCACCAATCCAAACTATCTTAGTCGATTTTCTCTTATAGTTTTTCCAAAGAGGACAACATTGAAAGATACCTTGGATAAATCCATAACGTTTGGCACCCTGCTCTGAAAACTCCGCGCTCGTCTGGTCCCAAGTCCAGAGTGTGAAGGGAGGAGGGTGGTCGACTTGCCGAATTCACTGAGGAAACTAGGCAAGAAACCGCATTTTTTAAAGCGGCACCGACAGCAGCGTATCTGGTGCGGGGAAGCCCCGCTCGGGACGCCAGCTACCGAATCAAAGAATAAGAAGAAGATCTGTCAACTAAACTCCAAGCTATCGGTAGTGACTCAGTTCTAAAGAGCAAGATCAGGAGTTTTGTAAAATGTTAGTCCCACACCATCTTTGCCGCGGTCCCATGGGTCAATTTTATCACCCGATCTTCTTCCAATCTGCATAAATGACCAGCTCTCTGGATGGTCTAACCAACTTCACAGCTTCACTGATGACTGTACTTTTTGTGTTCGCCTTCGATAAAGCAAGATAAGCACATATTTTCTTAACGATCGCCGACTTATCTCCAACTAAATTATAAGCGACATTTAACACATTCTTGATTGGGCCGTCAGAATCGTGTCGAACTAAAAAGCGAAAGTAGTGCTGACTTATTTCCAATAAAACGTGCAACACCTCTCCATCCCTGTCAATGAATGGTATAGAACTTGTGGCGGGTCGTTTTTGTAGAATTCTCTTCACCCTTGCAGAAGTCACGAAAGTTCCATTCGATTTTTTGATGTTGTCGTTTGATTATGTTTTTTGCCGTCTAATCGCTGGATTGTTTGGTACAGCGTCCGGTACTTGTACCTCTACGCCACTTATTCCATGTCGGCCGTAACGTTATTCCAGTACGCTTCTTGTTCTGATTTCATTTTCTGTCGAACTTTATGGTTCTTCGGTATTGCTCGAAATCGACGGGTTTCATTCGTTTCCGCTGTTCGACGAGGTCCAGATACATGTCCGAAATCCATCGCTGCGTTTACGGATAGGTCGCAATTATTGGATTCCATTGGTGTACATAATTGCCTTTCTTCTACGCGCCGCGAATTTGTTGGATAATGCCATTTGAACCTCTTTCGTAGGCACGCCCAATTCTTCTTGGCTGGTGGTGGCGTCTTTTTCTTCGCTCTTTGCAATCGCATTTGTAATATCCGATCACTGATCACCGATCTGATCACGGCTGTGTAGAGAACCATATGTGGATTGAAGCCCCATCTTTGCCGAAGGTCTGATTACTGCCGTATATATACTGGCCTTCTTTGCCCTTTCTTCTATTGCTGAAGTTTAATACACCACAAGGTGGACTCAAACCACTTTTCGGATCACCATGTCGGCTAGGCTACCAAGTTAAACTGTTTGTATTCTAGGTAGTATTCTACAGGATGCGCCATCTAGACCTTCGGTATTTCAACATTAAATAACTCGGACATTTTTTAGTCGATTTAGACAAATGCACACGATTCTGGACCGTCATTTAGTACCATTTTAGCTATGAGTCAATACACACCGAAAAAATGTGCTGAAATTGTAGTGCTTTATATTGAAAACAATCGTTCAATTGTGGAAAATGTGTTTGCTTATCGTAAAGACACGTTGTGTCGAAAAATAGTATTTTGGAAGGGTGTCCTCGTTCTACGGCACCAAACTTTTTTATATGGCAGTTAAAAGGTAAAGTTTATGCCAGGAAGGCGAAGATCATTGACGAGCTCAAAGTCAACATACGAGCAGAAATAGCTGCTTTTACGCCCGAAATGCTGGCCAATGTTATGCAGGATGATCGAAAAAGTGCTGCTTTTTCGATGAATAGAGGTGATGATTTAATCCACATGATATTCCAAAACTGGTCTGAAATAAATGGTAGAGATCAGGCTAAATAAATATTGCTCATTTGTCAAAATCGGCTAAAAAATATCAAAGTTGTTCAATGTTGAAATACCGAAGGTCTAGTTGGCGCACTCAATACGGTTTGCACTATTTAGGGTAGTGTCAGGTCAACCGATTTTTCCTTGAAATTTATAGGACCGACAGGCTCCCTCTGTTATCGAATTTTGGAAGTATAAGTGTTGCATACATTGTGGGGCCTTGAGGACCTGCATTTGGTATGAAGATCACTTTGAATCTTCTCCAAAAGTAAGGCACAGTTTCTGTAATGGACGTGTTCCTCAAGAACTTTAAGCAACCTTAGGCCCATGTCTGGCGGCAATGCGGCAATGCGGCAATGCGACAATGCGACAATGCGGCAACGCGGCAATGCGACAATGCGGCAATGCGGCAATGCGGCAATGCGACAATGCGGCAATGCGGCAATGCGACAATGCGGCAATGCGACAATGCGGCAATGCGGCAATGCGACAATGCGACAATGCGGCAATGCGACAATGCGGCAATGCGACAATGCGGCAATGCGACAATGCGACAATGCGGCAATGCGACAATGCGGCAATGCGGCAATGCGACAATGCGGCAATGCGACAATGCGGCAATGCGGCAATGTGACAATGCGGCAATGCGACAATGCGGCAATGCGGCAATGCGGCAACGCGGCAATGCGGCAATGCGGCAACGCGGCAATGCGGCAATGCGACAATGCGGCAATGCGACAATGCGACAATGCGGCAATGCGGCAATGCGGCAATGCGGCAATGCGACAATGCGGCAATGCGGCAATGCGACAATGCGGCAATGCGACAATGCGGCAATGCGGCAATGCGACAATGCGACAATGCGGCAATGCGACAATGCGGCAATGCGACAATGCGGCAATGCGACAATGCGACAATGCGGCAATGCGACAATGCGGCAATGCGGCAATGCGACAATGCGGCAATGCGACAATGCGGCAATGCGGCAATGTGACAATGCGGCAATGCGACAATGCGGCAATGCGGCAATGCGGCAACGCGGCAATGCGGCAATGCGGCAACGCGGCAATGCGGCAATGCGACAATGCGGCAATGCGGCAATGCGGCAATGCGACAATGCGGCAATGCGACAATGCGACAATGCGGCAATGCGGCAATGCGACAATGCGGCAATGCGACAATGCGGCAATGCGGCAATGCGGCAATGCGACAATGCGGCAACGCGGCAATGCGGAAATGCGACAATGCGGCAATGCGACAATGCGGCAATGCGACAATGCGGCAATGCGGCAATGCGGCAATGCGACAATGCGGCAACGCGGCAATGCGACAATGCGGCAATGCGACAATGCGGCAATGCGACAATGCGACAATGCGGCAATGCGACAATGCGGCAATGCGGCAATGCGGCAATGCGACAATGCGGCAACGCGGCAATGCGGAAATGTTTCCTGTCCCTGTCGTCTATGTGGTGTGGAGCGAACGCACAAAATTATTTAATTTATTGGAATCATGTTTCAAGTCGATATTGATATAAATCCACTTTGTATTTTAATTAATTCCATCGGTTGTTGATTTATTGGCGGCTTAAAGAATGTTCTGCGGTCATTGCAGTCATGGAAGATGATGATGAAGAGATTTTGATCTTATCGATGTGCGCCCGGGGGGAAAAAAGGCGACTATGAAGAATATTTTTGAAAAGATGATTTTAATGCAGCTTTAAATACCACGCTGTCTCTATTAGTGTGATTTGTTTTATTTTTTTCTTGTTTCTGTTGAATTCTCAAATTCCGAAAAATCCAAACAGTAAAGCACAATCGATTTCGTTTCATCCCACAATCATATATCACCAAAAAATTCCAATCCATTCGGACATTCGGATGTGCTCTGCTGTGTGTGAAGACAAGAAGAATCAAAAGGGAACAATCGTCTTCTCTCCGGGTTCTGTTCCTCCTGTTACTCTCTACAGCACCGTATAAAGGGCATCCTTCCACCAAAGTCTTATCTTGAGATCCGAAGAAGCAATCGAGGTGAACGGTTTAGTAAATAATTCTATAGGCATCTCGCGGGTCCATTTTGCAGGCATGCCATAGCCATAGCTACCCTTTTTACCATATTCAACGTGGAGTACGTCACTCCCGGCCTGATTTATAGTTCCATTGTCTTTCATTTTGGCATATATCTCGTCCTGAAGTGGAGTATATAGTATACTATACTATGGAACACGCTGCTGCCGCCGCCGCCCGACCGAACAGGATGAAACTCTCGAAATGGTATTGCGGCAATGCGGCAACGCGGCAATGCGGCAATGCGGCAATGCGACAATGCGGCAATGCGACAATGCGGCAATGCGGCAATGCGGCAATGCGGCAATGCGACAATGCGGCAACGCGGCAATGCGACAATGCGGCAATGCGGCAATGCGACAATGCGGCAATGCGGCAATGCGACAATGCGGCAATGCGACAATGCGGCAATGCGACAATGCGGCAATGCGACAATGCGGCAATGCGACAATGCGGCAATGCGACAATGCGGCAATGCGGCAATGCGACAATGCGGCAATGCGACAATGCGACAATGCGACAATGCGGCAATGCGACAATACGGCAATGCGGCAATGCGACAATGCGGCAATGCGACAATGCGGCAATGCGACAATGCGGCAATGCGGCAATGCGACAATGCGGCAATGCGGCAATGCGACAATGCGACAATGCGGCAATGCGACAATGCGGCAATGCGGCAATGCGACAATGCGACAATGCGGCAATGCGACAATGCGGCAACGCGACAATGCGACAATGCGACAATGCGGCAATGCGACAATGCGACAATGCGGCAATGCGACAATACGGCAATGCGGCAATGCGACAATGCGGCAATGCGACAATGCGGCAATGCGACAATGCGGCAATGCGGCAATGCGACAATGCGGCAATGCGACAATGCGGCAATGCGACAAAGCGGCAATGCGGCAATGCGACAATGCGGCAATGCGACAATGCGGCAATGCGGCAATACGACAATGCGGCAATGCGACAATGCGGCAATGCGACAATGCGACAATGCGACAATGCGGCAATGCGACAATGCGGCAATGCGGCAATGCGACAATGCGGCAATGCGGCAATGCGACAATGCGGCAATGCGACAATACGACAATGCGACAATGCGGCAATTCGACAATGCGGCAATGCGACAATGCTGGCGTATCAACCCGTAACTTTGATGGAAATAGCATCGAGTTAGCTTGATGGAAAAACCTTTCATGTAAACTGAACGAAAACTCTACCCTGGCTCATGGAAGAAATACTGCAAAGGTATCTCTAAGGTTCAATGAGTCTATGGAAGCGTAAACGGTGCTATCGCCGTTGAGGTTAATGACGAATTTTTGCACCTTGCAGAATCACAATAAGGTGTCTTTTAAGGTCCTCTATGGGTTAAAATCTTATTCTATGTTACGAGTTCTATACTTCTAGACAGTTGCTTTTGTATGTGAAAGACGAAATCCAAAGTAAACCTATTTGTACTAAGCGGCAGTTCTCGTATCATTTAGTACAATGTGGTTTACGCCGACTCTTATATACTACCACGTCCGAATTCTGTTGATGATCGGGATACAAGATGCTCGCTTATTATGTTAAAAGGCGATGTCACTGGTATGCATATTTTGGGATTTTCGCTTAAACACGAGATCGGTGCCAGGTTTTTAGAGATACGAAAGAACTTCTGTTTTCCAAGCTTTGAATTTGAGACCATTCAGGGTGCGCCAGAATTGAACCTTGTTGATAGAGTTAAACATATGAGCTCGCGATCTACAAGATCAATTCTGGCACATGCTTGTCTTATATTGTCGAATATTAATAGTAACGAAGAATACCGCCTTCAACGAAGCTTTGAAGTGCATTGGGGCACGTTGAATAGAGCTATAGGAACACCGGCAGATATAATGTGGTGTTTAGAGTCGATATCATCCAATTCTACCTCGGTTGAAGGACCAGAAAGGTAAAGTTTCAGTTGGGTATTTTAGAATTAAGTCCATATCAATAGGTTGGACGTTAGTCAATAGAACAGGGTGCCATACTCAGTTAAAAGGTTGAAGACGACCAGATCAGAGTCACCTCTAGAATTAACCAGATCAAAGTCACCAAAATAATTGTCAGACAACCAATAGATCGACTGTTTGTGGAAGGAAGGCAGTTGTCCTGATTTGGTGAGTACCGAGGATCGTATGAGGACAATTTCATTGACAAATTTCAATTCGAATTGCATACTTTGATCTGTGATTTCATTAGTAAGTTTTTGAAGTAAAACTTCTTTAGGGACGTTTGTTTAAAAAAATTTACATGAGAGTGAATCAATTTCATTCATGTAACGCTCTCACACATGAAAAATCGTCAGAACTTTCGTATAACGATGGGAAAAGGGGCGGACGGGGTACAAGAGACGATTACACTTGGGGCTGTGTGTGCAACAGTTAAAATACACTCTGCCTTACTGCATAGATTTTCTGGCATGTTAGCTACGTTGTCGCCTGGACTTTGCTTTATCTCATTATAGAAATACAAATTCACCATTCTGTAGAGGTGAATTATTTCAGATTTTTCTTGTGGTTTGGTCACTGGCCGGGCTTATGCCGCGGACACTTTGGAGTTGACTGACATGTTGGAAGCGGCATATACAAGAAGAATTTTCGGCGGTGGTTTGGGTGCTTAGAATACCAAAAGGGAGTGGTGAATTAAATGTGTGAGGTGCTGTTGTTTAAAATTGGCACCCACTTCCCCTTTGGTGAGATGTGCTGGACCTTTCCCCTTTTTAAATTACAATTTTTTTAACTTGCACAAATCGACGAATCGTTTATGTCAAAACATTACACTGTTGTGAAAACCGTTCCTGATATGTTTTTTGGGTCGCTGATTACGAAAATCAGGGTCCCACAGTCTTAAAATTTGGATGTCACCTTTAAATATGCTTAAAAATTCCCCTTTTTAAGTGTTTTCGCGATAATTTTAATTATAATCAAAAACAATCTAATAAAATACATTTTTTGCAACATTTATATTCAAAAGTTTGTTGATTTATAACAAAGCAAATTTTATGATAAGGGATAATAGTAAAGGGCTGAAACTATCCCTACATCGACTGAAAATATAAAGGTTTGTAAAATATGTTTTTTCAACTTTATGCTTCGAATTCGGTTTAATCAGCCAAAATAAATTATTTTCAACTACGCATAGAAAGAAGAATTTGAAAAAAGGTTGATTGCATATCTTTTTGCTCCCTTTAAAAATAATTGCCTCCCTAAAAGATTGTATGGGACGAAGTAATCAGGTAATTGGCTAGGTGGCCATAAAGGGTGCCAATACCATACTCAAGTAGACTGGCTCTCGTTCGCGTAGGTAAAGCTTCATTGTATGTGGTTGGCGGATTGCTTGGTAAAACAATACCTGGGTTTGGAATAGTCTATGCTGATGCGGATGCAATTATTAATGATCATGAATGTAGCGGGAGCGGAGCATATCCAACATATCCAAGCGTACATGCGTTCAATTCGTTGATAAATAATATAGAAGTGTGTGTATTCAAATGCGGCCTGACGGAATGTTCCGTGAATGGAATGCATGCCACGCAAAGGTCGGACTACTTTTAACTTTTTCTGTAATGCCGCATTCGAAATAGCACACAAGTATGCACAACAAACACATGCACCTTGCATGCACTCGTTACTTAAATTTTCGGGCTATGTGCGAAAGCCGGGACGGAAAAAACCATGCAATTTTATGAACCTCTGAATGCAATACATGTACGCTTTCATATGTCACCAGCTTACCTCTATGAAGCGAATGTTGTAGTATCCATGCGGTAGTATCCATGCCTGTGGCGGAAGCGTACATACCCGTGTAGGATGCGCACTTATATGCTATACGTACTAGGTGCACCGCGTGTATGCTTTTAAGAAAATTAGCCAATAAAAATTATTTTTACTCGGTTACTTTTAGGTTTTAATGTTTAGGTTTTATTGATATTTTCAAATAGTATTTGTATCAAGTCCGTCAGTAGATTCGTCACTATTCTTCCTGAATCTGTCGTTGGCCTGAATTTTCTCAAGCGTACTATAGATCCGACAGACTTTCCACTATATCTATTGCATATTACTAGCCGTTGGGCACAAAAGTTTTACTTCTAAAGTGTGGTCTTAAGCACACTCATATTTTTTGTTAAACCAATTATTACGAGTTTTTAGCGTTTATAAATATTGCAACAGTATTTATTAACTGATCGAGAATTAAATCCAGATGTCCCACTTAGTGTTGTTATACAAAAGAAATGCACCCTCTTATAAAAAAACTCTTGTACTTACACGTGTAACCATCATTTTAGCAATTTTTTTGGGATAATAAAGATCCTGCATGCTTACAAATTCCTTAAGTTTACATAAGCATGTACAAATTCGCTTCTAGACCATCACGGATAACAGCGGATAAAGCCGGATAATCAGAAAATCTTTTTAATACACTTAAATTACAATCATATGATATATTTGCCCACCCTTTTCTCTTATAGGTATCCTATCTCCATTCGGATAACAGATTCTAATTTCAAATCTGTTTACACAAGATCCACGGATAATAATTTTTCTTAATAAAGAAAATCCTTTTTAAATTCGATACCAAAACGTATTCGATATTATTTAAAGAATTCTGACAACGTACACAAAAAAAAACAACGAAATACTTTCCAATAACGTCACTTCATTTTTAAAGGTTATGTTGAATAATTTTGTTTTTTTTTTTTTTATACAAATATAGAAATAATATTACATTCATTTTTCCGCCCTAATTACAACATCATAATAAACTGTATCAACAACAAAATCCACCAGGGCGTACATCTCTGTTTGTGACTGATATTCACAGTTGACAGTTGACAACCTCATCACACTCTGACAGATCTGAAGGAGGTGAAATGGTCCTCAAAGGAAGCAGAAAAAAAATGTATATGTATATATTGTGTGCGAGAGAAGTTTCTATATACATATAGATGATGGCTAAATATCTTTTCATTCTATCTGTGATCTGTGGTAGATGAGAATGGCATCTGTTGTTGTCGTTTTGTCAACAGGAACGTGATGTTCTTCTCTTCTACCTAGCTAGCTAAGCATAGGGCATAAACATCCAGGATTCTGTTGTGTAGAGTCGGTATATATTTTGTACCATCCATCTGTCAATCCACATACACAGAATGACATGACATGAATGCTATAGCTAGGCAGGGGTAAGAGAGGTTGCTAAATTGTGTACGCAATTCATCCAGGGTGGAAATAAACATCCATAGGAGGTTCTTGGGGGTATATAACACAAACATCAGATCCGCATGCATGTAAACATATCAGGGCCCCCGATTCCCGTTCAAAGCGCTTACAATGAGAAGAACAATCGATTCAAATGTCATTTTCACAAGACTTGAGCCCCCCAAAACCATACACACACACATGCACACTTACGCACTTGGCACAATGAACTTGTCAATGTCAGTCCTTAGCTGTCAGTCAATCTCCTCTTGTTTCTCGTCAACCTTCCTCACTTTTTCCCATTTTTCTTCTCATTTCATAGAAGTTTTCTTCTAGAGAACTATTATCCTGACAGTGCCACCAGAGAGAACTGAGGATATGCTGGCTCCACATTCACCCCCACCCCAAAGCCCAGCTCCCAGCACCCAGCTCTATTCTATATTATAGTCTTGTTTTGATGGATGTGTAGATGTGAACTACTGGTATAAACATGTAAACGCAGTGATGTAGTACTACTCTGTGCTCTGTGTTAGGAGCATACACTTCAGTCGACAACGTCTCTCAACGTCATTCAACAGATTACAACACCACATGAATCGGGGGTTGATGTCGACGTGGGTGCTGCTAGTGGAAATGATTGACAGGTCTTAATACAGGGTAGAAATAAGATCACATACATTTATACATGCTGCTATATAGAGAGAGGAGAATGGGGGTCCCTCTGTGTGCTCGCTCTGCTCCCGTCTGTAATGAGTTCTACAGAAGAGAAAAGAAACGTGCGGAAGACCTTTGACAAGTGGACCTGCCTGTCATGAAGGGTTGACTGACGTTGAAGGGTGTGGAACACAACACAAGTATAAAAAAAAAATAACGACAATCAAACTGACAGCCCAAGTAGAGAATTAATAAATCAACTCGAAGGTGAACTTTTCAAATTAATTTGATTGACATTTTTTTTGCTAAATTGTATGTTAACGTCGTCGTTTTGCTTATGTGTGTGGGTGTGTAGCTGGTGGATATTTTTGGTCTTTTGAGATTTTAAAGCTTTCATCGGATAATGTGAATTAAGGTTGACACAAAAGTAGACCCTCTTTTGTTAGGGATAACATTTAAAAAAAATTGCGTTGTAGTAACAGATGCAGACGATTTTCGAGGTATGGTCGATGTGTTATCATTCAAATTATAATTAATTGATTTTATAACCCACGGATAATCTAAAAATACGCTTAAACGAATCATAAAGACCACAACTAATCATTTGTATCAGTTACAGTTAACTGGAGGTACCAGTATGTCTGGGGATAACGAGAGAAATACATTTCGAGTTGTGATAAATTTTAAAATAATGGAAATTTCCATAAAACGATTGTCATTTCACAATAGCAATCATTCTGGATAAACAAAGCTGTAATTAAAAATATGTGATTATTGGGATAAACTAAATCTATGAACTTACAGGTAATTATAGCAGTAGTTATAGAGCCAGGGATAATTTTTTAAAGCTTGTAAAATGCTCACAGTACTTTTATTGATAACATATCAAAGTTTTGTTTAATAGGATTCTATAAGAAGCAGCCGGATAAAAGTTAGACGATTTCAGCTTTTAGTTTATGTTTATGCTTTTTAAAATAGGATTTAAAATACGAACTAGAGTACATTTACAGTATTATAAAACAGTAAACAGAGTAAACCTAAATTTTCTCATAATAACTTGCGCCTTGCTCATGGTTACTCAGCTACGGATAACTCCAGATCACTACGGATAATCCAAAACTTGACTTAAATTATCTATAAAGACTGAAAATACATCTTTAGAGTAGTTATAGACATCAAAGGTTACTAGTATGAGTGTGGATAATAAGCAAAGTAATACTAAATTCTTCAATAATGACATTTTTGCACAAAACTTTCCACTTTTCATGTTTACTCAACTGCGGATAACTCCAGATCACCACGGATAATCCAAAACTTGACTTAAATGACCCATAAAGGTTGAAAATACACTTTTAGACTAGTAATTAAAATCAGAGGATACTAATATGACTGCGGATAACAAACAAAATTAGAATAAATTATTCAATAATGACATTTGTATAAACTTTCCATTTTTCATACTAAGAAACTTCTTCGGATACAGAAAATTGGTAGTAACAGATAAACAGGAAAGAGTAAGAGTACTACAGGCTCATTCCATCACAGATCCTTGTTTAATATTACCCCTTGAATATTAATACATAGATCAGCCATAAGATCCAGAGCGACCTCTGCCATAGAAAGAATGATAAAGTCGCTTTTTAGAGACAAGGCAATTCGTTGAACTTACCGCGACAAGGCAATTCGTTAAACTCACCAATTCAATTCCCGCTTTGATTTAACAAATTTTGGCGTGTGGTCGACCTGTAAACATATATTATCAAGTGCATAAGAGACTAAGCGAACCAAAAGAGACGGATGATAGAATTCGGTCCGACAGAGATGTTGTCGGGTTAAGTTTCCACGCAATAGAATACGTCATTATGAAGCTCTAAATATAGTTCTTTAGAATTAATAGCGATATCTTGGAGTTTAGTTAGCAGAATAAGTTTTGTAAGTCCGTCTAAAAATTAACCTACGGCTACCAGGCCATAATCATCTTTTCTGTTGATTCAACTCATTGATGACTTTATCCATGATATCCATGGACAGATTATGATGCTGGATAATTTGAAAATGATTGATTTAAATTTATTAGGTATCCAGTAGAGGTTTCTTAGGCCCCTACAATGGGTGACCTCCTTGCACTCAGAGGATAATCGGCTTGAATCTCCTTTGGAGCCTCAGTTGCTCGGATACCAGGATATCGTTGAGAATATGTTTTTATGTCCTTTAACTAAATATGCCCAGTTCAAAGAGATCTGAACAAGCAAGGCACTTGTAGCGACGGATTTCCATATGGAGATGTACAATGGAGTCAAATTGATGATCGCCTCCATAGTAACTGTGGGACAGGTCCACATAGCTCCAGTAATTGAGAGACTAGTAAGCCGTTGCAGCATGCTGCACCTGAGGATCACCTTGGTTCTTGGACTATAGCGCCATAAAGGACAACATTTTAAACGATCGTGCTGTACATCCAATACGTCGCATCTTACCTTAAAGTCTTTTACAGGCCCATACAGCCCTCTAGTGATTTTACTGATAGCGCAGCCCAGTTTGGCGTTCTAGTTCTCTCAGATAATTGACTGAGTACTCAAGGGTCGTACCCTGGATGAAAATCGGATCTTAGGTCGATTTTATATCGTTTAGAAAAAATATATATATTTTGACAGCTTTGATACTAATGTTGGGGCAATCAGGGTTGAAGAAATTCCACGCCGCACAATGATGGTATTAGAAAGAGAGAACTCCTGATTGAACATGATGTGAAAGTTGAGCAGTCTTTCCCACAACCCAGCATGTTTTTCCCTGTTGAACAGTCGCCTAACTTTTCTCAGCATTCTTATGTTTGAAAGAATTGTAGAATAATTAAGTAATAATTGAAATATATAAGGAATTTCAAGCTATATTGAAACAAATTCATTATCCGTGGACAGACTAAGCTTCCGGATAATTTAGAAACGATTGATTTACACTTATTATGTTGCAGGAATGACCAACTACTAAAGGGATAATCAATTAAAGTGATAGTTTACACACGGATAACTCCGAATTCGACCTGGTGACATTTTAACTATGAAATCTTTAAATAAAAAAGTCTAGATCTATCCAAAATCATAAATAAAACCATAAACCTCTCTTAAATTAAAATATATAGTTTAAAGTTACAAAAACCCTGTCAAAATAATTCAATCAAAATAATTTCTACTGAACAAAACCTTTTTCAACCTTTTGATGATTAACCGCGGCGCGCCTAAAGAACAAAACGAGTCTCCGCAGAAACAAAAAAAATTATCCAGTAGCTCATGTTTACCACCTTTGAAACAAAAAACAAAATCATCACCTGTCGTCGTCGGATAGAGAGTTCTGAAATTCAATTAACTGCACTAATCTCGGCAAAGATCCAAGTTTTCGCAGGTTGACCTGATCGCGTCCGACATTCTCGTATCGGGTTACTTTTGTGTATATTTGTGTGATTTTTACACACATCATTTGATCGTCACTGAAAAAATTTTATGGCATAGAAGAAGAAGAAGAGATTTTTATTGAAGCTCGATAGAGGGTTGACCATAATAAAGATTAATTTTCAATAAAAAATAAATAGAGAAGCCAGCCAAGAGTTGTGCCCAAAAAAATTAAAAAAAAAAAAAATTAAACAAACCCCAAAAAAACAGAACACAAAAATCACTCAAAATTCCAGCGCTAGTCTGAACCTCTTCATTTGTGAGTGAGTAGTATGAACCCTTTTTGAAGCGGAGATTCCCATGGAAAAAGGGCCCCAGCAAAAAATAAGGGAAGGAAAACCCAGAGACAGACAAATCACCTTAACTAACCTTCTTAACATTCATTTTCCGGCAGCTTCTTTTTTCCGGATTGTGGGGGGCGGGGGCGGGCGGGAAGAGGTTAAAGTTCTTATGAACTCGTCACCCTACCTTTTCCTGGCTGTGTGTCGAAAAAACAGCGATTCACAAGGTTATAGGGGTGAGAGAGTGCGGTTACACCGAGGAGGACCAGAAAAAAAAACATTCCAAAGCAGCTTCCCTTAAGAAACTCACCCTCACCCGAGTAAAGCCCCAAATCGGCGTATATACAAGGGGCAGGTTTTCAAGGGTTCGTGTGGATGTGCTCCTAGAGGGGATAACACAGAAGAAAGGCTCAACACTACCCCACCACCATCCTGTATGGCATGTGAACACAGGATGGGGGGGCTGATGGGGGTGTTTTTAGCGTACTGTGTAATGTAGCTCAACTGAGGGTTGATATTCCACAGGCTACTGTGTATCTGTGTAGACTAGGGTGCTTCTGGGCTTTTCGGCTACCAGGAGGGCCACGGGATAACAGTATCCAACGCGCGGGGTGGGGGTGGGGGCGGCGGCAAGGGGCGGAAGAACCAACCATGTTGCCTGTCGTATAGTCCTGGCTCTGGAAAATAGGGGGCGCCCGAATACAATCAACAAGTTGTTATCATTTGTAAACGGTGAACTCTTACAGCGATGTTAAATGGAAAAAAAGTGGTTTGTAATTTTTTATCAATTTTTTTCTGTGTTCTCGTTCCTCCCCTCTCACTTAGGGTGGGTGGGGGTGAGGGTGTTTTTTCTGTGCCTTCTTGCCTGTTATACTTTTTTTGTGTGCTTCTACGTTTTTTTTTTTTTTTGTTGATTTTGATGTTGTTGTTCCTGGTGGCCCTGTTTTGCTTTGTGGATAATAGTTGTCAGGATTGAGTGCTTTACTTCAAAAGCAACTCAACTGGGCGTGAGGTGAGTATTTAATCTTGTGTGAAAAAATTCTAGATAAATGAAGAACGATATTTTTACTTCATTTTTTTTTGTTGCTTCTTCTTCTTTGCTTTGCTTTATTTTTATATACACATATATATTTTTTTTGAGAAGAAGAAGAAGAGAATGAGTGTGGATAAAAAAAACCCAAAGACTTTGAAGTTTAGGTAAACGTCCGGATGTTGTATAGGAAGAATTCGGTTGGAGGTCGTTTCGTTTGTGATAAGAAGGAGTGTTCTTGTCTGCTTTTTTTTGCTTGGAGATTATTGTAAAATTGTTTTATATTTGTTTGTAATTAAAACCTATCAAACAGATTAGTCAATGTGTTGCCTCTTTGTTATAGTTGGACTGGATAATGTTATTGATGGATTTTTGGCGGGGCGAACAGCTAGCAAAGGCCTACGAAGCCGGTGGCATCCGGTTTATCACTTCTATCCCAACCTGAGAAGAAGCACGGTTATGAACTCCTAGAAGATCTGGTAGCAACTTGTAATCCCTGGGGTAACTCTTTGGAAGGAGCTAAAAGGAGACAGTCGAATGGTGATTCCTCTGCGCCATAAAACAAGAGTTTAACAGCGCCGGATTAAAGACGTGGAGGCCCCTAGGCAGAATCTGTGGTGCTAGAGAACAAGCATTGTAGTATAGTTATGTTGGTCCGGGCCGCTTATTTCATAATATTGAGCAATCGTTTGAGTCTAGGGCTGAAGCTTTTGCGGGTTGTGTCTTAGGAACCAAAGGGTTAGGTCTTAGGGTACAAACCAATGCTTCAGCGAAAGAAAGCACGATTGCGCAATAGGTGGCACCGGAACTACACTACTAAGCGTGGAGTGATGGGTGCAGAACAAGCAATTTGCGAATTTGTGCAACGAGCTTACCATCAAAGTTGCACAGCCTACATAACTTCATCCACAAACTTCTGAACGTATTCTTCCCGGTCAACTATCGTTTGTCGATAGGATCAAGACAGTGATGAATATATCTCCAACCTTTTCCATGAATTGAACGCATCATAACTAGTAATAAGACGACGGAGGAGCTGAATTTTCTCAAAAGCCAATTCTGATCCCACCTTCATCGAAATGGTGAATGAAGGACCAAAAAGGAGCAGAAACTGGAAACAGAAATTGCCGGAAGAAGCTAAGGACCATAACGGAAACTTCCTGTAAAAAGTGTATAAAAAACTGCAAACGATGATAGTCAATACAATCGGGAATCAAAATATTGCTGACTAATGTACGAAAATTCAAGACTAAACGACAATTGACTATGCAGATTACTGAACATGTACAAGTGGTTTGGTCTACAAATATGAGGTATAGGGGTGTAGTACAAGATGCCAAATCAATAACCGCAGCGTTATGGAAGAGATCCCACAAGCATGGGAGTAGGCTTATTTTTTCGAACATACAAGAACTCAGAATAACTCAGTTTTCCTTTCACAGCGAGGGCTCGTGTGGTACCCAGCTACATTCTAGACAGACGTTGGTATGGGTATGCTACGGCATTTGCGGCGAAAGGCTCTGGTTTAATAGAGAGTTCAGCTTGGCCTACTGTCTTTCACGTAGAGGAGCGCGCTATATTTGTATGCATCCATGAGATCTTATGAAAAGCCTGTGGCCCCTGTGCTGAAAGTCAAGTCGAGTTTCATAACAAATCGTTTGAATTAAAGAAAGTAACGTTTCAGTCGAATGACGACTTTCAGTACAGGGGCTTTAACTCAAATTAAGCATTTCCACTGATTCGACTGAAAATTCACTTTCTTCAACTCAATCGACTTGTAACGAAACACGACTCGACTTTCAGCACAACAAACAGATCTATCTGACAACTAGAGTAATAAAGTTCCCTAGGACCAAGTTCAAATTCATTTGGGAGTGCCAATGTGACATTGGTGACCCTGGCACTCTCAGGTTATGGGTCCCAGTTAGTCAGGGCTTCTACAGCAAGGTAAAGGTAGGAATTTGACACTATTTTCTTGGTCCAGAACCAACCGCCAACACTACTACTAGCAGATTGGTGAAAGGGTTCTACACGATCTTATGCTACCAAAATATACCGAAAATTAGATTGGACTGGTCCTGATCTCCAAGTGGTTTGTTCTTGGGCCAGCTCCCAATGCTGTCAGAGAATTGTTCGCCCCCAGAATCGAAGGTGTCAAGGCATGGATATAGATTTTTCCATTAAAAAAGTTTTAAAGTCGGGAATCTTGTGTCAAATACGGATAAAGGTCGATCCAAACATATCCGTAACGGATCGGCGCCGATCCTTTTCGTGACAGTGGTTTCCGCGATAAATTTTTCACTGACATTCACACAGCACGGCGTTTTGTCGTATCGGTGATCAATGTTCAATGACATCCGACATTTTAGTTTTGAAATTTAGACTGTGCATCTCAATTGCATCATAGGGAGGAGGGAGTGGGTTCGACCCAAGTTTCCAACTTGAAATTAAACGAGATGAAATTGTTAAATATAAATTGGCTTAGGAAGGGAAACTTTCTTACCTACTACCTATATTCTCAGGCAGTTTAATACCATATTAGTTATGTTCCGGAATTACAGTAGCATCTCGCGTCATATGAAGTACTGGTACATTGTACTGGCTCAAAAGAAAAAAAGAGGCAGCTCTTACAAACTCATACGTACTAACACTACCAAAAAGGCTTAAGTTTTCCAAGATCCCATAAAAAAGTCAGCATCAAGCACAATAGCGGCAAATGGATCACAACCGGGCCCTCAAAGGCTGCTGAGCGAGGTGAGACCAGCTGCAAGAAGCTTTGATGGACAAGAGGGCTCTGAGCAGAGATATTAGTACCGAAACTTGGGTGGAGATGGAAGTCAACCAACTAGCAGAGATGGTGTTGGACCAAACCCGTTCAGGAAAGGAAGGAACAAACCCCTGCTATGACTCCTTCGGATATAGTCAGGGATTGTACGGTAATCGTTTGTGACGATCAGTCCTCAAAGAGCTTCCTAGGTGAATAAGATCTGTAACACATAGTAAGAGCCTCAAGCTAATATAGCTGTCGATTTTCGAGAAGAGAAATGGCCTGCATGTGCATGTGTCTAGAGTAAAGCTGGGCACCGGAAGGTTGTCCAGTGTTCCCAGGCAGGATGCCGAATTTGTTGAAGTTGTCTAACTATGGTCAATAGGTCGAAGTTGCTCCCGCGATACTCCTTGGATCGGATACCTTCCTAAAAAAATTAAGGCCGAAAGAAAAGATCATATGAATTGACTAGACACTGAATTTTACCAAACAGTAGTAGTGGCAGACGTGGATTGGACTTAGTTTTTTTCAGTGGAGATCGTTTTGTCAACTACAACATTCCCTAAGCTAAAATGATAACCTGTAGGCATAAAGTTAGACAAACATTTGTCCACCATTCCAACAACTCAAAAATCTTCAAATTCTTCTCCCATCAAAATTGGTGTGATGTGAACCTGGTGCATTCCCCTGACACATGTCCATTTGCCCATTTAATCCGATTTCCGTTTGCGTATAGAATCTTCGGTGATTCTTGTTTAATATTTAAACTTTTGTCGTTTTGTTTATGTTTTTCCTTAATTTATTTATGAAGTCGCATTTTTTTGCGCCGTGAAGAGATTTCGAGAGCCGTCTGAAATTCGGTGGCTTGAAACTTGATACGTTGATTGTCGGTTTTCGACTTCTCAGTAAAGATATACACACACTCTGGGTCCACCTTTTGGTGAATTTTTGCGAGGGCCATCCTCGACACATATCAGTGACTGGGAAGTGATCTGACTTGATGGATGCATCACAGGTACTGCGTCTAGAGGCTGAGGCAATCAAGGTAGAAGAAGAGATGTTTTATTTGCTTTTTTTTTTCATCTCCCTTTTTTTCGATTCAGTCAACCATCAAGCATCAAGTCTGATGTGTCTTAAGATTTCACTTTTTTGTGTCTCTGGTGCGATTTTTTTGATTTTGTTTGGTTGGCCAGAAAAGGGGCTTTGGTGGTGGTGTTTTAAAATAAAAAAAAAAGTCTTAAGTCTGTGAAGCTGATTAACACTTTTTTTCGGTGCCTTTTTGGCAAATTTTGATTAAGATTGAGATTCGGAACAGTGCAGAGTGATTTGAGATTCTAATCGCTGCAGCTATTGACAAATTATGGGTGAATACATCGTCGCGACCACCAACGACTGGAGGAGCGCAGCATTACAGGGTGAACAAAAAAAAAAAAAAAGTTTGACAAATTATTGCCAGTCAACAGCTGGACGGAATGCAAATTTCTTCCTTTGTGGATTCGGTTGAGAAGTCACGCTTTCGTGGGCATCATGACTGAAGAATTGAGCCTTTCCTTGTATTAATATCTGGACACGACCCGAACGTTCTTGCAACAACAGAACCACTTACTACCGCGCCTGGTCTTCTAAGGCCGTTACCTGGAACCTGTCATTATTCTGTCATAAAACTTACGATAAGAGCGATTTTGATAAATTGTCCCTCAAGAGAGCAAGAAAGTGCACGGGGGCATTGTGCATACACACGTACTCGTATCCAAAAAAAAATGGCCAATGGCCGGTAGTGTGAGCCACGTCAGCGGTCATTTAGCAATGACAACCTGACATCAGATCAAGGTGGTCGAATCAAAAATTGTTGTTGGGAAATTTGTTGTATACTCCTCGATCGCATATAAGCCAGGTCTGAGTCAATGGCCACGCGAGAGATTGTGAAGGTGGTGTTGGTTGTCTGTCTTGCGGCTTTTATTACACCTGGGCGCACCTTAAGCTGTTTCGTGATAGAATTATTGTTATGATGGCGAGTGCTAATAATTTACAAAATAACCAAAAAATGAACAAAATAAATTGTATTCCAAAGCCGGGTGGTGGAGGGTTAAAGCGGTCGGGAGTCACTCTCTTGTGAAAGAAGACACTCTCTACTACTCTATATACCCTCATATCGATGGACACGATTCATGAGGCGGCTCTGTGATTATTTTGTTTTCACATCAACAGGAAACTTTGGATGCACACTGTGCGCGCTGCCATCGTCTTTCCTCCCGCGACCCGACCCGGCCCGGTCGGTGGCGGTATCTCTCGAGCGCGGCGGTAGCATCATCGTTTTCTGCTATTTTCTCCATATTTTGACATTTTATTATCGCCTCGGTACACTCTGTTTCACTTTGATTTATGCTGCCATGACAGGAGCGGTGTCTATCTATGGATGATTATTTATTGGCTGTAAATACATGTACACCACAGCCAGGAGCACAAGAGCAGTAGTGATGCGCTAACGATTTTATAAGCTTTTGATTGTCTGTTTTTGATAAGGATTTTGTAGAGAGAAGGAGAGGAAAAAACATGGGAGTTTATATTTTGATGAAATTTTTGAGATTTTTTCGTAATTTACGTGTTAAACAGGGTCAGGGTAGGAATTTTTGGGAAGGGAAGAGACATGGAAGTTATCTTTAATCGTAAAGGTATCAAATCTTACTCAGTTCGGTTAGGTTTTGAAATTTCTCAGGTTTTCTCAGGTTTGTGTAAAATACTATCTGTGGATAAGTTCTGAAATGGGTCACGAATATCCAATGGAAATGTGAACAAAAAATATGCATATTACCTCATTGTAAGAAATGGTCGTATTGATCGCGTCCAAAGTTCATGTGTAATTTGACACTATAGCCATGTTTGACCTCCGCCCCTAAACTTGAGAAGTGAGCTAAGAGAGAACATGAAGAAATGGGTTACCACCTCACGCAATTCCTGAGCGATTGGGTTGTAGGCCATATCTTCAATGCCCGGATGATAAAGAGGACTCAGAGCATACCATCTTCAAATTCCCGAGGTTCGCGTAGCACATGGTCCAGCTAACTCCGTAGTTAGATCGTAGTTCGTTTTGGAAATGATGGAAGTGAAGCTGAAGCTATCACCAGAAGCTGAACCAATTCGAAACTAAAAAAAAGAGAAAGGTACAGAAATGCCAGGAGAATAGCAGCAAGATAGCTGAACCAGCGCGGCGACGCATAAACGTAAGCGGGTCATGCGGTTTTTAACATGGACCCAACCTGAGCCTCGGTAGTCTAGGGGTAAGGTGCCTGACTACTATCCCAGAGGTCCCGGGTTCGATTCCCGGCGGTGCCACGGTCCTAGCCTTTCCCAATTTCCCACCTACGTAACTTTCCTTCTTTCTGCTTCCCTCTTTGCATTCCTGATTCCTTCTGTCATAGCCTTCATTAGTTCTTCCCCACTCCACCAAGCGCATGTCATCGGTTGGTAGATGAGATTCAACTCGCTTCAGGAGTCATAACACTCCAGCGAGTTGTTCTTGGCCCCGATGTCAGAGTCGCGAAATGGTTGGGAGTAGGTGAAATAAAAATACCGCATCTAGCTTGTGACAGTTCTTTCCTTCTCTTCATTCTCTATCTTCCGACTAGAGCTGCTGTTCGACATTTCAGAAATAAAATACATGGACGACAGTACAAAGGGGCCTTCCCTAAGTCTCTAGTGTGTCACATAAAAAAAACCTAGAGACATAAGAGCTTCTCGGCAGGATGCTGTTAACCTACCGATTCACCACAGGCACTAACGTAGCTAACGTAAACTCTACTTTTCCGACTTCGGTGAGCATCTTCGAAGGATCCTTTTAAGCAGTGGTGGGCAATAGTCGCTTTTTAGAGCAGCTTTAAAAGCTCTTTATTATACCTCCTTCACTCGAACTCAAAGCTAACTGAAAGCTTTTGCCTATACCTCTCTCACTCCAACTCACAAGCAGGATACTAGGGTTCTAAAATTGCTTTTGGAGTTCAGCTTCCAAGATTTGAGTTACTATTGCCCACCACTGGTTTTAATGGTTATGACGATTGATGACGCCAGGCGGAAGGGATGCCTTTACGGCTCGGCCGTATTTGTCTGGATGCAAATGTCTTGCAGAAGAGTTAGGGAGCTTAATCAGTAAGAATTTGACACTACTATCTGGGTATCGACTCTCTACGGTGTCTCCTATTTTAGGTATGAGTTCTTACAAGGAGTCACGCATTCCCTGTTACCACACTCTCGTTAACCCTCGTCCCACCCGTTAATCAATGGTTGTTTGATAGAATACCTTACTCTATCCCGCAACTTCTGTTGCTGGTAACAGGAAGAATATGGCACTAAGGCCTGTCCACTTCGGAGACCGCATATCGATGGGTCGTACGAAAAAGATATTGTTTCAAAATGTTGCTGAAAAAGATATTGTTTCGGTTTCTCGCTGAAAAAGATATTGTTTCGGTTTCTCGGTGAAGAACATATTGTTTCGTTTTTTTGCTGATATGTTTAGCAGCCAGAAAACGAAACAATATGTTCTTCACCGAGGAACCGAAACAATATCTTTTTCAGCGAGAAACCGAAACAATATCTTTTTCAGCAATAAATTGAAACAATATCTTTTTCAGCAACATTTTGAAACAATATCTTTTTCGTAAGACCCATCGATATATCAACACCCTGGATCTAACGTTTTATTTGTATCGGCGGGCGGGCGGTTCTTTCCTCAAGATAAAATGGTATAAAAATAAAGGCCAATATTTTAACTCAGCCGGAAAATAGTGTAATAGAATAAATCAGTACAGCAAAAGGGTTTTGGAAGAAAAAGGGAACGTTATTCTGGTGACTGCAATCAACAGAAGAACTGATGACAACCGATACGCGTGGGTGGCTACCGGTAGGCTGACTGAAGCTAAGTAGCAGGAAGGCTGGTGTTCTTCACTCGTGTATGCTGAGGCCTGAAGATCTAGGCTGCTCGCACACTGCATCAGAATTTGTACGAATTTGTGCGAATTCTGATGAAATTGTATACATTTTCATCAGAATTCGCACAAATTCGTACAATTTCTGATCCAGTGTGCGAGCAGCCCTAAGGAAGTCCACTGAGGGAGGAAGGAGGAACCATCATAGCTTCTAGAGGAGCTATGAGGCATCAAATGAAAACAGCTAGCTGATGAAGCTCATTCGCTTCTTCAAACTCACGGACTGGGATTTGTGTATAAGCAGCAAGAACGTCAACTTTTTCGTTCTCTGTATGTAGAAGTTACCACCGGGAATATGTTTGCTCATTACTGTCTGCAAAGCCGAACATTTATACTTTAATGCGGAATGAATAAACGCAATCAAAGCTAGTCGAAGAAGTCACCTATATACCGTGCATCATTCGCCAGACCTTTCCTCCTTGATGTGAGATCGTGTCCAATGCAATCTATTTATACATCGAGCTTATTCTTGATTAGAGGCGAAGAAATCCTGCCGAATTCATTTCCCCAAAATGGGGTTCTAGTCGTTAATAAGACCTGCGTCAACCTTTCCTCTGTATCAGTGAACGAAGCGGAACTAACAGCTAATCTATCTTTTGACATTTTAGAATAATCCCTTATTCTAAATCGCCTGCCTAATCAGCACAAAGCCCAGACGATTCTCAATAGATTCAAACCTCATTTTTAACCAGCGGACCAGGTTTTAACTTTCAAATCCTGCTTAGCTTCAAAAACATTTGTTTATCTCGGCTGGTACCCCTAGAACAGCCCTGTCATGGGTAGTCAGAGTTCAGAACCGACTAGAACCAAGGATAGATTCGAAGTAATACAAAACCCAAGATTTTAAACGCATGGTCGTCACCTCCTCTTTTAGCACCTTCTATCTGCTCTCAGAACCGAAATATTCAAACCTTCAAAACAACTTGAGAAAGCCAAATGCTCTATAAAGTGTGATCATACCTTTCAACTAATTTGCAAAATTTTCGGACTTCGTTCAGTTCTGTGGTCCTGTGGCTCTATTTTGCAAAGTGAATCCACAAGTGCTTTTTCGCTCGAAACCTTTCTCCCTGAGGCCTTGGCTCCAAAACTAACATGATAACCCCGAGAAAGTGTCACAACAACTCCATTCATTCCGCGATTTAACGAATTAATAAAAACGAAAAGGCGAGGATACCATTCCATATCACTTCAGCCTCTAATCAATCGGCCATCGACAACCAATCGATCATTCACTTTTGTTGCTGACAAAAATATTTTTTGCCTTCATTCATTCATTCATTCATTGCCAGTCTGAGCGCTGATGAATCCTCTCCCGTCGGCCGACATGGACATCTTACTTGGGCCCAGCCGAAGGGCTGTCAATCAATCATCCTAACTGGACCCGAGTGCTCCTCCATCATGTATTATTGTACGTGTGTGCAGTCCGGCACTTTTATATCCAGTGCAGTACTCGAATCCGGGACGACGACGACGACGATGATTCTGTCTCGTTATCTTTCATCAGGCCTCTCTCGTTCGGCAAACACTCGACACAAATCTCCCATTCAAGTGGATCCGAATGAACTTTTATGATATCCCCGCGTGTTGCATGGCCGCGTCCCCCTCAGGTCCCTGGATATTCAAGTTGGCAGCCCTGAGGGCATCTCTTAAGACTGTTAATTGGAGGCGACCAGCGAGACCTCCATAAGACGCACTCACTCGAGGTTGTCATATCTGTGACCGGGATATACTCTCCTCCGGAGCTGGCCTGGAAGTTCTTTGCGATGCGGTGCGGCGTGCATTGCGGGCCTCTTGTTGCTGTTTTCGCCCTCTCAGTCACCTTCAATCATAAGTGATTGACAGGTTGTCAGCTGAAGATCATTTTTTTGTTGTGTGTGCGGCTGCTTGACGAGCGATAAAAATTTCATCGATGAATACACACTGCATCAACCGTGGACGTCTTGGAGTAGTTCTTATAGAGAGTTGCCGGGCGGATATATCTCCAGCGAGGAGCATCCATACCCATCGTAGGAGAAACGCATTCAAGCATTCATCAAGCGGATAAATGCCTGTCACCCTGTCTGGCATCTCGGATCTCTAGCCGTATAAGAGCAGAGCTACCTTTCCATCACGCAATCAGAATATCACCGCGAAACTTGAAGGGATTTAGTTCAAGGATAATACAGACGCGGATTTAATCTGCAAAAAGGTAAACACGCGAACATCCGGATTTGTTTACGTTAGCGGACCGCGCCGGACCCGGTGAAAAGCGCAGCTGATGGTACTTAGTTACGTTTTTGCTGCGACGGATTTAATGGATGATCACCTCAAAAAATCTCAAACATGAAATTGTCTTTAAGGGAACTCTCTACCACCACCGACACCACCACCAACGGGTTACCTTGGCGCGCTTTCTCACCAGGTAAAGACAGGCGATCGTTCGTTAACGAGAGCTAAGACGACGAGATGCTGCTTTCTCATGTTCGGTGATGAACGTGATCGTGGCACGATGATGACATGATCGCTTGATGGAATATCAGTAAAAAAGCGCACACCGACAACGACCACGGTGGTTACGGCAATCAAGACAGGATCCGATTTTGATTGATGGATCCAAGTGCAAAGTGACATCAGCAGTATTTCAGTTGACATTTTTTTGAAGTTTTTTCGTTGTTGTTGCTCTGTCGTTGTTGTTGATGAATTTGGACGGAATTCTGTGGTTTTTTGGGGGGGTTTTTTTTCTTCTTTAATTTTTGATCTGGGAGCGGTCAGTTTTCGGTGAAGCCGGAGGTGAGCTTGAGATTGATGATGGCTATGATGAAAAATTTTGCGCGTAGTTATGATACTTAGTAATGGATTATTGGATTACATTCAGGGTTATATCATTTGTGAGAACGTCACGTTATAGATCCGCTTACTTTTTATTAATCGCAGCTAATTTTTCGTAAATTCTTTGATAGATTAAACAAGTCAGGACATTCCTCTAGGTAGCCTTCTTACCAGGGCTTTTGCACCCCTGTTTCGTGATCATAGGTCGAGAATCTGCAAGATCAGTAAATATACTCCCGAAAGGATAGTCTGACAATGAACCGGCCATTTGGAGAACGTTTGACTGTATCTTGGAAATGTTCTTCGCAAACATGTTCTTCCTTGGTCATGTGATCATGGAAGATCATGTGATCATCTCCCATAACTGTCCCACCTTACAATCTAAAGCAATGATGGATGGTTGTGTGGTTATGCTGCACTCGTAGAAGCTATGGTCTTCTGTGGAAATTTTTCTAGCACTAGGATCAGTCTAGCACTAGTATTCAAAAAGCACAAGTCACAACTCAATCACAAGTATGTGATAAGTCAGACTGACATTGCTCGCTTGAGACTCTCATTGCGCATCGAAACATCGATTTTGAGATTCCCTTGTTTTATGGCGCGAGCTCTACTCTAATTTTGCCGTCATAATTTTGAGAATTCGGAAACAGTTACATCGGCTATCAAAATTGTGACTGTATAAATAGCAACTGACAGGAGTATAAAGAGCTGATTTCTCCTTACACGAAGCCAAATTTACCGTTAGATGTGAGTTATTTAAGATTTTTTTTTGTGACTAGCTGATTAGAATACCAAAACAGTTGATAGTCACAAGAATAGTCACAAACTGTCAATAAAGGTATGTACACTGGCATTTCTTTAAATATTACCGAGCCTGGTTTTTCGAGAGAGGACAGAAAGGACAAGAGGGAAGTATAGTACAATCCTTACCAACAAATTTTTGGTGTGAAAACTTAATACATACACAATGTGCTTCTGTGCTTCTCTTCGTAATCGTGAGTGTAAAGACAAGAAAGTTACTCGTGATGAAGAAATACCCGTCTAGACATGGATTACATTATAGCACTGGTTCGATAACAGTTGAAGGAATAGCAGTTTAGATTTCTGCAATGACAAGTATGAGTCACAAAAGCTTGTGACTTGTGACTGGTCACAATTTAGAAAAAAGCGGAGGGGGGGGGGATAGGGGTAATTTTCATTCTCAAGTGCAGTTCAGTTTCAATGACAACTCTGAACTAATTTAATTATTTAAAACTTAGAAATACAAGGGCTGCCTTGTGTGACTGCTCGGAATTTAAAAATTCGCCACTCATTTACTTTACAGAGAAGTTGGGTTGTGTGGGGTAGGTTTACTTCCTTTTTCTAACCCCTTTTATGTTTTTCTTTCTTAGCTTCAAACGTTGTTGCTGGGATTATTAGGTTTTGGAGTGCTTTGGGTCTCCCCGGTCTTTCACTGAAGGATATATTCAGACTCGTGTTAGTTCGTTGCTGGCTGTAGAACGTCTGGTAGCTGGGATTTTGAGGGATCGTCACCGGAACTTATTCACATATCCACAGGCTTTTAGGAACATTCTTTATTAAAAGGATTTTTTCGAACGCTTCTACTCTGGCTTCACCGGCCGAACTGCACATGTTTTCGAAAATTGGTGAACTGAACTTTAAAAAAAACGACAGTTCGCATACAATTTCCACAAACTCAACTTATAATAAAATAAACCTCAGTTCGCCCAACTGAACTCGAACTGAAGTTAAACGTAAAAGCTCGCTCAAAATAGTGAAAATAATTTGTTGGTGAGGACTCCTACTAGAAGACGATGGTTGTTGTTCTGTCAATTTAGCATACCTGCCATCAAATGTAGGCAGCGTTTACCTTTGAATATTTTATATGCGATGCTCGGCGTGTGTGCGATTTGCTGGTCCTGGACTGGAATGAGGACTTTCAGGTAATGACTCTCCATCTCTGAGTAGTTGTACTCTTCGTAATCCAGTATTTAGGGATTACATCGTGGACCAGTACCCTCTTATCCTAAAAAGTATTTAGTATACTACCCTGTTGACTGCTTGATATAGATCTTGTTTTCAATGATGGTTGCCCTTTGCTTCCTGATGTTCCTCTGTTCAGTTTCAAGTGCCGATTGTGGCTTTGAACAGGATTCCTCATTGTCGGAGTTTGATTTCTTTTCCCCTAGTACCTATAGCAAGGTTCGTGCGTAGCTAACGTACATCGTTTTTACTTTTTGGTAGAAACCTTGCTTAAAGTATGCATGGTCGAGGATTTCGGTTTCTTGGCCTTGTTTCTGTATGTCTCAGCTGTCGAATTTGCCCCATTTATATACTAGGTCATCCAATCTGCTACTTAGGTAGGGGTTTGTCCGTCACCTTGGACTATCCTTTTTGCTGTTGTCAAACGTCCTGTGCAGCTTATCACTAGGTCTATTATCCTTGAATCTGGCTTGAACTATTGGAACATTGAAATGAAAACTAATTGAGCTCTGCAACAGCAATTAAAGAAACAACCTCCATTGAAACATATCACACAACAAAACCACCCCTTTAAAAAACAAACATTAAAGTCTCTCCTTTCATCCTGTACTAGACGACATAAATTGAAAAATATCGTCCAAAAATACTGTTGACAGCGCATTTTAAGCGAATCATGTTCAGCTGACAGACCACAAAATGCATCACACACTCTATGGCCATAAACTCTCGGTGAGAGTATCTATTTTGGCACAAGCAACCGCAACAAACCTAGATGACATTAACGAATCCTGATACCCGCGACAATCACGACGACAGCAACAACACAGAGAGAGAGACACACATCAGCCTCGCCTCGCCTATAGCCAAGCCAAACATGCTAGAAATGCTCATCTAGTTGAACAGAAGAGGATTGAGATGATAACAAGCGCATATCCTGAATGTTACCACCTTCAGTCCTCTGTTAGAGACGACTTTCCATCATTTCTGGTGTTTGTCTGCCTGTCTTCACACACACATCGGCATAGACATAGTACATGGCGTTTTCTATTTGGTCGAGTGTTATACCACAAACATTGAGTTGAACAAAACGTCCTTTTTGCAATTGTCAAGGGCGATGAATGTACAGCATAGGAGCCGAAAATCATTGTTAGTAGTTCTTCCTTCGCCCATGCCATAAACGCCAGCATATATGTGTGTGATGTAGAGAGACGCGCAAAAAATATATCCCTGGAATCCTCTCATCAGAGTCACAATCTGCTAAGCATTTCGCCGTTTTCGCTGGGCCCTGGGTTGATACATCGGGGCGTTACACGTCATCTGGGTGATATACATCAGACCAGTGATATACTGTGTCTTGCAATCACGGATATACCGTACAAAGGCATCGCGTCTCTTCATCAGGCTCATCAACATCCCAGCTGGTGATACTTACAGCGCGAGCGGATGGTTGGAGCCCTATCATCAACGGCAACCAGATGCAGTCCCACTATACGGTGTATGCTGAACGCTGCTACAACAACACGTTTCCATATGTCATGATATAGCCACTCTCTACACAGAGCAGCTCAAGTGCAGGCTGTTGCATGCCCGTGTAGAAGGGTGTACGATGTTGTCTATTCTCTGCTCCAGCTGGGGCCTATGCGGAGTCTCCTTGTAGCGCGGAGCACCATAGATGCATATGATAGCGCGCTTCTACACAAAATCAAAGTCGTGTTATCGTGTGTTTTATGGGTGTCGCGTCCAACTGAACCTAGAATGAAATCGGAACACCTCGGACCACCACAACAACTTCCCTTCCCCCTTATTCATCCCCCTTGACAGGCAGTGCTGATCCATCTCAATTTTTACCAACCGACCGATTTGTACCTTTTGAATACGGGCTAGCAACTGGACAACTATAAACGACCCCCACCCCGCTATATCGTTTTCCGTTTCGGGCAGCCGTACCTACCCTAGGCTTAACGATTCCATCGATTCCACCGATATCTCTCATCCCCCGGCCCCGGAACGTGTGTGTACACAAAGTCAAATAAATTTGAATCGATGAATATTTCATGAGTGATTTGCTGTAAATTTGTGCCTCGCTTATATTCAACCCCTGAAGTGTCCCCCTCCCGTCGGCTCGCTAACCTTCAGCCCCTATTGATACGTGTAGCAAACGTGGGGGTCGGATAAGCTCTCTCTGGTAGTGTTTTGTGTATGTGGGAAAGAACCTTACCCCGGAATGGGGCATCAGCGGGGGTAGGAATGTCGAAGAGGGGGACGGCGAGTTGAACGGAGGGGGACAAGGGGGAAGCTGATTGTAGCACTTTGTGTCTGCTCGAGTATCTGGACAAAAAGAGGGGCGGGGGGCAGCTCGAAACGGACTAGTGTGCTCCACTCTTGTCTCCTCTTGTGAAGTCCAGAGCTGGTTGTGAAGTAATTTTTGGTTTGGTCTTGAATGAGGGATGATACTGTGATCTCTATGGCACAGAGAGATGCATATGGACAAGTTTGTTACGGTTTCAGATTTTGGGGGTTGATTTCAAATTGGATAAATGAGAAAATGATGTGTTTGAGTGGAAATCAATTAGACGGCAAATAGTGTGTGGAAAGTTTTTGTGGATTTGTGAGAATTTGTTTTGATAGCCTTGAATGAGGCCTTTTAAATGTTTATGGAGGGGATATACAGAGGGGTATGAGGAGTTATAGTTTGACGGGAATATTATAGATCAATTTATTTTTGGTGACATAACCACCGATAATGGCACATTTCAAAATTGTTAACTTTTTATATAGGTATTGATTGATAGAAGTGTTCAATATTTTTGTTAATGATACGGTAAATGTCGATTGACACTAACTGTGATATGGTATTATTTAGGGAATTTTAAATAAATGAAGTGTCAAACCCAATAAAATTGGAATGACACACTTTAGAACGGAATTTGATATCCTAATCGGTATGTTGTTAAATATTCTAGGAGTTCTAGGAATCTAAATGCCGTATTCCTGCCCTTAGACATTCATGACGTGTCTCATTAATTATTTTTTGTTTACACTATATTTTATTTATTTATCATATATTATTCTATAAGTAGTAATTTGTTTTTTTACAAAATTCTAAATTCTAGCCTATGACCGGTGCTACATGTGCAATTTGCGAAAGAGATATTCTTACTCCTTCCACAAATGAATGCGTGCGAAAGAGAAAAAACTGTAGAAATTGAACGAAAAGATGAGCGTTTAGAACCGATCTAAGCATTTTAAACCCCACCCGACTAGCATTTAAAACGGAGATTTCCTTATGCATGTCGAACTAGGCTTTTCCCCGTATGTTCCTCATGAGGACCCCATGTGGCAAATGAAAGGCATGCCGAAAGAAGGCTTTGCCCTTTTGTTGTTGCATTGCTTCATATTTCAGACAATTGTGTTGGTGCCCGTTAAGGGTGTTTTGGTTCGATTACAGATGTCAAGCAGCATTAGACGTGATTAGTACTTAGTTGGGGGACCGGATTGGTTAACAGCACTCACGTTTAAAAAAATAAAGCTTTTGACAGCGGGGCAGTTATTACTCACATATCCACATCGAAATAATAATTTTTCGACCTGTTTTTTGCACTCGCGATCGGGTAACAATGATTTTTCCGCAAGAGGGCCAAATGGAACATTCTTTATGACAAGGTGCGAATGAGGCAAGGCGTAAGATGCCCGCTGTGGGCCTTATAGGCCAATCCCCACTCATCGATCAATAGAGTAGTCCTTGTAGTCCCTTCAACGCGTGGTGCAACAGCTGAACGAACTCGTGTTGAGGCAAAGCCAAAGTTAGTACTAGCGACAGGTACGGTGCTTAGAGGTTTGGGGTGGATCCCCGGCTGCTGAACTGTACACTTAACCGGGGTTGACAATGAAACCAGACCAATAAACAGTACCAAAGCTGTCAGGGACGTACTGTTTTTTTGATAATGATGCAAGACAGTGCACTTCTCCCTGGAGTTGTAAGGGTTTGGGCTTAGTAGCCGAAACGAAGCATGGGAATAGAGTCGTCTTGTCGACGTGTGCATCTCCTTAGACGGGTTCGTTTCGACTACATAGCCGCGAAATTTATAGCTCTGATCGAGTTTTAATCAATTCTGACGCATTTCACTCATCCCAGCCCACTTCTTCACGGCCCAATCCACATGCCCAAATTTACTTCTACAAGCAACATTAAAATAACTTGTAACTTCAAAAATAAAGGCCGTAGCATAAAACTTCTTCCAAAAATTCCAAAAATATAGTGCGATTTGTAAACCTCTTCCAAAAAAATTCAAATCGCCCTAGCGGCTAAACCGTTACGTTTCCTCCCTCCCAACCAGACACATACAATTTTTTGTTCGTTTATCCAAAACCCAAAACCTATCCACAGTCGTCCACTTTGTTAGTTTTGGCAATACACCCTGTATAAAACATTAGGTGGCATGGAACCAGTCTTCAAAGTTTCAAAGAACCGCCTTTTCATCATCTAGACTGGCAACGCTTGAGAGTCTACCAAAATTGCGGCTGCGTCTTCTGCTTTCAAGGCTGCATTAAGGCTGAGATAGAGACCCCTGTGCTGAAAGTCGAGTCGTGCGTCATTACAAGTCGTTTAAGATGAAGAAAATGACGTTTCAGTCGCATTACGACTTTCCGCACAGGGGCCTGAGAGTTAAAGTGCTGGATTAAGTTTTGGCCCCCGTGTTGAAAATCGTAATTCGACTGAAACGTCACTTTCTTCAACTCAAACGACTTGTCACACCACATGACTCGACTTTCAGTATAGGGGCCGGAATGGTCAATTAGGCGAGAGATGCTACTTTGGATTTTGCACTGAGATAACGCTGGGTGGACGGATAACTCCAAAACAGAGGCAGTTGTCGATGATGGGATCTTGGAAGGTTCGGTACAGCATTAATCTTTGACACAGTGGCTTTTAAGAAGTTTTCTACCCTATATCGGCATGAATTGAAGAAAACTTAAGAAGAGCCTAAGCCAACACAGAGATAAGTTGTCGTACAACCAACTTAATTTAAGTCCAAATTAATTAAGGACTGCCAACAGGCACTTCATGAGTGGTCTCCATCGGGCAACCCTTATGTGGTTTCCGGGTCATAATGGCTTCATGGGCACTAAACCCATGGGCACTAAGCCTTATACGACTTTGGCATTGTTTTCATTGGTATGGTACCCGTTATTATTCTTTGGTGAGGTGTTGTGTCCAAAAGTACCCCGCCAACTTCATTTGGACTATTGTACTACAACCTATACCGCATATTTGTAGAGTAGACTTCGTTCACAGGCTCAGCAGTCTGCCTGGTGGTGTACCGCTTAGACTAAACTGTTCGAGCTAACGCGAGGCACTCACTGAATATGAAGGGCAGACTCATTCTCCTCATAAATGGTGACCTATTTATTATATGTGGTATATCAGGCAGCAGTGTCCAGTAACGAAACACCAAACAAACAAATCAAAGAAGTGTAGCCAATACATATTCTGATATCAAGCAAGCAAGAGTTCTGACATCCTTTCTACCACGCAGCTACAATTCTTCGTTAAGAGACGGTAATCAAGTCAACAAGTTTCCTGATATGAAGCCAACATGTGAGCAAGCGCCAGTATGATAAAAAGCACTGGAGCCCCACACCTGAGATAATGAACTTCAAGCGAGTCATTCTTGAGGCTAGAGAGTTCCTACTCTGCAGTAGAAAAGATACCGAGAGAGACTTTTTGAGTTTTTGAGGATTTGTAGAGCAGAGGAGTCCATTTGCCCCGCGGAGGAGAAGCCTGACCTTCCATTTCTTGCCCTATTAACTAGTCTATTCTCCGTCTCTGCTCCGCGTTATCAAGGAGCGTGGTCTAATTGTTCGTCGCGACTTTGCTGGTACAAACGAGTCCGAGTGACAAAACTTTAGAAAGGCTGCTAAACCTGTTTAAGCGGCCTGGCTAACTATACAAGCCTTGGATGTAGGGGCTGCAAAGAGAACAACAAGATCGCGTTACTCCTAGGATGCACAAGAAAACGAGAGAAAGGAAGAAAGTAGAAATTTGCAACTAAATTTTATAACAAAATTTGGAACAGTGTATTTTAATCGGCGGTTATTTCTAAGAAATTTTCAGCAGTGTAACCACCTTTTGTATATCTAGATCTAGAAAATAGTTTGTGTAGCATGATCCGCACCATCTCACACCACAATCAGCACCTGGCCGAAGGAGATCCCACAGAACAATGAATAATGATTATCACTGCAAATCTCCTCAAACATCTCTGAATCCATCGCACCACTTCCCCGTCCTCCTTGTCCACCGAAATTGCCATCGCAACAGCATCTCCAAACATTCCACGATTCGAAATGAGAGAAATTGTCACTCCATGGCGCGTTTTTTTTGTTCATCTCCTCACTGATGTACCGCTTCACAAGTCCCCATCATCTCCGACGTGTCTTGTGGCCTGTCACAGAGCTGAGCGTTCATCAAGAGATAAATTACAGGCCATCCGCCGTTCATTGATATATCGATGGGTTCCATAATTCCTTCATTATCGTCATTATAACTTCTTCGGCAACGTCATCATCGATATCGCCAGCCCCTTGTTCGGCTGCGGCTAGGGTCGAGCGTATCTGTCACGCCATCGGAGACTATCTTGACACGTTCTAGTGGACATCTGGCGATCAAAAATCTCCAATTAATCAAATTAGCGTGTCACGCATTTTTCATCCTCGTCGGACGGAGGCTCGGTGGGACCTTGAGAACGGGAAGTGTCTCCGGTGGTGATACGGACGGAATAGGATGAGTTTCGGTACATGGGGATCTGTTTTGGGAATCTGGACCACGATTGTGTGTATGGCTTAACATAGCCCCTGGAAGAGAGGGACAAGAGGTGGGCAGCTTTGATCCGAAGATTATTGCCGTGGGGCAGGATTGATTTAGGGTGATGGATGGCTCCAGAAAGATGCTTGGCCTCAATCACTCAAATTATGATGCACGGCGATTAGTTGATGATGAATCGCATGCGGCACCAGCAGCCCTTTGTTTATAGGTAATTTCGTCAGGTTGTGTTGGTCGCCCTGCGACAGGATCGTTCACCGCAGCCGCTGCCACCCACAACATATCGACTTCCGTGTACCTCAGCAGCATAAATTGCTTAATTGTTGGGTGTAGCTGCCGAACTGATTGTCTGCACACGACAAGGTGACACTGTTACTATTATTGCTGTTGTTGGTAGCGGCGGTGATTATTAATAAATTTTCCTGATATACAATCACCGGTCCACAGCCGAGACCAATAGCTTGGAAGCCCTATTGGCATACGTTGTGTGCTCTGCTGTGCTGTGCTGCTGCTGCTGGTGAGTCTTGCCTCCTTGTGATGGAAACTTATCATGGTAAAATCTCAATCTCTCCCGCTCGCATGATATCTGTTGATCTGGTGGTATCTAGCTGTTGGTACAAAGCAAACAGCGGATAATTCGAACATAGGCTTACATCCGTAGTTGGTACACTCACAGGGCATTGTTCCACCTGGATGCTCGAGTGCCAGAACATACAGAGATAGAATACGGGGTCCTCCTGCAGCAGCAGCAGCAGCAGGTTCGATATGGCCACTAGATAGGCAGCCTGCCGGTGGTTTGGTGGTGTCTACGCACTCGGCTCCTCTCGGTGCGGCGTTGCTAGGCAATAGAGGTGCACATTTCCGCACACACAGGTTGTAGTTACCGGCGTGCGGTGTTCTGATCAAATTATCCACCAAATTGCTAAATGCTATCAATTCTGTTGTTGCTGTCGTTGCGTTTAGTTAAGTTGTAAGAAGCCGAGGGTAAATGCACGATTGGCGCTGGGACAGTGCAGGAGAACGGTCATGGAATAAATTTGTTGTTGTTGGGCCGAGACGCGGTGGTAGTTAAGATATTGGAGGAATTTATGTTTCTCTCTGCTCTTATGACAATGCCGGAAAGTTATGGATTTTGAGGTGGCTTTGGGTGGAGTTTTTCTTGGGAAAGTCTTAGATGATTAAGCGCCATTAAAGATTGTCAGAATTGATCTATTGTTCGGTCTAGTTCTTCGAGCACTTAATGGTAACTAGTTCATGGTGAGAATAATTTTTTAGGTGGAAAACCCAAGCTTAGGAGCACCAGTCTGTATTACCAGTGCGACATGTCCTTCAGGTCATGATGCAATGTCTATTAGTAAGCTTAGTTTGAAGCATACGAAAATATAGTATAACCTAGGACTTTGATGGATCAATTAAGCTGGAGAGGGCCACAGCAAGAAAAGCCGGTGTAGAATCGGGATGTTCTACACAGAACACATTGCGCCTTGCAGGATTAGTTTAGCTATGAAGGTACTGGCACAGTGACTTCATCGGTTTGGCTGGGGTGTGAGCTTTATTTGGGACAGGTGTCACTAACCATGATTCATTTCTTATAATCCCTCTCCCAAAAAAGCTTTAGAAAAATATTCAATCACCAGACCGAAGAGAGGTGATTCTCTCTTTGAAAGCTTCACTTCGGAGCTTTAAAGCTTCCTAACCCGATGAGCTTTCCAGTTATAAAAGAAACCGCTTCAACAGGCCAAAATCAGTCTTTCACCAGACTTGTTCCGAATAGGTCATCTTGTCCGGTCCTATACCGTATCGAGGTGCAAGATCCGGTATGGTCAGACTGCACACATAACACTTACGGACCACATACTGACCACATACCATCCGATACCAAATACCATTGAATTGTTGCCCAGGCCTCGTCGAGGTGTACGATCCGACTTCAGCGAGGCACGGAACGGTCCGACCATATACCGATCACATATCGACCCCATACCGACGACTTACAGGCCCCATACAGACCTGCTATGGAATCCCTGTGAAATGTTGCCTAGGACTTGTCGAGGTGTACGATCCCACAGTGCCCCTGGAAACATTTTCTAGATCAGTGTCGAGTTATGACCCGAACCAACACCGATACTATGCCCGATGCACTATGATACCCCTAAGAAACATTTATCCAAAGATAGTAAGTACTTACTTAGGGGGTCAAATTGAAGTAACGCCTGCAGAGGCCTTTGGTGGTGCCGGTACACTAAAGAGGTACCTTCTACCTCTAAATCTACGAAGATTTTGACTTTACATCGGTTGACCCCTGAATACTCAAGTCTATACAAGAGTAACAGACGGAGGAGGGTGAAAGGCGAGTGTTTCGCATCTCGAAACGAAACAATATTACCGGACTCTATATTGGGCGTTGGGCGGCAAGCTGACAACTTTCCATCCTAAAAAATCTCACTCATCACAAAACCTCAAGCCAGTCCTTGGACAGGACGGACCCAACGGCAAAGACCCAGCCAATGAAATCAACATTCGGAACTGGAGAACTGCTGCAAGAAACCATCAAACTTGGAGAAATCTCCTAGAGGAGGCCAGGGCTCTATTTGGGCTGTAGCGCCATTGGATGGATGGACTTAGATGAAAGAGATTAAAATTGTTAGTACATAAGGATTTTGACGGGATAAAGGAGGTTCAGAAAACCACCGAACGAAACACCATTACACAAGACCCTGAGCGGTGAGCTTTGGTTGTAAGCACTACCTGCATGAAACTAGTTGTCACGGTGGTGGGTTAGTGTGTCTCGAAGCACCTTTCATGCAGGCACACTAACCTCGAAGTTCATCCCCACAAAATCTTTCCCAAGACCGTATGCGCAAGGTTGTAAACTGGAAAGGGTTAGGTTTTTGGCAAGGGTTAGGTTTCTGGCAAGGGTTAGGTTTTTGGAAAGGGTTAGGTTTCTGGCAAGGGTTAGGTATCTTAACTATGAAGGTTAACGAAAGGGTGTTGTGCCTTCGAAAGCAAGGGGGACCTACAAAAGCTACGACATCGGCGTGGCTGAGATGGGAATGCAAGAAGGGAGAAAGAATCTGTTCCTTAACCCCACTGCACTTTTGGGATTGTAACTCAAGCTTAAGTTCACTCTTAGGTTCAATGATGGTGTTGTTGCCGATAATCCAAACTTGAATTTTTGCATCTTCCTTCTTCCCACCTGGAATAAAAGGACGTAAATATCCTTAGCTAACACCAGAGTTCATCCTTCTTCACTTAACTTATAATTCTACCACGAAACTATCCAGGGAATCGACACACCTTCCATACCCCATCCTCCACCATAATTGAATGACAAGATTGTCTATTAATCACCCTCAATTTAACCCCACTGCTGCCGCCATAAGGATTTAAGCCAAAGCAAAACATCTCCGCATTTCCAATAGATTTTAACCGCTGTGGAAAATTATCAAAGCGGTTAGCTTCGCTAGGGGTTGACTGAGGAGATGAGATGTGTGTGTGGGCTGTGCTGGGACATTATTGTTGTAAATACGCTTTAAGGGATGTCAAATGGTAAACGCTGACGACTTGAAGCCGTCTAACCTAAATACTAAAAGGACATGACTTGAAAGCGCCTCGTAGCTTGGGGAGAGAGACCAGATGACAAGCTGATGATGGGCAAGCACAGGGGCGACTGCTGCTGTTTTGATTATATATAAGTTAACTTCAGGTTACAGTGCACGTCTCGGCGTTGCGGGACTTAATGCAAGGTGAATACGTGATGGCGCTATACCCCAGTACTCTTGGGATAATGCTGTTAATAAAAGGAGGAAGTGCGGGAGTCTTAGATGTGACTTAAGGTTGATAGGGTTGCAATTCTATACAGTGACGAACTTCGATCGTTTAGTCATTTGCATACTTGGATAGTAGAGTGAAAGTGGACTTAAACCATGAGAAATATCTAATAACAAGATTTCAATTATGATGAGGAAAAGGCACAAAAATTTAAACCCATCCATCCATCAACCCCTCATTTGCCATTCAATTAATTCCTTTAAATCACTCAAAAAACCACCATTTAAAATCCAAACCAACACTAAAAATAATTAATTTTGATTTTTTTATTAATTAGAGACAAATTTTTAATTAAAACGAGAAATCTTTTTTCGTCATTTCAATGTTTCGATTTCGGTTATTTATTATGTTCGGATATTTCCCCCGATGGGACAACACACACACACATCAACCCCCTACCAACCCCCTCAACGCTTTTATCTTATTCTGGTCGGTGTGGCTGTTAATGGTAGAATGATAATTGACAGATTGATCGGTGAATTATTAATTTAATTAGTCAATCAAAAATATAAATGATGTCAGGTCAGCATTATATTGAAAAGCATAAACACGGCGAAAATGTCAACATTTCATGCCGTGCGGTTTTTGGGTTTTGTCAAAAATGTTCGTTTTTTTTGGTATTTTTGAGTGAGAGTTTTGGATTTTATTTCATTCAGCATAAAGGGTTTTACTAAAATAATGTAATTGAACTAAGTCAAAAATTATTACCATGTCACAAAAAGGAAGCCCTCGCTCCAACACCGAAATTACGAGGAACTCAGGCCAAATTCTGCTCGAGGTGCGTCTTAGCGTTGGATAGGACACGATTATAAAACGAGTTTGTAAGACGTGCCTCTTTTAACTTTTGAGCCAGTACAATGTCCCACTTGAAATGAGGCGAGATGGTATTGTAATGCTAAAATTACAAATAAAAAACAGAAAAATAAATTCCAATCAAGACCTTTTTTTACGAGTTTGATTCTAATATGCAGTAAACTGTCTCAGGATAGGTAAGAAAACTCCACAATGTATGCATCAAAAAAGTAACGAATGTCTCTCCAGTTCGCATTTACAATAGCAAAAACATATATCTAGATATCGCTCATATACCAGTAGGTCATTATTTTTGAACCGGGACACTTCAAAAAGGCCTCAGTACAATTTACCATCGTGTAAGGGTCAATTGTACTGCCTCGTGGACGTCCGGCGCAACTGTAATGAATCTTCAGTGCTTAGTGGACAGGTGAGGGGTCATCAAGGTGCATCCATGGTATAGACAGAATAGGGCGGATTTAAAGAGGACATAGCCAATTAAAACTCGAAATCCCAAGGTGTAATCAATCGTACTGAAGGGATGAATGGTAACAGAGGCGAACTTCGGATACTAGGCGATTTTTGGTTTAACTTAGCCTAGGTGATCCAGAGTTCTGCCATGGATGATCGTACAACAAACCTTGAGATCAATATTGATCCATATATTGAAGGAGATGCTGGGGACAAGTTAGGATGGTCTTTATTCCCAAAGCGAGATCATACAAGGAAACAAAATCCTATCGACCCATTAGCCTCTCTTCCCACTCCACTGCTTGCAATTTTTGCCTACCAATCGGTCATATCTGCAGAGACTACCATTTTTAAGCAGAATTGGGCTGGTAAATATGTAAATATGTCTAGAGTTCAAAACCCAATTCAAAGACGATTTAGAGTTTTTCAGATCGCCTACGGTAACACACTCAGAGTAAAACTCTAGAGAGAATTCGGCATCCTCAATAAACTGACAAGATTATGAGGTTGACCGTGAAGAAATACTGGCCAGACCAGACCAATTAATATCCATTTTGAACTCTGACAAGGGGGGTCTGACCTTCTTCCTCTTCAGCTCTGAGTTGGAGAAGTGATTGGAGAGTCGGGTAAGATATAAGCAGATGTAGTCTTCAATAAGTCAAGATTCCAGACCCTAAACTCAACTCGAAGTCGAAAAATTTAAAGAAACCTTGCATAAATTTCGACCACTGAAAAAAACCTTCAGGAAGAGATGTAGTAGTAATGCAAGGCGCCTTAGCGTGGTGGTCAGTGCTGAAGAACCTATAGTATCAAGTTAGGAAGGTTCTAGAGGAAGGTTTCTTACAGTGCCCCTAGACTGAGGGAATCTGAAGCATGAATCTCAAAGCCCTACGTTTATAGAATCTTGGATTTGCTAGCCGAGGGTATGGTTGCTGCAACCTCATACTACCTTCCCCTAAGTTTTATCTTCAGGAAGGACTTTTGCGTCTATATGCCCTTAAAAAGAACATTTAGAGCCCGTGAACAAATTCCCCTGTCACACATGTTAAAAATGCGCCCGCCAGAGGTGTACACGTCTCTGTTACAGATATACATACATGTATTCTTACTCGACCATCGCTTTTCCAAGCGGTCCCCCAACTAAATACTAACCAAGTTCAATGCTGCTTGACCTACGCAATCGAACGAGAACTGACCCCTGAAGGACTCCAGCTAGAGATGGCGTGGCATATAGATTTGATGCCATGGATCTGCGAGACACAGTAAATGGTCGCCTGTGGTGGTTTGAAAGCACACTTAATCTGCACGACAAACTGATTTCTTTTCATGTATCATACAAGATATCCTTATATAAATACTCCGTTTATCGTTCCTCTTTTAAATGCTTAATATGTTTAAAAACTTCTTTGGACTCCCCATAAAAAAACCACCGAAATCTCCTCATAAAAAAAAAATACACCCAAATCTAATTACACAAATTCAAAATTCTGAAATACTACCTATAAAGAAAATCCTTATCATACCCCAGCCATTATTCAAAAAAAAAAAAAAGAAAAAAAAAAGTTTCAAATAAAATCACTCAATTCCCGTCATGCTGTCATCATGTTTTCATATCAAACATCTCTCAATCATCAAAACTCATCCTGACAATTAATTATTCTCTTCCTGCCTACGGGAGCGCCGCAGCAAAAAAAGAAAAAAAAATCCATAAAATCCGTTGACCCATAAACTCACCACTCAAAGTCAAGTAATGATTGACTCCTAATAGACTTTCCATCTTGTCAAGCACACGACCTTGTGGGCATCTTAAAGAAAGAACCTTCCAGAGCATAGGGAAAAAGAAGTATACGTCAAGGAACTCCTCACGAGGAAAAGCAAAGAATCAAGCAAGGAAATGAAGAAAAAAAGAAGCGAAAACATTTCCCTCAAGGAGAAATCCTGATGCCGGCCCCCCCCCCTGACCCTGGTTCTCCTCCCCTGGCAGGAGCCTTGTTGGTAAGCTCTACCCTGAAAGACCCTGTTTCCTTCTTTCAGTACAGTGCTCACCACACCGAGCAGCCCGGACCCCTTGATTGACAGGTGAATAATTTGAGATCATTTTTCATCCCTCGTCCTTACAAGGCTCCTCCGCCCCTGTCAGTCCATCAGTCAGCCCAGGTTGATGTAGATGGATCCCTGGTTATCATAAAAAGGTCATCATATCCGGAACAGAATCGAGCGGGCTGAGAGGGCGGGTGGACGGGACACCCTTGAGTCCTTCCAGTCCCCGACACTGCTCTGACTTCCTTACAAATTCCGCTCATACCGCTCCGTTTAGCACCAGGATCAGGACCCTGAAAAGCCTTTCTTTCGGATCCAAATCCGAAATTCTGACGGAAGACCGTTTGTCAGCAGTAAAAATTCCGAGCCCCACTTGATTCGGTAGGGCCCGGCGGAGGACGGGGCCGGGTTGCTGCAGACTGGCGCCCATCGTCGGGACATAGATCGGCGGCGATGCCAGGAGGTGGGGGGTGTCTATCAGTTTGGCTTTCATTTGCTTCACACTAATTTTTAGCTGACAGGTGATTAGGCTGCCGGAATTTTTGTCGTAGGAGAAGTCTACAAATCATTTTAAAGCAGCGCGGAGACAGACCCGGAGAGTTGCTCCCAGCAACGTTGTAACATGAGGGGATGATGACAAAGGGGGTGTTTACTCGAACGCCTTCGGGGGATGTTTTGACTAATTCGAGTTAATTTTTCATACGGCCCACCTCTTTTCGTGTCGTCGTCTTAAGTTTTTTATGGAGACAAATCCTTTCTAAAGCGGCGCAGATTGTCTCTCTCGCCGGTTGGAAGTCACGGCTGTCCGCCCAATGATTTTTTTCTGGCCGCTGTGGCTACTAGTACCTTTGATTAATGATGGATTTCTTTTCGTCTGGGTTTTGTGGTTGACTTACCTGAAAAGAAAAAAAATTAAAGCAGGGGTCAGTTTTTTTTATGTTTTATGATATTTAATTATTTTTAATTCAATTTGTAAAAAAATATTTGGGTTGTGTCTGCGGGAATTAATTTCAGCTTTGTTTCTACACGGACAAGTTTGTTAAGGTTTGTTGAAGGGTGGTTTTTGGAACATAAGACGGTCTTATATACCACCCAAAAACGTGATTCTAATAGGACTCTAAGTACTTCTAAAAATGTGACAATGCTAGAAAATAGAACATTCACTCTACAACCTCAATTTGGGTCTGATACGACCAATGCCCTGATGTCCATTCAAGTAAAAACAATCAGCAAAGCAAACAAAACATATTAACGTGGTGTGGATCGCCTTGAAGAGCAGACATCATTGAAAAGACTTCCATAGCAGAAACAATAGATTCAAGCGTAGCTTAGGTCTAGGGCTGCCTCCAGTGAATTCAGAAGAGGCCCACTTAACGAACGCTTTGGCCCGTTGTGGTTATGCAACAAATTCGTGTACCTAAAGTTTGCTATTTGTTTTGAGCAACTGTTGTGGACGTTAAAAGCCATCTTGTAGAGTTAAGCAAGCTTATCTCGAGGCACAGGCTCCTGGTGTGCAGGTCCCTTTTAGGTCTTTCAGAACGTAAATACTTAGTGTGCATTGCCCAGGTTTGGGTAGAGTTGTGCATTTACACAAAAAGGGCACTAGTTCGTTTTACCGCAGCTATAACCCCGTTTATAACTCCATTCAACCCAGGTTTAACCTCGGTTCAACCCAGGTTCAACCTCGGTTCAACCCAGGTTCAACCTCGCTACAACCCAGGTTCAACCTAGGTTCAACCCAGTCGTAAACCCAGTTGAGACTAGCTTCACTCACCCCAGCTCACCTCTCCTACCTGGGTCGACTTTATATTTCGCCTTATATATGCGGGTTGAGTTGTAATTGGGTGGAAGTGACATTTGTGTTGTTAGTTTACCATCCGTCAAGTTTTGTGTTCGGTGTTTTTGCCTGCCTTTCTGAATTTTTATGCGAACGAGAATTTCTCGCAAAAATTTGAGGTTATGTTTTGATTTCAGTTAAACTATATTTCAACTCATAGTGAACTCAACTCGATATCATATACGGTGGTCAAAGTTTCAACTCAACTTCGACACAACTTTTTAACCTAGTCATAAACGGGCTATACGGCAGTAGAAGTTGTGTGGGATACTCAACTTAGCATCCTGGTTCCTTAGAAAGCTTCTTCAGGGTCTGTTTTTTATGTGGCAGCTCTAAGCTCAGAGAATAGTCTAACAGTCCATCAAGCTAACTCCGAGGGTTTGGTTGGGTTTAAGGTTAAGGGATGTGAGGGAGATATTGTAGTAGAGGCGATGAGCCCTGTGTTTGAATTCTGACGCCTTAGGAGTTTGGAAATAAGAGCCAATCTAGTGCTGCCGTTCAAAGATTCCGGGGATGCGGAGGGGGCAGTTTATTTCGAAGGAACAATTACTCAGGGCTGAGTTGTTCCCACGAAGCATCAAAAGGTCGATGGTGGAGAAAATAACAACGTTTCCGATGAGTTTGAGAGCCCTTTTCGAACATATTCCAGCCATGCTAGGGTACATTTTAAAGCCCCGCCCTAAATAATGAAGCTGTTTTCAAGTAGAGAATGAATCTAGGGTTTTTATAATTGCAACCAAGGCCGAAGGAGGAGTTTACATCTCTTAACAATCTCAATGAAATGCTCTTTTGGTGACTAGGAACATGTGGTCATTCCATAGACAAAGCCAAAGCGTTTTCCTTTTTCGTAAGTAGGTTAAGTCGTTTTTAGAGATAAAGCAGGTCTTCAGTGCGCTCGCCTTTTGGTTGATTAGCAGCAGGTGGTAGTCAAAAATAGCGTTTCTGAATCCATTTATTGGGCTAACTATCTAAACCTCCGAGCCCCGGAAGAGGTTCGCTGCTGCTTGGTAATCGGCATGCTGGTTTCTATTTATGTTCCAATGTCCGGTACTCAAACTTGCCTTCCATCAAGCCTAGATCTACTTTGCATCATTCGACTAGATTAGAGCGCATGATCACCGAGATTAAAATGCTTTTAGAGACTTGGCCATCTATAAAAATTCCAACCCTACATGCAGGTGTAGTACCGATCCATCGAAAATATTATAATTCTACGCGTTAATGTGGCCAAGACTACGACGACCTCGCTTCGTCATTACGGTCAGCTCTTTGCATCAAATTTTGACAAAGAGTTTGAATTTGGCAGCTACCAAGGGTCAATTGGCGCGAGGACTGAAATCCACGGACTATTTAAAGCGTATAGGCGCCGAATGGATGTGCGTGAGCAAACGTCAATGGATGTCAACTTTACGCAAAAAATCATCCTCAGTGATGAGGCACACTTCACATTGATGATTTCGTCAATAAACAGAAATGTCGCATAGCTGATGAGAACCCAAGAGTTAGGCCCTTCGCACACGAGTCGACCCAGTTTTCAATTCCAGTTTGCAATCCTAAAAATTTCGGAAGGGTTTTTATGGCGTTTATCGAAAGCACCGATAAATGTGAGTGCTGAGGTCTGGGCTGAAAGTGGCAGCAGAAGAATGATCCATCCATCTAATGGCGCTACAGCCCAAATCTAGCCTTCGCTTCCTCTAGGGCGTACTGAGAGCTAAAGGCATGTGCTAAGTTTAGTCAATGGTCTCTGGTCTCTTAGTGGTCTTTTCCTATTGCGTCTCTCAATTCGGCAATAGAATATTTTGGAGGATGTTAGAACAATGCCTGTCTCGAAGAGGAGTAGTCTGTCCGTTCATGTTTTCTGTTACTATCCTGCGATATCTCAGGAGCAGGAACTCGTTGTTAACAGTGAACTGCCTCGAAGACTCAAGTCTGTTGAGTGTCTAATCAAAAGACAAATTTCTAAACCTGCTCAAGGAGTTTTATCTCTAAGTCTTGCATATAAAGAGTTTGCAGTGATATAGGGCAAGTCGTGAAACCAAAAATTTTGGAGCTAACGTTACTCAAAGATCAGAACATCTCTAGTAGCCGCTGTAACTCTAAGAAAAGCCATTTTTTGGACTTGGTCTATCCTGGGTTTGCTATATTCACTTGTATGAGTGGCCGTATTACTGCTGCGAAGATTCCGAGTCCTATCTCTTGCCAAAAAGGTATAGAAAGCTACTGGTAAAGAAAAATATACTGCTCTTCATCGCCAAGGTAGAGCTTATCGAAAGACTGGGTAAAAATTCAACATAAACAGATCCATTCCATCGCCTGAGGTTCGTCCTTTGAACGAGTTAAACGTTGTGAATACTTGAAAGAGCCTAACAACTGGAATTTCTCACATAATTATTTCGGCGTGAAGGTTTTAACACAAAAAATTTGGATATAGACATTGAGGCACTTTACGTATGTGTGAAAAGATTAGACAAAAAAAAATTTCAAATGAATCGGTTGAGGCATTCACACTATACTCCCTTATGAAACACTTGTTGCAAGACAATCAGGTCTATACATTTAACTAGGCAGTACTTGTTACTTCATGTCTGAACTATGCTAAAAAAATAATCCATGACGAACTGAATTGCTTTTCCTTGCATATCCTTCGTACTTTAAAGCAATCCAAGGATGCCATCAGTCCTGGGATTAAACAACCTCATACAACTACACAGACTTCTTTCATCAGTCGATCACTCATTGATTCGCCCTTCGATGCAAAATAACTGATAAGAATCGACACCCTTAATTCCTTCGCCCTCCTTCCATTCTCTCTACCACCAGACAACCTTCCTTCCACCCTATAACCCTTCTTTCCATCGGCATCTTTGTCTTGAAATCCTCACCCAGTGTCTCGTAACTACAACGATTATTTTCACCAAACCAATACTTGCTCAGTCCATCCAAGAGAATATCGAGCGCCGTACTCTATGTCTGTAGTCGTAATTCATTTACTCTCATCTGTCCATCATCCTGTCTGTCAATTTGTCTGACTATAGGAAACCTGTCCATCATCCTGACTCAAACTATTAACAGGGTCCGTCGCTCTTCCTGTTTTGTGTTTCCAACAATTTGCGCCGAGCCAGAAAGGAACCATCTGCGTTAGTGTATATATATTTCCAGGAGGAAAGCCCCCGCAAGGGGTTGCAGTAGCGCTTCGTAGGGTACACCAATGAAGGATTATCGGTATTATAGATGTGTTGGTGCGTGTGCACCAAAGGCAATACAATATCCTCTGTGCAGGGGCTGTTGCTCACTGACCTTCTGCTGTGTTGCTGCAACAGCAGCTTTTGTCTAGAGCTATTTCTCTGGGGCTTTTAGAAAGGAATGCTCCTGACTAGGCAACTTGACACCATTCCAACGAAGCAGGACGGTCACCTCATTCCAATGACACTAGAACTTCCAGGGGGGATAAAACTAGAAGGAAACCCGAAGCCCACCCTCGCCACACTCCTGAATCCTGGATAGTGTAGTTTTTTTTTATATTTTCCCTGCTGCTCGACCTCCAGAATCTTGCAGGGACTTCAGAGTAAAATGATTTTCCTTCCTTTTCCGAGGACGATTTATAGCAGCTCGTCAATGCTTGCGATTTATTCTCGCTCCCTTTAACCCTTTTCGCTTTGTGGAGCGCTCAGGCTGCTCGGTCGGTATCCAGCGAATAACGGCACAATCTTGAAAGCTTTTTTTTGCCTCTTTGAGAATGTGAAGGTGTTTAAGGATTCGGATACTTCTTTTTATTTTTTTGGGGGTGGTTGGTCGGTATGTCTGGAAATCCTCGAGACCTAAACGTATGGAGGAGGCTTAGCCGTTCGTTATGACCATCTCTCCCATATATGTATGTATATGGCAATTGTTAGTTGAAAATGTCATTTTGAAAAGCGGCAGTTATCGAGAGAGGAGAAAGGGGGTGCAAATGGATGAAAAATTACAGTCATAACGGGTGAAGGATGATTTCCACTTCATCGGAAATTCATCAAATGCACGCGTGTCAGTCATTCAGCTGAAGAGTTCCGACGTGGATATGAATCAATCGAATTGAAAATTGGAATGAAATATGTCCGGTGACAGGGGTGTGTTACGTCATACGTCATATGGTAGGAATGAAGTGTGAAGGATTGAAGAGAGAGCGAAAAAAGGTGCAATAAATTATGAGTGTTATGTTAAATGGTTCTGGAAGGTGCAGGTGATTTGAAAGGATGAAATCAGTCCAAATTATTGTATTGATGGGCAATTAGCTTTGGTCATTGTTTGTATGTTGGTGCAGGTGATAGACACGTCCAAGCTTCGAAGATGAGGGCACAATTGGGCGTACAAAATACAATTTTGTAACCGTTTTTGAAACTGTGCCCGTGAAAATCGTTTCATAGGTGTAAAAATCTGGTATGTCATATCCAGGTGCAGCAACACACCTTCTATTTGAAACTACGAAACTTCTTCCAAACCTTGCAGGAAAAAGTTTGCAATTGAGTTGTTCTAGCTAAATCCAGGCAACTATTAAGAAAATTATCCGTTCCTCCTCACAGCTATTGCAATGAGTCTTACATGGAATACTCAATTTGACCCCTAGTGGCCGCTGTCGTGTAACAATGGGAAATCGTGTGAACTTTGCCTATCATAGGCAGACCAAGTCTTCCAAGCCTTCGCAGTTGAATTTAAACACCTCCGTCTGTAAGCTCCAAAATAGAAAGGGCATGCCATTAATCTCTTCGTCCGATACAGCGATTTCTGTACATTTTCTACTGATCTACAAGATTTGCTCAAGTATTCAGCATGCGGAGGATCCATTAACAAATACATCAATTTTTCTTAAATGCCATTGTAGGACTCCGGCCTCTTCAATCCTCTTCTTCCAGTCATCTCTCTAGCTCGCTATACACTACACTACGCGACAAAAGTTTGACCTCAGGTAAAAAAATGCGAAGCAGATAGAGTGTACTGACCGCATTGGACTTCTCTAAATTGGTACAAATGTCGAGGGAATCAAAACGTTGAAAGAAGAAAGGTACTCTAAAAGGCAAATCGCCGTTAGATTGGGTAGAAGCCCCCGAGTCATCAACTTGCTTAAGGGCATCGAAAATTACGGAAGGAAGCCGATAACAAGGAGTCCAAGGGTCACAGCAGAGAGAGAGAGAAATGAGTAGGATCCTGCGAACAGCGTCAAATTCATCCATGACTGCCAGGGAAATTGGAACTAAAGTCGGACTAAATGTAAGTTTACGCAGTGTTCAGAAGATTTTAAAGGGCTCATCAGTTCTACAACGTCGCCGACTCAGAAAAAGCCGCTATTATTACCTAGCCACAAAGAAAAACGTTCCCTCGGTCTCACATGACCTGGAAAGAACAGTGGAACCAAATTATCTTTTCGGACAATGGGTCGGATGGGTATGCATATTTTGTCCATGATTTAAGGAAGGAAGAGAGGTTTTGGACTCGGCATCACTGCGGGGTGAGTGAAGTTCAAATTCATCGAGCGAACGCAGGCAGGAATACGGTACCGGGACATGTTAGAAGAGGTTAACCCTATGTTTCATGTTTCATGCAGGGGGATGGTCAAGGAGTGGTTTAGGGCCAATAACGTGGTGGAACTGGAGTGGCCATCGATGTCTTCAGACCACAACATTGTAGAGAATCTATGAAACTCAAGACAAGAGTCTATCTATCAATAATTCGTCGATAAGCAGTATTATTTGAAACCGGAACGCGGATTTTGTTTTTCAAACTGATTTTGGCTTCTCTACAGCTGAACCGAGATAATGGACATTTCGCAGCCCTCCCTTGGGAGTTCACAAAAAGGGCATAACTCCCGAACCCCTTGGAATTTTGGGACAAACTAAAGTGCTCTGAACTCGGGGGAACGAGCCCTTTCCAACGATGCCCCATTCATCCAGATCCGAGCACTTTCGAAAAATTAGGTACCCAAAAATATCCAAAGGGGTACCCCTTTGAAAATTTCCGGTTTTGGGTAATTTCTGGAGTGGCCCTTTTTTAAATGGGAAATTGTTAGGGACCTCGCAGGGAGTCTAGGAATTTAATCCCACCCCGGGCTGACCAGTATTTCCCGAGATAATGGGCATTTCGCAGCCCTCCTTTGGGAGTTCACAAAAAAGGGCATAACTCCCGAACCCCTTGGAATTTTGGGACAAACTAAGGTGCTCTGAACTCGGGAGAGCGAGGCCTTTCCAACGATGCCCCATTCACCTAGATCCGAGCACTTTCGAAAAATTACCCAAAAATATCCAAAGGGGTACCCCTTTGAAAATTTCCGGTTTTGGGCAATTTCTGGAGTGGCCCTTTTTTGAATGGGAAATTGTTAGGGACCTCGCAGGGAGTCTGGGAATTTAATCCCACCACGGGCTGACCAGTATTTCCCGAGATAATGGGCATTTCGCAGCCCTCCTTTGGGAGTTCACAAAAAAGGGCATAACTCCCGAACCCCTTGGAATTTTGGGACAAACTAAGGTGCTCTGAACTCGGGGAAGCGAGCCCTTTCCAACGATGCCCCATTCATCCAGATCCGAGCACTTTCGAAAAATTACCCAAAAATATCCAAAGGGGTACCCCTTTGAAAATTTCCGGTTTTGGGCAATTTCTGGAGTGGCCCTTTTTTGAATGGGAAATTGTTAGGGACCTCGCAGGGAGTCTGGGAATTTAATCCCACCCCATGCTGACCAGTATTTCCCGAGATAATGGACATTTCGCAGCCCTCCTTTGGGAGTTCACAAAAAAGGGCATAACTCCCGAACCCCTTGGAATTTTGGGACAAACTAAAGTGCTCTGAACTCGGGGGAGCGAGCCCTTTCCAACGATGCCCCATTCACCTAGATCCGAGCACTTTCGAAAAATTACCCAAAAATATCCAAAGGGGTACCCCTTTGAAAATTTCCGGTTTTGGGCAATTTCTGGAGTGGCCCTTTTTTGAATGGGACATTGTTAGGGACCTCGCAGGGAGTCTGGGAATTTAATCCCACCCCATGCTGACCAGTATTTCCCGAGATAATGGACATTTCGCAGACCTCCTTTGGGAGTTCACAAAAAAGGGCATAACTCCCGAACCCCTTGGAATTTTGGGACAAACTAAAGTGCTCTGAACTCGGGGGAGCGAGCCCTTTCCAACGATGCCCCATTCACCTAGATCCGAGCACTTTCGAAAAATTACCCAAAAATATCCAAAGGGGTACCCCTTTGAAAATTTCCGGTTTTGGGCAATTTCTGGAGTGGCCCTTTTTTGAATGGGACATTGTTAGGGACCTCGCAGGGAGTCTGGGAATTTAATCCCACCCCATGCTGACCAGTATTTCCCGAGATAATGGACATTTCGCAGACCTCCTTTGGGAGTTCACAAAAAAGGGCATAACTCCCGCAGAGACCTAGTCAGCAAACTGCGGTGAAAGCTTAGTTTCGACAGCTGATCATAAATTTTCTGAACAATGAAGCTAATGTGATCACAACATGTTAAGCTGCTGTTCAAGGCAACACCAAGATTTTTGGAAGCAGACCAAGGATAGAGCCTTGGGGTACGACAGCGTGAAAAGTAGCAACTGAGGAAGAATTGCTACCGCGCAGAACTTTCTGAGAACGATTGGTTCAGAAACTATGTGTCAGTTGACTTTGAAACAGTGAAGCATGTGTTAAAAATTTGAGTCAAGAGACAATGTATACCTAAGAATATTTAAGAATCTAGGAGATATATTGTCACTACCGGTCGCTTGTATCTTAACTGATTTTAGAGCTGAAACAATCTCAAGCGAAGATTGCAGATGAAACCAGACCAACTTCTCAGTACTACTGCCTATCCGCCATGGAAAGATTTAGTACCACAGTTTCATTACTACTAAATCTTTCACTGTTACTGAAGAAATCCTTTCCACAAATCCATATTCATTGATTATATCCGCCAAAAAAAAAACATAAATTTCATCCAAAAAAACTCTCAAATAGACATAATCTGTCAAATGTCAAACATTTCAAGCAAAATGAAAGCGCACACACACACGAAAACTGAAGAAAAGTTTGTCCACTCATCTACCTAACACCATCTGTCGGATAAAATGCTTAATCAAACGATTATGTCATATTAAAACCGTCACATACCCACACACACACACACACATAAGCACACGCAAGCTCGCAGCCTTAGATTTTGTATTATACTTGGTATGCTCTCGCACACACACACATACACATATATAGAATCATACAAACAAGTGCATTATCGTCTTTAAAAGTTTTCCCTTAAACTTGTCCACCCAAACACACAGTGTAGAAAGTCCTGGAAAGTCCAATGTAGGAAGAATTTCTCGGCAGTGGGTCCCTTCTACACATTATATCCTAGTCCTAAGGGTTGATCGCCACCATTCTTTTCCCAATGGGAGATTTCGGTGTGGTATATGGTCACACATGTGCTTAGGTGAATTTTGTATAGATTCAGGAGTGACTGTTGCTGTCCATCCAAAGTTTTTGACAGGTTTTCTTCGCTCTTTCTCTCTCTTTGCTAGCAAATATCTCCCCCGATGCCCAGGATCTATCCCCCTAAACTCAAACCATCCTTTAGTCATGCAGTCTGTCACAGAGTTGTCCCTAAGCCCCAGACGGAAAGCTTTGATGTGTCCTGCTGCTGCTGATGCTGGTGCTGCTGCTGCTACCCAATCCTCGTTCACTAGCGCTGGGAATATTCCGTCCTGGACGACATCAGCCAAAGAAGGAGAAAGCTTCAGCACCCTCTGTGTTATTTTTTTTGTATGTACGTTGATGCTTGGTGGTGAACTAACGTCAGAAGTTTCCAAGTGTTCGGGTGTATAAAAGTCTTGTCCATCTTAAACTTTTCATCTTAAAATCCCACTTTTTTGCTAGTCCAGGTCCAGGAATGTATTTTTTTCGGCAGCCACCTCTTCTAGCTCTAAGCCCTAGATACTGAGAAATTCCAAAGCGGAATTCGGGAAATATTTGGACGTGTTAACCTTGCAATGTTTGGAACTCCTTTACCTTTGGCGCTTTGGCATCTTGATTCGGTCTATCCAGGTAGTCCATTGGTGAAGCGTCCCTCTACCTCGCAATAAGAGTGGGGGAGCAGGGGGGCTAGAACCACACAATTCCATCAGTTTTTCTTGGACTGTACAAGACTTAGATGAAGGCTATTGATTTTATTTCAAGCGTTAACCTCTCGTAAAATGTTTTGATTGAAGGCTAACGTTCGGCTAGAAAAGGTCGACTCTGTGTAGGAAAATTGCGTTGAGGAAGGAATGTCGAATAAATTGGAATAAGTCATAATATTGGGGAAAAAAGAAACTTCCGATAAAAAATTCAAAAAGTCTGGATTACCGTTGATCTGCCGACCGACCAGGTATTTTTTTATTTTTTTTATTACAATATTTTTCTTTCAATTTCAACGTAAACCTGTCCAGAAGTTTCCTTCTCAATCAAAATTACTGCAAGATTCCGACGTTTTCTCGACGTTTTTTTTCAACAATTTCAAATTTCCATCAATTTTTCTCTTTTCTTACTGTCAAAGCTTTTCAGCCATCACCGCCGTCGGTCCAGGGCTGGGTAGAACCGCCGCCCCGCTCGGACGTCTTAATACCATCCAGCATCCCCATAATCCTGTCCAGGAATTTTCCTGTTTTCCCTTTGGTCTACAACTGTCGGACCATTTTAGTGAGTCAACGTGACAGGAGTGTAGTCCCAGAAAGGCATAGGAGTGTATATCTGGTAGAGTAGATGATGGCCGACCTCCACCCCTCGGTCTGGGGGCAGTCTTCACTGCCTTTCCTGGGGACCTGTCCTGTCTCTTCTTGTCCCCGAATTTGATGGACAGTGGAAAACAGACGTCGGAAAATCATTCGAGATTTTCACTAATTGAACGAATGTCTGCTCTTCTGATGGATAAAGATAAGGGATGGCCCCTCTATGCTGGGGCTATGCACGCAAAGCCTTAAGGGGTTGTTGCCTCTTGTATTACTTCGTGTTTTTTTTTCTCGTTCTGTACATTCGCATCAAGGACAATGGAAGGAATTCCGAAAGGACTTTGTTTTTGCCGTAGGTTGGTTGGACAGGGGCAACGAAAAAAGTCAAATTATCCCAGACAGTTCATCAGGAGTTCATAAAAGACGTCAGATTCATTCTGTCATAAATTCTCTCGGTCATTCAGTCGGGAATGGTTAACATCCTGTCAGGCTCAAGTGGCACAGCAACAAAATCAAAATCTTTAACACCTTCGTGAAATTTTTCAATCATTTCCTCAGCTCTTCGTCATATATGTACGAGGTGTGGCTATTAAATAACGATACTGACGCTGTAAAACATTTTATTTTTATTTCATACATTTTTACTTGTTATCACCTTCAATACACACCCCTCCTCTATCCCTACAACGCTCCATGCGAATCTTCCATTGTTCGAAACAGTGCTGGAAGTCTTTTTCTGTCAGCTCCTTCAGGACGCGTGCCGCTTTCTCTTTCACAGCTTTAACAGACTCAAATCTTGTTCCTTTTAATGCAGATTTCACCTTAGGAAACAGATAGAAGTTGCACGGCGCATGATCCGGCGAATAAGGCGGATGGTCTTAACACTGGGATGCTGAATTTGGCTAGAAACCTCTTAACAGACAATGCGGAATGTGTTGCGACAATGCGTTGCTCTATTGTTACACTTAACACTTTTCCGGCGAAACTAAAAAACAACTCTAATGCGAACGAAGGCTACGGCTGTACTAATTTGCTTACAGAAGCGAGAGGCACTACATTCGAAAGAGAAGGCTTCACGATAACAGCTGTTGGTTGCTGGCGTTTGGCGCATGCGCACTTCTTCTGTAGCAGCGTCAGTCTCGTTATTTAATAGCCACACCTCGTATGTGTATGTGTGTACATGAGAAGGATCCCATCAAGGTTTTACTGTTTGATTATTGTTTAATTGGTTTACATAAAATGATCGTAAAAGTTTACTTTAGTGCCCAGCTGTGATTTTATGGATTCCCCAAACCGATTCCAGTCGCTGTACTCCAATCCGACCTGCCTCCTCGCTACAGGGTGACTGTATCAAAGCGGGGGTGGAGGGAAAGGGCTTGTCTAAATATAGCGACGTTTCCACAACTGGTAGAACACCATGTTTTTTTTGCTTGCCATAGTAATAATCCTAACTTCTGGACTTGTGTAGGTTTTATGGCGAGAATGATTTTTTTTTCTCGACGAGTTTTTGCTGCTATAAAAGTCAAAAATCGCGCATTCCTTAAAGTCAGGATTATCGAGAATGTCAAGGAAGTTGATGAGTATTTAAGGAATTTTTGATCTGTTTTTTATGGCTTTGGTTTTATTAAAATTTAACTCTTTTTTTCTGAAGTGGAGTTTACTGGACGATAAACATGCGTTTGAGTCTATACTTTGTAAGCGTTGTCGCAAGAGAGGAGTGGCTTTAGGTGGTTTTTTGATTGGGACTTGGGTTTTAATAACTACGAAATATCCTGTAGTGTTGACGAACTAAATGGTAAATGACAAAAATTATGATCAAAGTACATCAACAATGTATTTACACCTTACCGTATGAGGCTTGCACGTCTCTGTTTAAACTTTGAGCTATGTCGCTGGTGGTTATCTAGAGTGTGGCATATCCCTTACCGAACTAAAGGCGTTCATTGCCTGATGAAGATTGGCATGCCCCTCTGCAACCTTAACCCTCTTTATGGATCTTGTTACCGATCGCGTACGACTTCAAATCAGCAACTTTTAAACCAAGGTCGAATTTTCAGAGGCTGGTCGCGATTGATGCCCACCGATGTCCGGTAAGGCCGGCTCGTAAGGCCTATTTTTTTCCTCTGGACTTCTTTTACCGCAGAGAAATTTGTATGCTTTTTTCTCTGTCGAACGAAACAGGCCGCCGGCAGGCCATGGCCTAAAGGTTTCTCGCCTTCAGGCCAAGTATCACCACACACTTACCAATTCTACTAGGGTGAGGTTAAAAAGCGTTAGTGCCAGTCCATCCCCTTGTGCAAGTCTTTATCGTACTTCGAACTCTTCTATTACTGCATTTTGGATCCTGGACTTTCGCCAGTGAGCTAATCATTGCCCACTTAATCAGTCGTACCTGCTTTGAGGGGGCTCCTAATACCGATAAGATCTGGTACACCCTCTCTATTTTTATAGTCATATACCTGTGGGGGGGGGGGGTGAATGGTTAACAAAGACAGAAAGAAAGAAAAATCAGAAAGTGGTAACACCCAATTTGTCACTTCTATCAAAACCAGAGAAGAGTCACTGAGATGAACACCTAGCAGATCAGTTAGAAAGTCATAATCCCTCCTTCGCGCGGTGCCCCCTGTTGTATTTCTTCGGAAGGAGCTAACGGGACACGATCTAATGGCGAACTTTCCGCGTTACAAAATAGAGTTTTCAGTCGGTGGGGCTGAGGCTTAGCAGCCCACTCCTATAAAAAACGCCATTGCTACAAATCGGCAAACAACGCCTCTGAACCGGATGGACAATACGACGACGACCTTTGCTTTTCGAACCAAGACACTAATCGAGACATGGAATGTGAGAATACTGCTTGCTGATGGGCGGCTGGATGAAGTCCTCAACGAGACTCTATATAAAATCAAGATCATGGGACTTAGCGAGACCAGATGGCACGGTGCAGGGGAACATATCTGCCCAAGCCGTGAGACCTTCTTATAATCTGGCAGAAATGAAACTGAAAGCCGTAGTAATAACTTTGGCGTAATACTTATCAAAGGAGTCAGGTCCAGCCTCGTTAGTTGGTCACCAGTTTCAGAAAGGGTTATTACCGTGCGCCTGTGTACCAGACTAAAAGGTACTACGCTAGTCCAATGCTAACTCCGCCGTCGCCTGGTCCCAAGCCCAGTGTGTGAAAGGAGGAGGGCGGTCGACCTGCCGAATTGGCCAGAACGGGAAACCGAAGAAACTAGGAAAGAAACCGCATTTTTCAAAGCGGCACCGACAGCAACGTATTCCTTGCAGGTACGTCTCGCTCGGACTGCCAGCTAACGGATCAAAGAATAAGAAGTCCAATGCTACGCTCCAACTGAAGACGCAGACGATGACATCCAGGACGAGTTCTATATGCAACTGAATGAGGTTTTTCGCTCTATTCCAAGGGCAGACATCATTGTTTTGATGCGTAACTTAAAAACGCACAGATCGGCCTCGACAACACCGGCCTTGAATGCTTGAACCCACAATTGGAAATCAACGCCTAAGTCAAGTTACTAATAACAATGGTGAGTTCTTCGTTGACTTCTGTAGTTCCCACCAACTCATGGCAGGTGGAACTTACTTTTGTCGTAAGAAGATACACAAGGAGTCCTGGGTATCGCCCGATGGTAGAACGAGAGATCAGATAGAACACGTGGCCATCAGTCGAAGATGAAGAACTATTTTGGAGGTTATCACAAGCTTTAGGGGAGCAGACACTGAAACTCGAAGTGACCAGTTAGTAGCAAATATCCTTATAACATCTAATGCGCGTACATTCATAATACACACACAATTTTTTTATATGGCAGCTTTAAGCTCAGGATTAACCATGGCCAGTTTCACACGGGCCGACAGCCAACCAACAAAAATCTCGTGAAAACGTCGTTTATAGAGAAGAGGGTGAGAGAGGACGATGAAAAAGGTGCCCACTCCCTCGTCTTCTCTCACCCACTTCTCGACAAACGAACGTTTTCAGTAAATTTCTGTTGGTTGGCTGTCGGCCCGTGTGAAACTGGACTATGTGTACTAGAGGTCGCGCCAAAAGAGTTGATGCCGGAGCGCGCAGCTGGGGAAATTAAAGCTGCACACAAATAAAAATTGCGCACATGTTGATAAGAAATGCGCTTATGTATTTTCAAATTTCCCCTTCGAAATTTGTTGCGACTAGGCTAAGGGGCGGGAACGGCATGCGGGGATTCTACTGCGCATGGAAAACGCGACTTTCTCGGCATCAACTTGTAACGAACCACGTTTCGTTACTAAGAATTTCACTCCACGAACATAAGGAAAAATATTCACTCAGCAGGCGGGGAAATTCTCTTAAGTAAGCTTGAGGAAAATAAAATATTCACCCAGCAAGCTGGGCGATTATCCTTTGACAGTTTCACGGCTATAAAATAAACGGCTTCACCAGGCTAAAATTCAGTCTCTAACCAGGCTCGTTCCGAAGAGGTCACCCTCTCCGGTCCTAGACCGTGTCGTGGTGTACGATCCGGCACGGTCATACTTTGCCCCTCAGGAATGTTGCCGAGGCCTTGTCGTGGTGTACGATCCGACTATGTGCCAAAGGAGCTATTCCTATACCGTGTCGTGGTGTACGATCCGGCACGGTTAGACTACAGACATAACACCTACCGACCGCATACCGACCGACTACCGAATACCTGAGGAATGTTTCCTGGACCAATGTCGTGGTGTATGATCCGACATTGTTCCCGGCAGCATTGCCTATACCAGAGTCGCGGTATGACCAGATACAAACCGACCGCATACCGACCACATACCGACCTCCGCATTACACACATACCCTCCTGGGATACACGAGCAATACCACTGACCCCAGCTTACGCACATGTAAAACTATCGTAGTGAGTAGATAGCTGCTTAGCAATATACTAGTACTATAACCCGTAGTTAGCTATGTAGATATACTTACTCACAATATGTAAACATGTATCTAGGGATTGTAAGCATTTACTTAGATTTAAGAGACCTAAATTGTTAGTACCTAAGGAATATTTTGAATAAATAAAGAAATTTTATTTTGTAAGAAGGTGTTTGTCCTCACATGACCCTGGACAACTCGAGAGCTCCCGGCAACCCTCCCTTAAAAAAGGAGGTTAGAGAACACTTCCGACGAAACACCATTACAAACTGTTTTGGCGGGACCTCTACTAGTCCGTCCGTGATGTCGTTGGTCACGTTTTGAAGTAAATTGTAGTAGTTAGCTTAGTACGATGGTTAAAAAAGGTTTAGTTTTCTAAAGGGTTAGGGAGGGGGTTAATCTTCATTATCACAAGATAACTTTCATCTATTACTTAATTTTTTCAAATATTATTTTCCATTATATCTCGTAATTCAAGAATATTGTTCTGTCATAAAGGTCCCAATTGTCCCAAAATAGTTGACAAGGACATCGATATTAGATGTGAGATAACAGCATGACCATAAGCAATTGCTTCTGAAACAATGAAATTACGTTCAATTAGGACATTGTCCCAAAAACCAATCACACTATATATTCGATAGTTTTTGCATTTTTATTTGTATATGAAAACTTTAAAGCATCAAATTATTTCATCTACAAAAAATTCTACTCCCACATACTCTCAACATTACCCAAATATCTGTCATTTGTCACAATGTCATCCTATAACACTTTCATCCGTTCTATATGTCCCAAAATGCATCTATATATCGCATAACTCTCCATATAGTATCAAACTTGGTGAACTCTATCTGACATTAATCGTGTCTAATGTTGACATCCTTCTATAGTATATATCTATAAAGGACTCTGTATCTCTTAGCTTCTCTCCTATAAGCATGCATATCCATCTACTTAACCTCATCCTTCAATCACAGTCCTGTGAGAGAAAACACATTTTAGATTAGTGTATAGGAGGAAGGCGGCAGTCAACTTTAATTTTGGTTGTTGCACATTTTGGGTGTTGTTGGATGGGTGGGGTGTTGTTTTCATTTGCTCTAGTTTCTAGATCCTTTATATCCTTAAGCTAAGAAGGCACTATCGCATCCTATACAAGTTTTAATGTTTGAAAATTTTCAGTGAAATTTGTTGGGTGTTTGGATGAGATTGGGTGGGGTACAGTACAAAGCAACAGATTCATTAAAACAATTGTATGTCATCGTATAGTTTATACTAAATCGATACAGAGATGTTATATATTTGTACATATAGATGTGTTTTTTTGGATTTTCAGTGCCATTTTTTAGAGGGAACTTTTAGTATTGAAACATAAAAATGTTGAGTCAATTAGCCTCGATGTGATAAAGTTGCATAAAAATTACAGCAGTTCGTTGTCGATATTTGTATTCACCACAATGACACAGGACAGACACATATACATAAATACGCATTAAAATAAAATATATATAGATACAATATATAAAAAAAAATTGGTGAATTAAAATAAAAACATCTCGAAAAACGTTCATCCCAATCTCTCCCCATCATTCCGATTGATTTATTTTAATGATTGGGGGATTTTGGGTTTTTAATTAAAACAGATTATGCCTGCGCTCTGAATTATTAATCAACCGTTCGCTTGCCTATCTGGAAATGTCACATATATATAGAAATGGATTTACATACATACATACATATATGTATGTATAGATTTATATGCAAAAATATATATAGGTATGTTTGTATATAAATTAAGTCAAATCGCATTATAATAAAACCACTACAAAAGCTTAAGCGGAATTCGTTTGTCATTCGAGTATTGCCCAATAGGTCAAGCAAAATTTTTGGGTTTTATAATATTGGGAGAGAGATAGGGATAGGCAGAGGCAGAGAGATAGAGAGAGAGAGCCAAAAAAATAACATAAAATAATATAAAACATACATAGCAATGTTTTGTCACACAAAAACCCTGTAACAAGCGAATTAGGGGCGCAAAATAAATTGAAAATTCATCCCTTAATCTGCCACCCCCCAGCCATGCAACCGCCCATATAATATTCGGGCCCCCGTACGCCCGCTGCCATTATCGCCCATCCAAATATTTATTCTCTACATTCACGCATTTGCTACCCTCTCGCGCCTATTTTAATCAAATTTCATTTGCTCAGTTGCGATTTTAAAATTATTTTCAATCAACACACGCGGGAAACATGCAAATTAAAATTTTGGTCCATCCAAAATTTCCGAGCCATCACCACCCCCGCCGGCCGGGAAAAGCCCGTTCATGTCGATCGACCATCATACTATAAATCTCCCATCCCTTCATAGCGACCATCCACCTCATGACCAGTGATTCTCTTCTCGATGATGGCCACATATTTTTCGAGTCATTTGAAGCCAACAACAAAAACTACCCAAACACACACACACAAACCCCCACAGACCTACTCATACATCTAAAAACAAATACAGGGGCGCACAATTAACAAATTTATTGTTGAAAAAAAAATCGCCATAAATTTTATGTTAATTATAGTTAGCCCGAGAGAGAGATAGTTTTATAGCATAGACGTTTGGTGGCGGCAGCGCGATGATTTTATTATGGCGACCGTTTTGATAATTTGTAGTAAAAATTTCGGGTTTTGGTGCGGATCTTCCACATATGCTCGTCAGCGGTTTATTAGTGTAAATTTTATTGTGGTAATTTGTTAAACAACTCAATAAAAAATTCAATATTTTTAATAATTTTATTTTTTTTAATTTTATTTAAATAATATCCAAAAATTTTTGATCGATATCCATATGAAAGATAGAGACAGATTGATACCCTCTACCCAGATGCATACCCACCTAGTATTAATGTCTCAAATCCTAAAAATTCAAAATTATTACTTATAATATTTTTTACTGGTTTTTAATTTGACATTTTTGTTAATTCGGCTTTCAAATATTAAATATAAATATATAATTTAGCATTTTTTATTTATTAAACAAAAAAAAATAATAAAACTTAAGAAAATTTTTATCAATCATCACCACCAATATTTTGACAACTAGTTTCCATTTTTTTATTTTTTATTTATTATTATGCATTATTATTAGTGTTTCGACCTCTATTAGTCTGAATTAAATGTTAGTTGATAATTTCGCTATTAATATTCATGAATTTTTGACATTTTTTTTTATATTTATGCATGAATGTGTACAAGTATTAGTTTTATCACAAAAATTCGTGAAATTTTAGATTATTGATAAATTTTATCTGGGTTTTTTCAAAAATGCCTGGTACCGAAATGTTTCACAAATTAATTTTTAAGCAGATTTTTGATAAGTATAGAAACGACATTTTAACATCGGGTTTTAAAGTGGGATCACAATGGGCCTATCCTTCTGGCCTAAGTGTGTGGGCTTGTACCAAAAGCTCAGCCATATCTAACCTAACCTAACCTTGATAAGTATAAATTGCAAGCTAAGTTCATATTCAAAAACTAAAGATCGTTTGCTTATATTACGCCTGGGGAAAACGTTTTTCCGAAATATGGTATCAATTAAGAGGCATGACCCTCTGGCGAGGGCAAATTTTATTAGCTCGACTGTTTTACCTAAAATCCATAGAACCACCCCAGATAAAACCCCGTTATTAAAATTTCTGTAAAGACTTTTCTAAAATTCGTGGGTTTTATGCGAATTTGTCTGTCGTAGAATAATGTTTATCTCAATTTGAACCGACAACTTGCGTGTTAAATGAAACTCAAATGAAACCTAAATCTGATATAGGTCAAAATCAGGTATCACGGTACATTTTAGTGAGCTACCTCTTAGGGGGTATTGCCATTTATGTTAGGAATCGCGGACCTTAGGTAGTCACTCAACAGCGAAATATGAGGAATAGCATGTAGTATATTAATAAATACAGGTGCCACAACTATTCTATTCGAGCTACACAGCATCTAGCCGATACCATGTCAACGTATAAAGCTGACATTACTGCCATTCAGTAGGGAAAAAAATAGGAACATCAACCTCATAAGTGGAAGTGGTTAAACTGGAACTTAAGGCCTGCCCTAGGTATGATGTAAAATCATCGTAGGAGATCTGAATGGTAAAGTAGGCTTGGAGACTGTATATAGGAAATATCTCAGAACCTTGCATGAAAAGACTAATGACAATGCACAACGAGTTATAGATAAGACAAGAAATACGAACTTGTAACTAGATGGTTGCAAGTACTAGATTTGCGCGTAGAGATATCCATATAACCACTTGGGTATCTCCTGATGGAGCCACTCGCAGCGAAATTGACCACGCGTTGATAGGACCGCCACCTTTCTGGTTTGATCGACGGTACGAAGGTATCGAGGTCTGATCTGGCAACCAGAAATACGTGACCATTTACTGAAAGCGAACAGGTCCTATTAAATTTTGCCGAAGCTAAGCAAATTCTAACATCTGACAACCCACCTATTATATAAAGGAGGCATACCTCATGCAGCGTGTGGACCCGATGTGGCAAATGAGGGGCATACTGAAAGGGGCCTCATGAGCACACAATATAAGTTATTCATAAGAGCTCGATGAGGCAAACCCTATTACAAATGAATTGAGGCAATTCCATTGTCTTTTAAACTTGGAAAGCACATTAAAATTCGGAGATTGCGGAGATTAGCAGCATTGGAGGAGATTACTATATAGTGTGGGGACTGCTTGGGAAAACGAGACTCGATCGGGCAAAGCGTTAATTCGTACAGGGACCACATAAGTCAGTGGAGCTACCTTCATAGGGGCTCTCTCTCTGGACAGCCTTAAAAATGCTGCTTTATAAGACGATCGTCTCAATAGTACTAGCATATATGTAGATCTCTTTCTAATCTTTTAGACGTGCTCTGGGCCCTCATGGAAAACAGCAAGATTTTGCAGATGCTATAGTGATTAGAAGGAAATAGGACAACCAAGTAGTCCAAACATCCTATAGAAGGATATCCAAAGCGTAGGGATGATAGTTGGATGAAATTGGCTCGGAGTTGGCACCAGTGGATCAATTTCACGCGACTATCTTTCCGTCTTCAATTTGGAGTCGGACCGTCGACAGTAGAAGTGGGCATTAACTCTTAGCGGATTGTAGATTGCAGGTATTTTGAAATGGTTTGGTTGCCTTGTCATATTTCCTGTAGTAGGTACCGGCAGACTTGCTGCTAATAGATCGGGCTTCATGAGACACTTCAATGGCATGACGGGGTTCATCTATGTAGTTTAAGGTGGTCCTTTTGGGTCTGGAGGGCTCATATCTGCTGTTGGAGTTGTGAAAATGTGTCTGTAGGTGATAATATTGACTTCGTTGATATTTCTAAAGCGCAAAACCTTCAGAAATTTTGTTTCCCCATCCCCTACAGTTTACTGATCTTTTGGGTTGGCCCACTTCCTCTAGCTAAGACTGCCTCAGTAAGAAAGTAGTTTTTTTTTTTTTTTTATGTGATCGACTAGAGACTTAGGGAAAGCCCCCTTTGTACTGTTCGACAATCTATTTTTTCCTATAGAATGTCGAACAGCAGCTCTAGCCGGAAGATGAGAAGTAGAGAGAAAGAAGTAGGAAGGAGCTGCCACAACCTAGCCGCGATATATTTTTATATCCACCTACTTCCAACCATTTCGCGACTCTGGCATCGGGGCATTTGAGAAACAACTCGCTGGAGTGTTATGCCTCCTGAAACGAGTTGAATCTCTTCAACCAACCGATGACATGCGCTTGGTGGAGCGGGGAAGGACTAGCGAAGGCTATGACAGGAGGAATCAGGATTGCAAAGAGGGGAGAAGAAAGAAGGAAATTTATGTAGGTGGAAAAGTGGAAAAGGCGAAGGACCGTGGTGCTGGCCGGGATTCGAACCCGGGACCTCTGGGATAGTAGTCAGGCGCCTTACCCCTAGGCTACCGAGGTCCCCCAAGTTGCTACATCCATAAAATTTTCACTCTTCCGTTAGAGATGCTGCTTCAAACCACTTCCATCATAGGCTATGGCGTCTTGGTTCATACTCTGGTTTCATGCCGAAGAAAGGACGAAATATCAAAAACAAAATAAATAGTCATGCATCGGACTCTCATCTAAAAATATCTAGAACTATGTTTTTTCTGCTTCTAAATTCGAGCATTATTTGTCACGATGATACCTTGACGAACAAAACGTGTTAAGCTCTTGCCTTTTACAACCTAAAACTTCAAAAAAAGGATTGCTATCGAGAAACATCACCAAGGGCGGCGCTTTCATAGGTGCGAATGGTGCACTTGAACCGGGCGCAATTGGACGAGGGCGCAAATTCTGAAACCTTTTAAAAAAAAATTGAAAAAAATGTTCCCGTGTCTTTATTTTCATCTATTAAAGGAATTGGGTATTTTTTCATTGTCCTTCACTGCGATAAAAAAATTAAGAGCTGATGGGGCGCAATATAGCATACTGCAGCGGGCGCAAAAAACGCAAGTGCCGGCCCTCAACGTCACATAAAACTAATGTTATAGATGATAACTTCCTTAGAATAATTCTTAAAATTTCACTAAAAAATAAATTTGTTTGTATCCAGTCCCCACCACTGCCTGCTTTGCCCATATGAACTATTTTTGTTTGTTTCCACAATGAACTTTTCTAACACCCTGTTTGCATGCATATAGGATGTCCCTGCTACCACATAAATTTATCAAGAACTGAAAGGTGCAGAGGGGTTTATTAAACTTATTCTTATGGATTAGGGGAGATGTGAAACACGGGCATTATGTAAGGGTTAAAAATTGTGGTTTCTGGTAGTGGGTGGGGTAGGTTAGGAAGGGTTACTTTTTAATAACGAAAAAATAGGTTTACATTAGATGTAACAAAAAAAAATATTAAAAGGTAAAAAACTAAACTTTTTCTAACAACAAATAACGACTAATACAGTGGTAGGAAAATTTAACTCTCTAGATCTTCCACTGATTAAAGATGAACCCTTTAATACCTACCAATGTCGAAAACTATGTCAATAGCTTCTTGGTATAAAATAATCCCGGAATGTACAAAAACACTTCAATTCGTCCACCCGAACATATTCAGCTCTGCACCCCCACCACAATTTTCTAATATAACATAAGAAAAAAAAAATTCTCAAAATATCACGTAGACGAAAGAAATTTTTCTTGACATTTCGATTGATGGTTGTCGCATTCACGTTCTTATTGTACAATGCAGCGTCAACTGTGTGGCTCCAGAAAACTTGTCCTCGCTCGACTATATCCAACTCGCAAGACCCATCAAGCCCCGCCAGCCCCTTTAGCTACCCCTGCTCCCTTCCACCAGTTGACCCCACTAACCCATCCCCAGCACTATCCATTCCAAGCCAGCACCAAGCGCCGCACCCCCATCGCACAGACTAACACGTTTTCAACCCTTTTCCCAAGCTATTCCATAACTTCGATTGTGTATGGTAGAAGTCAGCCAGTCAGAACTGCATGTCAGTTTTAGCTTTCCAACATCACTCACAGAGGGACAAGAAAATTTTGCAGACTTGGTCTATGTTGTCAGGGGTGACATTCTGGAGGTTAAAACCCAGTTGGGCACCACATCCATAGTACCCAAGAACGACAAGATGGAAAAGTCCAGAAATTGAGGCGTCCATTCCGGGTGAAGATTGAATGGCAAAAGACTTTGGCAGCTGGTTCAATTTTACGGCGTGGTCTGGGGGCTGGTAGTTTCTGGTATGGGGGTAGTTTTTGGGACGGCGACGTAGCAGCAGCAGTAGCATACATTCAAAGAAAATTTTATCCTTCACATTAAATCGTTGAACTTTTCCTTCGTTTTTTTTTCTGTGTGCCATTCTCGGGAAGTCGCTATAATAATTCCTTTTTCTACCCTAGCAATCGTCAGGGAGCGCAATTTTTAAGATTTAAGTTCAGCCCCCACCCGTGATTGCACAAATCTTCACCCCTCGCAGCTCCCGGGGAGCCATTTAATTCCCTCTGATATCGACAACCACCTTCCGTTTTATTTCTGACTTAGACGTGATTTAGATCCACAGATTGAGTTTACATAGTGAATGAACAAGTTTACATAGTGAATGTCGACTGAGTAGACGTGTTTCTGCATAGCTCCCGGTTTTTTAATTTATCCGCTCAAATCTTCCGCCAAGTATATATTACCGCAGCGTTTTTAAAGTCGGTGTCCGATTGCGTTTTTAGCCTTTCCTTTTCCGCTTTTCCTGTGCCTTAAAATGTCCAAATCAACTCAAACAAGGCCGAAAACAAGAAAATGTGCCGATATTGTCAATGTTAATCCCGCTGGGGTCAACACCCCCGCTAGCAGCAGCAGCAGCAGGCACACCGATGGCAGAAGCAGAACGCCAAGATCGACGTCAGTTGCTGGCCCTGAAGACAGCTTTGAACTTTTGGAAAAAAAGCTTTTAGTGAGCCTCAACCGCATGCTGGACGATCAACTTGCCACCTTTGAGGATCGTCTAAACTCACTCGAGACTCGCCTAGCAGCACGGATTGATGTGGTCGAGGATCGTTTGAATTCACTTGAGGCTCGCCTAACAGCTCGTATTGATGAGGTGTGTAATTCGTTTAATAGTCAATTTTCAGGGCTAAGAGACGATGTTGAAAATGTGCAACACGACATCGCCGTAGTCTCCGATGAGGTGGAGGATCTGCGCCGGCAGCTACGACTCCAAGATGTGGTCATCCGAGGCGTCCCGTTGTGTGAGAACGAGAACCCGAAGCTTATCTTGGAATCGCTTTCCTCCACTATCGGGCATGAACTGTCACCTTTTGTGAACGTGTTCCGGCCGCATCAACGAAAACGTCAGAACTCCCCGACTGGTAGCGCTGCGGCTCCTAGCTCGCTACTGATAGTGAAATTCCCGTCGGCCAACGAGCAGCAGGAGTTTCTGAGGAAAGCTCGGCAGTACGGCACTCTCTTGCTGAACAAATTGAATTTGGGATTTACTGCTGACAGCGTTGTTCGTTTGAGCGAAAGCTTGTCGCCAAAAAATGAAGACATTTTTCGTTCGGCAAGAAAGCTTCAATTGAGGAACCTCGTCGCCGCGGTATTTTCACGACAAGGTCGGATTTTTGTTCAGCTGGACAAAAATCAAAGACCTCAAATATTTAAGTCTGTCCTTGACCTGAATGAAGCCATTTCTGTCAAGCCCTAACTTTGGAGAAGCATCCTGCTATACTGTGGAGCATTTGTTTGCTATGTTTTCATTTTATTTTATTTTTTCTTTACTCTTAGTTTTAATTTTAATTTTTATCCTCTTAGTTTTGATTTTAAATTTAAGTTGTTTTAAGTTCTTAATTTTTTTACTTTTAGTTTTGATTTTAATTTTAAGTTTCTATAGAATTTGTATGTACTATGTTGCCTCTTTTCTTGGCTATTCTTCTTCCTCTTTATCTGTCCCTTCTTATCCTGTCTTCTATTCCTTCTTCTATTTAACATTTTTAGCTTGTTTCTTACTGACTTTTGAGGTTGTGACTGTGCTAATTTCTTGCATTTATGTATCAGTTTCCTGATAGAGTGCACAAACAGGGAAGACTGCTAAACATCCTTTGCTCCACCTCCTCTGGACTTAACATATGTGTTCTAAATGCGAGAAGTCTGAACAACAAAATGGATGAATTGAGATGGATGTTTGATCAAACAAAGATACAGATTGTGCTTGTGAGTGAGACTTGGTTAAAACCAGGAATCCCCTCCTCTTTTGTTTCCCTTCGTAATTTTGTGTTACATCGTGGTGATCGGCTTGACCGCACTGGTGGTGGTGTCGCTGTATATGTGACCTCTTCGCTCTCCTCAAGAGTGCTCGGTAAGTCTAATGGCTTACAATTCGAGTTTATTGCTGTTGAGGTAAAATCTTCATATGACAAATGTGTTGTTATCAGCGTATACTGTCCTCCCAATGCCTTCAATTCCGATATCGCTAATGAGTTCTCCGATCTTGTTTCTTCTCTTTCTCACCACTATGAGAACATAATTGTTGCGGGTGACTTTAATGCTGATCTGCTCAAAATCAATCCTCGTGCGAATGCTCTTAGATATTTGTTTGAGACATTGGACTTGCATATTCTAAATAATTTACCAACATTTCTTAATTGTCAAAACCCATCCTTGCTTGATGTCCTAGCTACTACCTGCACTGATGCAGTGTTAAAGCATCATCAACTTTCCCCCCCTAGCTTTCTGGACCATGACCTATTATTCCTTTCCGTTCAGTTCTCTCTTGGTGTGCTCTCCGTATCTAGTTCGTATACTTTTCGTGATTTTAGTAACATCAATGTTGATCAAATGTCTGAAGCTGCCTCCGCCATTCCTTGGGATGTTATCTATCGTACTAATTGTGTTGACGCTAAAGTTAGTTTGCTGACTCTATTTACTCAATCTCTCTTTGATCAATGTGTGCCGCTGGTCACAAGAAGCCGTAGGCCATCCTCACCCTGTCCTTGGTTTTCTAGTGAAATCCGTGACCTGATAAGTCAGCGAGAGTGCATGTACAGGCGTTATCGCAAGACTAGGATCCTTAGATATCTTAATGCCTATAAACAACTTCGCAACCTCGTCACTAGTAAAGTCAAATCACGAAAACGTAGTTTTTATGCCCGTAAGCTTGATCCCTCTTTAAACACCAAGCAACTCTGGTCCAACCTTCGCTCACTGGGCATACATGCTACTGCACCCTCCCATTTTGATATCGATGTTGACCTTCTAAATCGCTCATTCATTCAATCCCCTCCTGCTTTCCCTATCTCCCGATCTTTCTCAGTCCTTCCGCATAGTACTGATGGCTTTGCTTTCCGCTGTGTGGACTCCTCGGAAGTTTTTGAAATACTGCTCTCCATTTCATCAAGCTGCATCGGTTATGATGAAATCTCTCCACGGTTTTTCAAGCTGCTCGCCCCCTTAATTTTGAATATCATTACGCATGTTTTTAATTACTGCCTGACTACTTCTCAAGTTCCCTTGTTGTGGAAAAAAGCCATAGTGATCCCCTTACCGAAAAAATCGTCCCCTGCTGATCTCTCAGATTTCCGTCCCATTAGCATTCTTCCTTTCCTTGCTAAAGCCTTCGAGAAAACTGTTTTCATTCAAGTCCAGCGCTACCTTGAATCTAATAGCCTTATCTCTGAATATCAATCTGGTTTCCGTAAAAATCATAGTTGCGAAACAGCTATACTAAAGGTAACTACTGACATTCGCTCTGCGCTTGATAAAGGTGATGTTGCAGTATTAGTGCTTCTTGATTTTTCGAAAGCCTTCGACTCGGTGGTGCACACGATCCTGCTTTCCAAACTAAGTCAGCGCTATCGCTTCTCTTCTTCTGCTACACGGCTTTTCTCCTCTTTGCTATCTAATCGTTTTCAATGTGTTCGTCATAATAATGTTGTATCATCTCTCCTACAGGTGCCTTCTGGTGTTCCACAAGGTTCAATTCTTGGTCCTCTACTATTTTCATTATATATTAATGATCTCCCCTCTACTATTGGCCACTGCTCCTTTCATCTATATGCTGATGATCTCCAATTGTATACTTCTTGCCCTCCTTCACAGATTGATTCTTGTATTTCTGACTTGAATAGCACTCTATCTCGAATAAATGAGTGGAGTGCTCTCAATTTCCTTAAATTAAACCCTAAAAAATCACAAGTACTTGTGTTAAGTCGTAGCTCTATGCTCCCCGTCAGAATGCCACTCATTTGTCTGGATAACATACCTCTTCCTATTGTTGATCGGGTCCATAATCTTGGTATTGCTATTAATGCCAAACTAACCTGCTGTGATCAAGTTTCACTAATGCTCTCCAAAATCTATGGGACTTTACGTAAGCTCTGGCTTTATGGTAGTCTCCTATCACCCACAATTCGTTCAATGCTTGTAAAATCTCTCATTCTCCCGCACTTCCTCTATGGCTCACTTGTTTACATTGTGTATGATTCATCCTGTCGTCAACGACTTAATGTTGCATTCAATGACTGCTTACGCTTTATCTTCCACTTGAGAAGATCGGATCATGTATCATCGGTTCGGAATTCACTAATAGGCTGTAACCTCTTTTGCTTTTTCGATATTATGACACTAGCTCTTCTACATAAAGTCTTCTACGCTAAAAGCCCTTCTTACCTATCCGACTTCCTTACCCCCTTGCAAACCTCGAGATCACTTAAATTTCTTATACCATCCCATCGGTCTCGAATTGGTAGTCGTTCCTTTTTTGTGCATGCGATTAGACTCTGGAATGATCTTCCCTCCTCTTTACAAAGAATTAGCACAGTCACCACTTTCAGGAAACAAGTTTTTCTTCTCCTATCCACCTCTTCTCTATAGCTTTCCCTTCTCTCTTCTACTTTCTAATATCCAAAGTTCCCCTCTTTCTATCTACTATTGATCAACCTTGATATTCCTCTTAACTCTAGCTGTTCTCTATTCTGTTAGGTATTAAGCTTAGACTAGGTATTTTTCTTTCCATGTTAGAATTCGAACTATATTGATATTGTACTCTAAAAGATGTAAGTCTTGTGTACTTCCTTATGTATAAAATAAATTGAAATTGAAATTGAAAAAAAAATTGAAAAGTTTCAATCAAAAATTTATTTTCTTACCCTCGGCCCCCACCACCCTTCCCGCACACCCAGGCTCTCGCATCTGATGTGGGTGCCCTTTGAGAGCTCTTCGGTTTTGCACAGCAGCCCCGCCGCCGCCCCGCCCCCATCGTTGAACCTAGTTTGACTGACTGACTGACTTGCTCTTGGCTACATACACATCGACTCGGATGACAAAGAATCGCTCCCCTTCCCCAAAGACGCGCGCCCTCCGCCAGACTACAGCAAATTCTCAAATTCAAAGGAAACATGTCGAAGGGGTTACCCAGCCGCTACGGCTGCCCCTTGTCTTCTCAATTTTACCAAAGAGTTCGGACACATGCACGTCGTCTCTCCATTGAAGGAAGGCCGCTCCAGAATGCCAGGGGAAGAAGCACCCGAGGATTCCTAGCACGACGACAGTGAAGTCGAGCAAATGGTGCAAGATTTGGGAGCAACTAGCCGGCCGGGGGCTAGTAGGGTCGGTCTACCCTCCCCCTCCACCGAAAACTAGGGTGTTGGTTGGCGGAAAAAAAGAGAAGAAAACAATAGAAGAGAACGTGAATGGCAATAAATTATTTCCGCCACAAGTTTTGAAATTCGTTCTGCAACCCCTTTTTATTGTTTCGATTTTGGGGGTCCGGAGCGCGGAGAGGGGAGGGGGCGGAGATAGTGTGAGATGGTGAGCTGATATAGAGGAAATGAAAGGTGTTGTCAGGATCTGGGGTATTCGATGGAGGGGCTCAAGGAAGAAATGATTGAAAGCCAAAAATAGATGATGAGTCATGCATAGAATGTGCTGATGCCTTTACTTTGCAGGGGTGAATACCGGATCAAGTGGTTAAGGTAGAGGTTAAGACGGAATTTGATATTCTAAAGATGGTTTGGCTGTGGAAGCTGTTGTAGAAGAAGGTGCCAAGGCATTTTATACTTTTATAAGAAGGGCGTAAGGTTTGCGGTCTCTGATGAAATTTGATTGTTGAAAAAATGCGCAGTGAAACTCACTGCAATTTTTTTGGGGGTTGTCAATGTTTTTCGATTTTCTTGTTAAGTGAATTTAAATTGAGGACACAGTGGAGGGTAGGTTAAGGGTAGAGCTGATTCCAGCCGATGTGGTGAAGGAGGAGGCGATGGATCTTACGTTTGAACTTTTTGATGTTGTACGAGTTCACACCAAAAGAGTAGATTCTTGAACGTATCTCACGGATGCCTTCTCCTCATACATCCTCCAGACTACGCTTAAACTTTTTCTATACTTCGAACTTAGCTTACTAGTGGCTTTACGATGCACCATGATGTAATCGAAGTGACGGACTGGTAGTATAAAGAGTGGCATCTAAGCTTAGACTTTCACATGCAAATAATTTACAAAAATCAAAGCAAAAAAAATTTGCATCGGGGTTTAGCTTTCGCAAAACCGGAGCTAGATATGCAAACATCGGGGTTAGGAACCAGCCTCGTTGGGATATAGCCGTCTTCTATGTAAATATTGCTATTCTGAGACGTGTCTGAGTATATGGCTGCCTACGTGCAAGTCCATAAGGCCGCTTCCACATCATATAAAGATCATCATATCAAAGTCAAGACCATTTTTGATCATCACTAAATAAAAACCTGAATGTGGTTCACTTAAGGTGGATCCCTACACTTCCGTGACGTGACGGCCACTTCAGTGCAGTACCGTGAGCATCAGCAAAAGGAAATTATCTGTACGATATAATCCTAAGCAAAAAAAAATTAAGAAAAGCGCGACATGTTCCCAGACATCCGATGCAGTGGGGCACCGACCATCTCAGTACCCTTCAGGCGTCCGTGAAAAACACAAACAATATGTTGCCATAATTATTTTTTAATTGATTCCGGACGTGAAACAAGTATTTTTTTAAATTCAACTAATTACTAATTCAACAAAAATTAGGGTCAAGTTTAATTGAAATACACTCAAGCCTGTATCTGTGTGACCACTTCCCGAAGAGCCCATCTGGGTCGAACCAACTCTCTTCATCTAAATTCCATGATGCACTGTCCAAATCACTGATCGGACAGATCACTGTCCAAATTTCAAAATTAAAATGTCATTGACATCGATACGGAGAAAGGCGATGCTGTGTGAATGTCAGTGAAAAATTCACCACTGACACGGAAAGCATCAGCGCCGTGCAGTTACCGATATACATATGTGGATCAAACTTCATTTGTATTCGACGCACTTTTCTTGTCGATTTAGCCGCCATTGATGCTATTTCCGGTTTTTACTAAGATATCACCTATGGTGCACGGTCGGTGCAAGGCGTGCATGGGTACCGAGATTTGGGGCGAAAGTCTCTGTTTTAGAAGAACGTTCAGCTTAGCTACTGGGCATGCACTTATGATAATTTATGAAATTACTGCCTACAGTCAGAGCATATCTGACAACCAACCAGATATCACAGAGATAAGGTCTCGAAGAACTAAGTCCGAACTAGTTTGGAGCCGTGAACGTAGGTCTGGCTATCAGGGCTCAGTTGGTAGCTGCTCTGTTGTCTTCGGTTCGGGGTATACAGGGCCCTAGACTAATTATTGAGGTGCAGCAGAAAAGTTATGAGAACACTTGTTTGCTTGGCCAAAGGAACCCAAATTATATATTTAAACATTTGCGTTATCTGTCAGTGTCTCGCGATTGCGTGAAGCAGAGCCTCGCTCTTTGATGCGGCCTTGCTTTAACTGTCTAGTTTAACCCCTCTATTCTAAATTATGTGCTTTTGTCATAAGTCACAAGCTTTTGAAACTCGTGTTTGTCATTAATGCTTTGATTCTGTCTGAGCAGTTTTATTACCATAAACACCTATTTGTGGATTGTCTAAATTGTGACTGCAAAATTATAATATGAAATTACCGCAATTTGAGATTAACCATACACTTGTGATTGCTTTGTGACTGCTTTTGAATACGAATATAAGGGACAAACCCCTAGGCAGGCTGCTGAGATTGTTCAAGTGATCTGGCTTACTAGTCTGAGATAAAGAGCCAGTCAAAAGTGCAGTAGGACCAAGTGATATTCGAAGTACTTGTTTGCCTAACACAAGAAGAAGACACCGTGCCTTACACATTCAGGATCGGGGACCATAGACGGCCAACCAAACTTCCAAACAGGGTTTTGAGCTCTCTCTACTACGCGGCTACAGATATACAAATGGTTTGCCCGTATCTAACGTGTCCTAAAGCTTGTGAACGGAGATGGTCGTTTGTTTAATGTTCGCACGTCCAAACAAACACCTTGGTTGTGGCAAACACCTGTGTTGGCTCGGTCATGGCCACTTGGCTGACAGGTTAGATAGGCCGCCGTAAGACCTGGGAAGAAGTAAGCCTCGTCGCTGTAAACGAGGACAAGCGCAGCGTTTTAGGGTACATTTTCTGTGAAACAAAAATTTACTGAAGAGTTGAGGCGGGCGGGTAGCCGAGCTACAAGTTTGTTTGGGTACAGCTTAGGATTAGTGAGGCTCATGGCCAAAACTGCCCTCAGCCAAACTTGCACTATCCTACTCTCAGCGGCCGCCTTCACGAGCAACCGCGATCATTTCTGCTCCGATGATCGCACCAAAGAAGCAGAAACCCCGAGATTACCAATTGAAGTCTAGCTGGAGTGTTACGGGATTTGAAGAAGTAAATATCTTGAAGGGAAATGAATAAAACTAAGAACCATACCACAGACTGGGTTCGAACCGCGAAGTTTTACGATAGTAATCGGGCACTTTAACTCCTAAGCTTTTGAGGACGCAAAAATAGCCCAGCGGCGAGTTACTGATTCAAAACTACAATTTGCTATCTCTATTTTACAAAGAAATATAGTACCAAACAATTTTTCGCCGATTTATTGGTCAGAATTTTCAGTTATCCGACCAACACCCAAGTAGAAATTTCTAAGCAAGAGTTCCAGTACATGTGTCCAGCTGATCTCTTCGGCGATGGTCCTTCGTCCTTCATTGTTAAAGAAATAAGAATAAATAACGACTTCTGACTGAAATGGGTACCAATACGTTGAAGAAGAATTTGCTTCAAACTATTCTATTTTTTTGTAAGCTGGTATCATCATTTTTCTCGTCATCTTTGAATAGAAATCATCAAAAATGTTAACGACAATATTATAAAGAATCAGTCAATCAATATTTCTTTTAGGATTACTCATTCTCAGTATTACTAATTTATTGACAAACGAATTTCTGTTTAAATTGACAAGCGAATTTCTTAATAAAATTCTTATTTTAGAAGATTGCGTTTCTTCATCAAAATACAAAAAAAAAAAAAAACATACAAGACCTCAAAAAAAAAAAAACCAAAAAAAAATGAAAACAATTAAAATAACTAAATACCCGCAAAAGTATTTTCTAAAACGGAAATCATAAATCTTATCCTACCAGTAGTCAGTCAACAAATCTAATTTTAATACTTGTTTATATTGTAGTAGTCATGAACCAACAAAAAACAGAAGAAAGAAACAAAAAAATCCGTCAAATGTGTGGCTTTTAGTCAATGTTTATGATCTGCATTTCAAATAAATCAAATAAAAAAAAATATAAAAAATAAAATCCACTTCATTAAGAGCAGAATAATAAAAAAATAAGATAAAGTTTAAAATGTTTATTTCATATCATAAAATCCATGTTTCCAAGTATATTATTAGTGTTCCGACTTAATTATCACCTAACAAAATATTTTTCACTAATCCACTATTTGTGTTTTTTTTTGTTACAATTTCAGAGTTTTTTCGGGTGTTTTAGTGTAGTAGAAGGGGAAAAATTCTTCATTAAAAATTAATTTAAAGTCGAAAAAGATCTGTAATAAAAACAGAAAAAAAAAATTTATTTTTAACTCAAAAACTTCCAAATATCATCAAGAAATTAACGTCATCGTTTACTTGAAGGCAATTCATCTCGAAAAAAAGTCCCCCCCCCCTCGAAAAAAAAGATATGAAGAGTTTTTTCCCCCCATCCCCATGCTGAAGCTGTATGTTATATACCCTTGGCCCCCAGGTCCTCCCTGTGTGTCTGTTCCGTTTTTGTGCTGGGTTCGCGCTGCCTGGCAAGATTGAAGCCAAAAAACCCGACACCATAAATTGGGTCGTAAGATCGGACATCAATGCCACTGACATCCAGACGACGTAAATCTTCATTTCGCACAAAGTAACGTCAAGATCTGCCAAGACTAATGTCGCATCAGCTCCACCAGAGCTCCACACCAGCATCAGCAGCAGGCAGCAGCAGTATCAGCGCGGCAGCAACAGGTTCCCAAATCCCAAATGGACTCATCAAACTGTTGGGCCATTTCAAAATGAAACAAAACTTCGGCCGCAAGTCTTCAATTTGAAAATTTCCCAATAAAATAAAGCTTACCGCCTCCCCTGGCGGTGCCCTGCCCGTGTCGAAAAACCCAAAAATTTGAATTCGAGAAATTTTTCAAATTCTTCAAATACAAGCAAAGCGCGGGATTTTTTTTGTAGTCGTATTCAACTTGATTGACGAATGTGTGACACACGGGAAGCAATCAAGCAACGCACGGCAACAACAAAACGCGCGAAATTTCGTCAAAATATGCGCAAAACTCGCGGCGAAATTTATTACCCAACAACCGGACAACAAAACGTCGCGGACTGTGCAAAAACCCCCACCCGCCCCCTCCACACCGCAGTTTGGGGGCAGCGGAGGAACCTGCGAACGAATTTACATTTCTATTAGAAGTGTCAACCATAATTTAATTTTATTATTCGCAAATTTATAGCACCCCCGCACACCCCCACCCAACCACCGATGTACCCCTGCACGCGAATGCGAGAGAGATTGGGGTTTTGATGGGGCCTCGAAGACAAGGAGAAGGGGGGTATGATGGAAGAAGGAAGTTTTTCAACTTCTTATTCGCGGGCACACATCCACTTTCTGTTCAGGAGATTTTCTGGCAAATTACCCCCGCGCGCGCGGTACCATGGCGGGCGCGCGAAACCCAAACCCACGATCTAGAGAGTCCTGCGGCCAAGGCAGCAGCGCCACCGTGTAGCCTCGGATATCTGCAAATAGTCGTAAAAAAGGCTGCGAAGGCTAATCTCAATTAATTTGACAATATCTCGCGGGTCGAGGGCTCCCCAGCAGATATCGGGGCTATTTATGATGAAACTTTTCCAGGAGGTAGTAATGAGTTTTCCCCAGTGTCACCCTGTGTGCCCGCGCGTAGAACAAAATCAGAGCCATAATGGCAGGGGCGGAGGCGGTCCTTGAGCGGTAGGGCCGTGGCGGTGAAAACGATTTTCAAAGATGAGTATGCCAAAAAGTGGCCACAGATTACGAATTAACCGCCATGGTACTTTCTTGGAGGAAAACTTTCTTGATAAGCACCAAGCGCCACCAGCGACCACCTCCCACATCGCCGCTCTGACCGCCCATTTTACCATCCTTGAATGGTGCTTAATCTCAGACACAGGGTGGTAATTTCTGTGTGTTTTTCTGTATTTTTTTTTTTGCCGGTGTTAACATATTTTGAAAAGAGCGAAATTTGATCACAGTTTACTGCTTGTGATGCTCTGGCTGCCGGGGGTAGGGGGGATGAATGCGGGGGTGGTGCTGGGTCGCGGAGAGCGCGTTATTTTTATGATAAAAGTTAAAAGTTTTTGAATTTTGTTTTAGTGCCTTAAAAATTGGATAGAATGCACGCGTTTTCGTTATGAGTTTTTCGATATAAAAAATAGTATGAAAATATAAGAAGCGTTGAGGACGTGGATTAAGGCGGTATTAGGTGCTTGAAAAGTTTGGCTTTTTAATACAAACGGGAGAGTGTGCGGGTAGTCAGTTCATTAGCAGGGAACCGAATGATAGGAACGAGTTGCAGGGACAACAAATTCCACTGTGGTACTCATAATAGCCGGTCTCTTCTCTCCTTCCTATGGCGCTACAGTCGGTAAAGCTCAACTTTCAAGATATTCTTAGAGCCATAAGGAGGCTGTCCCTTAATCTCGAATATCAAAACGCATACCTTTAATGATTTCCTACTTACTATGCCTTATATGACATCAGATGACCGCGAAGATCTGACGAAGATCCGAAAGCTTAAGCCTTCCTCCGTAAACATACAAGAGAAGCTATTCTAGGTTCTCCTTATGCTGCGACAGATTGAAATTGTATGGCAGAGCCCACACCATAAAAGAAGGAAATCTCAAAATCTCTGTTTCCAGGCGCAATGAGAGTCGCCAGTCCCCAAAAGTGAGCAACATCACTCTGTTTGTTTGAAAACGCGAATAACCGGCTTTCTGATATTCTCAATGACAATTCCACATGTACGCTAATTTCCCTTGTTTTATGGCACGGACTCTACACCAACAGTTACAAGGCCGAGGCTGTAGCAACTGTCTTTCAAGCAGAGACTGGCGTTATATTGGCATGCAACTGTGAAGACATAAAAATTGTGTACGCTTAATGAGTGGATTTATAGGCTATTTGACATCAAAGAGGCAACCAGAGCGATAAGCTACCGAAAGACGAAGTTCAAATTAGTTTGCGACCATGAACGAGCCCTTGGTGAGATCGGTACTCTTAATCGGATTACTGTTATTTGGCTTCTGGATTATCAGTAGTGCGTCGGCAATCAAAGATCTTTTCAGCTTCTTTCGTTCCACGACGGGCTATTGGAACACCCACAGTTTTACTAAAAAGTGCCCTAGACTAGCAGTCCAAATGCAATGGCGTGCCACAAAACAGATATTAAAACTACTGCACATTAAGCGTGCCACCAAAAATTAAATAAACATTAATGACAACCTGGGGGATTAACTTTGGAAGCATAAGACCTCCATTCACATACGATTCGCCGGCAGGCCGTGGCCTTTCAGTCCAGGCCGGCAGGTAGGGCCTCATGAGACCACACTTAAAGCTCCTCATTCACTTACAGGCCTCCGGCAGGCCGTGGCCTTTAGACCAAGTTGCCAGGCAGGGCCCGATGAAGGTCATACGTTACTCAGTCTGACTAAGCGATAAGGATTTGAGGCATTCGTCTCACAGGCCATGGATTGCAGGTGACCTCATAATTCCCTGCACACACTGGCGAAGATGTCAGTTTAGCGTAGCATTTTGTTAATTGAAGTGCTAAAATTTTCATAGCCTCAACGAAATGTTCAGACTGAATAAAAGTTCAGATCTTCAGGCCCTGACTGACGATAAATAAGCATATATATAAAGATTTTGTCAGTTTTTCTTGGACTGCAGGCCCCATCCAGTTGGCGGCCGGTGAGTCTGTGATTATACTTGGCCTCAAGGCTAGCAACCTTCAGGCCACGGCCTGCCGGCAGCCTATATGTGAATAGTCTTAACATATTGATAATTTTAATTTAATGAAAATTTTTGAATTGTTTTCGTAGCACCAGGGATCTACCATAGGTTGCATAGTGTGTACCATAGGTTGGTGACGGCTAATCTATCCCATCATCTCTGACTCTTTTGATCTTCTTCGATACAAAAAAATATTGAAGCGATGAGGTTATCATATTTCCCGTCCTTTCGCTGGATTATTTTGGAGTTACAATTGGGTACATGAACCTACCAAAATTTGATTAAGTGTCCGTCGTTGGCTATAGGGCCTGCAGATATTATTCCCAGGACCATATCACACGATAAAGAAGCCAAGTCCCTCCAATCCCATCAATCTTATCACAAAAACTTTTCCCAAAAAATTCGCATATAAATTTTTTTGGGGAAAAATTTCTTAATTAAGAAAAATATTTCAGAACGCGAATGTCTTCAATCTTAACGACAAAACAGAACGACAACGAAAATAATAATTCCGACTTAAAATATGCCGTGGATTATGTTCACAAATAAACATGATTTCCGCCAGATAAATGTTTCCCTGTAAAAATATAAATAAAGCCACGGGATATTTGTAATAAATACTTGAACTGTGAATTCACGAAAAGCCATCATTTTGATAAATGGCGAAACAATCTACAAATTTGCTTTTATTTGTGCGGCTGTTAGCTGGGCGGGACGCGCGGCCAACGCGAGCGGTGGGCCGCGTCAGGTATAAAGAATCCACGAAACGATGAAAGAGAAAGAATTGGCAGAAGTGACTTTATGTGGATGATTGCAAGAAGTATAAGATGCTGGGTGCGCAATGCCTAGTGCCATAGCTCCGCCGTTCGTTTGGAGCATATATCTCATCTGCAGAATATGTATGAATGCTTTTGCGTACATATAAAACCGTCTGCAGTTGAAGTTTCCTGGTTAAGAGTGTCGTATAGGTGCACCGAACGGTTCACCTAGGTGACGCCATCCGTGACGAACACACTTGGTGCACACAAAAGTCAAACAATTCAACCTGGATTTCATGCCTGGAAATCGGTTTTCTGCAGAGGCCTAAAAAGAGAGTTATTCTACACCAAACCATATGTGTGTGTGTGTGTTTTTATCAAAATATGTCTAAATGTAACTTGTCGAGATTTTGAAACGCAGTTAATTGAACTGAAATGCGCGCGCAGATCAAATTCATAAACGCGCGCGCGCGATTTAAGTTTATGATCGTTTCACAAAAGCGCTGCCATTGGGAATATGACAGACACACCACCGTAAAGTGCAACTTATCGAGCTTTTGTACGCTCGGTGCTAAGCGGGCTGCCGTTAAGCCCAATTAAGGTAGAGGAGTTGGCGCATATTTTGACACGCAACTGCACATGTCAAGCCAAGGAATGTATGACATATGCCTGGCACTCTTTTATACTCACATATTGTAGATGAGGGGGACATGTCATTGGTGTATGACAAATCACTTCAATCGGGGAATATAGTGGAAAGGCTAGTTTAGCTAGAGAGTCACCCACATTGCAGGTATGTGGTGAACGGTAAAGGTGTTGGTTTGGAGAAGTTTAATTGTCGACCGAGTGTCAGCCGTGAGTTCATGCGATTATTCCCAGAAACAGAAAATATTTTATTTAGTTCGTTTTACATTTTTGTAGGCGATTAATCACCTGATACGGTTCTTGGCATGGATTGATATTCGAAGGATCTTCGAGCGCGATCACTTTGTACCAAATTTGAACACGATTGACTCGCACTAAACCGAAAGCGGAGAGTATTATGTAAACAGCCAAACATCCTTTCAAACCCAAGGATATGTTGTCTTCCGGTCTTCTAGGCAAGAATGACGCTGATATATGAGATTTGAGTGCACTATGCTCAGTATAGGATGATCGTAGTTCAATTTTTCTGATGAGTATTGCAATAAGGAAAGGTCCCCAGTAAATGAGTAGTGTTGCTCCTTTCAAGCGATTTTAAGGGTCCGTTCTATCCTTTTGTTTGCTTGCTGATAGTAAGCGGCTATTTGGATTCGGTGCGTATCGAGGAGTTTAGCACCTTCGTTGAACAATTTAAGTTCGAATCGTGCAGCGAATTGATCTGCAGTGAGTTTAAGTGGTACGCCGAATCGTTGAAAATGTGTTTTCTCACTATCGGAGCGGTTGTACATATATCCATTAGGATGGGCTGGGACCATATTGTAAATCGATCGCTGATCGTGAGGATACGATGATCTTGAGGACATGACGATCGTGAGGATATGACGATCGTTAGAATATGATGATCGTGAGGATATAACGATCGTTAGGACATTACGTTCGTGTGTTTTATATCCTCGAGATGGTGGAAGGGATCCCACTAAGGCCACACATATATGATCGAATCTAATACGTACTTATGTTGATAGTATACGAGGGTGACGGAGCAGCCGAGTTGTTGGTCCCTAGTGAGCGCGATAAGCAGTCCTCGTTCATGTTTTGTTAACCGATCGTACACATCAGGTAAGCTGAGAAATCGAATCGAATTGTTCGGTCTGATGAGACGATCAATTGGTCTTCGTATGAGTTTGTGGTCCTATATATCAAGACATTGAATCCTAGTCTCTGTCAGGGATCAGATGAAGTGTTGGTGCTGTGGAGGACGACAGTGATCGTCAAATCCCCAGTTGAATCATATAATTCTATCCTCCTTGAGCAGGTTTAGATGGGAGCCGGTGAGCTGTGACTGAAGGATATTGCTCCTTAGTGACAATGTGATGTTACGCGTTGTTTTTTCGTAGCAATGCAATTTTCCCTCTGCTCCCATTTGATCTAGGTAGCAGGCAGCCTCTTGGGTGGAGAATAAATGCCAAAAATTGAGAATTCCATATAATACAAACTGTCGTAGCTGTGGAAAGGAGCATGACGTTGTTCCAGCTCTAGAAGCTAACTTTTCGACGGATTGAGGATTTTTTCCAATATGATCCTAGCAGACCGAATATCTTAAAATACATATAAGTAATGCTGATACTTTGAACTGGTTTGAACTGAAGACGGTATTAGGGCCAGGTTTAGTACAGCTCGGAAGAAAAAATCTCAGTTAGTCTACATTTTGTTGGTCAGCTCAACATCTCAATAGAAGTTTGGTCATCAAGTATTTGTCGCAATGAAAAGAAAAACACTCTGTCTATATTCTTCGGTCCCTACCCAACTATTGACGCACTGACGTCATTGACGAAAAGAGGCCCTTACGATCTGAAATTTACTGAATGATATACTCGTAAGTCCACACTTCCTTTGGCCAACTCTAAGCGGTTTCCTCCGGTGTCATCTCTAAAAGCGAGCAAAAAATTTCTGAGGGTGAAAGAAAAAAGTCAAGACACTGCTTGGATTGATTACTGGACACTACGACCTAAATTACTATCTATAGAAGATCGAAAGGATGAAGGACCTTCGAACAGTCAAGTTTGAATGACTGATCACTAGACAAACATGTTAAAGGGGGCTGGACTACAAAACTGAGTTATATGTAGGTAAGGAAAAACTGGTTAAAACCTGAATCAAGCAATTTTCATAGGGTTTTTTTGGAAGCCAGGTTAACTCCTTTGAAGAGGGAGTTCTGCAGAACGAGTCTAGTCAAAACGATTGATATGCATCAAGACTTCCCAACCAAATCTGGAATTGATTAGCCTAATCCTTCAAAATGATCATCCATCGTGATAAGTTTTTGGAATATTATTGTGACCCACCGTCAGAGCCGGCGCTTGAGTTTTTGGAGCAGCAATATACAATACAGCGGAAAACCGTAATGCAGATGACCCAGAAAACGATACGCCAGATCTCCTACAGTGGAGGAAGTTGAAAATGCCATAGCGAAACTGAAAAATCACAAAGCTCCAGGTCCAGATGGCATACCCACGGAAATCTTTAAAAATGCTGGGGAGAAGTTATGCCAGGCCTTACATAGTCTAATCATAAAACTATGGAGAAGCAGCAAGATGCCAGAAGAATGGCTTTTAGGCACAATAGTCCCAGTCCATAAAAAAGGTGAATTGATGAGCTGCAAAAACTACAGGCCAATATCTCTTCTGAACACAGCTTACAAAGTGTTTTCACATATTTTATTTAATAGACTGAACCCACATTTGGAAGATAAAGTAGGTGATTACCAAGCAGGATTTAGAACGAACAGATCGACAACAGACCAGATTTTCATAATGAGACAAATACTTGAAAAATGCTGGGAAGAAAACATTGATATACATCTTCTTTTTATAGACTATAGAAATGCTTACGATCTGCTAAATAAAAGAGAGTTGTGGAATAAGATGAGTGAAATGGGTTTCCCCAGAAAATTAGATCTCTGTAGGATGACGACCAAAAATTGTGAAACACAAGTGCGAATACGAGGTTGTAACTCAACCAATTTTTCTCAAGAATCGGGTCTGCGACAAGGAGATGCAATCTCACCAATACTTTTTAACATTGCTCTCGAAGCAATAATGAGAGAAACACAGCTTAATGGAGCAAATAGCATCTTCACAAGGAACAACCAGATACTAGCCTTCGCAGATGATATAGTCATAATTGGACGCAAAGCACAAGAGGTAAAGGAAACCTTTTTCAATATTGTAGAAAGCTCAGCAAAGTTCAATCTACGAGTAAATGACACAAAAACAAAATATATGATCGTATCAAAACAAGGACATCGGCTAGGACGAAGTATCAGCCTTGGCGATCATATTGTGGAAATTGTAGAAAACTTTATCTACTTAGGGACAATGCTTACTGCACAAAACCATATAAAGGACGACATCCATAGACGCATCGTAGCCGCAAATAAAACCTATTTCGCACTAGTCCCGGTCTTTAAAAACAAAGAAATTTCAAGACAATGCAAAATCAGACTATACAAAACGTTAATCCGCCCAGTTCTATGCTATGGGTCTGAGGCTTGGACATTGACCCAACAAACAGAAAACCAGCTTAAAATCTTCGAAAGGAAGATCTTAAGAAGAATATTTGGTGCTGTAAGGGTTAACCAAAACGACAAATGTATGACGAAATAAACATATCTACATACATAAGATTGAACAGACTGCGATGGCTTGGACACGTTCTACGGGCTCCAGAAGAAAGAATGCTAGCCAGGATTTTTAATGGAAGACCATCTGGAAGAAGCAAGACGTAGAGAAGACTGGAAGAGGAGACTTCAAGAGGCCCGAGTCCTGCAAGGACTGTAGCGCCATTTAAGAAGAAGAAGAATATACAATACAGAGGCATCGGAATGAATTTTGGCTTGGTGTAAGTTAATATGATGTAAAAAAAATTAATTATTTTCATAGATGAAAACGAAGTCATCGGAGCACTTTCAATTTTTTGTGAAAATTATAATATTTTCTAAATTTGCGCTCGTCCAATTGCGCCCGGTGCAAGTGCACCATTTACAACTATGAAAGCGGCGCCCCTGGTCACAAAACATCACCTTTTTTGACGACTTCGTCTAGTTACCATTGAAAATCCTGGCTAGCATTCTTTCGTATAAAATTAGTCCATTTCGTGCAAGACGGCAATTTTCGAAAGGCATAAATTTCATACGGTACACCATCAACCATTAATCAAAATAAAAACGCGAGGACTTCTTCAATAATCAATAAGCACGTTTCTTATCATTACTTTTATCCAAAAAAACCAAAATTTTTATCTTAATTAAAAAAAATACCATCGGAACTCCACCAAAATAATAATTAGTTCTCCCCAATTAAACAATCCACACCTTCAGCTAAAAGCATACAATGCAGAAATTCTCACACATCCGAGCGAAAAGGTTTTTTTTTCCATTTTTTTCGTGTTTTATTTTCTTTTATTTGAAAATTCCTAAAACAAGAAAAATCAATTAGTAAAGGACATGTGACGATAGTGTCTTGTAAGACGTTTCTCAGCCCTCGATATCCTCCTCTCTCTCAGCCGTGGTCGGTATCAGCTCCACACAGCCTGGACCTCTCTTCGATTTCGTAGCGCGCTGGAGTTAAGACTCGAAAAGTCAGGAATCTTGTATATAACATCACCAGACATGGCCATCATCGATTGGAATATAGAAAACGATGGCGACGACGACGACGACGGAAGAAGGAGACTGCGACGACGGCTATGGCGATGGTGCTGCATGGATCGGAATTAAAACAGACACAAAAACAGTGAGAGTATATCACGTCACCTAGTGCAATTCGCCCGTACATAGGAGCTCCACTGACGACGGTGGATGGACTATTTGCTAGAGAAAGATTCCAATGGTCCACCTTCAAGCATCACCTCAAAAAATGGACAACTCTGAACTGTGGTGTTCCTGATCGTTTCTGCCATAGTAATAAAACTGTGCACTGCCATCACAGGTAAGCAAAACAAAACAGCACAAAAATTCACGTAGAAACGAAAAATGAAAAACCAACAACAAAAAACGCAACAAAAAAAACTTTAAGACAAGTTGTCGAAAAAGCCAAGAAATCACCGCGAAAAATGTTGAACTCAAGGTGAATTGATTTCCTCGGTGGTTAATTTACGATCACCTGAAAATCGTTAATTAACGCGAGCGCAGCACGGTACAGTGCCTGGCATGGCAGGCATTAAGAGGGATTGCGGCGCGGCGCGGACGGCCGGGAACCACCAGAGGTACGACAGGCCAGGAAGACAAGAAGTTGTCGGATAGATAGGGCCCAACAACAATGCCTGCAAGGGCTCAGGTGGTGGGCACCAATGATGAGATTTTGCTCTTATTTAAGGTCGACTTGCATGATCTCGACATGTCGATGGCGACCACATACCACTCCCGGGACTGATACCTTCCACAGAGATCTGTCCACGTCCGATATGCATGCAGGTTGGTTGTACGATTTTTTTTTGTGTGTGCTGGTGTCTCTTTTCTTTTTCATTTAACTGATTACGTCTTTTGGGCTGATACGGTGGACATGGCGAATATTGGACAGGGAATTGTAATTAGAAGTAAGGAATCGTAAAAGGAAGGAGCTTGTACTAATAAGAATAGAGAAGTGATCAACAGTTTGGAAAGACATATATCTTGAGGTGCAGGATCATTGATCAGGGTTGTGGAGAGTTAAACTGTTAAACTCATTGGAAGATCAGCCTCAAGCACCAGTATCACTACAAGATCAGCTGCGATCGTTAAACATCATCAAAAAATTTAAAAGGGATTTTATACTAAATGGTTTAGAGCCTAGGGCACTTTTTTCAGGCTCTGTACCTCCAATTTGTAACTGATATCTCGTTAAAAACCTCAGGAATCTGCCTAGAGCAGGGTTAACCCAAACAGCGAACTTAGATGACGCGAAGTTCAGCCTGATCGCCCATGAGGCCAAACTTACATATTGGTTTCTCTACCTTTCCGATCCTCTAAATCTGGAAATGCAAGACGCAGTGTATGATCATCAAGCCAACCAGTGTTCTGACATCATTTTTACTGTGCCTTCAAAGTTAACTAACCCACGATACAAGACAACCCGGTAGAAATCTGGAGGTGATCTTGCCAATTTCGTTATCATCGATCATGCCAATTTAATAAGGGAATTCGATCAGCAAGAACCTTCTTTACACACGATAGGTGCTCCAACCCATCAATCCAGTTCCATAGCACTCTGCCTTACATTCATAGCACATTCCCTTGGACACGGGGTTCAAACAGGAGTGCCCCTATTGACAATACCCAGTTCGTCAAAAGTCCTAAAAAAATTCAAGCTTGGTTTTACTGGACTTGATCACTTTGGTTGGCTGTTGCGATAATAAAACGCTGCTTGTTTGGGAAGAGCATCTTGAGTTAGAAGACAGTAACCAGTGGAAGGAAGTAGAACTGTCTACTTAACTTGGAGTAACCACATGTCCGAATCCGATGCCATAGATTACTGAAATTTCCACCATAAACCTGAAAATAAAAGTATCGATGGAAGGTTGACGCTCGTTCTCAGTCTTACCGCAGGGAGTTTACGGTGAGTTTCTCTATTTCAATAAAGCGCTGGACCAATTGCTGCATTTGGTGATATGCGGATTGCTTCGATGATGGGAATGCCAGCTATGGGTTAGTTTGGTTATGATCATGTCTAACCTCGATCAATGCCACCAAGCTATGGCTCGGTACTTGTAATGGGACATATAATTTTGGTCTATAGCTAATCGTCTACCATGTTAAGCTAAATTTAAAGAGTGATCTGCCTGTCTACGAAAGGGGCGAGGCTATTCGGCCATCGTATATGGCAGCGCGGGAGACTGTACTCAATTTGATACTGCTGCGTCTTGAAGGAGAGAAATATGTTTTAAACCCTACGCTAGGTTGGGTTAGGTTAAGTTAGGTTAGTATAGCTGAGCTAGTGGTTTAAGCTCTTGCACGGAAGCCAGAAGGATAGGGCCATTATGATGCCTTTAAACCTGATGTTAAAGTGTCGTTTCATCGCTAAACCATCTCGAGGGCGTTTAGCATATTCGGCAATGACAGAAGAGATGTAGTACATATTCCTCCTTGTCCTGATTCTTACCGCTTCTGCAAAAATCGTAGGTGTCGAAACCTAAGCCGGCCACATCAACCCGGTCAGCTCTCCCATTATAGCTGAGAGGTCTTGTCTGGGGAGACTCAATTGGCCCGCCTGATATCATAATAGGGCCAGGCTAATTTGACCAAGGAACATTTATTAAGCCCCTCCAATGCTTTTTTGCTTGTTGTATTGTGTGCTGTTTGCATCGGAATTTGAAAGTAGCTCAAGGCATACCAACCCTTTCCTTTCCTGGAAGCAGCTTTAACAGTTTCCCTCTATAGGCGACCAGGTACCCATACGAGGAGAGCCTTGTACTGTTGACCAATCTCGTTAAGAGATTTGCGACATTCACAGGTAGTTCTAGAGCCGTTTGTGCAAGAGAGCAGGGCTTTCAGAGCCGCCTGACTGAGAATATGTAGACAGTCCGGTTCCAATCGCCTTGCAGGTTGAACAGCATCATGTATGGCTAGAACCTCCGTTTAGAGTACACTGCAGTAATCGGGTAGTCGGAAGGAGACTTCAATCCAAAGGTCTGAGGAAGACTCCTAGACTCCTCCTACCCGATCTTCGAGTTAGAGCCATCAGTAAAGAAGTTAATGGTCCTAGAAAACGTAGTGGTCTATTTCTCCATTCACGACGTGATGGAATGTGGACTCCATAGTTCCTCGTGAAGGTAATCTCGGGTATGCAGGAGTCGGTTTTTGTGGGGATGATAACAAAGTTCAACCCTTCGTATGCCCTCCCCTGATTCCGGTCCAAAAACCAGTTTCTTTTATTCTCAGGGCTGCGATAGTTTATGGTAGGTGTAACACAACATTTAGGGCATCTGTAGATGTGGAGCAAAGGGTTCCTGTTATGCACAACTCGTCACATCTTGCTATAGTTTGTTTAGATATATGGCCAGCTGTGAGAAAGTCTTCAGCCTTGACACTCTAACAACAGCCAGCGTTATAGGAGACCTAATAAATGGGGAGTGGCTGTGAGACTGTATGCCAGCGAGCATGTAACAGTCTAAGCTACTCTGTGTACTTATAAGACAGTTCCTTCGATTTTACATAGGGTTTCACAAGGCGGACTCGTATGGTACATCGATGGCTCCATGGCAAAGACAGCGCTAGATGTCCGGAATTATGCAGAGTCGCAGGTACAGCAGAGCGCACAGCTTGGGCACCATAGATTTGACCCGACTTTGCTTTTGCACCGTTAACAATGTTCAATTCATATTTAAGCATTGCGAAGGAGGACGATTCGAGGTTCTACAACGGTGAGATCTAGCAGTGACAGTAGTATAGCATTTTCGATACTGACGCAGTGGCGCCAACGGTTATAGTGTCGCTACTGGATGTAGGCTTAGCGTGTTCTTGACTTAAAGCTTCTATGTGAGCTTTATTCTGGACAACAACCTTTGTGGTGCGTTTTGGGTGGGCTTAAAAGTTTTCAGTAAGCTAAATGTCTTTCAAAAAGACAACTATATTGGCATGCATCTATGAAAAGTTAAGAAGAGTCTATGGTAACAAGCAGACCTTTACCCTATTTGGGGAATTCCAATGAGCCCTTGTCAACGAATCGGGTCTCGTTATGTTGGCCCTGGGTCATTCGAGCTTCCAGGGAAAAGAAAAGTTGCACGCCTTGGTCAAACAGGGATCTGGCGCTATTTTTATCAGCCCGGAACCTGCTAACGGGACATCAGTTTGGGAAAAATGCTCCTAGACGTTCGAGAATACGATCTGCTCTGACACAATCCCATGATAACCAGGAGCAGGGTTTCGTTATTCGGTACGTCCAAGCTTGACCTGAAAAATCATTTAGTCATTCCTGTGAATCACAGTTCAAGTGGTCTAGTATACAAATTTGAAGTATTATAACGACGACGCGGTTCTTCGTAGATCCTGTACCGCACAGGAAAGATACTGGAAATTTGACTGTAGATACGATGTCAAAGCAGTGGAGTTCTAATGCCACCCCAAGATATTTAGTTTGTAACTGCGTAACTTTGGGAGAACATTTTTTCACAACCGTGTAGGTTCGGAAGTTCATTTACAAAAGCGGAGATAAATGTCCAAAGGTGGATGGCTGTTAATGTATCAGTTTTCAATGACTTGAACAAATCACAAGACCTTGGCTCCTTAGAAGCTTTGCTATAGTATCAAAGAATGTACGTACTGCCGATGTTCTATACGACGGCCAGTGCAACTGCAAAGGATCTCTCAGTGGACGTCTCCTCCTTAATTTATCCTTAATGCCAATAAATACTGTGACCAACTCTTTATGCATACTATGTCAGGTGTCCATTGAAGCACTATATTCCACGCAGTTATAGCCGCTTCGTTATAATAAAAAAAAATCCATAAATTTCTAAATTCAAATCCTTGTTCTTTAAAAATAAATCAACACCGCAAAAAAAACGAGCACAAGCCATCTACTTTAATCTGTATTTGAAAATCCTTTCAATCTATTTCAAGCAAAGAATAAAATAAAGATTCCATTCCACAAGATTCAGTCTCCTCAGCACAGTATAGTGACAGACAAACCAATAAAATTCAAATGTGATTCAAACTCTTCTCTCAGTCAGGACCTTCCATTTTGTCCCAGTCCTGTCATCCTGATACGTTGAAATGAAGGAATAGTGCACGACACTTGAAAAGTCTAAACAAATAACGAACTAAGTTTATGGGTCCGTCGTGTGAACGCTACACCAGGACTGTGTGTCTGAGGAGACGATGGCGCTCTAGATGGAGGCATAGGGGACAGCTAGATACAGTACGTACAAGAGTGTATACCACCTAGCCGTAGAGCAGCAGCAGCAGTAGAAGGAGAGCGAATCTGAATCCTGGCTGCTCCATAAGATGTCAAGTGAATGGACGGGGATAGTATGTGACACTCAAACCGTAAGAATTTCCCTTCTGTTATGTGTCTTCAATTCTGCAAATATTTATGCAGAAAAGGAGAAAAGAAGAAGGAACACAGCCACACAATAGATACCAGGAGCATTACACCCTGTGTGAATGCGGCCACCCTGTGGTCCCATACATCCCGGCCGACTTGACCGAAATATGGGAGATATGTGTCTTCCGTAGGACAGACAGATGGACGTGCGAAATATGTCTAACGTACACGGGGGTAGAAGGAAAAAAGACAATTGAAGAAAATGAAATTGCAAAATAGACAACAGGAGCTGCCAACACTGGCTTCAACCTAAAATTGGGCGAAACACACTCTGGTGCTGGGAAGTATTGTTGCGAGTGTGTTTGTGTTATTTTATTTTTTTTCTAAAGGAGCACAAAACGATTTATTGCTTTTACTGAGCGACTCCAACCCTTATCCGTTGTCCCTTTGATGCCGCACTGGAGGCGGACAGACAGTGCCGAAGCTTGAAGGTTGGAGAGGGCATACCATTCTCAATGGGGGAATTATTGAAAACTACTTTAAGGACGACGCCGCCAAAGGACTCATCAATTATTCGAAAACGACGAGACATGATATAAATTTCCTTCATAGTCCTTCGTCAGCACTTGCCGAGTTGTGATCCTTCGTGAAAGAGTTGCGGTCAGAAAAGTCACTGTTATAGCATCCCATCTCTCCCACCCTCTCAACGAGGGTCGGGTTTTTTTGGGTGGTGGAGGGGGTGGTCTTTTTCTCTTGAAATACATCCGCATATATCCTTAAACCTTCTGGGACTTTCCGGGAATCGTGTTATGACAAAAAATCTCCGCTCACTTGTCAGATATCTTTCGTCTCTATTGTCACAGTGGACAATGATGCCATGGATGAGACTTAATTAAATTTTCCTATCGATTTTCTTCATCCTCCGCTGACGACAGAGGAAAATTGAGGAGCTGCTGAGGAGCTGAGGAGCTAGGGGCAATGCGACGGGGTGAAGTGCCAGCATCCATCCATTTCCCGTACAACATCGTCGTCTATACAAAGCCCGTACAGACTTTGGTGCGGTCAGTACTGCAGAGAATTGCCCGCTGTACCCTCTAGGTTATACAAGAGGGCGGCCAAGGAGGCTGAGGTCCACCTCGCCCCCTCGCTCTGTGTCTGAAAGTGTACATAATTTATGTAAATGTGTAGTAGAGGACCTCGGACATCTCCTGTTTTTTTATGCTGTGTGCTGCCCGTCCATCTTTGTCTCGTCATGTGGTCAAGTTCTGTGCCAGGAAATTGTCTAGATTCGACTGGGACCAGAGTCGGGGCTTGTTGTTGCTGCATTTCCCTTTGTCGAGAGCTTAAAGGGAGATCGTTTGCCCCTGTTTTCCTACCCACAGGCAAAGGACCCGTCGTCGTTCTCCCTCTATCCCTGTCTCTCTCCCTCTGCGGAACGTTGTTGTTTCTTTCGTCCTGTAGTTCTTTTTTTAATGACCTTTCAAATAATTTGTTTGTCCTCCGGGAGCTTGAGTGTTGGAAAATTAGGATTCAAGGAGAAAAAGGGTGAAATTCTATTCATATTCGTATGTTTTGTGCAATGAATCCGTTTTAAGGAGAGACGACGACGGCGAGGATTTTTTTCTTCTGGTTAATCAATTGTTTGCATTAATTTTGTCAAGTCTGGAGGTTGATGAACTTGTAATTGTGTTATAATAGGAGATTCAAGTTACAAGTTAGACTCAAGTTCCAAAAAAATACTGTATTTCAACAAAAAAAAAAAATTGGAGAAAGCAAATTTTTGTTAACATTTTCTCCATCGAAGTAGAACGTCTGTCTCTACGATTTTAGCGTAACAAATTTTTTTAAGAAACCTGAAACCAAAAACTCGCGAACAAAATATTGTCACATACAATTTAAATCTGAAGATTTTTCAAACTAATCCCCGAGGTTGGCAGCTGATTCCTTGTTGTGTTTATGATCCTGCGTCTTATTGTTTCAAGCTTGGTATACACCATTCTAAAGGTTTTACCTAGCAGTCCCCCAACTAAGTACTAATCCCTTCCAATGTTGCTTGACCTACGCAATCGTCTGATCCTCTTTGCTCTCTCTTCCATGTTCAGACCTATTTTCTTAGATGATTGAGATAGGCCCAGTGCTTGTGGATCAATTGTAGGTGTAACAAGTATCAGTACTAGCTTTGCGAGATAACGAACCGAATTTGGATTACGCTTAACCTTTCCTGATAGAGTACCATATGAAAAAAAAATGTAAAATTGTAGAGATAGGTGTAATCGGGCAATGCAGGCAAAACTTTATGTTTTCTACATAATCTAAAATAAATGGGGCCTGGTAAAATAGGCTTTCAACTACCATCTCAGATGGTACTTCTTCTTCTTTGATCAGCAAAGGCAGAGTTCTGTTACAGTAGCATTGCTTGTGAATCGGTGTCTCTCATCACATCACATTCTGACTTACACGAGGCAGTACATTAGCCCCTTACACTATGATAAATTGTACTGAAGAAGCTTTTAATTTGCTTTTATTGTCATTTTGACACTACAATAGCGCCTCGCCTCATTTATAGTATGACATTGTACTGGCTCAAAAGAAAAAAGACATTACATTAACCAGTAAGATTCAAACATGGCCTTATTTGCCATCAGCCTAGGCTATTCGCAGTTTTTTGCAGACTCTACTTAACCAGGTTTGACTCCGCAACAAACGCTGTTTTGAGGGATAGAATTGGTAATGGTCTTTTCAGCAGAGATTGTTGGATTTATAGAAGAGATTCTGGAAGATGAAACGCTTCTCCCGGGAAGATCTCAAGCGGAAGACAGAAACATGCATACGTGGGGTGTACGTGACAATAGACATTATAGAGGTGCATGCAACCAAATACGGCCTGATATATAATTGCGTGAACGTAACGCACGCAACGTTAAGATTCCTGAGCTTGATCATGCCTCATAAAAAAAAACTAAAACATTGTCTACTTTCAACTTTTCCCGCATTGCCGCATTGGGCTTAGCATGGAATGTCCAAACATATATAATGGTCGTATCGATTTTTTGGATATGAATGGAATTTGTTAAGCCAAGGTAGAACGCAATGACGCAATTATCTGTTATCGTAAACTTGCCGCATACTCCGCATTGGCCCGCACCATATGCACGCACGCATGTATCTGTTTCTAGTTTTACATTTCATTTTTTCCGTAAATATGCAATATAGGCTAGCGTGGGTAGGGTATGAGGAGTTTCTACCATACTAGAAGACGGATGTAGTTGTTAGTGCAGGATGTGGGGAAACGAGAACGTAGTTAGCATGAATCTTCGGAAACTTACCGAGGGTCCACTGTTCTCAGCAGTCAGAGTGATAAGATTCCGTAGAATGAAGTCAAAAATTATTTTGGAGCCAGTGACTGCTCGGTACTCTCAATCGGATCACCCTTGATCGGCGTATGATTCATAGGGACTTCGAAGACACTTAGCTTTTATAAGAGAGCCTTTAGTGAATGAGCTCTTAGGAAACATACTGAGTAATGAAGGTCGATATCGATGTCGATGTCGATGAAGTGCGATATCATATATTTGAGTTCTTTTAGCATTCTACCATTATTTCATCAAACACAGTAAGTAATAAAGAGTAAAGGTGAAAGAGGACAACCTTGCGTCATTCCAGTTTTCGTTGCTATTGGATGACTTAGTTGTCCATTTTAAAGGAATTTGAACTCTGCTTCATCATATGGCTTAATGAGCATTTGAATTAATTCTGTTTGTACTTTCTTCTTTTTTAAAGCTTTTCAAATAGGTCCCCTATGGATGGTGTCGAATGGTCGTTCGAAATATACGAACGTAATGAGACAACGAAAACTGTCATTTAAAATTGTGCCAATCCATTTCTGACTCATTTCGCTGGATGTCACCTAGAGGCTAGCAACAACTACAATACAATCCATCTCTCCCACCTTATCTAAATAAAGAAAATCAATCCTTACCTTAAACCGCACACAGAACGGCCTTAATTTAACTTAATATAAAAATTCCTCAACACTTTTGTCCACAATTAAAATAAATTCCCTGTGAAAACCTCCTTGAGCTAAAAGCCTCAATAAATCCCGTACAACGATGACATTACACGTAAAAACTCATGCATGGACAACGATAAATTTGTCAGTCATTCAAAAGTGACGCGAGATGGTTGGCCGTTTGCGGCGAGAGTGAATGAAGTAAAGACGAGAAAATGAACGACAAAAAAAAATAAATAAAGGTGACAAGACAAAAATGCGACAAAAACGAATGAAAGATGAATTCCCGACAAGACGCTGGCGTGTCGGAGGGGCGAGCGGAGGAAAGAGGAATACGACGACGACGACGACAATTTTTGACGTGCGTTTCAGCTTTGACCAAAACCATTAATCCTCGTCCTACGTACAGCGACGATATAATGTCAACCAATAAATATCGGCACGGCCTATGTGCTGTGTGGTGCAGCATGGCCTGCAAAGTGTAAGAAATGCACCGACTAAACGTGACATCCAACCACCACCCCCCGTCCATACATCTCCTCTTGCCGCTTCGTCCTCCTCGCGTCGTCGCCTGAGCCTCCTCCGAGAGGGGGCCTGTCAAGAGGCGAAATCATCTTAAAGTTGAGCGAATTCCCCCCAAAGACAAGAAGACATCATTCACCCGATGCCGGGACAACTGCCTCAGGCCGCGTCGCCATATACCGGGTCCGGGTGTGTATTTTTGGGACTGTCCCTGCTCCAACTGTCATTCCACTTGTCGCCGCGATGACGAACTGCTGACAGGTGCCGTTGTCTAATTGGTTAACTGGCGCAGTTCACTCAGGCGATGTTTCTGTCATTTATCGTCCGATTTTATGACAACTTTATTGGCCCTATTTTTTTTTTTTGTTCGTCTATGATATCTTTTCTTGGATCCGCTGATCCGGGGCACGGCCATCATTCACAGCATCTTAATCCCTCCACGGTGACAGCTAAGGAGCAGAGCACATCCAGAAGGATCCTTCTAGACATCTTCTGGCCGGAAGTCATTTGCGAATTTTCTGGCTGCACACAAAAAAAAGAAAGTTGCAGCATAGTTGCAGGGCATCTCTGGCCCGTCATCCCCGTACCTTCCGCCCCCCGGAAAATGACTCTTTGTGCGCGAGGGCCAAAGTGAAAAAGTTTCCTTCTTTTGGCTTCCAGCTATTGGAAAAGTGTGAGAAAAAAAGAAGGAATAATTTTTTTTCACCTGCACCGGTAAAGTTTAATGAGCATAATTAACACCTTCGAGGCTCTTAAGTTTTGCATCTTTTGTTTCACCTGCAGCAGCAGGAGGAATTTTCTGGCCATTTTTTGCCGTATGTTTCTTGCGGACGTCCACTGTCTTCGGGTGTAACAAGATTTAATAAAAAGGATTTTTTTTTGCGAGCGCGACATTGATTTAAGAATGTGCCAAGGCGAAACCTTTTCACATCCTTGAACTTTTTTTTCCTGTCTTGGTTTTCATTTTCCTCTTAAGATTGAACGACGACATAAAGAGTGCAGCCTCAGCTGCAAGCGCTGCAAGGAACAGCCTTTCTCCGCGTTTCTAGCTATCTCCAAAGGAAATATATCCAGTGTTGATATCTACAATGTTCCTCCATCACAACACGTCAGCATCCGCAGGCAACAAATCACTCAAATGCAGGCCAAGATTGCATGCGTGATGCGCGATGCAAAAATGCCCGGGCAGAGAGCGAGTAGTGCATTAGAGGAGCACCCAGGGACCAACGGCACTGAATGCGACGACGACGACAACGACGGTCGCTAGTAGTCAGTCGGTCGCGGCTGTTATTAAGAGGAGACGAAAGCCATAAGAAAATACAAGATATCATGTCGTCATCAGGAAGCCCATCCCCGTCAATAATGACGCACTCATAGGCACTTTTTTTGAGGGAATTATCGCACCATGACACCAACTGCAGAGAAGAGATATAGAAGGAAATTGCCTGGTCGTTGGCGGGACGCGAGCGGCCGGGGGTGAGGCAGCTGTGTGCTAATGGAAGCGCCTCAAATTGGTTTATTTTAAGAGAAGGCGACTGATAGATTTATTGACCCATAGCTCAAAGTGATTTGTATCATCGACCTCCTTGGCCACCCTCTCTCCAGCTGCCTCCTTAAGATCTACTAGTGCAGTCCACAACCATCGAGGCGGCTGCAGACGTGTTTTTTCTCGGTCTGGCGGCCTGGATTATAGTATAGTCTCTAGAATTCTTCTTCAAGCTGTGTAGAAGACGAGCCGAAGTCGTCGGATGCCCGCAACCGGCATTACGTGGTGGTGGCTGGCACACAGGGCCCCCGAGATCCTCCAGAAACATTGGAGCAGCATCCGCATGGGTGTGGGGGATTATCAGATACGCCTCATGCCATGTCAAGAGCTCTGGAATCACTCGACGCTTAAGAGGAAGATCTCCCTCACGCCACTCACTGCGAGCGGGCACCCATAGTGCGGTGGTGGTGATAGCGTACCAGGAATTCCTGCTCCTTTCACAGCCCCAAAGAGAGCGAGGATGAGGTAATTCTCGTTGGACGGAATGTCTACAAATCATTGGATGAGTGCATAAATCACGTCCAATTTGACACTTTTGGGTTCTCAATATGATCCGCTTGTATAGACTACTTCAGTCGGTATGGGATCTGACGTCCTCTCTAGGCTTAAATGTTCCGTTCGGGGCCTGCCAAACGAGGTCGAAAGGAGTCAGTTAAAAAAATATACACACATACTTACATATATATCGCAGAATAAACTAAGTCAGCCATAAATCCTTCCAAAAAAGTTTTTCTCCTTTTGTTATTATTTTGTGCAGCATTCAGCTTATCTCACAGCTCAGTCTTCCTAGAATGCTAGCAGACAGGCACACCCGCACCTCCTCTATCTATGCAGATGTATTCCAAGATAGATAGGACCCGAGCCCTATCGGATCGAAACACTTTGTTGTACAAATTAATGACCGAAAAATTCCAGAAAATCCTCTTCGTCTCCTGATTAGTTAAATAATTCACTGTGATTGAAAATCTCTTCAGGATTCTGCTCTTTTCAATGGGGAAAAAGGTGCTCATAGAAAATTTTAAGCTTTAACACCTTAAAGATGTCAGAATCTGTTACCGAGATAGAGACTGGATAGTGTGCAGAAATGTTGAGCTGCTGAAATGTTGTAGCGTGTGCGGGGTTAAGTTACAGATTTTTGGTGGTATGGACGTATTAATTAGTTGTTTGGAAAGTTTCGGGGGTATTTGGACGTATTTAAAGCATTGGTCGACTTTAATGTCACAAAATTAGCATCCATAACAGCTCTGATCATTTAGGCAAAAATTTTGAGATTTTCAGTGATGGACTTGAGTAACTTGATTCAATATTAGGAAGATTGAAAGCCCCATACACGAGTGCTCCTTTATCGAGCTAGTTTTCAAAATTAGGGGCCCACACCCGATGAGGCCAGCCAGTCCATTTCACAATTACATTACTTTGCTTCAGAATAGTGTATCCCTGCTGAAAAGGTTCAAAATTAGAAAATTCCAGCTTTCCAAGTGAATGGCAGTAAAGTCCCTGACATAAAAGATGGGAAATAAGCGCGAATGTTGAGAATTTGAGTTTTTAAACACACAGAGTGACGTTGCTTGCTTGTGGGGACTTGAGACTCACTCACTGCGATTGAAAGCAGCGATTTTGCGATTCCCTTCTTTTATGGTGCGGACTATACGTGAATTCTATAGTCCAAATTGTGGGAGCTTACAGTTTGAAGCGTTCATGAAAGCTTTTATGCTTATAGACAGAAAGGCGCCATTTGGGTTGAGGTTGGCACAAAAGAGCCAATAGAAAGGTTCTGTGGTGCGCATTATGGGTTTAGGCAAAGCCGGCGGATTGTGTAGGTATGGTGGGTAGCAGTTAAGCATTTCAAGTTTCGTGCTTTGGAAAGTAAAATAAGACACTTTACTACCTACAGGCTCCTGCATGCCGCTTATGTTGAACTCGAATCTACTAAAAACAGCTTTTGGTCCTCCACTCTCCCCGCGGGACTGGTTGTGGTTCCTGCGAATACTCCTGGGTACTTCCATGAAAATGTGGACATGATATAAGAAAAATTTGATATTACTTTTATACTTTTAACTATGTCTAAAATAATGTATATGGTTGACAACACTACCATCAAACGTCAAATTCAAGATTTCACATCATCAGAAGTAGAAACCATCGGTATCAAAGAAAGACGCTCTTATTACCAAGAAATATATGGATCAGATAGTGGTTCTAGTAGTAACAATAATTTACATTTATCTATTTAAAACCACAATAACTGGCAAGCGAATTTTGTTAGGAGGATATAAATAATTATTACTTTGTGAATTCATTTTAATTTTTTGTAAAAACCCTAAAGGGCTCCTAATTTAAGTATGAAAATCGATAGTAACGCGAGTTACCTTTTCTTTGTAACGCGAGTTACCATATAATTTATCGATTATTTTAATAAGTATAATGTAACAGCTTTTGTTTCTATTAAAACACCTTACTGCTGGTATATTTCTGCTTTTATTTTTACCTCATGTAAAGTAATCTACCCACAAATTTCATAGAAATTTCCGAAATAAATTTACCCTCTGAACTGGCTGTCCAAAAACGGTAAGGCGAGTTACTGAGACAATTTATTATTAAATTAAATAAATATTATATTTCTACTAATTTTTTTAATTTATCTCATGTTCTAGACATTACTCTACGTCCATAAAAAATAAAATTAGATTAATTAATGTAAACACTGCAAATTAAAAGCTTCATGAAAGTATATAAAATTTTCTGTATGTAACGCGAGTTACCATGGAATTACCCTCCTGTGGTTTCTTTGCCTTTCACCCTTTCCTTTGGCTTCTGCCAGCCTCAACTTGCTTTATATGAAAGTTGCTTCTACGTTCCCACGCACCCATCCTCGTTTTTCATTTTGTGTCCTAGAATATTTTTGGTGTTAGTGGAAGCCTCGGCCGTTGCCTCTGATACCGACCTATATTCTCCGAATCTTACAAAATAAAAGAAGACGGGCCCTGCATTATCTTGGATACCTCGGCACACCGGACAAAACGCTAAGACATCGTGCTCGAATTGATGATATTTTCTATATCCTCTTTGTCCCACTCAAGAACTGCGGATGATCGTAACTGACTTTCCCAGACTTCATCGTAACCCAACACTCGACGTTCGAGATAAGTCTGTGGGCCCACCGACCATAAACAGATTCGTTCTTGCTTAGAACTTTATCCGCCATGACTTCCACGTGGACTTTAAAATTAACCCTCTGGTCGATCATCAGTCGCAGGTATCTTGAATAATCTGCTCTCTATGATCTGCTCTCATAACTTGATCCTTACGAGTTCTGGTTTTCTCCTCTTCAGCTATTCGATCTCATCATTACCCCGATGTCATCCACGAGCCTGATCGCAACGGCTTCTTTTCGGAGGCATAGCCTCAACACCTCATTATATATTGTGATGCACATGATAGGTCCCAGGGCGGACTCCTGCAGAACTCCACATGTCGTTCTGTACACCATCGGTCCATTTGAGGTGACAATGGGTGGGCAATGAGGTGACCTACCTTCTACCATAACAGTTTCGGAGGGGTATTTGTCTAACTAATCACCTGGACCCAAAACGATCCGCCGGCACTAGCTCTAGGCCACGAGTCCATCCGAGCTTCCGCTTACCGGGTAAGGTTTTGGCGTAGCTCGGCACCATTTGGTTAGAAGTTTTTTTTAAAAACGGTAAGATACTAATAGGATGAAAATCGGTAGAGCGCCCCATGGAAGAACAGTTGGCAACAGGCAGTGCAGAGGCATGTTTCCAAGTATTGGGAGATTTAGAGGTAGTAAGGCATGAATTAATCAATGGAGTTATAACAGGTAATGGGCAACGTAACTCTTCTCCTTCAGGACTCGCGGGGCATATATAGGTGTCTCAACGAGCTTAACATCAATAAACCCAATAACGCGACAATACTCCCCCTATGATACATCAGAAATGTGCCTCATCTTAAGCTAAACGTCTGTGCATACTTTTTGCCCTGCCATACTTCTCCGCAAAATACCCAAACTCTTAGAAACTATTTCATATTCAGACCATTCTAAAAAGAGATGAACTAAACAAACTACGGCCCGATAACAACCCGAGCAAAAATAAGACTCGATGTTCTTTGTCTGAAAGAGGTAGGTAAGCATAGAGTCAAAACGCCGGTATGGCACCCAAGCTAGGTACGGTTAGTTTGAGTGAAAATTCTACTTTTTCAAATGCGTCCTGCTACAAGCATGTATCAATAAAAGACGCAGGAAATTTTCCAAACGAACTACGGTATGCTCACCGTTTTTCTAAACTAAAGGGACGTAAATTGAAGATTTAAAAAATGACGAAGAAAACGGGCATTTACTTTGGTGACCATAAAGGGTGCCATTAGCATACTTAATAGACAGGCTCTCGTTCGATTTTGTAGGTCAAGCAGCATTGGACGAGGTTAGTACTTAGTTGGGGGACTGCTTTTTAAATGATTACGAATACATCCATATCTGTAACAGTGGCGTGTCGACCTCTATAGAGGAAGCATTTTTAGATTTTTGTACCGGTAGCGAAGCATGCATACACGTGTGACAGACGTATTTTTCAAATTTTGCACCCGTAATGCGAGCGTGTCATAATAGTACCGGGTGTATCTAATCAAATTCTACATGGCAGTCAGTACTGCTTTAGACCAAAAAGATGTAGTTACTGGCGATCACCTTATGTGTTCTTATCTTATTGAACCGAGCATCTCGGCCAAAGCATCCATCGTTTTGGTGAGTCCGGTTTGATTGCTCTGGATATCTCTAAAGCTTTCGATAGAGTATGGCACCCTCCTTTGTTAGCTAAATTCTAAGGTATTGGTATTGTTTCGGTTCTGAAGAACTCCGTTCGATCAAGGTAGTAAGACAGCGTCAAATCTCACCCCCACACTATCCTTGCCGGTGTTCCCCAGGGATCTATCTTGTCACCTATATTCTTTTTCAAATCTTCATAAATTACTGCACTGGTTGCACTGGTTAAAGTTATGATATGTCCCGATGTTCCGATAGTGAACAATAAGAAGCTTCCACTTAACTGACCTATGAAGACCTCAACACCAGTTGATAATGACATAAAATTATTTTTTTCCAAAAAAGGATTGAGTCAGATGAGTAAACCCATTGAACCGAGTCAAAGTAAATCCTTAAATAAAAGTTCTTAACCTTATTTAAGTTCCCCCCCAAAAAAAAAACCTGTTATGGATAAACTCAAGAAAATATACTGAAGAAGAAGAAAAAATAAAATTTTATTGCATATTTCCATCCCTTCCCTTCCAATTAAATTCCTTAACTCCATAAGCGTTTGTCTCTTTTCGTTGTTATAAAACAAGAAAGGAGCAGAAACGGAAAAAATCCATACAAAAATTTTACAATTCCCAGCAACTTGAAGACCATTTTAAAAGTTCTCGTCAAGGAGATGACGAGCCATGGACATGGCGAGGACTTCATGATTTGATCTGGAATCGTTCACTTGGGCATCCTTGCCAGGGAGATAAGCTCCAGGAAAAAGCGAACAAGACAAAAGGAAAAAAGGGGTTGAAGGCTCATAAAAAATAATGCACCCCCGACAGCATTAAAGGAACTGAGGAAGAGCATAGAGAGTCCGACCAAGCTTTCGGGGGTGGTGGTGGTGGGGGTTGTGGGAATGGGGGGGATTGGATGGATACCTAACGAGAAAGTGGGCCATGGTACATTTTCATTGCATGGCGGCGGGCGAGCGAGAGCCAGTCGTCGTCGTCGTAGTCGTCGTCAGCAGCGCTACAATGGTTAACAACAGAACAGAAGCTTTAGACGTGCCGTAAGCTTTCCCCCTCGTAACCCCATTACCCAGTTGGCATCCCCTAAAATGCTTAAAAGAAGAAATTTTCAAAGGTAGACGTGGGTGGTTAATCCGCACAGCACCATCACCCTGTGACCATTCCACCCCCACTCAAGCAACTACGTTCCGAGTTCCGTCATTTAACCCCCAATGAATAACACCAACAAGAATCGTATCAGCAACAGCAGTAACCCCACTCAGCATGATAAGTTTAAGGGGGTGGCGGTGGCCGCCCCAAGTTCGGGGAGCAGTGTGGGGTGAAAATTTCTGACATGCCTTGAGTGAAGGGTGAAGACTGGTTGACGTAATGTCGAGACATTGAGGAAGCTTTTTGTGCTCGATGCGGATGTGTTGGTTGAAGCATGTGGATGTATTTATGCTAGTTTTACTGTTCTACCCTGCTGTTGGGGGCCTGGGTGGGGGTGATGGAGCAGCATTTCGTATTCAGATCCTGTAGCCTGTGTGGCGCTTTTATGTTGCACAGGGCGTACTTTAGATAAAATCTTAAAGCTCCCTTGAAATTGCATTGCACCCCCGGAATGGGGTATCTTTTTGTTGTTGCCCTTGAGGTGGTCGTGGAGCGCGCGCGGGGCGGCGAGGGCTAATGGTCGGGGGTATGGGGGTTGTTTTTTACTCGCTTTGTACGTCATAAGGATTTCTTAAGCCTGGCACCTTTTACCCAAACTTCAATTATTTCGTGTTGCTTAGATTTTATGGCTGTAAATATATCACCCTCGTCCCTCGACTCATTGTAACCGGATATACATACATATATACATACGACTACATTCGTACACCCAGCGCCCGTTTACTGGGGTGGGGGGATGGGATGTAGTTGAAGTAAGACAAACTCAATCAAGATACTATGGGGATGAAGATTGCACCTACACAAATTCCTTGATAAAGTATTTGTGCTTCAAAATCGAATAAGACAAAGATAAAAGGACAAAAGCAAGAGGACGACTCCTTAACATCCGGTCAGTAGTTTATTGATTGAAAAGTTCTGGGACAATTCTTGGACATGTCTTGAAAGTTATCAACACAAGAATGGCGGAGAGCGGAGGAGTTTTGCCCCATACTGAACGAGGTATTTACGTAATATTTTTTTTTTTTGAGACTCTCTCGCTTTTCTGGGTGGGGTGAAAAATACAAAAGAAATCCTTCAATATTTTTTCCCCTGTTTTAAGGAAGTTTCAACAAATATTTATCCTTCGGTGGTTTGGACATTAAAATGCGCTTTTTTTGGACTGAAGTATGCGACGACATATGTGCGATTGATAGACAGGATGGCGCTTTGGTGGAAGGTAGGTCGTTGGAGGCAAGAAACGAACGAGTGAAATGAGAATCTCTTAGAGTTCATGTTGGAATAAAAGGCAAATCATGTTCGGCGTGCTGTGTGCCCCCGACTGGATGTTAATCGCTACGAGAGGAACGTTTTCTTGATTTTAACTACGTCTTGTCTAAATGAACTGATTTAATGTAGTTGGTTGATTTAATGCAGCTTGCTGCTGTTCCAAGGTCAGTAGTTTATGTTTAGAACGCTTCGAGTCCTTGTAGGACCTTTGGTCTTTTTGGTATCCCTTTCCAATTAAATTTTTTCTGTGGGAAAACCAAGCTTAGGAAACGCACTTTGTACTATCAGTCCATATTTTTTCTTAAATTCGTGCGTTGGTAGGTGAAAAAATAATCATGACTACCCTCCAGACTCCTGCATGCCAATTATTTGGGACTCGAATCCACTAAAAACACCTTCTGCCCTTCCACTTTCTCGGTGGAACTGGCATCGGACCTCATTATGTGTCTTAGGATTTTTCCCGATGTTAGTTAGAGGCGCCTCTCCCATTAGTTCCAGTTTCGCCCTATGATCAGCAAGTCTCACGTAATCAAAGCAGACGTGCTTTGCGTCTTCCTGGGCATACCGCACCCAGCCATGAGTCATCATGCCCGAAACAATGGATGTATTTCGAATTTCCTCCATGTCCACTACTCCTCGCTCTTTCGTACTCCATCGCACAACGCTTGGGATAAGTCTGTGCGTTCATTGACATTTAACAGACCCATCCCACTTCTCTTGCCATATGCTATCATGAACTCGCACTAAACTCCCTTCCAGCATATTATCATACCCGCAATAAGGCTCACGCATGATCAGACTTGGTCCCGTATACATAGCACTCACGGAGGGCACTTAAACTGAAAATAGTTACATGCGTGCGCGCAGTGCGGGCAGTCAATGCGCAGCATGCGGTAAGCTTTTGCTGACAGATAGTTGCGTGCTTGCATTACGTCTTATCTTCCAATGGCAATGTCGATTGCGCGGAAATACTAAAAAAGTTGAAAGTTGGCCATTAGATTAGGGAAATAACGTCTAAATAAAATCGGCAGTAGTAGGCGGGTAAAACTGAGTTGATTTAGTGAACAGCGAAAACGAAAAATCCCCCTTCAACCCCCTCCAAGCTGGAAAGGCACCCTCTCACTACTTTATCTTCCAGAGTGAAATTTCTGGGTCTTATAGTGGATCCTAAACACAACTGGAAGTCGAACATCGAGTAAAGGTTAAAGAAACCCTGTTTAGCCTTCTGCGACTATAAAAAGACGTCATTGACACGAAATGGGGTCTCAAGCCAAAGTACTGTGGATGTACACAGCTGTGGTACGCCTAATTCTCACGTATGGTTTGCGAGTATGATGCCCAGCGCTGAGAAGGAGCTATACCGTCATAAAGTTGGGAAGGGTCCAGGGGTCGGCAACAATAGGGCTAACAGGGTCCTTCAAGACACGCCCCCGAAAGCCCTTGATGTTCTTTTGCATCTACTTCCCCGCCCTTCACATCGAACAACAAGCCTCGCGCAGTGTCTTCAGACTGAGGGAATCCGAGGTCTGGACTTCTAAACCCCACGGTCATAGCAATATCTTGAATCTGCTACCCAAGGGGAATGGTCGTTTCAACCACAGACTACCTTCCACCTAGATTGACCTTCAGAAAGGACTTCTCTGTCGAAATAGCATCAAGAAGAGGGGGAGAAACGGAGAGGTCCTGGGAAACTTCGATGTACGAATACGAATACGGCTCTAATACGTCAGAGGGTGTCGTATCAGGAGTATATCTAGGGAGCACTAACATTTCACTGTCTTAGCACCTCCCAGTGAACGCTAGTATCTTTCAAGCTGAAGTGCTGGTGATACTGAAGGCCTGCCAGACAATCAGCCTTATTCTCGTTGTCGAGTGGCGTGAGAGATGTCACTTCGACCCTCAATTGGTATTCTCATTGTCAATATAAGTGACACCTGGCGACTAGATCGACAAATGTCGAATTCTAATTCTCACTAGGTGGAAGTGTCAAGTGACAATTTTGTCGATACGTTTGTAGGTATCGACAGTTCTATCTTTAGCAAAATTGAAGCAGAAAAAAAGGTAAACAAAAAATCTTTCGATTGTAGATTCCCTAAAAAATTATACAAAATTAACATCCAAAAACCAAAACGCAACTTAACTCTTTTTTTTACAAATTCTTCAGTGTTTTTCACAACAAACATATCACTGTAAAATATGTCAAACTCAACTGTCAAATGAAAAAGTGTTCCATTTCACAACGTACCTCGTAGCCTCGTCACTCGCCAACGAGAATACCATATTGAAAGTGACGTGACACCGCCTAAGAAAAATCTCACTTGGGCTATGCGACAACGAGAATAAGGCTGAATAAACTTAGAATCTACACAAAGATGTAACATTGGAATTTTCATAGATAGTCAAGCCTCTATAAAAACTCTGGATTTAGTAAGAATACGCTCCAAGATACGTGAGCGATGCAGATCCGAGATAGATAGGCTTGGTAGTGAACAAAACGTGACTCTCGTCTAGGTTCCCGGTCTTAGGAACATATAGACGAAAAAGAAAGCTAACTACCTAGCCAAGCAAGGAGTCTCTCTCTCTCTCTGCGGAGCTCGGAGACTGAGAGGGTTGGCAGCCCAATATGCGGAGTCCATTTTTGACTAACACCTGCTGCTAGCCAGCCACATGTGGAGAGCGCTGGAGACCTGCATTATCTCTATAGCGACTTAGACGGCATAACAAAGAAAAAAAATGGGCCGACTTCGACGAGATATCGCCATAACCACGGTAATCAACTCGGGACACTGGCTCATAGAAGACCACGCTGCCAAGTTGGGCGTCCCGTTCCACATCTGTTGACGTAGTTGCGAGGTGACGAACGAGAGAGAGAAGCACTTCTTCACTTCCTGAGCAAATTCTTGGTTCAAGATCGAGCCAGGCAGCGCATATGCAAAGACAGCGCGAAAGACATGTCCAGACTGTGTCTCGGAGATCAAATCACTATTAAGCTTCCTAAATTAGATGGATTGCTCTAGGCATCCGTCACACCCGACCAACAGCCACTGAAGAGAAGTTACAAGAGTTGTGGCAATAAAACGGCGCGCCAAACATTAATTGGGCCTCTGGTCGTACTGAAGACAGCCCCTCAACTACCTACCTCGAGCAGTAGCAAACCATAGATTTTTCGCGAAACTATATATCAGGTCACATATGAATGCATGCACTTCTACAATATCTATTGCCACATGCAACGCACGCACGCACCCATGTTTCTTTTAACCACCCTGTTCAACGTTATCTATTTATAGTTCGACTGTACTAACCAGTTTCGTCATCAGCAGGCTACTACTGGTTCTAGAACTACTACCTTGGGCAGAATTCTTGCAGGGACTCCACAAATAGCGCCCGCTTTATTCTGTGTGTGCATTAATGTTGATCCTGCAGTGGATCATCACTCCCAGGTACCTTAGGATAGGTCAAACTTATTAACGAAAGAGCCAAATATGAACATTAGAACAATTTTTAAAAAAATTGGGAGCCAAATCTGCTTGTTTATTAAACTCGCATTACACTAACTAAGTAGTACACTAAATAAGACTAAATTTCATACTTAATAAATATTTATTAATGCGAACAATGTGCTTGCATCTCCTTGGAAAGTTTGAGTAAGTCAGGTTTGTATGTTGTTGGATTTTAGGCATGATTCCAAGTTTTCATCAATAAGTCTTCTCAGTTAACTCTTGATAATGTTCATGCTTGAAAAAAAATTTCGCATATATGTATGTACTTATGTACCTATATGTAGAACCGAAAAGGGGAAAAACAGCAAACGCGAGCTTTTCCAGCTGATCGTAAGAGTCAGCAATACTATTCCAAGCGTTGAAAATGATCATGTCTTCCTACTTCAGGTCATTCAAAGCAGACCACTTGTGTTGTGAACTAAGATCACATTTATTCTTCTCCAATATTTCCAATTCAACACAACGACGTTCGAATTTAGAGCGCCATATCACCTTGTTTTTTAAATCCAGCAATTATATTTCAAAGCTACCAATGTCAATTTCAAAAGCAGAAAAATTCAACTCGGTTATCGTAGCATTAAGAGGTTTTTGACAAATGCAAAAGTTGCTCTGCTGTTTTTAAATTCCTGAAACCTGCTGAGAAATGCTTCCCTCATATTTAAAAAATTTTTTCATACCAAGTTTTTTTTAAAATGAAAATAATATTGTGCCTTTCATGGATGTTTGCGCCAGAGCCGCACTTAAGTAGCCAAAGAGCCACATGCGGCTCTGGAGCCGCACTTTGCCGACCACTGGGATAGGCTATCAGGGAATGATCTGTTCCCATACTTTGATCGTTGAGACACTCCGTTTTTCTGATCAGGAAACTTCAGCTTAGTGATTAGGAAATGTCACACTAGCGCTTTTTAGCCAAGCTTAAATCTCCCGTTCGCTCACAAATCGATCTTATCACAACGACTATGCAACTAAGGAGACATATTGATCTATAGGTCGATGGGACCCATCGGATGGGTACCCTAAAGGCTTGTTGAGCGAGACAGGCTATATGAAAGTCCCACGACGCAATGATCATACTGTATGTCCGGATTTATGGTTATTTCGGTAAGCTACCTCAGTTCAGTCAATACATCTTGATCTTTTTCTTCAGCGTTCAGGTATAGATGTTTGACTGCCCCAGTCAAATTGACAATCAATTCGAAGAGCGTCAAATGTACTACAGACATAACTTTCCTAGTTAAAGTGGTAGGGCCTGCCTTATTCATATTCATTATACCTGGGTCTGTGCATCACTATTCTACTATTAAGAGGCCATTCTACACGATATCTGTACTCACAACCTTACCGAATGTAATAACGCTTCATTTCAGCACATCCAACAGTATGTATTACCAGTTATTTTAGTCGCCTAAGCAGACTCCGAAGAGATCTTCCACGTAAGGAGCAATTTTCTATCCAGGAATTAATAAACATTCAGGGCTTCACAAAAAAAATTAAACAAAACAAGATTCATACACTTCAAACATACTCCAATGATAAGGATAAGTCAGTTATAACAGTTTCCCTGATCAACCAAAGCTTCATTATCAACCTTTATTGATGTAAAACTACTACAATTGTTATTAGTCCTAACTACGATACCCCCTGCAACAAAATATATACATAAAGTCCACCCCCCCCCCCCCCCGCACCATTAAAAACATCCACAAAAACTCTATTTAACATAAAGGTTAATAACTTCACAAAACTAACAAGATCTTAATCAGGCCGTCAACTGGGCTATCACTTAAAGTAATGAAGACATAAATTCTCCACTGTATTTTCTTATACCGTCCCACCCTCCCACAAGGCATAATATAAATGCATCTCCTTAATTGATTTTAAATTAAAACCGTGAATAAATAAGTGTATGAGAGCTGCACACAATTTCACCTACGCATCGGCCTCTTCTGATCAAGGAAGGAAGGAGCCCCTCCTGCAGAAACCAACCAGAAAAAAATGGAAAAAACGATCAGCATCACAGCAAAAAGCAGCAGCAGCAGCACATGATCACGCATCCTGACTAGAGAACTCGCGAGTGGTACCACTACATCAGAGGCTGTAGGTAAGCTCCATAAATTGCCGACTTTAAATATAAATTAAGACACCTACCCATTGTTACAGATCACTTAAAGAGAGCGGCCATACTTAGATGAATAGCTTTGCGATCCTTACGTTCGGTTCGGAGCATTAGAGAGGCGATCTTATGGTAGTATCGAACGCTTCTTAGGAAGCGTCTGTACGCCAATCTGTATGCCAGTTACTGACTGCACCCTTTTGCGCTAGATCTCGTATGGTGTATGGCCATGATGAAGGAAAATCATTGGTAGGTAGGTATATTTATATATGATGAAGATCATCTCGATCATTTTCTATATAGGTATAGGTTGGCCGATCACAGCAAGCGGTCAGGCGCGGCGGCAGCTGGAACCAAACCTGAAGGTTGGAACGAAGATAGAGATTTACTGAAGGCCTATGATCAGGTAATGATTGCTACCACGTCAAGTGATCTCGATCTTGTTTTCTTGTTCATGTGGTATTATAGCCCGAGACGAGGAAAACTTTATGACTATTCGCCTTCTATATATGTATGTATGTATTGGGTAAAGATTTGTGTCAGCTTGATGTGATTTATTGTTGCAATTTTATTGAAAAGTTGCTAATTACAGTGATGGAGAAGGCTGGATATGTACGGCCCCAGCGATCGACTATGGACACCTCCCAATTGGGTATGCTGGCCAAGAAACAGATAGTGGACTTAGAGCATGTCCGATCGTCTCAACTAAAGAGCTTCCACTTAACCGATATGTCATTAATTGAGGCATTTGACTTATGGCGCAATGACCTGCTATCAAGTGGAAATTTATGTATTAATCTTGTGATTTATGCATTGATTTAAGGTTAAGTAAGAAAATATGTTTATGAAATGTAATTACTAAATATAATTTATAATTTTTCATCGTTTGCCTAAGCAACAAGCTCTGGTCTGTAGCACACACACACACACAAACAGCGTAGAGTTACACAGAAAAGAAATTTTCAAACAGGTCCGCGCGCCATAAGAGATTTCCATCATGATCGGACGATGATCGTAAATCAATTAATAAGAAAACACCCCTTGTGACATGCGAGTGTAAATCAATGATCATTTGTATATAATAAATGCAGTAAAATATTATTTTATCTTATTTTGCTGCTTTCTTGGTGCCCCCCTTCAAATTGGAGATAGTTTAGACGTGTTTTGCCTACAATCTGTGTGCATTAAGCCGAGAGACCATCTAATATCGCCGCAGTATATATGTATGTACTATTACATTCTGTGGCCGGCGCAATGCGTTGTCATCAATCACAGCTCGATCATTTTCCGAACTAAGCAAGTATTTGTGATATGTCTCCTTATTCAATGATAATTTTATACACACACACATACATCTACAAAATCCCATAGATATACTATATGTACATTAATAAATATAACACTGCGATTTGGTGTTGTTTTTTGTGGTTTTATTCTCAGTCGTCAGCGTCATATCTCAACGAACGAGTTAATATTTTACAATTTTCTATTAATAAATTTTCGACGAGGATTTATCTGATAAAAAAACTTTTCTTATGTATGTATGTATGTTTGTATGGGAATGTAGGAAATTGTTTTGAAAATTGTTGAAAATCTGGTTTAGGCATTCTCATAATTTTTCCTTGTTTTGTTTCGGTTTTTTTTTGTTTTTATTTTTTGCTTTTACGCTCTTGAATTTGTTAAAAGTTTTTTTGAATCGTTTCGACAGTAAAATTGTGTGGTTAACAAATGGATAAAATATTACAACAATAAATTTACTTACTCTAGTCGGTATAATTGCTTTCAAGTGAAGTACGTACCTGGAAATAAAAAAAAATTGTTCTTGATTAATGGGGTTAGAATAACTCATTTTATGCACGAAGTAAACAACTGAACATTTATTTTGTTTTGTATATAGAGACTTCATTCCATAATTTTGTAACCCACTGTAATTCTTTAAATATTAAATTGTCAAATTGATTTGAGCTTCTAGAAGAAGAAGAGAGAAGCATTTGGCAGATAAGATCAATGTTTTGGGTGTACAAATGTGGTACAGAATCGTCTTTATCTACACATTGGCTGATTATACACGAGGACGTATGCATCCAGAAGCAAAAGTTTTTCTAAAAATTAAGTGGCTGTTATATTTGAGTGTATATTTCTTCCATATATTTCTTATTCGTGTGGGTGCGAATTTTCGTTCACTCAATTTAAGGTATAGAAGTTTTCAAACTCCGTGACACAAATAATTTGAAGGGTTCTGCGCACCTCGTTGCCCAATTTCATAAAATTTGTTCTATCATTTCCCCTCTTTTAACTTAAAAAGGCAACAAACGCAGAAAAAACTCAACAAAATAATTTGGGAAGGGATGTGCGCATGCCGGATGAATAAAGTTAAGTAATCTTTATATGTATTGAGCAGAGCTTTGAAATACAAGTAAAACTCCTGCTCAACAAAGGCAGTTTATCCACCGTAATAAGCATAATTTTACTATAATTATGCTAAATATTTCCCATCCCTAAATTTAAAATAAATTAAAAGAATTGCTGGAAAAAATTCTTTTAAAGATATGAGCATTTTCATTCATAAATTGAGAGTTCTCCGCAGCCGCAAGCAACACAACCTCCCCGGGCAGAAGCGCGCTTGCGACTGGCGGAAAATGTCAAAAATCTAGTAATCAAAGTGATAAAAACACAAATATCGTATTTTTTAGTAGAAATTACTACAAATTATTTCTGTGGTATTTGTGTAAAATATAAAAACTTTAAAATAAAAAAAATATATAAAAACGGGTGTTTTTCAGTCATAATTTGTAATTTTTTTAAATAATCATCGAAGTCCCAGAAAAATACACCTCCCTTTAGCAATACGCAGTCGCGACTGATTACATGGCAGCAAGTGATTTGATAGGAGGAGTTAAGTGAAGCTTTTGTCTGAACTTTTTAACATTTTTAAGAGCTTAGCTGGGGAAGATGCGCGGGATGTCACGAGGTTTGAAAACGTCTATAAACGAAAATAATTTTCCATGGTCCAATTGGTCGCGCTTCCGTTGCCTTAGAGCAGTGCAGGGCAACAGTCAACTTTTCCAGAGCACCGCTTTTGTATAGTTTTTAATTATACATCGTACTTGAACCTAAAGCTTTTTCCTAAACTTTTCTCAATTGGAATAGGAGAAGCGCTCTGCGGCTGCTTCCAGACCTCATGTAGCTCTTAAGAACAGCACTCCTTCACCGGCCTCAGTTCAATACAGTTCATTTCAGTCTGCATAAGTAGCTTCACCGGCTGGCATGTTCAGTTGGTATTGAGATATTTGTTGCTTTTTCGCCAGAAGTTAGAAATGCAAAAGCTCACTGGAATGAAATTCCATTATTCCATTATTCCATTATTGAATAATCTCTTTTGAGCGAGCTTATACTTTCAACCTCAATTTCATGTTGGGTTGGGTAAACTCCGGCTTGTTTTTTCTTGGGTTCAATATGTGAAAATTTAACTGGGGATAAAATTGAAATTCAGTACAGCAATTTGCTGGGAAAAATGGAAAGACAAAGAACTATGGCGTGAAGTGTCCTCGAACTACGGATCACTGGAATGGTAGTCGAGCGACTGTACCTCTAGGTTACAAGTGACAGAACACATGATTCGCAGACCCATCTTCCTCGAAGCAGAGTCTACAGTTGGAGTGCTCTATTCTTTCGATCTTTTTCATATTGTTTACTCCACAGTAGTCCAGCCTAAGATTATTCGTACTAAGCCGCAACAATTCTCATACTGGGTTGGCCAAATTGATTATTATGGATCTGGTGTGTTTTGTTAGAGTATTAAAAGTTCTTTTTAAAGCCAATGGGTGCATCAAAAGCTGTGGGTCAATGGTGGGTCCCCAAAGCTGGGTCAATAGATTGATACGCGGGATGATAAAAGTTATCTTTTAGAAGCAAAACATACCTGAGCGTAAAGTATCAAAAAGCAGTTTATGAATGTGGATCTATCGTTCCAGAAGCATTTTTTTAATAATCCCTAAGAAAATTGCTCCAACATGAATCGGAACTTTATAGCCAAGCGGGAAGAAGAATTTAGATCGCTGTTCAACGGAGGTAATTTTGAGTGCTGCCAAAAATGCTCCCAAAGGAGTATTACTGGAGTTTTGAGAAATTTTATAGGATGAAGAAAACGTGCGATTATCGAGTATTGCATACTTAATACACCGGTTGTCTTTCGGTCAAGTAGCATTGGACATGGTTAGTATTTAGTTGGGGGACCGCTTTGGTATAACCACAGTTGCGTGTGGCAAGGAAAAGGCAATTGCAGAAGATAAACAAAAATAAAAACTTTTCGACACCGGAGCTTATTCACATAATCACAAACCCCCATGAAAAATCTTTATTAAAAAGCTTTTTTTGTATTACTTCTAGAATGCTCTTAAAGGAGCATTAAAAGGAATACTCCCCCTTGATGACATGCAATGTTAAAAAATACATACAACTGGTGGGGGAACAAAAGCGCTGTAAGCTTTGTAAAGAGTGCTCAAAGATGGTTATTGCATCACTCCCTGATGGTAGGCACCGCAGAAAAAACGAGTCCAAAAAATATGAAAATGCGTATGTTCTGAGATACTTTCTGATACACATTCTGATACGTTTTATCAAAGAGAAGAAAAAAAGCAAGATGTCTCCAAGACGGGAAACTTGATCCACTGAAGTTGCCAGAAGCTTTAACGAAAGCTGCAGCTTTAAAAATTAGGTCTATGATGTAAGTTCTACTATTTAAAACTTTATCGTCACATCAAACCGGTTTTGTGTATGATGAAGATATTACTTATTTTTCCTCATCTTTTTCGTGCAGTGATCGTGACTCCTATGTAGTTGTGCAATCGAATAAGAAGAAGAATTCTTTTTAGTTTTCACAGCCATGGGTAAAATGTTATGTTTGTGGTACTTTGATAAGCGAGTGAGTCTGGTTAATTTTCTGAGACAAAAGTGGGGAAAAACACACATTTCCCTATGATTTCATGTTTATAAAACAAGTTTGTGTATGGAGGTAATAAAGAAAATGATGGATCGTCTTACCTAAAGGATTCAGGCAACAAGCTGCAAATTTTGATGATTGCAGCGTAGACGCAGTAGTCAGAAATCAGGTAATGTAACCAGAATTTGTGAGAAGAACTGGCTCTAGGCTCTATCCAAGTGAGACCCAGGCCAATGGACTGCTAGCTCGTGTGTGAAGGCCTCAACATACCTATCGCAGGGTAAATTGCACAAATTATAATTTGAACCACTTCACATTAAAGACTCCGGTATAGGTTCTGACCTGTCGCAAATGCTTTCTCCACCAGATCCAATGAGTGTGAGTCAACCAGTTTGGCACCACAAGCTTTGGGCGCCATAATATACGCCACCTTTCCAGCGAAGGCTGGGTATTCCTTGTTGTCGCATACCGTAGATCTTACGTACGTAGCAGTTCTTTACCGTCGATGATGGTGCTCTAATTTGTAACTTATTTCCAAACCTCAAAATATGGGCCTGGTAAAAAAATTTGAAAATGAAGTTGAAATGAAGATGTCACTGCTGTAGATTCAAGGTTTTGGGTCAAGGTTTCCTTTTTCTATGGAATCAAAGCATTGAAGCATCTCTGAACCAAGTCCTTGAAGGTTGAGAGAGATTATATCAAAAAAGAAAGCAGAGTGGTCTTTTGTTCTTCGAACTTATTTTTTGAACAACCCCCATTTGTATCGTCACATTTCAACTTCTTTGGAAAATTAACTTAAAATTTTTAGAACCACAAAATCAATGCTGCATAAAACATAAATTAAAGTTAAAAAATTTCTTTTAATTATTTAATTTTAATAAAATTCCCTGCACCTTCTTCTCCCACAAATATTCCTCTCTGGCCTTATTTTAATTTCTATTCTAAAACCATAATTCTACACACACAAATAAAAAACAAATAAATGAAAATATAAAACAACGCAATTTAAATACAATAAATCAAATTTTACCAACAATATTTATGTCTTCTTGACTCATTTGTCCGTCATTATTCTATGACAAATATTTAAAAGTCACGTAAACCTGTTTGTCACACACAAAGTTGAAAACTTTTTCCACACAATTTTCCAGAGAAAGCCAAAAGGGGAGGGGAGGGGGGTAGCAAAATTTTCTAGTTGGCACCAGCCTGACCGAAAAAACCGCAACGACTTTAACCGGTGACGGATTTGCAACATGCACCACCTTAATAGGGTAACTAAACATATCCCTATAGTATGTATATGTGTGTATGTATGTATATAGGAAAATATACTGGGTATGCTGCACCTATAATATTTCAACTGTAAATCCTGTATATCCTCTATATGTGGGTATATAGTAGAGTATTTCTGTCGCCCGTTTTTCATAACTAACCATCATCAACAATATAAACTCCGCGCGCACTTAGTGTGTCTCCCCACCACCACCCCAAAAAAAAACGCTTGTTCCTGTCAGTAAAATGCAGGAATACCACGATTTTACCCCTAATACTATATTTTCCCCGCTCGTTAACCTACCCCCATCATGCAAATCCATATAGCATAAAACTTCAAAAACGCAGGCATAACTCATGTCTGTCTGTCTGTCTGTCTGTCCTATCTCAAATGAGTGCAATTGTTCAACTATAGATGTATGCATGTATATGTGAGTGTGTGTGGTGGTTGTCAGTGTAAAATTTTATTACGTTATGAGAACTTAATTTATTGCCAAAAAATTTTGCTTGTTGTAAATTTTATAATAAAAGATACGAAAGTTACTAGCTATGAACGGTTTATGTTATGCTAAATCCGGTAGATGGGGTGCACACCAACCCCCCGTATCGGTGGGGGCTATTAAAGAGACCGCGTGGTGGGGGGTGTGGGGTCGAAAATTTTGAAGGACGGATTGGGTGACATGTAGTCCCCGTAAAAAGGGGAAAATCTGATTGCAGCACTTGAAAATGCAACTCACGTCGGCTTTATGCCATGAAATTATTACCAGTCAGACTAACAAACAATTTACAGTCGCGGGCTGTATTTAATGGACAGCGGATGTCATGTGAAAATTTTAATATTTTTATGAAACATTTAAACCGCGGAATTAATTTTTGAAACTATTTTTCAGGTTAACATCTCAAATAAAATCGTTTAAATCAGGGGTGGACAACCCACGGCCCTTCGCGGGAAATTGTGCGGCCCGCTAGATTCAACAGGAGTTAACAAGATATTTTGTACTAGAAGGTTCCAAGATGTGAAAGAAAAAAAAGAGCCAGATATGAGCAATGATTAAACTTGTAACGAATCAGGCCGCTGTGAACAAACCGAACAGCACCACCGCTGTTAACACAGAGATAAAACCGCTGTATAAGACATTACGAAACAGAACAGCGACGCTCAGCTAGGCACCAATATAAAAGGCCGGTGCATGGCTGCGAAAGCCAGTCGTGATCAGACAGTGGAAGAGATGATTTCTCTGCCTGATAACTGGATGGGGCCATAGGAGAGTTGTTCGTATGGTGTACAGAACAGACAGACAAAACAGACAGAGTTGATCCGGTGGTACCGAAAGACCGATACCAGCCACGGAGAGTTGATCCAGTGGCGCGACCGACTAATATATTCACATGCCACGGGAGTTGATCCGGCGGTAACCCGCTAACCCTTTATTTCCATCTCTTTCCCTCCCTTCGACTGTTGTGTAATATAGAACTTCTAGAAATAAAAAGGACACTTGTCCACCTTGCTGTGGTCTCTTTTGGTAAGATTCTCCTCCATCTAGGTCTTCCAACTCAACGGGTCCAACTCAACTCAGAGAAGCGCCTGTCTCGAAAGAAGCGGCGTCCAGGCACGAGTACCGGACGCTGTACCAGACAATCTGGCGGTTAGGCGGCAAAACAACATCAACAAACGACAACATCAAAAAGTCGGATGGAACTTTCGTGACTTCCCCCCATGAGCGCCTGCAGCGGTAGTGAGAATTCTTCCACCAGCTGTACAACCACGATCCGCCACAAGGTCCAGCACCCGAACCGCCGATTATCGAACAGCCGACAAAACAATTTCTTGATACCGAACCGACAATTATCGAGGTGAAGACGGCAATAAAATCGCTCTGAAAAATGGAAAAACCCCGCTAATGGACCAAGTAACCACCGAGATGATCGAAGCCGAAGGTGATGTCTTATCACAACCACTTCATGTTCTCATAAGACATATATGGCATTCAGATCGTGTCCCGTCGGTGTGGAAGAAAGCGATCGTTGTCCAAATTTTTAAGAAATGCGACAGTCGGGAATGCAAGAATTATCGCGGTATTAGCCTCCTTTCGATCGTCGCAAAGTATTTACCAAAATCATACAATCGAGGCTACAGAAACATCGAGATCAAACGAGCCGGAACGGGATCTACGCCATATCGAGGATGTATTGATCAAATATTCGCTCTCTGCCAGCTCTAATACAAGGAAGAAATCGGTGCGGCAAGCAAACTGTCGTCGATTTCAAATCCGCTTTTGATCGCATCGATTGAAACATCATCTGGAGAGCTTTGAAAACCGAACACGTGCCATTGAATATCAGCCAACTTCTCCAAGCGTTGTACGATGGCTCAACCATTCGTATTCGAAACGACTTATCCGATTCAAACGGGTGTCCGACAGGTAGACGTAGTCGTCGAAAGTATATGGAAACGAAAGTACGCCTTTACTGAGCGTTGATACTTCCAATTCTTTTTTATGGATTGGAAACGTGGACACTGCTCAAATCGGAAGTTTAGAAGCTCGAGGCCTTCCAAATGCGTTGCTTCAGGCAGATAGTCAGGGTCTCACTCCGCGATCGCTTTCGAAACGAAGCAGACAAAGATGCGATCAGCGACACTGATCGAAGAAGAAATTAGAAATCGTCGTCGACTACAGTGGTTTGGACATATTTGCCGAATGGATGATAACCGCTTGCTACTTAAACTTCTCTGGCGAGACCGTTCCGCAGGCTGGAGAATCCAGCGATCGGCACTGAAGAAAACCTGGCTAAAGAATGTCGAGGGTGACTTAAGGGATCAACGATTATCACTGGCCGAGGCTTGAAACGTCGCCGAAAATCGGTAAGAATAGGGGACTGCTCGTTCGGACCGCCAGCTAACGGTTCAAAGAAGAAAGAAGAAGAAATCTGCTGCTGTTCACCCTGACATTTCTGTTATCGCGTTAAACTAGGGTCCTCTTGTTTGCCTTATGCTGTAAACATGCTAAGGGCGAAAATAGTTTCCACAGCGACTGGCAAAAACGAATAGAACACACAGCTTTTCAATGAGTATGAAGGGTGCAGCACAATATGCAGACCACTCGACGACAAGGTCGCCGAGAGTGGCGACTCAATCAATCCAAGTTCTATTTCGTAGCCGTCGCCCCTCAAAGTTGCCTGGGCGGTGTGACATGGGATTGTGTTGCTATTCTTGTATGTTCTTGTGCGCGTGTGTAGCATTCGGATGCCGAAGATGATTATTCTTGTGTGTGCTTTTTAATTTGTGTGCACCGTCGCCGTCGCCCTTAGCATGTTTACTGCATTAATAATGAAAGCGGTCTTGGGGTGGTACTGAATAGTAGTATGATCTGCTACGATCACATTAGAGCCTTAAGTGACTATCGTGAGTATAGGCTTCTGCGACTGTTTCAAGAGGAGAGAGTTCCAAAGATGTGCACAAACCGGTTTGCGTTCTTGTAGCATCGCAAACCGGTTTGTGCACAACTTTGAAATTCTCTTCCTAAATTATATTAATGTAAATTTGAATAACCCCAGCCCGCGAGATCATAATGCATTTTCAAACTGGCCCGCGATGCCATTTGGATTGGGCCACTCATGGTTTAAACTAAACAATTATAAATTTTCACAAAAAATTCTCTTGTGCCAGCATCCATCATTTACAAGCTTAACTGTGTCACACCCAAGAGTGTTTTGCAGCACCCTTGATGGTCGCCGACTATAACTAATAATAAAAAAAACGTCGTCTCTCCTCACAAACCCAGTGTTAACCCTAAAAAATATGACATAGCTGCCATAAACTTGAGTAAATAATGACAGTAAACCCTCACTAATCACAGCCCCCAAGTCGAGAGAAAACGTAGCCACTTATAAAAGCACTTTCCAGACATAGTAGTCGGTCGGGAATGCGAGCATAGAGATCTAGAAAGAGCGTACCGAGGAGGGACTTATATAGTTGAAACTGTGTGCAATTTCTGCCCTTTTAAAACCCTTGTGCAGCACCCCCCTTAGACCCCCCTTCACATTTTCACCTAACATAGAAATTGTTTAACGAGAACTTTTCTTATTTATGAGTCTCAAACCCCGCGCAAAACCAACCCCTGCTCTTTACTATATAGCTAACAAGTAATTGCTGCACACTTTAACCCCATCGAGTTGGGGAGAGTAAAACAGTCAACACAATGCAACGCCTGCAGTTTTCTAATTTCTTCGATATCTGTGAGAGAATTTTTAACCACCATCGCACCCTCACAACAAGATGTCCTTGATTACAGGGTTTGGTACTGACTAAGGGGAAACAGGGACAAGGATATCCTTTTTTTGTTTTCGTTTTTTTAAAGGATATCCGTTCCGATATCAAATTATGCGACAAGCGTTTTTAATAAACGATTACCAACCCCGGGAGCAGATTGCAGCAAAGGACATTTGACCCAGGTATAGTACCCCAACGGTCAGCAAATTACTGGTGAAGCAGATGGGGGGAGGTAGAGATTAGTTGGTGGGAAATTACAGATGTTCCTCCATATCGGAAGGTAAAAAGATCACGTCCAACGGGTAAATCTGAACACCTTAAACGGCTCATGACTCTTAACATTAGCAAATTGAAACTGTGCTCCTTGGAGCCGCACCAGCGAGTGTCCCTCCTGCCATATAATCTACTGGGGATTGGATTGGTTTTTAATCGGCTCCGGAATTAACGGACCATCAGCCCCAAACGATTATGTTGCGTTCCTGTAACTACGTGAACACAAATCTCATTTCAGATGATTACTCTGAAAAGCAACGAGGACGACTCCCTATTTTTAAGCTCTCTACCAGAGCCGCACCCAGTCCCCCATAGTTCGGCGAGGTCCGACCCTACCTACCCACCACCACCCCCAAAACACCAACCCCCATTTCTATCTCGGCATTTTGTTCCATGGTCAGTTCTAGAATACAAAACTCATCCCGGAGATTGACCATTGTCACGTAGTTTGCCTTGTGAGACGACGCTTTTTTATGCTTCCTCGTCGTCTTCTTCATTTTGCAACATTTTTTCTTCGGTAAATGAAAACTAATGAGCCGAACGTGGGCTTTTAAGTTGTTATCGTAAAAGTTTATGGATATGTCCAGCGAGAAGGATGTGTCTTCGACGGGAATGACATTCTCCAGCATCCTCCCAGCCATATACCGCATTCACTCCCGGAGCAATTTTTAAGGGGCAAAAACGGAATTGTGGGGGTCACAATCTTATAACAGCATTTTGTGTAAATTTCAAGGATCCTGGACATTGTTATGAGTGACGGGAAATAATAAAGCGCTCAAATGGACTGGCTAGAGAGTAAAACACTTAAGACAATGGGCCAATACTGTTCTTACTCCCCCCCCCCGGGAATATTTTTGATTCTATAGATGGCATCTGAAGAAGAGTGGGAGTGGCTTGTTTGTAGATGAAAAACGAAAGCTGGTCCAACAGAAAAAAAAAATTTATATTTCAAATGAATTCACAAGAAAAAAAAACACAAACTCCCATCTGGCAGCTTGCCCACTTTGAATCAACAACGGACAACGAAACGGTCCCTATAATAAATGTCAGCGAAAATCACTTGAAATATGACAACACTGACAACCAGGTCAAATGAAAAAAAAAAAAAAATACAGTGTTTTTTTCCCAACCCAGTAGAAATAAGAATTATGCAGATATTGTCCAAACTTTTGACATGGACATTTAGTTCTGAAATTAGCCTTTAAACAAAACGAGGAACAAAATTGAATGCAGTTGGGGATGAGTTGTTGAAACAAGGGAACTGAGGGAGAGAAATCATCAGAATGCAGAGGTGCAATTGGAAGATTATAATGCAGAACGAAGGATCGTGTTCTTTTTAGGTTGTTTTTTTGTGACGTAGTAGTTTTGAACTATGTAGTATCAACATTGGTGCATAGAAAGTGTCAAGTTGGGACCATGAGAAAATTGTAACTATATGTACCGTTTTGTGTTGCGGATCCACCAAAATAATTCAATGTTTTTGACAAGCCAGAGAAATTCGGACTAATGAGGAGAAAAAGAAATATATGTGCGGTTGGATACACCTTATAGATAGTAGTATAGATGGACTTTAGACTATAAACTGCGAGACAAAAGTTTAACCTCAGGTAGAAAACTTGGAAGCAGGTAACGCGAGTTGGCTCATGAGGAGAGTCTACCGTCCTGGACAACAATATGATACCCTCAGAGAACTGACGACTATAGTAGGAGATATAGTTACTTTTCCGAACCATAGCCACCCCTTTCAGACTTTGTCCCTATCCCTGATCGTCAATGGAAATTTAAATCTGAATATGGAAATTGAAATCATAATAATACTCGGAGTTTACTTCTTAGAGGCGCCTCGACAGGCTGGCATCGGCTAAATCCAGACCCAATTCTTGAAACCCAGACCAGATCTCGAGTAAGAAAGCTTCAAGACAAGACACAAACAAAAACAAGCAAGCTCCAAGCCAAGAATACAAACCAACTATCCAAGCTTCAAGCCGAAGTGCAAGCAAAAATCCAAGCTTCAAGCGAAGACCACATCCGCACCCAAGTCCGAAACCAATGACGCCCAGGACCGCTATAACTATACTATTATGCCATAATGTACAGTTTCGGAGATTTTAAATTACCCTAGAGCATGACGGGATAAAAAAATGCAGAGCATCTTCGATTTCTAGGATCGAATCCACAGATTCGTTCTTCAGTGAGCAACAGTAAGTAGTGTGGGGGGATCCCCACATGGCATACCGGATTTCAACTTAAACCAACTCCACCCCAACGAACCAAAGGGCGACTGATAGTAAGGAAACCGTTGCAACTCTAGATTGGGTTCAGCCTCCTGTAACGGTGTGCCTATGCCCCTGCTAGATAATACCTGCAGGCCACTGCACAATCAGATTATTTTTTGAAAAATAAAAGCCACTACTGAGTTTTTGAAAAATTTTTGATGCGAAAAAAAATTCGAAAGAAGAGAAAAAACCAAGCCAAAGAGAGAGGAAAATCCGGTAGCTAATCGACGGGGATTACTGGAACCCAGGCGCTTAGGTTGAGGAGCTGAGGAGGGCAGCAATAGAAGAAGTGTGTGAGCCGAAAGCAGAACACGCTGGTTCCCCAAAGAAGTACCCATTCCATAGAGTAGGGTGGAATAGGACTATTGGGTGTGGCAATGACACCCTACGACCCGGGATAAGAATAAATTGACAGAGTCCAGATACATCTTGATGAAATAATTTAGTACAAGGGTGAGATCAGCATTTTGGGTCTCCCTCAGTCACCTCAAAAATGTCTGAGGCCAAGAAGTAGCAGGCTAGCTGATCTTATTATGTAGTTCGAGCTTAGCACCTACCTATACTAGAAATGGGAACCAAAGTCGCCTGTACTAGTTTAAGTGGTTAAATAGTTTTGTCTACATTAAGATATCAGTGATTTCGTGAGACGTTTATTGACTAAATTTGTTCGAATTAGATTAAGGTAGATAACCAGGCTATTATAAGCGCTGCATCTGTAAGTTTATTACCTCCAACATACAGGATTTATTCCAAGGTTAAGGTGTGTCTTGTTAGTGTTATTGCAATTTTATAATAAATATCTACTGTTTGATTTTGAACCAATACATGACTTTTATTGCAAGAAATGATCTTCACATGACCAAGCAGCGGACGTAGTATCTCGCTTCGGAATTCTTTTTCCAGGTACCCTAACTTCTCCCTTAGGAGCTCAGCTTCCGCCCTTAAAGGGCCGCTCCCGAACAGGTAAGTGATGATGCGCAGATAGGTGATACCTCCGGGGTCTTGTCAACTCACGCCCTAACGACGAACTACTCTTGGTCGTGAGAACCGGGGTATTGTATTGGTGACACGACACGACAAGAGTCGGCTGCTGTAGTTTGTGAAGAAGAGGGTGAAAGAAGGCGATGGAAATTGTGTCCATTCCATTGTCCTCTCACCCTCTTCTCCATAGTACCTTCGCAGCCGACTCTTGTCGTGTCGTATGTACGCTAGTGTGGAACCGGACAAAGACTAAATTCTCAATCGCATTCGGCTGAGCCTATAACCCACTGCTCGAGACCAGGAAAAGATAGCCTCGTCGAAGTATTATGGCTGCTGAAACGAGTGAATCCCAGCCGATAAAGTCTGTGAGGCATTTCGAAGGATTTATCAAGATAATCGATACTCTTGCACAGTTTAAATGGTAAAAAATATAGTCGTACACTTTCGCCCGTTTGGAAATGTCGTTTACTTTCTGTATTTCCGTGATTCTACTATTTTCCTCGTACTATTACTCTTAGTCCATATTTGTCCTATCTACCAACTCCGCTATTTCTGTCCATTTTTTACCCTTCTAGTCTTCACCCATTCCCTCACATTCTCTTGTTTTCTAACCAACCTCTCTTGGTACCTCTTACCAATTCTTTTCTTGCCAACAGCTGCTAGACCCGACGTGACGCGACATGATAACGTGACCAAAAGGACTCACATTAAACGTAGACGTCGACATTCTAAGACTTTCGGTCCACACCCTATCTGCGCTCACACTCAATCGAATAAGAATAAAATTAAAATCCCTTAATTAAATTTCACTTCCTGCCGCTAAGAACTTGCTGCAAATTATATTTTCAAATACTTCAACTTTTCTCACCGCAAATGATTTTCCGCAGGACCCCAAAACCCGTCACTTTAGTACCAATTCCTTTAAGATTCATCATTTCCCATTTCCATTCTACCCAGACCCACCCCCAACCAGGATGTGCGGCTGCAGCCCCTTTCGGTACACAGAGCTGCACAGTTCTTAGTAGGCTCGAATAAAACCGCAGCAAGAACGCTTCTTCCTTGCGTCTGTGAATTGACATCTCAGATGCATCCTTGAGAGTCCTTCTTATTGCGCCTTCTTTTCTTCTCCGTGTCATTTCCTATCAGGACTCTTCTCCTTGTCTTTTCTTGAACTTTAAAGCAGGAAAATTGATTGGAAAAGTGTCAAGCAAAATGAGGACCGAAACAGAAGCCAACACAAGAAATCTCAAGGAAAAGTGCAAAGTGGGAAGCAAAAACAACTGGGAATGAAGACGAAAAAAAAAACACAACGAAGTAGAAAACAAGAGAATTGAAAGATGAATGACATAGAAAACGGGGGGCGGGGGTGGGTGCGATGGGGGTGGTGGTGGTCTCGATAGTTTGGAATGAATTTTTGTGTGAATCTGCGGAAGAAGACGAAATCATTTTCCAGAGGGTTTCCTTCAGTCTTGCCTTGAGAGATGGAAGCCGGCTGAGGCAACTTTTGCATTCAAGACGCTTCGTCCTTCTTTTTGTGCTGCTTGTTCGCTTCACTTTCATGGTTTGCAACACCACGGAGACGTCTGATTTCTGGAGTGGAGACACTCACACTTCCTTCCCAATTCTTGCAGTTCTGTTCACGCTCGACCCTACATTGACGTTGTCACCACTGTCCCAATGGTGGACTTTTCGCCAAAGATCGATTGAGATTGAATGTGACATCAACTTTTCTTTCAACTTTTTCCTTTTCGTTTTTTGATGACTCCATTACGTTTCTAAAGGAAATTTATTCAATAAATTGTAAAATTCCTCATTGTTTTCTGCTTTTTTCAAAAAAATGAGGAGAGACGAAAACGTTCAATTGGAAATTTTCCGAATGATGATTACAATTATTATAATTGGGAAATTGAATTCGATTTTAATTAACAAACTAAATTGGAATAGAAGTCGAAGAAGAAACTGCATATTCTTCTTGGTGTATATCAAGGTAAAGCTGGTTTAAGAATGGATGCATACTCTCCAATGGTGCAAAAGTCCTTGTTTTATTAGCGAAGATAAAGGAGCCAGCTTATCGAAAACTATCAGCTAGAGTCCTTCCTGTATAGATTATTATCAACACCATCATCGGGCAACATAATAGAATGCGATCGCCGATCTTCGGCACTAGGCCCACTGTGACTTCAAATAAAGGCTGTCATATTCAGATTTCAGATCGCATATCCTACCTTAAGCTTCAAAACCTCTCTCAAGCCCTACAAGAAAAGTTTTTAAGTTCATCTACAATAAAGGGTCACAGAAGTCGAGATGTCACAACTAGTTGTGGCCATCCGTTTACTACAGCGCTTTCCGGTGACCCCTCAAAATGAGTGATGACTGAGTGTATTCGTTTTGCTATTCTCAAAAAATGTCGGTTAGTCCCCCATCTTCTTAAACTCTAGCTATACTGTAGATTTATGCGTATATCAAAATATAAAGCTCCAACAAAATCGATTAGTATAACTAAGTCGATCCGGGACCACCTATTTCACAATATTGCGCAATCGAGCTTTTTGGTTCGTGCCTTAGCTTAAATCTTGCGTGAGGGTCTTGGCTTTAAGCTTGCGTTTGCATCCTGACTTGAAGCTTGGTTTTGGATGACCTTTTACGCTGGGATTTGGTTGAAATTCTCTGTAATGGGTTTGTGTCTTGTGTGGAATTTTGTTGGCGTTAAACTTCACTAAGCCATGAGCGGGAAGTTGTGGGGAATCTAGTCTAGGGGTTGGATCGCCGGGGGAGGGGGGTGCGTGCTGTGTGTGTGTGGAGACACTCGAGGTACCACCTATTATTTGCATCACCACATTGAATGTTATTGAAATTCAATGCACTCGAAGCAATGCCAATTCCAACATAAATTATTTCACCTAAAGTGTACCCGAAAAAAAACAACCCGTCCTGGTACCATGACGTGTATCCTGTATTGATTCGACTTAGTGATTCTCCTTTAAAAACCGCTGCCACCATAAACGTATCAGAAATGGAAACTAGCATAATTATATATATGAGGTGGGGGGTCTTCCGCTCAAACTCCCACTTTCGAGGGAGGGGGTTTGGGGGGGAGTGTCTTACTTCTTTTTATTTTTCCAGACTTTCAGGGTGTTTCTTTTACCAAAAATCAGACACAAACTGCATCTCAAAAAATTGTTTCATCCCTGTCTACTGCTTTTTCCAAATGTATGTAAACATCGCATCCTTTTAAGTGGCTTAAAGGTGTATTTCCAAAAGTGAAAATAAGCCCACCGTTACATCTCTCCATGGCATGCATCAAGTGCCATGATAATCTGCAGACTGCTCTAGTTGAAGTGATCTTTGTGACTTTTCTGTAGACTTTTCTTGGTCCACAGAATCGTAAAGAATGTATACTGAATAGAGGATGAGCACACATTCACCATTTCAATGCTTCTAAATCTCTAGGCTTTTGTCTATGAGAAGAAAGAACATATACACTTAGTATTTTTTGGTGTAACCGACAAAGATCTGAAGATCCCACCTAGAACACTGAAAGAAGTATTAAAATCAGCCCCCAGTCTCGGTATAGTACTATTAGTCACGGCTCAATATTATTACCATACTGAGTAGAGCGTTTCTCGTAAGATTACCGAAGTCAAGCAGCATTGGTCGGGTTTAGTATTTAGTTGGGGCACCGATGGGAAATACGCTGTGCCCTTGAGACCCCTGATCGAAAGAAAAGAATGGAGATCCACAAAATGTGGTCTATGATCGTCCAGTCTAACCAATGGTTCTTATACAAGGGCCACATCGCCCAGTGCTTTTGTGTTTAAGGTTAAACTGGGTCAGCCATGTCTTTTGGGTTTTCTTGGTTTTCCTCCTTTTTCAAGTGGATTCTTCTGACTAAACTGCCGAACCGAGAATGCCCTGCTTTCTCAGTTGCATCAATTATCCTTCGTAAATTTTCAGGGCAAAGTTTTGTCCATTCTTGCCGAGTTTCTCCATCACATCCGAAAAGGTCCCATCTATCTGTTGGTTTTGATCTACGGACCTACCAAGGATAAGTTCTGCTTCCTTAGCAGCATGAAAACCCTTCTTCTACGTTGTGAAGTAGGTATCATAAAGAAATGCTCAAGAATCAGTTTCGATGGAATCCATGACATCTGGATTAGGTTGAACTGGCATAATTTGCCTCAGGACTAGTTTCAGCAACTAGAGGTATGTAGACGGTATGTAGGCATTGGCTTTGTATGCATTTCAGGTGTATTGCGAAGGTAATATGCCTTCTGATGAAATTGCCATCTTATTATTTTCAAGAATGGTGGGTCCACCCTACTCTCCTGCAATCATCCATTCCCCTTGAATAATTCACATTATTGCTAATAGAAATAAACCAAAAAAAAAAAAAAACACGACCATCAACCATATTTACGCACACTTTACCACTAGTGTTGTAATCTTCCAGCTCTACACTATATATATATGCTGGCTGCTTCTGATCCTGACATGCCGCTAATGAATGATTTGATTTGTGTCCTTTTAGTCAATTGTAATTATTATGGCAGCTGTAGTATACGTTCCACCATCAACGAGCAGTATGAGAACAGAGAGAACGAGAGAGAGAGAGAGAGAACCGAACATTTTCATTTTTATGTTCTTGTAAATTAATTGTTTAGTCACCAGCACTAATGCTGCATTTGAATTATGTCAGTATGGACAACATAAATCAAAAATTAATTATGAAACTGAAAGACCACGAAGGCTAAAAGTGAAGAGGGGTTGGGGTAGAGTATACACACCGAAAAAAAATATATATAAATATATATTAATAACAATTTTCCCTTCTCTCGGTGTGTGTCTTTCATGCACCCTATTTAACTCTCTGTTCTCAAGTTCATTGTTGGTTAATGACTGAAGGGGATGGAAAAGGGGTTGATGATTGTTTTGTATTTTTTTTTTTTTTAAACAGGGAAAAGATTTCGTTTTCCTATTATTTTTCTTCGCCACTAAATTATTTCGACAATTTTAAACGTCACCCAGCCATTATCTCTCGCAGGAGGAGGGCAGAGCTCTAGAGCCTGAAGCTCTGCACTGAAGATTTACTTCCCGAAGAGTCTAGGCAGTCGGGCTTGATATATTTCACTCAAAAGGGATATTTACTAGACTCGGCGCTAATTAAAGGGAATGAGCTCATTCTTATTTCCGACAAAAGTTTTCTGCTCCTCTTCTAGAAAGCATAGCCCTTGGCCCCCGCATTTCCACTCTGGTGTGTGACTCAAGGAAGAAGTCCCCTTGTCTTGTGGAAATTTCTCATAAATCAATCACTCACTCCCAGAGTTACAGAATGCCAAGATCTGCAAGAAGTGCGACTAGGGCTGTGCTGCGATGGTTGTGGAGCAGTCCTGGTACATAGTCCCCTCGAGATTACTGACCAATCCTCCGCAGATTCATTGGTTGAGGTTCTATACTGGAAAAATTCTTGTGCTTCTAGTATAGATTTTCTTGAGTGTGTTCTTGAGTATATACTCAGGACTAGGAGAGATAAAAATAAAAGTTCCAGTTTCTGGGTTGTTTTTGTAGTTTCAAGAAATTGCATTGGGTGCATTCGAGGCATTCAAGAGTATTCCTTCGAAATCTGAACAAAATTTTGAAATATCTTCACGGAAACTCGAATTCACACCTGCTAAGTACCTCTTTTCTACGAATCAATAGACCTCATTCCACTTGGTTAATATAATTACCTAATAACAAAATATAATCACCGAAAACGATCTGCCAAATGGGCGCATGGACAACGCAGAAGACATCTTTACAGCACTTCGCAGAACGTATAATGCTCTTTACCACTAAACTGCAGCACCATCTAGTGGCTACCAATAAATCGGACAACAAGAAAGTTGCCACTTCCTTATATACTGATTCCCAGTAATCGAAACCACCGCATAACCAACAACATCAAACCGGACAGGAATTATGTTGTCGCATATATGCGCCTCTGACATTGCCATCCCCTGGCGATTTGATTTGATGTCCTCACACGGCCTCTTCTCGGACCATCACTCTTTTTCGTCCCTCTCCCTCTCTCTATATCTCATTCCCTCCTTCCTTCCTTGTCCGCATCAGCAAAAAACCACTTGCAGCTTGCAGCGCGGCAAAGGGTATACACCAACGTTGTTGTGGATGGATCCATAACGCAAGGCAATTTCACTTACAATTGCGCGATCGTACATCAAGCGACATCTAGACCTCATATATATAATAGCTAGCTAGCATAACCCGACCGGTGTGTGTTCGATGTGCCAGCATAGAACCATGTGCAGCATATGCTGAATATGTGTTTGATTGAATTGCGGCGACCGTTTGCGCGCTCACTTGCGCAAATAACACTTGTCTGGATGGCTTCAATAAATTCCTAGTTGCGCATGCGCGTTCAGCTTAAAAATCGTGCGCGCTGTGGACTCGTTTTTGCTGCACCGCCGCCCGCCGAACCGAACTTCATACATACAATTCGCGTACCATTGGTGCATTCTGGGTGAGGCCTTATGAAACCTAGTCGAGTCGAGTCGAGTCACACACTCGTGGTGTGTTTTGTTAATTTTTGTGAATGTTTTGATTTTATTGGAATTTCAAAAAATGCCTATAAATAAACAAACGTTGAACACGCTGCTCTTGCGCGGGTGGGTTTTAACTTGTAAGTGTCGCTGCTGATTAAGTTGAACACTTAAGGAAATCTATATTTTTCCCCGCGTCCCAAAAATGATGATGATGACGTGATGATGAATTATTGTGACAGAAATACATCGAAAGGTAGAGAATTTTGAAGAGATTTTTGTTTTTTTTTTGGATATTTATAAATTTTATTAAAAAAAAAATTACTATAATGCCAAGGCTTGTGTCTCTATGTCACTCTTCAGTGTTTTGTTATTCAGTTCTTGCTGTTCCAGTATTATTGTGGATGGAACAATAAATTTTAAAAACGGAGATTAATGACCGATTTTTGTTTAAGTTTGTGCAAAACTCGAAAAGAATGGGATTGGTCAAAATGGAACTGTCAAGTGCTGGATGTGAAAATATGACGAAAGATCTCCTGTGATAGAGGGGTGTGAGTAATGCCAATGACATGGTCGTTAACAGTTCGTTTACTCACATTTGTTATAGGCAACCCACGCTTAGTTTCTAGCTACAATTACGAATATCGATCGTGGTACTTAGGTGCATTTGCGTCCGTTGATTGTTATCAATCATAAATTTGATTCGGATTGAGAAATCACTTGCGTTTTTTGTGCTTTTGGAATTCTTGTGAACGTTCTTAGATATTTTAGACTCTTGTTTGGTCTAGTCTTTCACACACAGCCTAACTTATATAATAGGTAATGTAGGTAACACAATGTAACCTGAAACACAGCCACTATGTGATGTGGCACTTGTATAAGATCTATTGGTAATACAATTACAATAAAAGAATGTTTCGAAGAATACCACATACATTTCACGGATCTCTATTTTTCCGTTCCGAGCATAGGTACCGGCCGCACCTCGTGTTTCTAAGCGGTGCCCCATCTAAATACGAACTGCGTTCAATGCTGCTTGACTTTCGGAAGTCGAACGATAAAAGTAGAGAGAGTGGGTGTTGAATGGATAAAATTTTGATAATATTTCTAAGGTATAAGTGATACTTATCTACAGCGACAACTGCTCCACTCTTTTAAGCACGGGTAACATGTGAGGAAACCCACTTACATTGATCTTTGAACTATATCTACCTAAGTGGCACTTTTCGTAACTAGAACGACTTAGACTTAAACACTCGCAGATTAAATGTTACTTATTTTGAGATCCCTTCAGAGTACAGTATAGAAAACGTATGTTCTCAAGGAAGAATTGCATCTTCTCTCCTTTATGGATTGTCATAGAAGAACTACTAGCACTACTCGGTCCCCAAAAACTTTCCACCGAAGATTACGCAAATGATGCAAATCGCAGGAACACTGAAACATGTGGATATTCATCAAGGTGATTGCAGGGGGGGGCTAAACTTGTCTCCTGCGGAACCCTAGTATAGGACTCAGTGTCAATCCAAAAACATGGATCTGATACCATTCACAAGAAAGCGAAGAATGTCAGAATCGAGAATTTAGGGAAGACATTAGGTCGCAAACTTCATTGATAGCAACAGATGACCGAGAAATATAAGATATTGGCAATTTCACTAAATGACATAAAATGTAGAAATCAAACCCCAAACCGTCGTATAAAGAGTCTAAATATCAGTGTTCTAAAAGAAGTCACAAGTCACAATTCAATCACAAAGTGCGTAGTGAGTATCAAAATAATTTAGTATGGCCCTTGTCATAATGAAATTGAACGCTCATGTGGAATTGTGATTGAGAACATAAATGATCCGCTTATTTGCAGTTTTATGCACATACAGTGTGCCCCCTCCCCCCCCCCCCCCCCACCAACTTTCACAATTTTGACAATCTGCAAACAGTTACAACTGCTGTCAAAATTGTGGCTGTATAAATAGCAGGTCATAAGAGTAGTTTTCTATCATACTTTTGATAGTTTCCTACACACTCGACACAAAACACAGCCAGCTTCGATGAGAGGTGCTCGGACATTGACATAGACTTTGCTTTACTGGATCAAATTTTCTGGCGTTCGTTGGCTACGTTGCGTTGTCGCCCAGGCTTTGCTTAATCCTATCATTACACGAATTCACCATTAGATGTGAGTTGTTTCAGATTTTTGTGACTAGAGGTTTAGAATACCAAAACAGCTGACAGTCACAAGAGTAGTCACAAACCCTCAATGGGAGTATCTAAACTGGTTCCTTCAACTAAACCTGTTTTTTAGCAGAAAGATACACAGCAAGGACAAGAGGGAAGCACAAGTAGTAACGTCTTCCCCAGAAAATTTTGGCGTGAAAGCATAACACATACACAATGTGCTTCTGCTTACTCTTCTTACTCGTGGGTATCGTATAATTATCGGCATACACACAAATATCTTCGTGTAAAGATAAGAAAGTTACACGTGATGAAGGATTGCCCATCTACACCTAGTTTATGTTATTCGATAGCAGATGAAGGAATGCCAGTGCAGACACCCACAATGACAAACACGAGCCATAAAAACTTGTGACTTGTGACTGGTCACAATTGAGAATAGGTGTTGTAACTGATTTAATTATCTATATCTATAAAATCTCGTATATCGTGTTTGTTACCGAACTCCTCCGAAATGGGTTGACCGATTTTTATGAAAGTTTTGTGTATACTATTTGGTAGGTCTGAGAATAGGTCGTAGGGTATTTTTTATACCTTTAACCAAAAGAAACAGCTGAAAAATCTAAAAAAAAATTGGTAATTTTAGGAATTTTCACTTCATTTTAGTTTCAATAGCTTCATGGCCTACATATTGTGTGACAGCTTTGTAAATGTAAAAATTGTCATTAAATTGAATCAAATTCAAATTTACGCAGCTGTCAAACAATAGGTAGGCCATGTCGCTATTGAAACTAAACTGAACTACAATCAGCAATATACATAGTATACTCAACATACGTTAGATCCATGGCGGCCGTCTCAAAAGACCACCCACCACTTTCTTCACAACCCGCTTGACATGGGTATCAAATGAAAGGGTATGATAAGTAGAATACAAGAAACAATAAAGTACCCTCAATATGCCATTAAATCCATGGCGGCCGTCCCAAGAAGGCGGATTACCGCATTCTTCACAAACACCTCGATATGGGTATCAAATGAAAGGGTATGATAAAGAAAATACAATAAGCAGTGTAGTATACTCAATATACCGTTTGGTCCGTGGCGGCCGTCTACGTTCTTTGAGGCGTAAAATTCAAATACCAAGTCAATGAATGGTTTTTATTGACTACTATTGGCTTAGCAGCGAGGCGAACCGGGTCCCAGTTAGTTTAAAATAATAAAATACATCGGGTGGCTTGCTTGACTGCTTGGAGTTTAAAAATTCATTAACTTTTGCCTACAAAAAGTTGGGTTGAATGCGGCCCCTTTACTTATATTTACTTATATTTTTCTTTATTAGATTTAAACTTTGTTACAGGCGTTATTAGGTTTTGGAGTGCTTTGGGGGTGCGATCGCATCTACTCTGAATCCATCCTTGGCATCTGCTCTCATTTGAGGCAGTTCTACACCTAACCGAACTATTATAGTGTCGTTTTCTTCAACTTATCAATAGTACCTTAAGCAGATTTGTTTAAACAGAGAGAGAGAGGGAATTCAGAGACAAAAATTTATTGCTGGGTGAAATTTTAAGGGGATTATAAGGAATCTAGTATTCCACTGAAAAATTAGGACAGTGTCCCAAAAATTTCGGAAAAGTACTTCACCGGTTCGCCGAAGCATTCCAGAGTTGGTAAATACCATCCAAGGGTGGTCGTTATGCATTTGGTACTCTTTGTACGATTGATTGCAAGTCCTTCCTCCAGAAAGGACCTAAAAACTTGACCAACTTTTGCTGAAACTAAAATATTAATATTGCTTGAAACTTCTGAACAACTAACAAGTTGTGCAGTTCTTGTTTTCGACATTGAACAAACATTTATGAAATTTTATGTAATAGACATGCACGAGTCAACAGAGTGAAACTGACTCCTGAAATATTAACCGATTGCTTACACTGAAAAATCCCGATTATTATTTCCTTTGATCTAAACAAAAACCGAAAACAAAACTTTCATCATTCTATTACAATTTCACTAAATCACACGTGAACTGATGAGGTCTAAGGGAGCTGGGAGTCCCCTTTTAATAATAATCTGCTCTTGACTATATACAACATAACATGCATCCGCCATTCGAGCCAACCCTTACCTCCACATGCCGCAAGCATTGATAACAATAATTTCTGATAATGATGGTTATGTTTCCACTCACATCGGGTATTGTCAATAATTTAGGGATGAAGGGTCATGTATTTGGCATCCAAAAGGACTGGGCTCCGCTATCAGCAGGTTCGATATCAGACAACCCTAGCACCACCACCACCGAAATACCGTTCAACTCTGATACTGCAAAGTCCATCAAAAGAGTTCAGTTCGCGGCGGCGGCATTAGGGCCAGGGCGTCGCCCCTACAACCCCCGGACTGATGTAATAAAACTTGAACCACTATAACAAGTTTTTCGGGGTGGCATTCTGGCCAGCGACCGTTTTTGGTGGCTGTTTCAAAATTTTAACAAAACTGCAAAATTATGATTATGACAAAACATGGCGAGCCCGGTTAATCGCATTACATGTTAATGAAGTGGGATATTTATTGCAGCAGTAGTGAACACGCCGGAATGAACTAGGACAGCGCGGCCCGACATCGACTCTCGAAATAATGACCCGGAGTTTGGTGTGTGACGGCCAGAGGGGGCCGGGCAGATGGACTAATGGTATATAGTCAATAACCAGTCCTTAGCCTTGATGCGTGTTGACTCAAGACTTCAATTGCCTGGAGACTGCATCGGGCACACAGTTGAGTCAGTCGGCCCACCTGAGCACCGCCGCATCGGCTATCGAGAGGTGCAGACGTCGGGTGACGAAACAGCCAGAGCAGCTCGGCAACAGCCCGGATCCGGGGCAGCGAGGCATATATGTCCAGTGTGCCGAGAGGTGACCAAATTAATCTGGGAATTTAGTGCATTCATTGGGCCTCTTTGAAATTTATTGACTTGACCAACTCAGTCCCACGTCACCGGCAAGGAGATTGTCAAGGTATCGATGCATATAAATTAGACCTCCGCCGTATCTGGAGCCCATTAGGCTGCAACAAGTCATTCAGGCTAACGTGATTGTGAGAATCTCTGACGGGATTCCTTTTCCCTGTAAATCTTCTCCTGCTCCGCAGACAGAAGATTTGTGGTGTTGATGGCATGGACAAGCAGAACCCTCCAGAATTTATTAAATTAAGCCCTCGCCCAGCTTCGCACTCGACATCATCAAAGGAGACGAATAAACGCCCTTATCTGTCTTATCCCATTTGTCCTATCTCCGTCTTCAATTGTTTTGTCGGCGTTCTTTGATTCCCCGACAACTCATCCTGATCCTGTTCCCCGGAAGACCACCATTTACTTACCTTAATACGAATGTCGCTCGGCTGCTGCCACACTGTCGTGGGGTGACTTACCTGTTCACGTTTTATCAGCCCTTCCGTCAGCGGCGGAGGCGGCGGCGGTGGGACGGCTGTGCTGGGGCGAACTTTTCACCAATTTCGCTGTTGTCGTTGTCGTTGTTGAAGACTTCGTCAACGTGGCAGCCTCCGTCGTCGTTTCTTCCGTTTCTGGCATTTGTCACATGCAAACACGGCAGGCAAACATTTTTGGTAGCCCATCAAAGTGATGTCACTGTCATAGACAGGGATTAAGGCAGCTTTGTCACAGGATAGGGCGCTCAGCCAGGGCAGGGGTTGAGAGCCGTACTGGGCCGATAACAGCCACGTATCCTCCGGCATTTGGTTGCCACAAACGCATATTGTGTACCCTCTCTATATAGATCGGCTTTTTGGGGGGGGTGTGCAGGGGGTAGGAGTTCGGATATACAACAGTCCCCACCACTTGTTCGGTTATTCTCCTGATTATAGAGACATCTGGCAAATGACACGATTAAGAGCCTGCCAGGACTGCCAGGACGTATTTTGTTGGTTGATGTCTCCTCTTTTCTGATGTTCAGATTGTCAGTGGCAGTGATTTGGTTTGTTATCCGCACACACGATTTCCAGAGGCTTGGCGATGTCTTTTTTTATCTTTTGTGTGTTTTCCGGCGTTTGTTTAGTCATCCGATTGTGAAAATCCTTCCATCAGGGATTCTTCCTTCTTCTTTTTTATATGCCTGCCGTTCTCGTCCTTCCTTATATTTCCTAGGCTGTGTTCAACAACTTCGTTCTTCCATTTTTTTTGTTCCATGGTACTTTCTCTCTGTGAAGATGAGCTCTCAATTTGAATTCATCCCCCTGGCAATTGTGCTCAAGCGTGCGTTCAAATTAGATGGAATAACGATGACTCGAGGATATGCTATTGAAGACTGTGCGGCATCCGAGGAGTGGACTGTCAGTTTTGATTACTTTTCGTTGACCAATTTGTCCTTTGAAATCAGCAGAATTGATTGACAGCCGACCGCTGGTGGGTGATGAATGAATTTCTTTGTGAATGTCTGGGCGGCTGCCTTCGTTTTTTTTTGTTCATTTATGACACTTCAAGGTTTGAAAATTGTTCCGTACTTGAAGCGTTGTTTTTTGGTGGTGGTAGAAGCCGGATTCGTTATGTTAAATCTGATGGTCGTTGCTGGAGGCATTTTAACTTGGTAGCATATCATCGGATTTTTTGTAAGATTGACGTGATGATTTTGGGGAAAATTGTTTCTTTCTGAAATCTGAAAGTCCACACCCTCGAGGGATCTACTTTCAAAGCTTAAGTATAGAACACCACGTGTTTTCTGGTAGGTCATTACTGTTCTTTATTCAAAGGTATTAATTAGCAAGGTAAGACCTGTTGGTCAAATCAATAAGTTTTAATTGTTGATTAAGGTTGGAGCTGTGATTTTCATCGTCGTTTCCGTTGTCCTAATTTTTGGGACAAAATCATTCATTTCTAACCAGCCTCATCCAACAACGGTCTGGAGATTGTTGCATTAGACCATATTCGAACACTTTGGCCATACTCAAAATGCGATTTCGCTTCACTGAATGTAAATGATGGCACTGGGAATTGTTTTACTCCAGTTACGTCTCTCGACCAAAACTAATTAATTTGGTCTAAATTTTAGACTGTTCTAAAATGATCTAAATTTTAGACCAAATTTATCCAATTTAGACCAAAGCGAAAGCGAAAAACTATAACACTATGGCTATGTACCCGAACCCCGATATTTTGCTAGGGTAGACTGATGTCTTAATCCCAAGGCTACCGGCTCTGCCAGAGAAATGAACACTACTGTCTTCTAAGTCTAATCGTTCGTTGTTCGAAAGTTAAAAAGAGAGTACCGTAGCTAGGTAAAGATTTTGGAGTTTAGGTACATTATTATAGAGTTTAGCCGGACTTACACGAGGCAGTACATTTGTTCCTTACACTATAGCAAATTGTACTGAGGCCTAGTTTTTTTTAATTGTCCTGGTTCAAAAATAATGTCATACTAGTATATGAGCGTATATCGAGATAAAGGAGGAGAGGTGTCATTGTATATTACGTAATGGAGAGATTTTTTTAAAGGGGTGAAATTTTATACTGGAAAGGAAATTTCCAATTTGAGGTGAGGTGAGCTTGTAAATACATTCTGGAGGGACATTTCTTACTTCTTTTGCGGCAACTTTAACTCGCGCGGTGGAATGGCAAAGCATAAGGGCCAGTTTACATCCCAGACTCAAAGGGTAAGCGGAAATCTGAGCTCCTTTATCGCATAGAAGATAGTATGGTTCTGTCACTGTTTCACCAAAATGGCAACAGCAAACGGCAGCCTCAAAGTAAAGCTCTACTCTACTTAACAAATGCTCTTCATTGGTTTAATTTTATTTTTTCTTTGCAATTTGCTTTTGTGTCATTTTGGCATTACAATAGCGCCTAGCCTCTTTTGAAGTATGTCATTGTACCGGCTCAGAAGAAAAAAGAGGCATCTCTTACAAACTTATTTTATAATCGTGTCCTACCCCACACTACCTTATTATTAACCGGTTACGACGGCGAGATGCGTTATTAGGGCTACTATAAAATTTGCATCTCTTAAAAGTACCAGGCCGTGCGGTTTTTAGCTATTTGGAATATGTGTTCATTCCATCCCAAAAATTTGGTTAATGTCATGCCTAAGAGGTTACCCAATCGATCAGTCAAGAATAATTTTGGAACATCCACAGACACGAATGGGGCTACGCATTGCAGTTTTTATTGGAGCTAAAACTGTACTTCATTTTGGAAGTGATGAATTCTTCACGATCCTGTCAGCCCTATTGGAGAATGAGTTCAATGACCCTGGTGATTTGATCAGACATAAGTTCGCGATCGTAGATTTAGTCAAACAAAGATCGCGATCACGTGCTTGCCTTGCATTGTCGAAGGCGGAAGAGTGAAGAATATCGTCATCAACGGAGACATGAAAAGGAAATAAAGGTGGATACAGAATTGACCCCTGAGGTACCACGGTAGAGGTGAAGTGGGCTTATGTTTGATGGCATTCAGTGGTTATTACCAGGACCAGAAAGGAAACTCTCAATCCATTTCTGTAGAACTGAGTCGATTCGAATAGATTGGAGTTAAACTAATAGAGCTGCGTGTCATATTTTATCGAAAGGTTTGGAGACAGCTAGAGCAACCGCACTAATTTTTGGTAGGGTTGTGCTGTAAGAACGATTTTTTCCGAACTCGTATTATTTGTCATTTAAAGATTAGTTATGACACTTTCATATTTTCGCAACCTTTAGAAAGTCCTTTTTGTCATCGGTTAGTTGTTATCAATGCCATCAGAATTTTACCTTTCACAGCAGCACAAACAGTTAATCACCAGAACCTCAATGATCGTGTGTGTGTGTCATATCTTACAGAAATATTGTTAAAAAGATTTTTCCCTGTAATAAATTTTAAATCAACAAAACTAAAAAAAAAATAAAAATCCCGGACTTGAGTAAAAGTTGATGTCACCAAATCGCAGACAACTTTCAAAACTTCTCATTTTGTATCTCATTCATCACCAGTAAATCATTACCAATCACACCTTGACGTTTTGATTTTTGCAAGAGGCGCGCAAACCTCATCCATTCTGCGGGCGCCTTAATCACACCGCAACCAATTCTTCTTCTTATTATGAGAAGTAAAATTCCCAAGGTGTTTACGTAGAGAGATGGAGAGAGATCCGCGTGCATCTTAAGTATTCTTCGGTCTGCCATCTTAGAGGAAATCCAGCGAAAATCTTGACTAGTAGGTATAAGAGATGGGCTTCATCTCTCTCTCCTGTTGGTCGACGATGACTATCGACTAAATCGTATAAGGTGCGCGACGGGCGCCGGGGGTACTCGTCGGTCACCACCTTGTCTTGATTTATGATCACCTGCCTCCTTAGACTATTAATAACTCAGCCATTGGTCATTAATGACAAACAACGACAACTTTTTATTTTTGAATAATGGCCAGAAGTTGGTGAATGATGGAAGTCATCAGTGGATTGTCCGCAAACATCAAAAGGAAATCCCCAGCGCACACAGGCGCGCACTCCCCGGCGATTCGTCTCCTTAAGGTGCACCGTTCAAACTCTTTCTTTCCCTCTCGATAAGGTAGAAGAAAACGATCTCGGGAACGGGTTGAAGGTTGTTGAATGATACAACAACAACAACAACAACGAAAGAAATAATCGAACAAAAAATTTCCAATAAAATTCCAAATTCCCAAGGTGTTCTCTCGCCGTTTTGGTGCAATTTTGTCGCAGCGGGACATGGCGGTGACTTATGGACGAATTAAATTAATTTAGTGGCGAAATTAAGAAGTTTCTGTTAATTAAGGCGGGGAGGCTTGATGGTGACTCTTTGCCGGCCATTCCTCATCGATTGTGTGTGTGTCGTGCCTCATCGAGAGGCGGCCGCCAGTTGTGGCCGAAAATTATGGCTTCACGGTGCCTAATGCGATTTTCTAAGACAGAGCCCAGAGCGACTAGTCGTGTCATCAACAAGCTGCAATCAGCGCACAGGTATGGTATATATAGTATTATAGCCAGGTGCCAGGCGAGGTCGGCTGGGGGCTTGCGCTCTGCCCATTTTGGAGCATCTCAACGTGGTCATTTATTTCACGTTCGTTGTCCGGCCTCCTGACTGCATTTAAAATTTATTCGTGAAGTTGTCATTATTTATGATTTGTGGCAAGCTCCGTCATATATCATGGGACACACTAAGGTGGCTCTTTTTTTCTCTCTGACTGTTCACAATTCAGTGCAACAATATTTTTGTGTTTTTTTTTTTTTCTGGGTGATGTTGAAGAAAATATGTCAACAACAACCAAATAAAAAGTGGCACAGAAAAGTTTCACCGGATTTCCTTTAAGACTTTGCTTTCAGTTGCTGCTGGTTGATTGAAGGATACAGTCTAGTAAATATAGATCCAGTCCCATCTCTCTCCTCGTTCCTGCTACAAAAAACTCCCACCCAACTCACTTTTCCCAAATAGAAGCAATTTTCTCAGGTAGAAAAAATATCTTTTGAAAATTCCCGAAAGTCCCATAAACAACTGCATCAGGCCCCGACCAATTAACAGCACCTCGTCCAGCCGATACCGATAAATTCCGCCGAGAGCTGAGCCAAAACATGGAGCCGTCTGCATGCTAGAAATTCCGCAAAGCGAACATCTTGAAGTGATAATTATCGGGACAACGTCCCAAAAATATTTTCGCACGAATTCCCTCGCTCCCCTCCCCTCACCCAGCCAGACATCTTGCATCCCTGTCCCAAAACCGAGAAGGTGTGCGCACAGGGGAGAACTTGTCCGAATTGGTAAAATGTTTTCGGGAGTGGGTAATAATGCGGTAATGTTGAATGCTGACACGGTGCAACTCTTGATTATCAAATGCAAGCCACATTGCATCTTGACTCATCTCAAGATGATGCAGAAGAAGAAGAAGAAGACCGAACGAAGGAAGGTGGTGGTGGCAGTGTTGTGTGGCTTTGGTGATATCTCAAAATCGCGACTGGTTAGAAGTCATGGAGTAGAAAGCCATGAGGAGCAGGTGTTGATAGTGGATGCATTCCATGTGAGGATAGAATAGATGCAAGGAGGAACAATAAAAAAAATTGTTTGTCGCGGGACACGCAACAGTTGTGTGTAATTAAGATGTCTATCCGTGAAGGCGCACATCAGTTTAGGAGGAAGATACTTCATGTCAACAAGGTAATGAAGACTTCTTCTGCGAGAATTGAGGAAACTTCTTGAGGGAGTTATAGTGGTCGTTAGCATGGAGTAATCCAAGATATTTTCTGGAAAATGCGTCACGCAAATTGATAACAATAAATCAAGATTGTGGTTTGGGATTAATGTAAGATTCTTTTGAATCCATCCAAGTAAAGACTTCCAGAAATAACCTTCGGATCTTTCTAAAGAAGGAAAATCTGGCGGCTGCCTTAATATAAGAACTCTAGGTAAAAGGTCGGGACATAAAAGACTCTTAGACAGACAACATAAAACAAAACATGAAGTACATGGCGGTCCAATTTCCAAGATGATCTAACATAGGTCCTTCAATCCTGAAAGAAAAACATGCATTTCAATTAATGAAGTCCCTCACCTAAATAGTATAGCAAAACTGGTTCCAGGACACATTACACCTTGAATATACAATATTCCATAATAATCAGCTGATGACATTATTGCATACTTTTAGGAAGTAGGTTTGTGTCTTAGCTAGACGAATTTTCAATACGCACATTAATCAAATCGCAGTTTTATTATTCAAATGGATTTCTTCAGATTTATTTAGTTTCAGCAATAGATGAATACTTCTTGAAAAAATACAGGCATATTTCATTGTTTAAATACGCTTTGGTTTACTTAGCTGGACTTTCGTTGGTCAGACAGAGCTTCAAGCTGATACACGACTCTTTGCTTTCTGGGGATCGTAGTTTTCAATCATCAACTTGATCACATGACTCCTTGGAGTGATTCGGTAAAAATTCAGAGTTTAAACTCGGAAAATCGATATACCCATTTCTCTAGTATCCAGTTGTAGTAGACAGTTGTAGTCTGTTCGATGCGGAAAAGGAAGCGACTAATTATGAAGCCAACAACATTAAGATTCTCAAACAAAAGTTTCAAAGGAGAAAGGTCTTCAATGAAAGCAAATGGACTAACTTAGATTCGGACTGGGACAACTATAAAAGGCGTCTCAGGAAGTTCAAGTACGCATTGCGTAAGGCCTTTTGTGAGACAATGCAAAGATTTTCGGATACAGCAAGACTAAGAAAGGTTCTTTCTATAAGCCCAATGTGCCAAGAATTGCTGCACTTCCCCACAATATCAGGCTTCTGGATACACCTTAGTCCACAATTTTTCCATGGATATGGGAAGTGCCATGTGGGTATATTAGAAGTGGCGTAGACGATAGTGACTAGTTCACCTTCTGATTTTAACCATCTCACAAAAATTTTAAGGGTTTTTCTCATTCTAGTGATATCAGATAACAAGTCGTTCTTGGGTGTGTAACAGGGCACCTCAACCAAATTTTACACTGCTTAGGAGATTCTGGACTGGTTGCTCTAGATGTCGGCACTATTCTGTTGTTTAAATGCCAAGCTATTGGTTTCGACTCAATTCTCGAGAACTTAGATTGAGACCTTCGGTTCTAGCCATTCTATAAAAGAATTGATGGTGTCACACAGAGCTCAAGTCTGTCACCTGTTCTTTTTCTAATTGTTAAAAAAAATCTGCTCTCAATGTCCTCTAACCCACTTCATAGTTTCTCTAAGGAGCACCCTTACATCCACGGGGAGCTCAATTCAGAGAAACGTTGAACATATTGCTGATTACGACGACCAAGGATCGGGTTAAATTCAACTTAGTACTGTCTCTGTACTTTAGCTAAACTAACTAAGAAAACTGAATCAAGAAAAACGGAGACAAAGTTCCCAGTAGGACCGGTAAGCTTACAGAAGTACTGAAATCAGCACTTACTGGTAAGGGGTAGGCCTTACCACTTCCTTTTACAGAAGCGCTTACTTTTACACACGATGTCATAGGGGGTAAGGCCTTACTTTGGTACTTACCTTAGAGTGCTTATAGAACTGCTCATCTGTAAGGGGTATAGTAAGGCAACAACGGAACATTGCAAAAGAGATATTCATGGGCGCCTGTGGATATGTGATCCGGTGTCGAAATACTTTTATTTTTTTCATCTTTTACAAATGCCTTTTTTCCAAGCCCGAGAGTGGCTTTACCTAAGCAGTCCCCCAACTAAATTCTAAACTTCTCCAAAGCTGCTTGTCCTCCGCATCGAATGAGAGCCGGGCTACCGAGTATGCTATTGTCGCATTTTATGTCGACGAATATAATTGCCCGTTTTATTTTTTTCTATAAAATTGATGAAAGCTCCAGGAAAGCTCCCTTGAGTCATCGGGCAGATTCTCGCTTGTTTGGGTATAATCCTGGACTACACCTTACCATCTGCCTTCTCTTGTAATGGGGATTGTAAGGGCTCATCTAGCACCCAGAAAATAAGGGGCACCCCTTACCAGATGAGTACTTATTTCAGTGCTCCATCGGTAAGGCCTTCCTAGAATTCCTACTGTGTTGATGAATTTCCAGAAATAACGCAATGGTTCATTTAGCAATATAGCCACAAACACAAAATTAAAAAGGAAACTGACACACACCAAGCAAAAGGTATACATCAATCACATGCAAGGACACAATTACTGCAGTCCCAAAAAAATTATAAAAACTGTACAAACAAAAGAATCATCTCCCAACCACCATAATTGCATTAATCCAATATTATTCGCAAATAAGTATGACTGTGTGCAGCTGTAAGGATCCACAATTATGCCAAGTGTCACTGTTAGCAGTTCCCTCAGTAAAGAGAATGACAAACAAACAAGACTTGACAGCTTCTGTTTAAGGCAGCATCATGCTAATGTAGACACACAAACACGCACACAAAAACCCCAATACACTCTCCTTTTGAACAGTACATACACCCTCTTCACCCTTCTGGCTAAAGAATATAACAAAATCCAGTTTAAACACTACCCTGTAAAATATCCTTGATCCTTGAACAACTCCAGGTCCTGCCGCCGGATCAAATACGAGAAATCATACTGACTTTCTAGTACAGGACCAAGTGCTGACCAGGCACTACTAACACATGCAAGAAAATAGCAGAAAAAAAGGATATTCACAAAAAAACAAACAAGAAAAAAATCCTGATGCACGAAAATGTTATTAGGGTAAGTTTTACACACAGCAAGGCTATAGTTTGAAAGCTGGTGAAGGAAGTAAACCTTGAAAAGGATTCGTGCAACTTTCGGTGAAGTTGATGTCTCCTGTGTCCATACCAATTTTCAGAAGTCCTTTAAAGGTAAGAAGAGAGACAGAGAGTTGGGGGCAGAGTTGTCTCTCAGTTCCATTACATTGGCGGCAGCTTTTTGTTAACCAGACATGATGCTTCCCTAGACTTTTGGATATATTTTGCAACAGATTTCATACCCTCAAGTGATATGAATAAAAGTCAAAAGCAGTAAGTCCTCTATGAAGATGTAAACTGCTTTGAAATATTATTCGCTATGTTTTTTTGTGTCTTCTTGGTCTTCGCATTCTGTGTGGTGTTTTGGGGGCACAAAAAAACTTGGACTGAATTGCGAGTGGAAATAGAGTCACCACGAGCATTCTGGGATAGAGACGCAAGTCGCTTAGGTGAGATGTATATCTGGGACAGACGAGATGTTATCTTTTTTAATTAATTAAAATCCATTCAAGGTTTATCCCATATATGCCATGAAAGACTATTTGAAGGAAATATTCGATAAAAGAATGAGTCCCATATTGACACTTATCACCATCTACTATTGCAACAAAAGGAAACTAGTCCTGAAAAACAATCCTGAATGATTTTGTTTCCAACTATGGTGTTCCTTTTAATCGAAGAAAATAGAGTGGGGTACCGCAAGGTTGTAAGTTTTCACCACTAATGTTTTTAGTTGTAATAATTAATAGGTGCATTTAAATTTCATTGGAGCAAGTACGACGGTGTAATAGGGCGCACATCAGCCTAGATGCAGCTACATCTGCTCATACCTTTAGTATGGTAGTTTGGACTACTCGATTTTCTTCCTTCTCAGGCCACCTACATATGAGAACTAGCTGGCTATTTTTTGTTGGAGAGCTTGTGCTCTGTATTTTTTATTCACTTGAAAAGTTAATCTTCAAGAAATGCAATGAATACAAAGCATAAAGAATTTCGATCGATGATTTTCAATGACTTTTGCTTGGCCTTCATAAAGAGGAATCTGATAGATCAGCGAAGATGGCGGTGAATCTTCTATTTAAAGTTTTGGAATATTATCCCACAGTCTCGCTTTTCTATTAATAAACCAATGTTGATGGCAGTCAGTTGGACTGGACGTCTAAGTAGAAGCGGTCCAAGCAACACCTTTTGTAATTGGTTCGGCTGTAAGTTAAAACCACACGCTTGCGGCCATTCTTTTCGGGAAGTCTCCAGGTGGATACCATAATGGACCATAATGGTGAAGATCTGCGCCTTAGTGTACGTCTGCGCCTTAGCAAAAGTCTGGACCTCGCCTTGGACGTGAAGTCTAAGTTATTTTGGGACTATCAACGATACTAATGATTTCTCCTTGTTCAAGAAAGTTACCATCACGACGGATTAACATTTAAAGGAGGCGTTCCTCAAGCAGAGTGAGGGCCTCATGAGGCAAATGAGGGGCATACCGAAAGAGGCCTTTCCCTTAGCATCTTCACGAGCACCGCAAAAATAATCAGCGATACTGAAGTGAGATATAACGCTGTTCCTGATAAGGCCCCCATGAGGCAAACGAAATTACAAATAAAATGGGGCAATTCCAACATCTGCTTTACGTATTAACTTGAAAATAATACCCTTTAAACTTTAATTTTTGTGGTTGCCTTGCTTCTTTTAATGCAATTATGTTAGTGGCCATGTAGGGTGTCATTTAGCATACTCAATAGAGCGGTTCTCGTTCGATTGCGGATGTCAAGCAGCATTAGACGTAATTAGTACTTAGTTGGGGGACCGCATTGGTAAAACACCACTCGCGTTATAAAATATAAAGTTGTTTGCAGATATTACTCATATATCCACGCCAATATTCTTAGATTGGGATAGAGTTGCAATCTGACTCGTGATAGGGTAGCAATCATTTTTCTTCAAAGGATCACATGGGGCATTCCTTATGAGGCAACGTGTTAGATGCCCCTTGTGAGCCGTATAGGGCCACATGAGATTGACAAGAGGCAATGGGCCCCATCTGCACCCCCTTAAAGTCCTAGTCGGGCTCCTTCACTCATTAGCAGACTGTGAATACTTGAGCGAACTTTACTTGGTGCCACACTGGCTGCCAGCTATACTCCAGGTAGTACTCCCACTTTCTGGCCCTTGTGCTGAAAGTCGTAGTTCAACTGAAACATCACTTCAACTCAAACGAACGCACGACCCGACTTTCAGGAAAGAGGTCATATATACCACCTCTTGTCTCCTCGAGGGCTCTATTTCCACATGCCCGACCTGCCTCTCCACTGGGCACTATTTCTGTTCCTTACTTTGTGGCATAACAGGCAATTAGAGCTCCTGGCGCAGTCTTTCGTGTCTTTGGTGTTGGTGTAGTTCTTTACTATGTGCCGAAGTTCCCAGCACTTGTATAATCTTCTTGGCGCTTTCTGGAGTGGTTCAACCTGTACCTGCAATGGTACCGAAGTTGCTGTCGGGCATACAGTGTTCGCATTTTCATATTACTTTGTAGTTGCTAGATTTTTAAGTGCAGTGCGCAGCCTCCATAAACACCAGCATTGGCAGGCAGTTATTTAGTTATGGTGATTGTGTAAAATGCCGCAGTTCATATAAAGACGGCAAATCACAAAAGGACGAAACCTTGTTAATCACATAAAAGAGCCCAAAAATTCTTTTAAGATTTTATCCAAACTTTTAAATTTAATGGAGATCCTGCTTTTGTCTCTTCTCAGTAATATTTACTCTTACATTTATAACATCAAAAAAAAATAACAAAACCGAAAAGAACTAAATCCTCCACAAACTCCCCAAGGACATCAGTGATGCAGTTTTTGAATAACTTGTCAAAGGATGACATATTTCCCTTCGTGCCACTGCTATGCTCCTGCTGCTACATATTTCGCTTGCGTCCAGAAATTCTGTCACATCAAGCGCTGGTACCCTCTCTATTTCCTCCATGCCATGAATAATAATAATAAAAAAAAATAAACTTCCCTGTTCCTCTTTATATAAAAAAGCGAACATCTATTTGTCCAGGGCTGACAGACTTCGCTGCAGAGGAAAGTTTGAGTAAAAGAAAAGCTGTAAACGTCCGATGTCATTGAAAATAGGTTTTCCATCAAAAGTTATATATAGTATAAAAAAAAAAAGCTAAAAAATTAAAAAATAAATAAAAGGAACTTGACAAAACTGACAGGAGCTTGGTAGTGTGTCAGAGAAATCATATTGGAACACTCCCGCCCTGGTGTGGGAATGAATATGTATGTGCCCGAGTGTTGGTGTGAATCCAAACTGAAAATTCGAAGGACCATTCCAGGGAACGTGAGCGTTTCTCTCGCTGTCTCCTTCTCTCGCCCAGTCTTTGTGTCGCTGTTCAACTTTTAAGTTTATAATTCCCTGACGTTAACTTTTCCTCAAAGGAAAATGTCCAAACTCTATCCTAGAGATGGTCGGTCGGTCGGTCTATAAACAGCCATAGTAGATGTCCTGCTATACAACATGGCGAAGGGGTGGGTGTGGGCGATTGTTAAAAGTAAATGTCAGACTCAGAGAGCTTGACAGCATCCCACATGTCCATCGATTATGGCCAACATCGAACAGTCCACAGAGGCTTCTCGTGTCAACCAACTGTCGATCTCTATACTTTGTGTTGGTTTTCTCTCTATCTGGGAAAGTTTCATAGAGAGACGGACGTCGACATGAACGACAGATTGAAAATAAAAATTAAGACTATGACATTTGAAAAATTGAGAATTTATTTACTGCTTTCTGGTATAGAATAGCACTGGTGGCTAAGGGAAGATTGGAGGGGGTGGGCGGCAGGGCTGTGTTGACCTCTGGTGTAAAATGGAAAAAAAAGTATTATCTTTCTGGCGAAATAAAAATAACTTAGAGAGGGGGTCAGCGAAAATTTTCCATTATTAGAAAAGATTACTTTGTTTAAGGTGGACCACAGGGGGGAAACAGCTGCACAATTACAAGGTCCTAGAATCAAATCCCCAGAGGTGGTAGGCGCGTTCTATTTTTGAGTCTTAGAACCTTCTTTCATTTGGAATGTATTCGTATACGTGGAACATATTCAAATAACTGATAAGGAGCTTAAAATGCCTTTATTATCGCCCACCTACCTGTCGACTATCAGGTCTTGTTCTTTGGGAAGAGAACAGCGTCTAAGGGGAGGGGAGGCGTCGTGCCAAATCTCACCCAATCTCACGTGGCATGTAGCTAAAGCCATGATTCTCTACAAAAGCATAGGAGAAGACGTCAGCTTGGCATAGCAGGCTGTTAATTCAAGTGCAAAAATATTCATGACCTCAACGAAAACTTTAAGGCGACTCCAGACTAACGCCGTGAACAACCGCGAAAAAGCACGAACGCGACTGTGGATGGTTTTCACGCCTTTCAGTTCCGAATGGATACGGCAGGTCAGGCAGGAAGTTATCGTCATCTTCGTTCGATATGCATTGAATATTGGTAAATTGAAGTCCCCTAGAAGAAGTAACTTGTCACTAGAGTTCATCATACTTAGGATATGATCCACGCAAAAGATGAGAATATCATATAGATTTTACCTTCATCGTCAAGTGTGCTAATCATATCTGGCGGGATATAGCAGCACAGCAAGAAGAGATTTGTTTTGGAGAAGGAAATTGGGAGAGTGAGTAACTCAATGCCAAGGTAGATAGAGAAACTAGGGAGCGAGATTGGGTTACAAATTAAATGGCTACTATAAGCGAGAAGTACGCCACCCCCGAGCTTCCGAGTCAGTGTAACGATCCCTCCGAAACACTTGGTAGGAGGAATCAAAGAGTTCAGCTTTAAGAATGCCTTCAAGGAGCCAGGTTTCAGTAAATGCTCACATAGAACCCGCTAGCCGTCGATGCCTGAAGGATGTCGTTAGTTTTAGGGGAGCATTTTAAGCAGTGATGGGCAACAGTTGGATTTTTCAGAGTTACTTTAAAATCTTTTGTCTATAGCTCTCAAGCGATTTCAAGGCTAACTCAAAGCCTTTGCGTATACCTCGGGGCCTCCGTAGCCTACAAAGTAAGGCGTCTGGCTTCTATCCCCCAAAGGTCCAGGGTTCGAATCCCGGCCAGCCCCACGCTCTTTCTCCTTTTCTCCTTCCCACCTACATAATTTTCCTTCATTCTTCTTTCCTCTTTACATTCCTAATTCCTCTTGTCATAGCCTTCCTTAGACCTTCCGCGCTACACCAAAGCGCACCTCATTGGTTGGTTGCTGAGATTCAACTCGTTTCAGGAGCATAACACTCCGGCGAGTTGTTTCTCGATGCTCCGATGCAAAATCACGATAGTAATGGAAGTAGGTGGACTAAAAATTTCGCGGGTAAGTTGTGGCAGTTCCTTCCTCTCCGTCTGAAGCTGCTGTTCGACAAAATATATAGATTATCAACAGTCTACAGGACCTTTCCTGAGACTCTAGTCTTTCACATAAAAAAGGGGGCACGGAGGTTTCAGGATAGACCTTCAAAAATTCAGGTTACACGATTCACCGTTCTGCTGAGAATTACCCGCTCAATAAAGAGGACGCGAAGCGTGTAATCTTTAAATTTTCGTGGTTTGAAGAGCACAGGAATGTGCTAGATACAGCCTCCTAGCTGCATCTAATACCGAAGAACATCCTGGTCAAAATAATAAGGCCAAATGACGTATGGGGAATGGTGAAATTGGTGCTGAAAGGCTTAAGGAATGCCAAGCCCAAACAACCTAAGAAATGCAAAAATATATAGCAGCTAGATAGTTCATTCAGTCCCGTGGCGCAACGACGTAAGAAGGTCAACCGGAAGGAGATGGCTCTTTTCTTAAGTTGGACTAGAAACCCAAGAGCCGATTGGCAGGAGCTTTACGGTAGAATACTGTGCACCATCCGAATCCTCTGCGCCACTTATCTAACCAATGAATTAGGTAGCGAGCCTCGTTGAAATAACCTTTTCGCTAGAGAAAGTAAAAACGGTAGGTCGTTGTCCCAGCTCTGGTAAGAACCTTCTAGGGGGGGGGGCTTTTTAAGCAGTGATGGGCAACAGTTGGACTTTTCAGAGTTACTTTAAAATGTTTTGTTAATACCTCTCAATCAAATTCAGCCTTGGTGAGTTTAGTCAATCAGTAAGCTGACAACGCCGTCTTGGTACCGACCCCTTGCACACATTCCCTGCTACTAGACCGATGCAAAATTCTCAGCACTCCGAAAAGGTCAGCTTTAGTGTCCGAGAAAATAAATAACGACGTTAGAACTATCTCAGCTTGAAACCCCGGGAGTGATACCAATGGCCATGGATATTTTGCACCTTCAGCCATTTACGCCCAACCCTATCCCATTATCGGCTTTGTAACCGTTCCTATACCAAAAGACCGTGCTTCGTTAAAGTGGGGCCTGGCGTCCTGCTATCCTGACCGAACTGTGAAAACCTTTATAAATGTTTGTCGAATTCCAGACTGGCAAGAATGGTATCGGACAAGGCAAGTATTGGCCCCAGGTTTAATTCCTTGACAATTTATATGTGATCCACAACGTCTTCTATTTTAAAGGAGAACAGCCCTCGGCAGCTCTTCAACGACGAGATCTAAGAAGAAAGTAGACATCGGTGTGGAGGGCATATAAGGCATCGTAAGAGTGGATAGGAACCTGCAGGTGTAAGATCAATGGGAGGCGAGAGTCAGAGAGATCCAGACTCCGGTGGAAGGATTGCATAGACTAGGGTCATCCCAAGGTCTGGTGATCCCATATATGTACATAATCTTCTAGTTAAACTCAAGTAATTTTTACATTGTAGAATTCGTGGACCTATGGGGAGCAACAGCGAGGGAGACTCATCCTTCGCTGGAAGGATGGCGTAGACCAGGACGCTCGGAGCTTAGGGATGCCAAACTGGGTGACATCGGCTTAGAATCGGACCGGTGGAGAGGACAGTTGCGAGAGGCAAGGACCGGATGGCGGTTGTAGAGCCGTTAAAGAAGAAGAGGAAGAAATCTAGGAGCTCTAAAAAGCATTATGAAAATGAAGAACACATCAAGTGGCAGATAGGGCTCAAATTCCGCTTGGTTACTAGACACAGATTTGGTAGCTTGCAATTTTTTTTAGCAATTCGTTTACAAAAGTCTTTGAGATGACAAATTCCAGCTTTTACCCAGTGCATATAATCAATTTTTGGATTTCACTTAAAAATACGATCGGCGAATCAATCACGGTCATTTTAATTAATTTTTACCAAATAATTAAGCATCGTTCCACATTCCCAAGACGCATGAATAGAGATCGGAGTTATCCAACGTTAATTTTTTTTTGCTGCTTACCTACATCATTTACAATTTCAGCTTCCGGCTTTCTAGAAAGGAGGTCTGATCTTTATTCATCTCCCGAATAGGTAGCACCATTACCATTGAGGTATCCCATTAATCTGCCCACCTATCTACGCAGCAGCGCAGTGACCAACGAACGAACGGTGTGTGTGCATCCTCTTAACAATGATCTGACGACATTTCAGAGATCAAGTTCACCTTTTAATTCATTTTTTTGTTGTTGTTGTTGTTCGATCGTTCGTTGTTGATTCACATATACATATGTAGAAACGCCGGGAGAAGGCCGAAGACTTCCTACAACTACTGTTGATGGTGATCTGGTCTTCATTTCGTATCCCAAGATCCCGGGTGATCCCCGCCGATCTTCACGGACCATAGAGATCATCTATGGATTTAACGATTTTGACTGACAGATGTATACAAGACTCAAGATGGTCTGAGATTCCCGGAACGGAAATCTGGTGCCATTCAATTAAAATACACAGATCTTCGCGGCTTAATCTCTTTTACATACTAAAGCCGGCATTGTGGATTATGATGATGATCGTGGTCGTCGTCGTCTTCGTCTTTGGCGTGTCGATCGTGGCTGTGTTTAGTGTGGAAGAGTCTCCAACTTGCCCCATTCCCCAGTCTCTGTGTATAGAGCGAAGTCCCTGTGGCATAGTGCTATGGCCTTAGATATTGGAACTACGGAGGCAACCCAACTTTATATGTGATTTTATATAAAAGTCGTTAAAGGCGAAGTGCATTGCGTTTGCGCACAAGTCGTAACTCGTGTCTGGTTTTACTGCTGCTGCCAAATTGAGATGCAACGGCCTCAAAGCGAGAAACGTTAATAAATTTCTCGACTTGTTTTATTTTTCGTATTTTTTTTTTTTTTTTTGGTGTGTGTTCTTTAATATTTTATTTTTTTCCATTTCAGTCTTCTTCCGCGCAAACGCGCACAGCTTGCATATTATTCTCTCTCGTGAATAAATTTTATCGCCGACTGTGTTTATATGTATGCAACAAAAGTTGAGCTTTATTGGAACTGAATTTATATTTTCTCATCTGCATTTCTGCTGCAGTAAGGCCGAAATGCGCGACGATGTGTTTGTGTGTTAAATTAAAACCGGATATCATCGCAATTGGATATTGGATACAATATTGATAAGTTCAATCAATTCCTCGGGATTATTGTCTTTGAAAGTTTCTTGACGGTTTAAAACAATTTTTAACCAATATTTTTTTTTGGAGGCTAGTCATCAAGTTTATAGGTTTTTAATGTGGATCCCAGGACTGGTTTCGTCATATATAGTGGACACTCGGTTGTTTATTTTGTGTAACCACATCTTATAGTATATATGACTGAGAATTAGTTAATTTTTATAACATGCCATCTTTGGTTGATGATTGTCAGTTTATGTCAATTAATGATTGTAAATTATGGTAATTTTGTACGTCACTGTTTTTAAGGGTTTTTTTATTTTTAGAGTTTTTAATGGTGGTGAAATTCTTTAAATTCTAATTTGTGAAGTATATTTTTGAGAAGAGACAGTTATGTTATTTTAATGTTCTCTTTTCTTAATATGACGTTAGATTTCTTGAATATGGCGAATTTGTATGTTTATATAATTTATATGACAAACTTTTGTGAAGGAATGCTAAAGACAGTGAAGGTCGTTCAACTCACTTTAAAGGTTATGGCCGATGTTGATTTGGTACATCTGGAAATCGTTTGCAAATTTGTTGTAAGTTTACAGTTGAATATTCGATAATCAACAGATTTTATGAGAATCGTAAAATCACTACTGGATGTAGGCCTTCGATGCAACATAAGCCACGTGTGCTCAGATTCCTATATGCTTACTTATATTACTTACTTAAATGGCTCAATAACCGAGATCAAGTCCTTGCCTCTCGCAACTTTTGTCTCCATTAGTTCCGATTTCTAGCTAATGTCATCCATTTTGGCTCTGGTAGTCTCCGCAAGACGAAAGATCTTAGTCCTACTTGGAATCGAACCTAAGACTTCCGGGATGGTAGCCGTGCGACTTTGCATTATCTTGAGATTTCTTAGTTCGTTAGAATGGAAACGTGTGCCAAATCAGTTATATTGGCGGCTATGATGCGTCTCTGAGTTAATTAGCGGCTTCAATGTCGTCCTTTATCTTACTTTCTGAGGCAAAATAGTCTACAATTTCCACTCTATGAAGCCCTATAAACTGACAATTCACAGTTCGAATTGATCAACGGACAATTCTTTACAACTGAACTTAAAAAGTATCCGTCACAGGTTGTGCTTTGCGCCCATTTAGGCTTATGGAGCTGCTTGGACCCTTCGCTCCCAGAAACGTCCTCACGAACTTTGTAGATTAAGGGAGAAGTTCATGAGGGTAGCTCTTGGAAGCGAACCGTCTACGCAAGTCCTATGGGATCCGCGAAGCCTAGTATCTGAATGTTTCTTATGGAGATGTTATTTGCTCCAATAACTTTTGCTTTTCTTATTTTTCCTTCCAAAACAATATTAAATAGTCTTGGAGACATGAGACATCGCAGTTTGTTAAATTGCAACCAATTATGAAACTGGCGCTCAAAAATCATCGTGTAAGGCTTAGGAAATCCCTCACACTATCACTCAATTGGAAGTGCGTCTATTAACTCCAAAACTATTTCAATGATTGTCACTAAAAGACTAATGGGGTACCTAGAGCCTAACGAAATCCTAGATAACAAACCGTACGGCTTCAGACCAAAAAGGCTCTCCAAGGCTTTTGATAGAGTTTGACACCCGTCTCTGTTAGTTCAGCTCCACGCTATTGGTAGTCAGTTCTGAAGAAGACGATCTTCTTCTTCTTTTCTTTGATCCGTTAGATGGCGGTCCAAGGGGACGCCCCCGCAACGGATACATTTCTGTCGGTGGCGCTGCTTTTTCCACGCGGTTTCTTGCCTAGTTTCATCGGTTTCCCGATTCTGGTCAATTCGGAAGGTCGACCACCTTCCTCCTGTCACACCTTGGACTTAGGACCAGGCGACGGCGGAGTAGATTATGAGCTTTTTTTGTCCATTCAATCAATTTTTTATTAGATGGCGTCAAATCGGCGTCCAACAGGAGTATTCATAAGGGACTTCTATCAGTTCCTTTTATTCCACTTCACAGCTTCCCTGATTACGATACTTTGCGTTAGACCGGCAATATATCAAAGCTGCATATTATTCATGTGCACTTACGAGTATTGCTTGTAGATTTATGTAGCAAAGCGGCAAGTAATAATGTACGAAAAGTATACGGTCTGCCTTTACATACGCTTTCGATAATCCAAGACAAGCATGTGTTAGATCCTCCATGAAGATCGAAGCCTGCAATATCTCTCGACTAATAAATGACCAATCCCTTAACCTTTTAGTCGTATTATTAGTGAAAGACCTGCAATGGAATGACCACGTATCTTCACATCTTCAAACGAACATCTCAGTGCCTTGGATGTCTTAAGCGGTGCAAGTCCTTTTATCAACTTGCTCTGTAATACACAGATTCTACATTCAGGCTCTTCTAGAACACAACTCCCTTTATAGCGCCGTGAAAACCACAATGGCGTATTCGATATTCGAATCGACGATTGACTTGAGATCTTAGCCATAATTTATGCTTTAACTTGTCTAGGTTGCTGTGTTTTTGCTTCATGTCTGCGTGCTTGATGCGTTGAAGTGTCTCAATTCCATGATGTAGATTCTTAGGGTGAACCTATATTCTTATCATTGCCCAGTATGTTTATTGTATTGAACAATCTCCTAACTTTACTACGCGTTGCAGCCAGTCTACTGATCCACCACCAAGGACTGGGAGGAAGAGACCTTGTTGCGTCATACTTGTTCCTTGTGAAGGCGTTTCGCCCATAAGAAAACTTTACTAAAGGAACAGAAGCACATACATCAAAAAGCCTACGAAAAATGTATGTAAGATCATAATCTTCATAATCACGCGCTTGGATTAATTGTATTGCACTTTATGGGAACGATAAATAAATAAAAACATTTTATATATTTTATTATATACCTACAATTAAAAACGACATTACTTCAAGCAACAAAGAAAATTGCCATCAAAAATTTTAAGCACGAAAATTCAGAAAAATATGACAATTTCCAAAAAAAAAAATACCACTCATTCCACCCCCACCCCTGCTACCAGTCTCGCACATACATATATATAAGCTCATAATTTTTTACAATCTCAAAACGAAATTGAATTCATGTGACACCTCTTGTAGCCAAACTGTGAAAAATTTGCTCACATCATGTGGAAAAATGTTCCATCAAATTTTCGGGGGTAGCAAAATAGGTAAACTCAGTTGTCACATCACGTCTCAGCAATAGAAAAAAAAAGTGGGAAAAAGTTTTTTTTTTTGTGTTGTTGTTCGCCTCTATTTCACACCGGCACACACCTTCTCAGATGAAGAAGAAAAAAATATATATTTATATGTTTATATATTTATATATATATTGAAAGAGAGAGAGAAAACTTCCCTAATACACACTTCGTTCAGTAATCATAACTTACATCCCCACGCAGCCGTTTTTTTTTTTTGCTGGGAGAGGAGAGGGGGGTCTCCTTTCTAACAGGGGTATAGTATTCACCATGTCAGAGTGGGCATATGTTTTGTCGGGACAACGAATTTTTGTTTCTCATCCCTTTCAATAAAAATGCTACACACTACCACCATCATCGCGTCATGAGAAAAGGTATGGCCCCAATGGGGGTGTGTGTGCGATCGTGCTGGTTTTCAAAGGGGGTGGTTGTAGTATTCTCTCTCCGCTAACAATTTTGCTCAACTTTTTGGAGAACGACGACGCCGACGACGAAGCTTCTGAATCAGAGCCATAAACACAGAAAAATATGACGAAACTCATACAACCGGGCACATGGGGTTGTTATAGCCCAAAACCATACTTCCACCCCACCCTCTCCAGCACCCAAAAACCCCCTTAAATTTCTTATGGCTGAAGATAGCCTGCCACCTGTACCATAAGGACATACCCCGTATAGTCATACATATATATGTATATATGGGAATGGTCGGGGTGGGGGTGAATGGTAGAGCGGCAGAAGCAGAAAGTTAATGCGTGCACGTGCTAATGGCCAGCCCTCAAAATGAATTGCACCCTTTGAGATGATGCTATATATATGCCCGGGAAACACATCGTACGGTTTATACTGCATGGCATCTCATAGAATATGAATTCCCTTTTCATCCCCCTATATCTGATCATATATTTAGAGGGCAGAAGCAGATCAAATCACAGACGCTACCTGCCCTGGTCCCAGCAACCCCCACCCCTGTTATAAGTTAAATAATTCACACCTCAACAACAATCTGAAAAGAAATTTTCTAAAACAGCCCCAGAAAGAATTCACCAATTTAACTGAAATGAATTTTGATGGAAACCTGTCCCCCTCCTAGCGCATATCCTCCTATCAAACCCCGGTCCCCCACCTTTTGCACAAGGAAGTCCTACCTGAAATGCAATAAGGCGATTTTAATGGTCATCATTCAGCTTACTCTCGTACAATCTTTGATAGACGCCCAAACAATGGCCCGGCATCCATCGGTTCGTTTTTGTTTTCTGAGCGACGGCTGAGCGAGCAAGAACGCGGGGTGCCACAGGGGTGAATCTCATCTCCGGTGCTATTTTTGCCGCTTATTTCATTTTATTATATTTTCACTTTCCCTCCGCCACCGTCCCCGTCGCTGCCGCATCTCGCCGCTGCCGAGCTTTTCTTCTTACATCACTCGGTTCGACACGGCAAAACTATATTTCCATTTGCAGCAACAAACTTAAGTAATAGCATCCAAAGCCTGGTAACGAGGACATTCTGATTCCGTGCTGCAATTTCTTTTTCGGCATAAGTCAGACTTAATGTGGGGGTATTTCGCCATCGACAGAATTGTGGGAAATCGATACAAAATGGCATCGTCAAATAAAATTTTATATCGGTTTCAAAACGAATCTATACTAAAGTCTAAGGGATGAATGACTGGCGTTGTTAGTATATTCTTAAGATTGTGGAACGAGGTGAGAGTTGTGCGGAGGCGATATACCAATGCTAGGGCCATCCGCCAAACATTTTTGTTGTTATATGGGAACCCCCACCCTCCAACCCCATGGAGCTCGAATGATGATGCACAGTAAAGGAATGAGAGGACTTTTGTGTGAATCGAAAACAAGGTGGCGCTGGTGGATGATGGTAACCGAGGGGTGACGGCGCGCGGAGGGATAACAAAAAAAAATGAACGTAGAAGGATATACTCGAAAAATTTACACCTGATTTAGTAGAATGGGATGCCAGGGTTATGAACTTCTTTTGCAACTTATTCACGGTTGAGTTTATACGAATATTTCTGTTTGTTTTGTTGTTTATTTTCCTCTGTGTATGAGTGTGTCTGTATTGGGTCGTTTTACAGCATTGAAACGGCGTATTTGGGGCGGCGATGGGTGGTTACTTAAGTATAAATGTTCTCTTCCAGATAGTTTAAGTTTATTGTTAAAAGTTAACGTTTTATTTTGTGCTTATGTTATTTTTAGTATACCTCGGCAGGGAAATAGAAGAAGACAATATCAGATGGTAACGGTACTATTTCTTTTTAAAATCACAATTTTCTGATTTTGAGATTGCTCAGGTTTTCGTCACGCCGAACATGAGTATTTAGTGTATTGTTTAGACAATGACCAGCAAGTTACAGCATTCCTGTCAAACCGCCGGCTGTCGAGCCTAAATTCAAAAATTCATAAATAACCAAAAATTCCAACTGGTCCCCCAACTAAGTACTGACGGAACAGAACGCTGCTTGACTTCGGTGATCGAATGAGAACCGCTCTATAACGTACTCTCAAATAGTGATCTATGATTACAAACGAATTTTTATTTCTTTTTAATCATTTTTTGTTTCTCTGACTACCATTAGAACTGCCAATGTGCCCTATTTTTACATTAATTTTGTGTTTGGCGCCGAGTCATTAGGGTTACAAAGGCAATAAAAAATAGAAACTCTGCTCAGATAGAACTCTGATATCGTATTCATGGGTCCACAACCGCTTTGGTGTAGGTGTAGATGACCGTTGACGATTAGCCTCTAATGAAATATACCAAACACTGGAAGTCAATGTATGGTTTGGCTAACTCCAAGTGGTTTATATCTGTAATGACTCATAACACGGCCAAAGAATTGTTGAACCGGTTCAGAGAGCATGTTAAAAATCTGATAGGGTTAATTACTGGACATGTAGAACTAAATTACCATATGTAGAGGATCGGGAGGACAAAGGACCATAATGCACTTGTTACGAAGACACGATCGGGTTCGAACAGGCTAGTCCAAGCCAAATTTCAATTTGAGAACAGTTGGAGTTAAGGGGGCCATTGTACTTTGAGCATGATAATTGAAGAAGTATTAGTTTTGAGGTGGCCACAGTAGTGTAATAACAATAGATCTTGAAGTAAAACTCAAAGGAGTCATGCGTGATATTAGAATGGATATGCGTGAACTGTTCTACTGTATACAGTCGGCTCCGCAGAGTATAATCAAGCCAGCCTAGACAGGACCTTAACGATCGTTGTTGAGGGAATTAGAACACCAAGTAGGGTAGTAGGCGATATACTAGCAGTGCAATCGTGCAATTGTAAAGTCTGTGCGTGCTTATTGTAAAACATACGGGAGAAATTTGGCGCCTTCAGACAACACAATTCGTAGTTTGGTGAAGTTTCTTTGAGTACAGTCTGTAGCCACTCGCCGGCGGCGTCCCATTCGACGGCGGCGTCTGTAATGAAGTTGTTGAAGCGGTAATTCAAATGTGTCGTATCGCCGCCGATCTCGGGACTTAAACGTGAGTGGAACGACTCAAAAGAGAAGTATGAACCAAGATCTTCATCTCTTCTCAAACAAAGTGCAAATTACTCAATGATTGTTGCCAACGCCCATCGTTTGTAATATGGAAATGACGTCGCAAAATGATCGATGCCGGGCCAGATTTTTGGGACAAAATTTTGATAACGAACTCTTTCGACGAGTCAATAAACTAAACTGTCGACAGATAAACCCTAGGTCGAGAAAGTCTCTGTTTGGGTCGAAGTTTGAGAGACTCTCGACGACATACGGTGCTGATGCACTTCGTGTGTCCGTTCGTGTGTCTGTTTTTCAAAAAGACGGCTCATCTTGCCACACCGCAGTCCTTACGATAAAGTTCTTGCAAAAGTAAAGTTTATGCCAGCAAGTCGTAGGCCATTAACGAACTCAAAGCTAACATACGAGCCGAAGTAGACGCTATAACCCCCGAAAATAGCCGCTTTTTGCGTATCGAATAGAGATCATTTAGTCGACATTGTATTCAAAAATAGATTTGAAATAAATGGTATAGAATATCCTAAACAAATCTTGCTCATTTGTCAAAATCGACTAAAAAATGTCGGAGTTATTCAATGTTGAAATGCTGAAGGTCTAGATGGCGCACCCCACCGAGTATGCAAATTTACATATTGGATTAGGAGGGGCCAAGGGTTTTTTATGTAACAGGGGGCCGCAGTATCATTAAGTATGGAAACCGCTGGTCTAAGCTATATTCGTTGGTTAAGAGCTGCGTACCTAGGCAAAGGCATAGAGATGGCCGATTACTAAAAAAATTTTGATTAATCAAATGCCGATTAATCGGATCATTCGATTATCTCTAATCGATTAATCGTTTGAAAATAATCGATTAATGGAATAATCGAATAATTTTCAATAAAAATTGATAAAAACACTTTTTTTTTTGTTATTTTTAATTTTTTGTTGTACAAAGTAATATAGTAATATAAAATTATCAAAATTAAATTACAGGTAATGATTATGCAATTAAGAAATTTTTCAAAGATTGTAGAATTTGGGATATTCGTCCTTCAAAATCCCCCAGCTTGGAAAGGATTCGTTTGGCAGCCGCGCTTGCTTAGAAATATGCGGAATTCCGACACAATACTACAACTACCTACTACTATCGAACAAAAACTACTATCCCTCTGTTTAACGGATGATCGACGCACAAGAATTTTAGTCGCGAAAGCCATCCGACAAGACAAGGTGTTTACGTTACCTAGATCTTGTTGATACTTGCGTTTGGTATAGGGACGTGTGGTGAAGCAGTTGTACTGCCAACCCAATAACATCTAGGTTCAAATTCTGTCAACCTTTTATCTGTTGTTTTACAATTTTTAACAATCCAATAATTATTTTCTTATTTTTCAATAATCGGATGCAATAATCACATGAAATAATCGATTTTCGATGTAATCGGATTAGAAAAAAACGATGCGATTGTTTCGATTAATCGAATCGAATAATCGATTGTCCGATTAATCACGATGTAATCGGCCATCTCTACAAAGGCATAAGATAGACGAATTGGCTAGACTAGGAAAAGATCTCGTAGTCACACCAGTGGAGAATGTACGGAAACCGCTGCGTGTGACAAAGAGAGATATGATCATGCACTTCTTCTCAATGATAGGCTCCGGCTTAAGGAGTTTAACATCATTTTCCAAGACTAGAAAGACTTAGCGTGAATAAAACAAGCTGAAGTCACACGATCGCCTGATTGTGCCACGCAAGGTCAAATTCAAGATCGTGTCGATCATAACAGACAGTACCACTACCCTAGGAAGAATAAGTCAGAGTGACAATAAAACATTTTCTTTGCATACTTATTGTACTATTATGGATCCTCAATTCGGCGAGAAATATCTGGATCGCTTTTGTTCTGAAGTTATTGAAAGCGTGCCCAAGAAGGCTATTAAAGTGGACTATATTCTTTTCTAGGTTCTACAGTAGAAACTAATACATGCAGTGCAGTAATGACCTATTATCCCTTGAAATATGATGAAAAAGAGATTGGAGTATATAGTACTATAGATTTTCTGAGTACAGAATTGTCTTGGAAACAATTAAGGAAGTGCAGCTAACACCGAAAAACACCGTGGAACAGTAAACAGCATTAGCGGGAGAGTTTTTTTAAGTTAAAGCGCAAGCAAACGCAGCACAAAAGCAAGATCGTAAAGCAAATCCTGATTGAATAAAGGAAGGGGCGTCGCTTTCATAGGTGTAACTGGTGTATTCGCACCGGGTGCAATTGGACGAAGCGCAATGAAAGTGTTCCCTTACCTTCATTTACATATATTAAAGGAACTTCACAGAGTGTTGAGCTTCACAGAGTATGTTTATTGAATCACATCACAGAGTATGTTTATTGAACAGCTGGTGAGGGCGCAATATGATATACTGCACCGGGCGCAAAAAAACCAAACGCCAGCCCTGTTGGGAGATGTTTCCAAGCCTCAAATGAGAGATATCGTAAATTATGAGAATATGACAAACTGAACCTAAAATAACTCCAAGCACATTGATATGCATACGTAATGCAGTTTAAAAAGGGTCACTTCGGCGAAAACTATGTGCTCGGCTTTGTTTCTTGGATGGAGCTACTGCCTTTACCCACCTACCAACATAGCCTACGCCAGTTTCGTCTCACTGTCCAGCTATTACCACTTTGTGTACAACAAACAATAAAACCCCATTAATAACAAAATGCAACTCTAATTACCAATCAATCACAATCTTTTGCTAAGAACCACATTCAAACAAAAGCACTTCCCCAAAATTCCCAAAAACCATCCCTCACCATTTAACTCCTATTGACATGTATCGATAATCTGCATTTATCTCAATTGCACAATATTGCGAAACCAAACCAATCATAGTAAAACTTCCTGTCCAGATTGGGCCTCTAACTATCTACATGGATGAACTGCTCCGATAAGAGATAAAGATACCTCTATCAACGGGCCAAGGTAGATAGAGGAGGCATCAGTTGTATAGCATTTACGAAAATTTCCGACTGACAACTCAAGTACTTACATTGTATAGGGAGTCTCTCTTTCTCGATTGACAGAAGCTCTACTTTATCTATGGCTGATGTTTCTTGGGCCATCAGCCCCGGTATTCTTGTTCCACAGTGTGTGTGTGTTGAAATTCATTCTGTGAGCATCTATCTGTCTGTCTGTCTGTCTGTCAGACTATTTGGCTGTATTCGATTGAATGATGCCCCGAATGTGAACAGAAATAACCCTTCTCCATATATATGGCGAATATAGTATGTACATACAAGTCAAGGGTATGGAAGATATCGACATGTTACGGTATTATACAGCTGCATTCATGTAAGCTAACAAATCTGTCATTGCTTAAGGGCATGACTTTGCTAGTGTTCAAATTAGTGTAGGTGTATTACCCATGGCTTGGTTCTTAAAGGATAACACCGGATGGACCAGCAAAGCTGTTTGGGCGGTTTTTGGGGACACGAGGCGGGGGGGTGGGGTTATGGAGTTCAGAGCGACATATCCTTCCCAAAATTGAGAACATCATCTTGTCTCTCAACTTCCATTGTTTTAAGTGACATCCAGAAAGACAGATGGACAGACAGACACGACAAACTACATCCACACACAGTTAGACAATAGCATGTTATTCCAGCAGCCCAGCAATTATGTATTGTAGGATCTATAGAAGCGTGGTACTGAGGGCCATGGTATGCCATTCATTCTCTAGGATACTATGCTATACCGTAGCCCAGGCATGATTTGCTACAAACGGATACGATGATTCCGTTGAGATGGCTAAGCTAAGTGCGGTAAGCCTGTATATTATGGACTTTCTAATTCGCCATCGAACTCATCAAAACTAGAAACTGCAAGTTCATTTGCTTGCACACCACACAGCAGCTTACATCGAGACTTATTGTTCTTGTTTTGGGTCGCCCTGGTCGGTATTCTGCATCCATTCCATACCATACCATTCCATTCATCCCACCTACCTCACTCCCTTGATTGACAACAATGAAGTAGTTAAGATGTTTTTGCTGCTGCTGCTGGTGGTGTGCAGCACAGAAGGAAGTGCATCTCTCCTTCAAGTCGTCTAAAAGCCCGAATCTTGATTAACCTCCCGACCAGAACGGACGTGTACCTGTGGCAGAATGAAGATTCCACCTTGGATAGACATGGACTTCCAGACTTCACAAATTGCAGAAGGGGTTGGGCCATCGCGGCAACAATTTATGGGCCTCTGCATTATTGATGAGGTGGATGGAGCTGTGTGCCTCTCCTCTTCTCCTTAACTCCCAGCATCTTTTCTCATTTTTATTCTGTTCTTTCTTATTTCCTCTCATGTTTTCCTGTGTTCTTTTTTCTCTGTTGTTTTTTTTCGTATAGTTTTCATTTACCTACCTGCAAGCCAGCTAGCAGGCGATCCCCGCGCGTTCATGGTGATTGGTTGCATTCCTTTATCCACATGAGCCAGATGCCTCTATAATTGAAGTCCATGAATCCAGAGGTGGTAACTACCTGTCCGTGTTGATTGATTTTCCTGACAGTTTTGATGGATTATTGATGAGGTCTCTCCAAGATGGGTGGATATTACCTTACTGATTTCGTTTTGTTTGTTTTGTTTTTTAATAGTTTTGAGGAAGTTTGTGTGGCTTAAGTGCAGTGCGATTGGTTGGTTTTTCAGTGATGGTTTTTTTCAAGTGAAGAGAGTTTCACAGTTGAAGGCTGTACAGAAGTTTTGTCTTAAGTGTTTCGTCCATTTTGAGATGTTGAATGTTTTATTGGTTGTTTGAGAGACTTTGAAAACTTGTATTATTGCAGATTGAAATTTGGTTAGTGGTTAATGAAAGTCGTTAGAGAGCACATAGTACAAATCGGGCTTATTTGTAGTAAAGAAAGGTAAAAATGAAAAAATGCATTGTCGATAACAAATAACTCATAATAAGCACTATGAAAGTAAAGAAATAATCCAAATACGCGAGAGTCCTTGTTACAATCCAGTGGTAGGTAACACTGGAAGGTCCATGGTCAATTTGATTCAACAAAAGGGGGAGGGGGAGTTTAAAATATAAGTTTTAACTGATTTTAAAAGTAAACCTTAAGGAACAGTGGTTAAAAACCCGAATCTCCAAAGAACTGATATACTAACCCATTCGCTCATAACAACGAGTCAGACTCGTGCTGGTGTTTTTGGCATAGCAAGCTGAATCCGTAGGTTTTGTTGTCATAATTTTGTATGGACAATGCTGTATGGTTTCTGATTGATTTCGAGCAGAAATAAGGAAATCAAATTCGTCTCAAATTAAGGATAACATATTAAAAATTGTCCAAATTAAGCTAGATTCAGAAAATGAATAGTTTCTCTATAACCTGGTCAGTTCGCTGCCGAAGTTACTCTGATCAGTGCCGGCGGATCGTGTTGGTCCCGGGTAGGGAATTCAATCCCGCGGATCCGCATTCCCGCAAATGCGGGATCTCGCATGAAATTAGCGGGATTGCAAATGCGGGATAACACGTGCGGGATCCGCAAGATTTGCAAGATTTTATTTTTTCCAGCCTAAATTCGCATAACATCATTTACGGCAAGAAACGCACGATAATAGGGGGATACCGAAATCGAAGTATGTATGTATCTGTGAGTAGAGTGACGAGTGAATGGGAACTTCTCTCTGTACGGGGACTCCCCAAATATCTGTCGCGTGAGTACTAGTGCGTAGTTTGCGACATGAGATTTCAATTGAAATAAACGGTTTATTTTTATATTTGAGCAGCAACATTCTAAATAAAATTAATTAATAACTTGCTATAGGTAATGTTGGGATCGGGATCTTAAAAATGAGTGCTAAAGTGATTTATAAGATCGGAAGATGGCCTTCTGCTCAGTGTAAACGTCGTCCTTATATCATCAAAATAAGCGCTCGATCTACTAAGGGCTTGCAAGTAAACTTGCATACGAAGCATAAGATGACAGAGCAATCCGTATGTGACGAATGGACCTCTTTCAGAATCATCGATATGTAAACGTAAACATTCATATATCACTACTACACTCACTCATATACTCACATATTTTGGGCAGTTTTAACGTAGAATCGTGTTGTTTTTTCTAAGTAAATCCTGTGTTTCATTTACTGACTTAGAAAATAATGTTGTGGGCTAATAATTCTAAAATATTGTACAATCCTGCAAATGTTGCGGATCCGCGGGACTGATGGTCTAAATCTTGCGGATTTGCAAGATTATCGTTTGGGTGCTGGATTGCATTCCCTAGTCCCGGGTGAGTAGACGGACAAACAAACTAATAGTTGTGAATCAGAAGATTGGCTGAAAGTGTACACGGAGATCCGCAGGAGTTCGTTCTGGGCCCTCTTATGGAGGGAGATCACAATGTATAATGATGAGTTGAGGCTAAGCCCCTTCCAAAATGAGCAGTTGTGATCGGGTTCGCAGATAACATCGTGGTAGTAGTCGTAGAATTCTTCCATAGTAAGCGAACGAAGTAATCCCGGAGATTCTAGAGTGGCTACAAAGCGCTGGTCTAACGCTTACTGATAACAAAGTTGAAGCTGATCAGCAAACGATGAAAACCAGTGTTCGTTAAGATCAAGATACGGGAGCAGATCATTCACTCGCAGCCCGCCCTAGGGAACCCGGGAGTGCTGACCGTTCCAAGGGTAAATTTTAAAGCAGACTTGGAGGGCATGGCGGATCAAATTTGCGTTATTTGTGTAGCACTGCAGCACAATTTTGCCCAACATGGGGACGTAGACTGAGCCGTTGCCTTTTGATGGATGGGCGGATGGTAAACTGAGTCCAGCTATAAGTAGTGCCAGTGTGGTCAGCAGCGTTGAACAGGACGGCTAACAGCAGCAAATGGAGAGCCGCATTAAGCGATCTCCAGGCGTGCTGTGCTTTGGGGAGAATCCCCATTGACATACTGGCGAAAGAAGGCGTGCGTCTCTATAATCTCTATAATACTTCTTATTTTTCTTCTTGTTCTTCCTTAATGCTCTACAACCGGGATCCGGTCCTGGCCTCACGCAATATATGTGTCGTTCACTGCGAAAGCGGTGAAACTCCACACTTTAAAATACTAGAGGTTACCCGGTTCGGAGACACATTCTTGAGTGGACCTGGAAGATATATAGGAAATACCTCCATCGTTTCGAGCGTGACGACTTACCATTATGTCCGGCATGCAAAGAAACCAGGATAACGCAGAGCACGTCTTCTGTTATTGAGATTTGACAAATGCAAGGCGGAACTAGAGGCAATGGTCGAGGCGAGACGGACATTCGAAAACGAGAGACACATGGTAAGGAACGAGGATGGGCGAAAGAAAGCGGAAGTTATAAGGTTATTGAATTGAACAGATAATTGAACTGGAAAAGTTTCAATATAATAACAATGAATAAAAGCGCAAGTGCGAAGTTAAATCGGCATATGTTGAAACCGGAAGTGCGCTATTCAACAACTATCTATACAATTTAATAACTGCTACCAACCATACCCACAGTATTCGCCAGCAATGACTCTGATCGGAGTATTTGTGCACCTCTTGAGCCGTCTATTCTCGCATAGTCCTCTCAATGAAATTGGTTTTTGATCTAAGCAGGAAAAAAATAAAAGACGCGAAAAAAGCTTCAGTTAGGCCCAGCTAATGTAGTGTTTTAATTGGGCTTGATTTTATTAGTACTCCCTTGAAGGCCTAAATACTCCCCTGAAATGATGAATTTTACTCCGCTCAGAAATGACAGAACGGAAGACTGTTCAATTTGGTATTGCAACAGAGAAATCGTATAGAAGAGAAAAACCAGTGGCATCTAGACTACCTTGCCATACTGAGAGACTAGAGCAAAGTATGAACTTTTTAAACTATGAAACGGTCTGCGCCAAAACAATTGGGAAACTCAAAGTCGTATTTATTGTATGCACAGTGAGAGGTTCTGGTGGCGCAGGGAGAGTCTAAAATCTCCACCACAAAAATGTAATGGCGGGCCTATACTCCCCCCTCTATCCGCTCAGAAATCACCATAACGCACACAACTGAGTGACCGAAAAGAAACGTACCTAGTCATATGGAAAAAAATTTGCAAACATTTTTTTGGCCAGTCAAGAGGCGACAGGTGAAAGAAAATTTTGGTTTGGGTCGGAAAAATTGGAGTTTTTGAAAAATCAGCAAGAGGGTCAGACCGGAAAAAACACCAAAGTAAAACCTTAGGTACCGCTCTCTCGATCCGTACGCTGTGCGTGGCCGGCTGAAGTAAAGGCCTGAGGAACAATTAACAGATAGGTACCTACCGTACCCCTGGTAATATTGTTAGAGTAGGAGTGATCTACGAAGTGTCAGTCGCCTGTGGCCGCCGCTTCCGGGAATTTTTCTCAACCATTTGCACGAGCGCTTGGTGAAGAGGGTCATCGGCAGCGTACATTCCTAGGGACAGATTAATTGAAACAGGATCGGTCTATTGAGAACTTTGAATGACACCCTTCAAAGTCAACAAGATATGGAATTCGATCTGGCCAATGTTATAAAAAAGGTTGCCATTTCTCCGTCTGCGCGTAAAATTCCCAATTGTTTTGGCGCACACTATAAAATTTGAACAGAAAGAACAGACACCAAATGACCAGGAAACCTATCAATGTCCACGACGACTTTCAAGATGGAATAACGGATAAGAGAATACAGTATCAAACAAGGACTGAAATTTTTAAAGGCCAAACATAGATAGTATTAAGGCGGATCTCCTGGAGGATGTATGGCAAAATCTGTTAGAACACTGCATGGATCCCGAATTCCGCATAGGCGTCCTGTATGGCCCCCGGTTGTTGAAATCGTCTTCGATCTCAAAGAAGGTCAAGGTAAATTGTTTGCAGTCTAGGGAGTGCTTTCAATTTCAGCAGCGTGGTGTCAATCGATTGTCCTTTGCATAATGCTAGGAGGATGACATAAGGATCTCTTTTCTAGAAGTCTAGCATAAGTTCTAGTTTTTTCAGAACGAATGATGACAAGCTTAGCCACTTTGCAATACCATACTATCCTTGTCTTCACCTATAAATAAATAAAGAACAAACAATACAATTCATTTTATTTCTAAAATCTACTAAAATATCATAAAAGAAGTATCTCGTAAATCAAGAAATCCACGCGATTAATCAACGAAAAAAGCAACTTAATATCAACAAATCGATAAAAATCACCACCCCCACCCCAGCTCGTGGCATACACCAAAAAAACAACAACAAAAAACCCGAATTTATCTACTTAAAATCACCAACAATAACAAAAACAACCAAAAAAAAAGTTCAACCCCCGCTGATTACCGATGGCCCTGAGAAACGTGTCTGGGGCGCAAATAAATCAACCGTCACACGTCAAAATATCGAAAATGATTGACATTTGTCATATGTTACGTGACAGGCCTTAATATCTCCTTTTTATCACTTCCATTATTTATCGGTAGCAGACATTAGACAGAAATTTAATAATAACCTCCGGGTGCCCTAGAGGCGGCCCCGGCTCCGTCCCCGGCGCTGATATGATGAGATAGATAGAGAGCGAGAGAGTGGGAGAGAGGGTGGGAGTGGGAGACCTACTAGGAGAAGATTTCGTTGCTAGCATATAAATATGTGTCTACCCACATCATGTTTGTACGTTTAGACCACTTCGGACATCACCTGTAAGCTGCTGGCCAGGTGTTGGTTTGAAGGACTCGTGGCTGGAAGGACCTTATTTATGCCTTGATATCTCTTCCACCATATAAAAGCGGGTCGTTCAGTGTGCGGCTGCCAGCCAGCCATCCCCGGGGCTTGTTCTGTGTCCACTTGGTGTTGAGGTATGGTCTGTCTCAGGTGATCTAGGATATCTGTTAGTCCTAGATTTTCTGTGCATTTACTTCTTCAGGTATGTTGCCCAAACACACCAAACCACCCCGCTCGACCCACCCCCCAATCCCACCACCGATAGGATAAGGCTCAGTGCTTGCCGGGGGGCGAGGCGCAAATAATTGCAGCCTGAAGAGGAAAACTTTTTTCCAGAGTTTATTACATTCGTGACTTGTAGCCATTTCAGGTGTCTAAAACGAGGCCGTGATTTATTGGAGGCCCTATCATGTTGGTTTTACCACCACTCAACCATTTTTGGCACTTAGTCTCGAGTGTCACTTTAGTTCCATTCAAGGGAGCTTGTTTGATGTTATAAGCACAAAAAAGGGGTGCAAGACACAGCTGTGTGGCAGCACGGTGGAAGTTATGGTCTTGAAATCTTTTTTATGTCCTTTAAAGTGCATCACCGACACAGCCATAAAGAACACCAGCCATGTAAAGGCAGAAACGAGGCCATCGACTGGGACTGTCAACTATCTAGACTCCAAACGCAAGGATATACCCCCGTATTCACATTATACACATGTATGGTTTGTGAAAAATGATGGATCTCATCCCGGACACATCAGCACTTCGTCAATGTCCGGTACTGAAATAAATTTATGTCCTGACCCGACTGTCGACTCCTTAAACCTATTATCGCCTTAGAGGACGAACGATAGAGAAAGAGAGACAGCAACGTCCTTTTCTAACAGTGGTCAAAGCTACGTCTGCTTAGATCTATCGAACTTATCCTTCCACATGTATATATGTACATAAGAGACAGATCCTTGAAGGGTATTATTAGTTTGGTCGTCTTCCTGCTTTGTCATAATTTTTTTTCTGCTGGTGTTTTTGCTATACCCTTCGACCCCTCCCACCTCCGACCGGGGGCTCTGTATTATTCTTCCTCTTGACTGGGTTTTGTCTTTCTCTTCGCCGCAAGATTAGGAAGATGCCAAACAAATATGGAAGTGGAAGGATGGATGTGTGGAATCTGAAAGGATTAATTTCAAAAATACACACATGCAGTTATTAAATAAATAATTGCGTGTCCTTTGTGTTGGGGAAATTTTAAATTAAAAAATTCTTTTTCTCAAATGTGGAAATTATTTTCTTGATATCATGTTTAAGAAGAAATTGTGCTTTGTCCATTGGCGACAGGACATATTAGAATGGTCATGGAAAACTTTGTGTCAAGAAAGAGCTAAAGAGTAAAGGACTATATTCAAAGTATCCATCAAAGTAGTTCCAATTAAGCGGCGACAAGGATCTTGAAAAATATTCATCGATTGCCAAAAAAAATATATCCAGCAACGATGAATTATTAGTGTTTAGGTATTTCGAAAGCCGATCAACGGAAACGAATGAAACACGTCGACTTTGAGCAATACCGACGATTGAACAAAGAAGTTCGACAGAAAATGAAATCGAAACAGGAAGCGTACTGGAATACCGTTACGGCCGACATGGAAGAAGCAGCGTCGAAGCACGAGTTCTGGGGGCTGTACCAGACAATCGATTTCAAATCCGCTTTCGATTGCATCGATTGGAACAGCTTGTGGAGAGCCTTTGAAATCCGAACATATGCCATTGAAAATCATCCAAACCCTCCAAGTGTCGTACGATGGCTAAATCAGCAGCGTTCGTATTCGAAGCGTCGTCGTCGCGACGTATCCGAGGAACTCTCGATTCAAATAGGTGTCCGACAAGAAGACGTCGCTTCGCCACTTCTCTTCAATGTTGTGATCGACGCAATTATGCGTGAAGCATTCGATGGATGACCGGAGTTCGATACGACAACAACAGCTTCGTATCCGAGTTGATGTTCGCCAGCGATATCATCGTCTTTGCCGACACGGATGCCGAAGCAACGGACGACATTTTCCGCATCGCCCAGTCATCGCCGGGATTAAAAATCAATGCGGAAAAGACCAAAGTATTCACAATGGACGGATCAAGGGCCAATGTTCACCTCGATGGAACCCAAATCGAACAAGTTCCGATGTTCAAATATTTGGGATCATTAATTGAGGAAAGGTGGCATCGACATCGACGACCGACGTTCACAACCGCATCGGCGAGGCAACAACAACAATCGCCTCGCTCAAGTGGTGCATATGGAAACGAACATACATTGCCATTAAAAGGAAAGTACGCCTTTACCGAACGTTGATCACCTTGACCTTAATGGAGCGGAAGCGTGGACACTATTCAAACCGGGCGTCAACAAGCTCGAGGTCTTCCAAATGCGATTCTTGAAGCAGATTTTGGTGTCTCACTCCGCGATAGCCCTCGAAACGAGAAAGTTAGACAAAGATGTGATCAGTATACACTGATCGAAGCAGAAATACAAAAACCGTTGACTTTGGTGGTTTGGACATGTTTGCCGAATGGATGATAAGAGCTTACACACGTAAACTTCCTTGGCTAGACCCTCCCGCGGACTGGAGAAGACAGCGATCGGCACCGAAGAAAACCAGGCTAAAGAATGTCGAGGGCGACTTAAAGAATCAAGGATTATCAATAATCGAGGCTCGAAACGTCGCCAAAAATGGTCAAAAATGGAACCAAATGGTCAAGAATGGAGTTCGAGGGCCAGCGGCACCGATAACTGCGTATCCATTACGAGGACGTCCCGCTCGGACCGTCAGCTAACGGATCAAAGAAGCAGAAGAAGCTGAGATACTGACATGTGGTGATCCGCTCTAGCAAAAGAATATAATAAACTAAGCCAAAGTCAATTGCAAGAAATTGTATCTTTCGGAGTAACGATGGCTCTGTGTACAAACCGTACTGAAGCAAAGAATTCTCGATTTTCAGCTGCTTGATCTCATACATCAGATAATCGGTTGTTGGCACGGTCGCGATGGTACAAGAAAACGACTGCTGGATGGAAAAGGACGCACTAAGTGGTAGATGAGCCATGTAAGTACGTGAAAACAAAACTCAATTTTAATCCATGTTTCGATCTCCATCAAGTGTAGAACACCATTACAGAGAGGAATAGGAAAATTTGCAGCCGGACAAGATACACAGATACCTCCAAATCAACGTTGACTATAGATACTGAAGCTTGTTTGCCTCGTTAAACTTACAAAAGCACTACCGTTTGCCTAACTCTGCCGATTTCTTCTAGATAACTTTCACCATTCCAAATCACAATTTTTCGGCACGACATGTCTAAAGAATTTGCGCTGCAAAAGCGTCATAGTAGCTACTGAGCTGTGGGAAGCTGCGCCGTCTTATTGAAAATTATAGTTCGTCAGATTTTTCTCATGCATTTTCGGACACACAAAGTGCGCCAACACATCGAACGATAGCGTGCGCCGTTTATGTTTTCTCCAACTTCGGATTATTGGCAACACTCCCTTATACCGCTTGAACAACTTTATTGAAACGTTGCGGACGCGGCCGAATGGGACAATGTCGAGTGGCTACAGATCCGAATAATCAAAGAAATCATCACCAAACTACGAATTGGGTAGGCCGAAGGCGCAAAATTTCTCCTATATTTTTTACCATAAACATGCATAGTTTTCACAATTGAACGCTTCTTTTCAATGTAAAGCGCTACAATTTCAGGGTATTCTTTCGGTATGTATTGTCTCGTAGCTAAAATGGTACTGAATGACCTTTCAGAATCGTGTGCATTTGTCGAAATCGGCTAAGAAATGTCAGAGTTATTTAATGTTGAAATACCGAAGGTCTAGATGGCGCACTCTGCATAGGATCATTATTCAGTGAGTAGAGAGTTACAGGTTATATGAAAGAACAATTCTTGTAAACAAACCAGTGAGTATCGATACTCATTTTAGGACGTAAGTTATTGAATGCCCTGTCCATACTAGAAAACTCACCAAAGAACAATAACAGTGTAGAGTCAGTACCTTATCGCAAATCTTAGATTTTATTCGTGATAGTCTAGGTGGATGTTTATGATAAAATCACGGATAAAAGTTCTGGCGACATTATAGCGAATTCGCACAAATGCTTCCTACATTTAATCCACACCATTTCTTACTTAATCCAACGACACTCTGTCGGTAATATAGAATATAAAATTAAGGTCATTCATTTACTGTAATATGCCGATTATCGTCAATCAGCTAAATGCTTTCATAAAATTGCTCGTGATCGCACAACATATCGTCCAAATATATCTGCCACATAAAGTAAAAACTTTATTCAATTCTGTTAAGCCCTCTGCCGATGGGACATTATTGCGTAGCCCATTACAAATTATCAAATTCCCAAAGGAATGATGCGAGGCTTAAGGTCTCCGAAACTTCGCCGCTTTCTTACGTTATTTCAGAATTTTCGTCGCTTATCACTTCGTCATAAATTTCGTCATTGACCCTGATGGACATCACTTGGGCCTGCTGTGTGCATCGGTGCGCGCTTTCAAGAAGTCTCAAACAGTGAGGAAGAGATGCAAATCTGACGAACAAAGTGCTGGAATTATCGCGTCAATGAAGGTAAAGGTGTGATAAAAATTATTGGGATAAAAATCTGGAATTTTTTGTTTTGGATTATATTTTACGAGAAGGAAATTAGTTGGGGTTTTTTTGATGGGGGTTGGGGAAAAATATTGGTAATAAGAAGTTGAAACGTCAGGCGATTGCATTCCTTTTGAAAAATATGTTCCAGAGTAACGACAACTAACAACTCGTATTTTTTTTGGTGCCTGCAAACTTTGAAGGCGAGAATTGATTTATTCAACTTCAGCATTACGAAAAGTCCAGTAGGGTGCATTTCCTCACGATTCGCGCGCTCCTCGTTCCATGGTGAAATTTCTCTTCGGCACCCTCACTGCCAGGCCAGCCGCCATGTAATAACCTTCACGAGGGCGAAACGTCGGCAGGGATAGGTCAACCCATAAATTACTTTTATTATTTTTCAACTGCTTTTCCAAAGCTTCCAGTCCAACGGAAAGCCAATGGGTAAAAAAAATAAAACATAGAAAATAATACGAAAGAAACCCTGTAGGAATTTTTTTATTAATGCTCCCCGCAAATACAAGAACAAACGGAAGTGCATATACGGGCGAATGCAGTTTTATTGCAACAAAAGCCCCGGTGCACTACTACCACACCGTCAGGGCTTAAAAACTCTGGCAAATAGTGAAAACAGAAATCGCGAAAAGATTTATTTCCTTCATTTCCCAGAGCCGATTTTGAGTCGTCGTCGTAGAGAGCTCTCGCGTAGTGTGCCTCCGCCCCTTGAGATTTCTTTCCAGAAAATGCAGGCAGCCCTCCTGCCATCTATCAGGGAATAATGTAAGGAAACACGTCATCCACGATGGCAAGGTGTGATGGAGTGCCCGCCGAGATGCGAATCAGTTGTGAGTCTTATATCACGGAGCAGAAATGCTTCATTACGGCCAAGGCATATATAGGCATCATACACAGGCCCAAGCACAGGCACAGGAGGATCAAGTTCAGATCCAGCCGTAGCACCCAGTACCAGTATATCGGGTATCCGAGAGTATCACTTTATTAGGCTCACGTCCGTCCGTTCGTCCGTCCATCCGTCTGCTCAGCCGTGCATTAAGCCAATCGCTTAACTCCCGTTGTCGGGCCCATTTCATAAAATGCAATTCCCCTGATTGATTAATTGATATCCAAAGTTAATTGCCTCTCGGATTATTTATGAGTTATTTATGGCAGCGGGCGCAAAACTACACGAACCGTGCTGGCCGACGTCTTGCCTCTTCTTGTTCTTGTTCTTTCCATTTCAGACTTTTAATAGAAAAATTACACCATTAACAATGTTGCCAGGCTCAACAGAAATTGATTAAATCGCCGAGCGTTTTTTATCCACTGCATGCTAATGTTGGAAAGTTTGATTCCGATTTGGAGAGAGAGAGATTATTAATTTATCTAAGGTGACACCATTTCTCTTGGGCTATTTTTGAAACATAGATCTTTGGGTTGATATAGTAGTAATTGATTGATATTGCCAGTATCTTTCGGGGATCTTAGTGTATGGCAATGCCAATGACCAAAAACTGAGAAACAATTAAGCTAACATAGTTTTCAACATATGGAAATTAATTGCTTTTGAATAATGTTGATCAGAAAGTTCGGCAATTTTGGAATATCCCATACCATCACCAACACCTGAATGTGATTTTTTACCTTGGTTTTAAAGACCTACAACAAAAGTCGTCTTGTCTGACGCGTAAAGCTCATTTGGTGGGATTTCGACATAACTATTTGAAACTTATACCATTTGTTACATACTAAATACAGCGGCCTGAACTTTGACATAATACTAAGGCTTTTCCCATTCCAATCGCCCAGTCAAACCAATTATCTTATAGTTTTTCTTTGGATTGGTGTAGCACTCTAAGGCGGGGGCGCCTACTAAATCAGTGTGGCAGTGATGTAGCAGCGACGTGGCAGTGGCTGGCGGTCTAATGACAAGTGGAAAAATTGAATCCTATTAAATCAAATGAAATAGCGCGCATTGAAGCAGAGTGGCGATGGTGCGGAATTCTGGAAGTGGTGTGGCATCACTTGATTGCCATTAGTAGTGCACATCAGCAGTTAGTTCCACATTCTCCACTCAGACAGAATGAAGTTTGGCACAGGTTTAAGTGGGTATGAGAGAGACAGTATTTTATTTTGGAGGTGATGAATCCAATGCGTTTCTTACGGGCCCCACTCAAGGATTAATTCAATGCCCTTATTGATAGAGCTGGGTATGGGGTTACAACCCATGCAGATAAGGCTGGCCAGTTGTTTTCTTACATTGTCGAAAACTTAAGATAAAGTAAAAAATCTTCATCAGCCAAACAATGAATTTGATTTGAGGAGATACCTAGGTCGTTTATAAAGGTTAGTAAAATGACGAATGATACCCTGAGAGACACCGATCGAGATGAGTCGGATAACAACCTGAAGTCCACTTAGAATTTCCACCCTAGGCCCCTGTGCTGAAATTCGTAATTCGACTGACAAGTCACTTTGTTCAACTCGAACGAATTCTCACGAAACACGACTTGACTTTAATGACAGGGGCCATCGATTCAACGACATACAATACTACTTTGATTGAACAACCAGGAAGAAAACTTTCAATTAAGTTCTTTTTAAGGGGTCTTACGGAGAGGGACGTGCAACCATTTCAATCTAGGAGTAGAACGAATGAATGGTAAGAGGGAGCACAGCCTTCAAAGTCTACCAAGACAAAATGTGAGGCTATCGTATCGAAGACTGCATGAGCGATAGTTTCTGCAGAGTAGTTTAACGATCTCCTCTGGTTCCCGAGGGTGCCCAGTTGTATAATGCCTTATCTTGATAAGGAGGCTCTGTTAGGATGGACCTTCCCTTTCGTACCATACTCATAGGACTGTTGTATACCAATATCATTATATTCGTCGATCCAGAACCGGCTGTTGGAGTACCCATTTCAGGGAAGTGAGCCCTCATTGATCGGATTTGGACGAAATAAGAGTCGAACGCCGCCGGTTGGCCACGCCTGGATTGGCTTATTCTAAGCTATTCCTTCCTCTATCGTCTCTTAAGAAATTGTTGGGCGCAGTAGGAGGGATATCAGAATACTTCTTAGTTACACTTATTGGCTTATTACGGGACCCTGCAAATTGAATTACCACTAAGCGCGAAGGACTCATCAACAAGCATTGCTTAGTAGTAAGCTTGGTTCAAAGAAATGAATAGTCAACAGGATAGTTAAATAGGGGTCTGGATGGTGCTGAAAGCGACGAATCATGCCTTTCAAATTTTGAATGTTATAGGAGTTCACATCAGAGAGAAGAAATTTGAATGAATTCCGCGGATGTAACAGAAATCAAAGATAACACCAAGGTAATGCTGCGGACACGAGCAAATAGAGTAACGAAAGGTAGCAGCCTAACGATAGATGAACGAACATAAGTTAGAAGGAGTGGACCATTTCGCATACTTAGGCTCAACCGTGACGAATAAAAACGAAGAGGTAGAAGAAATCAGTAGGACAATTCTACTCAGAGTTACCGAAGAAGAAAGACCCGTAGGCAGGCCGAGGAAAAGATGGAAGGATGCGGTTGAGGCCGATGCGAAGATATTACTCCACCCATCGAACAGCAGAGTTTCGGCCAAAAATCGAGAACACTGGAGGAAAAGCTTTGAGAAGGCCAAGGCTCGAGTTGGGTTGTAGCGCCATTGGAAGAAGAACAACAAAAAACAAATAATTTTTGAAACGGAATTTCGATTTCTCAAAGTCAAAAGCAGCCAGCTGAGGTAGACCCGCAACCATCGGCCAGCAAAATGACTTATTAGGCGTACTTCATTGAAGACTAACACCCACGATGCCATTTGATCTCAACCTTAATGCAGTTATTCGAATATCGAATTGAGTAAAGTTTTCAGAACTTTAAGCTTGGTTCTATACTACCACACTAATCCTCTATTGCTTTGTAGTGGGAAAAATTTGAAAAACTACAAAGAGGACAAGAGTTCTGTCAATATACTTCTAAAGGAGTAAAACTGCAGCTTTAAGGAATTGTATAGGACAAAGAAAACGGTCAAAAATCTTGGTGACCATAAAGGGTACCATTGGCATACTCAATAGACTAGTCCTCGCCCGATTACTGAGGTCAAGCAGCATTGTACCTGATTAGTACTTAGTTTGAGGACCACTTGGAAAAACCGCTGTTTGGGGTTTAGAAGAACGAATCGGCAATTGCAAAAGGTGAACAAAACTAAGAGCTTTTTAACACCGAAGCTTATTCACATAGCCACAAAGCGCGTTGAATTCTTTATTAAAATAAGATATTCCCTAATTTTGTGGACTGCTTCAAAAACGCTTCTTAATGAGCATTATAAGGAGTGCTCCCCTCTGGGGACATCCAAAGTTTAAAAAATTTAAAACTGGTATAGGAAAGGGAATGCGGCAAGCGTGTTAAGGAGCGCTCTAAGATTGATATTACAGCGCTCCATTTTGCTGTGGGTTATCATGACACTCATTATGGTAGTAACACATGATTCTAGACCACATTTGGATTCACAAGATCTGTGGCAAGCCCAGAAAGACTTTAGGCAGTGTACGTTTGCCCTATGAGGGATTAAAGAAGCGTAAGTAAGTAAGTACATTTGTACAATCAACGGTTCTATCAATAGAGCACAAGGTATAGTTTGGAAGATACTTAGTATTACAGAGAAGAATAAAAAAACTGCAAACGTTGACATGCGGTTTAACTCCATCCGTTTCAGCTCAATACTGCCATAATACCGGTGATGACTTCCTGGCCTATTATGCTTACAGATGATTGTCGAATAGAGAGGGAGAGAGAGAAAACCATAGAGGGAAGAAAAGCCATAATTCTGCGTGGACTTGAACCACGGACCTCTGTGATGGTAGTCGAACATTTTAACCAGCAAAATGCTAAGCAAAGATTATAAAGGCGCAGATGTTGGTCTGAATTCAACAAGCCTCCCAATGTCTTGGATTTCTCAAGAGATGCAAGTTCCTCCTCCAGCCAGCCGCCTTGACTACAATCTACAAATCCTACATTCGGCCGCGCCTTGAATAAAACTCGTATATCTGGGCAGGCGCTCCAAAAACCACCTTGGCTTGTCTCGACAAGGTGCAAAATCGCGCCCTCAAACTTATTGGTGATGGCCCCTTTCGCGCCTCCATAGACACCTTAAGCCATCGTAGGAATGTAGGAGCCCTCTCCATACTTGATCGCTATTACCATGGCGACTGTTCCACTGAAATTCAGGACCTCCGTCCTGCATAGCAATATTTTTCCCGCAACACAAAGCTTGCCCGCTCGGCTCACCCCCATACCCTACAGCCCCCTCCCGTTCACGCACAATACGGTTTAGAAATTCGTTTATGAATAGAACAACTCGACTGTGGAATAATCTCCCGCAGTCAGTATTTCCGACCTCGTACAACACCTTACGAGTTCAAACGTGAGGCTCATCGTCATTTTCTTCTACACCCTCCAGATCCCCCTAACCTTTCCTATTCTCCTCTACTCTTCAAATCCAGCTTACTACTAGACATGACGGACTGATAGTATAAAGGGTTACTCCTAAGCTTGGTTTTTTTTCACATAAAAAAGGGTCATATGTTTCAGGTTCAAAATATCCGAAAAACATACATATTTGGTATTGGTCAACTGAAATGCAAACTCAATCAGCAATACCTTCGATAGTGATTCGGCGGAAACTCTTCAACAGTTCGGACTATTCATTCAATATGGCTGCAATCAATGTTAAAATACATACATTTGGGGACAAGTTTAACAACACAAAAAAAAATTGATTGTGATAACTAGAGTTATACAGTCCGGGTTATTTAAAAATGCTGCTTACACTTGTTGCTTCAAAAATTGTCGATAATTTTGAGATGCACAATGACTATAATGATTTTACATATAAAATCTATCACGAGTCACACTCGTCATTTAATTTTTTTTGAAATTGAAATTAATAATTTTAAAACTCACCATTTTCTTCCTTTAACCATCGGTATGAAGGCCTCGGCTGTTGTTTGGACCGCATAATGTGTCCAATTTATACTTTGTCGCGGTATGATGATTTTTTTTCTTTATAAATCACTCAAGAGATGAAATTCTTCTGGAAAAAAAACCAGAAAAAAAATATTATAAATTCAATAAACAACCGGAAATAATATTTTATCAATATTTCACTGGTATTCTACAAAGTAACAATTTGAAATTTGTCTATGACAGATGTGTGTTAGGTGAGGTCAGTACCACCATAAACAGATGAAGGAAAGAACAAAACGAAAAACAAATTCTTCAACAAAATTTATATTTCCTCAACTAATCAGGTATATCAGATTACACATCGTATAACTAGCTCAACATTAGATACAATTTTATTTACAAGCGAGAGAATACGAATGGTGGTGGAAGTTCTTGAAAATTCATCTTAATCTTTTTTTGTATCCATCGACGTCAGTCTTCATCACTTTCGCTACATCATCTGCAACAATTTTTTTTCTATTTTTCAGATAGATAGATAGACAAGAAGTAGAAGGAAGGAACTATACTGACAGAAACATGAGGATTTGTACTGTATATTGATGCTATTTTGGGAGGGGTGGAAGTGTGCCAGGGTAGGACAACGTATTTACAGCGGCATAGAAAAATTTTTACTGAATGGACCAAGGCAGGGCAGCACAAGAGCACAATTTAAGATACATTCCAGATATGTATGTATGTATGTTTGTAAAATGAAAAGAAATTGTATGTATAGCGAAGAGAGAGTCAAGAGAGAAAGATCGGCCAGAACAGATGTATCCAATAAATAATCTTCAAACGTTATTATCGTATGGGGACATGAAGCCTGAAGCCCATAAATCACACCGACCAGACACATAAGTAGTCGTCTTTTCGGGAAAGATTTTATGACATCGAGAAAAAGGCAAAACTACTTCTTAACATATATGTATGTATGTATGTATGTATACGAGGTGTGGCTATTAAATAACGAGACTGACGCTGTAAAACATTTTATTTTTATTTCATACATTTTTTCTTGTTATCACCTTCAATATACACCCCTCCTCTATCCCTACAACGCTCCATGCGAATCTTCCATTGTTCGAAACAGTACTGGAAGTCTTTTTCTGTCAGCTCCTTCAGGACGCGTGCCGCTTTCTCTTTCACAGCTTCAACAGGCTCAAATCTTGTTCCTTTTAATGCAGATTTCACCTTAGGAAACAGATAGAAGTCGCACGGCGCAAGATCCGGCGAATAAGGCGGATGGTCTAACACTGGGATGCTGAATTTGGCTAGAAACCTCTTAACAGACAATGCGGAATGTGTTGCGACAATGCGTTGCTCTACTGTTACACTTAACATTTTTCCGGCGAAACAAAAAAACAACTCTAATGCGAACGAAGGCTACGGCTGTACTGATTTGTTTACAGAAGCGAGAGGCACTACATTCGAAAGAGAAGGCTTCACGATAACAGCTGTTGGTTGCTGGCGTTTGGCGCATGCGCACTTCTTCTGTAGCAGCGTCAGTCTCGTTATTTAATAGCCACACCTCGTATACGACAAATATCGAGATTTTTTGAAAGATCCAGGAAAAGATGCCACCAGTTTACACGAGAGAAGGCTCTATAAAGAAGAGTTGATGCTGGTTGATGATGAGAAAATATCTAGAATGATTTTTGCTGATTTTTGATAGTACTTGGTATCACTACAGGACGCAGTCTATGTCTCGATATATAATAACTAGTTGACCCGGCAGACTTAGTTCTGTCTGAGATTTAATTAACTGATTGAAAAATACAACAAAACAACAAAGGAGATATCTATTTGGATCAAAATTATTAATTTCAGTTATTTACAGTTCAATCAGGGGCGGCGCTTTCATAGGTGCAAATGGTGCAGTTGCACCGGGCGCAATTTCAGAAAAACTTTAAAAAAAATTGAAATAGTGTTCCCGTGACTTCATTTTCATCTATTAAAGGAATTGTGTTTTTTCCATTTTCCTTCATTGCGATAAAAAAAAAATGAAGAGCTAATGGGGCGCAATATGGCATACTGCACCGGGCGCAAAAAACCTAAGCGCCGGCTCTCAGTTCAATGGTAATTGTAATAGCATTATGAATTAAATTTTTGAAATGCGTTTTGAGTTCATTTCAATGCCGCTTTTAGTTTTGCCGTCTTTTTCATGGGTCAGTGGTTTCCCAACTTCATGATACTACGGTCCCTCTGACACACAAAAACAAACATTTGAGCTTCCCCAATAAAATATATGTAAATTGGCGCCATGTTGTTGTAAATAGGCTCGCCAGAGCTTTTTCACGCGTTTTCGGACGCACAAAGTGCACTAACATCCAACGATAGCGTGCGCCGTCCCGAGGTTTCTCGAACTTTGAAGAAAAATGGTCCGATGGTGGTTTTTGAACCCGCTCAGGCCCCGGCAGTGACTTCCTTGTCGTGCAGTGGCTTTTCGTGAATGTCGTGTTTCTCTGTTTCACAATTTTGACAGTTTTGGTTATTGGCACCCGCAGAAGGCGTAAAATGAGCTTCATCCGTCATCAAAATTTCGGCTCGGTATCGATCATTCTGGCGACGGCATGTTGCAGCCGACGCGGCTTGTGCATCCAATCATTCGTACTGATTGAAATTCTCAGAATAAAAACATCTTCGCCTTGGTACTTTCCCTTGATAATGGTAGCTTCGCTCACATTGCTCATAAGCTTTTTCACAGACAATCTGGTGCCATTGCAAAGTCTTGATGGATTTTTGTTTCGCAGCATGATAAATACCGAAACGACGTTCAACTGAAAATAATGACACCCATATCGAGGAGGTACAGAAAAAGGTAATGCGCCATTTTGTGGAGCCGCCATATTGGATTTAAAATGACGCCACATAGCTTACTGAGTTCTACTCGTTACACTCTTTCATTTGAAACCCATGTCGGGAGATTGGAAAGAAAAAAGTAATCCGCCATTTTATAGTGGCCGCCATATTGGATGTACCACAAAAATTGAATACAATTATTGTATAGAATTTAGAACCCAAGGTGTGTGTGCCTAATTTGAGCATCACCGGATATCGGGAAGAAGACGAAAAATCGATCGCAAGATTTCTCACAGGGACGAAGTTCATAAGCTTGTAAAAATCAGTCCAGCCGTTTAGGTATCGGTTCAAATTATGAATCTAAACCAGTCTATTGAGTATACTACATATTGGTTATTGGATTCTACTTATCATACTCTTTCATTTGATACCCATGTCGAGAGGGTTGTAAGGAAAGTGATAATACACACTCTTGAGACGGCCGCCATGAATCTAACAGTATATTGAGTGTACTTAAAAAACTTATTGCTTATTGGATTCTACTTATCATACTCTTTCATTTGATACCCATGTCGAGGGGGTTGTAAGGAAAGTGATAATCCACAATTCTTGAGACGGCCGCCATGGATCTAACAGTATATTGAGTGTACTCATAAAATGAAATGATTCAATTTAATGAAAATTTTACATTTACGAAGCTGTCAAACAATACGTAGGCCATGAAGCTATTGAAAATAAAATGAAGTGAAAATTCCTAAAGTTTTTTTTTATGTGATGGTCTAAGCTCAGGTGTCACCCTTTGTACTACTAGTACGTCATGTCTTTTAAGTCATGGTGCAATGTCCAGTAGTAAGCTTAACTCGAAAGATAGAGAGAAGGACATAATAGGTTAGGGGAAGTCAAGGGGGTGTTGCAGAAAGTGGCGATGAACCGTACGTTTGAACTCTTGGATGTTGTATGAGTTCGGAAATACTGTCTTTGGAAGGTTGTTTCACAGACGAGTTGTTCTCGTTATAAACGAATTTGTAGATAGGAGATTTTTCAGCTGTTTCTTTTGGTTAAACGTATAAAAAATAGCCTACGACCTATTCTTAGACCTACAGTATATACACAAAAAATTTCATAAAAATCGGTCAACCCGTTTCGGAGGAGTTCGGTAACAAACACTGTGACACGAAATTTTCATAGATATAGATAAAATCCACAAAACTTCACCATCAAAAGATGTCGAAGTAGTAGCCATGATGCACTTAAGATCCAATCAAGACTAAGTGAAAGAATTTTTTTTTCTAAATTTTTTTAAGATACCAAAAATACGCTCATGCCTTCCATCATTGGCTCCTTTTTCAATTCAAGGAATTTTTGAGTGATTTACAGCGGAAATCATTTTTTTTATTTAATATCATTTCACACACACACAAATAAAAAAAAATATACAGAAACGCATCCATTGTATCAGCTGCGCATAAAAATCGAAATAAACTCGGACCCTTATAACAGCCTTGCGGCACCCCAATCGACAAAATTCCTGAAACAATTTTTCAGCTTTCCTTTATGTCATTATGTTTTGGGTGCTACAGTGAGTGTGCTTAGCCTTTCACTCTCTCCCCATACACGGTTCTGATTAAGACCTTCTCGAATGATGTGGTCAAGTCTTTATCTAAATTATATGACCCCCGAGAGGCATAGTATGTCTCCGCGAGTTGGACATAAATTAGAACGATAAATTTTATTTAGGATCACATTTATCTTTGACAGATGACGCGTTTTATACTTCTCTCCGTTGCGTTGGTTGGATCTCATTTTTTTTTGTTTTGTACTTGGTCGTCGTCTTATTGTAAAAGAGAAGAATTGCTGCAGCTAGATAAATGGGTGACACACAGCGGTGGCGGTTGATGTTTCTGATGTGATATGTCTAGTTTTATATAGTAAATTGTATGTATAAAAAAATATGGTGGTGAATGGTGGCGGTGGTGGTGGTGGGCATGTTCCTCTTTCGGAAATCCATATAAGTCTCGAGGATTTTAATGACGTCCAAGAGAAAATAGAAAATATTTTTGTAAGACGGTGAAATTTATACTCCTTGGAAGAGGAGGACTCCCTGCCTGGAAGGGGTTGTCTTCGGTCTTCGGTCTTCGTCTATACGACCAAATTACATTTCTCAAAAAAAAAAAAAAAACAGAATGTTGAGGTATTAGCCTTGGAATTTACGATCGTATTGAAAAACTATTAAAAGACTCGTTTTTTTCCGGAAGGCTCTATGTCACGCTAATGGTAAGAGTTATTGGTGGTATTATGAGATTCTTCTACATATGTATGTATTTCTTTTTTTTTTTGTTGTTGTTGTTGCCTTTCTTTCGTTTGATAGGCTGTAAATGTTTTTAGAAGATAGTTCTAATGAAAGAAGGCTTTTTTGGACGGGGAGGGGTGTAAAATGGAAAAGAATTTTTATGTTTAAAAAAGTAGGAGAAAGTGACCATTTCCTTTGAGAGTAGTAGTAGGATAGAAAATAAACATTAAAAAACATTTTTTTTTATTTGTGATTTGAGAATTAGATTGATGTGATTGTACGATTTTTATGGATTTGGAAATTTTTAGTTTTATTAACCATAAAAGTTAGGATTGTTGTAATAAAATTAAAATTTTGTGTAGAAGAAATGTTGTTTATGAAGGAAAGTTGTGGGTATCGACAAAAAATATATAACAAAAGAATTAGAATAAAATTGTTGGGATTTTGATAAATACCGAATCGGAGCATTTTTTAGGATCACTTTTGTTCCCTCTAAAAAAGGGTGCCGAGGTCACGTGCTGTTCCCAAACGATCCTACATCTATAAGTAGAGGTCGCACCATAAAAAAATGGAATCTCAAAATTGCTGTTCGCATGCGCAGTGAGTTTCTAAATTCCGAAACGTCAGTCAGTTTTTTTTAAAACGCAAATTACCGGCTTATTTATATTCTCAATATGCATGTGTGCTCATTTCCCTTCTTTTATGAGGCGGGCTCTACTAACAAAACATCGTATAATGTCTGTTTATGAATTTAGCTATCGACCGAGAATCCTGTCTCTACCTCTTCAAAGATGGACAATAATAAGAAAAGAGTCTCAAAATGATTCTTAGTGCGGAAAACTTCACTGACAATAAGGTCTTTAGCTTTTGGCATTATCGATTTTCTCTATCGTAGTTCTGGTTTACTCAATATTGAGGTACTAGTTCTTTCTTTCAATTACGCGGAGTCATATTTTATTTTAGTTTTACAAGATAGATTGGTTTTGGTAAAATAAATACTGAGCTCCCTCCATTTATTGCTAGATAGCCCGCTATTTCGTGCTGGATAGTTCATAATTCCACTTAGTATCCAAAAATCATTTTTAGTTCGCTCCGACAATTCTCTGTCCGCGTTAGGAGACGACACAAGAAGAAATCGCTTAGAGCCGGCCAGTAGGGCCGCAGACCTTGAGCGTTGGGTATGTTTTATCATAGTCCGACCTGCAAGACCTCTTTTCAGTAGTTGGTCAGTGCCCCAATAGCTTGGCTGCGGTCGCGAATATTAAAGCTCACGCACGACATCTGAATATTAAAGCAAGTGGCGATATTTCTTCCAAAACTTAAAAAAACCCAAAGCACCACTGAATTTTTAAGCTTGTCTGGGAAGCAGAACAAAATTCCCAAGCTCACCTAAAGCTTCTAAGCTCGCCTAAAGCTTCTAATCTCACTCAATGCTTCTAAGCTCACCTAAAGCTTCTAATCTCACCCAAAGCTTCTAAGCTCACCAAAAAGCTCACCGCAAAGGCTTTAGTCAAGATACAAACCCACAAATGGTTCCGGCCAGCTATAGCTATACTACTAACTAGAATATATTTTACGGTTGCACCATTCAGGGTTAGATCTGTTTAAATACTTTACTACTACTTTACTTTCGTCTACTTTTATGATATAGATATACATAGTTTTAACGGGGTGTAAATGCAACAGCTCTGACTAAAAATAAGGGGAGTATGTTTCAAATAAGATATTATAAGATCACGATCTCATCACCGTTGCATTGATCGTTAAATCGTGACATTTTTTATTGTTCTAAAATTTAAAAAATCCCAATCGACGGTTGGAAGAGGATATTCTCCTCATGGGCAGACTTTACTAGCTATGCCGTGATCATTTCCAAATCTTTCGTTTCTAGTATATTAAGTGTCATCATCCGGTGCTTGATTTCCTCGTCAACAAATACAGAAAGAACAAACTCCTCTGCTTCGAGGCTAGTTCCAAAAAAAAATGTCATCCAATAATTTGCTTTATCGATTCGAGTAGGAAGTGTGCAGTTAGTGTCCATTGGGTTCATTTTGCATACCCATCAGGTAGAGGTGATGCTGTATCTTTGTGTAAGTTCGAGGTTCATAGCCTGACAAATATTCAGAATCATCAGTGCATCTACTGGAAGGATACTAGCATATGCCAGAAGGCGGAAGGTGTGTGGATCCCTGGCTCGATGCCCTATGATATTTTAGAGTCGTTGTTGAATTTCCGTTGATCAAAATTCAATTCTTCAGAAATTTCCACTCTTTCTTGATGGTTTTTCGGCGGCGAAGTCTTTCCTGAAAGCCGATCTAAGAGGTAGGTAGCCCGTGGTTGTAACACTCATAACCTCGGGTAAGGAGACCAATATTCAGCTATGACCACAGGGTTTTGTGGTCCACAATCACGCCAAAAATGGGTTTTGAAGACGCCGGCACCGATAAACGAATTGCATTCAAGGCTGGCCAACTGTTGGGATTGTTTTGGCCCGGGCAGCTGGCTGGAGGAGGAACTGGTATCTCTAAAGGATTCCCATTTATTGAGATCGTTTTTTGGCGAATTGGAATATGTGATCGCATGATCACATATCTTCGGTCTACGACAAGGATTTCAAGAGATGGGTCACTCGTTAGATTCGCACGGCTCACTGAGTTCGGTCTAGGTTTTATTAGAGATAAGACAATATTTTGTTTTCGTTGCCTTGAATTAAACGTTCTAAATCAAGAATAAGTTCTATGCCCCTCTGTGTTCGTGTGCTCAGAGACAAGGTCTGGCACCTACTTATCTAATATTGTCAAAGCTGTAAAAATAAAGCAGAGTACCGTCATGTGAAGTCGATTAGAGGAGATCAGATCATCAGATCATTTATAAATATTAGAAAAAGAGTGGGTGATAGAATTGACCCCTGTGGAACACCGGTCGAAATAGTGTGGGTTTTTGGATTCGACGACATTCAATAGTACATTGATTGAACGGCCAGAAAGTGAGCTCACAATCACATTTACTTAGAACTGAGTCGACATCCTGAACCTATAGTCAAAGTTTAGTTTAGAGCGGAAAGCCTTCCAGAAGCCTTGTCAATATCTAAAAAAAAACCAGACCAGACTAGCTAAAGCAATGAATGCTTGGTTGAGATGGTCTGTCAGTCACACGAAAAGGTCACCAGATTTGATTGTACCAGCACGGATACGATGAATCATGTCCGTCAATACCAATTTTATAATGAAAACAACTTGCTCTCCGCTCAACAACTACTCTCCACCATCCAAATATCGATATCCACCCAGAAAATCCCAAACCTTGTGACCCATAAAATTTCTGATTTATCGATTTGATGAAAGTAAAACAAAAGCGTAATAAAAACTGTCAACAAATCACCCGCACATCCTAAAGAGTTCTCATTTGGACAATCAAACACATTTCGACACTATCCACTTTCATTTGTGATATTCGATTCTCTCTCCTGTGTCCTCTAGCCACACTCTCTACACACATATATATGGCATGTCATAGGACAACACACTTTTCCGAGAATGATGAATCGCTGTCATCGATTCCATGTCTCTATGGTCATGTCGATGATCAAATACAAAAGAGCCGAGCCTTAAGCCCCTTGAATACGGACGGTATGTACGCGACCTATGAATCCTCGGCTGGTATCCGGCAAATGACAATTATGATGGGGGTGACATAGGTCCTGTGAAATTCTCGGATATGTAAAATATGCACGCTCATGCACATATTTAAAAGGACACAGAATCCGTGAAACACACATCACCAGCAGCACACCAGGATGCACTATTAGATGGATGGATGAGTCCTACAAATCTTGCATATCATAACAAACGCCCGGAATAAAGCTCATCAGCATAGCGCGGCGGCGACTCCGCGCTGGCTTTTCACGGCTGGTTGAGGGGATGGTTTTGTAGTACCATGGTATGGGGTATGGGAGATTATGGTGGGTTTTGGTTGATGGTGGTGGCGCGGGTGTGAGACCATTTGATGTGGTGTCTTTCACCTGCAAATTTACCAACCCAGCAGGCGACCAGGAACGGGCGTGCGACAGTTCCATCCATCGGTTAACATCGTTTCCGTCACTTGAAAAATTTCTGACACGTTCAAATGAATTTTGATCGACAGCTGTGCAATGGCGTTGCTTGATGGATTAATCATGGATGAAATGGACGTGTTCTTTAGGGGCGACGGATTACTACCCCGGGGCTGGACTGATTTTCGATATCGCATCAATTCGGCGGCGGCGGGGGCGGCCGTTTAATGATCGATTTCGTTTTGTTTGTAAAATTGGTCGAGTTTTGAGAATTTAGCAAAACGTCATTTTACATGAGTGGCATATGTCCTTCAGTGTTGCCAGACTAACAACTAACTTTTGGTGTATTCTAATGGGGGATCACAGGGTGGTTGTTGCGATAAGACCCAACGATACCAGTGGCCGTTTGTTATCTGTACTAGAAAGAAAGAAAAAACACAAAACCTTGAAGCTTTGGGTTTTACGTTCGATTGATTGATTGCTGTCAGAATCGATAAAAATTTAATCAGAATACACGAGATTTGAGACCGCTCTTCGAATTTTTCCCGGGGCCCAGGTAACGAATGACTGACGGCCTGTTTGCTGACAGATTGATGAGATGCCCTGTTTATACAGTTGCCGCCGCCGTCGATGGTAGGTGACCGAGAGACGCACCTTGAATTTGTGTTTCGGTTTCATTTGCTATTTATAGAGTTTTTTTTTTGTGGTATATATATTTCTATATTTTTTTTTTTCTGGTTAGGAAATAAGTGATAAGGTACTGATAAATTTTTGATGAGTTTACCTGAGGATTTAAAAAAAAAGCATTGACTGATTCGCTAGTGTCTTGTGTGTTTTTGTTGACTTCTGTTAACAGTCAATACTTCATTCTCGACTGACATATAAAATCCAAGATACGTTCCAAGTCAGTCACTACAAGAAAATATCAATCCATCAACGTCTAGGTCTGGGTTATCACGGTTTAATTGAGCGTAAATCAGTTCTTATCAAGATCGCCACAGAGCCTTTCTAGATGGTAACTAACTCAGGCTTAAGCTATGGTGAATTAATAAATCATCTAGGTTATTAGCAATATTAAATAAGTGCTCTCTCTGGTGTGGTAGTGAATTTTTTATGCTCATTCTCTATCTCTTTCTCTCTCTTTACTTAAAATTAATTACCTTAGCTTACATTGTACCAAATTATTACTAATCTCAAAATCTCCAGCTTAAAGAAAAATCTCATTTACTATAAATATAAACACATTAACTCCCCTCCTCCCCTCCCCTCCCCTATGCACACACTTTACTTAAGTCAATCTAGTGATCGAGCTGATCATGAGCAAATCTGAATGCAAATAATCCAATTGCGCATGTCAGCGTTGATTTTCTTCTTTAATTAACTGCCGCTAACATGTACCTGTTGGTGGTTACCTGAATCTAGTAGACGTGATTGAGTCATTCAACGTCAGTTGAGCTGCGGTTTTGATTGACGATGTCAACTAGAGAAAATGATTGGGAAAAACCGGATCACAAGGACAAGATGGCTGGCCTGTGTGGATTTGATCAGTTTCTCTGCGCATGTGTGTTGGTCGGGGGTATTGGTCAAGGAAAAATTATTACTATTAATGCATAAAATGATTTCTTACCTCACCTACACACACACACATACACAAAAGTATGTGATTAGATGATAAATTTTTGCTTTATTGTTTTAGAAAAAATTATGACAGGTTTATGGGGAATGCAAATTTTCATCAATTTTATTATTTTTGTAATTTTATTGAGTACAATTACAGAGATATTGACACAGCGCAAGTTTGGTTCAAGGCTTCTATATATGGCAGTGTGAAATTAATCATTTGATAAATGTGGATAGAGTAGAGATTATTTCGAGGTGCGTTCTTTACTATAATGGAAATGGAATCGATGTGGAGACGTGTGAGGAATGTTCAATCCTTACATGGATAAACATATGTAAAATCAATGCATTAACGTGAAAATCGATTAAAGATTGCAAAAGTCATGCGTGATGGATGTACACGATCAATCTGAATTTAGTAACGACATCGTGATTATTTTTAGACAACAAGCTGTATTTTGTTGGTGAGTGTTAAGATGGTGTCGAAAGGAAGTAAAAGTTTGAGTTTTAGTAAAAGTTGGTCGAGTGCCATCGAACTATTGAAACGGATCCTTTCAATTATTTTAGCAGTTTCGCAATCATCGAACCTTCGAAAAATAAGAACGTTTGCCGAAGCAAAAACAACTACCAAAACATGTGCTGTAAGGTCGAAATCTATGATGGTGTAATCTTTTCTTAGGTAAAAGGCCAGAGATTAAAGATTGGTCACTTTGACGACGGTTCTATGTACAGTGCAATATCAAACAGAAAACCGTAGTCGCAATAATAGTAAAAATAAAAATGAAAGAGCTGCAGCACGAGGTTTTACTCCACCAGCTCAATAATAAGCTTACGTGAAACAAGACATCCTCCTAGATTCCTCTGCTACAGATGTATTTGTAATCAATCATTCCGAATGCGAATGTCGTTTTATCAAGTGGTCCCCCAACTAAGTACTTACAGCGAGCAATGCTGCTTGACCTACACAATCGAACGAGAACCGGTCTATTGAGTATGGTAATGGCGCTCCTTATGGTCATCAAGTTCTCTTTCGTCCTATATAATTTCTTAAAGCGCCAATTTTGCTCCTTTTGATCTAGCCTGTAGCTGTCTGCATTTGGATAAGTAAAATTTCTACTGTGCCTGTTTTGGATGACATAAAAGACAGTTGACGCTATGCGTGCCTGCTGCAGACTAAAAACGAGCGAGTCCTATTTTAACTCGGGTTTGGAAAGACCATGCCGGTGAGTATAATCGAACCACGCATCTTTGGGATGGTAATAGGAGGCCTTTTAACCACTAGGTTACCGAATCTTGCAACGAAATACATGGTGATACCTTGCCAGTATATCTGGTTGCTCTCGATATTCCTGTAACCCTCGACTGAAAAGTCTATACCACCTTGTCAACGAAGAGAGTTTTTTTCTGACAGGATATGATCTGTTTGCACCTTATAGGTACAGACCACACTCAGTGCTTCTATAAATTCTTGGATATCCGAAAGTAAGATTGGCTCGAATTTTGGCCAGGTGTGATTGTATTCCTAAACAGATTTTGAAGATTTCCTGCAGTTCTGCCGAGAAAATGTACTTTTGCGGGTGTACCTGATACGGTTCTGATTTATAAAATTACTTAATAGCTCCGCCATGTTACAATTGCCACATTTGGAGCGTAGAAAATCCAATAAGCAATTTTTGATACTCTTTAAATACAAAAAAATCACCGTTATGGTGTGGTGGAATCGCTGGCCCTTATTTTTCGAAAATGGTGATGGTTGGAACAGTCAATGGAAAGCGTTATAGATCCATGATTACAATTTTTTTCGTTTCCCATTTTTTTATATGAAAAAAACCAAGCTCAGGAGTAGGGTTGTGTAGGACACGATTTTGAAATGAGTTTGTAAGAGGTACTTCTTTTTTCTTTTGAGCCAGTACAATATCATACTTCAAATCAGGCGAGGTGCCATTGTGAAGTCAAAATGACAAAAATAAGGATATTAAAGAAAGAAAGAAAAGATTCTAATATCCATTAAACTGCGTCGCAATACGTAAGAAAGCTATGCCTCCACAATGGATTTTATATTTTACAATTCCGCATCACCTCATTTAAAGCTGGAAATTTCACTCCCTCAAAAGTAGTAAAAAAGAAGAATTACATATTTCTCCAAAACGTATTTACAATCACATCTCGCCTCATTTATCATAGGACATCATTTTCGTACCGGGACATTTTAAAAAATTGAGGCCTTTGTACAATTTATCATCGTGTACTGCCTCATATAAGTCTGGCTCAACTCTACCCTTTGTACTATCAATCTGTCATGTCGTTGAGGTTATGGTGCAATATCTACTAGTAGGCTTGGTTTGAAGAATACAGGAGAATATGAAAGGTTAGAAGGGGTTTGATCTCTAACATGTTGTACGAGTTCAGAAATATTGACTGCGGTAAATTATTCCACACTAGAGTTATTCTATTCATTAACGAACTCCTAGACCGTATTGAACGCGAAAGAGGGGGCAGTAGGGTTTGGTAGTGAGCCAACCGGGTTAGTCTTGTGTTACGGGAAAATTTTTGCCGTGCAGGCAGGAATACAGAATTGCGTTAATGTGGAGAAGTTTGTGTTTCAACAAGATGGTACAACATGCCAAACAGCGGAGCCACAATCAATTTATTGTGAATTGGCTTCCACCATTGTCGGGTATGTGAAGTAGTGACTTTACATGACTAGTGGGTCAGTTCGATAAACCACGGATGGCGAACCAATTGAAAGCCCACATACGCCTCGCTATTGCCAATATATCACCGCAGATAATCGATAAAGTAGTCAAGAATTTAAATTCCAGATTGCGGTTCATTCGATCTATCAACGATGCTTACAAGAAGAATCAATAAAGGGTTGCATGAAAAGGCGATGCATTACAAGAGGTAAGAGTGAGGGTTTAAGTATATTCATACGCACAGCCCTTTTCAGGACCGCACCGAAGTTTCTACATGAATCCCTAAATTTAACCAAGAGTAAAGGAAATGTGATCGCAGCAGATCATCCTGATTTTCAGTACCATTCGTATATTTCTTGCTTTATCAACGCAGACAAGGGCAACCGCGAAAGCAGAAAAGTCCGAACAAGCTGTAGGACAGTGAGAGAAAAAAATATACTGGCACTTTAAAGGATTTATAAATTTAATATCGGCCAAAAGAAAACATGACACAAGTCAGCAATGAATTTCTCCCCACACATTTACTAAATTGATCTTTTGACGTAGTAGTATAGCTATGGACTTACGAGCACAATGAAGTCATCGGTTTTGGGCTTGGATTAAGCTTTATCCGGAACAAGAACCTGTCTAGTTAGCTTTAGGCATGAGCGCCATCTGTGTGAAACTAGTGAAAACATCGCTTCACGGTTTTTGGTGGGATTTTGCGGGGGCTTTGTGATTAGCATGTCTCGAGTATTTGATCAATTTGATTCCCGGTCCTCAAATTAAGTGTGTCGTCCAGAAATAGAGAATAACTAGATAATTCAAACTGAAGTTTGTCCAGTGCTCGTCATACGAAAACGAAAAAAGTGTTGAAAGAATTTAAACATCATACAAAAAGTTGAAATAGTTAATTCAATTCATCGATGGGGTTGAAGGAACTAAAGAAAGTGGTAGACATCCCCCGCTTTCGAAACACTGATGCAGTTTAAAAAGGTGGTTCACATGCTAAGGGCATTCAGGTACAACTGTTGCCCTTAAAAGCGTGTGTGTATGTTAAGGTTCTGTTTTCATTACTTAAAAAAAATACAACCTCTCACCCAATTCACCCCCTCCTCTACAATTTCTTACATATATATGATATTCAGCTTCCCACGGAGTTGATGGAGCCAACGAGACACTTGTGTTTGTGCCTTGAATTTTGATTTTTTCCTTCTTCGTTTCTGGGTGTGGGGGTGGGTGGTGGAGTTAGAGAATTTGATGCTTGCAAATGTCCACCCCCACCCTAATCATTCTGAACTCTCCTAAAAGGGTGTAATATGATAAAATTTTATGATCGCCCTTTGCCTATCTTGGACTGTTTTTTTCCTCTTCCTTTCTTGTGTTATACTATATTTTTTTTCTGTTACTGTTTTTCTGCTACAGAATTGGAGAATTGCGTTGTTTGTGGATGGAGGAGTGGGTAGTTGTGCCGATGGGGGTGGGTTGGTGCCTTTTCAACAATTCCAACATCATCCATGGCCCCCCTAGCACTATGCTACTACTGCTGTATATGGGTGGCACACAGACGGGGGCTTGGTGCTACTTTCGAGGCTATTTACATCCTTTTTTGATCACATCCATCTGGTTCAAGGATTAATGAAATTGATCTCGACCATTAGAATTGATGGAATGGCAGCACTCAAGCTGTTTAACGGCTTGCGAGAAGTGTTGGCCGCTGAAGATTTCATTTCCGTTTGGACGTTTTCAATGACCAGTCAAACGGACGGTATAGGAAAGAATCAATCCCTCTCCGCCCTACACCAGAACATTACACCATACCCCCTCCCCAATCGGCTATCGGCTAGCTAAGGGGCAAATGTTTGGGGCGGGGGAGATTCGTTTTGTATTGCGTTTAAGATATTTTTTCTTTATATAGGGAAACCGAATTTGAGCATTTTGCAGGGCGGAAGTAAATCCTTTGTTGGAGCTTTAAGGGTCGCTTAAATGTGATGTCGGCTATTTCCTGATTGAGAGGCTATGAGGCTTGGACAATAACGGCCGTGTTAACTCGGATATTATGCTAATTATGGCGTAATGAAAGGGGGTAGGGGTGCAGGGTCATGTTTTTTTTTTTATAAATTCTTAAAAGAAATTCAATTACAAAACTGCTGTTAATTTCCTCAAGTTCTTTATTATCTTAATTCCTCCTCCCCACCCCCCTTCCAGCAGGAAGGGATGGCGCGAATGCAGACGATGTACTTACACTTAGACCAGACGATGTCATCATTCCTGACAGGCACTTGCCATGCCATCAGTCTGCATCAAGCTCGTTACACTTGCTACAAAAATTATGAAAGAAGAAAAATAAATGAGCATTTGACGTTTTAGGTTATGAGCATCGGATAAGGGCATCTGGTGTAAAATGAGGAAAGCTAACGGGCAAAGAAATTCATTAAATCATCCCCCCTTTGGAAAATACTGCAAACCCCCCATCAGGCCCAGCCTCCATGTCCCATAGTAAATCCATGGTCTAGTCTAATGGCTTTTGTCCATTATCTCGTCATGTTTGTTAGAGAATTTAATTACTCTTATTAATTTTTTTTCGGTCTTTTTTTTCTGGTGTAAATTTTGTTGGTGGCGTTCTTGTTGTTGTTGTTGCCATTTTGGCGATGATGGTGGTGCTCCCCCTCCCACCGGGAAGTGAGGCGAACTAGTGTTTTGGAAAATTTCATCGTTGGCCTTCCGTCGTCGTGGAGGAGTTTTCCCCCTAGCGGACGCGGAAGGCAAAAAGATTGAGTTGGTGCTCCTCTTGTGACATGTCATATGGCCCCATCTCTGGAGTGTTGTACTGATTTTTATTGCCTGCTCATCGAATTCAATAATTTTTGATAATTTTTTGAATTAGAACTAATTGAAAGCTGTTGTTGGCTCCAGCAGCACAAGACACACATTTTTCTCTTCTTTCATTTTGCATAGGGAGAAGGGGCGGATAATGCTGTTGATTGAGATATAAAACAAAAACGCCATTAGGAAATTGAATTTCTTATCTTAGTGTTTTTAAGAGAGGAAATATGAATGACATATTGACATAAATTCAATTGTTTATTGCTGTGAAGTTTACGTAGATCAAAATATGGTTGAGCAATTTTTTAATGTCTTTTGCCAGATATTGTTAAGTTTAGAAATTTATTGTTTTAGCAATATGATGATGACAAATTGAGGAAACTGAGAAGATTACAAAAACCCTAAAGCGATTTTACACTAATTAAGTAAATGGTATTTTTTAGAGGATCTTGGTAATGACAATAGCAATAACTTTATAGAAACAATAATTTTCAAGGCGACAACTCTTGCTTATCATGATTTTTCCACAATATGTTTTCTCCAAATTTTCACCAGATATTTCTTCCTCGAATGGTGTTATTTTCTATCATAGTTTGACATTCTAGCTTCGACGACTGACCTCTTATAGTTTCTTCCAGCGACTTCTTTTTTCGTCTCAGACCATGAAGACCAGGTAGACCAGATAGTCCAGATAGATCAGGCGGTTCCCACCCTTTCTAGGGTGGTAGGAAGGTTTAGAAACCTATTATCAATTCAAAGTACAAAAAGTACACCAAGACACGCCCAGCTCCAAATGGGACGCGGGTTCACTTCTTCCTACATCGAACTATAGAGCTTCAGTCAGCCATTGAGACAACAGGAGAAGAATAGTGGAGGCCAAGGCTCAAGTTGGACTGCATTCCATTCGTATTCGCTTGTTGATTTCCTACTCATACTTACATACTATAATGTAAAGCTTTTAAGCAAATTAAGACCTTAAAGGATCTCGTACCAAAACATCTCTATATTCCAAAGCTCAAACCATTGTTTTTCAAATTTGATGGCTCCCAGAATGCATAATCATCTAAGTTTATATTTACGATAAAATCCACAAATAAGGATTATCCTCGTTAATGTTCAAGATTACTCAATTTTTCGTATCAGAAATTCCATGCCGTTTGGATACCAAACTTCGATTGCCAATTCATAGTATCAATCAAAGATCTTCAAAAGTCGAATTTAATCCGTAAAGTGTGATCCATTGATGCACATTCAAAATTGAAGGAGAACCAAACAGAACTGGTGTTTGCGAACGCAGATCTAAAATGGCAAAGTCGGAAGGAAGTATAACCTATAAAAGTACAGAATATGTCCACAGATGCAGGGGCGGCGCTTTCATAGGTGCGAATGGTGCACTTGCACCGGGCACAGTTGGTCGGGGGCGTAGTTTCAGACAACAAAAATGGGCTGTAGTTGTTCATTCCCTTTTGAAATGCGATGAATAGTCGCATGGGTTTTCACAAGAGCCAACTTTTCCAACGAACTATACGTCAGAATGCTTTAGCTTGTTGTTGTTTTTAATCTTTATTTTCCCTTCTGCTTATTGATTGCTGACCCATATGAAACTCCCTATGTAATCTTTTCTTTATGTTATATGCATTATTATGGTGCAATCCTAAATTTTGTGCCAACTATGAAAATTATTTCTCCCACCCATACAGCGAGTCTTTGTGTCTCTTTCCATTGTCCTTCACTGCGTTAAAAAGCGAACAGCTTATGGGGCGCAATATGGTATAGTGCACCGGGCGCAAAAAAACCCAAGCGCCAGCCCTGCACAGATGTCCATAGACGTAAATGGCCTAAGTTACTCAAATGACAGCAGATTCTTACATATTTCTCAGTTAACATACGAAATGCACATTGATATTGACTCACCTCTCAGCAACTCAAACCGCTGATTAGTAAGTGCAAATTTCTAATATCTATTTTCTATCTCAGTCAAGACAGCTCCTCCAAATGGTCTGAAATTATGGCAGAGTTAACTGGCTGGGGCTAATTCGAATCTTTGAAACCACTGAATGGGACTTGTGCTTCCTTAGTAGGAACGCAAAATCTTTTGCGTTATCACTAGATTTGTACAGACCATAAGACGAGGGTATGAGTGAAACTAGACATAGAAGCCACCTACAAACGTTCTCCGAACCTGTCACTTCATCGTGTGTACATTATTAAACGATATTCTGTACCACTTTAGACTTTGAAGGTCTTTTCTCTATATCATGAGGCTAACATTTTCTAAATATATCATAGGTGATCAATCTTTCTACTCCCCTACTTGCCTCCAATTTCTTGTGTTAAAGAATGCTGCTGCATCAACCTTAACACCGTAGTTTTGAATGGTGTCGAATCTAAACCCCAATCCATATTTTACAGTGTTTCACAGTGTTTCTATCCTTCGCCTTTTTCATAATTTTGTAACGGAAAATATAGCCACTTTGCATCCCGGGGGGGGGGGGGGGGGTGTTGGTTGGCAAGAAAAAGTTTTTTGTGAAGAGGAGCGATAGTAAAAAAAATAAGTAAAGGAAAAATCAGAATCAGAGTGTTGGAGTAACATCCGAAGGAATGTAACAGCTCTAACAAAACTTAGCGTCTTCTACACCTTCCTTACCGCCATCTGCTTCGGGAGTCACCAAACCCCTAATCCCTTTAAGTTAAGCTTTGTACGACACGAACTGTAGGGTGATTGCTAAGCTTAGTCTGTATGGCAAAGAAATGGAGAGGTGCAATTTAGATGAATTGAGTGTAAAGAAGTATCAGCGGAGCGGGGAGTAGAATCGAACCATGGACTACGTTTCTTTGGACAGGCGTATAAATAAATCAACTACAAATACAAATGACACTCCGAATTGAAAAGTTAATAGTAGAATCTTAAGTATCACGTAACAAACTGCACAATTTTATAGTAAAAAACACAGAAACTTGAGTCTATATTGTTAATCAAAAAAGTCCGATTTCTTAAGTATAACAGTCTATCAATTTACTCGCATTCCTACAACCTTTAATGTCTACTGTTTATTGTATTCAAAGTATCACATTAAAACAATAAATTTGTCTTCCTAAGCAATATAATTTGTTTTTATTTAAATAATACATAAAACGAAATGCTTCTCAGTAACTATAAGAAAACCAAGGAAAATACCAAAAAATTTACCCTATTTAAAAAAAAGTTTGTCCCTCTACTCTCACTCGATTAGATTTTATGAGTGACTTAATATAAAATATGTTTACAGCATAATTTTTTTACAGACACACACACATACCACACACCAACATCAAAAGTAAAAAAAGAATTTTTATGCTTAACTAATTAGGAAATCTGATACCTTTCACCTTGCTCGTTTTATATCCAATAAAAACACACAATTTAACTGCTTTTTAACCATAAACCAAAAAATTTCTAATTTCCACTTTGAAACCTGACAAACAATCCCATAAAAATAACGTCATTCAAAACATCTGAGCCTCCTCTCTTAACACACACAGCGCGCCATTGTCTTAACTAATTTTTGGCATAATTAAATCTAGTGGAAATCGAAAACTAATGACAATCAAAATGATAAATTTTTTGTGTTTTTTTTTTTTGGAAATTAATAACAACAACAAAAAATTAGATAAAACATTCAAAATGGCACTCGATATATAAATTTAAAAATCCAAACGTCCACACACGATAGATACAAAACACAAATCGGAGGACATAAAATTTGGTATAGGGAACATAATGACAAAAATGAAAAAAAAAAATCAAAAATTTTAGTTCGGCAAAGATTGGACGTCCAAAGTAGCCAAACTAAAAAAAATAAGAAGAAGAAGAATTTTTTGGTAGTAGATAACCATACACAAAAATACCCGTGGTCCAAAAAGTTTTGGCGCACATGCGCTACTACAACAAAGTAATCGGCTGACGACATTAAATATCGATAAACAAGCCCAATGGACCTGCGCACTGGCTCTGGCGCATACTGGTCACACTATTGCCCGATGATCGGTCGACAAAAATGTGATTCATTGATAAAAAGTTAAGACTGCGATTTATGAGGCGGTCACTCTTCTCCTCAAGAAATTTGTTTTCAAATCAAGAAATAAGCGCGATCTTTATCGATATATTCATCTATATGTTTTTTTTTGTTCGGCCCCGGGGCTAAATCTTCATCTAATCGATCCGTATCAAGTCTTGAGCAAAACTCCCAATTCCATAAATATCTTTAAGATAAAATGTGTTTTTTTTTCGTAGTCGAAACAACTTCATTCCTGGCCGACGACGACGACGATCGAATTCTTGTTTCGTTTTCGATATAAAATTAGGCTCGAACCGCGCGATCGCTACGATCGGAATGAACGAACGAACCGATCGTTTCAAGATGATTGACTTGAACTGGAGACGATTTTGGATAAAATGTCGTTGTGGCATTACTAATTAATTTTTTTTGTCGTTCAACTCGATGTGAAAACAACGATGATATTTTTATGAAAATAAAACGATCATCGATCGATCGAGGACAGTTATTTCGATTGTGAATTGAGGAAAAGTAACTAAAAATACAAAAATAAAAATCTTATGCAAGCGGAGGAGGAGTGATCGCAATCTTCCACAGATCTTCAAGATGATATATTAAAACGACAAAACTAAGATAATAAAATCTTTTCACTGATCGTGCGGAGGTGTAATATCGCCGCTACTACTAGACCTTATTCGATTTAATTGTCGGTAACTAATTGGGCGATATTTCAGATGAAGATCAGTCTGATGACAGGTGATCGTAGGTTCTTTGCACCGATTATTGTTCATTTTACTTTTATATACATATATAACCTTGACGAAATAAAAAAACTATAACATAAAAGTGGCGCCTTTTATACATATATAGATTAGTAAAAAAAATATGGTATTTCATAGTTTTGTTAATTAACTCCAAACACCATATTCATCTAGTTGTTGGTATTTTTATATCGATCGATGCTTTAATAAGAATGTTGAATAATTAAGAAATTTGTTGCTTTTTTTGTTTGTGGGGGGATTATTTATGAATAGACAAGATTTATAAAACACGATCACTGATCGTTTTATGTGTAGAAGAAAATGTTTTCGAATTAGTTTTAGTTATTTATTTTTAATATGGGTCGTCTGTATTTAGTTAAGAAATAAAAATAAATATTTATTGATCTTGTATTTTAATAAAAGTTGCTTTTGTGATTTCCTTGTACAAAAATACAAGTGATTTCGTGTTATCAGTATAAAATCAATTAGGCAAGATCGGCTTCCTTAAAAAATGGAAGGCTCTGTATATCTTACTCTATTGCGGATCACCCATTGACAACGATTATTTTGAAAATGTCCTGGATACCACCTTCAGTAGATTTTTGTCTGTCGATATACTTCAGACCAATCGTAGCATATAAGAGGACGTTTTCCAATTTGGATGATCTGTCTCAAGCCGATCGTACAATTTTTAATTAAGTCGATCTGTTCAAACCGATCGTAACTTAGTGGCAAACTTCGTTTATTTCGGAAACCTCACTGATCATTGATCATGGAAAGTTATCTCAGTGTCTTGGCACTATAGTTCCGATGCAAAGTTTAAGCTCTATATATTGCGATGGTCTCCGGAAGAGATCGGAAGATAAATCAATCGCATGGTATGTTGAATGGTTTAGGATAGTTGTCGGCTAACTTATGAAACGGCGGGCCTATCCCCTGGCTCGGAAATCACCATAAAGCCACTTTAACGTTAAGTTTGGTAGAAAGTTTAACTGAGTGACCGAAAAAGAAAGTTGCAAGGAATTTTTTTGGTGCTTCCAGGAGGCGGCGAAGAAAGAGCAATTCATTTTGGGCGGAAGAAGGAGGTTTTTCGAAAAATCAGCAAGGGAGTCAGACCGGAAAAGGACACCGGAGGGGAAAAAAACCAAAGTAAAACCTGAGGTATAGAAATCAACAGACGAGGATTTCCTGGAGGTGAGGCATAAAGGCTGCAGGAAAATCGCCCGCAAAAATTTGTTGGCACGGAAGACAGAACATCATCTTTGGGGAATAAGATTTTTTTGCAACGTAAGAAAGAGGGAACTGACAGGTCGTCCATATCGGGACGAACGGACCTAACCGTGAGGACCTAGAAGGGACATCCGCAACTCCAGAGGAGTCCGAACGAGTCCGTAGTACCTACCAGGAGTCAGAAGCTGCCAGTTTTGTTGTTGTGTGCATTTTATTCATTGCGTAACATCGATGAAGAGGAAAACCCGAGCTGGTACCAGGGCAGGATTTTTCTTTGGTATTGTTCGAGAATCGTATTGGTTTTAATTGTTAGTTTAGTCTCCCTAGGCCAATGCCACGTCCCGTAACATTTAGGGAACAGCTTTAGCTACTAGCAACTAACTCTCTCTCCCCCCTGTGTTAAACATTTGACAGTAGGGAATAACAACATAAAATGTGCTTGATTTACTGGGTGATGGGCTAAAATAACCCTAGAACGGCTTAGCAGTGGCCGAGATCTCTCGCACCGGAAGTTCTTGCAGATTACCCTTCACTCTTCGTTAAGGACTCCGCGTCCGCCCTGATCGGGTGCTCCTAGATAAGTTGTGATGCAATGGAAAAGGTGGTATCTCGAGGGCCTCAACATTCTTAAGACCCCCGAGAGCCAGCCCTATTTCGGAGGCCAGGGATATCGCCTGAAGGTTCCTTTTTTTTATGTTCAGGATTGGCGGCTTAAATTTTTAAGAATCTTGTGTGATGGTCGGAGGTAAGTCTCTTCGGGCAGCCAGCCTAAGGCTCTCAACACAAACTTTAGAAATGGGCAGTTATATACACAAAGCAGACAAGACGAGATATACCAGAAAGACAAGATAGACTGTACAGAAATTCTCCTTCTGCTAAGCTGTCTACCTTTATAACTGTATGTAGGTTTCTGTAGGTGAATATAGCCGTTGAAAAACAATCAGGCGTATTCTGAACCTTGCTTATATCTCGGAAACCAAGACCCAGTACTGCGAAGTTTAACTACAGATTCAATACCCAGCCTGAAAGCTCACCCAGCGTAAAAGTTCATCCAAGGTGCAGCTAAGAATTTGAACTTGAATCAAATTCCCCAACAAGATACCACCCAAGACCTTCGATTCCCACCAAGACTCCCTCAACATGAAAGCCCACCCAAAACACACTAATCTGCCGTTTACGTTCAAAGCTCACCATACAGGTTCTTGTCACGAATCGAGTTCATGCCCAAACCCACAAACGTTGACGTCACTGGTCCAGTAAGCCTGTCGCTATACTCTTAGTAGAAGCGACAAACCACTAGACAGACTGCTGTGCGGTCTGGCCTATAAACGTGAGGTATAAGTGTGTAGTAAGATAGGCCAAGCGAGTGGCGACTATACTTTTGGACCAAGGATATCATCAAAAGAGAAGAAGGTAGGGTCACACAGAAAAAGGTGAAACTGCCTTGCAGCCGTTGTACCTTAAAATAGTGATAACTGGTGCAGCCTGGGCGTCCGACGAGAATTCAATATGGGTACATGTAGAGAGTTTAGATGACGTCAGGTCAGGAAGCGCATAGGAATAGTTAATCAATCGCTCCCTGAAGGCAAGACTAAAGAGGCGTGTAAGGACAAGAAGAATATTGTTAATACTGGAAAATAACGCCGTTAAGACTCCATTGGATGGAGGACATGATCATCCCTTCAAACAACTACTCGCGATAACTAGGGAATTCGGAGCAAGGAAGGGGTGATGTTAGGCAGGTTAAACGAAATATTATTTATTCTTAAAAGCATCTCAACCGTTACAACCACCCACCACCATACCAACCTCACAATTTCGCTTTCCTAGAAACAAAATCCGCCCACAGACATAAACTGACAGACGGCTGCAAATGAATCCTCCTTTTAAAGTAATTTCGCAGTCTATAAAACTCGAATCGATTGCATGATTTGCACTCGCTTAGATTGATGAAATCTGACAGCACAAATCAATCAAAAGTGTCAAAAGATATCTCGGTTGGCTAAGCTCCGTTCTCTTTTTTCCGAAGGATTCAACATTTTTCCTTTCCATCTGCATTTTCTAGTCATTCACAGTCCTTAATTCTGGCCAAATCCAGGCAGTGACTTTGCAGTCTGGCCTTTGAATTAATTTAATTTTTTTTTGCGTTCATTCGCCATTGCGCCATCACTCACCGAGTCCAAAGTGGAAACGCAGGTCCTGAAGCGGCTAATTTTTGGTGTCATTTGAAATCTGAAGGGAGAAAAGGGACCAGCAGCGTAAAAATGCAAGTGAAACCAGGATCAGGATTGACTGTCGAATCTGAGATTAAACAGAATTTGCTACTCATGCTGTTTTTTGTTAGTGTGTGTATAGAGTCTACAACATCTACGATAATGTTCATAGAGAGCGGAGTGGGGTTGAAGTAGACTTCAGATTATTCACTCTCGTCCACCTTTCATCAATAAATCAGCCTTTATTGAGCGGAGAAAATAAGCGAAAAATGACAAATGATCTGGCACCTAAATCAAGTGCATTCGGTCCGGGTATACGAGAGAAGGCAGGCGGCAGCCTGGGGCTGGTTGGACGGACGTCTTGTATGGCTCATTGCCGGTAACTAATTTAAAATTTATGTTCCACATCAGATTGCATAATTAGCTGCACATCTCCCCGCCCCACAGTCTGGTGCACTATTAATAGAACGCCCGGTCTATATTCGGAGGCGCAGTGTGCACCTTGCAGAGACCCGACACTGTCATTGGCAGCTCCTTTGAGATTTTCCCCGGAGGACGAAAAACTGTATAGTATAGGTACCCCCAACCCAGCACCGAACCGACTGGCTCGATACTGGCTGGTGTATACACTGTGTATCAGTCCTGTGCATGCACAGAGCGCCGCGTCCCACTCCTCGTCATCGTGATCAAGACAGGGCCCGTTGTCTTCGCTTCCTGTGATGTATCCGCCAGATATCGTACGTCTACTGGCACACTTCACGATTTATATCCCATCAATATTTCAAAAATGATAAATACAATCCATAAATAAGGTGCAAAAGAAAAATCTCCCATATCTGCCCGGCCGGGCGTGCACAACAACAAACCCGGCTCCTTCGAGGGGGACGACTACCACTGAAGCCCAGGGTCAGGATGGTCGGTTGAGTCCTGGAACTCTCATGCAGGAGACGTCTCCTGTGATATCACTCAAACTCGGGCCTGAACTGTCTGGTGTCTTGTCCACGTCCACACATCACCACCAATACTGTATATGATAAACGCAATCCCATCAATAAACTAAAGGGGAACCCCGAAGCTGGTGGCTTAGAAGTGTCCGGAATAGTTGTGCACCATAGAATGAATTTTATGGCGGCAAGGATGGTTGCCTGTGCAGAAGGGGATGAGAATCTCTATGTCTCTCTACCCCACCTATAAAATGGGCAAGTTCGGGGTGTTCATAGGGACCTTCAACCAAAAAAAAAAAAACAAGACGACGAGAATGAAGGATCGCCATTTTTGTGGCATGTATACGTAGCGTAGGTGGAGAAGGACTAAGGCGAGCGAGAGATGCCTTAGCGTAACTCTTTGTAGGTACATATCTCTGAAGATTTTAGTTAAGAGGAAGGAAAGACATAACATTACCCCCAGGGTGTCCGTTCAAAGATGGAAAAGCCATCGTGCTTGTCAAAAACTTATAAAATATTGGCCACTTCCTCGCTAGGGATATCTTGCACATAGTTTGCACCCAGAAAAGGGGTAAGTGAATAGAAAGTCCAGATTTTTGGGATGGTGTAGTGGGTTGTGGTGGCATAGGGCCAGATATGTATGTATGTGCAACAGTACAGGATATTTTGAGAATGCGATTTTTTTTTCTTCTGCATTAGGTTCAGCTTATGCTAGTCATAGTTTGATCAAATATATTTTTGTCATGCATCCCCCAATAAGACTAGTGTATTTTTTCCAGATTCGCAGCCGTCGGTGTTAGCTGGAGACAGCCTCGTCGAAATGCTATGCTTTTTTAACAAATGAATCCCGCAGCAATAAAATTGAGGCTTCAGTACAATATACCATCAGTACAATATACATCTTGTAAGGGGCAAATGTACTGGCTCGTGTACATCCGGCTGAACTCTAGTTTGAGGCACCTCGGCCATCACTTCTAGTTCCGCCCTATATTCAGCAAATCTTACACAACGAAATAGGGTGTATTCTGCATCTTCTTGGATACCTAAGCATGCCAGATATTGCATGGAGTCATCGCGCCCCAAACGAAAGGGTATTTTGATTCCTATATGAGTCATGTTCACTCAAAAGCTGCATTAGGTCGTCACTAACTCCCCCCTTGAAACCCATCTCTCCACGTTTTGGGATGTCTGTGGGTCCACCGACTCTTAATAGACTCTCCGCATTTCCCTGGCCATTCCGTGTTATGGACTCTCAGCGCACCACCTTTAGTCTCTCTCACTGTCACATATTCTGGATCACAGGGGTGCATGCCCTCTCTTGCCAGTATGTCAATGAGGATGTTCACTACGATCACGCTCGCTGCATCGTCAGCATGGTCCTGTATGTGCTCTCCGCGCCGATTAGTTGGTATTCGGCCCACCATTTTCTGCTGTTTGAAGTCCAATTCAATGCTGCTGTCTAAACTGGGACTGATCTAACCAAAAGGTTTTTGGCTAAAGAATGGGTCAGCCACCACCTGATACGATTGGAGAGGTGCTGCACGTTTTATTGAAATACGGTTCTTCCAATTGGATATACATTCGTTATGTTTCTGATCGCCCCAGTCAAGCATGAGTTCAATGACCCTGTCGATTGAATTGAACAAAAGGTGTCGATCGTCGAAACAAGATTTGGCACGTGCTTAATCAATTTCGTATAAGTAACGCAGAGTACTGCCATAAGTGAAGCTGTGAAATATTTTGGAAGGGACTGAGAACTGACGATTAAAAAAAAAGAGTGGGTGGTAAAATTGACCCCTGCGGGACACCGAGAGAGATTTGGTGTGAGGTTAATATTTGACACCATCCAATACTGCTTTGATTGTGGCTTTGCTTCATTTTTCAGACAATTATGACGATTACAGAAGTCAAGCAGCATTGGGTGATTTGATACTCAGTTGGGGGACCGCTTGGTAAAACGACACTCATGGTTACACATATAAAACTTTTGATACCGCCGCAATATTACTCACATATTTAAGCCGATATTCTCCAAATTTCGATTTTTTTTCTAATCAGGATGGAGTAGCAATAAATTTGAAGCATTGGGCAAGGCTTGAGAGCATTGCACAAGGGGCCCAATAAGGCAGTGTAGTTAGTCGTATACGGGACACATTTGCACCTCTGAAAATGCTGGTAAAGAAGCTTAAATAGACTTTGCAAATGATGAATACAAGCAAGCAGCATTGGATGGTTTTTATACTTAGTAGGGGGACCGATTCGTTGTACAAAGGGTGACTATAAGGATGGGCAAGGTGTCCAACTTTTCATTGTCCTCGCAGCCCTGCCCACATAATTGTAAACTGACAGTATTTCATTCATTTCCTGCTTCGGACGTTCAATCGTTCGGACATTCTGGGCAGAACTGTAAATCGTCCAACCCGTCATTGAAATCCATTTTCAAAAAATCTAATTTGAAAGTTAAGTCTGTCAATGTTCACTTCCCAACTAATTTTGTTTTGTAGCTGCAAAAAATCCCAGAGGATTGTCCAATAACGACATAATCCCTGCCTTGTTTAACATCTAGCGAACTACAACTCTCATAAATTAACAGCAAAATTTTGAAATATGTCTTAACGAATTCATAAAGTTGTCAAACACATTACCAAACAAGCCCCCCCATCACTCAACCTACAAAACGGTGCCTGACCTGCCTGACCATTCACCAAAGCTGATCTAGAAATTATATGCGGTCGAGAAATCCGCATTTTCCACCTTAAAATCAAGAAATCTATCAAGCAAATGTATCAAAGTCACAACTCAACCCGCCTGACAGACACGAGACACGAGTACACCTTGTAGTTACCTGGTGTCACTGTGGATTGGGAAAATATTACTCTCTCGAATTAAGGTCCATCTCCCCTCCTTGAGCTGTTTTTGTTTTTCACTCTATATGTGGAATTTACGTCATTTCAAGTGCATTTCATCGTCATTTCACAAATGGTTGACTGATTGGGAGTTGGAAGATGGTTTTCCATCGAAACATGGAAGAAGGAAGTTGTGTGTGCGATTTTCCGTTGTGCCCGGCCAGCGAGCAGCACCAGCAGCAGCAGCAGCAAAACGATGATGATTTGCCACAGTAACTGGATTCTGCAGACAGGCCAGAAATGAACAGTGCTGAATTGAATAGACAGTCTTGGAAGACGTGTCTGTCATCATTATCCATTGCTGTCTGGTCAGCAGCACCGGGGCACTAGCAGAACCATAACAACATAAAAATTCCACACATATTAAACTGCAATTCTTCTCTACGACAGGACCCAGAATTCTCTACTTCAGTCCGTCTTAAAAACCATACCTCAGCTGTTGACCTGCTTCCTTCTTCCACAGAATCCACACACCCATACATACATACATATAGAGAACGTCTTGTGGCTGTACCTTTAGAGTAAGCACAGAGATAGCGACAGGGGCATGAAAAGATTTCCTGGGATGAAAATGACGAGATGACAAGCATGAAATAGAGTTGATGTGGTTCAGGTTATGACGGGTGAACATGATGGAGCTGCCCATCATCGAGAGGAGAGCTGCGCACAGGCGAAAAAATTGATAGTATGAGCAAAAAGGGGTGCTGGAGCTGGTGCTCTCCTTTGGCTCGGATGAAAACTTTAAGGTGGATGAAACTAAATACGTTTAAGATGATTTTACGAGGAATAAAAATAAGGAAGGGAAGAAAAAAACATCTTTTTCCCTGCTAATCTTAAAGAACAGGGGATTTTCTTTTTGCCAGGAAAGGGATATTGAGAAATAGAGAGAGAGAGGGAGGGAGAGAGAGAGAAAATGACATGAAAGTATTGAATAATGATACAAAATCGATGGATGTTAAACCTTTAATGCAACAAAATCCTTAAAGATTAGCGAAATTGTTGCCTTCTTGAGATTTCGTTGTTACCGTATACAACGGCTGCTAAGGAAATATAAACTTTTATGAAGGAATTAGCGATACCAAAAAATGACTGGCCCGCGCGCCCCAGTGAAATTGTTTATCCAAAAGTGGCATGTAAGGGTGTGTTATTAAACCCAGTTGGAATAAAGTGACTACTTAGAAAATAGAATAAATTTTAGCACTAGTGGGAGATTCACTAGTTCCAGCACTAGTGTCAAGGTAATCCTGAGAGGAATTAGTTCAATTCAAGATATCAGTGTCAAACTCACAAGATTTTTCTAAAGAATTTGTTTTTTAATTAGTAGTTTCATGAGTTCAAAATGAATTAGTTCTCGAAGTACTTCGAAATGAATTAGTTCTTCAAGTAATTCCAAATTAGTTAGTTCTCTAAGTAGTTTAAAATGAATTAGTTCTCCATATAGTCCAAAATGAATTAGTCCTCCAAGTAGTTCAAAACGAATAAGTTCTCTAAGAAGTTTAAAATGAACTAGTTCTTCTCCAGTTCAAAATGAACTAGTTCTCCCAGAACTTCAGAATTATTTAGTTCTTGAATTACTCCAATCCCTGCGCTCAATTAAATTTCTCATTCCCGCACATCATTCCCTAATTGGTAGTCGTTCTTTCTTTGTGCACTCCCTCAGACTCTGGAATAATCTTCCGAACTCTATTCAAAGAATAGGCACAGCCAGAGCCTTCAGAAGACAAGCTTCTCTCTTTCTATCTTCTTCCTCTTCTTCTACCTAGTACTTCTTTTCTCTAACTTTCGCTCTCCTTTATTTCCACATTTACTTCCTTTCCTTTTGACCTTTGTTGTGTTCTGTAATATTAATTGAAGGTTGTTTTTTTTTCTTTTTTTTTCTCTTAATTTTGCTAATTAGATATAGAAACTAGATTATGTTAAGCTTAGAATTATAATTATTAATATGTACATATGTAGGTACGAAAAAAGATGTAAATCTTGTGTACAACAACTTAAATAAATTATTATTATTATTATTATTACTTCAAAATGAATTAGTTCTCCAAGTAGTTTAAAACGAATAAGTTCTCTAAGAAATTCAAAATGAATTAGTTCTTCAAAAATAGTTCAAAATGAATTAGTTCTCCTAGTAGTTTAAAAGGAATTAGTTCCGCCTAGTAGTTCAAAATCATTTAGTTCTCTAGGTAGTTCAACATGAATTAGTTCTCCAAGAAGTTTAAAATGAATTAATTCTCGAAATATTTTAAAGTAATGCAGATGGAGGCAATTGGCTCATTTCTAGAATAACGCTGTACAAAAGTAGTGGGTTGTTTTCATATAAAAGGTATCCAACTGAGAATTACTGCTTTATGCTAACTAGCCTTATAACCGATTCACTTTTTTACTGGGAGTCTATTCATAATCTGTTATCTAAATTCCTTCTTTTGATGAGCTATTAGGATTCAGAAAAGCCTCTATTACTCTAAAGGTGCCTTAAAAGTTCTTAGTACGGGGTTTACAAAAACTAAACTGGACATGGTCATGGACATGGAGAACACTGGTCACACGAACGGAAACTTAAATGCCTTCCAACGAAATCATGAAAGTTTCTAATATTCCAAATGTTCTTGGCAAAAGCAATTTCCCTTGTACAAATAGGCTAGGGTCTGGATATGATCTGGAACTTTTGAAACGAGAAAATGCTCATGTGGGAGAAGCAACGTTGGCACTTCCAAGATCCAGAGTCTGTGGCATCAAGATCCATAAAGATGGCTTAAATCTACGTCAAACTCAGTGATAGACTTGTAGTTCGTTTCTAGAACTCGTAATAGAGAAGTTCTCTACTAAAAATTGTCAATTTGACGTCATTTGACATCATTCTGCAGTACTGCGTCGGCATTTCACTGCATCGTTCTTAACAGCCAGTCTGCGGGTGAAGTCATGGGATAGAGATTTTTCTCCACTGAAGTTACAGAAACGAGCTACTGGACTGCCCTTGTTAGTTTGCTATAAACTGAACACTTGGGGCGGTGGGCAGAACAGTTGTGAAAGGCCAGGACCAGATCCCGGTTGTAAAACCATTAAAGAAGAAGAATGCTTGGTAGCCTTGGAATTAGTAACCTAGAATCAGACTGCCGTGGTTGTGAAGTCATCCATAGCAAACACAAGTATGCTAGAAGTTGTTACCGGGCTTGATAGCCAAAGTTAAGGCACTCCACTACCATTCCAAAGGTCTATGATTCGATTCCACTCCGCAGAGTAGTCCTTTATTTTTCCACTTGTCTCACATAAATATAATTTCATCTTCCTTGTCTTTCATCTTTACTTACTTTGCCCTGATATTGGTTATAAGTATAACAATCAAGGAAATCCGTGTGCTCTTCGAACATCATAGTCAGAGTTCTTTCTGGATAGTATTGAAATGGGTGTTGGCTTTGCAGTAATTTCACTCTTCTCTCTACTATCTTTTCGAAGAGAGCCAATGTACTCAATGGTAGAACCAAAGTCACTTACTGAAAAGCTGTAGTCTATGACTAAAAAGAAAGTTATTGCTTCCTCCATCCTAATACTGGTTGAAAGATAAAAATCCAAGCACTTAGAGAGATTTTTTCGGTAAGAATTGTGAAATTGAATCTGATCAAACATAGTTTCCATCTTCTTCCGTCAAATCGTAAAATTGAGTTACTAAGATCGATCCATACATATCCGTGACGGGACGTCACCGACGCTTTCCGTGTCAGTGGCTTCCGTGATGAATTTTTCACTTCACTTTTCCATATGAATGCTCAATGTTCAATGGTATCTGCAATTACTTTTTAGTTTTGAAATTTGAACAGTGATCTCAAGGGCATTATGAAATTTAACGTGGAGTATCTTGCTGAAATACCATTGGTCTTAGGCGAGGAGAAAAAGAATAAAAAATAGAGTGGCTTTATCTCAAGTGAACTCTTCGGGAAATGGAAGTGGAAAAGTCATTTAGTGATTTGCTAAAGTCGAGAAGTTGATCCACACGAGTCTGTACATATGTAATAGAAGGATTAAATACATTTGGGCATTCAAACAACATGAATTCTTATATTATAATTTAAAAGGGAATTTGAAAAACATCTGTGTTATATCCGGAGCAAATTCAAAAATATCGGTGACAATGTATTTTTTGTCTTTTTTCACGGACTGATTTTCACGGAATGGTACTGAGAAGGTCGGTCGTCCGGATTTTTTTTTCACTGATGTGACTGGATCGGCCTTTACCGGGAAAATCGTGGCTAAATTTTTGGGTTTTATACGGTTATAACATTGTGATACCCTACACTATGTAACTGCGACCCTCTTACGGGGTGGCGACCGATAAGTTGAGAACGAATGAGATAGGAGTAAAGTTAGTACATCTCATTCTAATGAAGGTATATTTGTGAAAGCAGCCAAAATAGACTTTAGAGCATCTGATGTGATGCAAGCGGTGAGTATAGTTGTTTTCAAACCTCGTGACATCCCGCGCATATTCCCCAGCTAAGCTCTTAAAAATGTTTAAAAGTTCAGACAAAAGCTTCACTTAACTCCTCCTATCAAATCACTTGTTGCCATGTAATCAGTCGCGACTGCGTATTGCTGCCGGGAGGTGTATCTTTCTGGGACTTCAATGATTATTTAAAAAATTTACAAATTATGACTGAAAAACACCCGTTTTTATATATTTTTTTATTTTAAGGTTTTTATATTTTACACATACGCCACAGAAATAATGTGTAGTAATTTCTACTAAAAAATACGATATTTGTGTTTTTATCACTTTGATTACTATATTTTTGACATTTTCCGCCAGTCGCAAGTGCGCTTCTGCCTGGGGAGGTTGTGTTGCTTGCGGCTGCGGAGAACTCTCAATTTATGAATGAAAATGCTCATATCTTTAAAAGAAATTTTTCTAGCAATTCTTTTAATTTATTTTAAATTTAGGGATGAGAAATATTTAGCATAATTATAGTAAAATTATGCTTATTCTTCTTCTTCGATGGCTCTACGGCCCAATTCGAGCCTTGGCCTCCTTCAGCTTCTTCCTCCAGACGTCTCTCTGCTCCGCAGCTTGCCTCCAGTTTCTCGTGTTGAGCAGTTTCGCTGCATCGGTCTTAACATTATCTTCCCATCTTGACCGTGGTTTGCCAACTGGTCTTTTGCCATCTGGTAGTAGATATAGGGATTTTTTTGGTATCCTTGAGTCATCCATTCTTTGGACATGGCCGGCCCAACGTAAACGGAGTAGCTTGGCATGGGTCGAAAGTTTGCATTCTTTGTATAAGTCGTACAATTCGTGATTGTAGCGTAATCTCCATGCATTGTCTTCATTAATTGGGCCGTATATCCTTCGGAGAACCTTCCTCTCAAATATATCCAACTTGTCGGCGGATTTTTGGGAGATACTCCATGCTTCACAACCATACGTAGCTACTGTACGTATGATGGTTTTGTAGACTCTTATTTTTGTTTTTCTGTGGATGTCTCTGGATTTCATTACTGGCAGTAGTGAGAAGTATGTTCTGTTTGCGGCGTTTATTCTTCTTTGTACGTCTATCGTTTCATCGTTATCTTCACTGACTGTGGACCCCAGGTAGTTAAATTGGCTTACCCGTTCGAAGTTATATTCCCCCCAGGTGGTGTTGTGGCTTCTTCTTCTTCTTTCCACCCTTGACTGAATTAGAATCTTGCTCTTCTCTGCATTTATTTGCAGCCCTATATGTTTAGCTCCATCTTCTAATTCTGTGAATACTTCTCTAAGGTATAACAGTGATCTGGCAAGGCAGTTTATGTCGTCGGCATATCCTGCCAACTGTTTTGATTTGTTAAGCAGGGTTGCGTTCGCATCAATGTTTACTTTGCGAATTACTCCTTCAAGGCAGAGATTAAATAGCATGGGTGCCAGCCCATCGCCCTGCTTTAAGCCTTGCTTGACTGGGAAGGACTCCGTCAATTCTCCTTGTATTCTGACTGCACACCTTGTATTTTCCATTGTCATTTTAGTCAGTTTCACTATCTTTAGGGGTATGTTTAGGTCCAGCATTGTCGCATACATTTTTTCCCTGTCGATGGATAAACTGCTTATTACGATGGATAAACTGCCTTTGTTGAGCAGGAGTTTTACATGTATTAAAAGCTCTGCTCAATACATATAAAGATTACTTAACTTTATTCATCCGGCATGCGCACATCCCTTCCCAAATTATTTTGTTGAGTTTTTTCTGCGTTTGTTGCCTTTTTAAGTTAAAAGAGGGGAAATGATAGAGCAAAATTTATGAAATTGGGCAACGACGTGCGCAGAACCCTTCAAATTATTTGTGTCACGGCGTTTGAAAACTTCTATACTTACAATGAAATTTGATTGTCGTCCTCAGTCACCAGTCCAAGCATTTTTTACCCTCGTAGACACACCCCCTTGATGGCATTTTTTATCACTTTAAAATTTTAATTAAAACCTTTCTCCCCTCTTTAACTGTAATCAATTCAAATCGAAGAATGTCATAAAAAATTGAACGAAAAAAAAGAGAAAAATACAGACAGAGAATCCTTCACTGTTCATTAATTATAAATCAATTAAATGAAATTAATTAACTCGTGTCCTTGGTTTACCAATTTTCTGATGTTGACGAGTGTTTTCGATCCACAGAGGATTTATGTTCTTCCTACCAAAATTCGATAGCACAGCAATACAAAATATTTCACCCACCCCCCCCCCCCCCCCCCTTAAATACCACCACCACCAGCTACCCTTAGCCAACCTTACCCCCAACTACCTGTCCTCCTCAACTACCGGAGTCGGCACCCTTTAGCCAGTTCGCTAAAATGATCTCATTCCATTCCAAGGTAGCGCACTGCACCCGTTATACAGTAGTAGACCAATGCTTTATGTTTCTTTCTCTTTCTCGCGTTATCTGCCTCTCTTCCTCATTTCAGGTTATCCCCCGATTTAAACAGAACGAGAATTTAGTGACAAATGAACCGAGCTTAACAAAATTATAAATGTAGCGATTTTATTATGTTGCGTGAGGGGTTGTGAGGGGTGGTGAGGGGTGGGATATGATTATATTTCAAATGGTCGTTTTATTTTAATTAGCACACGTCAACATTAATTCATCCCCACCACCTCCCTCCCTTATGACAAACCCAAAAACATTTTCCCCATTCCATGAGGCCTAAGCTGTGCGTGGGGATGGGGTTGCATGGATGTGGGTATCGGGGGGGTTATTGTAAAAGAAGCATCAACCCCCGCCGGAATTTTATCTGAATGCACAATTTTGCAGGAGGTCAACTCTTTTTTGGTATCACTCCTAGACCATGCTTCTGTGTATACAATAAACCCGCGTGGGGGGTTGGTTTTTTGTTGTAGGGTGGAGGAGGGCAGTTGGATTTATTCTGCAGGACAATCCAGTTTTGATGTCATCAAAAAGGCCCATCACCGTTCATTTCCGCGTAATCCATTGGCAATAATCATAATGGGGTGTCTGCCATTATAAAGTGCCATAAAATGGTGGGCAGAGACGGACTGACACAAATACACACAGAAAAATGCCGATCATATTCATTTCTGTTCCAAAATGTCAATTAAAATAACTCGCTTCTTCCTCACATGTGTCATCGCTTTTCGGTTTTAGTTGCACCCCCGGCCACATCAACCCTCATTTGATACCTACATCCACTATAACCTCCCAAATTGGACGCGGATGCCCTATACACGAACCTCTGCTCAAACCGGGAGCATCAGTGCGAGATATCACCCATAACCAGAGGGTGTGAGTCTCGGGGTGTTGAGGCGAATGTATTGGTCAGTGTTGCTATATCAAAGCGGCAATTCGGATTCAGTTTAAAATTTTAATTGCTGACAAAATTGCTATGTGAATTGTTTGGAAAATTTTATGTTTTTTTTTCTCATTTATTTACGCGTAAAAGTGGGAGAATTCATGTGTGTTATATGTGCGTGTGTGTGGGTATTTCGATATTGAATATTGGAAATGACGTGAAATGATGAGGATTTTGTTGAGTACCTACGATTTTATATTGAATCTGATTCTGTGGAAATGAATAGAAGCCATAACATTTTTGGGCTTATATATTGTCGGCCAGGGTGGGGGGGGGGGGGGGGGTTGGTTTGGATGGATTTTGATGCTGATCGAATTCATAATGAGATTTTCTATCAGTGTGTAAAGGATTTTGGCAAATAATTTTCCTGTTTGAATTGTATATTTCCATTTGAATATCATATATAAAAGAATAGAGCATTTTGTAGCGAGTGTTTAGGGATAATTTTTGTATTTGTATTTGGGATTTTTCGGTAGGGCGTATTCGGCCAGTGCCCTTCGAATATCTTGACCTGTAATATGCAAATTTTTTCTGTATCCCCTGTTATTCAAGAGTTATAATCAGGATACTAATCAACCTTGCAATAGCTCTTGTATTTATGCTCTACTATTCCTTAGGCATTAACCCCTCTATCCCTGTGCGGCACAATCTGTTTTTATCTTGTTCAGCACAACTGCAGAAGGCTTGTTCTATGACTCTGACACCAATGATACTCACTGGATATCTGACAGGATCAATGATCATGTGTGAGAAGGAGGAGTACGTTGGAATGCGAAGGAACGAATGCAGCAGATCCAACAATATTTCTTCAAACACTGCCAACTGAAGATGTGAATGGCGTCGTTGTCGTGAAAAGCATGGCAGTGGGTAGATTTGCAGTATCACAAACGATCCTCTGGGCACCAAGCGAACATCGTTCAAATACCTTCTCGGGATAGACGTAAGGAAGGACCTTCTTCTCTTCCAATATTGGAGCCTTTTGCGGGGCCATAAATGCAAGGCTTCGGCTTCTTAGTTCAAAATACACATCGAAGAATCCAAAGCTGCCGTAGAGATCGCGTGCAGCATTCCGACATCGCCAAAAAGGGAGACACAGGTAAGCAAGGCCGGAGTACAATGAAGAAACCCCACGAAGGACAACTCTATACTACTTTTGTCAACTCCTCTTCAACAAACTAAAGAGACAGGGCAGTAAGTAAGCAGAAAGGAAGCTCGCCCGCACCTTGCATGCACGCTCCCGCCACAGGCATTCACTTTTTCCGGGAGCAAAAATTGGGGATTTAAAAAATTGTGCATGGCAAAGAAAATCTATCTATCTTGAGCCTTATTTTTATTCAAGCTAGCTGTGGGCTGCGGGCGTCGTGCAGGCTAGTGATAACTTGCTGCATGCTAGGTGCGGAAGGCTTTAATTTTTACTCGAAGCTATGATGACCCTGCACCCAAAAGAGGGCGACCCGATTGAGAATACCTAGGAGCACATTTGGATTTGGTCCTACGGGACTAGAGCGTTTTGATTGCCGCTATCGGACAAGAGAAAGATCGGCTTTTTTAAGTACATAGACTCTTCTTTCGCCACGAGATTCGGCACCCACAACTGTATCTGACTTTTAATCTACAAGTACTATGGCCACCTTGCAGCGTATTCGGTAGAACACAGGGTAGGCTGTCTTGTACGATGAGTTCAGACTCCCTCGATGGTACATTTAACGTTCGTTGTCCTCATATATCACTTTCTATATAAGGGCAAAGGATGAACTGTTGAAGGCTTACTTGATATCGGAGATGGCCAACTTAAAATCCAGATCGCAAAGTACCATATTAGTGCACCTTACCTTTTGGGTGATGTGCTAGGAAGATCAGAACGGTTGCTGATGGCTGCCAATGCCGTGTTACAGTGTTTATATGATGGTGGATCTCCGCAAAGAAGAACGCAGATAAATAGTTCTTCATCCATCCAGCCTTTCACTATACCACACTTCTTGTATCTAGGATTCCTGCTTAGCCACAAGAGATTGTGTCTGTAGCCGACACTACTTTTAACGCAATAAAAGACTAGTCTACTCGGCACAACCCGACTCCATACAGTCCTCCTTAACCCTTATACTGCGGTCTTACAAATCAAACAACACGACTGTGGTAAAATCTTTCGTAATCAAACCACATACTAGAGCTAAAAAGTAATGTTCATCGCAAGACCTACTGTTAGGAGTACACAAATGGACCACCGCCGTTTTTCCAATAGATGGCAGAAAAATACTGGGCAAGAATGTCAGGTCAATGCCAAATGATAGGCTGAGCATCTGAGCTTTGGAAATTTTCTAAAAGCAAAAAATGGCTTGGCAGACGAGTTAAAGCCGAGATATGTATGTCAAAGTTTTCATCGTATTATGACTAGCGATAATAAAAATTGAATCTGTCAAACCTCGGTTTCATCGGCCGAACTACGCAAGTTCAAGCAAATTGGTGAACTGAACTTTAAAATAACCTCACTTCGTATCCAATTTCTACATATTCAACTGAGGATACAACAGACCTCAGTTCGTCCAACTGAACTTAAATTGTAATTAAAGGTAAAAGCACACTTGAAAGAAAATAATCAACTGGAATAGTGAAATGCCATTTTAGTGAGCTTTCGCGTTTCTGAGTTCTGGCGAAAAAGCAACAACAATTTCAAGCACGAACTGAACATGAAGTGGACTTTAGTCGCCGGTGAAGCCACTTATGTGGATTGAACTGAAGATTATTGTAATGAGGTCGGCGAAGGTAATTTAACGCAAAACAAAATAGTTTAACTCAAAAAAAAATACAATTTAATAAAACTGGCTGAAAATCTGCACTAAAAATCCCCATAACTCTTAATCACTGTTAAATATCTAAATAAAATCCCCTGCAGCTATTCTGGTCCTCAAAATAAAAAAACGCCTTTAATTATAACAATTTATCACATTGTCCATTCAGAGTACAAATTTACAGTAAATTTGTCCCCGATAAGACCTGTCCACCCACGATTATCCAGGGTAAGTGCAATCATTTATTCTCCACATAATGACATCACCTTTGATGCACTCCCATCACTGCATCACACCGCGGCGATAATAAATCCTTGGCTGACAGTTTTTCCCGCAACCTTCTTCTTCTGCACACTTTGAGATTTCTCAAAAAAGGAAGCCATCTCATCCTACCTACACTCCTCCTTATACCCATAGGAGATCACCATAAAATTCAGCACTTCAGAGTCTGCTTCTTGCAGGCACCACCACCACAAACCCCCTCTGCAGGAGTGACACGAAACCAGGTAAACAAAATGTCAATAATGACAGATAAATAAGCTTCAAAAGTGACGTCCACAAAGCGATGTCTCCTTGTACCTGGCTGGCATTTATTGCTGATAAGTACCTTAAACACGAGGCTGGTCATCCCATCGACCCCTAAAACAGAATTGATTGTGCCTGAAAAGAAGATTGCGGGGATGATGAGGGTATGTGTGTGTGCATCTTTTGTGGCATGACTGAAAGGTAATAAACCTCAAATTTATATCCATTCGCGCCTGTTTTATTGTCCTGCTAAGCAAATATATATTTTTGTTGCCTCTCCCGAGTTCAGGTGAATGGATGATAGCCCTGGCTGAAGGAACAAAAGACGTGAAAAAGGGGTAAGCTGAGATGAGCAGCGTCTCTGCTTCTCAGGTTTTATGAGCTTTTAAGTAACTTGTTTTGTGCAACTTGAAGAATTTTTAATGCGCATCCTCAGGTGGTTCAGTTCGCTGTCGGCCATAAATCAAGTAGTGTTTAACTTTTGAATCTTCATCAACTGGCAATTCTGATCTGACAACCCGCAGTTTATGGCCACTTTGCCGCGGAGAGTCAACAATTTAGTGGTTACGAAAAAACTGATGGGGGCAGGACGGGGGGGGGACTAAATTAAGGAATTTCACTCGGTTTTACTCTAGAAGACTTTGGTGACACTCTAGAGCTCTGCTGCTGTTATAAAAGTGGAAGAGATATGCACCACTTAACCGGCGACCAATCGACATAAAATTCAGTCCAAGCGATTCCGAAATGGGACGGAAAAAACGTAATCCGCATTCCTTGAATTTATTTACAATAAATCAGTCAATCACCATCGACGGTGCTGCTCCACTGGGAAATGTTTCTGTCAATCGGGGCAGCCTAAATACATCACTCACCCGAAAAAAACGTCGACGATATCAGCACGCTGCAGCGCTATCAGCCGAAAAACATTTCAAACGTCAAACGGAAGAAGCCAGACCTGAAGAATCCGAATCGGCCTGACATCTGAGTGACAAAGTGAGCAACTCAACACAGGACGCAAACGCAAGTAAACTCCGGCACTGATGGATATCAATGGCTGGGAATGGGGCCCTCTCGGGGGGTCGTCTCCGGCACTTGGATGACTTAATTTGTGTCCCTGAGTGCAGCCTTCCGTACATCACTTCCTCTCCACCTGACAATAATTGTCCCTCTCTCCCTCTCTCTCTCTCTGTTGCCGGGGAGTACTTGTAGTCAGCTCGTCTGGGAGTGTGTTATGTGGCGGCCTCTTGTTTTGGGGGTTTTTGTTCCTCGTGCTGACGACGGTACATAGCCAAAGATTTTCCGGGGACATGAAGGCAAGCCCTGGCGGAGCACCTTTTTTTCGGCTGTCACACCAGTGATGCGAGCTGTCAAAATTTCACACCCAATTGAAAGCTGCGAGTCACAGTCAGTCGCATTGCCTCGAGGCTATAGAAGGAGCAGCAGACGAGCGTACAACAGAACCGGCAGACAGGATCCTCAAAGAGAGATTGAAGGCTGCGATAGTTTTGACTTTTATTGCGGAGCGCCGATTGTGAGCTGTGCGGCTTCGGCTCATTTGTTGGCAATTTGCTATCAGGAGTCATATCGCGGGCCCGCTTTACAGTCTCTAGGCATGAGGGATTCGCGCGCGTGATTAAGCCATCCCAAACCTTTTGGATGGATACCCTCGATTCTGCACCGAGCGCGTTCAGAGGCAAGATCCATAGAGCTCTTTCTTACCCACAGCCATCAGGCGATCACGTAATGATGAAAGCTCCAGTTGTAGCCATCCAGACACCGCCAGATTGCTCCACTTCAAAGTGTGATTTATGTGACTTTCATGATAGCCCGCCATTTGGACGAGATGAATGGTCTAGAAATCGAGTTCATTCTGTGCGCAAAATGATACTCCAACGTCTGATCGATCGGCTCAGAGCATACATCTTGAGGTAGGTTGACTGACTACACCGTCTGCCTAAGCTGCTGCTGCCCGGACGGGGGGACCCGGGGGACTAAAGACTTACGAGGAGACCTGAACTCATCGAAACAGACTTAGATAACTTAGCGCGACTATGGACCAAGAAGAAGCGCGCTTGCAACTAGATACCAAAACTGTAACCAGATCTAAAGACACGAATTTTGTCATCATTTTTTTCTCTTCATTCTCATTTTGTTGATCGTAGTTTTGTTCATCATCATTCATTAGGATGATCACAACCGAAGCGTGAAAGTATCGTCTTTAATGGAGCCGTTTTGGGTCGATAGTTGTGCACTGGGGCTGTTGTTGTTGCTGTTGTTGTTGTTGGCAGTGGATAGCTCCAGTGATACATTGTCGCTGTCAAGGGGGATCGTGAGGATTGGCAGATCAATGGAAAGTTGTCAAGGAATCGAAAGAAGAAAAAGTTTTCTCTCTCTGAAATGAAAGATGAACAGAATTTGATGATCGAGCAGCGGCGTCGAGGATCGCTGAGATGGAGGAATACAAAAGGCGGAAAATGTAGAGAGATAGAAATGTGCTCGGATATTGTGCAATTAATGGAATGACATTTGGGAATTATTATTATTTGCTAACGTTGAAGTGTGATGGCGGGAGATCGAGTCGAAATTTTTCAATTGTATTTTAATTTTGTTAAGAATTTTTTTTGGGTTTGAAGTGTTTGTGTGAAATTTTGACCTAGTTTCGCAGTTGCAGACTTTAAATTTTTGGCATGTTTCTAATTTATGATAAGTGGAAGTGGAGATATTTTGAATTCCTTCAGTTTTTATGATATATACAAGAATATATATTACATAAGTAGGATGCATATTTGTAGATTGGTCTGTACCCAAGGCCTAATAATAATAAAAGCCGGTGTTTGTCTCTGCTAACTTCTTCTTCTTCATGTAAATAATCTCCCCAATACTCCTCAAGCACTTCACTTCTTCTTCAGCTATTGCACTGGCTGAAGAAAGAATCATGCGTGCGTGCGGTGCGTGCGGCAACAGATATTATCGAAATGATTGCATTCAAATAGGACCTGAGGTATAGTGGCGTGAAGGGAATATACGCAACGCAAAAGTTGGTTTACTTTCAACTTTTTTCAGATTGCTGCATTCGACTTAACCTCAAATGATCAAAACATACATATGCAATCATCGCTTCGATTTTTTGGATAGGTATAGGAAAGACAAGACGGAATGCAAGTTGGCGAAAACTGCGTATTGACCGCCCGCACCGCACGCACGTATAATAATGAAGACCTAGAAAAATCAGTAGGTGAACTCTATATCTTCGCACATAGTAAATTGCTGAAATCTTGAGCAATACATCGAAAGACGAAGTTTACGCTATAGAAGACACTCTGTTATATGCCACGGGAGTGGAACATGGACGCTTACATAAAGGATAGAGCACATGCTAAATTCCTTTGAAAGGAAGATTTTGAGAAGCATAATAGGCCCAATTTATCAGAAAGGGACCTGGAGCGAGTTGTATCATATCTGATTTAGTGACGTTCATAAAACTCAAGAGACTCCGCTGGACTGGGCACGTCGAGCACATGCCAGAAGACAGAGCAGCAAAGAAGATCTTCTTTGGCATGCTCGAAGGAGAAAGATCCATAGGCAGGCCGAGGAAAAGGTGGACAGATGTAGTCATAGCAGATGCGGAGACACTTCTCTATATATCAAACTGGAGAACTTCGGCCAGAAATCGAGACTATTTGGGCTATAGGGCCATTGGAAGAAGAAGATACAATAAGAAGTCAAAAGCATTACTATTCAACAGCCTGGGCACAAAGAGGGTCTTATTAAGCCAGTTGTCATCCTATCTTTCGATAGTGGACCATATGGAAATCCTAGAAACCCAAAGGCGATGACGCAGCCAATTGACCACTTCCAGGAAAGCACAATCTAGATGCCCAACCATGTAGTGCCCTATGTTTTCTTCTCGCCGTCAATAGTCAGTTGCGTAACAGAACCTGCAATTTTTGTGGTCATTATTTTTAATCTAAAAAAGCAGTTTCAAACCACAAAAGCACCATTCACTCAAAATCAGGTTCTTCACATAAAGTGAAAGTTTATGAATTTTGCGTTATGTAGTTTATGGGTAGCTCCTTTCCTTAGTGGGTGATATAGTGGGTCCATAGACAATCCTTGGTAAAAATATACCAGATGCCGGTATGGTGCCCGCTTTTCTTTACCCGCGAAGTTCTAATAAACCGGGCAAACATCAGAGCAAATTCATATTTCGTCAAGGGAACGTTAGCATTCCTAAACTAATTTGGGCTTGGTCCTTGATAGTAGATTGGTTCTCAGATAAGGAGTTAGCTGTTAGCATATGCCCTAGTTTTCACAGAAGCATATACCGTTTATCTCCGCTTGAAAGACAATTGACTGCAGTATGCAAGTTTAACGCTTTAATAAACTTGTGGCTATCACATCAAACCCCCGCAACCACGGCTGTCTTTGTATCCAATGGCACACCTTAAATAGATTCTCTTATAAGGGTAGCCATACACAGCTCACTGCACGGACTCAATTCGAACTGTCAATTGGATAGGCCCAGCTCAGTTAAGTTTGCGGCACTGAGTGCCCTTCCCTGGCTTATAAACTAAAAATATGGCGTAAGATATTCTCAACGATTACTCTAATGTACTACCACCGCAGACTGGCGCAAGTTAGCCCTCACATTTCACTTTTTCATGTATTTATGTGACATTTTCAGTTAAAAGGGTGAAACTTTCAAATTAAAAGAGCCTAAGAGCCACCTTTTACTTCATGGTGCAATGTCTGGGCAATAAGCTAAGCTCGAATAGAGACAAAGGATATGATAGGGTAGGGGCAGTCTGGAGGATGCATGAGGTGTAGCCAGTAAGCCTTGCGTTTTAACTCTTGAAGGTATCTAAGTGCATTCTTTTAGCAGCCGGCTGAGCCACATCAGTCGGGGAAACTTTGAAGCTGAGACGCTAATCGAAACTCACCCGAGCGATTCCCAACTCACCCGGCATCATATTACCCAACAAAATCCCACCCAAAACATAGCGAAGTTCAAAATTACAGATATCAAATCTGCTAGAAAGACTCCAACCAGCTAGAAAGCTCTCCCGACGCAAAAGCTCACCCAGCTTTAAAGCTCATCCGAGACACAGCGAAACACAACTAAATTCCCCAGCGCGAAGGCTCAGCCAAGACAAAGCGAACTTGAACTAATCTCACACACAGGCGGCACTTGCTCACACTAATACCGCATCCATATCCAAGTCCACAACCGATGACGTTACTGGGCCCGTATCGCTGTTGCTATACTACTTCCGCCTGGCACTTGTCTCCTCTTGTTCTGCTTCTAAAATGACGTAGGATCTAGTGAAGTCTCTTATTCCAGTCGTCTCTACGTCTTGCTAGTCCTCTCCAGTTTGTTATTCGTGTACTGGCAGAATTAGGTAGACAGACTCTCATCTGGGGGGGAGTATTGAAAAAACGAAGAACTGTAGCACTGCATAGAATTGAACCACAGACTTCTGGGTTGGTAGTCGGGTACTTTAACCCTAGGAAACTGAGGTAGGCAAATGTTACAAGTTGCTAAGCGCATTATAGTAGCGTTTCTTCACAAATTCTTTGGTCTATACTCTCCTTATTAGAAATTCTTCAATTGTTCTAATTCTGCCATTTTTAATTGAGTGTTAACCGCAAACCAACATCATAAAAAAAACAAATATCTTCTATCCATTTATTAATTTATCAAATAACGATATATTTATGAAAATTTCTGAAATCAATTTGTGTACGAATGACTCGTAATTAGATCCCGTCTTTCGAATGTTATTAACCAAATTTTGTGGCTACTTTTTTTCAAAGCTGCTGCTGCTTCGTCGTCTGTCGTCGAATAAACTCCTCAAAAGCCGCACGATTTATTTTTATTTTATATTTTTTTAATGTCGCTTTTTTTTAATGGTGTATAGTATAAATATATTTATTAATTTAAAACAGAAGACGAAACCCGAAAAGACACACAAAATACGATTTTTTTCCGCATCGGTTAATAGTTTATTGATTGGTCCACATGTGATACGCTACCAAAATTGGAATTTTATTGATATCCGTGCGCGCAAGCGCAATATCCATGCTAGGATTAAGGTGGGGAGGTATCGAGTATATGAAAAAAAACTGACTGAACCGCGCGGAATGCTATAAAATCGCCAGCGCCACTGATTATGATTTCTGATAACGCGTTTTGTTGGTTTGTTTTTTTTTTTGGTTTTTGATTTTGGGTTGTTGGTTGGTGGTTTGACAAAGTCCAAAACAGTGTTTAGACCCGGCTCTGATTTATACCGAATATTTAAGCTTTCGAATATTCAAATGAATCCAGAAAAAAGATGAACGGCATTAAGATGTGTTCGAGTTTGATGGTTTTTTATTTAGTCACTGGTTTTTGGGGTTTCGTTAAGATTTTTCTAAACTGCCTTAAAAGATGATGATTTTTTGGAAAAAAAAGGTTTTTTTTGGGTTTTGGTGTATACGTCTCTCAGGAAACCTTTAAAACTGTAGCGTGACATGAAGAAGATAGAAGTTATTTCTACGTCCTCAATATTAGTAGCCTTTAAAAAAACCCAAAAAACCAAAAATATTCTGTGTTTTTCTTAGGGTTTGTGTTATTTTATAATTTCCAAATTTTTAGGCAATTTTTAACCAAATGATGAAAGATTTTAATTGACCGGATGTCACGGCTGTCTAGTGTTTTTAATTAATTGCCAACGGATGCATAAATTCACGGATAGATGTCTCTGTGACAAGTGGAATTATGATAACTAAATATTAAGGAATTTTTAACTATTTTTTTATCTCACACAAACTCCACTCTTTTTTGGGTGTTTACTATATATAGAGGGACCTATCTGGACCTATGTTTATGCATCTTCTAGTTTTTGTAGTATATATGGCTAATCTTCTTTCTCCAAAGTTATAATCTTTCAGCTTAACCGCGCGTAGCAGTGATTTTTTGGAATATAATATCCATAAGTTTCTTGAAAGATATATCCCACTGCTCGAGCAAGAAAAAACTTGTTAACAAAAATTGTTGCAATTTGAATTTAAAATTTTAATATCAAAAACAGACAAAAAGAAAAACCGAAATTTTTAAAGGCCAGAAGCAAAAATGCACGCGTTTTGGAAGCCAACATAATATCGGTGATAGTTATTGTTAAATGTTAATTTGTTGCTTTTCAGGGGGGCTTTGATACCTTCTGTATTTTTCACGGGGAAATTTTGTGGAAAATTGATTTAATTTAAAAGGAATCAACATAAAATATTTGATTTTGTGATTTTGGGATCCGTTTTGTGACAGGGTACTGTTCTTATTTTTTTTTTTAGATAAGAAGCCATTCCAAGTTTTTTTTTTTTTATGGAAAGAATGTAGTTTTACTTAATGCGTTGTTTAGGGGTATTTTTTTCTACCCAAAAAACAAGTCAACTTCAAAAGTTGTCTCTGTTTTAAACTAGGTCATAATACCCAAGAACTTTATGGTATCAAAACAAGTCTAACTAGAATTGGATATTTATGTATACATATTTAAGCCAATGTGTGTTAGTGTATCACTTAATATAATTTGATCAACCCGATAATTGATCACGCCTATTTGTAACGATCTTCTATCGAATAGGGCTCGACACATGTTTAAATTGTAAGAAATCGTTATATGACATAATACATATTATATACAGTGCATTTTTCTATGTGCCTAATACTAGTTTTGGGTAGTGCATGATTATAAATGAGTCGGTGCCTCTTTTTTCTTTTGTACCAGTACAAAGTCATATAGTCAAATGAGGCGAGGTGCTATTGTAAAGCCAAAATGACAAAAAACAAGCAAATTAAAAAAAGAAAGAAAAAAACCACCAATGAAAAACTTTTTTTATGAGTGTGCATTCTCATATGCTTCAGAGTAGGTAATAGGTCCCTACAATCTATATGTATATTTTACTCCCGCAAGGGAGCGTCCCCATACAGGAGGCAGTACATTTTTCCCTAAACAATATCTAATTGTACTGAGGCAATTTCCCATTGTATAAGGGACCGAATGTACTGCCTCGTGTAAGTTTGGCTCAACTCTAGTAATACCTACGACAAAACGCGAAGCGATTACTGTATTGTTTCAATTTACAAGACCTTTACAACGATAAGATGCTAAAGATAGTATCTTCTCCACTCTACTACAGAAGGGAATTGCGAATGCCTTTGACCGCACATTAGCTATCAATAGGTAGGGGGTAAGGTATAAATCCCTCTGTGATAAAATGGATGGTATCTACATCTAGAAACGAAGTTAAGAAGAGTAGTTACTCACGAGATCTTCACGAGACTTATCACCTGAATTCGATGGATAAGGATACATCGATGACTTCATCATGATAAGTGGTAAGGACAACATGACTATATCTGGTCTCTTACAAAGAGTTCTTTCCGAAGCTTATGTTGTGATGCCAAGAAACTCAAAACTAAGCATAAACCCCTAAGAAAACTGCCACCAGCATACAAGGAGGAAACTAAATCTTCAAACTTCCATACTGAATTAGGAAACGATTGACTTTTCAGAAGAGGTAAGGATCACTTTACATAAAAGATTCCTACTTACCTATTTACCTGTCCGAAGGTAATGGGGAAAGATTAGGGCTTAAGACCCACCATGGCCCACTGGACATAAAAGACAATCATCAACCTCTTTATTAAATAATAATAGAAAGGATCCAAGTTCCTAGAGAACAAGCCCCAGACGGTACTCGTAAAAGTAATTTAAATACGTGCCCTTCTGCATCGGTTTTCGTATCTGTCTTGATCGTGGTACTTGAGTTCTTGCGTGACTAGTTTTGCCAGTTCAAGCGGCAAATCGTTTGGCAGATATGTGAGCCGATTCTGAACAACTACAAGCAGAAGGTCCGACGGCTTTCTCTCATACCCACCGCCCCCCCCCCCCCCCCCCCCGTCGTCGGCAATCTCGGCGCACACCCTAGCATGATCACGCCGAGTTTCGTAACCTCCCTCGCTGATGGGAATCATTTTGTTTAAACAACCATAAAATGGCAACAAGGCGGTTTTGGGTTAGCCCGATGGTAGTCCGCTCAACTTCTACTCGCACACCTCCAGATCCCTTACCCATCATATTCTTTTCTATTCTTCAAACCAAGCTTACCCATTAGGGTTTGCACCATGACTTGAACGGCGCAATTCAGTTCTTTAAAACTAAGTCGATACCAACAGCTAGAAGGCAGAACCACAGCCTACCTTCAGCCTTTAGACTTTTAGGAAGGACCTCGTCAAAACATCATCCAGAAGAGAATGGGAAAACGGGGCCATCCCGAAGAAGTTTAATCTAAGGATATCCACCGAACACTTCAAAACAGCAGGGGCAGGGGTCAAAGTGATCTTCACTCCGAAGGTCGGCAGAAGCGGACATAAAAAGCCAAGAGTTTATAGGCCAACAAGCTCATCTTAGCATGTATACTGTGTAGAGAGATCGGTGGATGCAGCTCCTCACAAAGTATTGCGAACCTTGGAATACTCCCTAGAGTTCAAACAGTTTACCTTGGCTTTAAACAATATCCAGCACCGTAGCCATTTGGGAATTCCTGGTAAAAGTCGGGATCCATAATAGAATCAGTTACTGGATCATCCGGATGCTGGACACTCTTAACTGGGGCAATATCAGAGTGATATATTAGACGCGCTGCTGCACATCTGAGAGTGTAGTCCTTGTTGTCTTTGCGATGGCGTATGGCATTGGACAAGATCCTAAACACGCTAGGAAATAAAAGTAGTCCCCCATGCGGACGACTTGGTGATTCTACCGAACCTGAAGCTACGAAACGAGGATTGCTGGGATGAGACCACATGGAATGGTAGAAGGGCCTACCGGTGGTAAAATTAAATTTCGACACAGGACCTCAATTTCCAATTCGCTACCAGAGATGTATTGGGAGATTTCCAACTCGACAAGGACCATGAGATTGTCCTGTTACATAGACGGATACAAATCAGGTATAGGGTTGGAGTTTTTTCTTCCAAATGCTTAATTTTTCCAAAAAGAAGCTACTACTTGCCTAACTTCGCCAGTGTTTTCCAGGTAGAGCTTCTAGTACTTCTAGTAAACGAGCCATGGTATTCGTGTTATCAGATAGCCAAAAGGTGAATAATGAATTTGGTTTAGAATGAAGCTGGTCGAAAATTGTCAGAAGGAATTCTCTTCTGTGGTCGCAAGGTACGAGCTACTCTGCAGTGTACCGAGTTCCAGCAACATCGCACGAAAGGAGAACGCAAATTAATTTGAAACACATATTTTGCACTTAAGCACTTCTGGCTGTGTACTGTAGAACTCTCGCAGGCTACAAATGAATAACAAGTATTTTTAGTTAAGTATGATTGGAAGTAGTGGGACGATGACCCTATATGTACACAGCCTACGACTGGAGAAGAGTCCAAACGAATTCACAGGATCGGCGTATATAAGTCATGATCTACTACGTACAATTGACAATGGCTTGATTCCCGTGTAGTTTGTCATCGAATATCAGTCCTTTGGCTATTTGCGTGAAACTTAAAGCTACATATGTACTATAGTTCCGTCATAAAATAAAAAATTCGACTAGAATTTCATATAACAGTAAAACCTAGGATATGAAAAGACCCAAAATATGGAATCTTATCTAATATATGTATGTATATCATTAAAATGCTTAAAGACTCCTAGAAATACAAAACATTGAATCAATACACACAAAAATAAAAACAACATTACAACTTACCAATAACTGTTAACATTTGATCTTAAATTTTTTATGATAAATTTTACATTAATTAACTTCTTTTTTCTATTTTATCACACAACAGTCACAAAACTCATAACTAATTATTAAAAAACAAATACAGGAAGAAGAAAAACCGCACTTTTCCTAACAATTTTCCACTTTCTATGAAACAACCCAACAACAATAATAAAAAATCACTTGTCAAACTCTGGCGCCAAAATTTCGTGGTTGTCAATTTTCCCCCTATTTTTTCCTACAATTCCAACGGACGTTTTTTGAATTTGATTATTTTGTTGGTGGTTTACTATCGCCGAGATTTTTATACAATTTTATTGATTTATGAAAGAAAAATCCTTGAGATTGAATATTCACAAAAACAAAATCCTTTAGTTTTCGTGCTATCAAATTACAACCACACATCGGTGACAACAACAACAACAAAAAACACCGACAATTATTCAAACGTCAAAAAATTAGGGAAATTTCCCATTCTCGAGTTTTCACAAGAATTCCACGTTAACCACCCCCAGAGCAGCCACGAGGAAGGGGTTGGTTGTGGCGAAGTCCAAAAACACAAAACACACTTTAAAAAAAAATATTGTTACGCACACGCACACTAATTCAAAAAAGCAACAATAAACAACGCAACGGCGAAAAAGGAAAATGTATGAGGAAATCAAACCCCCACTTCACCACCGACACAGGGTGCAAAAAAAAGTAGTAGTAATATTGGTGTGTATAAAAGTCGTAAGGGAAAATTTTTGATTTTTTTCCCCACCACCCCCGAGAGAGAAAAGGAAAATTCTAGCATAAACGTTTTGGGACGAAAAAAACCGTTAAACACCGCGAGGTAAAAGTGTTGGAATTGGGAAGAACAAGAAAAATAAGAAGAAGAAGATGACTATAAATCGTGCACGCCGGGTGTTGGGCAGCGCGTGAATGTAGTTGTTTAGGTTGGCATGTGTTTGTGTGTGTGTGTGTTGGTGTTGCGGTGGAGTAGGTGAGGATTGTACCACCGGAGCCGGGTCGAATATTGCCGTTGCGTAGCGCTGCCTGCTGGTTCTGCTGCTGCTGGTGCTGCTGGAGCTGGTGTGGATTTTTTGACAGGCCGCTAGTTTACGAGCGCTTCTCCACCTCGAATGTGACAATCAGAGGGTGCTGCTGCTGGTGGATGGTGCGGCAAGGACCAATCTTCACAGTCGACTCCTTGCTGGCGATTATTTTTTGCACTTTTTTTATGTTTTTATTGACAACACTTGATTATTTTTTTATAATTATTTATTAAGGGAATTTTACTTCTTTCAAGTACCGTTACTAAAGTTTCTCAAGGTTAGTTACTAAAAAAATGTCAATCAAGTTCATTTAGTGACATAAAGTACGGTTACGAATCCCGTTCCACGTTTCTACTATTTATTATTACTTATTTGTTAAAAAGGTAATTAATCGTATTTTTTTAATTTTATAAATAATTTCGCTTCCACACACCTTTTTCGAAGGGATCAAAACCAAAAAAAAAAGAATTCGCCGTCCTCACAAATCGCTGGCACACGCTTTGCGACGATACACGTATCGACGGGGAATGAAAATTGTTTTGGGATTTTGACAACTGAAAGCCGTGTCTCAGCCACTCTCTGGACTCTCTTCCGTTTTTCAATCGCGCCAGCCTCACACAATTCTTGTCTCAGCACACCAATACCACTGGAATCCGGCAGCCTAGCCTAGTATTAGTTTTAATAACAATGTAGTAGTGTAATCAGCCAAAAAAGATCCAAGAAGAGTGATTGGAAACAATACGGAATTGAAACATTCAAATTCTGACAATGTTCCATTTCTGATTATTCCTATGACATTTCGCATACACCTGTTCAACCTGTAGGGGAAATCAATTCCCCGTTATTTTCAATTCTCTCTTTCTCAGTAAATCCTCTCTTAAAAACTCTTCTCCTTCCAACAAACAAACACAATTAAACATGACCTAACCAACACACAAACAACCATCTCAAAACCAACACACACACAAACACACTCTTCTGCGTTCTTCGTTCCTCCATCGCAAATCCTTGTAATTCATGAATGCTCGTAAATTACCCCTACGGAGTTGTAACTGACTTCAAATAGGAATTTTTTTGTTGGTTTTTTTCCTCCCCCCCTCCCCAAAGATTTTTTCTCGCTTTTCCAAACGCTGGCTGAGGGAATTTTGTTTCGTTCTGTTCTTACCCTTGGAACACTTGCCGCTGTTTTCATTCATATAAATCACTCGCGGGAGCCGAAAGTATTTTACACGCTGCGGCAGCAGCGTTTCGAGTTTTTCCCGACGTTTTTGCGGATTTTTCTTTTTCTCTCTTTGCACGTCTTTTTGGGGAGGATTTTTCCCGTTATTTTTTTTTGCTTGTTTTGCAGTTTTGCTGCAGATGCAGATTTTTGATTTCTGCTTAGAAATTTTCAAAAGTGACAGATAGAATGTCATAATTTGACAGTTAAGACGCGAATTTATTAGATGTTAGTTTAACATCATGGAGTCGATTTGGATTTTTTGTTATAATAAGCGCTTGTTATTAATAGGCAACAGCTTTGAGATAAATATACCTATAACATGTAAGTTAGTCTTCATTACCCAAAACAAAAATCTAAATAAACTTAAAAATTCCAGGACATTCCACAACACATGACAAGTAAAAGAACTTCATGGTGTAATCTGCTGTCACATTCGAAACACAAAAGTTGATATTGCCGACGGGAAATTGACGAACTTTATAAACGCAATAAGACATCACCATAATGGATGAGGATTGTTCGTTTACATTATTTAAGATTTACTCAACAATTTTGTGTATTCTTAAATAGTTTTGCAGACTAAAAGATCAGCAGATGATATGCACTTGTAGAACTTTCCAGAGAGAACATGCAAAGGAAAATGGACAGCCTGTGGCATTGGAAGCAGGTCTTAGAATAAATGTACAAAAAACAAAATCAATGAGAATTAACACTATAAGCACTATCGTATGATAGAAGACGTTATGGAATTAAATTTCTACAGAAGGAGGTTCCAAAAGGATATATGAAGATGGGTTAGAAAAAGGTAGAGATGCATTCAACAGACTATGGAAAATGAGGAAATCGCTACAACTATCTAGAAATTGTAAAGTTAAATATTTCCATTTTTGCTTGAAAACCATATATTAGTCTATTGCAGTGAAACCGGGCTAATAAATCCCCTAGAATTAATTATCAAACACAGAAAATGGATCTGGATAGGACGCACTCTATGGGGGCGAACGGCTAACAAAGACCTTGGAAGGTGGTGACACCCGATTTATCATTTCTATCAAAACCCGGGAAGATTCACTGAGACGAATACCAAGCAGATATGTTAGCAAGTCCTAATCTCGACTCCCCGCAGTGTCCCCTGGGGTACTTCTTCGGAGGAGCTAAAGGATGGCGAGCTCTCTGCGCCCCAAAACAGAGTTTTAAGTCGGTTGGGCTGAGGGTTAGCAACCCGCTCCCATAAAAAACACCATTACTACGAATCGGCAAACAATGTCTCGGAACCGTATGGACAACACGACGACGACTTGCTTTTCGAACAATGACACGAATCGGATCATGGAATATGAGAACACTGCTTGCTGATGGACGGCTGGATGAATACCTCAACGAGATGAATCGATATAACATCAAGATTATAAGACTTAGCGAGAACAGATGGCCCGATGCGGGGAACATATCTGCTCAAACGATGAATCCTTCTTGTATTCTGCGAGAAACGAATTTGAAAGCCGTAGGAGTGGCGTCGTATCCTAAAAATCCGCTGGCAAGATAGAATTTCAAATGAAGAACTATGGCGCCGTGCCGGCCAAGGAAAGATAGACGACCAAATCAGGCGAAGCAAATGGAATTGGGTTGGTCAAACCTTACGACGCGAAAACGAAAATCTAGCCAAACAGGCCCTTGACTGGAATCCACAAGGATCCCGTCGAGTCGGAAGACCTAGAACAACATGGAGGAGAACTCTAGTAGCAGAAGCCGCAACAGCTGTGAGATCCTGGTCGGAGCTGAGAGGTGTCGCGCAAAACAGAGTCCGCTGGAGGGCAACTGTTTCCGCACTATGTCCCATGAGGGATTACAGGAGCGTGAAGAAGGAGTAGTGGAAACCTTATACTCACCAAAGAAGCCAGGTCCAGCTTCATTAGCTGGTCACCAGTTTTTGAAAGGATTATTACCATGCGCCTGCGTACCAGACTAAGAAGTACTACGGTAGTCCAATGCTATGATCCAACTGAATCACCACCCGGGCCCCATCCAAGGCGGAAATAGTAACCGCAACTCATGCAATGGCCAATGGTAAAGCAGCTGGAAAAGATGGCATCTCGCCAGAATTGTTAAAAACCGATTTAAGCCTCATAGCATACGCGCTACAGTCAATCCTAGAAATAGCATGGAACACCTGTACTTTTTCGTACAATTGAACGGAAGGCATCATAGTCAAAATACTCAAAAAGGGGACCTAACAATGTGTGACAACTGCAGAGGCATCTGTCTATTATCTACTGTGGGTAAAATCTTGTGCCATATATTACTATTTAGGATAAGAGAGGCAGTAGACCGAGCGCTTAGAAGACAGCAGGCTGCATTCTGAAATGGCCGTTCCTGCTTAGACCGTATTAACAACTTGAGAATCATAGTGGAGCAGCCAACTGAATTATGATCTTTACCTTGCTTTCATAGACTATGAGAAAACGTTGGGGATTGCCGAACAAAATAATAGAACTTTGAGGTGAGCTCAAGAGTACGTCAAGGATGCCGACATCCTTGTCAGCGCTGTAGATAGTATAACAGGTGGCATATAATGAGAATTAACACCATAACCCCAAAAACATGTTAAGCAGTTTGGCAGCAGAAAGTAATTCAGCAAGCTTCAAACTAAATCCGAGTAAAAATAAAAAAATGCGGATATTTGCAAACACCATTGAACCCACTGCGCTGAATAACCGTGACTTAGGATTGGTAGACAAATTCTGATACCACCGTAACATTTTTACCGAAAATGGCGAGTCAGAAGACGACGTCACTTACAGAATAACTGAAGCGCATACGCAAGCCTGTTTCGTATTTGGAGATTGTCGGAGATCTCGACTAGCAGCAAATTGCGGCTGTTCAACTTGAACGCTAAGCCTGTTCCTTTAAACGGTCGCGAAACCTGGAAAGCACTCCAATTAAAAATGAAAAACTATGGTGCTGTGCCGGCCAACAAAGGATAGACAACAAAATCAGGCGAAAGCAATAAAATTTGATTAGCCGCAAATTGCGACGCGAAAACGAGAATCTAGCCAAACTTGATTTGAATCCGCAAGGAAAACGTCGAGTTGGAAGACCCAGAACAATGGAAATGGATATCCCGAAACGGTTCATAAATCAGTGTAAAATGATATCCCTCAAGAATCGAACTGAAACAAGGCATACCATAATGGCGGGCGCATTTTTATATTTTTGTGCCTGGGGAAGCGGGAGTGTTTTCCAATATTCTTACCTGGAGCAGGAGCCCGTCACCGGGCGCATTAGTTAGCTAAGCGGGCTTGGTAGCAGAACAGATATACTTTAAAAAATATCTGCTATCTCGGAGAAAGCGACTCCCTCTGTACAAGCCCCACGGAAACAATGAATGCAATTTTCGATCCGATGCACCTTATACGGTTGTAAGGCTACGGGAAACAGGCTACAAGCAGAAAGGATATATATGTATACTTTGGTCTCTACCACAGTCGAATGGTCTTTTGAGTACATAACATCGAAATTCAACTTCAATGGAAAAACTGACAGGAGATATTACACAGGCCATAGAATTCTGCTGTTTGTCAAATTCTGCCAATCTTTTTACGAACTAATGGCATTCCTCAAATCCTGACTAGAAATACCTATGGACGAACTAAAGACCAGAGCCAGGGTAATACCGTTATCGGATAGCCAAATGACCATCAAGGCACTTTGCGTGGTCCAAATAACATTGAAAATGCAAAATGCTCGAAGGCTGTAAAATTTTCCATTGGATAGCAGGTACAGCATCGCTCTACATCGAGTACCAGGTGGCAGAAACATCTAGGGTATCGAAAATCTAGATGAGTTTTTCAGACTAAGACTTGTAGACACACTAGTGAGACATCACCATGCATTTCCGCTTATTTGGAAACTTCAGGTGTAGGACTTTCATATCATGGGCCGACACTAGAAAGACGTGGCCTAACTGCCGCGGAAGGATAGCTCCAAATTTGAGTTGATTGTTACAGGACCATGGTAGATTGGGAATCCCATGGTTCAAAAAGCTTGTCTTATATCTTGGGAGAGGTTTCGAGGCTGTAAATATCGGTAAATTAACTGAATTAACTAAGCTGAATACTATAGGTCGGCAAGTTTGCTTAGAGAGAATCGTTCTAAGCCCGGGCGATAAGTCCAAACCCCTCTAGTTCTTAGTTATGTTGCCTCTACGATCAACTCCTTGCGATCCAATTGATTTCTTTCTAGCCCGTAAACAGGCCTGCCGAGAGGGGGGGGGGACGATGTCCGGGCCCGGAGTTTTCAAGGGGGCCCGGATTTTCCGGCCTTGTTTCAAAAAATATTTTCGAGTTGATAAGGAAAAATTTAACACAAAATCGCCTGATTCTTTAAATGAAACATTGGTGTTCATTTATTATTAAATAATCTTCTAAATAACTATAAGCAAAGCAGTTTAGAAAAACGCAATCACCATCAAATCCGACCCAAAACGCCCAACTGATTAATCTATAGAAACTTAACCATCGAAATATTCTTCCTGGAAGGGCCCGCGGAAAAAACCCCTATATAGATGTGTAGAGACGCTTCTCCTTCATTCACAAGCCACTGAACTCCCCCATTTCACCCCCTTAGGGGATGAATTTCTAAAAATCGCTTTTTAGTGGATGTCCATGTCATAGGGATGCTCTGTTAAAATTTCAGCCCTATATCTCCAGTGGTTTTGAGTTGACCCCATTTCACCCCCTTAGGGGATGAATTTCGAAAAATCGCTAGGGATGCACTGTTTAAATTTCAGCCCTTTAGCTCTAGCGGTTTAGGTTGTGCGTGGTCTGTCAGTCAGTTACTTTTTATACGATAGAAAAAAAAGTAAAGAAAAAAATCCCCTTACAAGTTATTGGACCCCATTTCACCCCATTCAACCCTTTTTTCTCCAAAAAAGTAGCCTATGTCCGTCTCCAAGGTCTAAACTATGTCTGTAGCAAAGGAGAATGACCATCAACGGTACTGGTTTTTCTCATGCATCAAGATAAAAATTATATTACAATTTATTATTTTCTTAACTTTTGAAGTCATTCTGCAATTAGAATGCCAATTTTGTATTGGGGTTATTTTGTAAACGTAGTAAGTTATGAAATTGTTTTGATAAAATGAATTACCTACTGCCGGCTATTCTTACGTTAAAGTGTTGCCATAATCAAAATAAGTAAATATATTGACAACTCTGTCTGGAATATATTCAGTGGAAGTGAATACTGATGAGGATATTCGTCTGATTTTAGGCCTAAATAATTATTTGTTAAGAGGTAGGATTAAATCCAGGCATGTGAACAGTCATACATATTACACGTATTTATTAATAAGCAGAGACGATGCTGTTTTTTTACAGCTCTCCTTTTTTTGTATTTGTAACTGTTTTAACAGGAAATATAAAGGCAAGGTACTGATTTATTTAAGTCTCTATTCCATCAGATATGCTCATTAATCTGCTCTCCAAACTACGACCTATAAACTTCCCTCTATACACGACGCGACGGATATTTCTATTTTGAGGTTAACTTACGTTTTCTAAAAAAACTTGGAAATGCGGGTTTTGATTCCAAAATGGCAATTGTAGATGGTTATTTGGTTAATTTATAAACCACCTTAAACAACTTTGGAATTGACGCAACTCTGTACCGTGGTCCATATTGTCGTGGTCATTCTCCTTTCATCAAAATCGGTCCAGTTGAAAGCCTAACAGACGGACAGACTGACAGAGTTACTTTCGCATTTATAATATTAGGATTTATATGAATAAGTATTGAATAAGTTGCAAAAATAAAATATATATAATATATTTTAAAAAATATATATATATATAATAAAATATGTTCGCTTTGTGAATAAACTACATTTTTTTCACATCGAATTCGTTATTGTGATAACCGGTCATTCCAACAACAAAAAGTCATAAAAATATAAAAACTTTGGGGATCATTACCACGAATTTTTAATTTCCAAATTACATATAGGGGCCCGTCATTACTAGCCCCCGGGCCCGGATTTCCTCTCTACGGGCCTGCCCGTAACGCATATCTTGCATTGGCGTCGCAACCTAACAGGAAGTTCTCCTCTTTTGTTGTTAATCTTTCAACTAGCTCCTACTTCTACTGATGAAGCTGGCTTTTCGTGTGCATGCTACGCCGAGGTGGCGAAGAGATCTTCCCTCTAGCTTTACATCGGTAACGTAGACTGAGTCGTAGTTACTATGTCCAAAAGTGTTTCTTGACTAGAACCTATTAATATGTATCTGAATAGAACACATGGTCTAGGCTTACTACTATTAATTTGGTCATCTGATATTGATATAATATCTTTGCATTGCCTGCCTGGTTCGAAGACCCTTGTGTGTCCTTTGCACTCACCGTCTTCAAAGTCACAAATGCATCCGCGTCTACTACCTATGTCTGATGTCCTTGAATTAGATTGGCCCCTTTTTTGGCAGAATTAAGTCCTTTTGAATTGTCGACGGTTTTACCATTTAGTGAAATGTCGAAAAAATGGCATCGCCAACACGCGTTTTATCCCACCGGCTCCAATATAATACGACTGCAATAGAATGTTGACCAGTGATTGACGACGAAATGGCCTCTTGCTTTTTTTGTTGCAAGCGATGGTAGGGAAAAGGGCAGGGAGTTGTAACAAAGATTAAAACGTCTAACAATGACTGCTGATTAGGTAGCTACGACATAATAAGCTACCCCGCGTTGATTCGAACCACGAACTCCTGGTATCTCGTGCACCTCGAAGCCTAGGCTACCGTCGTTTCAAACGGTCCATTGATTCACTGAGTTTTTTTTAGCGGAGTCAATTCCTCCGCTTGCTGGTGGTCTGAACGTCCTTTTTATCGGGTGTCTTAGGCGAAAACTAAGTTTCGGATTGTCTTCTGTCACTCGTCGGTATACTTTCAATAATCTTACCACTTTTTCCTCATATACCTTTTCAAAAATACGCTGCGGTAACAAAACGTAAATTGCTCCACGTCCTACTCGTAAATTTTGATTGCATCAAACGTTATGTACGCTACAGTTTTTGCCAAGATTGCTAACCCCCAAAAACACCTGCAAAATCTCCCCTAAAACCAGGTAAAAATAATAAAGAAAATTCAAATCGAAACAAAAGCTCTCGAAAAAGTTTATCTCAAAACGTTTATCAAAACCTCTAAACCAAAACACTTGGACTCCAGCCCCAGCCAGCCATCATCTGCACGAGGATAATTCTGCAGAAATTCCAATTAACATCGACTCTTCTGCCACAGTCTATCCGTGCCGTCCCTATAACACCTCGATAGGTCGTCATATCTGCAATCTCCAATCAAAGTGTGTCCCGTTTCTGCTCCCCTAAATCGAGTTTCATACTCCTGTCAACTTAGCAGACATTTTGACGCCCAATACTCGGGGAGTCTCTCGTATCACAGCTTTGAATATTGCACTTCACACCGCGGCCCCCTGGCACAGTGGCCCCACAACTCCTGCCGACGACTGCCCTGCCATCTGACGTCGGGCTCTGAATGGATTGCAATTGTCATATCAGTATCCTGGCCCAGCAGCAGTCATCAACTGGAGAGCATCGTTTATGACAATGAAGCGTGCGCATAATTTTTAATGACTCAGATTATTCGTGGAATGCATGTCAAATGTATCTGGGGGCTGGATTGGGGGGACGACGGCCCCAACACCCCCTTAATTGAAGGTTGTCTGGTTATGCTGTAACACGCGCTTCAGCTATCGACCGTTATCAAGGATTGCCTCAATAAATCAAAAGCCTTTTTTTCCTGTTCTGATGGCGGAACGGAGAGCTTCATATGCACTTCGATGGTTACACGAAATTTTCGTCATAAATTCATCTCTATGACGTCATCCCGCCGATACATTAATACCGTTGTTGGGTGCATTGGACTATATGGACTGGCCTGTGATAGACGGGTTTCACCCTGAAGCCTGCACATAAACTACGGGGCGGACAGGACCCAGGCCACGGCCGGGGAACGAATCGGATCGGAATCGAACTGCATGAAATGAAAATGCATTCCGCAGCGAGGCACCGAGACGCCGCCGACCGGCGATGTATGCAGTGATGCACCTCTTTGTTAATATGCGAATTATCATTATGACGCTTATAAATCAAATTTAATCAATATAAATGCGTTCTCCGGGAAAACGCGCTGCACCTTGATTGATTTATGATATGCAGGCAGCGGCACTACTTTGACACAATACGTCTGGCCGGCCGCACCGGATCCCAGCGCGGGGCGGCGCGGGAATTGTCTGGGATATCAGATATGCCGGAGTGATCTATAGGGCTTCAGACAGACCTCGGATAGCGCACGGCTGGCCGATAAGGGTGTGATGCATTGCGATTTATATTTTCGTGTGATATCAAAGTGCTTACGGTGGGAATATTATCAGCTGATAGCGGCTAGGTAAGGATGATGAAATTCTTTTTGCCGGGGAAAGGGCGGATTGGAAGGAAGGTGGGGATTTTCTAAAAAGGTTTCTCGTGTTGCATAGGGAAATGCATAGGGGGACAGACAGAGGGGTACGGGGGGGTCTCAAATTCAGGATGAAGTTTTCAAAGATTTAGGACTGGAACATGGCCTACTTGTGACACTTTCAAGATTTATTAGGAAAGCTTTTTCTACAAAATGATTCACAATGAAATCATGCATATTTATTGTAAGTACAATTCCGTTTGCTATGAAACGAGGAGGACCGGCTTTTGAACACACAAAATCATCAAGGTCAATCATCAAGGGGAGCAAAGTTACTAACTGCGACGGTTCGTTGACTTCTGTAGCTCCCACTAACCCGCATGGTAGCTGACATTTACTTTTGTCACAAGAAGATACACTGGTATCGCCAGATAATAAGATGAGAAATCAATTAAATCACGGTCTACTATTCGAACGCAGTGATAGCTTCAAATCTCTCATCAAATCTTATACCTCTTTCAAGGGACCAAACATATGGTAGATTCCCATGGGGACAAGCCTGGAATGTAATGCAGGTGTTCAATTGGTTGCTAGTGAGTGTAATTTAGGGAGTCTATCACGAGACGATCTGCTGAATACGTCTTTGAACAGTTGGCGATCATGTAGGAACTCGATCAACATACACCCTGTGAGTTCCAAAACATAGTAGCCAAAACTTTTCTGGTGATATTCGAGTCTTGGTTTTAATCGTTCCGCCCTCTCCAGATTTCGTCTACATATAACATTTGTTCTCTTGTACTTTGGAATATAGAAATAGCTCTCCTCTGGCAGAAAAGCCTCCAGTTCTTATTCAAAGCGATTTAGAGTTCGCTGACTGATGTCTCTCCGCCCCACTGGGAATCCATCGTACCAATATTTTTCTGTATCTAAAGGTTTCGTAAAAGTTAGAGCGTTTTCCGCCATGGTTGCTATTCCGTTGAAATTTGGATGAATCCATTTCTAGGTATGTCCAGCGGTTCTAACAAACCCACCCGCATTCTCTGAAATTCTTAGATAGGCTGTAATCGTACTATCTACCGTTGAGCAATATCGAATTTCACCACCTATATCCATTGTGGAAGCAAGATGTGGTAGCGACGTCTGCCTTGGATGTTCTCTCTTTCAGTATCTTCATATGGTGGCTACTTCCGTGAGTTTTAAGCCAGCACTTTCTTGATAGTCGCGGATTTCCAGCGTCTCTTGCATGAATTTCGACGGCGCCGAGGGGGCTTCGTACGACAGCCATGAAGAGAAGAGACTTCAACTTCAGTACCCGATGAACTCGATGATGGTTGACACCATAAGTACTGTGACGTCGAACCCAACCATACTCTAACGCGGAATGAAGGTATTCTTTTGAACTTGCGTTGTTTAGTATGCTATCCAAACCAGTTGCCTTATTTTCTGGGGTTTCTTCATAGCCTCGCTTAGACTAAAGACTCCGCTTAAACGGACGGCCACTTAAACAGAATTGCACACAATTGCAGGCATTCATACTCTGCCAGAAGGGACTAAAACTATCTTCAGCAACGTTGGGCATGTTATCTCTGGATCTGGCTGCATTTCACAATCGTTAGAATGCTCGTATATTACTTTTGTCGATGACCTTTTCCAAATCTTCCCTCGTGTACATGCATCTCTGAAACCTATTTCTGCTGCGTTGGCTGCATATTCTCTCTGCATCGGCTCTGACGGTACTTCATCTATTTCCGAGGTACCTAACAAAATTTTCACATTCTTTTAGGAGAGCCACTGGAGCAAGATTTGAATGCGTCATATATGACTATCGCATGGTTCTTCTTTCTTCTTTTAACGGTTTCCCGCCAGCCTCATATCTTGAACTTCCTTAGGTAAGTACAGGGCTCACTTCAGCTTTACTGCCCGATCAAAAATGAAATTCGCCCGCAGCTAGCACGCAGCTGGCATGCACTAGCCCGCACTCCGCCCGCAGCTAGCATGCACGCCTGAAGACTAGCCCGCAGCTGGCATGCACTAGCCCGCACGGCGCCCGCAGCTAGCATGCACGCCTGAGTGAAAATAACACTAGCCCGCAGCTAGCATGCAGCTGGTACGCACGAAACTCAAATTTAAAATGAAAGAAAAAAAATTGTTTCGTAGAATAAAAATTCTACGCCTCTTAAAAAAGATGGAGAAGAGTATTATATATGTATGTAAAGTTGTCATCAGGCACATTTTGAGATTTTCGTGCGTCTGGTGGGAGCGTGTATCCCTGTGGCGGGAGCGTGCGTACCTGTGGCGGGAGAGTGCGTACTTTTGTGGCGTGCCTGTTTGTTCGCTATGCGTGCTAGCTGCGGGCGCGTGCGTGCTAGTAAGGAAATTAACCATGAAATTATTTTTAATCGGGGAAGTGCTTTGGACCAGCATTCACTGCAAATCTCAGCTTTTGGAAGTGTGATATTGCAAAACGCTTAAAGTGTGTTATTGTGACTTTACCTATTTGATTAACATTTCACTTTTTATACACTTCAAATGGGGGACATCACAATAACATACTTTAAGCGCTTTGATATAACACACTTCCAAAAGCTGCGATTTGCAGAACGACCATCCAATAACTGTAAAGGTATTTGGCTGATCCGCTCTTCCGCTCCATACTTTTACCCTATATCTCTTGATCGGAAGTTATGTCTCATCTCCAGCATCACCAATCAACACAACGAAAATGCTTCAAACAATATGCTCCCTTTTGCATTGACTAATCAGCTACCCACTGTCGATGCGTGAAAGTCTTTCTCTAACACTTTCGGACTGTCTTCATCTGATCGTTGATCTTAGCGTGTGGAGGGCCTATGCCACCAGCGTCTTTGAAAATATTGCTTGGAGCTCTCCGTGTTGCATCGATCGACAACATACATTCGTCTACCCTCAATCGTGTCGCCACTTTCTCCTGCACTGTTAACTGCTTGGCCTCTCTTCATCTTGCATTAGATGTTATTAAAAGGAGTACGAAGCGTGTTCGGGCTGATGCTTTTAATAACAGTAGTGTAAGATCACAATACCATGAGTTGTCTACCTCTAAAATCTGTCTGTGGTAGAATAAACTCCCCCTCAGCGGTGCCAGTATAATACGGCCATAATACTTGAAGAGGGCCTGTCAGTGGTGGCTGCCTGACCACCCGAAAACCCGCGGAAAGCATTGTAAATGCGGACGCTGTCGTAAAGTCACCATTACGGATACTGACACTGCGAGCACCTCTACAAGTTTATCTGTGCCCGCCTCCTCTCCCAATATGCTCAAAGTATATCCAAGAACCAGAGGCGACATCAGTCTCTTCTGTTAGTATTGAAGGAACCTCGGGTACTGGGGCTACTGAGTCAGTAACCGGGGCCAATTTGATAACGGTAGCCAGACCGCAAAACCTTAGGGGAAAAGCTGATAAGCCTGATACAGTCTTTTAGGCAGATCAGCAATGATTCCAAACCGTCTTTTATTCTGACTGCATCGCCCAATACCGCTGAAAAGCTTTTGGACCCCACGTTCTGGCCTCCCGGCTCCCGGTGCCTTTTCAAAGTGTTTTGTTCCTCGCACACGTGAGCGACACTCAACTCTACAGGTTTTTTGAAAAAACTTAAGACGCTTTTCCTCTGAGTATGAAGTGTTTCTGTCGACTTCGGCCAGTGATTTCGATATAATCGCTTTTACAGAAACATGGTTATACAGTGGGATTCTTAATGCCAAAATTTTCGATACCTCCTTCCAAGTTTTTCGGAGGGATAGGTACATGGAGTCGGAGGCTCGTGGAGGTGATGTACTACTTGCCTGTATCAACCTTCTCAACTGTTGTTTAATAATGCTTCCTAGTTTTTCCAACTCTACGTTGAACTCCTCTCTGTTAAAGTCTCCGTTGTCCATAATAACCTATTCTTGATTTACAACCCACCAGATATGTTCAGCTTTCTTGACGGCAGCAGTTAAAACTGCAAACTGCGCAGGGGCGATACTGTCTCCTCTGGCATGTTTATTTCAAAAAACCTAAAATAAAGGGCGCTTTCCAATCTTATGGAAGAACTCTTTTATAATACCCATCCACAAAGTCCATTTCGAAGTTATCGTCTATACCAAAACTCTTCGAATCTTTTATTTATTCTGCTACCTCCCATATCTGCAAGAGACTTATCTTAACTAACCAACATGTATTTCTTGTAACTCGTTCCACTACTACTAATTTACTAGAGTTCTCTTCACACCCAGTTCGAGAATATGTCACAAACTGTGTTAGCATAGACTTCAGTAAGGCTTTGTACAAGCTCTCTCACTATACTAAAGTTCTTAAACTAAAAAGGCTTTCCGCATGTCCTTGTGGTGTAGTTCGACTCGTACTTAGCCGACAGAACCTACCAAGCTCTCTTCCGCCCAGTCAAATCTAAAAACATCGAAGTGTCCTTTGGTGCTCCGCAAGGTAGTTATTAAGGTTCTCTACTCTTTGTTTTATCAATTGATGATTACCTTACTATGGCACTGTAAAATCCTTTGTTACGGTGATGACATCAAACTGTGCAGCCACATAAGGATATAGTATAGAGGCCAGCGCCGGCCGTAGCCCTTGTTGAGGGTGGAGCGAAATTGTCTTTCGGCGCCCTTTGTTCGACGCTTTCACTTCCACTTTCCAGTTGTCCTAGATAAAACTTTTTTCGAGTACTGCCGGCCTGCCATATCCTTACGGGATTATATCTCCCCTTTTGCAAGCCTTTATGGGCTGGGGGCCCCATAAGGATTTCGATGGTGGCTTTAGGGTCACAGTTCCGCCTGTAGCGGCAATAGAGGAAGTATGTTTTCTCAGAGTTGCTTCGCCGACGTTTCGCCAACAACACCACCTTTTTTGGAGTCTATTTGGTTGTTTGTATTGCATGTTTGGGCATTACGGCTTGCCCCATTTAGTAAGGTTGAGATGGTGGAGAGAGTCACCTTCTCGTTAAGAGAGGCTTCTCCTACCATTGCCCAAAATTGCATCCTGACAACGTCATCTCTGTGAATTTTATGCGGTGCACTTTGTGGAGTATTCTCCACTCCTACACCCTTAGGGTCTTCTTTTGGAACCCTATCCTTTCAACATAATGCAAGTGGGGTTTTCTGTTGTTGCCGAAGTACCCGATTACAAAAAGGCTGAGCGCCTACAGCAACAAGGCTTGCTCCTTCCAAAGCTTAAGGTGGCCCATCATAGAGGGCACGCTGACCCCTACTGACCTGGGTTGTTCTGAGCCCTGAGTCAATTTAGGATTGCGGTTTTTATCGAGTTTAGATCCGCCGTATTCAGTCTGCTCCATGGATCTCGAGCAGGATGTGGCCCAAGGCCATGTACGATCGGTCTTGGAGTCAGTGCTCCCTGCTTGTGTCGTGTTCGAGTCATATTGATGAGTACATAGACTTGGCTAGCTACAAACAACGCCCTCAAAAAGTTCCATCAAAATTTTATTTGTTGCTCAAAATTGTTTTTCGCATCATTTTGGCGCCCCTTACCACCTGGCGCCTAGAGCGACCGCTCCACTCGCTCTACCCTAGGGCCGGCGCTGTATAGAGGATTGCGAACAGGCAGACCTGCACCCATTCTATCCTAGTGTTCCAACCCGGTCCTTAATACTAGTTAATGTGAAGTCATGACTTTTGGTAGGGAACGTGGTGTTCTAACTTATGACTATACTTTTCTGGACAACAAGGTCTCCCGGACTAGCTCTGTAATCGATCTAGCGATTACGATGATATGGCGACTTTGAATTATCATAACAGACCCACTTTTAAACCAGCCAGTGACAATATGATTCGAAAAATCCTTTCTTATTTGCTTTCGGAGTAGCTGTTCACTCGTAGAAAAACGAATCTTGACTGGATCTTCATCCAGTAATACCTCCAATTCTGCATATTGAAACTTTTTTACGGGTCCGAATCATTCCTTATATTCCACGTCAAAATCAACACTTTTGTCGCATTGGAACCATTCGCGATACGTTCTTATACTAATATGTAGAAACTTCACCATTCGTTTGTACAGTCATTCGACGTGTTTTAGCTACAGTTTTTTTCGAATTGAAGACAAAAGGCGAAACTTCCCGCAAATGAGGATTATTTAGTTCAAAGTTCAGCATTTTCATGCACAAACAAATATATAACGACGATAAAAATTCACAAATGTAATGAAAATGAGTTTTTGACAGATGCCTAATTCATTTGACGTTTCTGATCCGACATTTTTACGCAGTATTTTACTACTAACGGCATCTATTGGAAAATTGCGGTTTTCCATTTATGCACCTAATAATTAAAACTAAGCGCAGCCATAAATGGTTTAAAAATCTTGTTTATAAAGCAATGATTAATATCAGAACATGTTTTAACGGAACGTGCTTACTTTTAAATTCAAAGAATCAAATCTGTGTTATAGAAAAAGTCTGCAATCAAATACACAAAAAAATAGTCATAAATGATTAAAAACGCATCAACACAAAACCCAATTCCAAGTCAGCGACATCAATTAAAAAAAAAACGCTAAACATTTTATTTATGATCTATCTTCGAAGGCATTCACCAATTAATACCCCCAGACAAAATGCTACAACAACAACAACAAAAACAAATATTATATAGAAATTTATCTCATAATCCTAAGCCAGTTATACCCCACCCCTTGCTCTCCTGCTCCCTTGTCTCTCTGTATATCAGTGTAGCAGCAATAATGAAAAAAAAATAATGCTTTCAAATTGACAAAAAACCGTCTTCTAAATGGCATCTCCAACATAGTATCAAAAGCTCCCATCCTCCCCAAAAATAAATCACCTTGACATCTTTCGATAAGAAATCGCCGATTGTTCGCTCGTAGAGAATTGAGTTGACGTCATGCGCCGCCTTGTAAGATGGACTCGTGATTTATGGTAACGAATCAAAAGAATTTCTCGCAAACCCCCGTCCCCCCTAACCCTAGTCGGCTGCCATGACTGGATGGTATAGGAGGGTATATAATCTGCACCCATATACCCTTCACCCTTCATTTACCCGAAACTCTGTTGTACTGTGTGTAACCCTACCTCAGTGTTGTTGGTTCGTGTGCGGCGGATCACCAAAAATACAAAAAAAAATATAAGAAACTTTTTGGGGACACATCAAGGATAACTTCAGCAGTTGAATGACATTCACGTCTCCCCGCAACGAACCGTGTCCAGTACAGTGAAATGGTGAATTATCCTGAATCTTGAAATGTCCTCGGAAAGCCAACACAATACACATACATAAAAATATATGCATATACACGTATCTATATACAGTAAGGAAAATAAAAATCCAAGCACAAGCATCCCAGTATCAGTAGTAGCACCACTAAAGGCAATGAAAATAAATTTTCGGGGGTTGATACCCTATAGTTTAGTGAGATAGTCCCTAATGGTGATGGTAGTTCCTACTTGTGCTGAACGCTTCGATTTCTACTGAGACAAGACGAAAAAAAATAATTTTTTTTCTTCGATATCCTCCCCCCACTTCAACCCCTTCTCCATCGCAAACAAAAACCTCCACCTTCTACATGGCCTGTCCCCCCAAAAAACGATGGTGGAGTAGTACAAGAGGAGCCACCTTCTCCATGGGCTTGGCCCGTCTCCTTAAGAAAGAATACTTCACTGCATTTCATCGATGTCAATAAATCCTCGGTGGGACTCTACGCGATAGCAGTTAATGTCAGACCAACCAAAATATATAGGGCTAGAGGCCAAGGGATGCCTGAAGGATCCAGTCTACCACCACTAATGTTTTCTCTATACTTTTTCATCGTCATCGTCTTCTTTTTCGCTTTTCATATCGGCAGGAGGCGCACACACCCACACACACCCATACATACCGACAAGCATGCGGACCTGTCACACACCCTCTCGTCAAATTCCTTGAAGGAATCGAGTGTCGTCTTCTGCCAATTCCTTTATTCTCGGTGCTCCTGCGGCTACCATAGAAGCCGGCCCTACTTACTATTACGTAGTAAGGCAGGCGGCAGTTAATGGTGCACCCTTGTGACATAGCAAACAGGCAACTGACTTTTTCTCCAACCCACCCCGTTGTCCCCCCCTCCACTTTTTTTGTCCTTAAAAAAAAATACGTGGAAAACAGGCGGAAAATGTACCTACTTTGAAGGAGTTTCGGAAAAAATTTTAAATTCATAGATACACGCACTCACACATCCAGAAACACGGAGTACCAGAATCAGTGTTGTGCATTGTGTAGGCGTGTGTGTGCAGGAAGGTGTCCTTGGTGTCCTGGCGCTCCTGTGTGTTTTTTTTTATATTTTTCTTGGCTGAGGGGTTTGGTTATTGTAAGCGCGCTGCGGCGATGGATTCTTTCTTCAACCGTCGTCAAAGGTGTTACAGTGTTGGTCTTATTTTTTTCCTCCTTCTCAGGTCGAAGCGATTCCTTCCTACTACGTCTGAAGGAAGTATAGTCGCCTCTCTATATATATACACGAAAGAAGGTCGACATACTAACAAAAAAAAATCAAAAAAAAAAATAAGAAAGGAGCGTTTCAGGGTTGGTTTTTCTTTCCCTTCACATTCATGGACTTCAATGAATGAGAAGAACGTCCCCGCTTAGACATTAATGGCGATGAATGTTTGCACTACACCAGGAAAGAAAAACGGATGAGGGTTGTGAGAGAATAAAACCAAAAAAAAATAGCAGCACACACGGAAAAAAAAGGCCAAAGTAAGTTTTAAGGATGAAGAAAGGAAAGACGAGAACACGACACACAAAAAAGAAGAAGAAGAGTGTATACTATATAAAAGAAGAAAAAACGGTAGCAGAGCAAAGAAGGAGCGGAGGAATAAAAAAGGTGCCAAGAAGAACGAGGATCTTGGGGGGATGAAATGGCACTTTCTAGCCCGCTTTCAGTTTAAATATACGTCCCTTGGAGAAACTTTGATAACAACATAACTCTATGCCACTGGGGAGGATTTGATGGCACTGTGATGTCAGGTTTGTCTTGTATTTTTCTTATATTTTTTTTCTTGCTTTTTGCGTTTCCTTCCAGTTTTATGGCAAGGAGGAAGGAAAAAGGAGCAGTGTTTTTTTTCGGGTTACATTTTAGGCGGAGATACAAGATATTTTATTTTTAAGTTTTTTTTTTGGTTTTTGATAAAGTTGCATTGCTCAATTTTTGTTGATGCATTGATCATAGGTTGAACGGATGGGAGGTACCTAACACGTAAAGATGGCAACCCTGTTCAAGAACCGAAAGTACGACACAGTTGGTTCTGAAAATGCGCCGTTTTGTAACCGCACTCGTGAAAACCTGGAGAAGGAGATACAATCACGAATTGTACCAAATATACAAAGAACCTGACATAATCAAAAGCTTCCTGCTCCTCCAAACGCCAGATGAAGAAATAAGATCACAAGGAAGACCTAGGAGGAGATATAAAGCCGATATCGAAATGGACTTACGCACAGTTGGGGTCACCAACTGAAAGAGAGAGTCGCAGGACCGAGAACGTTGGAAGAAAATTCTTGAGGAGGCCAAGACTTAGCTGTAGCGCCAATGATGATGATGACCAAGTTTAAGCTTCGAAGGATCACTGAGATTCTGTGTGTAAAAGGAGATTTCCAAATGCACGATGCCTGACCCTAGCTACAATCACATATAGTCCATTCAAAACGCGGGGGGGGGGGGGGTGTTCCAAAATAACACCGTTAAGAAAATCGAACCCTAAAGGTTTTTGGGGTCGCTGATCACGAAAATCGAGGTCCCGCGGTCCTAAAATTAGGGCGTCACCCCTAAAAATGCAAAAAACACCCCTTTTTAGGGGGTTTTCGCGATTATTTCAGTAATAATGAAAACGAATGCGATGAAATGCACTTTTTTTAATGTTTATTTGCGAAGGTTGTTGATTTATACAAAATTAAGGCGAACTTAGGGGTAAGGAGTACTCCTAAAGGGTTGAAACTACCCCTAAATTGGCGAAACATGGCAAAAATTGTAAAAAAAAAATTTCCCAAGTTTATGCTTCAAATTCGATTGTGGGCGTACTGTCAAGCAAAAATAAATTATTTTCAACCCTTAAGGGGTTAAAACTACCCCTACAATATAGTTAATTGAAAACTGGGGGGGGGGGTGTTCCAAAATAACACCGTTAAGAAAATCGAACCCTAAAGGTTTTTGGGGTCGCGGATCACGAAAATCGAGGTCCCGCGGTCCTGAAACTAGGGCGTCACCCCTACAAATGCAAAAAACACCCCTTTTTAGGGTACATATTTCGCAATTATTGTTTGATTGTCGTTTTTACAAAAATGCAGAGTTTATTTAAAGATTCCACGAAATGAAATATTTCTCAATATATTTTTTATTTTATTTTTCTCTTTAGGGGTGGTTTAACCTCTGTACAAAGGGGTTATAGTGAAATGTTCCAAATGTTGTAATGATTACAAATGGAAAATAAAATTTAAATGTAAAACAATAAATTTTAATTTGTTTCAATTACAATTTTAATGTGGGGGTAGTTGTACCCCCTTAAGAGTTGAAAAAATTAATTTTTTTGCTGATAATACCTTTTGAACCAAATTTCAAATAAAAAGCAAAAAAAAAAATTTCCAATTTTTTTTATATTAAGTTGTTTTTACTATAGTAGGGGTAGTTTTAACCTCTTAAGGGTTGAAAATAATTTATTTTTGCCTGACAGTACGCCCACAATGGAATTTGAAGCATAAACTTGAAAAAAAAAATTACAATTTTTGCCATTTTTCGCCAATTTATGGGTAGTTTCAACCCTTTAGGAGTACCCCTTACCATTAAGTTCGCCTTAATTTAGTATAAATCAACCACCTTCGCAAATAAATATTAAAAAAATAATCGCGAAAACCCCCTTAAAAGGGGTGTTTTTTGCATTTTTAGGGGTGACGCCCTAATTTAAGGACCGCGGGACCTCGATTTTCGTGATCAGCGACCCCAAAAACCTTTAGGGTTCGATTTTCTTAACGGTGTTATTTTGGAACACCCCCCTCCCCTCCTAGTTTTCAATGAACTATATTGTAGGGGTAGTTTTAACCCCTTAAGGGTTGAAAATAATTTATTTTTGCCTGACACTACGCCCACAATCGAATTTGAAGCATAAACTTGGGGGGCGTTCAAGTATTACGTAACGCAATTTTTGAAAATTTTTGACCCCCCCCCTCCCCCCCTGTAACGCGCCGTAACGTTTTTGTGTACCCCCCCCCCTCCCTAAACGTTACGTAACACCCAACACTTTTACCTGAAAGTGACAATTATATGACGCAAAGTACCGCTAAAATAGCTTATTTATTCTTTTAATCGCGATTACCCGTAAAACATAAACGAAAAGGGTTGCTAAGTTGGGAGATTTGAATGCCCTATTTTTTATTTAAATAAAAAAACAATGTTACGTAACGCGTTGTTCGAACCCCCCCCCCCGCCCCTGTAACGCATCGTAACGTTTTACAAACCCCCTCCCCCCCCCCCAAAATGCGTTACGTATTACTTGAACGCTCCCTTGGGAAACAAATTTTTTTTACAATTTTTGCCATTTTTCGCCAATTTAGGGGTAGTTTCAAACCTTTAGGACTACCCCTTACCATAAAGTTCGCCTTAATTTTGTATAAATCAACAACCTTCGCAAATAAACATTAAAAAAAGTGCATTTCATCGCATTAGTTTTCATTATTACTGAAATAATCGCGAAAACCCCCTAAAAAGGGGCGTTTTTTGCATTTTTAGGGGTGACGCCCTAATTTTAGGACCGCGGGACCTCGATTTTCGTGATCAGCGACCCCAAAAACGTTTAGGGTTCGATTTTCTTAACGGTGTTATTTTGGAACACCATAACGCGCGTTTTGAATGGACTAATAACTGAATACAAAATGTTCAATTGTCTCTCAATCGCGTTCCTTTTCACAGCTACGGCAGTAGGTGTTGTATGGGACTCTCAAAGTGCCTGACTACTGTCCGTAAGGTCAGTGATTCGAATCCAATTAGCACCATGGTCATTCGCCTTTCAATGTTTTCTACCTTACTAACTTTTTTTCTCTTCTCTTCTTTCCTTATAAAAAAAAATCCTGCTCTTTCCCCTAAAATCATCTTTAAGCATAATATCCGAGAAAACTATTTTTTTTTTCAATCACCGAAATCAGCATTTTGTCAGGGCAGTATTTCATGAGGAAGCCAATTTGTGAGTGGAAATGGAAGACAATCTATAGGAGATAATTTTGAATAACATTCTCTTAGGCAAGGAAGGACCGTATGTGACTATGATTCTTCGGAGTTAGTATAAGGCTTTAGGGTGATTAGAAATGAATATCACACCTCAAAGGACCCCCTGTGCAAATGCGTTACTAAGATCAGTACCCATGAGAAAGTAAAAGCCTTAAGCTTATCCCAGCTGTTGGTCTCCCGAGGAGGCCCAGAGCCTACATCTGGTAAAAAAGAACAATTTAGATTATGACCTTGTTTCATAGGTAATAAACCTAATTACATAATTAACTAGAATATTTGGATAATAATTAGGTCAAGTTTTAGCGTTTTTGGTTCCCAGCCCCAAGCGCCACAGTACCTACTCAGGTTGCCAAATGTAAAACTGGACACCGGGAGCTTTATTAAGTGCTTCCACGAAGTGATAAGCAAAATGGTCTTGTTCTTGCAGTCCTGTCTTGTTCTTGCACATTTAGCAAGACCAAGAACAAGAACAAGACTTAGTTATGCTTGCAAGAACAAGAACAAGATAGACTGAACAAGAACAAGACAAGAATAAGACTAGATTAGTCTTGTCTTGTTCTTACGTTTGCTCATCACTACTTCCACGCATAAAATTCTGCGGTTCCAATAGATAACTGGATGATCATCAAAACAGAGAAACCACACAGATTCCATTATTTCTTCTTTTCGACGAGGAGTCTTTCGGCATATTGAAGAAGAATGAGAGCCACGTGAGGTGTGATACCACAAAAGCCAAATTAGAAATTTTCAAAAATCTCACCCCAGAAACGGAGTTGCCAAACCAGGACGAACTGGTGAAAGAATTAAAGTTGGACGATAGCGAAGGTGAAGATTACCACCTCCAACCTCTAAGTATGACACAGATAGCCTTCTGATTTTTCTAAAAGAAATTCTGAATTTCAGTAAAATACAAGAGCAGGGAAGATAAAAGATTATCTTGGCTTGACCACCAGAGCCGGACTCGACTTGACTCCACTTGACCCGATTTTACTCCACTTTATTCCACTTGACTCAACTACATTCCATACGACTCGATTTGACTCTACTTGACTCGACTTGACGACTTGACCCGAGTTGTCCCCACTTGACCCGACTTGACTGGACTTGATTCGACTTGACTTATAACATCTACAATCCCAACTGGAATGCTGTCCCGACGTACCTACGAGCACTTATGAAGCAAGTGAATTGGGTAGTGAATTTCGTCGGAATCACCTTTCCCGCAAAGAAAGCAGAGACGGCTGGTCACCAATCCATAAGCCCCAATGTTCCGGCTCTGGTGACTACCTCATCAAGGAACACATTTAAACACTTCAAACTTCATGCAATTATTGGTGCGTGGGAGTCAGTAGAAATCTAACACTACCGTCCGATATTGCACTCAATAATAAAACCATCGAGACCAAGTCTTTCTAATCTTGTCGCATCATGTTAACGTCCTCGAACAGGAGTTTGCCATTGAAAAAGTGACACTGCGAATTCTAAATATTCTGTACTGTTGTACCAACAAGATTTGCTACCATTCTGGACAATTCATTTGCCTTTTCAGTACACTCAACGTTCCTTTGCCTCTCGTTCCCACTAAAGAGTGGTCCTGTACCTCGTAGCTAAGGCACAGAGCTTAGGCGGAATCTTGTTCTTTGGATGAAAAGCAACACTTCTATCTTTTACGATAATTAACGGACACCCCCAACGTTTAGACCACTCACCAATCTTTCCAAGAGCCATATTCATAATCGCCTGCTTTTGGAGAGAATCTTTCGGAGTTCTGTAGATTGTGGCAGTTTGACAAGCTTCCTATCAAGATGCTGCTGTCCCTGGTTGCCACGTGATATCCAAAATGTACACATGCCTCCTAAATGTTACTCTAAGTTAGTATTGTGGCCCGAAAATCGCGCCATCAAACTCTTAGGGCCACCTTTTGCGAAAGATCATTGAACCGCTATAGCACTGTAGCAGCCTTCTAGAAACTTAACACTACCACGCCGTATGCACCAACAATCAGAGCTCGTGCAACATCCCAAAATTTAAAGATACGGTTCGTCGTTTTCTGCTTGGGCGCTACTCATCCGGACCGCTAACCAAACGTATACCCTTCTATTGTACAAAGCTTATCACTAAATTTTACGGCGTGATCCGAACGATGTGGCAGACTAGTGGTAGCCCGATTTACCAAGCTTCAAAGGTAACGACAAGGAGGACTCTCTGGTCAAGGAGAGTTTTAGCACTGTATCATAGTTTGAGAAATCGGCTAATGGAGGCGCCCACCAACTAAATGAAACGAACCTTGACGAAATATACTGAACTCTGCAGGTGAACGCCTGGTTTGATCTACTCCAAGTAGTAGCTGCTTGTAACGCGATCAGAAAATCATTGTTCAGCCGTAGAAATTATGTCATCCCAGGGCCTAGTTTGTTTCCCAGACATTTTACTCTAAACTATAACCTATGGTGAATTGGAAGAGTTAGACGACCCAATCTGCTATCTTTGCCCTGAGAAGTAAAAGTGTCCTCTGAGTGCCAAGAATAGGGTGTCTGTATATTCAGCTATAGGATTTCATTGTTTGGCACAGCTTTACTCGAAGACGAAAGTCTGGAGAACAAATTATTTTAAAGCAAGCTAATGAGCTTGTTCAAGGGGTCTGATCTACAACGTACAGGAACTGTCTTGGTGGCCAATTTTTAATTTTTTGATATCTTAGGACAATGTCGAACACTGTTGGAATGTGAAGATCAGTTCAACCATTTAACACAATTTGGGTTGGTGCCCTTGGGGTTACCTTAAAGCCTTTGCATTTACTGCTGCCTAAACCATCATATAAGCAGGTCCTTGAACTCGTCCATCAACTCTTCGACAATCGACTACTTTTATTTATCAGATAATGCTATAATTTGTTAGGTCTCTTCCACTTACATGCTAAGCTTTTAGTGCTTGATCGGGGATCATTCAAAATGGACTGACTTTCTGTGTTAAAGCCTGTATTGGTTATTACTAGTAGGGTTCATTTTAGGATCAGTTTTTCAATGTGTCGTATACGTGTGTTTTTTATCATTCGATATGTCGTCTTTTGAAAAAATTTAATGGGAGACATGTGGTGAGGTGAGGCAATTTAGGAGGAGGGACATTTGGAGACACCCAAACTGGACCAATCGAAACTATAATTTTAGCTTGATCGCACAGTTTTGTGGTGGATCCGTAAACAGGTTGTCATATTCTTCTTTAACGGCTCTAAAACCGGGATCCAGTCCTTGTTCGTAATTGTTCTCTCCACCGGTCCCAATTCTGAGCCGATGTCATCAAGTTAGGCATGCCTAAGTTCTGAGCGTCCTGGTATGCGCCATCCTTCTAGCGGAGGTTGAGTCTCCCTTATTCACCTTCTGCATTTTCGAAGTTGAGAAGAAACACAGCTAGTTCAGGATGAACTCGTATAGTACACCGAAGACTTCAAAGTAGGTATGGGGAGATTTGCGACGACAACCCAAGGTTTTGCAGCAGTTTGGGTATACTGGCTACTGTCCCAGTGGGAAAAATTGGGAGCGATCCACAGGGGAGTGTACTTGGAGCACTCTCAAGGGAGCTTTCTTGGAGTTTTCATAAATTTTATATAAAAAAGAAAACGGGCAATTATCTTCATGCCCATAAAATGTGACATTAGCAAACTCAATAGCCCGGCTCTCGTTCGATACGGAGGACAAGCAGCTTTGGAAGTTGATAGAGTTTAGTTGGGGGACTGCTTTGGTAAAGCCACTCTCGGGCTTGGAAAGAAAAAGGCAATTGCAAAAGATAAACAAAATAAAAGCTTTTCGATACTGGATCACATACCCACAAGCGCCCATGAATATTTCTTTTTTAAAAAGTTTTTTATAATGCTCCAACAACGCCTTTTTGGGAGCATAAAAACGTATGCTCCCTCGCAATGACATGCAATGGTAAAAAGAATATAGAACGGGTATGGCAACGGGAGCACTCTATGCTCCTTTTGGAGCGCTCCAAGATGGCTCTTGGAGCACTCCTTTTTCCCACTGGGGTCTTTTCAGCAGAGCTATAGGCATTAATATCATGCACCTACGAGAAATAAAGAAAACCGTACGTTAACAAACTGGTGATATCCAAATCCCATAGGGATGAAACCCAAATTAGACTACTATTGCGTTCTTGTGATGAGCTGGGTAGTAGTAATCGGGTAACCCGTACTTGGGTCGCAGATCATCAGAGCTCCGAAGGTAATGAATGACCCAAACAAGCTTTTTGGTGTATGTGTGTAATAACGAGAGGTTTGTGGGTGGGTGGGTGTTGGTTTTTACTTTATACTTTCTATCTGCTCTACAAACGCTTCAATATTGCTGAATACTGCAGTGATACCGCAGTGATGCATTTCCGAACTCACCAATATATTACAGAACTTTTTAGGTTACACTTAGTCTCTATTGATTTGAATCGGTTGGTTAGGAGGCTCCACAAATAGAAACTGTAACTAATCAGTATCTTGTACAACTGTCAATCTTGGCAACTTTGTGTGGAACTGTTAACAGGTTATTAAATACACCTTCCGGATTTTAGACGATCATGACGAACACGATCAATATTTTTCAACCACTTTTATAACAAAACCCCCTTCAGCCACCTCGTAACTTCCCCAACAAACCCCAAACATCAACAACAACAATGCCATTAACTCTCTGACCTGTTTCCCAACTGAGCAAACAAATGCGTAACACAGAGAGAGATCTGTCTCGAATTACCAAGCAGGAATGAATTGCCGATGAAACCGCAAATGGATCAACTTCTGACCAAAGATTAATTTTTGCACGTTGAACGAAATCCATCACTTGGCTGACGTTTCAGGTTATATACGTACATACATATATATTCCCCTTATTGCTGTGCCGATCTTGACTAGTGATCGTGAGCCTGTCATAATCAATCGTAGACAGTTGATGGAATGCGGTTTTTCCGTCAATCCGTCACTTTCCCGGCAAAATCAATGCATTTTCGAATAAGACGACAACGACGATATCGCAAACGATAACAGATAAATCCGGTTTTATTTTAGTAGGTATAGATCGATCTTGGCTGCGATACACTCTGATCGGCTGTGAGGCGGCGATCAGTCAAGCCAATTTAATCACACGGGCACGGGCTTTTAATTAAGGCGTTGTACGCAGGTTTAGTTCGGTTAGTCTGTGGCGACATCACCTGAACATGATTGATGCTGGCTTACAGTAAATCATCAATCAATTTATATAAATAACGACGAAATTGGGGCAACAAGGCAAGAAGAGTTTTTTGATATCACACACAACTGCAGTGCAGGTTGATGCGCGGCTCTTGCGGCTTGGTTAAATGAATGCGAAATATTCAGTCAGAATCGCAGTTGGACTTTATATATGTTGTAGCTCTCTGATAGGGATAGGATTAAGCTGCGCGCGCAGGATAATGAGAAAAAGGATGCGAAATTGGCTTTCAGGTTAGCCATCAATGTCAGTTGGTGCATATCAGACGTCTCTGCAGCTCTGTCAGAGAATGCGAGGGGCCATTCTCGTAATCCAATTTAGCCGGGGCGCGTCAGATAATGTAGAAAGAGAGAAGGTTTCTTGTTGATTTTATATGCTACATATATATTTATATGAAAGGCGGCATATTGCAATCCCTGCACTTAATTCACCTGGAAAGGTGAGACAAGGGGGCCGACACACAGAAAACGATTTCTAGACATTGTCAGTCTCGTTGTTGTTACATTGACTGACTTTGATTGGCGGCTTGTCATGGCGGTTTGTGTAAAATGATTTTGGCGGTAAGTTACCTTTGATATTGTACAAACATTGAGGGATTGCTTGCGCTTGATTAAGAGGAATCGCGGCGTTGTCGGTTGTTTTAGCATTTTTGCAGGTTTTTTTCGTGGATACAAAAAACTGAAGCAATTAAAAAAGTTCATTTCTCCACCACAGATAATCGATTCAGTCCAGCAGCAGAAAACAGCAGTGGTACCATGCAACATTTCACGAAAATAAATCGGCCGCGACGTTTTTTGTCGTGTGTAGTAAAAGTATCACACATCGCGCAGAACACATTTCCAGACCTTCCAGACCTAACCAGAAGAAATACCAACTGCAGAGCGACGAAAGGCGAAATCTCAAAAAAAAAAAAAAAAACGCCCAGTCGTCGATCCTTAAATCGAATGATGCCGGTGCGTAATTTATAGCCTTGCCGATTATTATATCGAGATTAAGCCATGGATAGGCTTAATTCCGTGAATTGAGACACAATTTTGTACCAAGATTCCCCGAGCAACAGCAGCAGCCACAGCCACAACCAGAAGGAATCTCTCTCCGATATCCCCGAAGCGAGAAAAACCACGAACGGGGATTTTTAAGGGCAGCGCGGGATGCCGCGATCAACATACAAACATACATACATCTACATACATATAAAAGCATGTTGAGCTGTCAACCTGAGACGATGTTTAGGCACTCAACTGTGGGGAGTTTTGCTAGGATGCAAATACATTCTCCACCTTTGGACATTAAAGTGGTACCTTCTGGACATCTTCAGGAGTTGTTCACAACTTTTCTGCTTTTAATCCTTTCTTCTTCGTTGTTGTTTTTCCGTGATTCCTTCTTCTTCTTTATACATACATATCTACACATATTTTTTTATAAGTTTGCTCTCTCTCGTCTTTTTTATCGATCGAATTTTGCGATAACAACGAAAATATCTGAACTTGGTGATTTGTGGCTGATATATACCAGAAGTAACGAGAGATTCACGATGAACTGGAACTGATTTAAAAGACTGTGTGCTGGCTGCTGCTGGCTGCAAGAAGAACCCGGCATTAAAAAAGTTAAATGGTTGCAATTTTTTAATTTCTAAGAATTATGTTAAGACATGCGATTTTATTGGTAATTAGTTAAGAGGTAAGTGGCAGGTAAAGGTGTTTCCAGTAAGGAGGGATTGATGATTCGGTAAGTTTTGTGTCGATGTAAAGTGTAATTTAGTGGAACAAGATAAGCAATTGCGCAAAAATACTAACTTCTTTTCTTAAGAGAATATTATATCGTCCCGGACAGCCTACATGTATTCTTGGTCCCGACGACGACGCACCCTGTGGAGACTGAGTGCACCAAACTCTACCACCACGTCCAGACTTTCCATCAGAGTCAATGCTACTGTTTAACCGACACAAAATTCCATAGGAGGTATATGTTTGTAGATTTAAAAAAAAACCTGGATTGATCTAGCCCCAGAACATGTGGCATTACCACAGATTTTACACCTGCTCGAAAATGTGAACCACCCTTTAAGCAAATTGGGCCCGTGGATTCTTGGAGACTTCTTTGCGTGACGGATAGATAGAAGCGGACGGCTACAATCCGTTGTGATCACGTAGAATTGGCTGATCAGTGGTGGGCAACAGTCAGGGGCGACGCTTCCATATGTGCGAATGGTGCACTTGCACCGGGCGCATTTTGTCGGGGGCGCAGTTTCAGAAATTAAGATTTAACAAAAATTAAAACTTTGAAAAAAAAAACAAAATTGAAAAGTTTCTCATGGGTGCAAGAAATTTACCCAATTTATGTTTCTGTACTTTCTCATGCAAGAAAAAACGGGGAAATTTCACTTCTCCTCCTGCAGGAATTTTCCATAGGTTTTAGCTTCACGATTCGAGATATTCAAGAAGAAATCTCCCAAGTGAAAGAAAAATCTCTTATTTTTTCGGAGCATTTTTTGATAAATCTCTAAAAAGCACCGTTTTCACTCACACAAAGGAAAAATTGTTCCAATAGGTATTATGTATTGCTGTTTACCGTGATTGATATAAACTTGCACTTTTAAATTTTTTTAAAAAAGGTAAATGCACAAAGTGAGGAGAACAAAACTTCTTGCGGCGATTACTCCTCTTTAATTGATCTTTTTTGTTTGTTCCTTTATACCTCGGCTTCATCGGCCTCAGTTCAATAAAGTTCAATTCAATCCGCATAAGTGGCTTCACCCGTTAACATGGCATGTTCAGTTCATGCTTGAAATTTTTGTTGCTTTTTCGCCAGAAGTTAGAAATGCAAAAGCTCACTGGAATGATGTTCCATCACTCCAGTTGATTACTCTCTTTTGAGCGAGCTTTTACGTTCAATCCCAATTTCATATTCTTTTGTGCGAATTCAAGCTTTATTTTTCCTGAGTTCAATATGTGAAACTGCATGGAAGCTCAGGTAAAAAGTTAAGTTCAGTACATTAATTTGCTCGAACTTGCCCAGTTTGGCCGATGAAGCCGGTGATATTAATGTCTAACAAATTAATATGGTCAGTTTCACACGGGCCCACTAACAAAAATTGGCTGTAATCATCAATTTCCTTTTGAAATTCGATGAGTATAGTTTTCACAAGAGCCAACTTTTCCAACGTTGCTTTCATTTCTTTTCTTTCCTAGCAAAAGGGAGGCAAAAATCAACAACAACCACACAGCTGTCAAAAAGTTGATTCAAAAACTCCGTGAAAGAATTCAAAGGTTTAGAAAATCTGCCCGCCCCATCGTCCTCGCTTACTCTATGCTCCGCAAACGATGTTTTCAGCAGAATTTTGGTGAGTAGGTGTTGACCCATGTAAAACTTCCTATTTATGTAATCTTTTTTATTTTATACGCATTATTATGATTAAGGTGCAATATTAAATTTTGCGCAAACCATGAAAAATAGTTCACCCATTAGCTAGTGTTTGGGTCTTTTTCCATTGTCCTTCACTGCGTTTAAAAATGAATAGGTGAAGGGGCGCAATATGGCAAAATGCACCGGGCGCAAAAAACCCAGCCGGCCCTGGCAACAGTCGACTTTTTCGGAGTACCAAAAAAGCTCTCATAAATTTCTTCTTCTTCTATTGACTCGAATTCAAAGTTAACTCAAAGCTTTTGCCTGTACATCTTCCATTCCAACTGATAAGTACGATGGAGGACTCTGAAACTGCCTCAGGAGCTTATATGGCTCCCAAAAGCTGCCATTGCTCACCACTGGCCAAGATGTTGTAACCCTAGTGAAGAGGCGAGAGCCATCCATAGAAATAGTGAACTACACGCGACAGGAATGTGTCGTGTCGAGCAAATTCTGAATTGAGAACAAGGGTGGCACAGAACTCAGACTGTGATCGGATACTGAAAGCAGAAGAAGAACAGGAAACGCAGAAGGTTTATAACCTTCTTACTTACGTCTTTAAAGGACGCTTTTACTGGCACTGCGATCTATTTGGTCTATTGCTCCAACATCGTCATTACCAACCCTGGAAGCAGTAACTCCGCAGTAACTTCTCATTATCCTGCGCGCGCAATATTAATTACCAGCCCTATTCTGCTTGCATGTAATAATTGAACGAACAGGAGCTCCGCTGTTCGTCAGGAACTCCGTTCTTCTTTATAGCTCCCACCTTTGGCTTTGTCGGTTTAAATGAATCTTTTAGCTTGACGGGTACCCTGGGTCTTTTCAATACAAATGTTGCCTTCTTGGCCTAGTGGGATCTACATAACCCTAACATTATTGCTCCTGCTGAGGGATTTTAAATATAGGAGACAACCCATAACAGTCTTTGATGGTACCCTGAGGAATTGAATACCAATATGGTAGCTTAAATGTCCGAGAAAATAAGCGGTGTGTAAGCTATTTGGAATCTTAACTTTAAAAACAGAGCGTCGGGGCAAGGATCACGCTTATATTGCACCTCGGGCCGTATATGTGCCCGGCGAATTATCGGTTTTGGGGCCGTAAATCAAAAGGATGTGTTTTTATTAAAGAGAGGTTTGACGAACTTTCCCTCTGACCGATCCCCGAAGAGGTCAACCTAAGATTCCCATACAAAACACTGCAAATTTAAACAAGGGGAAATTCAAAATGAAAAAAACTGGACCAGGTGGTACCGAAGGCATCCAGAAGGGCTGCTTGCCAGAAGGTCGTAGCGTGTGGGGAGACCGTAGATTACCACCTACTGATAGGCATCACCTCTTACCGAGAGCGTCTTTGTCTTTAAACTTCATACACTAATTGAAAAAAAAAGAAAAAAAAAACCACTCTGGTACCACGACGCTTTTGTTTTACAAACAGTTACAATAGAAAAAATAAATAGTGGATATTCATTGCAGTTTTTTTTTTTCAAGAAGTTAGGTTTCCGATTTGTTACTCATATATTTGTGCTTATAAAACCTGCACCAACCTTCCTAGTGCCTTTAGTATAACTTTATCTGAGGACATGTTCACATATTCCAAATCGCCAAGCATTCCAATGGTTAGGCTTTCTCAAGAGATGTAAAGGACCCCGCAAACTTCTTATGCAAAAACGGTCTCCGTCAAATCACTTGATATGGTGATATTTAGATTCTTCGTACCCTTCTGATGAAAAGTCATCATGGGCACGAAGCACGAAACCTGAAATTTTTGGTCCAAACTGCCTTTTGAAAACTTCGACTTCGGCCGAAAATCAATTTTTTTTATGTAAATTTTTGCCTCTACAAGAATGTATAGTCGTTCAAGAATGTATAGTCCTTCTTAGAATGAAGTAGGTCAGTGCTAGATAGCCAAGTTCCCTTGACTTTTCCTCCAAAGTTTAGTGTATAAGTCGTCCTTATCGGTATCTCTCTTTTCGCTTGCATATGCACATGCTCATTGTGGTTACAGCTAACAGCCAGCTCTAGGCAACCTCTAGGTGGGTACTGGACACGTCAATCCCTAGGTTACCAAACCCTCGCTAAAATGATGCTCCTCGAATTACCTTATCTATTGACTAGCTACTGTATACCCTTTATACTTTCTTTTCGAATAAAAATAAGACTCGTCTATTCTTAGTCTGAAACAGGCACGCCCAGTGCCAAAATTCCTGTTTGACACCTAAAACCGATTTTACTTTTTCAAACGAACAGTCCAAAGAAAGTAGGGTTTGCTCACACTTTTTCTAGGCTAAAGGCAGGACGAAGAAAATGAGCAATTATCTTGGAGAGCATAAAAGGTGCCATTTGCATACTCAGTTCAGCGGTTCTCGTTCGATTGCATAGGTACAGCAGCATTGGACTTGGTTAGTACTTAGTTGGGGGACCGGTAAAACGACACTTACGTTTGGAATCGTCGATTACAAATGCATTCATATCTGTTACAGAGGTGCGCATTTCTCTAGCCAGCGCATTTTTAGACTTTCAGGCCCAGAGCCAGCGCTTTGTTTTTTTGCGCCCGGTGCAGTATGCCATATTGCGCCCCATTCACCGATTTTCGCTACAAGGGATGTTGTGCTACTCATCTCGTTTATTTGCCTCTTTTAACAAATCATGAAACTTGAAGTTACATATATCATATAGAATTTCTCCACTTTTTCTTACATGACAAAGTACATGGACAGAAATTCGTGAATTCGGTATATCGGACATCGGTATACTCGATGTTCCTCGAACAACGGTACGGGATGCCTTTAGACGATATCGGGACACTGGCTCATACACCCGGAGGTCAGATCAAGGCAGGCATCATTGCACTTCCACCCAAGATGACCGCTTTATTGTCAGCAACGTGTTGAGAGATCGAGATTTCCACTGCTACTGAAGCTCGTACCCGTCTGTTTGAGGTCAGAAATGTTAGTACAAGTGAACGTACGATTAGAAGAAGACTGGCAGAAGGAAATTTAAGGGCTTTACGTCCAACTCCCGATACACAGCTTCTCCCACAGCCATTAGAGCTAGACTTGGCTTTGCGCAACATTATTGTGATGAAGGACGTACTGTTTTCAGATGGGATCAGAATAGCCTTAAGAGGTCCAGATGGGCGTCAGAGCGTCTACAGACGCTATCCCTGCGCTATAACCGAAACAGTCAAGGTGAATCAATATTGATTTGGGGAGATATCTCCTTAGATCGGTACGGGCCGATCTTGTCATTTGCTTCATTTATTGGAGAAAATTTTAGGCTAATGCATGAAAATACACGTTCCCACTTCGCTAGATCTGTCACACAATACCTTATAGTACAGGAAAAATAGTAAAAATAGCGGAAATGTTTGGGTACAGGCTGAAAATTGGCACGGAGCTTCCTTTTAGGGTTCTTAATAAGGGGTTATAAAGTCTACCGATTTTCTACCCCGGGAACCTTTCTTTCTAGGGGGTTTTAGGGTCAAAATATCTGTTTTTTGCAAATGCATCTGAAACCGTAAGTCCTATCATCAAAAAATGTTCACAAAGTTTGTAGCTCATATAATTTTCTACAAAAAATGTTATTATACATTTTGCCGTACGTATTGCCATTCATGAGATATCACCGTTTTAAAGATTTAAAATATTCATATGAACTCATTCACGACTTGTGTAGGTTTTCCGACGTTCAAGTTGGACTACTTTTCTAATTTTTTCAGGGGTCATTCCTGGATGTATTTGGAGGAAAAATGTGTTCTAGATAGGGGGCTAACCACTAAGATACAGGGTGTTCGCGAAAAAGCAATGTCTTTTTTTGTCATTTATTTAGAGTTGAATAACTCCTAGACCAATTATCGTAAACCAATATACTTAGACTCATCTTTTAGGTCAAAGTGCATTCTTTTATTTGATATAAAGATCAGGAACTTAAGTTGCTCCGTTTAGAAGATATGTAGGTTCAAAGCATGAGCGAAATGTTGAAAAGCCTAATGATATTTTTTTATTCAATTTAAAGTATATTTTCTGTTTTTTTTTACCAAATGGTCCAAATTGGAACAATAATACAAAATTACATCTAAATTATGTCAGATAGTGAGTGTATTGATTTCTGCAGGATTTGTGATAAAATATGTTGCTTGAATTTTGAAGCTGTGAATGTAAAATTGAATAAAAAATATCATTAGGCTTTTCAACATTTCGCTCATGCTTTGAACCTACATATCTTCTAAACGGAGCAACTTAAGTTCCTGATCTTTATATCAAATAAAAGAATGCACTTTGACCTAAAAGATGAGTCTAAGTATATTGGTTTACGATAATTGGTCTAGGAGTTATTCAACTCTAAATAAATGACAAAAAAGACATTGCTTTTTCGCGAACACCCTGTATCTTAGTGGTTAGCCCCCTATCTAGAACACATTTTTCCTCCAAATACATCCAGGAATGACCCCTGAAAAAATTAGAAAAGTAGTCCAACTTGAACGTCGGAAAACCTACACAAGTCGTGAATGAGTTCATATGAATATTTTAAATCTTTAAAACGGTGATATCTCATGAATGGCAATACGTACGGCAAAATGTATAATAACATTTTTTGTAGAAAATTATATGAGCTACAAACTTTGTGAACATTTTTTGATGATAGGACTTACGGTTTCAGATGCATTTGCAAAAAACAGATATTTTGACCCTAAAACCCCCTAGAAAGAAAGGTTCCCGGGGTAGAAAATCGGTAGACTTTATAACCCCTTATTAAGAACCCTAAAAGGAAGCTCCGTGCCAATTTTCAGCCTGTACCCGACCATTTCCGCTATTTCGCTTTTTTCGGCTTAATTTGACTGTACTATTAATGAGATCGATATTCAAACTTTGTCATGGCCATTGCGTAGTCTTGAGACAACCTTAAAAGGCGGGTTCGGGCAAGAGTTCCAGCACTTGCTACTCTAGGAGAGCTCAAGACCGCTGACGGATATTTGGGACGTCATGGAGCCCGAGGTGGTAACACCCATTATTAAATTCGCAGTCAATGACAAAAAATTTCGGTTTCCTTTAAAATAATCAGTCAACAAAAGGCTCTAAAAAATCGATTACGTGGAATAAAATGTTAATAAATCATTTCTTAGTCCATACATCCATCAAGATTACGTAAAATTTGACGGTTTCCGGACAAATTACAAGATTTTTTTTTAAATTTTAATTTCTAAAATTGCGCCCCTGACCAGTTGCGCCCGGTGCGAGTGCACCATTTGCACCTATTAAAGCGCCGCCTCTGTCATGCCTGTAGGTGTAGTGTAATATTTGCCTCTCTCAAGCACATATTTTGAAATTAACTTTCGTTCAGCTGATTCACTCTTTCATATGATACTCTTTTAATACTTCGAGGACTTTAAAAGACTATCTTGACAAGCCCTATTTAACGTTTTAAGTTAACCCAAAGCAAGGAGTTCCTGTTTGTGCATGGACACATCATCATCCCTTTCCAAATTCATGCACCTCCTCCTCCTCCTTGCCGAAAACCACCTGAAACGCATCAATAACAAGTATGAAACCTAAAAGTGTTTACCTTGAAAATTTATGTGGCACATGATAATTGTGAATAATTTATGACGCATTCACAATGACAAATGTTCTGTTTTTCTGGCCAAAACCAGCCTCAGTCAGTAGCTCTACATAGGTCCTAGGAAATGCACGAGAATTATTACCTCATTGCTAGAAGTTCTGCAGATGCCGGCTGATGGCTTCTCTCTCGTCTGGAACGTGGTGGCTCGGTCATCACACGTGAAACAATCCTCCGGGAATCGTTTCTGCGGATGAAGCAATTCCGCAGCTTTTTGATAGACGTGTGCACTGCACATTCATCCTGCGATTCGCAAGGACCAGCAGACTTCAAAATACAAAAGCAGCACGAAAAAAATGAAAAACAAAAAAGCCATATATGATGGATGGCATTCCAGGGAGAAGGACATGTTTAACAGTCCTTTAACCGAGAAAGAGTTATGATGACAATGGACTGAATTCCCAGATGTTTCGCGAAGGCTCCGCAGGATATTAAATGGCTCGCATTGAGTTCCCCCATGTATTATTAGTATTTCGTTTTTTTCGGGGAAAATTTCAATGTCATCCACTTTCAATTTTCGGGTGTTTTTTAATTACCTCTACTCCCGCCCGCCCGCCCCGAAGCTGGCTCAGTAGAACTCAGCCGCAACTGGGGTACGATTTAATAAGTCCTTTTCGATTGTAGCACGTTAGGAGAGTCCTGTCGTGTGCTTTTCATTCAGGATCCCTAAATAAGCAAAAAAGGACTCAAATTCTAGCGTTTCTATAATCTGTCTTTAGGCACAGCATAATTTCCCAGCCACTCACACTTTCCTCCTTCCGCCTGTGATTGATTAAACGTTGAAAGTGTGACGGGCTTGAAATATTAGTTGAGGATTATTTTTTTTATATTTTGCGGTTTTAGGACCGATTTGAAGTGAAATTTTGGTGGTGAGGATGTGGAGGTTTGTATGTGTGGAAGGGGTGATATTTTTGTCTAGGATGTTTTGAATATTTTTTTTTTTTGTTTTGAAACAGAAGAGTAGAATTTTGATGGGAATTGATTTTCTGTACTGTAATGCTAACAAATTTGCTATCACAAACAATACTTGGGATTGATACTGATAAGTCCAATATTTACGTACTGGAAGATACTCCTTGTTCATTTGGTGCAGTCCACTTCACAGTCTTTGGCATGTGGCGTTTTCAATTAGCGTATCTCATTAGCCTAAAGAAGTGGTGGCAGCGAAACGTGGGAGAGTCAAATTGACATCTGACATCGACCACACATTACCTATTTTTATGGAAATCGATACACAATTGGCAAATTCATATTTGGATGGCCATTTTGAATTTCGGTCATATTTCGGCGGCCATTTTGAATGAAAATGCCGCGTGGTCACCGAATGACCACCCCTTTAAAAGAATCACCCAAATTTCAACTTAATTATTTAACTAGCTGGAACCCGGTGTGCCTCTAAGCCAATAGTATGGCGTGCACCAAAACAATTGGGAATCTCAAAATCGACTTTTCCATAGGCACTGAGAGTCTAAAATCCCACCAGAAAAAGTACATTCGAAATAATAAGTGTCACTCCGTTTGCAGGCGTTGATTACGGTACAACAGGCAAAAAGTTGAGCTTAAATCCTTACAAGTAGTGTCAGAGCGCCTGGAGAGGGTTAATACGTGCAATAGGCAAAGTTTGGCAACATTGGGCGAACTTTACACCTTTGGCATCCATTTTCCTTGCTGCAGAGTGGCTTAGGAATTTCGGACATTGTTTTATGCTACGCTGTTGAGCACATACTGGGCATTCAGGTTGGGTACTGATATGGAATGCCCGTCATGCGACCCCTGACTTTGCTGGGAAATTTCGGTATGGGTTGTTTGCTGATGCTCCTGGCTTTCAGATGGCCTCTAAAGTTCTGAATCTTCCTTCCAGGGATTCACGTAGGGCTTCCCATGTTGATATATCAGTACTAGTACGAATACTTTGCTCCCACAGTTGATGCGTTTCGGATGGTAGTTTCTGCACTATTATGTAGAATATCAACGCGTCCCAGCTATCTACTGCCAGCCCTTAGATTGTACAAAGCCTGCAAACATTCGATTGTATCGTTCATTACGCTCGCAATCTCTGTGCTCACTCAGTAAAAAATCCTGCCGTTGTTTTTTATAATAGGGTATGGTTTGCCGGTCGGCTCCATCCTACCCATAATTTGTAATGAGCTCCAGAAGTTCTTTTTGCGCGAATTGTAGTTTAATTGGTTTTTCCAAACTGATTTAGTCCCTAGGTTGCTAAGATTTCCTTTTGAGGTGACGTGATCAGGCTAGATGTCCGTTTGGAATCCGGCTCAAAGGACCAAATTGTGCTTCGACGATTATAACGACCGAAAATTGCAGTAAGTTGTGACTACCAACGTTGTTCGTTCGTGGACTTCATCATGATAAAAATGTTAACCTTGACTCAAATTTTAAAGTTGACAGATCATGAAAAACGTTTAAGGGTGCAGTTACACCATAATAAAAAATTTGTACGTCCCTATTGGAAAACTCGATATTTACAGTAGTTTGAATCATCAATATCGTTTTGTGGCTGACGTCACAAAAGCTTCAAAACTTGAAAGCTTTTATTTGTTCGTGTTCATGAAGAATTTGAATTACGTCACAAAAGCTTTAATATGAAAGCTTAAAAGCTTCAAAATATATATATATATTTTTGTTTAAGTATGTAGGATTTTTCGTGAAATGATAATGAAAAAACGTATTTATGTAATTTCGGTGTTTTTGAAAGCTTACTTTAACTAAATTTAAGAATTGGTTTTTTCGATGTAAATGCAATTTAATTACCAGATAAAATGTTGCAATCTTGTAAAACTTGAATACATCTGCGAGTTACTCTGGGATTTTCCTGTAAAGAAAAGAAAACAGACATATTAAGAGCAAATAGTTTTGCGTAACGCATGAATATAAAAAATTTAAAACTATCGCTGAAAAATTGGAATATGCGAAGTATTTTAGATGCACTTTGTGACGTTTGTAAAATTGTAGAGTTTCTGTTGTTGAATCCTTCAATCCAAGTCATGTTGAAGGAGTTTCGCTGAAACCCTTTAAGCAAATAGAGTTTCTAATCTTTCTGCAGTTCGATATCATCTCTATTTAGTTCGTCGTATTCTTATGAATCTTCAGGAAGAAACCAACGGCTCAGTTGCAGCTCTGGCATTTGCAATGGTAGCTTAGTATGATATGTTCTTTGAAGTAAAGAATCTTGATATCTTACAGAGCAACTCAACCAAAGTATGTACGGATTTGGTTGCTATAGATATCTTCAATCTTCAAGTCGTTTGATAGAGCTCTATCGGCACCATCTCCTTCAACACTCTTTTGACTCCCTATAACCAAAAACCCGTTCTTTCCCTTGAAGTTAAGCTTACTACTAGTCATGAGTTCGCGGCATTTCTTTTAACTAGGGAGATCATCATTGAGTACAGGATGGAATCGCAAATTGAAGAGCGTTGCCTAGACGCTCCTGAATTGTTTTTTGAAGCAATCGAATAATGTAAGGATGATGAAAAGTTGAAGATCAGTTTTAGGAGCGAATCGTCCTTTTCGGACTCCTAAAAACAGAATTTGACTGCTGCGATCCCTACTAAAATGACAAAAGGCAACTGGAACAGCTTTTGGATTTCCAATAATGATGAAGAGGCATTGGAAAATAAATCTGAAATTAAACGTTTTGGGCTCTGATTTTGAGAATTTCAATACCAACTTGAAAACTCATTAAAAATGTTATAATACAGGAAGGTTAGCTCTAATGTTTCTGTATCACAGCTTCTGCCTATTATTTACTTCTCACAATACAAATGCCTAAAATGAATTATTCAAAATAATCACAAATGTTTCTTTATGTAATCTTTAAAAAAAGAAATCTGTTTGAGCGAAGAAGCCCACAAAAAAAAATAATGGTCTACGAAAATTTTTCATCATTAAGACCTTTATGGGAACTTGTTAAACGATACTAAATCTTCTGGTAAAGACCTAAGGAAAAATCTCAATTCAAAAGAAAAACAGCCTTTCACTGAAGGTAAATTTGTCAAAAGTTAATTTGCCGCATCTTCCACTGAAGAGAGATCTCCTTCCTGAATAAATCCGGGCTAACCACACGCAGCATCGCCGGGAAGACAAATTCCTGTAACGTTCCAGGCCTACACACAAAGTGACTCCATCTCAAGTAGTTAACTCTAACAGAATCCACTTAGAGCCATAAAGTCCATAAGCGCCCTTCAAGTGAACATGCCTATCCACATATGTACACCCAGCCCCGGCCAGGGCCAGGGCGGCAGTGGCACATACACGCCAGGATAACTAGGTATGTTCAGCTGTACATAGGCCCCTGAATAGGCAACCACCACCACGTCTTCTGCCACGTCCCCTACACCGCGCGGCCGTCATCCACCCTAGTTTTGTTGATGGCTGGGAAATGCAGAAGGCTATAAGCTATACCAATGGTGGGTGGATGGGGGTGCTTGCTGGCTCTCCTCTCGGGCTGTGTATACCATCGCCAGGCAATACCGAAAAGGAAGAAGAAGAGGGTAGCAACAAGTTGCTCCACATGTGACGGCATATTTCGGGGAGATAGGCATCCTTGAGGGGCGCCCGCATAGGCTTTTGTTAGTGGCTCACTTATTCAGGGTTGTTACCCTTACAAAAGAACTCAACCCCAGTAACGGGAAAGAAAAGGGTGCCACCGCAGGTCTTGAAAGAGGATATCCACGAAATTGAATCTGCGAAAAAGTAAAAGGGAATTTCTTTTTTTTCTGCCAAGGATATTTGAAAATTTTGTTAAGGGATGATTTTTTTTTGTTTTTTTTTTTTCTTCAAGTTGCAAATTTCTGGGTTGAAGTAATGGAATTGGAGGAAATTTAAGAATTTTTGGTGCCCCGTTTATTAATTTAGTAGTCTAGTTGCGGGTTGTGTTTATGAACATTAGAAGATGACGGTATGGAGTCTGAGGAGCAACCCTATTTCAAGCTTGTAGGTTTGATTTAAGGGCATAATCTTGTGTTATGTGGCAGAAGATAACCCAGCTAGTTTAAGGTATACATTCTAAAAGTACATTTTCAAAGAAAGGCTAAGTACCTAACCACGGAGTGGATTCGAACTGCGGTCCCCTAGGATAGTAGTCGGGCGCCTTAACCCATAGGCTACCAAGGCGGGCACTTATTTTTTTCAAGTAAGTCTTACAGAGACATGGAAAAATGGTATTCCGACAATACAATATCAGACCTAAGATGATTTTTTCACTTCAAACCAATAAGTTGCGTGCAGTAACGTTCATCATCAATCATTTCATTTTCTTTCGGTAAAGCATAGTGTGTTACAGCTTTGCGGTCGGGCCAAAAAGCACAGCATTCAACCTTTTCTGATACACACCTGCTTTTGTCGAAGACGGCGGAGTTTCCCCCAGTAAACATAGAATCTTTTCCTATACCACTGTTTTTGTAAACTATTCACTTTTCTCCTTCAGTCCCCAAGCGATACAAAAACGGTTTGCCTCTTTGTGCCGAGCAAGATTCGAACAACTTTTCTAAAAATCACCCGAACGATATTTTGAAAACCTTCTTTGGCATATCCCAGCTGTTACTACGAACACTAGTTTTAGCCCCATACAGAATTTTTCAACCTTCAAGCCCTATATTAAGTTCCACCTTGAGTACAACTCTTTATCTCGACTTGTAAGCTGTTTTAGTGTGGCTGTGAAATAAACAAAATCACGCCTTCAAACTTATCTAACATTTCACTTATATCAGCCTTGAAAAAATTGTATCGGTATTAACATTGTTACACTGAAATTGTCGCCCTCCTGCCTTTACGGCCAAATTTTTTCCACAAAATTCCTGAAACTTCACTGATGTAATAGTATACGTGAACGTGTGGCTCGACCCATGACCCTGAGTCTCACGGTTCCTATGCTAGTGTATCCCCCATTAGTCTTACGGTTCCTATGCTAGTGTATCCCCCATTAGTCCCACGGTTCCTATGCTAGTGTATCCCCCATTAGAAAAACTGAACGTGTGGCTCGACCCATGACCCTGAGTGCCAATATCTCTATATTGAGCTAGTCGGGCTCAATCTTATAAGTATTGATAACGTTAGAGCGGGGAAACGAGAGAAAATATGAAAAATTAGGAAAAGGTGTATCCAAAAGGGGTTTAAGGGATCCGCCGGTTGTCCTCGGCAACTATTAGTGGATCTCCAAAAAGGCAGTGTTAAGGAAAAACTTCCGAGTACCGAGAGGGGGACTGTCCGAGCGGTGAAAATTGCCGATGGTATCATGGTACGGCGACTGTTCTGGCAGCCACTGCTAGTATACACCATGCGAACTTGGCCTCAGACGACCAAGCAAACAAAGAGGTGTAGCATTCCCTAAAACTAATCAGCTCGGCTCACCCTCGGTCCAGAAGTTCGAACAGATCTCCAGTACACCCTTTCGTAGTCAGTATTTCTGAACTGGTACAACATGTTAGAGGGCAAAATTAACAGGGGAGTCTTATTTTTTCTGGGGCTGCTTCAGCAGTCGTTTGCAGGCTGATGGACACCCAAGATGTCTCCGCGGCTCTTATGTAGGGCTTGTTGGTAGCCGACTACAACATTGTATACAGTGATTTGGGCAGCGACTCTTCGGATCTTAACAATGATTACTCTCCTTTCGTAGATAATACGTCAGTCAAGAGACCTGACAATGGTGAAGAAAAAGAGGAGCAGGGAAGACAACAAGAGCATGACTCTTTATACTATGCTAACCTCCTCCGTAGAGAAGCCCACCACTATGCAAGGAGCAACAATGGCAGAAAACGTGAGGTTATAGGCATCACGATGTTCACGTAACAATAACGTAAGTGACTGGCGGGTCCAGATGAAGCGTCGGGCTAAGGACGGAACTTTGGGATGGCAGTCGGAAACATTAACACTTGCGGTACCATGCCTGGGTTTTTGAAAAAGTTATTGGCACATATCTCTTCTACTCTTCTTCAATAATCTAACTAGGAACAAATCTATTCTGCATCTTTGTACAGTTTTCTGTACAAACTCATGATCCATTGGGAGAGTACCGTTTACTAGCTGAAAAACCCCTTAAAAATAAGTGAAGACTATAACAATACTTCTAGATGAGAGAAACAGGTTCGATCTGACCTTGTTTGTAGTCATGAAAGAAACTGAGTTGGTTAACCCGATATTTGTATTTGCACAAAACTATGTTAGATTTATCGTTAGTATAATTGGAATTTCAAGAAGCCGGGGTTGAGAGCCAACCACCTTATAACATCCACCATAACCACTAGCTGCAAAATCCCCAACACCGCAGCAATGTGTCTTTTTATTGCATTTTTATAGCGCATCATGCCAGCGACCAAGGTGTCACTTAATGTTACATAACTTTATTAATGCGCCAATTAATTAAAACCGAAGTGGCCACCGCACGAAACTACTAAAAATAGACAACCTTGACAAATATTTAAATGCTCCCCCAGCAAGATTCCACATCGCTGATAGGAAATGATAAAGTGTCCACTTATCAAACAGTTCAATATGACAAAGAGGCCATCAAAATCACTCAAACATCTCACAAGAAACTCTCATCGTCAAAAGTAGCCACCACCATAGCACCAGTTGCAAAACAGCCCAATTGACACGGCAATTGAAGCCGGCCAAATGAGCCTATCGACATCGATGCTGCTCACCTGTGTACATATTTCCTAATAATCCCCGGCATGAGTCTTTGCTGGAAAATGAGCTAAAAGCAATTGGGAAGCAGTCAGTCGACTTATTGTGTTCACTGCTCATTACCTGGACCTGTCATAACAGGCAATCACGGAAAACTATTAGCAGGTGCATTTACCTGTAACTATGATGCTCAATGGCCACTTTTTATGCTAGCCTAGTCGGACTCTGGCACACCTATGTATGTGTGTGTATGTACTTCAGACGTATAGAGGCAGCGACACCAAATGAGATGATGTCACCGGCATGTGTGGCCGGCTCAGGTCAGGCCATTGAATGCAATCGAGGATTTCCATCGTTTGGAAAAATGTTTTCCTGGCGGAGAGATGTAATTGGACCCCGATGGGATGGGATGATGTCACTAGTGGCCACTGGCCATAACCCATACATCTGTAGACCAACAAATAGATTACACCGGACCGTAATTGACCGAATTTGAGCATCGTCCAAGCAGGTCCGGTCCATCGGTGTGTCCCTATGTCCATTCCGGATACACTATGAGGGATCCAGATGGAAGGAGATTGTGCAATTCTCTTCATTTCGTATTCTGTTCTTTACGATTATTGTTATTCCTTGGGATGTACGAGCACATATAGTAGCAGCAGCAGCAGTAGCAGCACCAGCATCACCAGGATCAGAGAGCCTCCTCTAGCCACCGGGGGGGGGAGTATGGGTATTTTATACCCAAGGACACTTGCTGTATATATGGACAAGAGTCTTCGGAAGACCTAAGCATGTCCTTATGGAACTGATGTCTTGTTGTTGGCCGCATATCGAGTGGTCTTGATATTTGTCAGCCAACGATATCTACACAGGAGCAGAGTGGAGGAGGGGGGATGGACTGATAAGAAATTTCATATCTTGGCTTAGAAATTCTCGATTTCTGGCTCGATTGGTTATGACTGGGAGTTGGAGATTTTTTTTTTGACTCGTCTCTTGCAGTCGAGTATCCTTTTTAAAGGATTTTTGTTGAAAGGGCTGCAGGAATATGAAGCTACTGGACAGACTTCATCATGCCTGATTTTGATTATAGATATTAAGAAGGAAAGTTGAGTATTTTTTATGGTGGAGGATATATTCAGTTTGGAATCGTGTGTAGGAATTTTTTCGGTGCAGTTTTTATTTCTTAAGTTGGCGAAAATAAAGTGAGTCAAGAATTTTTGTGGGGTTGAGGAATTTTTCAATATTTATGTGATGGCATTGGGGGTTAAGATGAACGACTACCACTCCAGAGGTCCATGGTACCACAAACAAGTTCCGCTTTGATGCCAGAATCTGTAAAGATCACCTTTCATGACTGATCGCCTTCAACATGCTCTTCACAATTGAAGTCCTTCCACGACTCCTTTTTTCATCGCCGTAAACCTTCTTCATTTCTCTTCGCCTGATCTTAAAATCTCTCAAGCTATAGGGTCAGCGAAACTCAATGCTTGGTGCAAGGTTTTTCTAAGTTCATAATTTGGTTCCTTTAATTCGGGACCCAATTAGCTTGAAGGATCATTGTGCTCCACTTACCTCAAGAACGTGCAACTGATTTCCTGTATCTCTGGTTATTTTCAGTGCCTTTTGGCACCCTCTCCCCAAAAAGATCGTACGAACCATTTATGTTTATTTTAACATGTGAGGTCTGTCATTACTGGGCAATTCATTTATAGTTGCAGAGGTCTCAGACTCTGAAAGGACACATCACGATCAATGATCAGTGAATTGTGTTAAATAGAGAAAATTCAAATCGCGGCACCTTCCTGAAGAACAGGGAAATCGTAATAGAGGAGACCCAATCTCCTCCCCACTGTAACCTTACAATCACACCGTATATGCTCCGGGGTTTCGGGAGCTGCTCCGTAAAACCGTTAACTGCAATCAACTACCAACCATTTTCTACTTAAATGTGGCAGTCTTTCTAGATTTGACTGGTCGGTAGCCATACTGCAAGCAGTAGAGTCTCTTCATTGCAAGACCCACCCTAATATGCTTGACTAAAATTTTAACTATAACGTTTGCAGGAAAAATATAAGGCTGATCCATCGAAGGATGGTCACTCATGGCAGAGCCCGTATTACCATGTAAAGGCTAGTTTAAGTCGGAGCGCATCTGGTATCCAGAGTCCACCTTCGGTAGTACATTCACGCCATTCTCCTTCCAGCACAATTGTAATGGCTTGGCTTGGCTTTTATCGAGTATGTCTAGATCCCAGTATTCAGTATATTCCACGAGCAGGAAACGACAGCTTGTGATCCATGGCCTGTTAACGCAGCAGTGTAAGAGAACCTCCAGTAAGATATGGTTTGAGGGCTCTACCATGACCCGAGGAACGCGGTAATTTCAAGAAGGGAAAAATTGGTCAACAAGCTCGAGGTCGGTCTTACAAATGCGATGCTTGAGGCAGATTCTCGGTGTCTCACTCCTCGATCGCCTTCGAAACGAGACAGTTAGACAAAGATGAGATCAATAGACACTGATCAAAGAAGAAATGCAAAAACCTCGGCTACGGTTTGGACATGTTTGCCGAATGGATGATAACCGCTTGGCACGTAAACTTCTCTGGTGAGATCGTCCAGAAGACTGGAAAATTCAGCGATCGACATCGAAGAAATCCTGGCTAAAAAATATCGAAGGCGACTTAAAGAATCAACGATTATTAGTTATCGAGCCTCGAGACGTCGCCAAAAATCGTCGAGAATGGAAACGAATCGTGAATGGAGTTCGAGACTCAGGGGCATCAATATCAGTTGTAGGGACGTCCCGCCTAGATCACCAGCTAACAGATCAAAGAAGAAGAAGAAGACATTATAGAAAGCTGAAATATATAACGTAATTTTAGAGATTTTATTCCAAATATAATGAAAGTTCCTGATAGGCCAAGCCATTCTTGATATAATTGGTGATTGCAAAGTTATGCACAAATGTATACCCAGACACCTGATATTGATCTAGGTGATCACTAGGTATGATCTGGGTTTTACGAAGAAAAAATAGCATAAAGTGCATGATTATTGCAAAAATCAAGGCAAAATTGTTTGAATCGGAGCTGAATTTCGACATATTCAATAGCCTAGGAGACAATTTTGAGCCTAGCAGTCGTCCGCTAATCGATACCTTTGAATTAGGGGCTTTTTTTCTCAATCAATCAATAGGTACACAGAAAATTTTAAACCTGCTCGACCTACAACTAAACAATACTTAACATAAACCTCTCCAAGATGTATAATTCCTTAAAAACAATTCCCCTTACCCCCAAAGTACATCATCACATTCAACAACAATAACTCATATCATTTCACCCCGGCCACATCATCTCGTTAAACATCGCAACTTGTAGCTTCATTAAAAACCATGAGATATCTGTCATCGGCACTGGACAGCATCATTCCTTATGATTTACGATGTTGTCCTCCTCGGTGCATTTCATTAAATCCAAACTGATCCATCACTTGAGGTTCGCCCATAAAATGCTCGAACAAACTCCGTTCCAGTGCCATCCTTGGGCGGCAGCGGCGGCAATATAACTTGCCAGGACACACCCCCAACCCCGGGAGATTATTTTCTGTGTTCATCGCGCTATAAAACAAGATCTAAACCGAGCAGCATTCACCACAATGTGTGACATGTCAAACAATCCGAGATGCATGTGGACCAGCAACAGACATCAAGTCCGGTTTTGCTAGATTAAAAACTGTGCGAACATCCCTCGTTTTCTGGTATAGATCCGCGCTCCATTCCCTCTTGTCCAGGAGCCCGGGCCGAATCCCCACAGTCCTTGGGGTCCACGCTCCATGATGGCAGTTACTCTTCTGTTTTGATGCAGAAGCTCATAAATTGCAGTCCGTGCATCATAAAACTCCACTTTCGTCTCATATTTTGCACATATGGGGCTGTTGGTCATCCACCGTCCCAGGCGGAGGCTCGCTCTATCTGCAGATATCTACGTGGTCAGTCTCAATCTGCAGTCAAGTTAGCGCAATCGGCTCCGAGGACACTCTGCATCTGCACACACACACATACTCCAAAGTAAACATGACAGACGGACGGACACCGATGTGCGGATAAATCCTGGGAATGGAAAAAGTTGGCATCCGTCACAAAACAATTCCGGGATCCAGTCCTCGGCTTCGAGTCTTTTTTCTCGCGGGCGTTATGCGGGCCCCAAATCGCTGCGGAGGGATGACCAGCCGTGACTAGCGCCCATGACTGCAGCCCTTTTGACTCTGGACTGAGGCACTAGTGCAGGGCAGGGGCTGTCATCCTGCAGCGAACGGGGCTGAGAAGTCGAGGACAGGAGCAGTTAATTCATTTTGGGATCCTGCCGTCCTGAGAGGAGTATGATTGGCTCTCGTGCCGGGGCCGGGGTGTCTGGCCTCCTGGCAAATTTTTTCTTCACGGGACAATTCCTGTGGCCCTGCGGGAGGGGTGGACAGGATCTCGTAGGACAACTAAATTTTCTTTTGATTTGTGTTCCACTCCCATGCAAAGGAATGATGCAGTACGTCTGGCGGGATCTAGGTATCCTCTTCCTTGTCGCTGTGCATGTGTGTATATGTGTGTATGCTACTTGCATGATTTATGTGACAAGTCGTTCACGGGCATATCCTAGAAATCCTCCAGGAGCAGCAGCTAAAAACGAGAAAGACTCGTTTTGGAAAAGGAGGATCCTCTTGCCCTGCTCTGGCTCTGGTGTTGTTTGCAAATTTTATGTGCATCAGCAGCCGCCTCTGGTGGAAGAGTGAAAATCTTTGAATGATCATCACTTTTTGCTCATCAACTGGCGCTACTGTAATGGGCCATAAATTCACCCGACAAGCGTTCCCCTCGCCCCCCGTCGCACCGTTCGCAAAGCGGTACGTTCATACGATATTGCAGGGTGAATTTGCGAGGATTCAGCTCTCGCTCTCTCGGCTGCGGGGATTCACCAATATCGTAAAACAAACACTACTTAACGGGCCATGATGCAGATAAATCTTTCGTGCTAATCTATCAAAAGCCTCGTTAAAATGCTGCCGGGGAAAATGGTCATGAAATTTTCTTGCAATATGTTGCACTTAATGGCGATGGGTAGCCCCCAGGTTGGGGACGGGGGTGGCGGTGCCACGAGGAGACAGGATTTTGATTAGTGTGACGCATTTGGATTTTATGGGGGTAAGAATTTATTTGCACGTTTTTTTTGGGGGGATTGAATATGGAAAAATGGAATTTTTCTCGTTTTAGTCATTGATAAGTGGATGCTGAGATGAATCAGATGATTCTGGTGATTTACAAGGGTAATTAGTAGTATTGGAGCAGCTGCTTCAGTAGTTCAGACAATGGGATATAGACCTTATTGGACCATTTCTTTTGATTTTGAAGATACAGTTTAGAGTAAAGTAAGCCTATAAGTAAGTATAGGACCACGCCAAGGATCGTGCAACAAGCAGTTCACCTGGTCTCCAGCTGGTGCATTAGTGTAGGATGATATGTCAACCCCTTTCTATTACCACTCACCAGGAAGCGGATAATAATCCTGATTCTTTTTTTTTCATGTAAAAGTCCAAACTTAGGGGTCCTTCTTGCTACTACTAGTAACAAACTCAATATCCTCAATAGCAGCCGACTGAGTAAGACACGCAATCGTCTGGGTTAGCGGGAGACAGTGTCAAAGTGTTAAGCCTCCTGAAACAGGTGAATCCCACTAGCCATCCAACACTGGTTGAAAGTACCAGACTACTAGGTGAAAAAGGAGTTGTATCATTCTTTTAGGGAAGACCCGACCACCTAAGCTGAACTTTGGGTCCCTTCTACTAATCATTTAACCCGGCATGGTGCGACATTAGGGGCACAGTTTGAGGCATATCAGAAGAAGTCAAATACTCGGAGGCTCGCTCTATCTGCAGAGGTGACATTAGGAGCCAAACTTCATTGGTCATAGTCATTAACACTGACATATAGAATGGACTGCTTATGAGAAATTTTTCATGGCACCAATTTGTTCCATAGGCTAAAAACCTTTTTTCACTCCATGTAAACACCGGAATCACTTTTGAAATTTACATTTTTTTAAATACGTACTTAAAACATTAAAACAACACAAATATTTTGTTTAAAAAAATTAATAAACACTATTTTCACTTTTTCACCTTTTAAAATTCCTTTTTTTCATTAATTTGCAAATTTTATGTGTATCTGATTTAGGCTGGTCGTCCACTGGAAGCGTATTCGAGCGGCTACGCGCTTCGGCTACATGAGCGGCTACACGCGGCTATGCGCGACAGATCCAACATAAAGAGTTTCATACAAACATCGTCCACTGCAAGCGACTATGAGCGGGCGGCTATAGGCGTATTCGAGCGTGCCGCGCGAATCCAAATTATTTTGGATCGGTCGCGCGTAGCCGCTCGAATCAGGAAATAATTTTCTCCAAAGCCTTCTACATATATTTTAAAATAAAAAAGAAAATAAATCTACCCTGCGATTTCTTGACGCTATAATTAAGAGAAAAATCGTAGTAATTCAATGCATGTGTTTTGGATAAATTGTCGAGGGGAACAGATGGAAAAAAGTTAATAATAGTAGCGAAAACAAGTTTTTTTCACTTTTTAGGTACGAAAAAAATTTTGTTTTGGAAAACAAAAAATACTACATAATTGTGTTTAAAAAGACGAAAAATATGAGTTTTGCAACATTGAAATCGGTCAACAGCTTTTTGCAGAAAAATTCAAAAACCGTTAAAAATGACCATTTTTTTGACATTTAATTATAGGGAGTGTAATTATCGTAGAACCTTGTGTCAAGGATCAAATTGTGGCTTCTGATGGTGCCTATCTACAGGCAAAAGTAATGGTAACTTTTCGATTTTCGGTTTTCAAACGGGTTTTTAAGTTGTTAAATCAAACCTATCATACATTTCATGAAAATGGAGTTGTACAGCAACTCTTTGCGAATAACTTAGGCTTATAAAAAAATTCTAGGACCACTGTGGGCCTTGTTCAACCTTTTTTCGTGAAGCAAGTGTTTTTCATTTTTGAGATTTACTCGAAAAGTTACCATTATTTTTTTAATGAAATTTTTACTGTATGTAGGCACCATCAGAAGCCACAATTTAATCCTTGACACAAGGTTCTACGATAATTACACTCCCTATAATTTATCAATTATCTCTCCTGGAATAAAAATTATTATGTCAAATTCACTTCAAACTGAGCAGCATGAAAAGCTTGCAGTGGACGACCCCTGTAGCGTGTAGACGCGTATCTCATAGCCGCTTGTAGCCGCCGATAGCCGCTCATGAAGCCGAAGCGCGTAGCCGCTCGAATACGCTTCCAGTGGACGACCAGCCTTAAGTTCTTAACGCCTGTCTTAGCAACTGACATTCTGCCCGGGGGCTTATGGGGAAAAGAGCAAAAGATATAAACATCACTATACCCGTCTATTTTTTTCTAATTGATTTAACGCAAAAGATATAAACATCACTATACCCGTCTATTTTTTTCTAATTGATTTAACGCAAAAGATATAAACATCACTATACCCGTCTATTTTTTTCTAATTGATTTTATTTCTGAGTGCTTCTGTCAGTTTGGGGGCTTATGGATGAGCGAGCGACTATACCTTTTTGGTGCCATCGGTTTGTATGGGAATGATGCAAATTACACGGCATAACATTTCTTCCATCAACACTTCCAATAATTCCAATAAACCGGTTTTATAGGCAAGGGGTCGCGGGGAAGTTTGTTACTTGTGCATCCCAAAAAATTCTCGACTGCACAGAGCAACACACTAACACAATCATAATTTCATTCTCGGAGTCTACGAAAATGACTTAAAGTTTGTACACAGCCACATAGACAATAGAATTGTTACACGAAAAAATGCAGAACAGTCAGTTTATCGTGAAATTCGTATAACACGCACAAACCGGTTTGTTACAGCAGAAAGTGTTATGCCGTGTAACAAGCCTCAATAATTGCTGATGAGCAGTCCATTATTATATGTCAGTGGTCATTAACCAAAAACCTATGGGGCATATCGCCTCCAGAGGAAAGAAAAGTCAAGCATAAAGAGCGCCCGGTGAAAGTGGACCGAGTGGCTCCGAGAGGGAAGAAGGTCGGAAAGAAGAGTTTGTCTGGACGAAGGTAGAGCGGTTCATATCTGAAAAAGGTCAGAACAGAAACTTAACAAACCTTGAAGAAGAGGTCACACGCATCAGGCGGGCATAAAGAGAGACCTTTAGTGCACCTGAAGAAGGGAGAAGACAAAACGATGGAGACTGCGATGGCGATCACTTCTAACGAGGAGTTGTACGGAGGCATCGCAGAATCAGCTAGTCCTGCTGCAAGCGCAAGAGCTCAGACATTTGCCTCTAACCGCTTGCGATCTCCTTTTTCACGGGTTCTCTACGGTTATTGGAAGATTGTTTCATAGTTCAGTTGTTCTAGTTTTTAACGAATTGCTAGACCAAATTATGGGCGAAAATAAGAGCTGCAAACTATAGCTACAAAAGATCCGAGCAGGCAAGTCTTTTGTTGCGGGTTGCATTTCTATATTCCTATGGTGGCTAAATAGTCCATTGAAGAGCAAATGGTGCCCTCATTAATAAGTTTGAGAGTGTGATTTTGCATTTTGTTCAACCACGTTAAGATTATTCTCCCGGGGATCCAGATAAACGAGTTGACTTCAAGGTGGGACGAACGTAGATCTTACAACATAAGCGGGCAGCGGAAGGAGGAATTTTCATCTTCTAAGAACTTCTAGGCAATGAAGTGCTGATTTAAGCCGGCTCTACAAGATGCGGTGAACGTTTCATTCGAATGGTGGCTTGCAACGATTGAGTCAACACCGACAACAGGCCGATCGTGTCCAAACCCGAATTTTCGACGCTGGATACTCGAGCTTCGATCATCGGCCACACGATGAGGGTGCTCATCGCGACAGCTGGCTTTAGCAATTTGGAATTATTCCAAGGAAGATGAAATATTTACATGCTAGAACAAATATAGCTCTTGTGTACTGTGCCAATCATCTGCCTTACGTATTGAGAAAGCTATTTACCCTTAAGTTTTAACTTTTGTTGGTTCTTTGCTTCATATTTCAGGCATTTATATTGGTGACGATAAAGGGTATCATTTAGCATACAAAATAGACTGGTTCTTGTTCGATTATGGAGGTCAATCAGCATTAGACGTGGTTAGTATTAAGTTGGGGGACCGTTTACTAAAACCGAAGCTTGCGTTTGGTATGATGAGAAAACACAGCGGAAACAAAAATATAAAGCTTTGGACATCGCAGCATCTATCACGGACATATACACGCCGACATGAGCCTCTTTTTTCCCCTCGGGGTCAAGTAGCCATTATTTGGTTCACAGAGGTCACCTGCAGCATTCGCAATGATGCGCAAATGAGACAAATGCCCTTTGTGCGGCTTATAGTGCAATCCACAAGAGGCGTTAGCCAGGTGAGTTGGCCGTATGATTAATGCCTTAGAATAAGGTTCCTTAAGTAAACTGCTTATCAAACGTCACTTAAATTTTGGATTTTGAAAAAGTCACCTCAGAGGGAAGTGATAATTTCGACTATTTGGAAGTAGTTTTGAGCTGCAAATATTTGTTTGAGATAATTGATTTTGAATGCCCAATTAGAAACCTCTTTATTTGAATTTCACTTTAAGGGCATAGCTTGACAAATGAACCATAAACGGCTGGTAGTACAAAGGGTGACTCCTAGGATTGTAAAAATACACTTACAAATTTTCTCATAAAGTAAAATCCGCTTTCGCTTTCACCTTGTACTACACTCAAACCTTCCAAAAGATAGTACATTTCTGCATGCCTGACGTGACATTCCTTAGATTTACATCACAAAAGACAAACTACCAAAAACCGAAACCCGCCATCCCAAACTACCTACAAATTTCCCAAATTCGGACTTTCTAAGAAAATCAGTTCTGGTCATAAAATTACGCAAAACTTTCTCATTTTGAGTTTCTGTTTTGGCACAAAAAGTACAAAAAGGCCATAAATTTTAACAAGGATTCAAAAAGGCCCCCACGCAGCGTTTCTGTGTGATGGTACACAAATTTGCATAACAGGACGAAAAACAACAAGGATGAAGAAAGGCAAAAAAAAATAAATAAGAGGACAGAGAAAGAGCGGGAGAGAGATTCTATATAGACAATCCTTGATTTATGGAGGTCACAGGGCGCGTATTATTCTCCGATTACTTCCTTATGGAGGAAAATGGGAATATATACACCATCTCTCGTCGCTACTAGACTAAATACAAGGATTTTCGAAGGATGTCAAAAGACAAAAGGGAATCCCTCACAACACAGTGAAAATGTCCTGTTTTGTATAAATAAGTGACACAAACAAAACAACAAGAAAACAGCTCTTTTTTTTTGTTATTGCGGATGACATGGTGAGATCCTTTATTTTTTTGTTGTTGCCTGTCCTTGTTTCTCTGACTTCATCGCCTTGTTATCCTTTGAATCCCAAAATTTTTACCTTTCTTCGTCATAATTGCCAAAGCAATAAAATTTTATTGATTTACACACTAAAAATTATTATGACTATCATTCATCCTTAAATCAATTAACAAAAGCCAATTCTCAGCCATAAGCCAAAAAGGATGCACATCCAGCTGTGTCTTTCTGTGTGTGTGTGCGTGAGCAGTTTAAATTTTTATGTCACTCTCATGTCATTATCGCCTTCAGTTTTTATTACCAATTCTGTAAAAAAGGTGGCACCGTCGTCGTCGAGGGTTATTGGACCGCGCGCTGTGCTCCTGCGACGACGGTGGGGATTATTTGTGGAGAGATCTTTCTACTCACGGGATTTTATGCACTTTTTAGTGTCCCTGTGTAAGGAGTCTTGGCTGCCGTTATTGCATATATTTTCCACAATTTTATTGCGATTTGATTCAATGGCGTTGATTTACTGTCGTAAAGTCAGGCCGCAATCATGTTCGGTAGTTTTATGCGATAATATTTTGAGCTTGTTATTTTTTTTTCGTTGTGATTGTGTTGAGATTGTCCTTTTTGGCGTTTTTTTTTTTAAATAATTAAAGAACTTGTAGAACTTGCCAAGAAAAGATTTGTTTCTTTTCCTTTTTTGAAGAGTCTAGATTGCGTAATTGAGTTTTATTACGATTTTAATGGCGTATTTAGATCAGATTCAATCATAATATAATTTTTGTAGGTAAAGTAGAGAGGTATTGTGGTGGATGAACTCCAGATATACGACTTCCTAGATTGATAGTTAAAATGAAAACTGGTCTTAACTGGTATACCTATTGCTATTAAATCACGTACGTTGAACTTTTATATAGAGTCGTTTAGAAATGCCTTCTCATTGCACAAGACATATGGTTCGTTTCATGGAACAAGGAATTTTGTTGGGCTCAAGAACTTTGGAAATTAGTGTTACCCAGTGGCATGGCATCTTTAGAAGCAAGGAAAGCATGGCTTTCCTTCCAAATTCTTAAAAATAAAATATTTAAATTGATATTAGCTTCTCAGATTAACATTTATCTAATTGCTTGGCATTTTTTCTAACCCTGACTGTCATCGTAACGAAACGAGAAACTTTGAGAGCAATCTACATATATAAATTTAATTGTAGTATCTGTCTGTGATTTCAACATAATTGTGTTTTTCTATGTTCAAAATCAAGTATTTTTAAGAATTTTGTCTGTCTGTATGTCTGTGTGTTTGACCGCGCTAATCTTGGAAACTGCTAATCCGATTGCGATGGGACTTTCACGGGAAGATTCAGTATTTTCTTGGGTATGTTTTCTTGGTTATGTTCAGTATTTTCTTGGCTATGTAGTACAAAGGGTGACTCCTGAGCTTAGCACTGTCACATAAAAAAAAAAAAAAAAAAAAATGTTGCTCTTTTTTTACTCATAACCGACTATCGTACGCAATTTTCGAGTCCGACTATCGTGTCCGACTACCGGATTACAAAGAAAACTTGAACCAATAATCGAAAGAAAGCACGTGAACACTTTTTTTTGTTTTAGGCTAATTTTTCACCCGGTTCCTACTATTGGTTCAGACGGAATACTTGATACGATAGTCGGAAGAAAGGGAGTGGAAACTTTTTTATCGCTCCAATTATAAACAGCAAAGCTCGGAAATGGTTAATCCGATTTTAAGACTTTTACGGGACGCTTTAGTAGTTTCTTGGACATGTTTTAGATTCTTTTTTTACTCAGAATCGACAATCGGATCCAATTATCGATTCCAACTATCGGATCAGACAAAAAACATTGCTCGATAATCTTGCGGGACATTGTTATTTCAATTTGCGGAAATACTGTGAAGATTATGGTTTGCCATTTCCACAAATAATCGATGAGTCTGTGATAATTTAAACAGAGAATACATCGAACATCGGACAAGCGGGAAAATGATGTGAGCGCCATAAGGCAAAGCAATTCACGACCCTGGTTACCACCTCTCCAGAGCCTCCTTTTGAACACAATGGTCCTTCGAACTGAGACACCTTCAAGAAGCCTGTTCTTGCAATATTTTTTTTGTCAATTATAAATCAGATTTCATACTGCACCTTTTTAATATAGAAGTCTAAGCTCAGGAATAAATCTTTGTAATACCTACTATAATGTGCTAAATTAGAAGACGATAGACCTTGGGTTTGACACCAAAAAGAGAAATTTTACGCGAAGCTCAATGTTACAAAGATCAAAACTAACAATTTTTGTAACGGGACGTCAATTTGCAACGCCCATATCGATCGTGAAGAGCAGCCTAGATTAGTATAGGTTCTTATACCAGAGCCGAAGTTCGGTAGCCTTTGTAGTGTTTGATTGCGGCCTTTGTAGTCTGTGGTTGTGGCGATCATATTTTCGGGTAGCAAATCTAGGGTGTCTGACCAACTCATCTGCAGTAGAAGACCTATGGCCAGACTGCATTTAGGCTCCGACTGTTTTTATTCGCTCTCCGTCAGCTAATGGAAGAAAGAATTCGTTGCGGCAAACGAAAATGAGCAGGAGCATTAGAGTAGACTTTAACTTTAACGTAGCCCCAAAGAAAAAAGTCTGGTGGTGTTTTTTTGTTGTGAAAGATTAGAGGCTTAGGAAAGGCCCGCTCCCTGGAGTGTTATGCCTCCTGAAACGAGTTGAATCAAGGTGCTAGTTAGATCAACCGATATCGACGACCTATTGAATGTTTCATGTAATAGAGAGAATCTGTCACAGTAATGTGGTGGTGATCTAGCTTCCCCGGCTATGGCTGGACTTGAAATTTCTTCCTTTTTGGGGTTTTAGTATAAGGAGCTGAGTTATCCTCTCAGGATCTTGCTCGTTTTGTATCGAAGGCTGGTTACTGCCGTCTTTGCATTCTGGAGTGATTTTCACTCCTCAGCGAAGGCCTGGTACTTAGATTTTTCACGCGATCTCTGTTGATCACTCATTGACAACCATTTTGGGCAGGGCTGAGCGTATTCAAAGGGTATAAAACTCAAATGTGAGCTCTAGGAGGTACCATAGAACAGAGTTTACTAAAATATTGGAAAATTGAAGAAAGGAGTACCACTTGTATAAATAAACCAACGTTTAACAATGACAGCAATTGTACTTAGTCCACATCGATAAGAATCAAGAACTTCCCATCGATCGAGCACTTTTACAACAGTCTATCCCTATCTTAGTTTACTATAAAAAGCAATAAATGAGACGGCGTACTAATACAGTAAGGAAGATCATTAATTTATTTAAGAAATTTTTGTATCGAACGAAGAAGGCATACATCAATGATAAATAAACTGGGAAAACGTTATTAATATGAATAGTGTTTTCACAATTGTTCTAATGTAGACCTAAATTTTTAATTAGTGAAACAAAATTGATCAGCATCCTTCAACAGCCATCAACATCTAAGCAAACGATTCAATTAGTCCTCAAAAACTATCATTCTTAAAACATTTTTTCGAAAAAAAAGCCTCTCTCCACCTCTCCAGCAAAAGCCCTCAAAAAATAACATGCCTCATTCAGTTTAATTAAAAACTTTTTTTCCACTGATTGGTTCGTTCTGAACGAGCACCAAACGAAAAAAACAACAACAACAGCTACCCCCAATTCACCCGTCACCACCCACAGAAAATTGAGTGCAATTTTCAGTAAAATCGCAGTCAAGTGATAGGCTCCATTGGCCCCACAAATTTCCGGGCTGCAGACTGCGAGGATTGAAACATAGAAACCAGCGGATGCCAGCTATAAAATTCACTAAATGCCCCCCACATCCTTGCCCCAAACCCCCGCCTCCCACCGCCGAAAAAAACCGTGGAGCATCCCTGCGACATGAATAAACGCCAGGGTTTTGACTGAATTGCCCAGGAGGGCGCTGGTGGAAGAGAGGTCATTCAGCAGGCGGCGGCCATGGTTTCACGGTTTTTGGACAAATCAAACCGTCAAGCGGTGTTTTTTTGGTGTTGTTGTTGTTTTTTGGCTGGTTGGGGACCATTGCGCCGACGACGATGACGACGGTGTATCCGACGTGGTGGCCGAAAAGTGCAATCCACCGCGAGCCCACGTGGAAGTTATGAGGCGGCTCTAAATTGGCCTTTCAGGATCCCGAGCTCAGTCAATTGCCGTGATGCAGATCGTTGCATAAATTCCGCCATCAAAATAATTACGGGGTAATCCGCGTGATTGAATCCGTAACGGGCGGAGGCTGGGCCCCATGCAAAAAATGCACTCGATAAACTATGGACGAGGTGAGCAATGGCAGTGCATCATGTCGGTTTATTATCAGGATTTTAAGTGATTTGCTTGGATTTAACGTGGATACCCACCACGAATCCTTGCAACTTGTATTTCAATCGACAGAAACCACTCGATTTAATGCGCGCCATCTAGCGGATGAACCCATCCTGAACACAATTTACGACTCCTTAAATCCAACTGGGGGAAACAAACGAAGAAAAAAAATGTCAATTTGGAAATCACCTGAAAATAAAAAAAGACTTGCACCAAGGTACGCCGCCGTAAAAATTGACAAGAGCGGTCATCAATAAAAGTGTAGCCTCCGGTGCGGTGTGTGCGGTGCGGTGCGCGCACGGGGAGCAGAGCGTCATGGCCTCATCATTAATCGCCGATAATTTAATTCATTTTTTTTGTTGTATTTATCGGAATTTCTGTACCGCTGCGGCGCTAATAAAGTTGGCAAATTACGACAGCCCGACTGACAGGTGAATACGAGGTTTTATTTGACATGCTCCGGCGCGTCCCGCTTGGTCCTTCCGATCTCGCCTTTGTTGGGGTCCTCCTTCTTGGCGATTTTCCTTTCAATGACTTCTGCTGAGATGTGGAGTTCTGGTGTCCTTTTTGGAGGATGCAGTTTGTTTTTTTCGGCTGACACTTGTGAGATCTGCTTTTTTCTGCCTTATTGTTAAATAGCGTCTTTATTTCGAGGTGTCATTCTGTGGTGTAGTTGGACAATCAATAAAAGTCACGGCTTAAGTTTAATTCGATTTAATAAAGTGCCTGAGTTTGGTAATAAATTTTGTTCTGGAATGGAGAAGGAAGTACTGTGGGAGTTTTTGGTTGAGTTGGATTTTTGCTGAAAAATTTACTTAACATAAATTGAAGGTTTTTGGTAATTGACAAAAAAAAATTGCAAAATGTCGTCACAATTTAAGAAAAGGCTGCTTGAAGGTGACTCAGTTTGCAGGACCGTCCTCTTCAATATTGCAGTCTACAGCTAGTTTTACGAGAGTACTCCAACTCAACTCTATTGGAAGTTCTATAGGAGCACTCTCTTGAGACATTTTTGGACGCCAGAAGGAGACCTCTCCTCCACCTAACATGCTATTGTTAAAATCATGGCAAAGGGAGACATTTCGGAGGTATCAATATCTCTCGTAGGAGACATCCAACATAACTCTTGGAAGCCACTTTGTCGTGCTGTGAAGTCATCCACACACAATAGCTTTTCAAAAGCTTTTACTGAAAATTCAGAGGAGGAAGCTTTTCATGAGAACAAAAAAGCTTTTGAGTACTTACACGATGCTAGGTCTCTTCCAATAAAAAACCTGGCCTGTCGTAGCCTGGGAAAAATTAGTTGATTGATGGGTGACGGGATCCTGCATTCTTTTTTGGAACAGACCTGGTGTGTTTGGATTTGTGACAATTTTGCTTAGCATACAGAATCCCAGTGGGAAAAACTGGGAGCGCTGCTCAGGGAATTTTATTTTGAGTGCTGCTAAATATGGTCCCGAGGAAGCATTACTGGAGATTTCATAAATTTGATGGAAAGAAGAAAATAAGCGATTATCTACGTGACCATAACGGGCAACATTAGCATACTCTATAGCCGAACTCTCGTTGGATACGGAGGATAAGCATCTTTGGACGTGGTTAGAATTTAGTTGGGGGACTGCTTTGGTAAAATCACGCTCGCGCATCGAAATCAAAAGGTAATTGCAAAAGATGAACAAAATAAAAGCTTTTCGATATCGGATCACATATCCACAAACGTCCATGAATATTTATTTCTTGTATAATATTCCTAGAACGCTTTTGAAGGAGCATAAAAAGGTATGATCCCTTGCAATGACATGCAATGTTAAAAGTACATGGAACTGGTATGAGAATGGAAGCGCTATAAGCTTCTTAAGGAGCTATTGGAACACTCCATTTCCCACTGTTACGAGACTTAAACCGCTTTTTTATGTGGGAAACCCAAGCTTAGGAATAACCTTTTGTAGACAACACGGTATACCATGGTACTACCAGTCTGTCATGGCGTTCATGTCGGTCATGGTGCAATGTCAAGGGTGTTGAGGAAAGTGGCAATGAAACCCCCACGTTTGAACTCTTGGATGAGCTTTAAAATACTGACTGCAAGGGATTAGTTCACAGACGAGTAGTTCTATTTAGAAACAAAATACTACCTTGTTGATTACGCGAAAAGACGGACTGCAGGTGGAGGGAGTGAGTCGATAGGGCCAATCTGGTGTTGAGGGTATAAGATTGCCGTGTATATAGGAAACCGTTTATTTCGATAAAATTTTGTCAGTGCTTCCTACAGTGGCTCAAGGGGTCGATGATGGAGTAAACGATGTCAGAGAAGACAGTACTAAGTTTTGGTGGGGTCACGATTCTTACTTCTCTAATCTAGAATGAGTTTAATGTCCTTATTGATACAGTTGGACATCAGGATCTGGCACGCGCCTGTCTTGCTTTGTCGAAGCCGCAAGAGTAACGCAGCGTACCGTCTTCAGCAAAGTCGTAAAGGATTGAAAATAGGCCATTTATAAATATAAGAAATAGAGAAGGTGATAAAATTGACAACTGTGGACCCCCACAGAGCTGGGGTGGAATTCAGATTTGACGTCATCCAATACCACTTTGATTGAACGGCCAAAAAGAAAACCCTCAATCCAATTCTGTAGAAGTGAGTCAAGACCAATAGATTTCTGTTTGGCTAGAAGGGCTGAATGCCATACTCTATCAAAAGCCTTGGAAATATCTAGAGCAGCCAGACTAGATTCACCAAGTGAGGTGAGGTGTTCTGTAAGGCAAACTAAAAGATCGCCAGTGGATCTTTTTGTCGGAACCCGTACTGTTTGTATCCCAATAACCTTTTGTTGACTACCGTAACCATGGTTTTGGCGAGAATAGAAGTAACTACTATTGGGCGGTAGTTGGAAGTAATGCTGGAGTCACCTTTTTTGTTATTCTTGTAGTGGAAGGCTAAAAGTTTAAAGCTGGCTATTTGGGCACCTATTAACTTGTGAAGAGTGCACTTTAAGATCGGACTTTGATCAGATTAGGTCAATTCCGAGCGATTTCTTCCAGCGATGTCTGGCTAGCTCGACTAGAGAATTGCTGGGGTGGAGCAGAAAGGATGTCAGGCTTGATAACCGATCACTAAAGACCAAAAGGCCAAAAGACTTAACCTACAGTCTATGCTTCGTGAAAGATGGTAATAAAGGCATCACATGGATGGAAAAACTTGATACTTAAGTAAGGATAATCCGTGACACACATTCCAACTGTAACGAAAAAATATTCAAATATGTAAAACGTCACAAATTTAAGGCTAAACGACACCAGCTTCCACATGTAATCCAATGACAAACAAGTTCAAGATTAACCAAATCAAGCCAACTAAAATGCAAATTTTCCTATGACACAAATCGATATCGATTCAAATAACCAAATATGGGCCCTGATGCCTGCCGGGGGCATGATACGACGTTGAAATTGATTGAAGCTGATTCAGCGGTCTATTTTCCCCCGTATTAAACAAATTTCTTTCAATTTTTTTCAATTCTTTTCCACCTAACATCAATAAAATTTAATTAATTACTAACCGAATAAACAAAACGCTACAAAAATAAAATTCTCACCTGCGCCTGTTTATGTGTGTGGATATGGTTGGGGGCAAAATCATAACAGAAATAATACGCCCTCCATCAGCGATTTCCATTCCGCATTCCGATCATCTCCGCACACCAAGAATACACCGCAACAAATTCAGAGTCCGGTCCAAGCCCCGATGGTATTAATAACTCCCATGAGTGCAAACATAAACAGAACAATTAATCTCTAATTATCCCGAGCAGCTGTCATAACCAATTTAAGGCCCAGGCCTCGACCTCATCACATTCTCATCATCTAGTCAGAATTATTGCGATGGACTTGGGCTCGTCAACGGAGGACTGTCGTCGTTGTCGTTGTCGTCGGTGCTGGTTGCTGCCGCGGCCCGTCTTCGGATATTTTTGTATTCAACAGCGCGACGACGACAAGACAACGGCAACACAGTCAAGTCATATAGCCTGGCGGCGGGAATGTGCTCTTGTCTCATCGCGATCATGGCAATGCTGTTGGCATACGAGCTGGCCAATAAATCTTCAGCTATAAATCCCGTCCCCGTCAAAATCTTGTAATACTTCTTCTACCACCCTCGCGACTGATCGTTGCCATTATCAGAGCCCAGAACCCTCTCGAACTCGGAGCAGCATGTCCATTAAGTTTAGAGTCTCTTACAAGCGACCATGATCGGCCAGCCCCTGGCCCCCGCTAGATGGTGTTATTAACCTTAAAAGCTGAACCAGATAATGATGAAAAAAATTAACAGAACACACGACGACGACGGAAAAAAGATGAATATTCAGCACTTCGCTTCAGCCCAGCAGAATGGTGGCTCTCGTTGACGGGTCTCTTCAATCGAGATGCGCGCGCAGCTTAATTCGGTCTCACCGACTGCTGCGCAACGACGTGGTCCAGAAATCAAGGATCAAGAATGCAATTCGCGCCGTGCAGAGCCCAAGAAAAAAACTGCGCGACTTCTTTTTTTCGTCCGCTACAAAATTTAATGGACTCGCGCACTCGAGAGCTGGTGACACTGCGCGGTATCTAGATATGCAAATGACACCAACACTTGCCCGCTGATATAGTGATTTCATTTTTATCTTGAAAGCCTGACAGTCATATATCATTCAATCGCGTCGCTGTCGTCAGCGTAAATAAGGCCAAGCTGTCAAGGCACTTCGATGCGGATCTGGCGGCACTGGGCGATCGTGCATATAGCTGCTGCTGCACCATCATGCAGCCACCCAAAGAAGCAGCAGCAGACGTTTTTAATTTCATGAGACTCTTCATCTGCATTTTTTCAGATAAAATTTTGAGGAGAGAAATTTTTCAATTTAAAACAGGCCCAGTTCAGTGGCTGAAAACTCTTTTTTCGTTGGTATCCATCCCAGACACTTGAGCGCTGGGGCGCTTGTGTGTGACATTCTCGTCTCGATCGGGATCGGTCATATCAAGTTCAGTGGCTCAAAAACAGCTGGAATTTATTTGAAAGTGACTCACGCATGCGCGACTGAACATTTTCGCTAGAGATGAAAAGCGATTTTGTGAGAAATTACCAAATTGAGAATGGATGTTAGCCATTGGCCGTTTTTGGTGATCGCGCGGCGAGATTTGATGGAGATTTTTCGATTTTGATTAATAATGGATGGTTTAAACAGGTGTTCAGTATGCTGAATATTAAATAGTGTTTGTTTTTTTGGAACGAGTATTTGAAATTAATTCAGAGCGAGTGGAAGAAGCCAAAATATGTTGGGCTATTTGTTTTTTTGACAATATCGGCATATTTTGTGGTGATATTGAGGCCATTTTAGATTCAGGAAAACAGATACCCTTTAGAGTGTATTTGAGATATTCGAAATTAGTTTTTGTGGACGGATTTTGATTTAGTGACTTTTGGTAACATATTGAAGATTGGACAAAATCAATTTTAAGATCTTAGATGATCCAAAAGAGCTCGTAGTTGTACATCGCAATAAACTCTCAATGGGAAGAAAAAATACGTGTATATACTCCCTCCTTCGAATCAAGCTTACTACTACATAGTCACTTCACAATAATGAGTAGGTAGGACATGACGAACTGGTAGTACAAAAAGGTGACTCCACCAGCCGCCATTCATCCACCGCAGAAGAGATTAGCAAAGCTATCAATCGGCCCAAAATCGGGGTTTTCTTTATTTGTCTCCGATGTCCGAGAATGCAGGTGAGACTGACGTTATACTCTCTACCGAGTCGATCTAACTCATCTCTGCAGCTCTGTACTAGCTTAGAGTGCATCTTAACCGAGAGTTCTTATGGAGGCTTGGCTATGTAAGGAAATTCGTTGTTCCTTTGTGGCTGTTTGAGGTTCATTGTCCGCATAGCCTTTATGATCGGTAGCATCTCCGCTTGGAAGATACAACGAGCGCCGAAAAGGAACAGTGAGCTGCCTCGAGATAGACCACCGCCACGAAGACCCTCGACGTCTTGAACCCGTTGGTGAATATCTCTAGTTCAAACTTCGTCAGGAGGTCTCCGTTTCTGTTGTCTTTCGATGGAATTCTTTCTAAACTTAAATTTAGGGGAAAAATAGTCTGCGGCTACTTTCGAGTAGCAAATCTAGAACACCTGATCACATCGCCTAAAATACTAAAGGGTATTTGCCTAGATGAGCTATTGCCAGACTGTACTTAGGCTCCAGGTATTTCTTCTTAAACAAATATAAAATTTAAATAAAAGCCATAGTGCCATAGGGTTGTTTGGTATAGTATAGACGAACGCATATGCTCAGGAAAAGCCCTTTATACTGTCGACAGTCTATTTTTTTTATATACAGTGCAATGTCAAACAGGAGCTTTACTACATTATCATTCCAACGCACCACAAGTATAGAATTGGTTTTATCGAAACCAAAGTCAGACGCCCCATGAGGATTCTTTCCCATTTCCTTGACGGTCGTCAATGGGCATGATTAGTTCGATTATCACGAACAGTTCTCAAAGCGAAGTATCCGTATCGTTCGACAAACGAATCATTAGTTTGTGACTTGTATAAAAGTTGTCAATCGGAACAATGTGGTTGGTGTAGGCCTACAGATGCGGCAGAGGCGATAGGACAACTAGATTTGATTTTGAATCGTGAAGTTAAAGTTATCCATATCCTTGCTCTTTGCCGCAGGAATTGCTCGTTCACTCAACCAATTGAGTTTTTTGTGGTAAGCAATGATGTTCAGATACACTTTGTTTGTGAGTTCGTCCTTCATTGAGACGAAATTGCAAAAATCCGGTGGAAAAGAAATCGATTCGATCGACAGGAAGACGACCATTTCCGATAGTCTGGAATTACTCGGGGAAATCTTTACCGTCCTTCTATCCTAGAATAAGCAAATAGATACTACAGCCATTTCGGATCTCGAACGAATAGTAGCCAAAATCAATGACAGGTGGAATGTCTTCTTAGCTCCACCGGGCGCATCGAAAGTCGCCGTTTTCACAATCAATTGCCTTCATTAACATATTGTACCCTTCCTTCTGTTGGAGGTTCAACTCGAACTGAATGGTTCAATGCATTTCGATCGTATTCACGTTCACATTCCAATTCTCGGTTGAAAGCGTCGTTCATTCCACGATATGGCGTTGGTATTCTTAACTTGACTAACAAACTGCCGCACATAAACTCATTAACCATCATTTTTTTTATATACAGTGCAATGTCAAACAGGAGCTTTACTACATTATCATTCCAACGCACCACAAGTATAGAATTGGTTTTATCGAAACCAAAGTCAGACGCCCCATGAGGATTCTTTCCCATTTCCTTGACGGTCGTCAATGGGCATGATTAGTTCGATTATCACGAACAGTTCTCAAAGCGAAGTATCCGTATCGTTCGACAAACGAATCATTAGTTTGTGACTTGTATAAAAGTTGTCAATCGGAACAATGTGGTTGGTGTAGGCCTACAGATGCGGCAGAGGCGATAGGACAACTAGATTTGATTTTGAATCGTGAAGTTAAAGTTATCCATATCCTTGCTCTTTGCCGCAGGAATTGCTCGTTCACTCAACCAATTGAGTTTTTTGTGGTAAGCAATGATGTTCAGATACACTTTGTTTGTGAGTTCGTCCTTCATTGAGACGAAATTGCAAAAATCCGGTGGAAAAGAAATCGATTCGATCGACAGGAAGACGACCATTTCCGATAGTCTGGAATTACTCGGGGAAATCTTTACCGTCCTTCTATCCTAGAATAAGCAAATAGATACTACAGCCATTTCGGATCTCGAACGAATAGTAGCCAAAATCAATGACAGGTGGAATGTCTTCTTAGCTCCACCGGGCGCATCGAAAGTCGCCGTTTTCACAATCAATTGCCTTCATTAACATATTGTACCCTTCCTTCTGTTGGAGGTTCAACTCGAACTGAATGGTTCAATGCATTTCGATCGTATTCACGTTCACATTCCAATTCTCGGTTGAAAGCGTCGTTCATTCCACGATATGGCGTTGGTATTCTTAACTTGACTAACAAACTGCCGCACATAAACTCATTAACCATTTTTCAAACTCATCGCCAAATGTAGGTAAAACAGTGAAATAACATTCATGAATGACGAATGATAATATACGCCAAATCGCCCTATTCCAGAACACATATCGACCAACTTGATAGTGGGTGATTTCATCGTTGGTATTGGGAGTTTGGACGTCAAAAACCGCCATATCTCTGCTTCTCGTGACATATTACGTGACATATATTCTCGTGACATATTTGATGGACTTCACAATACTCTACGTTGCAATGCGCCTTGAATATTTTGATAAGAAGTGGCGAAAACGGAACAATCCTAGTGTTGTCCACCACGAAATTTCCTTTCACTTTCGTTGAGATTGTTCTGAATTAAAATTTGTTAAAACCCGAAAAAAAAACCCTGCACTGCAATTTCTTGTTCATCTGCAGTAGTGGATTGATACCTACTAAGAAAAAAAAACAACAAAATTCATCAAAATCGGTCAATGCGTTCTCGAGATATCATCAAAAAAGCCGTTCCATACAAAATGTTTGAGAAAATGAATTTCCTTGATAGTTTTCTTACTTTTTCCGTGAATTTTTTCAATATTTTAATAGTTATTCTGCTATTCGGGGCGAAGGCAAAGCTAACAAATTAAAAATCATAAAAATTGGTCCATCCGTTCTTGAGTTATAAATGGTGTGACTAACCCGAAAGCATCAAGGTATGTACTGAGATCTGACAGTAAACCTATTTGTAAACAAATCCCGATTTCTTCTTGAACTGTGTTCTAGAGTGGAGTTCTTCAATAAATTCTAAAACTATACTCTATTGTATCAACATATTTATATATGTATTATCTGTCTATTATGAATTAATTCTTACTACTGCGCTGTTTCCAAACTCCATCCTGACCTACTCGTGCATGTATGCTTTAAGTATATAAAGAAACGGAAAGTAAATAACGAATTCAATTGAACAGCTTTCAGCCACCTGCATCTACTCCAAGTCAACATAAATCCAACATCAACTTTATAACTTTACTACAATCTTCGGATTCAATTTTTGCTCAAACTTTACTCCAAAAAAAAAAAAAAGACTAAAAATCTTCCATCTTTGGCCATCATTCATCTTAGTCCACTGCAGCCTCGTAGGTCCTTTTGTTATATCTAGTGAATGCTGCCCATTGGTCGAGTCCTGGCTAGTTCTGATGCCATCATACATTCCATGTTTCACTGGAACTGCCATAGGACATACCAAAACTGTAATCGTTAGAGCGAGCATTCCATCCCTATAAGACATTTTCAAAACGACGACGACGAACAACGAAAGGACTACAGCAACGACAACGAACGACGACACCGACAACGACGACAACTAAGCGCAAGGCTCAGCCCCCAGGAAGGTGAGGCGAGGACAAAAAGGAGTCGCTCATTAATCATTTTTGCGTGAAACTGAAATATATAAATTTTAACCCTGTTCCACGGGTATTTATATTTCTGGAAGGAGTCAGTCTCCGGGCTGGGGATACACTCGGATGCCGCTGGTGGGCCGCGGGTGATGGACAAAAGCGGGGGCTGATGGCGGGGTTTGGGTGGACGCGGGGATGGGGTGTGCCGCGCTTGCCACCCTTAAATGTCTCATCGATGTGTCTACACTCATACAAGTCCTTGGCTGTAGATGGAGGGCGCAAAATGTCAGGCTCTCTAATGTGCTCTGTGTAGTACAGCGCGGCAAAGTTTTTCCTTCGGCTCGAGTAAGGGATGAAGTCCCTGGGCTGGTGTTAGTGTCATGAATTGTTCCTCCACCCACCAGTCAGCCAGCCCTCCCACGGGGCCCCTCTTTCAGTGTGTTTAATGTTGCCATTTTTGTTGTTAAGGAGATGAGAATCTTCGGGTTATTTATGAGTTTGAAGGAAGTGGTTCCTGAAATTATGGCTCAAGTCGCGATCGATATGAAATTCTCTTTTACCGCACTACTACACCATCACCAGCCCGGGGAGGGACGGACGACGGAACGTATCAAGGGGGAAACGGGCGGGTGAACGCTGTGCGCTATCCTAGTAAGGAATTTACCTTCCATCCACAGCTCTTCTAATGGAACGGTTTTTGTAAACTTTCAAGTGGTGTACACAGACGTTTTTTGTCTACAGATCTCCGTTTGATTTCTGTCTTCGTTTTCGTGATGCCAGCATGGCCCCTCCAATCACACGCTTGGCCCCCCTACCTCCCCCCAATGAAAAACGGCCCCGCTCTACACTTCTGAACTCATTCCACAAGATCCAAAAAATCACCGGAGAAGAGACAGATGCTCTAAGAAGATGGGACTTTTTCCTTCTTGACTTGACGAAGCACCAACCAAATAGGGGTGGTCGGGGGCTGTATACATCGCTACTTGTGGGGGGCTGGAGCTGGGGGGCTTTATTTGAATTGAACATTATTCGATCTTATCGCCGTGATTTACTTAATCTTTTTACCAAGTGGAAAATATTTTGCTAAAGAAGAGGAGAAAAAAAATTATCGGTTCAATCCTAGAGGTGTAAGCTATGCTTGACGGGGGTAGGGGGGTGGCTTGGTGTAGAAGATAGATTTTATAGTACTCCCCTGACAGTCTTCGGGGGGTAGTAAATGCTGGTTTATCGTAGTTGAGCCTGAATAGAATGTCAGGGCGGAGTGTATAGTTGTTGCAGGTAATTCATGTCATCACCTGTCTTCCTGCCTTCTGTGAAAGTCGTGAAACGGGTAAAAAGTTTTCCTTGTGGCAGAATGATAGGTTTTTACTAAACTTTTTTAAAATGGCTACCAAAAAAGATTGAACATGTTTAGAATGGCGATTGTATTTTACACAATTTCAGCCTGTAGGACCGAGAGGAGGAACTGAATACGCTGTCAATGTAAGTCTTGAATGAGGCTATGTATTTTCAATGAAGTTGGAAGAAAGTTTACTACAAAGCAAATGATAGACGGGGGAAATTTATTTTAGACAAAAAAAAATGTAATTTTTCTTCTTCTTCTTTTCTTTGATCCGTTAGATGGCGGTCCGAGCGGGAAACGTTCTTGTCGATGCCGCTGAGTCTCGAACTAGTCTCGAATTGACGAATCGTTGCCATTCTTGCCGATTTTTGGCGACGTCCCGTTGACTGATAATCGTTGATTCTTTAGGTCGCCCTCTTTAGCCAGGTTTTTTTTTCAGTGCCCATCGTCCCCAGTCTGCGGAACGGTCTCACCAAGGCGGTTATCATCCATTCGGCAAATATGTCCAAACCATCGTAGTCGACGTTTTGTATTTCTTCTTCGATCAGTGTCTGTTGATGGCATCTTTGTCTAACTGTCTCGTTTCGAAGGTGATCGCGGAGTGAGACACCGAGAATTTGCCTCAAGTATCGTATTTGGAAGACCTCGAGCTTGTTGACGTCCGTTCCGACCCATAAAGAAGAATCGAAAGGATCAACGTTTGGTAAAGACGTACTTTCATTTTGATGGTAATATTTGTTCGTTTCCATATGCAGCACTTAAGTGAGGCGAATGTTGCTATTGCCTGGCCGATGAGGCTGTGAACGTCGGCCGTCGATACCACTTTCTTTTCTTTAACCAATGATCCTAAATACATATTTGAACATCGGAACTGGGTCGTTTAATCGAGGTGAGCACTGGCCCTCGATCCGTCCGTTATAAGCACTTTGATCTTTTTCGAATTGAGTGGGCGATGTGGGAAATGTCGTATAAGATGCCTCGGCATCCGTGTCGGCGAAGACGGCGCTATCGTCGACGAACATCAAGTCGGTTATGAAGTATTTGGCGTCGTATCGAACTCCGAGTCGTCCATCGAATGCTTCACGCATAATCGCGTCGAACACAACGTTGAAGAGAATTGGCGAAATGACGTCTCCCTGTCGGACACCCGTTTGAATCGGGAACTCCTCGAATAAGTCACTTCGAATACGAACGCTGCTGGTTGAGCCATTGTACGACGCTTGGAGAAGTTGGATGATTTTCAATGGCACGTGTTCGGTTTCCAAAGTTGTCCACAAGCAAACGAAAGCGGAATTTAAATCGATGAAAACGAGGACAGTTCATTTTCCGCAACGAATTCGTTCTTCCATTAGCTGACGGAGAGCGAATATTTGCTCAATGTGGTAAAAATCCAGCTTGTTCTTTCCGACTCGTCTGCTTTCGATGTTTTGTAGCCTCGATTGTACGATCTTCGTAAATACTTTGCCGACGATCGAAAGGAAGCCAATACCTCGGAAATTCTTGCCTCCTCGACTGTCGCCTTTTTTCAAAATTGGGACAACGGTCGCTTTCTTCCACGCCAACGGGACACGATCTGAATGCCATATGTGTATTATGAGGACATGGAGCCGTTGTGATAAGACATCACCCCAGGCTTTAATCATTTAGGCGAGTACTTGATCTATTCCCGGCGTTTTCCATTTGTCAGGGATTTTATTGGCGTCTTCACCTCGATATTTGTCGATTCGTAATTGAGAAACTGATTCGTCGGCTGTTCGATAATCAGCAGTTCGAGTGCTGGATCATTTGGCAGTTCGTGGTTGTACAACTGGTGGCAAAATTCCCTGCACCGCTGCAGGCGCCCAAGGTGGAGAGGTCACAAAAGTTCCATCAAGTTTGATGTTGTCTTTTCTTTATGTTGTTTTGCCGTCTAACCGCCGGATTGTCTGGTACAGGGTCCGGTACTGGTGCCTTGACGAACCTTTTTGTTCAATCGTTGGTATGTATTGCTCAAAGTCGACGTCTTTCACTCTTTCCGCTGACTCCGACAATTGCCTTTCTTCTACATCGATATCATCCAATATTGCGAACGCCGCCAATTTGCGAATAATGCCATTTGAAACTCTCGCCCGATAGCTGGGTCCCGTAGGCACGTCCAATTCTTTTTGGCTGGTGGTGGCGCCGTTTTCTTCGCTCTTTATTATCGCATCTGTAATTTCGCTCGAGCAAGATAATGGCCCGTCCGATCGCATTGCACCTACGTTTTTGAGCGTCGATCAGAATCTTGCATTGATCAAAAACGTAGCCTAACATCGTCTAGTCGTTGCCGGAGAAATTTCTCCAGGTGAGTTGGTGTTTGAGTCGATGGAGGAAAATGCTATTGCCAAGAATCAAATTGTTTGACGCTGCGAATAAAAGCAGGCGGAAGCCGTTGTCGTTAATTACTCCGTGTTCGAATTTGTCCATCGCTCCTTCCCAGCCGGTCCGATCTGCTCGTGAATGTGCATTGAAGTCAGAAGGCGAGTGTGATTAACTCGGTGCGAGGTATCGTATCCAGATGATCGTAAAATTCGTCCTGGTTCGCGTCCGGGCTGATCTCGGTTGGCGCATAAACGGATACGATATGGATCTTGACGTTCCACCGATGGTTATAATCGACAAACGCTCGGATATCGACCAAACCTCCGAAGGCAACCTCCCGTTTCTCCCCACCGGAACAGTAAAGCGTCTTCGGAACGATCGTGAGTGTTAGCGGAACGATCGCCAATGTCTCGGATCCGGCAAGTCGTAGTTCCGATAGCGCAACAACTGAAATTTTGTATTTCGATAATTCTATTGCTATTATTTCCTTTGGACCGACGTGGTGTCCTGTTCGTACATTCTACGCGGCGAATTGAATTTCCATTTTCGGTGTGACTAATTTGGGTGTTCGGCCAGTAAACCATTTCATTGAATAGTTAGTTCGTGTTCGTGTATCCATGCGGATTCTTGCCTAGTTTTTTCGGTTTCCCGATTCTGGTCAATTCGGCAGGTCGACCAGCCTCCACCTTTCACATCCTGGACTTGGGCCAGACGATGGCGGAGTAATTAATTCTTCTATAAAAAAAAACTTAAGGCATTTTTTTCAATTCGATAAATTCTGAGATATTAATACGTATTTAACCACGGAACACTCAAACGCAAACTCAGGCCCCTGAGCGACACTAAAACAAAATGAGTTTTGAAACCTTTGGTCACATCAAAGAGAGTTGATGCTCACCCCTACGGCGAATCTAGCACAATTCTTCATGGAAAATAAATTAACAGAAAAACCCGGCCGTCTTCCACCAACCCCTGCCGAATTCAACAAAATCTCAAAATATATTCTAAATACGACAGAGAACAAACTGAAATCCTTTCCCTAACAACCAACACACAGCAGCAGCACAACAGTTCGCCCTAGAGTCAGCTTCAATGTCAAGGATTTTCAAAAATTCATCACAATTAGAAAAGCGCGGGTTGTGCGTCAGGTATTGCTCCTTTTTTCGGGTGTATTTATGTATATATGTGTTTGTGGGTATGTCGAATATCCTTTATCCTGTTTGTTATTTCCACCCCTTTTAATCGGCCTATCACGCTGGGGCAGGGATCTCTTCAAAATTCAAAGCAAATCATCCCCTGACTCGACCGGATCTCTAAACCGAAGTCAGAATGAATCTCGCCCGAGGGGGATGATTCTGTCAGTAGCGTAGTCAATAAACGAATCAAATCATTAACAGAGAACAGCGCCAGAAGAGCAACCTTGAGGGAGCCGCGGTGCTAAAAGGATAAAATCAAAAGAACAGAAAAAAACCAACCTTCATCAGCCCCCAACCCTGGCGCTCCTTCGGCCGAGCAGCAGTATAGTAGCTCCAAAGCTAAACTTGGGGCTTGATGAGAGTTTTTCACAGCCACGACCCCTACCCTCTCCCTTGGCTCCCCCCAACACATCTATTCCAGCTTCGTTTCTACATTGAGATATTGGTGGCGCTCCCCGGCCGCATTGGCCACCACCGCCGGTACAAATTAAGCATTCGACCGACTGACATGAGGCACCACAAAAGGATCAAAAGTGAAATTCGATTCGGTTTCAGAGTGGGTGGATGATGATTGGTTTTTCATGGTATGCGTGCGAATCCTTGCGAATTCTGGCTCTCGCTTCTTTACCGACTTAATATCCATTCACCCCGTGTGGGGGTATGCTTGTGGCCTTTTTTTTGTGAATGTGGATGTGTGATAGCGGAAAAGATAAATCAAATATATTTTTTTTAATATAATAACAAAATGGCAGCTGGCTCTGGCACATGCAGATTTTTTGAGGCAGAACCTTTTGATTCTTCAATTATATCGGATAATTGGAAATCTGGCTCATATCCATGCCCGAGGAGATGGGCAGATTATCCCTCCCAGATATACAAAAAAAAAGGATATACTAAAATTGAAATATACTTTAGGCCTTTTTTGACGAAATTCAATTAAATTTCACGGTTGTATATATGCGAAAGGATCTAATCAAAGATTTTCGTGTGGATCCTTGAAATTTATGTTTAGCCTAAAAACACTATAGGTATATGTTTTGAATGCGGGAGTTGGAGGCTTAGTGTGGAATTGTAGAACCATTGGGGGATATTATACGTGTGTTGAGCAACTTTTTAGGTAGATATAGATTTGTTTCTCACTGCGATCTACTAAATCTTCTTTCTTTTAATTTTTCCTTCAATGATGTAAGTTCATCAATACTACAACTGTCACTTTGACCTACATATTATAGTACTCTTAACAAATCACTTACTTCACATTTCTAGGCCAGCCCAACAACGGCCAGACAATAGAAATTGAAGAACGGACTCAGCTTATAGGTTGGGCTCTTTCTCCATGCCGATCTTTTATATGTAGATGGTAAGAGCCAAACAGTATCCTGATGTCCTTCGCGAAAAGGTTTCCAGTAACGCCATGGCACAGCATGAAAGCGCTTTTAACTGACCCAGGTGTAACCTTCAGCTTTTATCATATTTCATTAAAGTCCGATCGTCGAGATTTCTCTTTACCAAATTGATTGGGGCGGCAAAAGCGGGTTCCGGAACGTTTAATAAAGTGACTGACGTCTGCCTTGTCGGTAATGGCCTTTGAAGGTTTGGTGACCCCGAATCGAAACAAGGAAGACCCGCTTAAGAATACCAATCGTAAATTAGGATTTGGCCTTATGATGCTTTAACGGTCTAATTGTCAGCTTGTACTGGTATATAGAGAAATGTTTTGAAAATCCTGGCTACTGTATTTAATACGGTAGCCAGGCTTTTCAAGCTGAACACTCTACAAAGCTTAAGTTACCTTCGTCTTTGAACTGTCCGTGTACCATACGAGTCCAATTCGAAATCTCTTAGCAAGAACCAACGAAAGATCAACATTAGAGATCTTCTTGCTTGTTGCCGAATGTCCCAACTGAAAACCATTCCCCAGATGACCGTTGGTTCTAAGGATGAAAAGTGCTTATTTGGAATTGCTCTTCCTCGAAATGGAACTGTACCAAGTTTAGTACCACTGCTGTCGCCATGCGGCTAATAGTCTAGATCAGTGATTCCCAAAGTGGGTTCCGCGGAACCTTACGGTTCCACGAAAAAATTTTAGGGTTCCGTGTCACCAGCGCCGAAGCGCAAACACATTCGCAGACTCACTGGCGCTGCGCCGGCCGTTTAACGCGTTCTTGCTAATCAGAAAGTGCGAGTGGCCCTTCTTCCTTGAAATTGGTCTACGTCACGCCGCGTAACATTTTGGTCGCCATTCGATATTCCCATGTCGAGGGGGTTGTGAAGAAAATGGTAATCCGCTCTCTTGAGATGGCCGTCATGGGCCAAACGATATATTGAGTATACTATATTGGTTAAGGTGTTCTACTTATCATACCCTTTCATTTGATACCCATGTCGAAGGGGCTGTGAAGAATATTTCAATCCGCCCTCCTGAGGCTGCCGCCATGGATCTAAAGGTATATTGAGTATACCATTTTGCATTGTCATCGGAGCTAAAGCTTTATGCAAAATTTCAGTATGATAGGATAACCGGAAGTATTTGAAAAATTGATTGCAAAATTTGTTCCGTGAAGAAAACAGTAATCCGTCCTCTTGAGAGGGCCGCCATGGATCTAACGGTATAATGAGTATACCATATTGCATTGCCATCGGAGCTGAAGTTGTGTGCAAAATCAGGGTGATCGGGTAACCGGAAGTATTCAAAAAATCGATTGCAAGATATTTACCGTGCAAACAGACAGACAAGAAAGCGAGTTAATAAAAACGTTTTAAAATATATTAAAGGATAAATATATACATATATCATATATTATTTTATTTTTTATCGTTGGGTTCCGGTCCGCCAAATTTTATACATTGTAGAAAGTTTCCGTACGAAATAAAGTTGGGGAGCCACTGGTCTAGATGATCTGGAACTCCCTTAATTACGCCTGGGTTGGAGTGGCACATCACTAATGATCTTTGGTTTTATGATGGAGTAATATATCCAATACATAGCTTTTGGCTGTAGACGACAATTACATCCAGATGCTCTGCAAGAGGCCCACAGAAATCTAAGTGTCTAATATCGAATTTAATTGTATCGCATTGTTGGGGAGGGCTTTCCAAAGGTAATGCCTTTCGGTCCTCTAGACCGGTAATAAAATTTTGTTTGTTCAAAAGTTGGACTTGGTTGCAAATCAACCAGAAGATATGTCTTAGCTTTTCGGTCAACACTTTATTAGGCTTCAATGGCGCTTTACCTATGAATTGAAACCTGTATCTCTCTAGTGCAGCACAACCAACTGCTAAGCTCGAGGAACGTTTTAACTTTTGCTCGAGCAACATCCAGACTCTTATTAACCTCTCCTGTCCACTATTCCTTCCATCGATCCAAGAAAAACTCGACTGTGAAACAACCTTTGACAGTCTGTATTCCCGAACTCATACAACACCTAAGAGTTTAAATGCAAGGTTCATCACCATCTCCTCCCACAACACCTGACTCCCCCTAACCTATCCCCCCTAACCTATCCTATCCCTCTCTCTTTCCTTCGAGATAAGCTTACTATCAGATATTGCGCCACGACTTGTACGGTATGCACACGACGAACTGGTATCACAAAGATTGACACCTGAGCTTAGACTATATCACATGAAGAAAAACAAGATTAAGGCACAATTACGACCTGAAGGACTGATAATACAAAAAATAACTTCAGTATTGAGCCCAGTTTAGAGACAAGTTTTTCTTCATATCCGAAGAGTTTCTGTCTTGAGGCTACTGGATAACCCAGAGAAAGACTGTGAACCGATTTCCATAGAAACTTTCATGCCTTTTGGTACCCACTTTAGGACAACTCTGTTACACATCATATCCACTGTGTTTAGCAAATCAAAGCACCCCGTTGATTTCACTGTACACGAACTAGGGGCTTTCAGTGCCATTGCCAGGCATTATAGAGATAGTTGTGCCGTTTGCCTTTCGCTTTAGTAATTCACGGAGACATATCTCTATGGCGCATCAATGTGCCTTGCAGGTCAGATGTGCTAGTTCCAATGGAGTTCCAATATCATCTCTAAGTATCAACTCTTACAACTCCCAACAGCTCAAACATAAAGTTCATCGAAATCTACTCCAGCACATCCCTACGCCCCGGCGACTCCCCAACGTGTCCCCTTTAAACTAAGCTTGATAGACATTGCAGCATGACTTGAAAGATTTAACAAACTAGTTTGCTTGGTTTCAATTGATACTGCGTCCATAGGAATATAGAGGACAAAAAGAAAATAGATGAATTGGTTAGACTACGCGTAAATCTTCTAGAAACACTAGTAAAAAATGTACAGAAACTATGAACTGCCTTTCAATTTGCAGGCTCCAGGTGTAAAAGTTTAACAGCATACGCTGCGCTATAGATAGTTCGAAGCTTGAAATGCCAGATAGGATCTTATGTGAAAATGACAGACTGGATCTAAAGTCACCCCAATCGTACTGACATATACAAAGGTTTTTTCTCAAGTGCGGTTACAAAACGGCGCCCTTTCAGAGCCAATTTTGTCCTCGTTTTCGGTTCTAGGGCGAGGCTGTTACTTTTGATTACTTCCCAAACTTAAACCTCCTACTAATCATTTTGAGTTTATAAAGTCTGTCTGATGTTGATGTTTTTGCAGAGCATATTTGTAGTTCCCAGGCGCGGATTCAAGGGGGGGGGGGGGTCATGACCCCAAAAGCCCGAACTATGCAATAATAGTTGAGATGGGAGAAACCAAGAGCTGCTGATACGCTTCTGCTACTTGTCGAACATCTTGAATGTCTCAACTGATCAACGTCTCGGTCCAACATGTCTGGAGAAAGCATTTCATTAAATTCGGTAACAATGTTGTCCAATAAAGGAATGAAGATTCTTCTTCTGGAGTTTGATTTTTTGACGATAAACAACCCGTGCTTCTTTGAATTCCTCATCCAATTGTGCAGCGAGATGTTGGGCTTCAGTAAATAACCGTCGAAAACCAAAATCTTCATCACATCTTTTGGTCAGCAAGGGTATCTTTGATCATATCCGTTGCTTTTTTTAAATCTAATGAAGACGTTTGGAGTATTCGGCTCAAAGGTAAAGTTGTACCGGATACGTACGAAAAGTAAAAGTTTATTATGTTATTAATGACTATGATAAAAAATCAAATAGTACGAATATTATACACGCCTAGAACGTCATTTAACCAAGCAGATGAAATCGGAAACTCTAGACTGAAAAGTACAAGACGAAGATTTGCCGCAGCAGATGCAGTTTTCGCGTCCTCCCACACCGAAATCTTATTAAGTGCGTCACACTTTTTTATTAATTGTTCACCCTCAAACTGCATGTGCCCAACGAGATTTTCTACCCAACTAGTAAAGTTGGTTTCTACCAGTCTAGCAAAGTCCTTAAGTGATTTGTCACCAAGACAACAACAACGTTTGCAAAACCGTTAGCCAAAGCCAAAACTGCTCTCATTGTTCCTGAAGCATTGCGACAGTTTGAAACTTTGGAAGATTTTAATAAAGAATTGTTAACAAATGATTACTGCAAGAACAACGCCTTGCGTGAATGGCTACTTTCGTCAAGTCCTGACATACCCCTTTCAAATCAGACGCCATTAGCGAGCAACTATCTGTTCTAATTCCAACCAAATATTTTAGGTCCAAGTCGAATTTCTCACACAGATCGATGACGATATCCTCGGAACGAATTGCTTGGTATGCATCGCAAAATGTAATGAAATTCTCTGATTGCTCTGTTGCAGTAGTAGTAGTAGGATAAGCTAAGGTGTCTACAGTAGTAGTAGTAGGATAAGCTAAGGTGACTAAGAATTGTCGTTCGTCTCATCAAATACAACTGCGCAAAACTTTGCCGCTCTAACTCTATTCAGAATATCTTACTGAATTTCGTCTTTGCAGGCTTCCATAAGTTGATTTTGGGTGGTTTTACTGATATATGTCGCGATTGAACCTGCGGTTTCCAAATGATACTGAAAAGTAAAGTCACCAAATTCAACGAAGAGTGCCCTGAAGTTCCTATCATTTGCCACCAGAATATCTACTTTTCCGTCAGTGTCACGATTATAGAGAAGTTCATTATCCCTACATAATAACATCGATCTCGGCTTTCTTTTACTTGTGAGTCCCGTTGTACACACAGATGCTGGGTTATGATAAGTCTGAAGGAAACTTTTTTCAGCTTCTACCACCCTCTGATGATATTGGCTCCGTTGGTGAAATGAAAGCATTCCATTTTGTCCAAATAAATCGTCGAATGCTTTCAGTGTTCCGCTTTCTTGGTTTACTTTTAATTCCGTGACCCCCCCCCCCCCCCAAACAAAATTCTAGATCCGCGCCTGGAGTTTCTATAGGAACTAAAAATTTCATAAGACAAATACGAAACATCTTGATTATCTTAAACTTTTGTAAATGAAAGCAGACATCTTCATCAAACCTCTGTTGTAACCCCCTTTTGATATCAGTAAACCAAATCTTGTTTCCGTCAAAACCATTGCTCTATTCCACCCTCTCGCATCACTCAACCATTCTTCCACACCTCTTTCATAATCCCACATCTCATCCGTGACCTTCCAAAAAAAAAAACTTACCACCAATGTAACACTTACAAAATATCCCCAGAACCCATCCTCACATCTGGGATTGGATGCTGGGCTTAATAAGCACCATCCTCTATTTAACTTACATCCATCGGATTACGAGTCCTAGGATTATAGAAATATCAAAGGAAGTTATTCACCCTGCGCAGCACACAATGCCATCTCAACCATTCACCACCATTCGCAGCCATGATACCTTCAGCAGAGTCCAACAACAGCCGTCCCCGTACACAGAAACCCTCCAAGATGATTGATTGCTCGTCATTTTTCATCCTTAATGAAAATGCACCCTGCCGAGAGTATGGAGAAATACACTGATACAATTCCAGTTCTATAGAGATGTAGTTGTGTATCGAGGACTGGATTGTATCTGTGTATTGGTATTTTTGGTTTTTTTTTTGGCTGTTATTGGATGAAGTCTTGAATATATGTGGATATAAACTTCACTCCCATTTTCTACCCAAAAAAAAGGAAGAAAGAATCAAGATGAACAAAACCGAAAGCTAATCGGGTTGTGGCTTGAAATTCTCATTAATCATTTAGCAAAGTCATTCACTCCTCCCCTATCTTGAATATTATGTGGCAGTGTAAGGTTTATGTGGGTTTTGATATATTGATATAATCCTTGTGAAATATATTTAGCAAGGGTTTTAGTATTATTTTCCATGCAGAAAGAAAATGAATAGTTTTTTTTGTAAAGTAAAAATGCAAGTTTTTGAATTTTTTGTGTTCGACAAATGATGGGTTGTATCAATGACAATTTCTAACACTAATTTATGATGTGGAAACTTACAAATTCGTAATAATTAAGAAAAAACATCATATTTTAATAATCAATAAGCATTTTTTGTAATATCCTTAAAAATCCCCCGACAAACTTCGTTGATACAAAATCATCTATTCCAGAGTCCAACTGAGTTTTTATAATTTTTTTATTCATTCATTTTTTTTCTGGTCTCCGGTCGTGATATCCAATTCAATATCAAATCAAGAAATGCCAGAGCTAAGTCCAAGAAAATTCTGATTTATTGACGACTGACGGTGCTGTTCACCGAAAAACACCGGAAAAAAAACTCAACACAAAAATGGTGATAAATTCATCGGGAATTGCAGGAGGAATAAATGAGGGCCCACTACATACCCTTATGGCATATCATAATTCTCTCATTTATTTTAATTTTTAATTATATTTTCTACTCGGCGTTTTTCTTTTGTTGTTTGTCTTGTTTGTTGTGTATCTCCGAATGGCGGAATGGGGGGATTTTGGGTTTCTTCTTCGTGTTTTTTTCTTCATTTTTTTTGGTTGTATTAATTTTTATTATAATTCCCCAACAACCGCAGAGCACACCGATTGGGAAATGTTTGATAACTTGTGATTATTGCCCGGGTGATGGGATTGATATACGGCCACACGGTAGATATGGAGAGTCGCACCGAGAGGTCTTTGATTGCCAAAACTGTCATCGAGCGAGTGATTTGTTTGAATTTTATGTTTAATTAATCGGCGGCTGGTTTTTAATGGTTTTGAATAAAAGTTTTCGTTCTCTTTCGATATTGGTGGTGGCTTTGGTATGGTCGGCTTGGGATATGTGTATGTGAGGCCCGGTTTCGGTGAGCTACAGATTCAGATTCGTTAATGGTGATGTGTCCATCTTGGCCGGGTTAATTGGTTTCGTTAATTTATACGTCAACTCATCTTGGTTTTTTAAGACGTTATGTCGTTTTGGTTTTTTTGTATTTTGTTTCGTTTTATTTTTTTCATTTATTTTTTGGTTGAAGAAGGAGATGGAACAGCGACGAGAATGCTGTTGTCGTATCGTCAGTGTATTCCAGTGGACGACAGAAAAAAACTGGACATACTAGAGATGAGATCTGCTACCAAAAGTATCGATGTTGTTGTTGGTGCTACGGTTGCTGTATTTGGACTGTTTTAGATGCTGATGTACAATAGCGATGATGGGATCTGTTGCATATTCATCAGGGGTTCCATAGTCCGAAATCATTTCATGTCGTTTGATGTATTGACCTGATCGAATTTTTTTCTCCCCGCCGAGATCGAATTAGACAATCTAGGAACCTAATACGAAAAAAAATACTGGTTAATATGCTATTTTTCGTTCTTCATAATAACTATGCACTGGTCATTTCAATAATTCCTACTGGTAGTTGCCTGGTCATATGCATATAGCCCAACGAATCATCACCATCGTTACTATCATCCACAGCATATCATGATGGGCTCTTTGCCTTGGAATTGATTGCGGCGGATATGGTTATATTCTATTTATTGTTAGATTATAAATGTCTGTTAAGTGGTTTTTTTGTGATCGTTTGATATATTAGCGACTGTTTTTTTTGGATTGTGTTTTGTTATGAATTTTATTTTATATTTTTTTTTCTTCATCTTATGATATGTGTTTGACGGAAAGATACTCTCCAAAAAAAAAAAAAGATAAAAAACCAAAGAAACTATATATTTTTTTTAAATAGCATAAAATACCATCAGCATAGTGTGGTTATAGTTTAAATTCTTTTGGCAAAAATTTGGCACATGCTTATCAATATAAATATAGAGATTTAACAATGGATTAAATATGGAAGAATGAAATAATTAAGATGAAGAAATTTATGGTGATGATGTTATTCAGGTCTTTTCTTTTTCGTTTTTTTGGGTTTTTGGAGTTTTTTTTGGAGATTATGTATAACGTTCTTATACTAAAACGGCAATCTGATTCTCACGGCCTTTTAAAATTGATTTTTAAATTATTGAAGATTTTCAGGAACTGATAGGAGAACAGAGAGATTAAGTGCAATGAATTTTGCTCGAAGAACATCTGGTTGGAGATTCTTGTGAATTTTTAATATTGTTTTTATTTTTAACTTTTACCAAGATAAATCTTTTTTGGGAGATTTTTAAAATTACGTTTTTATTTAAGTTTTTAAAAATGGAATAAAAAATTATCAATTTACCGGTATTAGTTGTGGATGGGGTGAACGTCTAACAAAGGCATCGGAAAATAGTGCACCCTATTTGACACTTCTATCAAAACCCAAGAAGAGCCACAGCAGACGAACACTTGGCAGCTCTATTAGCAAGTTCTATTACGCTCCTCCACGCGGTTCCTGCTGAAATACTTCTTCGGAAAGATCGTCGAACGGAAGATGGTCGAATGATCAGTCCTCTACGACGGAAAACATAGTTTTAAGTCAGTAGGGCTGAGGGTTAGCAACCACCAGATGGATAAAAAAACGCCGACCTTTGATTTGCAAACACTTATGCATCTACCAAAACGATAAGTTCTTCTTATATTTTTCCTATCCTTAAGAGTAAAGCGATGGCGTAATACTTAGCAATTAAGCCAGGTTTAGCCTCCTTAGATTGTCACTATAATGGAAAATAATCAGACAGCTTTCATGTGAGATCAGGAGTACGACAAGGGTGACTACTTTCCCCTTTACTATTTTTTATTATGTTAAAAGATATCCTTGTTAGTGCTCTGCACACTAGAACAGAGGGCATACCATGTTATTGGGGTTGCTAGACCACCTTAAGGATATCGATTACTCCGATGATATCACGCACAGAGACATAAGAATCTGAAAAATATACTGAACAAATTAGCAAAGGAAAATAGTTCGGCAGTTCGACACCTTGCCACGCGAGAACTACTAAAAATTAACCAGTGAATATATTTAATGTTTTTAAAGAGTAGATTTGGAAATCGAAACCTGAGTTAAATGGTATAAATCATCTCTGGATCGATCTGGGTTAGATCTGTGCATTTTAAAATCTCTTTGTATAAACTTTCTTGTGAGAAAAAACCGAGAAAAACTAAACTAGTGAAACTAGGCGAAAACTGGCCAGTTACTCATGCGAAATCTTTTAGTCACACTGGACTAGTTAGACTCGAGAAAAACTCACTAGTTTCTAGTACATAATTTTCTATTTTCTAGGAGCACTAGAACTTAGCGAAACACTATCCAGTTTCATTCTAGTCAATATAGTCAACGATTTTTCTTCCACATAATTCAAAGTCCAAAGTCAAGAACAATTTGTTTAATGGATTGAAATATTTCCCTTCATGATATAATTCACATGTCAAACCAAACTACTGCGCTTAAGTAGCAAAATGGGCCAAATCGTCATCAGACTGTTTACTGTCTCTGGTTTAATAAATTGAAAACTCATCTTTTGTCAATCCAACTATCATGTAGTCGTTTTCCGTTTGCATAGCCGCCGTGGTCATCGTACTTTAATCTGCTATTTGTGGCTAGTCTGTGGCTAGACTTCTGTATTTGGGTGAATTTTTTCAAACTCCGTGACACAAAAAATTTGAACAGTTCTGCGCACCTCATTGCCAAACTTTATAAATATTGTTCTATCATTTCCCCGCTTTTTAGTTAAAACGGCAACAAACGCAGAAAAAATTCAACAAAATAATTTGGGAAGGGATGCGCGCATGCCGAATGAATAAAGTTAATCAATCTTTATATGTGTTGAGCGGAGCTTTTAAATACATGTAAAACTCTTGCTCAACCAAGTCAGTTTATCCATCGTAATAAGCACAATTTTACTATAATTATGCTAAATATTTCTCATTCCTAAATTTAAAATAAATTAAAAGAATTGCTGGAAAAATTTCTTTTAAAGATATGAGCATTTTCATTCATAAATTGACAGTTCTCCGCAGTCGCAAGCAACACAACCTCCCCAAGCAGACGCGCGCTTGCGACTGTCGGAAAATGTCAAAAATCTAGTAATCAAAGTGATAAAAACACAAATTTCGTATTTTTTAGTAGAAATTGCTACAAATTATTTCTGTAGCATAATGTGTAAAATACAAAAACCTTAAAATAAAAAAAATATATAAAAACGGGTGTTTTTCAGTCATAATTTGTAAATTTTTTAAATAATCATTGAAGTCCCAGAAAAATACATCTCCCTTTATAGTCCAGTCAAATTAGAGGTTTGATTGGAAGATAATTCGGAAGTTGCTGAAAATTGGAACAGCCCTTAAAAACATTATTATACATAAGCTGTAGAGACTGCCATGCGATTGGACGACTGCAAACTTTTTTATTCAAGGTCAAAGGGTCAAAATATCAGTTTTTTGCAAATATATGCTAAACCGTACGTCTTATCAGAAAATTGTGTTTACAATGTTTGTATATTAGGCGATTATCTACAAAAAAATATATTATACATTTTCTTGTAGGAATTGCCATTTCTGAGATATTGTCGTTTTAATAAGTTAAAATACTCATAGTCTATCATTCCCGACTTGTAAAGGTCATCAGAAATTTAATAAATCCTTTGTTGGAGGTCGCGGCTAATATTTTCAGGGGTGATTCCTGGATGTCTTTGGAGAAAAAAATTGTTCTACAGAGGGCGGCTATCTCCACTATCCACTAAGATACAGGGTGATTAGGGAAATAATTTTGTTTTTTTTTAAATTTACTGAAATTTGAATAACTCCTAAAGTAATTATCATAAAGTAACCTAATTAGGCTCATCTTTTAGGTAAATGTGTATTCTTTTATTTGGTATAAAGCACAGCAACCTGAGTGACTCCGTTCAAAAAATATATATTATTAGTTTTACTGGGGAGTTCCAGTGCCTATCGTGCCACGATACCTTGAAATGGGACAAAACTGCCTTATTGAGTTTTTTCGTCAGAAATTTGCAGGTAGAAATGAAAAACTTTTTGGATACAAGCGAGTTCCGAGCCAAAATTCCTACTTGGGAAACGCTGTAAATAGAATATACTTCTCACTACTGTTTGTAATGAAATCCAAAAACACCCACAAAAAAACCAAAATGAGACTGCACAAAAATATTGCACGGTTATGAAGCATGGAGTATCTCCTAAAAATTTACAGATAATATAGATATATTTGCGAGGAAAGTTCTCCAAACCTATTGAACCTATTCAGCTCTTAAAGTGAAGGCAAACAATCACAACTTAAAGAATATTTCTAAATTTTACAATTTCTGAAAAAAATTCCATATAGTCTTAGATTCTTTTTTATATATTTATACCCTGGTTTTGTTGTATCCGAAGGCGATAGGTTTGAAATTATGCCATCTGTTCTATTACATCAACTCCTTTTCAATAAGCTTCTAACAAACTAATTTCCGTATTGGCGATATTACTCTCTGCATCAAGTCAATTACCAATTTAAAATATAAAATAAAAATATTAAATAAAAAAAATACATTTAATACAAAAGCAGCAAAACCCCTTTCCTTACGACTTCCATCCCACTTTGGTGGAAAGATCCCGAAAGAGATCATTATCACCCGTCAACTTTTAAAGGTCAAGCATATTCTGCTGGTGCAGTTGTAACACACCGGCTATATATCCCGCCATAAAACACTTTACTTCAGCCACGCCACTCACAATAACTCATCGCTCCACGTCCCTTGAATAACACCCGATTCCCGATTGTGCCAGTTAGTGTAGGCGTTGACCAAAAAATCAAAAATCCAAGTGATCCATTAAGAGGAGGCCGAACATACAATAAAACAACAATATCACACACAGCCCTATATATGTATGTATGTGTGTGTGCGATCGCAGCGGCAAGTACTCTAGCAAAGATTCCACACGATCAGCCATTATCGATGCCAATAAGAAGAAGAAGAGAAAAAAATGATAAAACAAAACAAAAAAGAAGAGGGAGAGGGAAAAATATTTACAAGAAAACGGGGCTTCGACTCGCCATATTACTTGCTGCTCGGCCTGTTATTACCACGATTGTTCGAATCGATAACGATCTACCGATCGAGAGCTGCAAATTAATACGTTCGCGTTCGATCGTTTCGGAGTTTATGCCGTTGCCTTCTGTTGTTGGTATCAATGATTAATTCACACTTTTAAATATGGTTGTCCCCCCCACCACCACTTGCGAATTATATGCTGAAGAGGGTATATTTGATCGGTGAAGATCACTTGGGAAATTTGGGGTACGTATTTTGGGATATGCAGGTGATAAGTTCGCACTTTTTGAAGCATGTGTTGATCGTATTTCTGAAAATTAGAAACAGAACGAGGACAAAGGATCTACACTAGGACAAAAGAACTACACCAGGACACAATTACCCAGATAACGATCCTGCCTAAATTAATAATGGGCAGTGGCTTAGTCTATTGTTTACACCTAATTCTTCCGGCTATAGATCTTTGTGCAACTCTATTCTACCCAGCTGCCATTAAGATCGCTGTACGATTTGGACCATTGCGCCCTGAGAGACTGCGCCACAATCATTACTTATGCATGCGCATGCGCAACTCACTTCCATTTTGCTTATTTTTTCACGTCGTTTTAAATGTCATATTTCCTCGGGGTTTTGCTCGGCAGCTGCTATTTCATTGTAAGATTTTATGCTAGACTCATGCAGACGATGGTCAGTTAGAAGTTGCTTTTGTTACAAAGAAAGTGTAGAGTATATTGCGCAGATATGTGGCTCAGATGCAGCGCAGGAATTTTAACTATACTCCCATCTCATTATCACGCGGTCTTCGCGAAAAATAATTCGACATATACCCGAGCATCCGGACCACAAATCACGCTTATCCCGCCATCCCATCTTTTATCATAAATCTCTTCCGAAGCATGTTGACATACCGGGGCTATGACAGAAATTAAGGTGTAAAACGTGTGCGCAGGTTCGTATGTCAATGAAAATCACACAGCATTGTGTCGAATCGCGCATGTTTCATAAATGGCCACCTCCAGTTCGGGAGGTGCCTTCTACCCGGGGCATATCATCGTCTTCATCCCAGAGGCAGCAAAAAAAACGAACGAATCGCCAGTTCATTCTAAGGAGATTGCAGTGTTGTCTTCCGTGAAGTATCTGATTCTTGGGGCTCTCTGCGCTTCTTCGCGTTGTCTTACTTTTTCGATAATAGCGTATTCATGGCCTTTCGTTTACCCCCTATTCAAGTGTCATTCTCGATGAGACCTCGGGCACCAGGTACCCATGTTCAGTTCGGCTCTCTATGGCATTCCTCCTGCGCCATAGCACCCCGCAGCATAGCATACCAGTACGAGAATTGATGCGATGCGATCCTTCTGGACGTTCGGTTCGGCTGGGCTGAGTTTTTTCGGTTTAAGATCGTTTTCGAGTGCTCCTGTTGTTGCTGCTGATGGTGGTGACTGGTGGGTATCTTATTGTGAATATATATCCAGTACTGTGCTGGTGCTGTCGCTGCCATCATTCTATCTCGGGCATACCCCAGCTATATCGCCTTTCAGAATATCTATGGACCTGTTGGCGTTTTTCCCTTCGCTTCTGCCAATATTATTTTATCGCTTTACTCGGGGGCTTTGGCTTGAACTGCTGCTACCTTTCTGACTTCGTTCCTTCGTCTTCTGTATTTCGTTTTTTTTTTTTTGGTTTCGTTAAGTTCCAACTTGTTCCATTTGCACGGCCATAAATTTTATTGAGGCTGAACTTATGGTATTTTAAATGGCCACGCGAAGAAGAAGAAGAAGATCGGAAGAGTGCTTTCGACATATAACATGCGTTCGGGGGTATTGTTTGTGTAGAGAGAATCATCCACCATATATTGTATAATGTATATTTGACGATCGTCCTTATACTTTTACTTCCCAACACATACACCCTTAACTGATCACTTTCAAACTCCTATAAGATCACCTTTTCTCAGTTCTGCCAAACTAATAAAGAAAAACAACAAACAACAACACCAAAAAACAAAACAATGTTTATTTATAATATGGTCGTTGTCGAATGTGTCAGCAAACAAACATTCTAGTAAAGATGTCATCATATAATTATAGTCTACAGTCTGGAGTGAATAAATCAATAATCGACGATGCGACCGGGACCGCTGGAGGCGATTGTTTTGACCGTTTCTCAAACATCCATTGGTGATGACCTATAGACTTTATGCTTTTCGGTATATGTTCCTTCTGCATCTGGACTATGGCAGAGTCTATTTAAAATTCATAATTTCATGAATATATTTCTTGAGAGATATCAATGGTATGTTTGAAATTTTAGAAAAGTTTGTTAAGGAGAAAAGATGTTAAATAGTGGTGGTACTTAGTTGAATAAAAGGTTTGTAGGAGCAGAGAGTTATAGGTCATAATTAACAATCTAAGATTCATGTGGATGAAAATTGATATTTGGGTAGTTAAGACAACAATGACCAGGTAAATGGTGTATTAAATCAAGATGGATTGATTGATTGCATGAAATGAATCATATATTGATCACTGCAAGGTACAGCTTCAACATGATCAATGTTAGATCGTACCTTGGAGGAGATGTGGACTCAAACCAATTTCTGGTCGATGCTAAGATGAAAGACAAGATATTATGCGTTGAAGTAGACAAAGTAAACGAAAATATAACACCATGGTCTTTGAAGAAGAATAAATACATCCGGACTACAAATATTTTATTTGGACCGCGTGGCGTTTCGTTAAGTTCCACAATAGGATGACATGTGTAATTCGCGTTGGTGCCAAATATAAAATTTAACGTATTGCCTAATTTTGGCACATTTAAGACTAAGTTTGGTCCAAGTTTGAAACTCACGTAAAAAGTAGCCAAAAAGTTTACGATCGCTTCATTTTCCCAAGAAGTCTCCCAACTAAATACTAACCACGTCGAATGCTGCTTGACCTCAGTAATCAAGCGAGAGCCGGTCTATTGAGTCTGCTAAATGGAACCCTTTACGGTCACCAAGATAGTTGCCTAGTCATATTGTATTTTTACCACATTTTCTTAATAAATGACATTTGTATCGATTTAAACAAATAACATACTTACATATATGAGTAGGCATGTATTTGCGAAAATCTAAAATTTGTTAAAGTTTCTCGATTTGTTAACTTCTTAGTTTAGAGAAGTTATTGTATGCTAGGTGCGGGCGAATTTCATTTTTACTCGTGTCGTTAAAATGTAATGTTTCGGTTACAAGTTGGATTTTGAAGCTAAGCCAATTTTTATAACAGTTTTACAAACAAAACACACATACAACTCAAACTTAATTGGACAGTTTAGACAGACCAGGCAGACAGATGAGAGAGATACCAGATAGAGAGAGCAGACAGAGGAAGACATAGACCAGACAGACAGACCAGATAGACCAACTAGTCTAGCCGTGTAGCTGTCTGCCTGGTCTATCTGGTTGGTTGGTTTGGCCTGGTATACTACCCCAGCATAAAAACCCACTCAATACACATTACAGCGAAGTTTAACTAGTGTCACACATGTGGCGCAAAGGATCACCAAAAAAAGCTCACCAAAACGCAAAACCTTCAACCCAAGATACAAACGAAAACCTTGATTGCGCAATATTATGAAAGAGCTGGCCCAGACCAGCATAGCTATACGACTATACTTTTTCCCTATGAGCGAAGATTGGAAAGAAAACTCGGTGTGTGTATCTAATACAAACATGTCGCGCAAATATGTGTTCTAGCCTTCAATAGTTAACTTCCGGATGCCTTATTAGTCCTACCCATGAAAATAGTATTTAGGCCCTTGAAAACTTTGAAGGAGATCCAATGTTTTCGAGCAAAAATTTTTGGTAAGCGATGAGGTTCATTTCTGGCTTAGTGTCTACTTCACGTTAATCATGACGAACTAATTGCTACTAGTGATTTCGACGATTTGATTCCAACAAGACTCCATTAACTTTCCACACAGCCATGCCGTGGCACCATGGCTTTTTTCGAGAACAATTCGATATCACGTGATACACCACCTCTAGACCCGGATAAACCAGCTACGAGTTGGAAGCCAACATTACTTGCATCAATGGCCAAATACCACTCGAAATGCTCGAACGTGTCATCGAAAATTGGAACTTCAGAATAGAACATCGACCAAGCAAGCATACTATAAGCTCAAAACCTTTGAAAGAAAAATCCTAATAAAAATATCATTAAAAGGCTAACCAGGCATGCTACACACGTGTAGAATGTTCAACGGCAAACTCTAGTCCAGTGGGGGGGGGGGCAACAGCGGACTTTTCCAGAGCACCAAAAGGGCTTTAAAGTCTCTTGTAAAAACCCTTGTTTATACTCCTTACTCTAACTCAACTCAACTCAAAATTTTTGCCTATATCTCTCTCTCTCACTCGCACTCACAAATAGAATAGGAGAGCTCTGGAGGTGCCTTGATAGGCCCAGGGAAGTGTTGTGAACTATGATCTTTGGCATTGTGTGAAGTGAAATCGAACCACGGATCTCTGGGGTGACAGTCGGGTGCTACCGAAGATACCGAAGTTATGGTGGGTCAGCCATTAGTTCTGCACCTTCCAATGACCCAGATGAAGAGATATGGCAGTAATTTGTTTTGCCATTGAATGAGACACGCTTACTATGGCCCGAGAATGGGTTCAGTGTACGCCAGCGATCATAAAGACAAGGTCTGGTATGTCCTATTTTTCACTACCGAAATTGTAAGATAACGCAGAGTTTATGTCATCAGAAGAGAACGTTTACGGTAGGCCACTCATACCTCAGAAGCATTTCAATATACAAGGTGCTAAAGGTAAATATCTCACCTCAGGTGAGAGGTGAAAGTGATGAAAGTTTCAAAATATCAAAAAATTTGACTTTTGGATGTATTAACAAAATTCTAATAAAAATCAGCTGGTATCCACTTTACACCACCAATACCAATAAAAGTGAAAAAAATGTCCAAATACAATAAATCACAAATTCCAAGTAATTCTGAGGCAATTACAAAAGTCAATTGATACCGCAGCGATCAGATTAAACAAATCCACTCTCAGGAAAACCACAAATAAATCTGTAGTTGGTGTCACCGAAAATTTCCGCTTTCTCTAATTTCAATAAACTTCCAACCAATTTGGGGAATCCAGAGAAGCGCAGCGTCCGCCCCCCATTCCCGGGCCATATTTACCCGAAAATCGGGGATAAAATTGCGAAATCACAGGACACGCAAGTGACCAAATAATTGTCACCCGGATGGGGCCCTATTGTCTACCCATAAAGAACCTCGATTCCCAGCTCCGGACAATTGGCCATCCTGACAGAATTGTGCGACGCGCATTGGGCAATTTTGTCGACAGAATTTACGTTTCCAGGGATTTAATAAATCCACGGTCCGATCCCCCTGTCCGCCCCTGAAAAACAGTCCCCTTTTGGGTGGATGCAGTATGTATCGAGGGTGGTGTGGGCAGTGCGTGTTGCAACGTTCTAATGGGGCTGAAATGCCTGGATGGACACGGGATAGAAGTAGGATCTCTCAGCTGGAGGACGCCGCTGCTGCTACTTGTGTTGTGCTGGCCGGGCACAATCAACCGAATCCTTGGAAAAGTATCGTCGCTGGCCAGATTGCATGCAGCCCCAAAATGCGAGAATGGAGAAATTTAATGCATGGCCAGCGGTAATGTATGGGCTCCCGGAGGATGGGGGTCTGGAAATAATTGTCCGGATCTGATTGAGATTGCTTCGAGCCTCGATGTCGATGGGGCCAATGACGCTGGTATCGTGGCTGGGGCGGGAAGGGGAGATTATCCAAGCTGGAGGACCAGCGCCTGGCAGGAAGTCTCATGATTTTGACATGGCGAACACGTTTCCGAAAACGGAGTCTCTCCCGTTGCTATATTGACGCGAACGCGCCGGCTCAAGTTCTAAATTATTATGAGTGCCACAAGGTTCACTGCTGAAACCGGAGGCCCATTCATCATCGCAGCTCCATTCAATCGGCATCCTGTGTCCTTACTTGGTCCATCTGTCGCATTTGGGGCCTCATTTGCAATGTGTTTTGCTGGGTGCTATGGCTGTGTACCTCTTCGATATTTTTTGTTGCTGCATGAATTGATGCCCATTTAGAAGAAGAGTTGAACTCCGCCATCTTGTTTACTGGTTTCTGACATTCTTCTTCATTTTTCTTCTTATATTCTCGAAGCACCTTTCCGTCTTGTTTCTGGATTGGTTATGGCTCGGTTCCTCGATGTGTTTTTTTTGTGCTGTTGCTCCTCGACTCATTCTTCCATCCAAGAGCCCGGCGGACAGCGCGCTCTCGGAGATAATCGAAAAGATCGGTGCCGATGATTTCGTCCGTCGATGATTTATCGATTATTTGAGAAATGTTCGATTGGATCCGCTGATTTATTGGTCGGCCATTCTGTGGCATTAGGGATCATCTTTTCGGTTTTTTGTACAACTTTCTTGGGACTTTTTTAATTTTTCTGTCTTCCATACGTGCACGGGGCCATGGCGAGAGTTCTTCAAGAAATTTATTCTTCTGTGGCTCCTTCTTCGCTCATATCGTCATCGATTCTGACTGGGTGATTTATTCCGTGAACGAATAGAAACGAGATGATTTGGAGATTGGAAAGAGGTTTTTATTATCCTGTTTCATCCGGGTGGTTTTTTTGATGTTGTTGCTGTTGTTGATGTGTGTTTCATCATACCCTGGACTATAGAGTATATTTCCGTCTCTTTTCGAACTTTTGATCTTCTATAGTAGTTTTTTCCTACTGCAGTTTTTTCGTCATTACAAAAAAATTCACCAAAAATTATTCAAAATCAGTCGGGATCCTCTTCTAATAACGATGGATGTGACTTTTTGGTAATTTTATTTATTCCATGTTTGCATTTGAGATATTGTATACCAACCGTCAATATTTGCTATTTTACTAAAATTTTATTTTTATTCTTATTAACAAAATTTACTAATTAAATATTCAGATCATGTCGAATAAATCATTGTTCCGAGGTGGGTTTAAATTTGTGGATTAACCGATTATCTATTGTATCATATATTGGGATATTCATATAACTAATGGCATTTTTACTAATTAATAAAATACCTGCGGGAATTCCAGTTATTTTGTTGTTAATACAAGTTATTTTTTTTTTGTTTTATGTATGTATGTACAAGAGTATTATGGCAATATTTTTGATTGTGATAAATTGATATAGATCAAATGTGTTTTGATGATATTCTTGAAATAAAATCTTTTAATCTTTAATATAACATAAGTTAAGATTTATTTATTGGATTAAAAATATAGATGATGTCATTTGTACGAAATAGTTTGGAAGAATATAAAACTTTGATTAGGTACCTAGGATTTATATTTAGAAATGAAAGTATTGGCTTCTTCAATAATCTTGTTTTTACAATAATCTATTGATATATGACTGATTTTCATTAGGGTATTACGCGAAATAGAAGAATACTAGACGAGACACTAAAATAAACAAAATTCAAACCAATTTGTCAATTTAGTGGTGGTCGACACTCGTAACTATCTTATGAACGACGATAGGATAATATAGTCTAAGGTAGTCCTTCAGAAGAAGGTTGGCGTGAGCCTAATAACCTCACCTAGAAAACCCCCTATTACGGAACTAGTGATGAGCAAGATTGGTCTTGCATATTTAGCAAGACCAAGCAAGACCAAGACAAGACAGGACAAGGACAAGTCAAGACTGCAAGATCAAGATAGCAAGGTTTTTTGCTCATCACTAAGTGGCAAAAGTTTTCCAGTAATGACCAAAAAGTCTTGTCTTGCACATTTAGCAGGACAAAGACAAGACTGCAAGAAATTTTGCAAGACTTTCAGCAAGACTTTTTCGAAGGCTTTTTGCTCATCACTGCAAGACTTTAGACATTTAGTGATGAGCAAAAAGTCTTGCTATCTTGATCTTGTAGTCTTATTTTGTCCTGCCTTGTCTTGTTCTTGCTTTGGTCTTGCTAACTCTACAATAAAAGGAAGAACTGCAAGAAAAGTCTTGCTCATCACTATACGGAACGAACAATATACGAGGTGTGACAATTAAGTAATGAGACTGATTATATTGCCGCGATTGTGGTAACCCTGCGACCTTGAAATTTCCTTTCCCTTCTCTCGGCATCCTTCCACTCTCCATTGATATATTTGCCATCGCCTATTAACTCGAAGAATCCCTGTGTGGTTTAGTTCGCCTGCTCTGTCGTGTTGAGTAAACGTGTGTTCGTTCGAACTCATTACAGAGCTCGTGCTGCAAAAACATCTAGTCGATACTGGGTGAAAGTATAAAGCATTGGAAGGGGAATGGTGTCTTGCAAAAAACCGAGTAGGACGTGTACTACAGCAGTCTTAGAAGACACTATGCGATATATGTAGATTTTATGGAGTGTAAAGGGAGCCTACCATTATTTGCTGGAAATAAATAAAACGACAATTTTGGAACATAAACCTCATAACGAGGATGATAAAAAAGAATTCTTCGAAGTAGTTGAACTTAATGCCTTCATGAACTTAAGTATGTAGCCTCTTGTAGGGTAGTCAGACTGCTAGTGTTGGGTAGAACACGATTTTAAAATGAGTTTGTAAGAGATGCCTCTTTTTTTTTGAGCCAATACAATGTCATACTGCAAATGAGGCGAGGTGCTATTGTAATGCCAAAATGACAAAAAGAAGCAAGTTAAAGTAAAAGAGAAAACAAATACAGTAAGTAAATAAAAACCTTTGCCTCCACATTTTACAATCTCACCTCGAATATTTTCATGTTTGAAAAAACCTCTTCAAAAAAAGTAAGATGTCTCTACACTATGTAATTTACAATCGCACCTCGCCTCATTTATCTCGATACACCCTGCTATACCAGGGCTGACTGATAAGACATTATTTTTGAGTAGGCACATTTCAAAAAATTTAGGACTCCGTACAATTTACCATCGTGTAAGCAGTGGCCTCCAAACTGAGGGGCGCAACCACCAAGGGGGTGAAGGGCGATTTTATCTTTTTGTCTTTTTTGTCTCATTCCATCGCCATCTAGATCTTCGGTATTACAACATTGAATAACTCGGAAATTTTTTAGCCGATTTCTACAAATGTACACGATTCTGAAACGTCATTCAGTACCATTTTAGCTTTAAGTCGATACCCATCGAAGAAATCTGCTGAAATCACAGCGCTTTACATTTACAACAATCGTTCATTTGTGAAAGTTGTCCGGTGAAGAGTTGGTGACGAATTTTTTTGATTAAGGATCTATAGTGACTCGCCAGCATCTCATTCGAGAGCGTCCGCAACGTTCGAAAGAAGTTGTTGAAACGGTAAGAGAGTGTTACCGATAATCCAAATGTGTTGTATCGCCGCCGATCTCAGGAGATGAACGTGAATGGAATGACTCTCAGTAGGATTAAGAAACAAGATCTTTATCTTGATCGTAAATGAAGATCGTACCTTTTCCGAAGTGCAATTTACTCAAAGATTTTAGCCAACGAACAAGCCTCATCGCTAAATCGAAATAACGTCGATCGATGCCGAGCCAAAATTTTGATAACGGACGAAGCTAATTTTACACTCCATAGCGGAGTCAATAAACAAAACTGACGAACATCATTGCACGACGAGAAAGTCACCATCACTGGACCATTTTTTTTTTTTTTTTTTTCAAAGTTCGAGAAACCCTCGACGACGCACGATTTCGTTGGAAGTTGGTGCACTTTGTGTGTCTGAAAACGCGTGAAAAAGGTTTGACGCACTCCTTTCAACAAAGCGCCCACCAAGATGAAATTCCATTGACGAGCTTGAAGCTAACATACCAGCCGAAGTAGCTGTTAAAATAACGAAGGTCAAGATGACGCACCCCATCTAGTAAGGGAGGGTCCCATGTTTTTTTTTGTAACAAGAGGGTCGCAGTATGATTAAGTTTGGAAACCACTGTGAAAGGGACAAATGTACTGCTCAACTATATCAGACTCAAAGAAAATTTGTAATAATGAGAAAAGTCATACGGGCATAGCAACATTTACTTGATGTGATTAACAGAGGTTTCAACCCAACCACAACAAACAACAAACTATATTATCCCCTAGTTAGAGTTAATCAAGAAGTTCAAAATCAAAATTAGCAAAAAAAAATTTGGCTACCGGACGGAACCAGTGCCTTCCAAGTAGAAAGACTGGCAATGTTGGCGTGTAAAGAAGAAGAAAAGGACAGAGCTATCGTACAATAAAAACAAAACTGATAACCTCTTAAGGCTATTCCGCACGAAACTACCCACACACTGGCAAATAAGAGGTATCCCATTTAACACATCAAGCCATAGATGCAAGGATCGGCAATTTGAGGTCAGCACAAAGTATGTAGGCCTCGCTACTTCAACTAACCAACCAACCAATCAGGTATGATGTAAAAACCATCTAGGGAGATTTGAAGTCAAAATAGGCCAGGAGCTCGTATATAGACAATAAGACGGCAGCCGCACAAATGACAATGGACAACGAGTTAAAGAGATGTTAGCAAAAAGAACTTGGTCGTACTAGATTTACGCGTTAAGATATCTATCTGGATATCCTCTCATTCGCAACCAAATAGATCATGTGTTGACAGACACCTGCCTGATAAAGGTACGAACTGGATAAAGGTACGACCATACCGAGGTTCCAATTTTGGCCGTGTTCCATAATGTAATCCAGCATACTGCCCAGTGAGAAAGGGTCAATTCAAGCGTTTACGCTGTGATTAACAGTGTTACCACTTGGTTCGCAGAATAAAATATGGCATTAATTAATGACATCATTAGCACTGCACTGTATACTGGGTTATATTTCAGAACACAGCCTTTGCATCAGCGATTCAGGCACTAGATATTTTATTTTTTCTTCAACACAAGCCTTGGCTACTCGCAGGCTACCGCTCTTATTTCGCGCACACTTCTGTCTAGAAATCCGTTTATGACTAGAACAATTCGACTATGGAACAAAACTTTCACAGTCCATATTCAAACGGACGGTCCATAGCCACCTCCTCATACATCCCGCAGGAGTCCTCTTAACCTATCCTATCCTTGGAGGTAAACAAACTACTAGAGCTTGCTCAATTATGTAGAAGAAATGACGGACTGATAGTATAAAGGGTGACACCTGAGCCTAGGCCCCTGTGCTGAAAGTCGAGTCGTGATTCGTGACGTGACGTTTCAATCGAATTACGATTTTCAGCGTAGTGGCCTAGAGTGGAAGTGATAAGTACGAGTTTAGCCCCCCTATCCTGAAAGTCGCAATTCGACTGAAACGTCACTTTCTTCAACTTAAAAAACTTGTCACGAATCACGACTCGACTTTCAACACAGGGGCCTTAGACTTTCACATAAACCAAAGTTGCTGAACTGGTCACTGCTAGGCGTCAAATGTTGATTGCAGGCGTTCAGTCGTAATGAGTCCTTACCAACTCTTTAAGATTGTTGAAATGAAATATTCACGCCTCGAGTTCATAACGCCACACTTTCCCTGTCTCAAATCCAAAGCCGAAGCAATCCATCTTCTACATCCAACCCCCCAAAGCACTGTGCGTCATCGGTGAGTCTTTTAGGTGTGCAGCATTGAATTTTAAAAGGTTCCAAATGCCCCGTTTTTTATCCCTTCATCACATCCCCGGCCGCGCCAGTCAGGTATCACTACCTCATTACACACAGGTCCCCTATTTAGTATTTGCTGCGTTCCTCCACGCCGTGCTCCTCTTAATCCTTTCGGCAGAATGTCCTGCCACCCGGAACTCTACGTGCCGGGCGCCGTGATGCACTTTTTTTATATATGAGCAGCCGTTAAAAAACAATTTTCGGCGTTTTTTGTTGCACGCGCTCCGAACGGCGCGTTTTTTTTGGTACGCCAATGTGTTGCTCTGTTTTAGCGGTAGACTTTTTCGCCTTTTTTCGCTGAATTTATTCCGCGGCAGCGGCAGCAGAGGGCCATAGTTGCCCATAATGGGAGGCTCAGGCTATTGTTGCTGGTTGATGCTTGTTTTTTTGAACGTCGTCGTCGTCGTTGGCGTTGTTGTTGTTGTTGTTGCTGTTTCTGTAGTTGATGACGGTGGTGTTGCTCATATGGATGTTGGGGGAAGGGCAGTTTAGGGGGGCCCCGAATCGGTTTTCTGCTGTGTATACATTTGGGGCTTTGGCTCGTCTCTCGCGAGGCAATGGGACGTGGACGACACCGACGAACTGTTGAGTCCGCCGTTCTGATCGTGGCCAGTTAACAGAATTTTTGACGTTGATTTCTTCATTTGGTGGATTTATGGGGCCGCGAGAAATTTGGGGCGCGTGCCTTGGACTCTTGCCTAATTTCGGAGCAGAATTGGCTGGGATCCGACCGCCATCGACAGTGTTCGATGTGCTGGGAACGAAGTGCTTTTTTCGTTTCAATAAATCACAGCAGCTTCCCATGTAGGGCACAGGGCCTGGTTACTTCATCCCGAAATCACTTAATAGCCCAAGCACAGACCCTGGGGCGGATCTGCTTCGTACACGAAACAAACTCAATTTAGGACGAAAATAAAAAGGAACAAATCTGATTACTATCCTGATTAACTACAACTGCTCTGCAGGTTATCCTTTGATAAACAAAATAGCATCGGGCGAGAGTCTCTGTCATTTCTTGTGCGGTGCCTTTCTTCCACATTTCTTTGACTGCTTTCCCTTCGGCTGTATTTTTTTTTCTGATAATATTCCGTGCGACTATAAACGGATTCCGCCTCAACAAAAGCACAAAAGTAGCAGCCCGGCTTCTTCCTGCTCAGTTGCAGGCTCCATTACCGGGGAAATGTTGAGGTATCACCGATTTTTATAATTTCATACATCTGAGAAAGGAGCTGCTATGCAGGCTCAGCCAGGACCATCTCCTCTCCTTCACCGGAAGGAGTAGGGCCAGATCTGAGCTGGACTCTGGACGTAATTTATTTCTTGAATCTTTCTTTTTCATATTTTTTTCTGTTACATTCTTTCTTGATCAAAAAATTTGTTTTGGAACCCTTTGTGTGTGTGTATGAACACTGGTGTACGTAGCAATGCTGGCATGTCGTGGCCTTTGTTATTTTGTGGTTATTATTTAAAATGTCAGATTCACAGTACTTTGGGGCTGGTGGTGCTCCGTCCTGTACCTTACGTCCGCACCCCTGCCCGACTGGGTTGAGATGTCTTAATCTTAATCATTTGCGAGCGTTTCTTAACGACTTGTGGCTTTAGGGTATTTGATGCAAGATTCTGCTTTAGCGGAGCATCTCACAACAATTGGTAATTGGGGGATTGAAATTATTCGGATTTTATTGTGGTTTACCTGGGTGAAGGTAAGGATTAATTTCTTTTATTTGGAGAACATGTTCAGATTTAGAAAGGGGTCATGAGGTGCAGATGGTAGAGTAAAGTAAGGGTTTGAAAGTATGAATTATGTAGACGTGGGTATGTAAGGAAACACGGAAGCCCAGGTAAGGCTCAACGATAGGGACACAATTAGTGCTGATATGATGTATAATTTGGTTGAAATGCTCAGAGTTAGGCATACAAGAAGATCGCTGTAGATATTTTCAGTCTGCTTGGAGTCTAATATTTGGTTACATTCAATATTTCATACGCTTTCTGCTGATTAGTGTCTCCATGAGATTAGAAGTGATTTCTCGCACGGCACGGTAGTTAGAAGGGTTGGAGTCACATTTATTAAGTTTAGGATGACAATGAGCCAATTTTCAAGTGTCTGCATAAACTCCAGAGTAGGCATAGAGTTTGCTCAGAGGTTTAGCCAAAGGACCATAGATGGAATATATTATAAATATTGTATAAGCTTACACAAAAACGTAACACAAAAACATTGCCGCTAGTTGCTTTTGGTGGCAGCGAGGGAGTCACCCTTCCAGAGCTAGTGATGAGCAAAAATGATCTTTGTCTTGCAGTCTTGTCTTGTTCTTTCACATTTAGCAAGATCAAAAACAAGTCCAAGACTTAGCTATGCTCGCAATACCAAGGCCAAGACTATATCAGTCTTGTCGTGTTCTTGCGTTTGCTCATCACTATTCCAGACTACAGCAAGAACTCCAAAAATACAAGGTCTACTACAGGTGCAGAGTTTACGCTGAGTTTACTCAGATTAAGCTCCTATGGAACGGAGGATGAGTAAAATTTCGTTAAATCCAAGAAAACTCGACGAAAGCAGTCCGTTTAAGCTGGGTTTTGCATATGTTTGAATATATGTATTTTACTGCACATATACCAACGGCTGGGAATAACATAACGGACTGATGGAAGTGTGATCATAGCCTTCTAGCTGTGACCACTGGTAACTATTCTTTGAGAGAGGATAGGCTAATATAATCGGGTTAGTCCCTTCCAAGTAAGGTTGGCGTGAGGCTTATAACCTAACCCGGGAAAAAGAATTATTACGGAACGAGCAACATTTGTGTCGTTCAATGTAGGAGTGATGGGGCTCCATATTTTAGGGTTTTGGATGTTGATTTGCTTTGGGGTCACATTTTGTCATATCTTTCGCTGAGAGGGTCGAGCGGCTCCAGAGAGCCACTATCAGACGCGATTGTAAACGACTAAGAGGTCCCCCCACTAGGTACAAAACACCTCCAATGCTGATTGACCTTCGCAATCGAACGAAAGCTAGTCTACTGAGTTACTGACTATGGTAATGGCACCCTGAAAGGCACAAATAGTGGCGGCAGAATTCCACATATATTTAATTTCTCCGTGCTCTTTGCTGTTTGTGTTAGCACATAGGTAGCTTGTGTATTTTAAACGTATTTCCCGTCACCGTTGCGTCGCCGTCACCGCTCTAATCTGTTTGTGCTTTTATGGGGGCCTACTCCGAGACGTAGGATTTCTTGTCGAAGGCTCCCTTGATATGAAAACTAAATTTCTTTGCTGGAAATCGTATAGCCTGAGCATCAGATTGTGAAGTACTGCCTCAGTGAACTTGTTCGTCCGGTACACATGCTGATGCTCAGGATCACAAATGACAAATTTGGACTGTCGTATTGCCGGCAAGGCTGCACTTACATAATAGTTTGTGTGCTTCATTTAAGGCAGGCATAATATATTTCGCAAATTGATATCGATAGCTTCAAAGCGCGTCGAACGGTACGTAGGTGTATATCTAACGACGAGTGTGCTCATTTACCAACTGAATCGACTTCAATCCCAGCTAACAACCAAAATCAATCACCGACGAAACGTGCTGACATTTTATATCGACTCATAAACTATGCTTTTAATGCTCTGCCCACTGCGACACTGCGTAAAATGCATTCAAACTATTTAATTAGCGTGTCACATGTTTTAATGAGTGCAACAAATTTTCCAACTAGCCTCTCAAATCTTGCGTCTAGGTCTAGGCAAAAAGCTTCTCTCCACACAACACACTCCACCCCCAACAATTATTCCAACATCTCAATCTCCGCCACCAGAGCGCGGGGCGCACACGGGGAGAATTTAAATAAAATAAATCAAAACCAAAAAAAAAAATGAATTTTCCATGCCCAACAAAAAGTTTCTCCATCAATTTCAGCTTGGAGCACGTTCACTCTACGCACAAATTATGAAATTCTAATTCGAGTTTTATCTGGGAAACTCGTAAAATTCGAGATCAGATTTGTGGCGCGGCCATTAATTAAGCGAATTAATGTAAGCAACTCGCATAAACGCGTTAACAGGAAAGCGGCGCTTGCTTTACGACGCTGCCAACAACAAAGCCAACGGGAGCAGGTACATATAGCCAGAGCTACTACAAAGCGCGTAGCGCACCTTTTGGAGCGCCTACAACAGATAAACACACAATACACAAGATCCACATGGGGAGAGGCCGCGCATAGAACACAGATCCACCGGTGCCCACCAGAGCGCCCAGATGCAGATATCACCGGCGGCGGGGCCCCCGAACAGTTCACGGGGGACCCACACGGCCGTGTGCTCTCGCTCTATGATATGAGAGGTGCTCCAACTGGATACCAGAGCGGCCAGAGTCAGGCCAACTCCTCATGATGAACGACGCGTTGGATTTTTGGACCGGAGGGGGTAGGGGGGGCGCTCAGAAAGACCAAAGGAAACTCTTCATACATACTTATATACTGCGTGGCCCTCGAGCGAGACTCCCAAGACTCCCGAGGCTCCCGAGACTCCCGAGACACCCATGCCATATACATATATGCGACGGGGGCTCCAGCGCTCCAAAGGTGGCTCAAAGGGGGACTGGGTGCAGCCCAACTACTCGCCTATTAATAATTTTTCAAATTTACAAATTTGTACGCCTCGCGCCCCACGGCCGTCGCCCGTCTACGGTGGGGCCATTGGGGGGACGACGCATGAGAGTTTTTATGCTGCCGAGGCGATTCGAATTGGTTTCCCGAATCGCCGGTAGAGGGTGAGGGAGCATGAGGTGTGGGAGCTGGGGCCGGCCGTGGGGGGGGGGAGAAATTATCGTAAAAACGTTGTAAAACGGAAAACAAAAACCGCGGCGTTAACTGATCGCCCACGCACGGAGCGCGGAGGAAGCCATGAGATCGACGTTTTTAGTGCTACTTTGCAGGCTTTTAGAGGTTTTCTGAATGGACTCGGGCTGATTGCCTATAAACCACGCCGTCGTTAGATGGACTAATTATGTATGTACCGGGGGTAATTTATTTTTTATTAATAAAAATTTATGACACGCAAACACAACAGCAGCTACAGCAGCAGCAGCGAAAACTGAAAAAAAAAAAATAATACAGACCAAAGTGATATTAGCAACCGTGACAGAATTCGGCGGATAGATAGTAATAATAATAATAATGGGCCGTGTGGCTTCTTTTGTATGCGGGGATCTTCTTATCCCGCGGCGGATAAAAATAGAACTTCAATTGAAAATTTACGAAAAAGCGATTTTGGAAGCGATGTAGAAGCGGTATAATATTTTTCGATTTTATTGGCTCACTAACAGGGTGGCACAAATCTGTAATTAGTGCAGATGCGGCTGCTGCGATGACATAATTTCTTAAACGGATACTTAATAGAGGTGGCAAGAGGTGTATTTTGCACGGATGTATCCACAGACCAACAGTTTTATGGATGATATCGGAGTAGTAAGGTTTTATCGATTGCAGTTCCGTTTTTTAAGTGGCTTGTACATGCATGATCGGATCAAGCTATAAAATTCTGTGTAATCACCTTATGGGGAAAACATCCTGCAGATGGTCTGACGACAATTAAAAAATAACTGGATAATAAAACAAGGGTTGCGTAATGGTTTATGGCTTATAGTAAAGGTGGTTTTATTACTTTATCATCATAGTACGATCGGTGGACTCGCGAATGATCATTTAGCGATCACATGGCATGTTTTTTGGAAGAATTGGAGCACCCTTGAAGCATCTTGAATTAAAATGACGCACTATTTAACCTATATTCATTCAAAACCACTATGTTTCACATTTTTGTAATATTAACGATGAAATTTTCCGTGGATCGAAAAATATTTATGCGTCTGTGAATCCTAATTATGCGTTCATTTTTCTTGTAAAACTAGTTTCACTAGATCGGTCTAAACTGTTTAAAAATCAATAAAAAATTTGTTTTGACGGTGAGGTATTTGTATTTGTGTTCACACCATAAAAGAAGACATGACCTGCGTTATTCGTAACTCACTTCCTCACATTACTCCTTCCCAAACCATCTCTCCCCGCTTGGATAAGTCTGTTGGTCCACCGATTCTTACAGACCCTTCCCACTACCCTTGTCTATCGGTTACTAACTCCCAGTGCATTATCTGCCACCACACTGTATTTGGCTCGCCTCCAACATAATGCTGGCTCATAGATAAGCATGTCTCCTCTGGCCAGTATTTCTCTGGATATCATCCCCGGGCACGCCGCATCTTCGGACATGATACTGTATGCACAGCACGCACGGAGGCCACTTAGTCTATATTCGTTTCTCCATTTTCTGCTGTTAACCGTCCTCTTCAACGTAGCTGGCTTTATTGCTGCGTATAGCACGACTGAGACAACCAGCTTCACCATCCGGAGGCAACATCTTGGTATGGCGCCCCTGTTCGTCATATCCTCTAACCAACGCTTTCAGTCCACGCTTTAATCTGGAAGATTGCGTTGTTTTCGCACAATCCGATCTTATCCAAAGTACGAACAGCTCCTTTTGGGAGGCGTACATTGTGAGCGACAGGATAGGGCCCTCCTCTTGTTGTCCTGTACACCGTCGACCCATCTTCCCATTTCCAATGAAGTGCCCCACATTCTTTCCTTTTTAGATAAAATACTAAAACAGGATGGGGGAGGGTTTTCAGACTACTCACGATCCGCCGGCACTGATGTTTATTCAAGAGTTAGTTCAGCTAATAAGTCTTAAGGCCGTCTTTGGATTTCTCAAGGCGTCAATCGCACTTTGCTTTGTGTGGCGAAACCTAAGTCTCTCTAGGGTTGGATAATTACAGCGGACTTGTTATGAGGTGTCTGTTTCTACTTAATAGTATTTGTGTATGCCAGTGTCTGTATCAGTATTACCCATGATCCTAAGATTATAAATCTAACCGAAACATGATCTATCAGAAAAACTATTAAGACCGCACCGCCAGGAGCGGACCGCCAACTAACAGATCAAAGAAGAAAAAGACTCTGAGTTCGGGTTTAGTACTCTCATTGCTTGACACAGAATACATTAGACCAGGAGTAGAACAGGCCTTTCGCTCCACATATCCAAAAGGTTTTGAATTTCATGTAACTACTGGATACCTCATAAAAAATCTTTGAATCAATAAGCTAGGCCATCGTTTTTCAACCCTCCTGCGACCCCTCTCACTATAATACTGGTTAAAAGATAAATATCCAAGCATTTGAAGTGATTTTTGCGGTAAGAAACCAAAAATTGAATTTGATGAAGACGGCAGGAAAAACAAACATGTTTGATCGGTTTCCATCTTCTTCCTTCAAATCGGTCGTAAAATTTAGTTATTAAGATCGATTCACATATATCCGTGACGACACTTTCCGTGACAGTGGCTTCCGTGAATAATTTTTTACTGACATTCACACAGCATCGCCTTTTCCGAATCATTGCTCAATGTTCAATGGCATCTGTAATTCCTTTTTAGTTTTGAAATTTAATAGTTTTGAACGATCTCAAGTGCATAATGGAATTTAGCGTTTAATATCTTGCTTCAATAATATTGCTCTTAGACGAGGAGGAAACGAATAAAAAAGAGAGTGGGTTCATATCATATGGACTCTTAAGTGGAAAGAGACTTCGCAACTTTATATAGAAGATTTGTGGACCACGAATCTATAATCTATGAATAAACAGTTGTTTTCGGTAGGTCCGGGGTAAATATCGATGGTAACGTATTTAAAAGTTTTTACGGACGCCTGAAGGCTCCTGACTCAGGACTCCTGAGAACTTCGGTGCTCCACGGCATCGGAAGTGTGGGAGCATGCCGCATCCAATTTGCTTCCATGGAATTATTTCGTACCGGTAATTTTTTTCACTGATGCTCCGATATTGCACTGAAGTCGCCGTCAGGCCATGGACATGTGTGGTTCGACCTTTACAGAGAAAATCATAAGAGCAGAGTATTTCTCATTTATATAGTCTCGGTGGGATTAGAATAAGAGAGAACTGCTTGAAAAGGGGCTAACTGCTGCCGCACACAAAAATGAAACATCAAAGAACTCGAATAAACGTAAGACTCACCCGCTCCCAGCTTGCAACAGGAATACACGTCAAATCGCCTGTATGGCACTCAAATGAGGCAAGGTACTCTCACATGTTTTCTAGGCTAAAGGTAGCAAAATTGGGGATTTAATAAATTGTATAAGACGAATAAAACGGGCGATAATCTTGGTGTCCATAAATGGTTCCATTACCGTACTCAGTAAACTCGTTTTCATTCGATTACATAGGTCAAGCAGCATTGGACATGGTTAGTATTTAGTTGGGGGACTACTCGGAAAAACGACACTTGCATTTGGAATAATCTACTAATATTCACACCTGTAGAGGGAGCATCTATACCTTTGGCGGGCGTATTTTTAGATTTTCAGTCTTGTAGAAGAGCGTACAGAGACAGGTATGAGTGCCGGAATGTGGAGTGAAAGTCACAAATTCAATAGAGTGATAAGCCTAGGCACCGTAGCAACAGTCTTTGAAGAAGAGGTATACGCTATGCAGTCACGCACTGATGAGAACTTAAAAAGGGTCTCTTCTCTGATAGTCAAGCAGCACTCAGGAACATTAAGTCTCGTAGGACCAAGTATAAATTGGTTTGGGACTGCCAAATTGCCTGGTGAGCTGGGGATCTGGGGACTGGTGAGCTGGGGATCTCAATCAAGTTACCCTTGTTTGCTAATGGGAGCCCTTGCTGATTGGACTTTGATGAAACATACCGAAGGAGACAGGGTGGACGCCCGCAGCTGGACTGACCAAATGTAAGCGGTTCCTTGTGCGCCGCCCCTTAATGCGGCAAGGAATTATTGTTGGGGCACAGTAGAAAGAATGTCAGAACACTTGTTCGCTACATTGTTGGCTTGATTACAAAATTACTACTAAAACCCCACCCCTACATCTATGAATATCACATAAACTCCGCTTATTCAATCCAAGTACAGCACTTAATAAATCCACGTAAAAGTTTTATTTTCATCAATTTTCCATCACCTAACAGCAATAATTTCGTCCATATCCAAGTGGTTTTATTCCACTTTTCCTGGCTCGACATGCAACATAAATTTGTCACAATAAACACGCAAAACACCTGTCAAGGTAAATTGTCACACACGAGCCTGATGTGGCTTTCAATCCAATTTTCCACAAATTTCTTCTCATGCGAGACTTGCTTCGAGAATCACATCGTCGTCGTCGTCATCATTTCAAGCATTTTGGACTGCATTCAACAAGTCAAAACTTGAGACGTGTCCTCCTCCTCCTCCATCATCATATTCAGGCGAAAAAGGGTGCTCCCCCGACAGCAGAAGGGTTGAATGTCAACGTTCGATATCCGCTGAAATTGCATCAGTTTACGCGAAAGGGTGGGGCTGTAATCAGTGGCATACCTGCGTGTGTGCTCCCATAGCGAAAAACTGTAATGAAACGATTTAAGGAAATAATGGGAAAGACATCTAGCTGTCAGTTTTGTTACCATTATGTCACCCGATCTCTCGGCGAGCCTTTGCCAGAGCCAGGCTGGGCCCCTTCTGTCTGATGGTCGATAGTCCCCTGATAGCGTACGTACACAAGGCCTGGGGTCTGACAGAAAATGGCATAATTGGCAGCGTGAATGGGGCCCACGGACAGCCTCGCAATGGCAGTTGAAATTTCCAAGAAACGGTGTGACATGTGCGTTTAATTTGCATGACATGAACTTAACAATCCAATCGGACTCTTGCAGGTTATGCGGCAGCAGCGCACCGGCGGATGCCCGTTGTTCCGTCGTGGCCCCATCGATGCTCGCCTAAGTGCCGTGATGCCTATCGTGACGTGCGGAGGCAGCGATTTGATAGCTGCAATCAGGTCTTTGTGGAGAGCTTTCCTTCCCCATACCCAACTGCACCGGCCGCGGTGCATATGGGGCTCGGGTTGTGCAATTGCAGTTGATCATTATTCATTCGACAATGAATTTTTTCCCTGGGCCTTCGGTTGTGCTCGACGGGAACCAGTTTGGCGGATTTCGTTTTGTCAGGAGCGGGGAGAACGTCTTATTATTATGAGATAAAAATCGATATTTGCTAATAATTTTAATAAGCGCGCGGCATTCGGTCGATAAAACAGTAGCGATGCGATAATGTAAACTAGTTGCGGCACAGCGGTGCACACTTTGGGTGTGTTCCTATAGAAATGTTATCAGGGGAACTGGTTTCCAGGTATGGTAATTAGCCAAGGAAAATGTCTGGAAATCAGATATTTAAATTCGGTTGCGAGTTCATTCACTGAATATCTTTGAGGTTTGGATAGACAAAGCCCCGGTGACTCAAAAAGAAGTCATAGGTCGAATACGGCTTGATACATGTGTTCCAACGAATAACTATGGCTAATAAATGCTAATTTGGTCTACGCAAACACCTGACGACAAGAAATATATATAGGAAAACAAAACTGAAACTGTTCACACTAATAAGGCCCTTTTTACTATAATGTGTAGAAATATAGTGGCCGTTAAAGAACTTAGTTGAAGCATTAGTAGGAAGATTCGAATCCTTCGTTCGATAGGTTAATGTCAATTAGAGCAGATAGTGTTTGGGCAAAGTAGCGACAGGCAAGTGGTCGTCCATTAATTACGTGAGGCGTTTAGCGGAGGGGAGGAGTTCAAGCCGAATCTCACCCAATGTAACGTTAGCGGAGGGGGTCTCGGTAAATATCACGTAATTTTTTCTCAAGAAACACCGTAAAAATGTTAGAAAACTGGGTTAAGTTAGGTTAAACATGTTTCTCCACTAAAGACTTTCAGGCCAGGTCGGCAGGCACGGCCCGATGAAGGCCACACAATACTCAGTCTGACTGAGGGATGAGTACTTCAGGTTTCGAAAAATCGGCTCATGTAATTTATGGACGACCCCAAGGGAGAGCAGGACGCCCTAAGAAATAAAAATACATAAACGACGTCAAGGAAGACATAGGACAATTAGGAATAAGAATTTGAAAATATGGGGCAGAGACCCATGGAGATAAACGCTAGAGTAAGCCGTGATGATGACGTTTGTTCCAAAAGAGCGATAATTCTTCTTTTTTAATTTTCTTCACGCAAGCTTTGTACCATGCCTTTTACTTCGCTGCCATGCCTTTTATTTCGATAATATTTCAAGAGATCGTGTCCAGTGAAAAGACCTGTTTGTTTCTAGCCGTATACACTGTGAAAGAGCCCAGTAGTAGGACAAGACATTACTGGACTACTGGATGTTTCACAGAAAAGCTCTAGACCAATATGCTATTGGCACCCTTTATGGTCACCAAGATAATTGTCGTTTTTTCCGTCCTATACGAAACCCCAAATTTTGCTTCCGTTGGTCCCTAGCTTCGGTACTATTCATACGATTTCGTGCGTGGTAGTTGCTGGAACCGTGCAGGCCAGTGCGTGCCTGCTGCATGCTAGCTGCGACCGATTTTCATTTTTACTCGTGCTATTATTCCTATATCGAACTACAGAACCTCAGCCGCCGATCGAAATGACTGGAGGAAAAGTATATAGGAGAGAACGGCTCGAGCTGGGCTGTAGTGCCACTGGAAGCATATACTTAGATATATTTACCGTTTGTCTTTCACTTTAAAGGTTCACAGCCACAGGTCTCTATTTTATCTATGCATATCGCAGTTGCCATTCTATTTGTCGATTAAATCATCCTCCGGGTGCCACTCTTTTGACTGTGCTCATCGAGACTTTGAACTGGCAGACAAATTTTTATTAAATCGACAAGGAATATGTGAATCGAAACAGAGACTCATCTTGAAAAAAAGTGTGTTCCATTAGGAGTTTCCTCATTCTAATAGGGGAATACATCTAAAGTCAAATGTCTTTCCTTTTCAGTTTTGACAACGCGTAAAGGTTATCTAAGCCTATAATGAAAAGAGGCGTTCTAAAAACTGCTTGCATAATCGTTTAACCACATCCGGATCGGTGGTAAGTGTAGTTGGACCAGTTCGTTTTCATAAAGTTCGTTCCAAGATCCTGTCGATCTGTGTTGGTTGTGACGTTCGGGCTACACTTTCTCGAAAACGAAACTGTTTTTAAGAACTTCTTTCTTTCTTTGAAAAAATTTGAAAGAGAAAGTGTGCGCTAATAAGCCATTCAAGAACTGAAAACGAGCTAATTGAACACATTAATGATATTGAGCCACAATTATGCTTCAGCGTCATCCAACATGTAGACAAGGGGAAGTTATATTCATGACTGTAATACGGGTAATGGGGTCCCTTTACTTAAATCAGGCCTTTGAATAGACCGACTCTCGTTCAATCACCGAAGGCGAGCAGAACTTCGGTCGATTAGTACTTAGATGGGAGACGGTTTAGAAATACCGTGAATCGTCGTGATCTCTGTTTAGAGGGATGAAATCGAACGTCCAAAAAGTGGTTCGCTTCGGTAATACTCTAAACGGTCTGTTATTATTTAAATTTTGGCGACCTCTAAGATCTCCAGGTTTAGATTTATTGGCCGCGGATAGTTTTGGGGCGCAGATGGTTAGTTACTTTCTTATCTTTACGTGCAAATGCTCTGGTATTTTTCTTGCGACAGATATTTGAACTCTTCTAAAAAGTCAGTAGTTTCCCGATTCAGTACAAACGTTTTTCTCGGGTTCTGCTGAGTTTTTAGTTTTGGATAAGCTTTGGAGAAAGGTATAAAAAATATGTCAACTTCACGAAATCTGACTAAGCTTCAAATATGTATAAGTAACAAACTTTAAGCAAATAAATTCATGATTGTTGGAATATTTTGATGAACACGAGCTTTGAATACCATGTTTAACAATATCCAAAAAACGAAGGAAAAGAAACTCCAAAACCACCGCTCTCTGCAATTAAATGTCATTCACTCTTCTCTGATGTCAAAAGAATATTTTTAATCAAAAGAAATCTCAGAAGCATTTTCGAACAACATCATTAGCCTTTGTTAAGTTTATTAAAAACAACAAAACAATATTCCTCATCTTTTTTTCTTCTTTTTTGTCACCAATTATACATATATCCAATATCTTTAATTTGTCTTTCCCGACGAAAAAAAATCTGCATTTAATAATAATAAATCAGAATCGTACAAAAGTTCCCTTTTTTTATCATAGATCTTTCGTCACACGTATTTTGTCTTTGTTTCTTCATCATCCATCCACAACAAAACAACGAAAAAAAAACAACAACAACACAATATCGAAGACAAAAATTTGTTTTCTTTAAAAATGAAGAAAAATTCATCTTCGACAAATAAATTTCGTATAAATCGTCAACAAAAGCGACAGCTGTCATAATTCGTCATTCAAAACGGCGACATTTGAGAAATTATAAAGCTGACCATCGGTCAAGGAATTTTTATTGTCTACATGTTTTATTTTATTTTTTTTTTATCTTTTTTTATCTTTTCATATTATGTGTGTATGTATGCATATCGAGCCATACACAAAGATATCACATGGATATTTATTATTGTTCGAGGAACGTTTCAGGAATAATGCATTTGGGCCTGAAAACAGATCGGACGTCTTGCCGCCTAATCAAATTTTTACGGTACGGCCGTGTCTATTTTTAGTACGGACGTTTTGTCAGTGTTTTTTTTTTGTTTGGTGTCTTAGTTTTTGGCAGACAAGCTAGCGTCAACAATTCTTTTTGATTAGATTTATTTGATTGCCTTAACCCTTGGATAAAATGTTAAAGGTGGCAGAAGATTTGTCTATTTTGTGGCGATATTTTGTTCATTCTGTTTTTTTTTTAAATATTTCTTCAAAAACAAAAATTAGAACAAAAAATTTATTTTCGAAAAAAAAAACTAAGAATTTCGTCGTTTTTTTTTAATAAATATCAGAATGAAAGGTTTTGTTTTTTGGAATGTTGTTACGTTGGTACTTACATATTTTATACAGAGGCTATATTTACTCAAAAATGCTGGCTAAAAATATGTTTTTTTTTTTTTTGAAAAAAAGCTATTATGGCTGCTGACATGTTTGTTTATTGAGATTTATGATCGACTCCCAAGCGGATGTAGGTTGCGCGTGAAGTAATTGATGTGATATATGTGCTTGAGAGGAACTGCGATTTGGAATATTTGTTGGATAGGACACGACTTGCTTAATTAAAGTTGTTATGTAATTCGTTTCATTCGGGTGAAGCTCTAGAAAGAAAAGCTAACCTACAGAGCCGCGGTTAAATATAGTATTTAATATATTATCGAAATTATAATTATATTGCCTAACTTCCAAAAACAAGCCTATACTTCTGTGGTCATAACAGGCCTTAGGAGCAATTGTTTCTTATAACAACGAGCACCGGCAAGGGGAGGGGGGGTGTTTGCAAAGTGCGACTTCAAGCTAAAATCGTTCCATAAAATGTTTTGCGTATTTTGCGTGTTATTTATCCCCCTCCACCCGTCACTAAAATTGGCATTCAATTTGCTAGCATTCAAAAATCACTCCGAATACGTGAAATTTTTTTTGATGCGATTTTAGTGCTACCTTGGAGGCGACCCTATACCTATATGGCCCTGACTAAGAGTACAACAAAAACTATGTAGAGTGGAACTAGCAAAAAGTGTCACCGCTATAAAAGAAGCTGCTACAGAATCAATTGGAACCATACGAAAGAATCAATTGGAATTACACGAAAAGTAAGTTAAACCAAAAACATTCGACAAAAGTAGAGTTTTATAGACATGATATGTATTAAAGTACAAATGGCAGGATTCACAGCCAACCGTACAATGTTTAAAGATAAAACAGGAAAAAAAGGACAGAAGCTACGATGTAATCGAAAGACAGAAAGGGACCCCAAATGACGTGCCATGCTTCCACTCTTTGAAGAAGTAACAGAGGCAATGACCAAACTGGAAAATGGCAAAACCTAGAGGAGAGAATATGATTATGTGTGAACTATTAAATCAACAAGGACAAACAAAGAAAACAGACACAAGTGTTATAGTACCCACCCATAAAAAAGATGATTTGGCCAAATGCAATACCTATAGAGATATATTGCTTTTAAACACAGGCTATAAGGTGTTCTCCAATATTCCCTACGACAGAATTAAATGGATCTCGGTTGACATACTCAATCTGTATTCAAGAAAAAAACAGATCATTTACAGCCCCCTCTTCACACTATGCCAAATCTTCGAAAAGTTCTATGAATACTCCATTGATGTCCACTTCTTTCTTATCGACTTTAAACAAAAAGAAAATACATGGCGTACTAAAAAAATTAGGGGTTTCCCAAGAAGCACATAAATCATACGCATGTGAGACTTGTACTCTATACCTATGTGAAATGCAGCAACTAGCAACATGGCAATGGTGCTAACGAAGGCCTCGGACCTCTTGAAGTCTCTTCGTCAAATCGTCTCTGTGCTAGTTTGTTCCATGTTCCAGGTGGCTAAACGAAGTACAGTCTGTCATGCCGTTCAGGTCTTTTTGCAATTAAATGTCTAATAGTAAGCTTAGTTTGAAGGATAGAGTAGATTGAAGACAGGTTAGAGGCGGCCTGTGGTGTACTATAACTGTGGTGAACTATAAGGTCCTGTACCAATTTTGAAATACTGAATGCGGAGGATTGTTTCACAATCGAGTTGTTCTAATTATAAACCAACTTTAAGACTGTAGTGTATGCGAACTGGGAGGACTGCAGGATATGAGAGTAAGCCGTGACTAGCCGGGTAGTCAATAGTGGAGCAAAAGGTGCGTGGTTTTGTAACCTGTTAAGGCAAGCTAAAGTGGTTTTGGAGGGGCCAGCCCAAATGAATTAATTTTACTCGGCCATCTAGTAAGAATTCCTGGTATTGTTTGGCGATTCAGAATATGTAGTCGTTCCATCGAAGATCCGCAGTTAAAGTAATGCATAGGGCGAAGAGAAGCTAGATTTTAGTCCAGCCCATTAAGAAAAACGGAAGGTTGGTGCAAGCTTTGTTAAATATGAGACAGTGCAATCCTTCGTTTTGGTAGCGTTAAATTTGACAAGATTCTTGCCGCCCCAATCACGATTGAAGTGGATATCGCAGACATTAATAATGAAACAAGCCCTAACACTTGCTTATCTTATATTGATGATGGTGTAAAAGAAACGCAGAATGCCGTCATCAGCGAAGCTGTGTAGTAGTTTGCAGATGATTGAGAGCAGGCCATTAATAAAGATTAGGAAAAGTGTGGTTGATAGAATTGACCCTTGGAGAAACTGAGATAGACTGCACGTGATCTTATAGGAATTAGGAGTCCCCTCAAAGCTGGTACTGCTGATCAAATGCGCAACAATTAGCTCACTGGCGAAGGATAGGATCCAAAATGTTATAACAGAAAAGTTTGAAGTGCAACAAGGACTTAGACAAGGAGATGGGCTGGGCCCAATGCTCATAACCTCGCCCTAGAATGGGTGATAAAGAAAACGTCAGGAGAAGTGCATCAATAGCTAAACAGTCGGTACAATTTCTTAGCTATGCGGATCTGACCATCGTGGCAAGGTCCTTTTTGGCAGCAAAAGAAGCTTATGTCGAATTAAAAGAGGCGGCAAATGACATAGGTCTAAAGATAAATGAAGAAAAAACGGACGTGATGCAAATATCCAGAGCAGGAAGATTTAGAATGGGAAGAAATATAACCATCGACGAACATAACCTAAAAGTAGTCGATGAAACAGTCTACCTTGGGTCTACAATCACAAAAAGAAACTAAGAAAAAGAAGAAATAACTAGACGAATACTACTGGCTAATAGAGCCTTTTATGCCCAAACACAAATACTGCACTCAAGATTTGTACACATGACCCTAGAGGAACGAGTCAACGTGTTTGAGAAAAAAGTTCTCAGCCCAACCAGAGAGGATGGAATATGGCGAAGTAGGTTGTGGCAGCTCCTTCCTACTTCTCCTCTCTCTCTCTCTCTCTCTTTCTACTATCTATCTTCCGGCTAGAGCTGCTGTTCGACATTCTATACGAAAAAAATAGATTGTCGAACAGTACAAAGGGGCTTTCCCTAAGCCTCTAGTCTATCACATAAAAAAAAAAAAAAAAAAAAAGATACAATAACGAGTTGTATGAAATTTTTGACGACCCATAACTCTCAACTTTAATAAAAATGAACAGATTGAGACTAGCCGGCCACGTAATCAGGATGGAGGGTAATCGTATCTGCAAGAGACCGTCAAACTCGGAGAAATGCTTTAAAGGAGGCCAAGGCTGGATTCGGGCGGTAGCACCATAAGATGGATGGAAGGATCGCATTAGTTTTGGATGAGAAAGAAAAAAATTTGCGACAAATCATACAGCTGATCATATCGCCGAACCTTTTCAACTAAATTTTCATCTTCCATGATAAATTAGTTTATTACAAAAAAAAAAAGATAAATGCTTTGAAAAATTCGAAAAGCATCCGGTACTACGTTCACATTGAACAGAATAGATCAGTCACGTCAAGGCACGTCACGTTAAAATATAGTTTGGAACTAATCTTGACGTGCCGTTACGTTGACGGTCCGTGACGTTGCCTATATATGTATGTGAACGTGTAGTGCAAAACTCATTGAAGAATATTTTGACGTGCCGTTGCCGTTCCGTGACGTGACGTTTGCGAATCGACTTTAAGGCTATCGTTAAATGTATACTCTATCACAATGAAACCTAAGTTTCGACAAAATCCCATATGTTTTGCTACCATATGATAATTACTACCTATACATGATGAGTTGAATAGTTGAGCGGAGGTTGAGTTGAATTTTCGACTCGCCTCAGAAATCACAAACAAAACACAAAGATGCTGTTGCCAACTAAATTCAACAAACTATTCAACTACTGAATTCACCTCTATATGCATAATTTCAACTCAACTCAGGTAGCAGACCTGAGTCGAGTTCAGTCGACCCTAATTCAATTCGAATCGCGTCTACATGTAGTTGATTTGCTTGTAGATCGCGGTTATGCGGGCACAATAGACCCAATAAAGGTCGCAGTGCTTGATGGCCCATTAAAGAATAAATGAATCATTCTTGACTTTTAAGAATAGCAGTTTCGTAGCTATGGTATTTGCGAGAAGCAGATTGCCAAAAGTTTAATAAACGTTTATTTTTGCCAAATAATCTAATTAATTGAATTTTTATATCTACTGGATTATTCGCAATGTAACTATAATTAATAAAATTACAGCTAAATATGTAATCAATTATTAATATAGCCAAAGTAAATATCATAATTTCCTTATTTATACTTAATAAATTAATTGAACAAAAAAGATGATTAAAAATTTTAAAATATTGTCATTTCTTAGAAAAATAAAATCAGAAATTATTACTATTTATTTAATTTTTTTTTAATTAAAAATTACCTTGAACTCTTCTTCTTCTTCAACAATCGTGCAATCATTATCGAAAAAACAAAAAACCATCAAGAAAAATATCTCTTTCCCAAAAAATTTATATTTCACAACAAAGATAAAAGTCGATTTATAATAGATAAGACAAGACGAAAAAAAATGTTAATTACTATTATAATATTTTATAAAACAACGCACACACGTAAAAACAAAACAGCCGCCCAATAAAATATCACCACCATTGACAAATTTTGATTTATTTAATTCCAAGTTCAAAATTTCCAAATATTAAACTTGTTTCACCACAATTTCGGTTGTTGATGATGATAATGAGAAGAGTAGATGAAAAAATATGAAATTAAATAAAATAACTTGTTTTACAAAAGGAATCACTCAGGGAATTTTTTTTTTCGTTTGGATTTTGAGATAAATTATAAATAATCGCACTTTTTTTGCAAATAAATTTGAAAAAAGGAAATTTTTTTGAAAAATGCACGGAAAACAATGAAACTTTTTTTAATTGAAAATTAAATAAGCGAATTTTTATACGAATTCAGTCCACCAAAAATAAAAGTTTGGTCTAAAAAAATCAACCGGTCAAAATCAAAAAAAAATATTGCGATTATATTTTCAAAAAACCAAAAAACGTTTTCCTCATTTTCTATTTATTCATTTCAGCGCGAAAAAACCAAATTTGTTTAATTTTTTTTGCGTTTATTTATTAATAATTTTTTTTGTTACTAATTTATTTTTTTCAATTTTTCAAAAAAACAAAAAAAAAACAAAAAACATTTTTCGATTTGTGGAAAAATTTGCATCTGAATGTCCGGACGGGCGTCACGGAGATTAATACCGATTTGATCGATTTCGAATTTGACTGTTTTTGGTATGAAAAGGAGTGGGACGCCGCACCGACCGTGTGTGTGATGAATCTCCAGGTAAGGCAGGCGTTCCGCACCGCATCTCAATTAATTCCCCTGTCATTAGGTGTATCAGTCGTCAGCGGCATTTGCATTTTTGATTGAGTCCAGAATTAATGAGATACAGGTTAAATGCGACTCTTTTGAACGCGTTCATAGGTGGCCATTATATCCAAAAGGAATCCATCCACAGCATAGTAGTAGATTCCCTTCGAAAAAACTCTATAACAGCAAAAACAACAACAACAAAAAACAAAACGTCTAATTTCTTTCACAACTGTCGAAACGAACATTAGTCAAATTTTGTCGTTTTTAAGTCACGCATAATTTAAGATCAAAGTAGTCCGCCTGCGCGTAGAAGATTAAAGTTTTTTTCGTTAAGTTTTTTTTAACGATAACAAAAAAAACACGTCACGTTTTCCTTTTGTTGGTTTGTTTCGGCAAAAATCTGTCTTACTCCACCATAGACTTCAACACTAACAAAAACCAGGGCTGAATCATCCCCTAAAAGCACGTGAAAATATAAACAAACAGAACTGTATTTTTTTCGTTTAGTTTTTTTATTACTACCAAATTCTACCCGACGAACACGTTTTTTGTCGTACTTAACGAGCGAGAAACAATCGTTGTTTTTTTTTTTGTATTTTTTAACTTCAACCCCGAAAATGGTGATTGTTTCTTTCGTTATTGTTCAAAGTGCCACAACAGGGTGTAGAGCATTGGGCAAATAATTTTAATAGCAGTCAGGAATATTCGTTAAAAAAAACAACAACAACAATAACAACGAACGAACGAACGAAAAAAACAATATATAAAATGATTTTTTTTTTGATGAATTCTTCTTCTTTTCGTTAACAAATATGCGTCGGTATTACCCAGTGGCTCCACCGAGTTGCAGAATCGCTGACTAACTGAAAACATCATCAATGCGCTGGCATCAGAGCAAAATTCGCTCCATAAAGAACGGGGGGCTGCGAGCAAGTGAATTCGAGTTTGAGCGCGGCCAAAGCGACAGCGGCCACAAGGCTCGACAATGCTATCTATGTGTTGAAGGGGCTCCCCAATACACATGCATAATAACAACATTTTTTTGCCTATTCTCTGTATATGCCTTATTTTGGGGGGCGCTTTCTGGGGGGATTTGTTAAACATGCGAGAACGAGCGCCAAAAATCTGTTTTCGCTCAGTATAGACACAACTACATACATCCATCGATTATGTATCAATGTGTGTGTGTTTAAGCGAAAAGGGGAGCTTTCGCTATAAAGTTTTGCGCGAAAAATGGATGGATTTTGTTGTTGTAAACTGCTCTAGTCGAAGATTTTCGCTCTGTTTGTGGTGGCGATACTGGCGTTCTCCTAGCTTAAGAGAATGGGGGGCAAGTATGTTCGCTCATATTTTGAGGAGACCTGCTCCACCAAAAAATTAATACAATTAAGAAATTTTTTTACGTCGAGTTTTTTTTTGATTGTGTTCAATTAAAAATATTGAAATTATATATTTTTTTCGCTCTAAAGTAGCGATAAGAGTGGAAAAGTTTAGCTGAGTTTAATTTGGATAAAGAAGAAAAAGGTTGCGGAAGGTGTGGAAGGTAATTTTGATATTTTGATTGAAAATAATTTTAGAGGAGAAAATAATAGAGTTTGATATCGAATTAGGAGGAGGACCTTAGTGTAACCTTATCGACAGGAAGAAAAAAGGAGACCAGTTCGGCCTAAGAAAAGATATAATAGACCAAGTCGAGGAAGACTAAGATAATTAGGAATAAGAAACTAGAAAAAATGTGCCAGAGATCGACTATCATAGATACCTCATAGGTAAAGTTCTGGTCACGGTTACTTTAGTCAATGGTTATCGATGAATTTTTCCCCAAACTACACGGATCTGGTTTCGATGTCATCGGCTATGCAGATGGTCTTGTCATAATTGTCTCAAGGAAGTTTGACTTGACCATTCCAGAAGTAATGAGGACAGCCCTTTTAGAAGTTCAAAGTTGGTTTACCTGAGAGATTTTAAGGCTGTCCTGGTCCCTTTATCCAAACGTTACAAATTGGACACAGATCCTATTTGTAACTAGTTAAATAGTATGATAGTTGAATGTCTCAGCTAGGTACTTAGACAACTCAGTCAAATATCTTGGAGTAATGCTGGATTGGGGGCGAAAGGCTAACAAAGACTTCGACCAAAACCTGATAAAAGTCACTGCAATCGAACCACTTAGCAACTCTGCTAGCAAGTTCTAATCCAGTTCCCCTGGAGTATTTCTTCGGAAGGAGCTAACGAGGGACAGTCGAATGACGAGTTCTCTGGGCCACCAAAACAAAGTTTTAAGTCAGATCTGTTGAGGGTAAGCAACTCGCTCCCATTAAAAACACCACCGCTGCGAATCCCTAGATGGACAACACGACAGCGACCTTTACTTTTTGAATCAGTGGGTAAGACAAGGGGTCTTACACTACCAACGATGTTCTGGATGTACGATAGTTAAACTTGTCACTTACTCTGCCGGCCCACGACCAAACAGAATACGACAATTTTCAAGACCAGTAAATAAACTGCAATGACTTGCTTGCCTCTCCATTACTGGAGCTAAGCAGAACTGTCCCACAGTTACGATGGAGGCAATCATTGAATTGACTCCATTGCACATCTCAATTTATAGAAATCGGCCACAAGTGCCTTGAGGCTTAGGATCTCATTGAACTGCCTTATAATGCCAAATGGCATGTGGATATACGCAACAGTATATCAAATATTTCAATTTACGGCGTATCCGACCATAAGGTTGTGAACTGCGGTTCTAAAGTAAAGATTATTCCGGTTCCCTGTGTGGAGGAATTCACCCTCTCTGGGGTTCCAGAAACCTCTACTGGTTTACGGATAGGTGCAAAATTGGACATGGTGCAGGGGCTGCTGTCGTTGGGCTGTTGTTACAGACAATCTCGCGAGTAAGGGTCCTTTTTCAAGAAGGAATGGTGGAGTGGTGAGAGTCATATCGGTCCAGCAGCAGGGAATACGTGCGACCGCCTGTGTAAATCTTCCATGCCTACGATAGGACAAACGCACCCAGACGGTAGTGTTAGATTCCTTCTGACTAAACTCACTAACTGTTTTGGTGTGAGTCTATGGCTCCAGCGTCCCTTAGTAGACTCGTTTCATCTTCGCTGCTGAGATGCACTGGCTGCGCACCAGAGTCCGCTGCACTTTCTTGGATTCCTCTCGCATTCTCGGGGGTGTAAAATCGTTTCATCGAAAAGTGTGCGGTACGAACTGCATACTCAAGCTCCACCGATTTTGTGCAAGGAGATCTTGTCACCTCGGATCTTCCAAAAGTTATTCTTTGTTAAGGGCGATGAGTGTTTTGCTACTGGAAACTGATCCCTGGCTGCCGGTTTCTAGTCTTACACCCAAGTTCGCTGCTTTGCCATGTCCAAGACAGGAAACATCACTGGAAATCCACACTCAGACAATAGTGTTTCAGAAGTTGGACAGCGTCCTACCTTGAAACTCTTGCCCCTAGATTCTGTAGGCCTCTAGTCTAGCCTAGAAAGGGATCAGCTCCTTCTTAACTCTCATTCTCTCTGCTTAATCAGCTTGCGTCATTGCGCCACGGGGCTATATAACGCTGCTATCCCCTTCGCATTCCTTTGCCTTTCTCTGTTTCTTTGAGGTTCATATTGCTTTGGCTTCTGAAGGATGTCCACAATTCTCCGACATAATCAAATGGTCCTGGATGTTTTCCGTTTTAGATGCAACTCTATGGCAATATCCAGCTCAGTCATGTGTAAAATTAGTAACTCACTTCCACATGTTCCCTCATAATATACTTCTACACATTTGCTATTAGTGCTTAGAATACATCTTCAGGTCTTCTTTGTTTTGCTAGTTCTTTGCTTGCTTGTTATATACGTAGTTTTCACATATTTTCTAGAACATCATCCATCCATCTTGTTCTTGATCACACTATGCCTCTTTTGTGTTGGTCTACCATTAAGAATCTAGGCTGTTGTTCTTTCTCCAGAAGTACGTATCCAATCGTATCTGGCCAGTTTTATGTGTCCAACTATACTTATTTCGTTATAGATTTCTTCAAACTCATCCTTCGTTTTAATACGCCATTCGTTGTGGTTACTATTTTTCTCTTCTCGAGTCTTGCTATCGTGGGGCACTCGCAGAAAAATGTTCTCCTCAAGGCAATGGCAGCAAGCTTTGTAGTCCACTCTTGCTATCCTCCATAAGTGGTAATTCAGGGCGAAGTCAGGTAATCAAGCCAGAAATTGTCTGATATCCTTTCTGTTGCGCAGCACTAGTTCCTTGACCGCGTTAGACGACTTGACAGGAACTGCTTAGAATTGGCCATTTCAAGCGTGGCCCTTGAGCGTTCGGTACGTCTCATAAAAGTCCGATCGGCAAGAGGCCTGTTCATTGAACTAGTGGTTCCTTAAAAGACGGTTCCCGACCCGAACATTAAAGACACCGCCTGACAAGCATGGTAGGAAATGGTAGGCTCATACTGACAGAATCTCCATATCGGGATAAGGCATTATACAAGTGGGTCCCCAAACGAGATCCCAGAGGAAACCACTGCCATGCACCCGTCAACACCATGACATTTAGATCTGACTTTGGTAGGCTTTGAAGGATGCGTTTACTCTGTATTACCGTATTCCTTCTCCAGCTTTCCGTTTCTTGCAAAAATATCTGGATGTTTCCTGAATGGTCTATTTAGAAATGTTTCTTTTCATGATTGCTCCCAAATTAATTGTAATTAGCGAGATTGAACTTTCTTGTCGAATTCCTAATTCTTAAATGAAGTTTATAAAATTATAACATTCTACCCTCCTGCATTTTAATATTGCGTCCGAGCAATCGTAGTCTGCTCAATTTTACATGTGTATTTATTTCGTCATGCATTTCCTCAAACTCTTCGTTTGTTCTAATGCGCCATCCGTTTGATTAAACTTTACAGGACAAAATATTCTTCTTAGGATTTTCCATTCGAAAATTTTGGGCTGATATTCTGTTTGATCAATGCCTAAGCCTCAGACAAGCAGGTGGTTTAATGTTTCATATTATTCTCACTTTGCATCTCCTTGAAATTTGTTAATTTTGGGACTAGTGCGAAAGAGGTTTTATTTGCAGCTACGAGGCGCTTATGAATTCTTATTTTCTACGGCTTTGCCGAGCTTTGTACAGTTCTTGAAAAGATTTTCCTTGTGCCTTATGCTTGGGTGATCATTTATGATTCTATCATCTGCTAAGACTACTATCTGAATGTTTCTTGTGAAGATGAGAGAAAAGATTCGCATTTTTCAAGTTATTTGTTTCATTATAAATATTTAGTTTGTGGTTACTTACTTTAACGGGATCTGGTCCTGCAACAGTTCTCAACATAGGGCTCCATTCTGCGCTGATATCATCCAGTTTGACATCCCTAAGCTCTGAGCGTCCTGGTCTATAGTAATTTTTTAGCGCAGGCTGGGCCTCCCTATTTTTTTCTTGAGAATCGCAATTTAACATACGATTTGTTTGGGCTCACGTTCGATGAATAATAATAATAATAATTTATTTTTGGACAGTACACAAGATTCACAAAATGTCTCAGGTCCTGTGAAAGTAAAAGTAAAACGAAATGATGTCAAACAAAAAAAAGCGTTTCTTACTTGAAAATTATAACAAACCTAAAACTGGACTATAAATTGTCTCGTTGGATCATTAAAGGCCTCCTATAATATTTTAAGCTATATGTCCTGCGAAAATAAAATTGTACAATTAAAAATATCGTATTTGACAGGTCCTAAAACTACAATACAGAAGACTTTTCGAATGCAATAATAATAACCAACCTGCATTGCCAAAACGGAATAAAATTAAAACAATACATCGTCGTCTATTGACAGGTTATGAATGCATAGGAGGAGCAACAGCGCCCCACAAACAAAAAGAAAATTCTAAGCTTCCAAACACCAAAACAAAACGCAATGGAAAAGACCCCCAATCTATACAAATTGTACCCACCTCCCTTTTTTTTAATAAAATTCAATCCCGAATACACCGTTAACCACTCCGAAAGCTCCGCGAAATGAACACACAAAATAGCCGAGAATCGCCACTGCTGGCCTCCACAAAAGCAGCGCTTTGCAGCAAAGAAGGAGAAAATCACCACCGGAATGAACGCGCGAGCGAAGAGCAAAAATCACAGCAAAAACCAAAACAGAGACGAAAACCACCACGAAATGACTAGAAATGAGCGAAAGCTTGTCACGGAATGAATTTTCGGTCATTTTTTGAGGAGAGAAGAGCTTTCGTTCATTTTTTCTTTCTCGTTTTGATGCAAGTAAAAGTCGCTCGTTCTCTGTTGCGCTTGTGTGAAATTGATAGGGAATTACTCTTTTTAATGCATAAAGTCAAGAGAAAAGCTTTTGCATGACTCACGAAAAGCTCTTTTTCGATGCTTTGAGGAACTGTCAAAAAATTTCGGCAATGGTACGGTCGTCGAATGCAAGTGTTTTGAGAATTTTTGTGATGTTTTTAGTGAGTTTTTTCGTGTTTTCTGTTTGTTAATGGTGTTAAGTTGTTAATAGATTGGTAAGTATCGAGTTTTTGTTGATATATTTGGTATAAAAAAGGAGTTTTAAGTAGATTTAAGCAAAAATATGAAGTTTTGATCGATAGTTCCGATGGGGAAAAGTAAACCTTCTACAAGGGTTGTTTTATGTTTTTATGGAATAATGAATGTTATAATCAAGATTTAGTAGTATATCTAAGGCTGATTTAGTATTATTTCTGTAATAATCGAAAATATTATTATTATTCAACATAACCTCACTCTGTAGCAAGAATCAGATCAAATTAAAAGAGCTGCCTTCGCTCATCTCTCAAAATCTCTTTACCCGTCATTCATCAATCTCTCGGTTAATTTCCCCTTATTGCTTTCATTTCGAACTTCTCACCTTTTATTTAAAATGAACATGAACAATTCCAAGTCTGTAGCAAGAGACAGACTATTCGCCATCTATCTCTTTTTTCCTTAAATAGGGTATCTTCTTCAGGCAAAAAAGCTCTCATCCTATCCCCGTACTATACATGCATTTCACATATACACAAAATGTTTTGGGAGCCGTATGCTGCTCATGTTTGATGGCGTTGCCTGTCAATCAGTCATTTTGACAGCTGGTCCGGTACCACTTTTGCAGCAAGAGTAAAAACTTGTCATTTTCAATCGCTTGCGCGTACTCCAATACAAACTCCCATTTTACACCACAATGATAAAGGGTGTGTGTGTATATGCGAATATACTCTCTTGGATATATATTTGTGTGATGGCGGCGGCGTTGGCTCATTTCCCACTCTGACTCTATAAGCTATATTCTGTGCGCTGTCTTTCTTGTGTCACTCACTCCTGGAGGCGGTTATTGCCTATTTACTAGTGTTGTCTCGTCTCTCATTACCCTCATTCTGTCTATAGTGTGAGTGGTCTTATTTTATAGTTGCACTTGTTCCTTTTTACCTCTTATATTCCCAGAGCTGTTTGTGTATGCGTTAGAGCACCAACTATTATAAAGGGTGAGTTTTCCCAGTTTTTATGTAGTTTGTCAACGGTTTCGGCTTCGTTTCTGTTTTGCCCGTTTTATATCGTTTATATCCTGTCCTCTGTGTCCAGTGCAGGTCTCTCGCTGTCTCCACTGTTTTGTACGTTATGCCTACGGTTCATGCTGATGCTGCGATCTGCGACTGCTGCTGCTGTTCTACTTCTCTCAATAGTATAGAAACTGGTTGAATCGGAAGACGGACAGCTGCTGCGCTACAGTAGCGCCGCCCTCGTCTAAGGTGGGGCCACTGTTCACCATTTTCGAGAGTGATTTGAGGAAACGGAAAAAAATCGTATGCTGTCTTTTTGTTGTTGTTGTTGCTATTGCTGCTGCTGCTGTTGGTAGTGCTGGTGTTATTCTGCGATTTTCCCAGTTTTTGTTTTTATTCCAGTTCACTCTCTTGATTGTTTTGTATGATTATATTTATAAAGCGGCTACGTATACATTGACACACAGAGATCAACAAAACGAGAGCATCGCGCACCAGCGCCATACCCAGAGCAGCATCTAAAGGCGCTATCCAAAAGATGTCGCTCTTTTTTTGTTTGTTCTTTCTTTGCGCGCTGTGTGTGGAGAGTGTTTGTTTTGGCGCGCGAATCATTTCGCGCTTCAACACACGCGTCGCTTTCGATACGTTTTGTTCGTCGTCGTCGTTTCTGGCTTTGACATGGATATGAGCTTTTCTTTTCTGACTATACTCTTTTGTACGTTCATTCTCTAACTGTAAAGCGGCAGTTTCCTTCTACTTCTTCTTCTTCTTCATCATCATCGTCGACTCAGAAAGTTTTCCATTTCAATTCTTTTCGCCAGAGCGCAATTGCACACACGCTCTTGTAAATAATTCCTAATTACACACGTTTTATTGGGGATACAGGTTCGCCTTTTTGGCGTGGGTGTGGGAAGCATCGAAGGTGAAGATATAATGGCGAGAGAAAAAGTATTGTTAACGTGGGTGTATGTTTATACATATATGGATGGATGGTTGTGTGTATACGCATTTGAAAGAGCGACTATATTTCGTCAGCCATATTCTGCAAATTATTGACAAGACATTGATGGATTGGGTTCTATTTTGTGATGGAAGACTTCCAATATCGTGTGGGATTGATTTTAAATTAATAAAAAGCGTTTTTGTATGGCAGTTGATGTTGCAATTTTATGATTTGTCATTTTGAAAGCTTTTGAAGACGAAAATTGATGAATTGTTAATAAGAATCACATCTAAAAATTTCTATTGAGTATCATATTGATCGATGACGATTTCATTCATGTATGGGTGGCAGGTGTATTTTTCAATTTTCGTACCTGATGGAGTAGGAGTCTGTCTTAGCATACTAGTGCCGGCTGAATTTGTTTTCTGTGCGTACTAGTTACGAACGCCTATTGCTTTTGAAAATGAAACCCTCTGTACTTGGTTGTCAAATATGAACTGACAGATGACAACCAAACCAAAATGGCGACCAAACTAAATCGGCTTGAAACATAAAGTGCAGCCTGTATAAAACACAAAGCTAGGCCCAACCTAGAGAGCTATAGGAAAACGTTTTGTTAGAAGATTTAACAATAATGAAAATAGAGATTTGAAAAAGGCGACAAACAGACCTAATTTGAAAAAAATATTGTTGAAAAACCCAAAGTTTATAATTGAAAAGGGAAAAACACTAGGTGGGGCAGACTAGGGTTAAGGTAGAATTATGGTTCACCTGTAGAAGGGTATTGACGGCGTCACAGCCCTTGCTGTTCATTGTTTTCAGGAAGTATAATATCCCGACGAGTCTCTCTCCCGCTAACCACGCCGGCTAAGCCGGGTTCGCCCAGTGGTATTGTACAAGGCTAGAACGAAGTAGCGTCAACTAGTCCCAGACGAATGCAGCAAGCCACGTTGATAGTAGGTATAAACGTCTTAAATCGAGTGAAAATGCTTGTTAGCGAAGAAAGAATGCATATGAAGCGAATTGACAGTGAGTTTGCCGAAAGTTATAATATAATACAAGACTTAGTGAACATCACAAAATCACCTAAAGAAGATGAGAAATTAACAGTAGAAATGACAGAGCCACATACCGAAAGAAAGAGAAATAGTAGATATAAAATAGCTGAATGGCTTAACAAATCCATCATAAAATCAAGCGAACCGCACTACATCAGCCCCATCGTGTTTGTTAATAAAAAGACGAACCCAAACCATTATGCATAGATTACAGAACGTTAAATAAAGAAGAAGTCAAAAACAGATATTCCCTTCCTAACCTAGAGGATCATATAGACAAGTTACAGAAGGAAAGAGGTATTCGCTACTTCAGACCTGGAGAATGTCTTTTTCATGTAAACGTCGCTGAGAGGTCAAGGAAATTCACGTCCTTTGTCACACCCAGAATGTATTCCTTCGAGTACCATTTGATTGGTTTACCCGTTGCAGTGTTTTAGAAATTCATTAACCAAGGTGCTCAAGGAATTATTAGATGCAGGGATTCTACTGCTCTATATGGAAGAGTTTCGGGGTCTTAGCACAATATGAAGAAGAAAGATTCAAACAGGCGACGTACGCAAGCAAATGTATCGGTGTAAGTGTTTTTATATTAAATTGGATATAAAATACAAGACAATATTTTTTTTAGTGTAATCAATAATAAATAAGAAACCTACAAGTATGTCGTCCTTTACGATATGACGGTCTTTTGCACCATGTCTCCAGTTCCGAAAGTTGCATCAGCTGTCACAGAGTTTATCTAGAGATCCATCCTGGAGGAGCCGTCTACTGGTATATTTTCTGAAATTTCTGATATCACGAGACATAGGAATGTCGTGTGAGAGTTTCATTTTTCTGTGCACAAATCTTGAGTTCATTGAGTCCATCGTCTTGTCTAAAGGCCCCCATACACGGTCAAATTGGATGTACTATGAACACCGAGGGGCTAATGTACAACCAAAACTATCGATTGTGGGCCGGTCGGCCGATCAAAAATCATTGCGCTTATGGGTTTGATGAAATTCTGGATGTACATCCAATTTAACCGTGTATGGCGGCCTTAAGACCTTGTCGTACTTCGAACTCTTATGCTACTGCGTTTTCGATTGTTACTTTCGCCAGTGAGCTATTTGTTGTGCATTTGATCAGTCGTGCAAGCTATAAGGGGACTCGTAATTCTGATAAGATCTTGTACAAGACGGTTTTCAGTTCAGTTTTATTTACAGAATATGCCATTTAAACCTTCGGCACCTAACAACCCTATAACTTTAACAGTTGTTTTCAGATCGGCCTATGACACCCCGCGTTCGAAGCGTCAGTTTAAGCGAATTTTTGCCATTGAACAGTAAGCTTCTCTACAACTTGATGTTATCGAGCAACTTTACATTCGAAACATGTTGTAAAATGTGAAAAGGCTAGGTGCATATCGTGCAAAATATCGAGTAAAAAAATGGCCTTCAGACTGCACCATCAGACATCATTTTTCTTTGAATGGGACCGTAAAGATACACAATTATTGATTCTACGCCAATGAAAACCCTCAATTACTTCTTGAGGATTCTCTGCACGACCAGCACGTCGTTTGACCAACTGTTGAAGTTGTGCAGAAAGAATCATTCATTTTTGAACACAAGTCTTAACCGTCAATGAAGCGCGTTATCGGGTCATGATATCGAATTTTAAGGTAACCGGCTGAGCCTTTCTTAGAGCTACCTCCTAGACGGTGATGAAATCGCATCAAAAGCAGCTTAGCAAACCGTCGACGATGATATGACTACGAGAAAAGTTTGGGTAAAAATTATGAGTTTGGATTAAGTAATAGTGGGTTGGGTGGGTAAATTTAGGTCAACAAACTACAACCTCAAGCAAAAGAATAGTGTTATGAGAATGGTCACAAGGTTGGTTAGCTCAATATATCATAAAAGTAAAATTAATATTCCAAAAATTATGGAAAGCGAAAAAAGAGAAGGGAAAAAATAAGAAGCCAATTTCCTGATCAAGCAAAAATTGCAATTCCTACATAAGGTGGGTTCATATAGCGTCAACAAGCCCGATCATAGAACACCAAGCCTTGACAAAGGCGTATGCAACCGTCGTTTATTACTTGTATAATCAACTACCAAGGGTCCAAAAAGCAAAAGTAGCGCAAAGAGATGAGTCTACCCCGTTTAGTTATCTGAGCAGCCGTTTTTGTAGCAAAATTATTGACTCATTTAGTGGAAGCCCAGGTTACAGGGTAAAAATAAAAAAAATTAGCACTTTCCTAACTAACAGAACGATTAACAACTTAAACTTAGTCCAGAGAGTCAATGGCACTACACTATTTAAATTTTGCGACTCCTACAGAAGTTGTATTTGCCAATATATAGATCTGCACTTCTTAATGTTTTCTGGAACAACGATCACGCGGCCGCGTTTAAAATCAGCAAAAAAAACATATTTACCATTTGCCTCGGTGGAGCGAAGTTCAAGTAACACCTATCAAGCCATTGCTTTGCTTTAACGGTGTTTTTTCCCATTAAATTGCTTTGAAAATTACAAAAGTAGAGTCACTAAAACCACTGCGATTGCTGAACTAATGCTTGAAATGTCATAAAGTTTTGTTACATATCGTTTGAAGGTTGGTATTATGTAAAAATCAATTTGCCGATAGTGACGCGATCTATATGTCATCCTACGAACTTATTAATTGAATGATGTGTTTATATCCGCCATTGTAAAACAGCACATTGCAAACAAATTAAACATGAATGACTAATTTCTATCTGCAGTTATCGGAAAAGATCGTAATGACGATAAATGTCAAAAATAAATGTGTTATACATTTGTACCGTGAGCTATACACTGTGCCTATTGCATTTGGATTAAAATAATTCGGCCATTTGTATGAAATACATGAATTAAGCAATCCTTATTAGGCTTGAGGCATGGAATAACAAACTAAATAGAACAAAAAACAATTCGACCTTGTTTTGCTGCTAAGGACACCCAATTTCTCAGCAAACAAATTACAAGAAAATTTCCCGAAATATGTCAATGCGGTAATTTATCCCAACAATAACGTCCATCTTGAATCCAAACTATCTCCAATTGAAACTCAACTAAAAATAAATCACAAGATCCGAAATTACTTCCAATTACTCTCGTTAAGTAAACTGTGGAGCTCGGTACTGGGGCCCATCAAGCGACTTGTACTTAGTCCAAAAAGGACAATAAAAAAACTCAATAAAGACAAGCAATGGCGTCAGTTTAAGAAAATGCTCAATCGTGACGAGACTCATCCTTCAAAGCCGCTCCTATAATCCCTCCAGCAGGGACATAAATCGTCCGAAGGAGCATCCTCGAAGCTCGAAATGTCCCCGAGAATCTTCCATAGGGCGGCGCGCATTTCAGCCACTAATCCGGCTGGCATCTATTTGCCAGCGTCTAATCTGCATGAATAGACTGCTCCGGTCCCGGTCTAAAAAGCGCCCCCGAATCCAGAAGAGCCCCCGCCACCAGAGAGCGCGGAGTGTTCCGAAGAGTGATTTTTTTCTATGGTTATTTTCATTATCATTAACCCGGCAGAACTGGGTTCAGTAGTGTAGTAAGTGACGCACACAAGGACACGCGCGGCAATAGTATAGTGGTGCCTCATCCTCGTGCCCCTTCGCCGCCCCGGGACCCGCACGCCTATGAGCAATGTGTACCTAATCTAATGATTTATATTTAGGCCGAGCTATTCATTACGCTTCATAATGAGTGATTTATACGCGCCCGAAAGTCCCCTTTCTGTGTGACGGGCCGAGGCGCAGGGAGCCGCGCCAGCTAGCCCTCCCCGGCGCGTCGCGGCCCCCTCGGCCTCCGGGGCAGACGGGCATGTCCTTGTGACGTTTTATGTATAATTTTGGCCAACGCAGAAACATTTTTGATAAAATTCGCTGTGGGCTACGTTCGCCCGCTCTCCTGGTGTGGCTCGTTGTTGGTTTTTTTAGTTAACCTCAATCCGCAATTGTCCATTGTTCGTGTCAGCTTAGCTACGTCTCATCAGGACTCGAAGGACCATCCTTGAAGCCGGCCGTACAATGCCCATCCTTCGGCATAAATTGTATTATACACAGAAAGCGTTTTCCAGCGACAAAAGATATCCCGGGCCTGATGGAAATGGAACGTGAAATGTCGAGACTTTACGCAATGTGTGAGCCTCGAAAGTGACTGATTTATGACCCACAGGACGACGGGATAAAAAAATTCTTTCTTTTTTTTCACCAACAACAAACAACAACACCAACAATAAGTACACAGAAACAACTCCCGGTGTGAGCCTAAAGGAAAATTGTGTGTGTGTGTGTGTTTTTAAGGATAAAGAGCACCCTTCCTCGACGCCCTCCTCCTTCACCGCGCCGCTCTCCTTCTCTCGCATTTTGTGTCACCATCTTTCACCGTTATAGAGAAATTGACTTTCGCCTTGGACGGGAACGCATCATGAGCCTCGACAGGAGCGAAGTAAAAGCGTGACAAAATGTCGCATTCAATGGCAGGGAAATCAGTAAAAAAACGAGTCCTTTTTAGAGACGGCAGCATGACGAGAAAAGGACATTTCTAGAGCTGAAATCATACCGAAGGCGGCCCCCCGCTTTCGTCGTCGAGGGGTGAAAGTGAGAAGGACACAGTCCACTTGGGCAATTTCAGTTTAGGCTGAAAGGAACGCAAAAACACAACAACAAATAGAGCAACAACAACAACAACAAGGACGAATGCTTTTAAGTGAAATTTTCAGACGTTTTAGGGATTTATGCGTGTTTGCCCCACAGGATGTTGATTTGTTCTGAGTTTGACGTAATTTATGGCATACAAATGTCATGAATTCCGTTTTTCTGGGAATGGGAAAAGATGGTTTTTAGTTTTTATTAAAAACACTTACACTTACAAACAGTCCTGAAAGATCACGTAGTTGCATTGTGCAGGATCATTGAAGGATGGCTGCATTCTGAAGTCGATGAGTGATTCATAACTTGGGTTTTGTGAGAGTTCCACCTAAAAATCCGAAAAGAGTAATCGAGCATTTGGTTGGGATTGAATTTATAGGAATTAAGCCGCGTTTACATCCCAAAGTCAACGCGAAAGTGCACTTTGGAGAGTTTTTATCGCCAAGAAATTCGTATTCATTAAACTCTTTTCTTTACTTTCACTTCGGAGCATCAAATCTTGTAACGTTAATTTAACTGCCTTTTACTCAATGCAAATGGATGAAACTTTGCAGGCATACATATTCCCGATGACAATACACGAATATGACATTTTGTTACATTTTTTGTTGTTGATTTTGTTGTTGAGTAACAAAAAACGATTTTTAATAAAAAATGCTTGGAATTATTCGTTCTACTCAATGTAGAGTCTTAAAATTCACTTCCCTTCAATAAAAATTGGTAAAAATTAACAGACATGTGTATTTCCGACGAAAACACACGAAAATGATAGTTCCAAATTAAAAATGGCGGCCAAAAAAATATGATGGATTACATTTTTCTTTACAAGCCACTCGTTCGATATGGGTATCAAATGAAAGGTTATAACAAGTTGAATACAATTAGCGTCATCCTAAATTCAAAATGGCGGTAGAAAAATGGCGGCATAAAAGTGGCGGCCAACACAAAACAGAGGATCAATTTTTCTTTACAACGCGCTCGGCATGGGTATCAAATGGAAGGGAGTGACAATTAGAATACTGTTGTCTGTGTCCCGTCATTTCAATTCAAAATGGCGGCCAACACAAAATGGCGGTTTACCCTTTTATTTACTTCGCTCTCGGTATGGATATCAAATGAAAGTGTATTAAAGTGAGTAAGAAAGTAAACTGTATGACGTCGTTTTAAATCAAAAACGATGGGGTTCACTAAAAAATGGCGGAAGACATAACATAGCTACCAATAGCAAATAAAAATATGATTTAAAAAGATGCAAAAAAATATGTTTCCAGTTTTTAGTTTTTATTGCTCCAGCCAGTATACGCGAGCACACTACCTTTCAAAATGTAAAAAAAAGGTAGAGCGCTATTAGATTTTTGAGGGGTCATCAAATTGTGCATTTTTGGGCTGCACTTGAGAACTGTTGTAAAGAAACAAATACAAAACATGTAAAAAAGTTTCCTTATTTAACATGATAATCTAATTAAAAGTTTGGAAATTGTAATGTATTAATTAACGCTATTCGTTACTAAAAAGTAAAAAATAAAAAAAAGAAAAAAAATTTTTAAGAAACTCTTTTCTTTACCTTAATATATTGATCAGTTGTGAACACTAAATTAATATAAATACTAAAAAAATCGACTAAAAGGTAAAAAATAAGAAGATTTTAAACAATATAAACTTTTAAATCAAAATGGAAAAAATCTCACACATTCCTTAAAGAAAAGCGTGGGGCGCCCATACCAACCTGAACTTAAAAAAACATGACTGCCGTGAGTACATTTTAACATTTCAGACAGCTACGAATTTTCACTAATTGAGCATTTTGTTTCATAAAAACGCACCCCACGCTTTTCTTTAAGGAATGTGTGAGATTTTTTCCATTTTGATTTAAAAGTTTATATTGTTTAAAATCTTCTTATTTTTTACCTTTTAGTCGATTTTTTTAGTATTTATATTAATTTTGTGTTCACAACTGATCAATATATTAAGGTAAAGAAAAGAGTTTCTTAAAAATTTTTTTTCTTTTTTTTTTCGCTGTTCCACGTTGAACATTCCTGTGCGTTAAAAGAACTTCAAAGTGCACTTCCGCGTTGACTTTGGGATGTAAACGCGGCTTTATCTTTTAGTGCGGATTGGACAATAAGAAAGAACGTTTCTTCCAAATTTGGTACTTCAATACCAATTAGATTTCGATATGTTTAGTGATGATCACTTTGGGCATCAGAGTGATCTATACGAGATCCCTTTTGATCAGCGAGATCAACAATAGCCTGAACCTGATATTGGGATGGAAGTATGGCATCCTTTACAATGCTGCGGCTTAGAAACATGCTGTCACTTGTAATTTAGATTGTTTACAGTGCGCATTTTGTCAGTTCGTTTCAAGTGGATTTTGCGATTTTTAAAATGGATAAAAATATCGAACCAAGAATCTGTCTCAATTAAACTTGAATCGTTAGAACGCGCCTTAAAGTAAAGGGAATTGCGACTGGAAATCCTCGTTTGCGTCTAAGGCTGAAGCCACACCGAACCAGGCAAACAAAACAAAAGCAAATTTCCATACATTTTGGAAAACTGTTTTGCTTGTTTTGCTTTGAGTTGTGTGAATTAGTATGGAAATTTGCTTTTGTTTTGTTCTGCCTGGTTCGGCGTGGCTTCAGCCTAAAAGAAATAGCCGCTTAAGTTTCTGTGCCTAACGAATCAATTCGTAAGACATGTAAGAATGGACTGCTTATTTAAAAATAATTTGTAAGAAATTTAAAAGACTCCTTTTAAGGACATCTTTGCTAAAGCTCACGCTAAAACCATTAATATTTTTGTTAACATTAATGAACATACCGAACATGGTTCAAATCATGGTAGTTCGTTTTAGAGGAGCTGGTGTGTAAGAGAGGTGGCTCTCTCAAATTATATGTATCTGCTCTCTCTAAACGACGCACGGCGACTTAAAAAACCTGAGTCGACTCGTCCATTAAGGAGCTGATGAACAAAAACAACAGTGGCCACCTCACGACTCTTGTGGAGACTGCTTATGTTGAGTAACTTAAGCCGGTATTCGTAAGAGGGTCTTCGCAAGGAATGTGATTCAGTGCGAATCGAACGAACCTCCGTTGAACCGATTCTATACTTCCAAAGTGTGATGCGTAAAGTGATGAAGGCAGCGCAAGAACGGTCATCAGCAGAAATGAAGAAAGGATAAGAAAGTTCGACAACAGAGATCAAGGTGGAAGTGTTTGCATTAAAAGGTAAACAGAAACCGTCAACCGTAGTTCATGAACAATGGATAGCTGAGCTCAAAGAGTCAATGGAGGAACAAAGGAACGAGATGGAACATAAAATCGATTTAATGTTACCTACTCTGTGTCGACAAAAAGTTGGATAACGTGAAAAAGAATGTAAGAAATGATATGGAAGAACACGAAATCGATAGAAACCGTCAGAGCCGATCTACAACGGATAAGGATCTATCGGCCGGCGACAACATCTCAGGAATTCGTCTGACTTAGGAAACTGCAGCAACAAAGCTCCAATTCAACATGCAAATCTCCAATTCGAAGCAACTGCAGCGTCAAGTAATTATTGGACCGATTCGTCAATTTAGGTATATCCATACATGATGGACACGTGTACAATCCAGAGCACTAATTGCACTAGGAAATTTATTTTTTGCCAACCATTCCTTCTTTGCCTCTTTCATTTCTTCACATGAAATCGGAAATTTGATCCATTCATCTGCTATTGTGTACATATATCACTCGAGTGTTCACTTTTAACGAATCACTTCACTCAGGAGTGTTCACTTTAAGTGTACACTCAATTTTTATTCACACCACCCATTGTCCACAAAACTGTTTTAAGCTATTTAAAAAAAAGAAAAATAGTACCCAAAGAAATTAACGCTCAATAAAGTGCAGAGATACTTATCTGACTGATGATAAACCTCCAGAGGATTGCGTACATCAAAACCGAGCAGAACATCTAGGAGAGAGGTCGTCATCTACAAAACAACAGCATAACTAACATTAGCTTAAGATTAAACAAATAACAATAAAATGTAACAAGAACACTGACATGCACCACTAAAAAACTTAAACCGTAAACATGCAATTTCTATAAATAGATTAATATAAAAAAAACAAACCTACCTTACAGACCTACTGACCTAGTGAATGTAGTCACACCAGAACTGTCACTTCGAGACAGTATAACAGTTGATATTGAAATATCAATTGTTATACTTACCGGTATAACAATTGATATTAGTACAGCAAGTATTATACGTACCAGATTATTATCAATCTGGATACAAATCGGTATTAATTCTAGACGATAGGTGGCAGTCAATGATAGTAAATTTAAAGAGAGATAAATCTAGAGACGGAGACGTGCAACAAGTCACGTATGCAATGAGAAAAACGGTTCCGTGAAAAACGGTGCGCAAGAGGATAGAGCTGAAGAACAAAAAAGGAAAAAGTGGTGCAAGTCAGTCGTTTAACGTCTTTTGAAGAATTCGGCATAAAATTTACATTCTCGATATATTTTGTAATTCGGCACATTTACTCAAGTTGTAGTCATTCGGATTTTAGTTTTCAATTGTTTTTGAATAAACATTTTGTGAATTTAAAGAAAATTTGCGTTTTTTCTTGTTCTTGTACCGAACATTTTCTGGTCCTTCGAGCCGGATCTAGTGAAGAATCCGTGAAAATTAACATTTCGACATTTAAGTGCAGTGAACGCTAAATTTAATAATAACATTAACCTTTTAGAAAGTGCAATTGACACAATAATAAAAAATAGTGAAAGTGGACATTTCGTGAAATTGGAGAAAATTCCCTCAACACACGGTAATCAGCATCATCAGAACACAGGAATCAGTCTAAGGAATAAAAACTGGTGAGTCCTTTCCATATTATTTGGTGGCAGTAGATTTAGCTAGCATGTTGAAGCAATTAATAAAGGCGCAGCTCGCGGCCTACGAAGATTTAAAGCGTTTCTACCGTAATTATAAAAAAGATGGTGCCGATAGGAAAACACCAAAATATATGGCCAACAAACTGGGGACCTTGAAGGAACATTGGGAGTCATTTAAACAAACTCACAGAGAGATCGTAATGTTGGATATCCCGACGGAGTTAGCAGAATCGCTACAAAAATACTTCAGCGAGGAATATTATGCCATGATGGAGGACCTTATGATTGAAGTGAAGACACAAATAGAAGAGGACCTCGAAAAGTTGCAGACGGCCGACACGACATCGACCGTTAAGCCAAAATGTGAAGGAAATATCGAGGAAGAAATAAAACTACCCAGAATTAGTCTTCCTCAGTTCAATGGGGATTACAATTCATGGAAAGCCTTTTACGATCTATATGTAACCTTAATTCACCACAATGCTTCTCTGTCGCCAGTACAAAAGTTACATTATCTAAAATCTAGTTTGCAAGGTGAACCAGAACAGCTTCTTCGGCACTTTACGACTACAAACGCAAACTATACACCAGCGTGGAGCTTATTACAAGAGCGGTACGACAACTCTCGGATATTGATAAAAAACCAGCTTAAGATCCTATTTTCGCAACCCTACTCCACCAAGGATACGGCAATGGACATTCGAAGACTTCTAGATACCACAAATGAATGCGTGCAGGCGTTGAACAATCTGGGAATAAACACAAAGGAGTGGGATGTCATCCTTACATATATTGTTAGTGAAAGATTATCACCTGATTCCAAAAAGCTCTGGGAACAAACTGTTGGTGCAACACGGGAATTTCCAAAATTTGCTGAGCTGAAGACGTTCATGGAGGCACAATTTCGGGCATTAGAATGTTTAGGTGATGGTGCAATTACTTCCAGATCGTCAACTCCTAAACGAAATTTTCACTTGATGAGACCGTATTCATGCGTTGTTTGTTCAGCTTCTCATGCACTTTGGCACTGTCCTGAGTTCTTAAAGTTGGGTCATCCTGAAAGAAGAAATATTATGATTAAAAACCATCTTTGCTCAAACTGTTTAGCAAAGGGTCACCTCGCATCACAATGCCCGAGTAAATCTTCTTGTTTTAAGTGTAACCATAGACACCACACATTGCTACATAACGACGAAGTAATCGCAACGAAAACGAAAATTGCATCGAACATTTGTGAAATTAAGGACGAATTTGATGACAAGTCAAGTAATCCTGAAGGCGCTTCTTTTTTGGGTAATGTACATGTCGGTAACGTCGCAATAGGGGATGAAGTTTTGTTAGCAACAGCGTTGGTAAAATTAAAGGGGAATAACGGGCATAGCATAATAGTAAGGGCTCTGGTCGACCAAGGCTCACAAGGATCGTTCTTAAAGGAGTCCATTGGAAAGCGATTAAATCTAAGGAATACGGCCGTGAAGCTCGACATTACAGGAATACACGACGTCAAGCTTGGAGAGGCTCGTTCACAGGCAACCGTCGAACTACAGTCACTTCACAGCGATTCCATAATTGCTGCCAATGTCTTAATGCTGAAACATATTGATAACGTATTACCCACTAGAATGATAAAGAGGAATAACGAATGGACACATCTTCATGGCCTGGCGCTCGCCGATCCGAATTATAATATTTCGAGTAAAATTGACATGATAATTGGAGCCGACATCCATGGCAGAATAATTCGCCATGGCTTGAAAATCGGGCCAAGGGGTAGTCCCGTCGCTCAGAACACCATGCTAGGCTGGATCTTGTCAGGCGAAATCGACGAGAATGCGAAAAAGGCAACAACAATAGCATCGTACCACTGTACGGTATCACTGGACGAACAGCTGCGAAAATTTTGGGAGTTAGAGGAACTCCTACCAGTTAAACATCTCACCGAAGAAGAGAAGGCCTGTGAATTACATTACGAGGAGACCACGCAAAGAACGAAGGAAGGAAAGTACATTGTACGCTTACCATTTAAGGCGGATGCGTCACCGATATTTGGTCGATCACGAGGGATTGCCCTTTCCCGACTAATTAAAATGGAGTCAGCGTTTGGAAGGGACAAACCACTGGAACTGGAATACACAAAATGTATGGCAGAGTATTTGGAGCTCAACCACATGGAATTGGCTAGTTCAACTGAAATGGAAAACATAACGTTAAATCAAAACAAACAAGTGTATTATAAAACGAATTATCTGCCACATCATGGTGTATTAAAGGAGAGCACCACGACGAAGCTCCGCGTAGTGTTCGACGCATCGTCGAAAACGGCAAACGGACCATCCCTCAACGAAGTTCTAATGACTGGGCCAACTTTACAAAATGACCTGATGACGTTACTATCCCGATGGAGGAAACATCAAGTTGTTTTAACCGCCGACATAGAGAAGATGTATCGGCAGATATGGGTGAACGACAATGACACAGATTATCAGAGGATACTCTGGAGGGCATCTCCAAACGAACCAATCAAAGACTATCGGCTCAAAACGGTAACTTTCGGCACCACGTCAGCACCTTACCTAGCAGTTCGAACCTTACAACAGTTGGCAAGAGATGAAAGGGAACAGTTTCCTTTGGCATCTCACATAACATTGTCAGACTTCTACGTCGATGACTTGCTAACCGGGGCAAATTCCGTAGAGACAGCTCTAGAGATCCAAGGACAAATTATTCAACTGTTACGATCGGGCGGTTTCAACCTTCGTAAGTGGGCATCGAATAAACCCGAACTCTTAATCAATATTCCTAATGAAGACAGAGAGTTGAGTGGCGTTCGTAATTTTGAATTCGGCGAAAAGGTAAAGACACTGGGGATGCACTGGTATCCAAGATTGGACATCTTTAAATACAACATCGACCTGAACCTTAACTACAGCAGCACCATCACTAAACGACAGTTTTTAAGCGACATTTCGAAAATATTTGATCCGCTTGGGTTTTTATCACCAATAACCATAAAACCTAAGATGTTGATGCAGGCTATCTGGCTAAAGGGCACTGGCTGGGATGAAGAAATTCCAAGTGATATTCAACGAGTTTGGGATGAATTTCGGCAACAAAAACGAAAGTGACACCGGTTAAACAGGTTTCCCTGCCCCGTATTGAACTCTGTGGAGCGGTTTTATTGGCACGGCTATATAAAGCAGTCACCAAGGCAATGAACTTTACTAAGGTAAATTTTCGAGCGTGGACGGACTCAACGATTGTGCTGTCGTGGCTCAGGAGCCACCCTAACAAATACAAAACTTTCGTCGCAAACCGGATAGCAGAAATACAAGACGTCTGTAGCAGCGAAGTATGGCATCATGTTCCCACAAAGGACAATCCCGCAGACTGCGCAACGAGAGGCTTATTGCCGGGTGAAGCAGTAAAGCATCACATATGGTGGAATGGACCACCGTGGCTGAAAAAATCAGAAGAAAATTGGCCCGCATTAAATGACGTAAAGGAAACAGATAAGGAAGTACGGACAATACAAGTCAATCTGAGCGCCACCAAGGAAGCAACAACTTTCGGCTTAGACATGTGTAAATATTCGTCACTACGAAAGATAGTGCGGGTAATAGCGTACGTTCTTCGTTTCATCTCGCGATGCAAAACTAAGAAGGGATCAAATACGACCCAATGGTTAACGACTCAGGAACTAGAGGAAGCTCATAATCTCATGATTAAAAGGGTACAAGCTCAGGAATTTGAACAGGAATTGAAGAACCTGTCTTCGAAAGTGCGACCCTCTTTAGGGCGGCTAGCAAAATTAAGCCCTTTTATCGATAACATGGGCTTGCTTCGAGTAGGAGGCCGGTTGCAAAATGCACAAATCACTTGGGCTGAAAAGCATCCGATTATCCTGCCCAGTCAGCACCACGTCACGAATCTGATCATAGATGAACAACATAAAATCACCCTTCATGGTGGACCACAATTGGTACTTGGATTAATAAGGCGCAAATATTGGATTCTAAGAGCTCGAAGCGTAGTCCGAATTCGTATCCACAAATGCATCATTTGCTTCAAACAAAGGGCTGAATGCGGAAGCCAGTTGATGGGGAGCTTACCAGCACCAAGGACGAACATCTCTCGACCATTCAGTCATGTAGGAGTCGATTATTGTGGACCCATGGAGATCAAGACATCGAAACTACGAAACGCGAAAAAACATAAATGTTATTTGGCTATATTCATCTGTTTGGCGATCAAGGCTGTACACATTGAGGTCGTTTCAGAATTGTCGACCCAGGCTTTTTTAGCTGCGTTTAAAAGATTTACAGGTCGCCGAGGACTCTGCAGTGATATGTACTCGGATAACGGGACCAATTTCATCGGAGCAAGAGCTGTTTTGGAAAAGGATTTTTCAAACCACTTACGTCAACTGGCGGACGAAGTTCCGAGTTTAGTGGAAGATCAAGGAATAAAATGGCATTTAATACCACCAGCGGCTCCGCATTTCGGCGGAATTTGGGAAAGTGCGGTTAAGGCTACGAAGTTCCATTTAAAAAGGGTCATAGGCAACAGCTCGTTAACATTCGAGGAGCTTACAACTTTAACAGCGCAAGTGGAATCATGTTTGAATTCACGACCGATTTGTCCGATAACTAACGACCCTTCAGATTTGACTGCGTTAACCCCGGGCCATTTCTTGATTGGTGCACCAACCTTGTCCATAGCGGAACCGTCATATTTGGATCACAAGCAACACAGCTTAACGCGCTGGCAATACATTCAGCAGTTAATGCAATCATTTTGGAGGCGATGGAAGAATGAATACCTAACCCAGTTGCAACAGCGTCCGAAATGGAATATACAAAACAGGAATTTGCAGAAAGATGATCTTGTGTTGATCAAGCAAGAAAACCTACCACCGTGCAATTGGCTACTGGGAAGAGTCATTGAGACACATCCAGGTTCAGACAATCTAGTCCGCGTCGTCTCAGTGAAAACTAAGGACTCAATTTGCAAACGTCCTGTGACCAAATTATGCCTCCTTCCAATAGAAACTAGTCCTAATCAACAATCACATCACATACTATAAACCAAATAAATTACCTAACTATCACAGAACTCCTAGAATTCCCCCAATCCATCGACCTTAAGCATCCTCTCCACAATCCGTCAATTAGTCAATATTGAATGATTATAAAACTTCAGTCAATGCTTTGTTTATTTCTTCCCAGGTCAGTAAGCTATCATGATAAAGCAAAATATTGGGACGTTGTCCCAACGCCGCCCCGGAGCATGTTCCATCCAGGAACCACCTAAAAGAAAAATAGTACCCAAAGAAATTAACGCTCAATAAAGTGCAGAGATACTTATCTGACTGATGATAAACCTCCAGAGGATTGCGTACATCAAAACCGAGCAGAACATCTAGGAGAGAGGTCGTCATCTACAAAACAACAGCATAACTAACATTAGCTTAAGATTAAACAAATAACAATAAAATGTAACAAGAACACTGACATGCACCACTAAAAAACTTAAACCGTAAACATGCAATTTCTATAAATAGATTAATATAAAAAAAACAAACCTACCTTACAGACCTACTGACCTAGTGAATGTAGTCACACCAGAACTGTCACTTCGAGACAGTATAACAGTTGATATTGAAATATCAATTGTTATACTTACCGGTATAACAATTGATATTAGTACAGCAAGTATTATACGTACCAGATTATTATCAATCTGGATACAAATCGGTATTAATTCTAGACGATAGGTGGCAGTCAATGATAGTAAATTTAAAGAGAGATAAATCTAGAGACGGAGACGTGCAACAAGTCACGTATGCAATGAGAAAAACGGTTCCGTGAAAAACGGTGCGCAAGAGGATAGAGCTGAAGAACAAAAAAGGAAAAAGTGGTGCAAGTCAGTCGTTTAACGTCTTTTGAAGAATTCGGCATAAAATTTACATTCTCGATATATTTTGTAATTCGGCACATTTACTCAAGTTGTAGTCATTCGGATTTTAGTTTTCAATTGTTTTTGAATAAACATTTTGTGAATTTAAAGAAAATTTGCGTTTTTTCTTGTTCTTGTACCGAACAGTCTGGATCCAAAAAAAGGCTTGTGGTTTAGTTGAAATGTTTTGATGTGTCCACCATAGTTCAGACATAGCACACTCTGATTCTGACTTGATTCGATCTCCTCAATAGAATATAAAACTGGTTTCAAAAGAAGTATGAAAAGATCTTGTTTCAGTTTTTCAAGCAGAAACCACAGATATTCGTTATTGATGCCGTGATCCATCATCCATGCAAATGGTTCCGGACCACGCCAAAACCTCACCGTATCTGGGAAACTAGAACGGGTTCGTGGTTACCGATTTGGTGGCTCTTTCGTATGTGGGCCATTAATTTTGAACCCATTGAATCCATTACCCCTGACGCCATAATGACGAAACATTAACTCTATAATACCCGAACTTAACCGTCTGAATTTCGCAAGTTCGAGCAAATTGGTGAGCTAAACTTTAAAATAACCTCAGTTCGCATACAATTTCCACATGAATATGGAATATTCAATTGAATAATTGAAGATAAAATAGACGTCAGTCCGCCAAACTGGACTCGAACTGAATTTAAACGTAAAATCTCGCTCAAAAGAGAGTAGTCAACTTGAATAATGAAATGTCATTCCAGTAAACTTTTGCATTTCTGACTTCTGGCGAAAAAGCAATAACAATTACAAGCAGTAGCTGAACATGAACTGGACTTAAGCTGGTGAAGGCACTTTGTGGATTGAACTGAACATTATTGAACTGAGGCCGGTGAAGCCAGGGCATAAGAAAACCAAAACCATAACCAAACCAAATCGACACTATGAAAGCCATTTGACATTTGTTATTTTCTGAAATTACAAGGTTTTTTGTGGTAGAGTCCGCACCAAAAAAGAAGAAAAATGAGCGCGCATGTTGAGAATATAACAAATGAAGCGGTAATTTGCGTTTTAAAACAGAGTGACGTTGCTTGCTTGTGGCGATTTAAGACTCTCACTGCTCATGAAAACACTAATTTTGAGTTTCCCTTATTTTATGGTGCGGCCTCTATAAAGAGCTTGAATTTAAGTTTGAAAATGGCAACCAAAACTAAATAAATTAAGTTTATTGATTTGTATCCAGGAATTTGAAGATTATTTATAAGTGGCATTTCATCAAGCGATAAATAACGTTTGATGAAAAAAAAACTATTACGTCATTGGCAAACAATTTCGAAAAAATGATCTCCGATTGAATTTTTTAAACAGACCTCAAATTCCCCATATCATCTCCTCTTGACTTAGATAACAAAAAAATTCTTCCTTTGCATATCTAATTAAGAAAAAAAAAATCTTCCTTTCTCAAAATTATCACAAACAAGGCAATGAATCACGTGTCATTTCTGCAAATTGGGCAACACATCATCGAACCTTTTCGAAAAACATAAAGCCGCAAAACGCATTTTTATCGAAAATTCTCATTTAAATTGATCCACTATCTCTTTCCCCCCCTTTTGGTGGATCCATGTACATATGTATAACACAGGTATACCGTACATAAATATATATAAGGCCTGTGTCCATGCGACCTGCACGAACTGAATACCGCGCGGCGGCGCGTCTCTCTTTCTTTCTTCGACTGCAGTCCGGGGACTCTTCACGTTTTTATTCTTCATTTTCGAATAAATCAAATTAATTTATCTGAAAATTATGCTAATTGCAGCTTTAGATACCAGACGCCTTTTTTCTCCTCTCTTGTTCTCATCTCAGCGCAATAACGTCCATCTGTCACTCAGTTCGGTCCTCCTCTGGTATTGGTGCACGGTCGGACGGACGGACGGACGGCGGGTCGGGGTCTAGGGGCCGATTCCCGGTGATGGTATTTTTCAGTTCAGTTCGAAAATATGACAATATTCTCGGTTCCCAAGGTTAAACACGTTCAAGGAAATGAATATCCTAGGTATTTTGTTGTTGTTGTGTTGTAGAAATGAGACTTGATTTGAAGCTGGGCTTGATTTATGACGGATCTCTGACAGCGATTGAAATTATTGCCCGAAGATGAGTCGGGAACAGCAGGGAGATCGCTTTCGATGGCGCGCGGTTCTGAAACAAAATAAAAACCCCGAAAAAATGTCTGTTTTCGAAATTATCTTCAAAATTTCCGATATTATCATCGGCCGTGTATGAATAAATTATGACAGAATTTTTTAATTGGTAGCCGTGCGCGGTTTTATTGAAAGTTTATTGGAGGAGTATCGAATGACCGGAACGGTTAATGTCGCTGTAAATCTCCGAAGACAAAAAAGTTCACCATTGTTGGAATTGGAGACTTCGACATGACTTCAGAAGCTTCGAAGAAGATTAAATTTTTAGATACAAAAAAACAAACGCCAAGCTTTAATTCTTCGTCGCTTTCTTCTTCTTCTTGTTCATCATCACCATAGATTTGATCTAAGCGTGTGTTTTCAGCTATTTTATCTCATCTCCTTATCAGATGTGTGGCGTTCCGTTATCAATAAATACTGCTCGTCTTTTATTCGAAAACAGTTTGGAGCTATTTAATGGTACTTTATGGATTTTTATTTACCATAAAATGGATGCCGATTGTTCAGAAGTGGGGGTCTTTAAGAGACGAAGTGAAGGACATAACTATAATTCTTCAATCGGTGGCGGACCTTGATGCAGAGGGAGTAGTTCGAAATTAGAGAATTTTCGTGTTGGTTAATGGTCGAATAATTTTGCTATTTTCGTGTTGTTTATTGGTGGACGGTTATTTAAGGTGTAGTAAATTTTAAAGGCGGAATCTGTAGAGAAATGCATATTAACTAACTGACACTAGTAGTAATATCTAGAGTTTAACATCTTAATGTGGCATCTTCATTCTTCGGAGGGACATAAACTAAACATTAAAACTACATTGACGTATTGATAGAGAATTTTGTGGTTATCTATTTCGTTTTATAGTCTGTACCTAATAGTCTGTGTAGCCTGTATCTTAGACAATAAAATTTTTGAAAAATCCAATTCACCTTTTCATCTTATTCACAAAAGAAACCTTAAGGAATGTCCTTTATTCTTACTAACCAATATAATCAATTGAGGGAAGTTTAATGTTCAGTAGTCACCTAGGAAGAAAAAAATGTTAAAATTTAGTGTTTTAACATTCCTAGTGGGTAAAACTTTGGGCAAGCCAGAATTCAACTCTCCATACATAGTCTACCATTACTAAGAAATATTTCTGGCCATCGATCAATAAAGATTGCAATGAGTGGTCTTGATCGGGCCTTAGTGGCCAAAAGTCCAAAGTATCAAACATGCCAAATCTCCAATTGAAGCATTCAAGCTTCCAAATATTAGATTACACCATATTTGACCATTCATATCTTTACGATAGTAGACATATCCCCAATTCTGAACTTTTTTGCTTCAATAGTGACAACAAGATTCGTCACCAAATTCGTTCCACGTTTCGGCGTACCTCTTAAAATCACAACCTATCAAGGTATGCAGCTCGAATCGAAACTGTTCAAGTTACCAAACTATTCGGCACTAACCGAATAAGCACAACAACCATTCGTTGACAAAATGACGGAACTGGTTCCATCCGCAACTGAAAGCAGCCCAATGGCAAGGAACAACACTAATCATTTGAGTAAAGACTTCCTCTTCATCATATTAGGCATCCGTGAGGCAATCAATACTGCGAATTGCAATTGTCACCAGCAGATCTATGGTCACAATCTCACGCTCCCCAATTCGGTTTCCATTCTGACAAATAAAATCCAATGGAAAACTCAGAATTTCTAACTTACATTAGCATATGCAGAATCTTAAGGTAACTCATCCTCGACAAACCGTTCCAAATGAGGCGGTTTCATACAGGTCGATCGTTTTGGAAAATCTTTCGAACCTCCATATGGGGGTCCGTTCCAAGCAATCAAACTAATACGAAAACACTTCGTCGCCAAATTGAACGGTTCAGCCAAGTCGATATCTATCGACAGACTAAAGCAAGTCTACGGTTGTAGCGGCGGCTACGAATCCAAGTCTTCGATAGTGGTAGCATTTTGTTATCACTATGCTTTTACACTTTAACATAAATGAGCTTAGTTTTTGTGACCCTCTAACACGTTATACCGGCGGAAAGCACCACTAGTCAAGGTTTGTAACCCCCGCGCGTTTATGGCTACAGTAGTGACAAAACACAGGCATTTCTTTAGCTTTATACTTGGACGTAGGTCTCAAAAAGCGCTGGTTCTTAGTCTACCTATTATGCATGAACAAAGCTTAACGAATGTCCTTTATTTCTACGAATCAATCAAGTTGATCTATAGTTGTGATGTTTGAATAACCAGGAGGGAAGGTCCACACTTAGACGACCCTTCATAATCTGGTCCTCAAATTGGTAGAACCAATGTTAAACAAAACAACTGAAATAATTTCGACACTGCAAACTATAGGAAGGGTTCTAGATAGACGATCGATTCCATATTGAGAATGTTGCTGTGGCTGTTTTGTACAGCCACAATTTGGTGCTGCGCTTCATTCTTTATTTATTCTCCAACTAACGTTTTTTAATGCCCCACCGATAATGCTACCGAGGTAGCAGCTTTATCTACCAGTTCAATGGTGTTACATTTAACCATATTTCTTTAATTTTAGTCTGGTCTAGCCATCGTTAAGCCTGTTGAACTATTTTCTGCTGCTAAATTGTGATGCCTGTGCGCCAGATGTCGTTTATTACTATATAAGAAAGAGTAGTGGCGAAAGTAGGCATCCTTGTCGTACTCCCGTACAAATATATTTTCCATTCACCACCTGTTCAATTTCGTCGACCCACTTTTCTCGTAACCAATGGTTTCTTCACCACCCTCGTTGACCTAAGATTCATCTCATTGAGCTTTCGTAAAATAAAACAGCTCGTGTACTTATTTGTGATCCAGTGGCTGTAATGGGAAATATTTCGATGTCGACAATTAAAACAGGTGTCTGCAAATAGACACAGCTTAGTAAACTAAACATTCTTCTTAAGTCAATGCAGGCTGAAAACTAAGGCAATAAGTATTCAGATAAGACAATCAAGACGGCTAGAAGAACTGGGCGTACACAGTGTTTGGAATGCCCACGAAGTATGGATTACGTTTATGAGCATTATGCACATATACATCATAAGGAATGGTCTTTGAGATTGAACTAAACCAACCCAAGACGCAACGTTATCGTGTCGAGGGCTGCATGTCAGTTGGAATTTTTGTACTCCTTGTACTTGTTAATGATCTCCTTTCGGCACGCGGGCGGACCCAGTTGCATAATGCCTTATTCTGATATTGTAGCTCTGTTAGGATAGACCTTCTTCTTCCTACCATACTTATGGGACTTTTATGGACCAATTAAGCTGGAGAGGGCCAAGGCCAGCAGGGCCGGAATATAATTGGAAAGCCCCCATTTTCGCAAATAAAGTTCGTCAGATCTTTTCACGCATTTTCGGCAACACAAAGTGCGCCACCATCAAACGCACGCGCCATCGACTGTTTTTCCAAATTGGGCCGAAGATGGTTTGGAGCACACTCCGGTCAAAACAGTGACTTTCTCGTAGTGAATAAATGACGTGTGGGTTCTCTGTTCCCCAAGTTCGACATTTTTCTTTATTGACTTCGTCAGAGGGTGTAAAATTATCTTTCGGTGTGTATTGACTCATAGCGAAAATGGTACTCAATGACGTTTCAGAATTGTTTACATTTGTCGAAATCGGCTAAAAAATGTAAGAGCTGTTCAATGTTGAAATACCGAAGGTCTAGATGGCGCACTCGTATAAACAAAAATGTGATCTATAATGTCAAAGTCAATTTTCAAGAATATTTATTAAAAAAAACATTGTCTTCAAATACAAGCACAGGACCTGCCCCCACTGCACACTTTTACGTACGTTTTGAATATTTCTGCTCTTATATATGTACTTTGTACCGAGTAGTCAGTGAAAAAATAGAGGGAACATTGCCTGCTTGACTAGTCTAGTCTAAGCCACAAACCAGACGATAGACTGCCGAACTTTTTGAAGCAGTTTGGCCAACAAAAATAAGGCAGAGGGTAATAGAACAATATAGGCAAAGCTAGTGGTATCGGTACTTTTGAAGCCAATACCTTGCCAAAAGAAGCAGAAGAAGAAAATGGATTTTTCGATAAGATTATAAGAAAAGGATTTTCTCCATTTTCATTTGGTCAAATCCTGTTTAGTGTTGAAAGAACCATCATATCTTGCAACTTTGTCTAAGCAGTTTCATTGTTGAACGACAAGAAAAGTTTATGCACAAACTATCCCCAAAACAACATCGGTTCTAAGTCCCCCTTTCCATCTCGATACAAGTTTCCGAAACTTATGTATACAGTACAAAATCCTTAAAAAAGGACACCTAGAATCGTCTCTTTATCCAATCGCAATACTTTCCACACCTGGGCAAAAAAAATAATGATATAAAGGCAGGAGGCAGGCAGCTGTATAGAAAGTTTCTCGCCGCCCAACCACTGCTGGTGCGATACACCGGCATACCCCATCCGCCGGTAGCCGCGCGCCATCAGTCCTTAGTTTCGGCATCCCCAGAGCTAATGTATTTCGCATTTTATTTATTATTTATCGGCCATTAACAGCATTGCTCGTTTATTGGAGTAATTAATGGTTATTTTAGGATAAAATGTCGCCGAGCCAGGACTCGCGCGCCACTTTGCCACGCTTACTCGCTCGCTCGCGGAACATGCCGCTGGAGCGGGATGTACTGTACTATAGTACTGTACTGGCTCTGAACTGCACAAATGAACGGGAGGGGGTCTGCCGCCGCTGCTGCTGCTGCTGCTGCTGGGGAGCTCCGACGCTCCCATCCCCCCGGCCGCCGACGACGGGCGTCCCAATGCGGGTATATATTTTCTGAACGGAACCTAACGAATCTGAAAATTACTCTAAGCACACTTACATACACTCGCATAAATTTTGTTTATTGTAATTGCTCCAAATTTATTATAAATGTAGTCGCGGGCTCGCGAACTAGGGAGCACCTCTTCATTTCGGTGACGGCTTAATGCGGGGGCGGTACGGCTCATATGCTCCGGTGTTGATGATGATATGGGCATACTCCGGCGCACATATACATACATATACATATACATATGCACACACGCACGCAACGGGGAGATTTCAGCTTTCGTCGTTTTTCTTGTCGAGCTTATTTTGCGCTTTGATAAATGGTCCAAAACCCCCCGTTTTCCCAGCCCCATGCTAAGCGGCAAGGTTAAGGGGTTGAAGAGATATTTTAAAAGTTTTGTTTTTTCTGTCTCTTTCCCCCCCGGCGACTTCTAAAAAAATATATGTAAATAAAGACTTGGAAACGCTTTTAAAATTCGCCATGACAATCTGTCCGTTTTGTATAATGTTGAGATTGATTTATGTCACCTTGACGTCTTAATGGCCGCCATTCATCATCGTTCACTATTTTTCGTCGTGGGACGAAGGTCACTTTGGCAATTTTTAAAATTAGTTAAAAGCCCCACGGTGGAGCACTGCGCCGGGGACGGACCCACAATAAGGCACTAAAACGTGAAGAATCGCTCCGCTAGTCACTTTGCAAGACGCCATCCGTCTTGGATGTGTCGAGACTCAAAGCCATTGTGACATGATTTAGCGCAAAGCTCCGAATAAATCACCCGCGCCAAGGCGCAAAATGGGAAAGCAATTAAGCGGGTGTCTGCTCGCGGGAACGCAAATATTTTAGAACGACCAGCGACAACGCCGCATGAGAAGAAACTCCGCGTCGCTCCGGTTTATCACAATTAAACCCGGATTAAAAATTTACACCGAAAAAAAAACTGCGAAATCAGTCCCCGCGTGTGTGTGTGTGCATTAAAAAGGGATGTTTAAAAAATATATTCGGGGCTCGTATGTGACTGCCTAAAGCAGAGGGCTGTCAGAGCAGCCTGCGAGCGCCATCCATAAGGGCCGCGGCAGGCCCGGCGCGGCGCAGCCACCCCCGGTCGGGGATTACTTAAAAGCGAACTAATTAAGAAATAAATAAGAAAATTATTGTAAACAATATCTCATGGGCGTAGCAGGCGATTAGCGTGTGCCGGAGGACGAAAGGACTCGCACATATGCCGCCAAGTGCTTAACATGAAATGCTTCTCTCCCGAAAAGTTGGTCGCCCCAAACATAATGGCATCCCCCCCCCCGGTTTTGGGGTATGGCATGGATGCTGGATGGTCTTGTATCTCCGGAGTGAAGCGCGCCACACTAGCATATTTCTGGTTCATGAAGGAAGGAAGTGTTCCCCAAACAACAGCAGAACCCAGCAGCATATCCAGGCAGCAGGCACTCTGGCCCATCGAAAAACCCCGAACATGGCACAACGAGAAAGATATCAAAATACATCCCATGCCCGAAGGATTCCTCTATTTTTCGGAGGAGCTGCTCCACGATCCCGAGCAGCACCAGCAGCAGCAGCAAGGCCAGAATGGAGCCTCCGGGATGCCGGGAGGATGGAGCGAAATTTTGGCGGCAAATTAGGTGATAACTCGCCGGTTATGGGTGCACTTCTGTGCGTCAAATGCAAGTAATGGGACAATTAGGGCGATGGGTGTTGATGGCCCACCATGAATTTGGTTATTGCCGGGTGACAACATCGTGGAGCGGAGCAGCAGTACACGGACGGGTGATTATCGCCACGGATATCCCGACGGGTCTTGATTGACTACGAAAGTTTAACAGGACTGAGGCGTGTTGGCCTTTTGCGTAACTTTTCATTAAAATATTAAGGGATTTTCGGGGAAACATATGGCGGGCATTTTTGCGAATGGAAAAGGGATTTCAATTAGAGTTTTGAAAAATGCCCTGTTTTTTTGTGGTGGTGGGGGTTATTGGTTGATACATATGCTACGTGAAAGGCGTTGAGTGGGATTTTAGAGTATCTTTAACAAGTTTCCATGTATGGAAAGGATACAGGTTTTTAAAGTATCCAAATCGAACATAATTAGTAGTAGAATGAGGGTAGAGGAAGGGTTTCTTTAGACTGTGGTTTGTCTCAGAAAAAAAATAATATCCCAAAGACTACAAATCAAAAAACCGAAGCAAAAAGAATTTTAATTGCAACTCCCAATCGATTGTAGATCAAAGCGATCGCCGGCGATCTTTCAGTGTGTATCTTACAGAACACCTCAACCAAAGTATCTATCACTTCGGTGAATTTCGTCTGGCTTTTCTAGATATCTCCAAGGCTCTTAAAAGAGAATGATACCCTGCTTCTATAGCTTAAATTCAAGCTATTGGTGTTGACTAGGTCCTTAAGAACAAGATCGAGGGATTGAGAGTGCTTTATGATCGTTCAGGAGAGATTAGATTCTAGGGTCCACTTTTATTACTCACGCTTTTCCTAATGTGGATGGTCAATTCACGGTTAACTCCAACCCAACCACAGGGATTGTTCTCTAGATATGTTTTTCAACAACAAAATCAGGAGGCTCACTCCCACAGCCTGAACCCCGCCTGGGACTCGTTGACAAGCTGAGCAGCTCAACTGTGGAATAGTGTCCTGTCCAAGAGTTCCAATGCAGAGTTCATCGCTTCTACCTCATGTACCGCCAAACTCTCTGACACTGTAGCTTAGACTTTCACATCAGAAAGCAGATTCGATTACTCTGTGTTACTCTTAATGCGAAACAAGTATGTGCCAGACCTTGTCTTTCCAGCAGCCGATTTATGTTTTACTCGATTAACAAGGACATTACACTCAATCATGCAAAATTCCTTAGTTTGTATTTCTGAGCTCTTATAACATCGAATAGTACAAACACAGAGTTAGTTCACAGTCCATTTCCATTGGCACCTTCCGACTCCTTAGAAATTGCTTGGAACTTTAGCTTAATATTAGACATTGCTGCTTGATGTGACCAATGGCATGGCGGACTGGTAGTGGAAAGGGGATTTTCTGAGTTTCGAACTGCCATATAAAAATTGTTCATAATTTCACGACCCTGGACTTGAATTTTACTCGCGGTTGATTTGAAACTACTTAGACAGGACAAATTACAGGTAATTTTTTGTTTGTGCATAGTGAAGACAAGAAAGTAGACGAATAACCATTTAGCGAATTCGAATTCGAGCCACGGACCTTCGCGTTGGTAATCGGGCGGGTTAGCACCTAGGCTACAGATGCTGGCTATGACTTCTTTAGCATAGTTTTTGAGATGAGACAGTATCCTTCTCTTTTCAAATACATCTCATCCACTCGGGTGGTGGCGGAAACTCAATAATTGTTAATCGGTGCGCCCTCGCCCTACGAATAACCACACCATATACATACTTGCAACATCTTAACTCTGGGTTTGTTCTTTACGTTGCTGATTTCCATTTTATAAAAATTTCTTGGATCATTTCAGTTGACTGATTCTTCTATTTACCTCATTTCTTTTTCCCTAGACTGCCTTTTTTTCCTTTGTGTATGCTCTTCTTAGTTTGTTCCTTTTCTTTGTACTCCTCGTCAAAATTTATTGTTCTGTATCTACTTACGATAATTTGGTATGCTCTGTTTTTCTCCGCTGAGCCAATTACAATATTAAGTTTATTTGTTCATAAGCCTGCGCTACACTACTTGCGAAGTTGATCGAAGTTGGTCGAAATCGAAAATGTAGAAAGACACTTCGATTCACTTTTACCCCATTTGTGACTAGGTTAAACCCAGGTTCAACCCAGTTTTAAACGGGGTTCGAGTTGAAACTGGGTCTTCTCAACTCATCTTAGCTCTTCTACCTGGGTTGAGTTGATATTTCGCCTCATATACGAGGTTGAGTTGTAATTGGGTTGAAGCGACATTTGTTTTGTTTGTTTACCATCCAGGAAGTCCATGCAGGAAGTCTCTGCCTTCGGCATAGCTTGCACAGGAATATAAAATTATTTGGTTCTGGTTACCTCCCATGTTTTTAAAAAAATAACGTATCTATAATTGAGAATTTCACACAAAAATTTGAGTTTACGTTTTGATTTCAATTCAACTCTATTCGAACCCAAAGTGAACTCAACACGACATCATACACGGTGGTCGAAATTTCAAGTCAACCTCGACTCAACTTTTCAACCTAGTCATAAACGGGGTATTTGTGTAACTTTACTTTACGTTATAAACGATGCCTCATAAATAAAAACCCAGTCGAATTTAATGCATCCGAAACAAAGTTTTGTGTCAGCTCCAGCAAAACCTGAACCAACCTTCCTTCGTTCTCAATCGACTGTATGAATTTATCGACTAATCCATCTCTTAACATCCTAGGCTTACTTTACGCGGGGATCTGCAATAAATTAATCATATATTACAGATCGCGAAACAAGCACCTCAATGCCTGGTATTTTTCAACAGATTCAAGTTATTTCTTCAGCCAGAGGCACGGAATACGATCTACAAGTCCTACATTTGCCTCTACCTCGAAATAGTTTATTTGGGCTGACTGATCGCTCCGATGACATCGGCAGTTTTTGCAACCTCCATAGACCCATTGAGCTATGTTGGGAATGTAGCAGTCCTGCGAAATTTTTACCGCTATTTCCATAGAAACAGTTCCACCCTAACTCAATCCTACACTAGTACCCATTTTCGCGCAAACTATCCGACTTGAATTTAAAGGCGACATGCCTCATGAAGCGTGTAGGCCTCATGTGGCAAATGAGGATATGCCGGTAAAGGGAGCTCATTTCGAAGTAGAGGAACTTATAGTTAGAGGACATTATAGTTTGACTTAAAGGAGATGACGGATAGGTACTACAAAGGGTGCTTTGTAAACTCGGTTATTTTACATAAATAAAAACTATCCAAAAACAACTTTTCAAGGTCCAATGAAGAATAGATTTTTAGATAATAAGTAGATCAAGACCCCATTTCTGCTGCTTTCAACGATTTTACTAGATTCCAGACCTTTTATTAAAAAAATTTGGGTTACTAGATGCAATGATTTATGCGAATGGAATCATAACTCAAAACACAAAGCATTCAAGCAACCATTCCTAGACTGAAATTTTATCTTCAACAAAAACAAAAAAATACCATGCGACATCTGGACTTTCCCTTACTACATTCAGGTGTGGTTATCTACCAACTACCTTCCATCCAGCAACATTCTTAGTTTCAAAACACACACACCAACAAAAAAAACATCCCGAAACCTTATCAAAAAAAAAACAACACTAGTCCAACCCGTCCACCTTTCACAATTCCTTTCGCCCAGCTTCAGCTTAAGTATCAAAACTTAAGACATCTTCTTAAACAAAAGACAGCCCTGAGAAGTTCTGTAAAATCTCTTCATATTCGAGTTCTTATCTCGCCACCAAAAGACTGAAAAGGAATCAAAAAAAATCCGAAGGAGAAAGACTCTTACTTAAGACGCAGCTCGGTAATTGCCCGGTCCTTTCCAGAGAGCACCAGTCCCGGCTGATCAAAACCGACCGACCATCCCTCTTCAGCAGTTAGATAACTTAATTAACCATTTCCACAAGCAATTAATCTCGAGATGATTACCGCGCGTCTATCCAGCGTCGTCGTCGTCTCCAGCTCGGATCCCGGCTCATCCAGATGAGAAGAAAGTCCATAATGGCTGAAACGAGCCTCGAACATGTCTTAATATGTAAAGTGTGTGTAGGGTGCCCCGATCGGCCGACCTGAGAGGCACTTGTGAATGATTCGTATGGTGCTACTAGTAGGAGAAGGCCCATGCCACCTATGACGAAGTAAGGAAGGTTACGTCGCGTCCTGTGTACCGCCGGGATGAGTCGTGATTTTTTGTACTGGTACACACGTTACTAAATGGAAAGACGTCCTAGAACGCCCGCAATACATCAAGCCCTGATTTCTTTGCTGTCGGTCGGGTAAGGGAGAAGATCTCCTGTGACAGAGACGACATCCATCCAAGACCGAGGCCACAGCAAGCCAGGACGAAGCCAGGACGTGATGCTGCTTCGATTCGCGCTTATCTCGATTTAATTGTCACTCAGCCGCCATCTCTGCTCTGCTCCAGGGGAGGAGAACCAGTTCAACCCAAAGAAAAAAAAACAAGAAACCATCAAGAAAAAAGCGAAACATCATCCTTCTGGTATCCTGGTAGATGCCCTCTTAACCCTAGGGGCTGAGCACACTACCCAGAACCCAGTGATGCCGTGGTATTGGTTCCTTTTTTCCAAAAGGGAAAACTACAAGAAGTCCTGACTTTCTAGGACTCCGGTGATTGCTATTCGCTCTTGTCTGTATGAAGGCGCTCCTGTGCCTGTGTGGTGGTTTGAAGGATATGTCATAGCATCCAGGCAGGTGCTGTAATGGTGTAGTGTGTACACATCAGAAACGAAGACATCCTTTTTATGGGGAAGGGAGACTCCGACCGAGGAGCGCGCCAAGGAGAAACCATCACCGGAGATGGATGATGTCAAACCGTTTGGAAAAGGGGGCGAGGAAAAGGGATGTCTACGTTGAGAGGACACCAGCGTTGACACAGATCCTGGATGTCTACTGGCGGGAAAGAGAGCGATTGAGGGCGCGCATATCCCATTAGAAGGGATGATGTGGCCCTGCTTTTTTATATATACACGTCTAAAGGGCATCAGTCTTATGTGCATGGATATAAAGCGCGCCTTCATAGAGTAAATGATCCCTTTCCATGCGGCATTGTCGTCGTCGTTGGGCGTCCGTGAGCTAGTGTGTGCACACGAGATATGTCCTTACGGCTGTGTGTGTATGGGTGATGGGTGAGTGTGAAGATAAAGTGAAATGGTGAAATGCAAGCGCGCTCGCTGCTCAAAAATAATTTTTTGACAGATTTATGGCCATCGGCCTGTCTTAACTTTGAATTATGCCTCGAAATAGACGAAATATTAGTTCTCAGTGGTTCCTTTGTGCTCCTGTTTTTCTGGCCTGCGCCTGTATGGGAGCAGCGCACATTTAGGGGTGGGAGAGTATATTATTCCGGACTGAGCCATCCATCTGCGGGGGGTGTTGCAGGGCCTTGGAGTGTGGAAAGGCGACCCTGGTGGGTTCCTAAGTGCCTTGCCTTAAATTTTATATGCATACATACTTACATATATATATTTTTTGTCACTCTTGTGACAGAACCGTAGCAGAAGGTTTTATACACAGTTGACCCCTACCCTTTCCGCCATGAACTTGTTTCTGGATTAAGCCGGCGGCCATTATCCTTTCTATATTTTTTTTTAATATGTTTTTTTTCGTTTGTCCTTTATTTTTTGGGTGCGCTCTCAAATTAGATTTCATCGGTGGACAACAAACAACAACAACAACAAAACATGGAATTCTACTCTCTTTTTCTCTCTGCTCTTGTCCTCGTCACTCTATCACAACCGCTCCAGCTTCATGTGTCACACAAAATTTTGACATGCTGTCATGGAGTTCCACAGGGTTCTTAGCTAGGGCCTTGGGAGTTTATTCAAGGCTCACAGGAGATGTTTTTTTTCGTTCCAGGGCTTACGGGTATTATGGAGCGCTACTAGGAAATATTTCTCTAGGCCTCCCCCTTTTTTAAGACACGTCTATTTTGTTGTTGTTGTATTTATGTTAAAAAAAAAAAATAAAGATTATTTATGACTTTTCTGGGAGGCTTTTGTGTGACTGTAGAGAAGATTTTGATAGATGGCCGCCCGTAATTTATTGCAATTGATTTTATTAAATAGACCCTCCTGCCGGAGAGTTGTCTGTTGAGTGGAGATTCTCTGTCGTTCTCTATTACAAAACGGGGGACGAGGGTTCATCTCTTTGGCTCTTTATATCTATTTTTTTTTGTTCTTGTGTGTATGTCATTCGAAATGCGGGTTTTTAATGCTTTGACAGCAAAAATTTAAGTTTATGTGAATTATGTGACAGTTTTTCTTATTTACGTTTTGATGATATCATGCGCGCTTGATGTAAAGTGAATAGGATTAGGAATGATTTTTGATAAAAGGGAAGAAATCTTTTTTTATGGCATGTATTGAAAGTGTTTTGTTTTTTTGTTCGTTCTTCCTTGGTTTTTTGGTTTTTCTTTTGTATTTTACTTGTGATAATAGAAGAGGAAGGATGGGAGGGTTATTGATAACAGAATGATCAACGGTGAGATTAAAGGAGAATGACCATCAACGGTACTGGTTTTTCTCATGCATCAAGATAAAAATTATATTACAATTATTTTCTTAACTTTTGAAGTCATTCTGCAATTAGAATGCCAATTTTGTATTGGGGTTATTTTGTAAACGTAATAAGTTATGAAATTGTTTTGATAAAATGAATTACCTACTGCCGGCTATTCTTACGTTAAAGTGTTGCCATAATCAAAATAAGTAAATATATTGACAACTCTGTCTGGAATATATTCAGTGGAAGTGAATACTGAAATTGATGAGGATATTCCTCTGATTTTAGGCCTAAATAATTATTTGTTAAGAGGTAGGATTAAATCCAGGCATGTGAACAGTCATACATATTACACGTATTTATTAATAAGCAGAGACGATGCTGTTTTTTTACAGCTCTCCTTTTTTTGTATTTGTAACTGTTTTAACAGGAAATATAAAGGCAAGGTACTGATTTATTTAAGTCTCTATCCCATCAGATATGCTCATTAATCTGCTCTCCAAACTACGACCTATAAACTTCCCTCTATACACGACGTGACGGATATTTCTATTTTGAGGTTAAGTTACGTTTTCTAAAAAAACTTGGAAATGCGGGTTTTGATTCCAAAATGGCAATTGTAGATGGTTATTTGGTTAATTTATAAACCACCTTAAACAACTTTGGAATTGACGCAACTCTGTACCGTGGTCCATATTGTCGTGGTCATTCTCCTTTGTTGAAATTTTTTAAATTTATGATTAATTTCGATTAAGAATAAATCGATTTTTTGGTATTGTATTGATTGTAAAAGGAAGAATTTATAATAGAAGTCAAATTTGATAATAAAAGTCTTATGGGCTTTTGTCTTCTATCTATACTTTAGGGGTTTACTCCTTTCTAGAGTGTAGAGCTCTGCCTGTAGTGTGTCACTCTAGCACCCCTCCGTGGAGCTGCTCTAGAGAAATTTTGAGTAGAGCACTCCTACGACTCTACATGACTGTCTACAATGCAGATGCGTTTTTCTCTACTGTACAGTCGCATGTTAGAGCGCGCAACTTTTGCATATCATTTCATTTCTCAGTTATTCAGATATGCGCGCGTTCACATATTGCGTAAAAAATTCATAGAAATAAAAAAAATATAATAAAACGAGTTCTCGCCAAAAACAAGCTCCTCCAGCTTTAAATTTGCTCGAAGAAGAGAAAAAAAAAGAAAGGGTAATTTTGGGAGCGAGATTGGATCGCAAAAAGAAAACAAAACGCTGGAATGTACCGGGAATTTGAATTATCTCATGGAAGAAGAGACATCTGCATACCAAAATTTGTTTTATCTGCCATTTAGCACGCTGATGTACAAAAAGTGCAGTCGACGACACACAAATGAGATGGATACTATAGAGAGAAAAACACTATCAAACATGCTTGATAGAACATAGAGCAGATGTCGAGCTCTATCAAACCCGAAGAAATTGCGTATGCACTATAAAGTAGTAGAGAAAACTATCACGTAGAGCGCATGTGTAGAGCTCTAGACGGTAGATACACTTCTCTACGCTTCTCAACGGGTTATTTTTCTCAAGCTCTCTGCAAAAAAACTCAATGGAAGTAATGGATCATACTTTTAATAAAAACGAAAACAGTTTATGTTATTAAACAAACATATGGGGCCCTTGATAGGCATTTGATTTAAAAACCTTGTATAATTCACTTGTATGTCCGGTTCAGGGAAGTTACGATATAATCACTCCCCAAATTTATTCATGGTTTCCTTCGCATGGTTATATCCCATCTCTTGTTGTGAATATAAATTTGAAGTTTGTGCCAAAACTAGGTCATTCTGATCATACCCTGATTAATTCTTTTAGGCGAACGAATCTCTAGTCTTTTGCCTTGAATACAATGGAGAAGGCAGTTATATTTTCCACTAACCGCTCTAGAACGCCTCCGTCCATCTGGAAAATGCAGGGTTAAGATAGAAGCTTTGCTTACAACCCCTACTGGAGCGTCCTAATAGGGGGCCGGCAACCTGAATGGTTTTGAAGTTGCGAGAAGCGGCTGCTAGGTACAAAAGGCATAGGACTCATCAATATACTGCACTCTCTATCACTCCGAAAAGAGAATTCACAGACGAAAAAAGGAAGCCTGGGAAAAAAATCTCGTCTGTGAGCTAGAACAGTACAGAGAACGACGGCCGCACCAGGCGCGGGAGTTCTACCAAAGAGTCCGCAGTATGACGCAATTCACACCACGTTGCACATACTGCAAGGACAAAGAAGGGAATCTGATCACCGATCCTAACGGCATCTTGGAGCGATGGGAAGAGCACATTCATGAATTGCTAAATGGCGAGCTAACTGAGGATTCGGAGGCTCCACCAATATCTGATGACAATGCTATGCTGCCGCCACCAAGCATAGAAGAAGTTAGCAGAGCCATCTGCCGGCTCAAAAACAACAAGGCTTCGGGTGCAGACGGCATCGCAGCGGAGCTGGTTAAATATGGAGGGCCTGCATTACACCAAGCGATTCATGAATTAATTGTGCAAGTATGGGAGCAGGAAGTGATGCCAGAAGACTGAAGAAAAGGCATCCTCTGTCCGGTACACAAAAAATTACTGGCTTACGCAGACGACATTGACATCATTGGAAGAACAACAACAGCTGTACAAGAAGCTTTCACTCAGATTGAGCAAGCGGCAGGAAATCTGGGACTGCACATTAACGAAAGCAAAACAAAGTACATGGTGGCCTCGTCTGGAAGAACACCTAACATTGGTCCCACAATCAAGGTAGCGGAACACGAGTTTGACGTGGTAAAATCATTTACCTACCTTGGGTCAATAGTAGCAGCCGACAATAGCATGGAACCAGAAATACGCGCACGACTGCTAAAAGCCAACAAAGCCTACTATAGTCTGCCAAGGCTCTTCAAATCCAAATATCTAACCATAACGTCTACACTTTTACTATATAAGACGATGGTCTTACCCGTTCTCACATATGCATCCGAAACGTGGGTGCTTAGCAAAAAGCACTCAAACCTCTTGGGCGTCTTTGAGAGGAAAATACTTCGGAGGATTGTTGGCCCCGTATGTGAGGAAGGACGATTCCGGAGACTCTACAATGTCGAGATCTACGAGTGCTATCGCGACATAGATGTTGTGAAGGAAATAAAGCTCGGTAGGCTCCGGTGGGCAGGGCATCTAGCTCGTATGAGTGAAGATGAGGCTGCTCGGAAAGTTCTCTGCGGTAAGACCTATGGGGTGCGACAGCGAGGGAGGCCCAACCTTCGCTGGAAGGATGGCGTGGACCAGGACGCTCAGAGTTTAGGGATGCCAAACTGGATGACATAGGCTCAGAATCGGGACCGGTGGAGAGAACAGTTGCGCGAGGCCAGGACCGGATCCCGGTTGTAGAGCCGTTAAAGAAGAAGAAGAAGAAGTCTACATTACCTTTGCGATGCTGCACTAGAAGTTTTTGCTCAATTCGGCACCACTCCAACTTGAGGTAAAGTTATTCGAAATAAGCACTGCGCTTAGGCCTATAATACAAGACTTGTCGCCAGTGGATAGATTCTAGAAATGTCAGTGTTTCGGAATATATTTCGGATACGAAAATGTTATTGGATTTCAGGAGTCCAGGGAGATGAGGTTACACATAGGGCTCCACTGCAGGTGAAGATCGCTCTTTGTGGTGATAGCCCAAGGCAAAACGCTTAGCTTGGGCACCATAACTATTGGTTTTCAGCCTGTTCCTTGCATGGCATTTGAGTGCAGAACGGTACCCTGACACCTTTAAAAGATCCCTTGCTGAGGCATAAGAATCAGTTATGTACCGTCTCTGATTTCTTTGCGGGAACGGTGACTTCGACAAAGTTCGCTACCAAATTCACTAGCTTCATAAGTTGGTCCTCCTGCCTCTCGATTCTGTGCGTCTCTAACCCAACCTAAAAAACCACCTCCCTCATTTCTTCTTTTCTCCGCGCATGACCGGCTTACTCTATTGCGTCCCAGGCTGGATCAGTTATTCAGAGGTGTATACTACATATACTGACTTAACTTAAGAAGGGCCGAAAATAAAAAAAGAAAAGAATTCCAAATTAATTTTTTATCCCATCCTGCTCAGCAGTGGCGGATTAACCATTAGGCAGACCTAGGCAGGTGCCTAGGGGCCCCGGTGGTAAAGGGGCCCCCGATGAAAATAAAACCTTGTCGCGTTTAGACCGATTTTACTTGCTTTTGGGAAAAATAACTCAAGTCAAATTAACTTCGGACAAAACGATGGATTTGAAGTTTGGCAGAAGTTTGGGTTTGTTCGGGGGCCCCACATTTGCAATCGCCTAGGGCCCCGCAGAAGCTTAATCCGCTTCTGCTGCTCAGTAAAGATTGTCAAGACACCGGTTGAGTTGTTTACCCTATACGATATCCTAAACTACCATCTGCTACGGGCAGCCCAGCCTGTAGGTTTCAAAGATATCTTAAACAAGAAACTCAAAATTCTACTCCTTTATCTCGGAATTCATAATCTTCTCTCCAAAATGCCTTTGCAAAAAATTTTGTAACAAAAACGTCCAAAGCAAAAAAACAGAGATGGATCTACAGTAGCATCTCCAGATGTCCATTGCCGATAAGCTCCATTTCAGCTGAATCTATCGACTCGTAATTGGGCACTTGATAGCTTTTATTAATAGTTAATACTCATCTGATAGTTGTCGTCCGTCCTTAAGCACCCATCCTAAGCCTCCGTGCACCTGGCCAATGTCGATACCCCGAATCATCTAATACAATATCGGTTTTTATCGCATCGAAAGGCCCAGCCCAATCAAGTCGTCGCGTTGGGGCCCCTCTATATACCCAATCCGCCATGTGGCCGTGTCCACTTGATTCCTCCACAGAGATCCACCCGGGAATGGAGCACACACCGCCGAAAGGTGATCCGAAATTATTGAAATCATCAGCCATTAGTTACAGCGGAACTCCTGCTGACAGCCGCCTCACTTTTTTGGTCGTTGCTTAAAGATTTCCTCCGTCTTATGGCTTTAGGAGGCCCTTAATCTTCCAATAAAATCACCGGTCACCCCCGTCACACTCTGCCGGATGCGGGGGGAGCTCCGGGACCCGCTCAAGAAATTACTTAAGAAAAAACGAAGACGACAGCAGCAGCGACTTGACAAAATGCACGTCGACGAAGCGACAGCCACGAATGAAGAAATTTTTAAATGTCGTCGCTGTTGTCGTCATTAGCGCTTAGTGGAGCCGGGGCCCGGGTGCCTCCAGTGGTCAAGTAAAGACTCTCTTCTGTATGGTATGAAAAAGTTTCGCTCCGCTGGGGCAGCGCGGGGCCCAGTGTATGCGCACTAGATCGAGGGGGCGCCGCGGAGCTCCCCGCGGCCGGGGCTGGGGGCCCCCTCCGCTGCAAACGACAGTCATAAATTAAAAAGATTCGAAAATAAGAAGAAGGCGTCCGAAAGTTGCGCGGAATGAAGACGAGGGAATTAAGAGAACCATTCAAGAAGCGAACGAGCCTCACTGGGGCAATTTTTTCCCGTCCACATGTCCATTACCATTTAATTATACGAGCCCCGTGACATTGAGTTATCCTCGCGGACGGCGACGGTGAGCTGGGAATGGACGCGGCGTGGACTCTAAATAGCTGCCAGCCTCGCAGCTCCTCTTCTGCTTCTTCTTCTTCGTCAATGGCGGACGCGATAGTGCCGCTTGGGAATTATGACGGTTGGACAGGGGTTGCAAAATTTTCGGAGTGATGATCTGCTCGGGACGCGCGAACAAGACAAGGAACAAAGGATTCTCATCGGAGGATTTTCAAAAGGCATTAAGATAAAAGATGGCAGCGGCGAACGCGAATATTGTTTTCGTTGTTTCAGACTCCTTCGCCCGGTGGAGAGGTAATGTTTATTGTTTTTGAGATATTACAGCTATTTGCTTTGATGGACACTTAAGACACTTTTTAGGGGATGCTGGATGCAAAATTTTATGGGGTTTGCGCTGCTAATTAAAATATATTAATACTTAGTTCTTTTTATGAGGAGAAGTTGCTGATTGGCATCAAGTTTTGAGGTGGAATTCAGTTTTTTAAATATTAAACAAATGAAGATGTTTCGAATGTAGTTCGAGCTACTCGGTGACCAAACTTCTTTCCTCAAGAATTTGAAGGGGATGTAGTTATCGTGGCATTCGGTTAAACAGGGGGTATTAGCAACGGGGACATGGGGTATTAGCGGAACATTGGTCCTGCAATCAAGGTAAAGTCAACATCAATTTTCGCAAGCATCTTCAAATGCGGAACTTGTACTATTTATGGGATGCGATAGACCAGACCTCTTTACCTAATGAAGCTATTCCAGTTCTAGTTCCCGAGTATACTTGCCATCCACTGAATGGATAGTTTCAACACTCTCGTGAAGTTTTTAAATGTCTCAAGAAGCCTTAAATTTCAATTAAGTCACAAATCATAACTCAATCACAAGTGATTCACCTCAGTAGTCACAACGATTGTCAAAATTGTGACTGTATAAAGAGCAAGTCACAATAGTATAAAGAAAAGGTTTCTAACATCAATATTTTCTAGAGTACATTGGTTACTTTGCCGCCCAAATTCCGCGATGAGAGGTGATTTTTTTGTGATTTTTCTTGTCACTGGGTGCTTAAAATTCCAAAACAGCTGACAGTCACAAACTATCAATGACAAGTATGAGCCACGAATATTTGTGACTTATGACTGGTCACAATTTAGAATAGGATAAACCTTTCGTTCTATCATAGTTATTCGAACTCGATCCAGACACTTGGAAACTAGCTCATATTCAGCCCATACAGAAAAAAATGATTTCATCAAGCTGTTGAACTACTATTCAGTAGCAATTACTTTTTATTTACTACAAAATTATGGATCTATAATCCAATTTAATTTTAAACAGTAAGCAGTGTGGTTTTCGACGAATATGGTCCATTGGCAAACTTTTAGTGTTTCTTCCACAGAACAGCCAAAGTATTTATTTCTTCAATACATCTGGTATAGTTGCTATAGCTATATCCAAGACTGAAGATAGAGTATGGCACTGTCACAAAACAACAAACTATCGAATCAGTTCTAAAGGCCGGAATTGAGAGTTTCCTTTCTGGTTGTTCAATCAATGTGGTATTAGGTGCCGTCGAATCTAAATCTTGCACTATTTAGACTGGTGTCCCCCAGGTTTCTATTCTATTACCCAATCTTTTCGTAATGTTTGTTTATAAACTTTTTTCAAAATCCTTTATTTGAGACATTTCTTCGCTGATGACGGTACTCTACGTTACTCTTGTGTATTCGTATGTGACAGACCTTATCTTCATGATTCACAACTCAAAACAGCGAACTCTTTCTAGATTCGGGCCGCTATAATTTAATAATCCAAAACGAATGATTTTTCAATAGACCCTGCCCGCGTTTCAGTGGACACTATTGATCCAACGGTTGATCTATCTATAACCAAATATTTCAAATCGGTAAATAACCTTTCCAACATCTGAGATTTCTCAAGTGAATAAATCCTCTTTCAGGTTGCAGTTCCGGCTACAATCTTCAAGTCTTATTAAATCGAACCCATGCGTTGAATGTATCTATGTTATTTAGACTAGGGCCTAGAAAACTATGGCAGCATTCCTGGACATGGTGCAAAACTAATGCAAAACCATGTCCAATTGACGATCTCCAGCGTTTGGTATATTTAATTAGATCCTATCCGGGACCTTCTTTACGAAGCTGGTGGAATTATGAATAGTCAATTCGGGCAGGGCTTCCGCTTCTTTATTGTATTTGAAGCTCTGATAACCCGGTAGCCTCACAAAAGTGATTGAGTAAGAATGTCTAGCTCATCAACGGCTCGTTAGCTAGAAGAACTTCACAACTCTTCTTAAGTTCTTCAAGATGTATGCCAATATAACATATACACTTCGGCTTGAAAACCGTAGCAAGGTACCCAATCTTTACGTTCTTAAGGCACCCATATTTGGGTTACTTTGGTCGATATAACATACATGGTAAAAAAAGCACCTAGGATAGTTTATCTTGTATTTCCTCGAAGAGGCTTTACCATTTAAGATCTTCCTGAGCTGAATTGCATGCTCTTCCGAAATCTATAGTGAAACTTACAATTGTAGTGTGTCGTCTCTGAAGAGTACCGCCCAAGTAGTCATTCACCCCCAACCTCAGCGCAGTGCTTATAGGGCAATTCTCTATTTCAATATGAAACGGTTCCGAGTCTTTAGCGCAATAGTCAGCGAGCTGCGACAACCCAGTTATGAAGAAGCATGCCGTTCGAAGCATAACGTAAACTCTACAAGCGACCCTGAAAGACGTTACCAACTAGAACGGGAATACTCCCAATTACATCGGGAGGTTAAGAGAAGTGTCCGGCGTGATAAAAGGCAGCAGATAAACGAGCTCGCAGAAAAAGCGGAAAACAAGGCAAACACAGGCAACAGTAAGGTGCTGTACCAAATTACTAAACAGCTCACGGGAAAGCACTCTACTAAACAGCATGCCGTTGAGAGTGCGGATGGAAGGCTGCTGTGCAGCGACGAGGAGCAACTCCAAAGATGGAGAGATTACTTCTTCGCCGCCCTGAATGGTTCATTTACGCAGGAACCTCAGGAAACCAGCAACAATGCACAGCCAATAAGAATTACCACCCGGGCCCCATCCAAGACGGAAATAGTAACAATTCATGCGATGGCCAATGGTAAAGCCGCAGGAATAGATGGCATCCCGCCAGAATTGTTGAAAGCGGACTCAAGCCTCATAGCAGATGCGCTTCAGCCAATCCTAGAAATAGCATGGAACACCTGTACCTTTCCGGAGGATTGGAGGGAAGGTATCATAGTCAAAATACCAAAAAAGGGGGACCTAACAATATGCGACAACTGGAGAGGTATCTGTTTATTATCTACTGTGGGCAAAATTTTGTCCCACATATTACTATCTAGGATAAGTGAGGAAGTTGACCGAACGCTTAGGAGGCAGCAGGCCGGATTCAGGAGGGGCCGCTCCTGTATTGATCATATTAACACCTTGAGAATAATAGTGGGGCAGTCTACTGAATTCCGATCCCCCCTTTACCTTGCTTTCGTATACTATGAGAAAGCGTTCGACTCGGTTAATAGGAGCTTCATTTGGCAGGCACTACGGCGACGTGGACTGCCTGATAAAATAATAGAATTGATAAAAGCCCTATATAACAATTCCAAATACAGAGTTCTCCATAATGGAAAATTATCCGACAGCTTTGAGGTGAGTTCAGGAGTACGACAATAACGCCTACTTTCGCCTTTACTATTTCTTATAGTAATAAATGACATCCTTGTCGGCGCTCTAGATAATAGAACAGGCGGCATACAATGGGGTTTGGTAGACCGCCTTAAGGATCTCGACTACGCCGATGATATCTGTTTGCTGGCCCACAGACACCAGGACCTCAAAAACATGTTAAACAATTTGGCAACAGAAAGTAGTCCAGCAGGCTTAAGGCTAAATCCGACTAAAACTAAAGAAATGCGGATAAATGCAAACACCATTGAACGGACTGCGCTGAATAACCGTGACGTGGAACTGGTCGATAAATTCTGCTACCTCGGTAGTATTATTACCGAAAATGGCGGTGCAGAAGAAGATGTCAGTTCCAGAATAAATAAAGCACGAGGCGCATATGCATGCTTGTTTCGCATATGGAGATCAACGGATATCTCAACTAACACCAAATTGCGGCTGTTCAACTCCAACGTTAAGGCAGTACTTTTGTATGGTTGCGAAACATGGAAAGTCACCCAATTCATCACAGGGCGCCTACAAGTCTTCATCAACAGATGCCTGCGTCGTATCCTAAAAATCCGCTGGCAAGATAAAATTTCAAACGATGAACTATGGCGCCGTGCCGGCCAAGAAAGGATAGACGACCAAATCAGGCGAAGGAAATGGAATTGGGTTGGCCACACCTTGCGACGCGAAAACGAAAATCTAGCCAAGCAGGCCCTCGACTGGAATCCGCAAGGATCCCGTCGAGTCGGAAGACCTAGAACAACGTGGAGGAGAACCCTACTCTAGCAGAAGCCGCAACAACTGGGAGATCCTGGTCGGAGCTGAGAGCTGTCGCGCAAAACAGAGTCCGGTGGAGGGCAACTGTTTCCGCCCTATGTCCCATGAGGGATTAAAGGAGCGCAATGATGATGATGCCGTTCTTCGAATTTTGCTAACTTTGGTATCAACGCTACTAAGCCTGGCTTATGACACCACAACAAGGACCTAACATGCGCCGTATGATAGCGAGTATTGAATCCTGGTTCAGCCAGTGATGTAAGTAATTTCAAATTAAGAAGGCAGTTGAGGATGGAAAATCCAAGTGATCTAATAACTTAGTTTCAACGAGCTTATGACTAGCGTTGTCAATGGGCTTACGTAAGTAAAAGAAAAGCTGGTGTCAAGATCTAGAGCCATTCGCATATCGGTCATTACCTTCAGCTAAAACTAGACTGGCGGTAAGACCTATGGGGTCCGACTACGAGGGAGACCCAACCTTCGCTGGAAGGATGTCGTAGACCAGGACGCTCACAGCTAAGGGATGCCAAACTGGATAACATCGGTTCAGAATCGGGACCCGTTGTAGAGCCGTCAAAGAAGAATAAAAAGAAAACTAGACTGTGTGCGCGATATCAGGGATCACCTGATTGGAAGATTTTGTACATCAACTGATTCTAATTTGATAGAATAAAAAGTTATGTGGACATTGTTCAAACTGTATAGAAAAAAAAAATCGATGATGATGCTTTACGAAGAAGCGCACTTAATGATCCTTCATAATGGAAAATTAAGTGATCCTATATAAAAACGACAACTGGAGTGAAGCAAGGTTGGTACCTTTCACCATTACTCTTCATTACAGTACTTGACAAAATAGTGATGAAAACCAGCAAAGAAGCAAGAGAAATGAAATGAGAAATGGTGGAACGGCTAGGAAATCTTGAATAGACCGAGGTATATCCCGCCGCACATCTGGCTCATTTAAGGGGGTTCAAACAAAGACATCTTAAGTTGGTTTAAAAAAGCTACAGGTGTATTCAACTACTATCTCTATACGCATTAAGAAAAGGAAATAAAGGTGTTGGTAGACTGAAAAACACTTGGAGAAAAACAGTAATGAAAGGGATCAAAAATTATAAAAAAAATCTAATTAAAACTAAAAGAATAACTCTAAACAGAGTCCGATGGAGAAGCTTTGTGGAAACCCTGTCCACCCAAGAAGGGTAAAGAAGGATAATAATAATAAAATGGATATTGTATCATTCCGAAATGGAAACAATTAAAAAAATCGAGAAAACAAATTGCGCCTTGTCAGAATATTAAAATTTCTGGATTAACTTTTTTCAAAAAAATGACACAAAAATATATGTACATATGTCTTAATGAGGCTCTTAAGTACCTCAATGAATAAATACTCCTCATAATCATTTATGAACAAAAAAACTGGAAACGAAAAATTAATTTCCTGAATGAGTATCACCAGAATTACTCGAAGCCTGGACATGAGGACATAAACATGGAGATTAAAAAAAATAATTGTAAATAATTAAGAAGTTATAAAAATATTCTCGAAATATTAATAATAACTTCAGCAGCACACATTCATATCGCGAAGCCCACACTGTGTTTTTTATTGTCTTCCATTAAGATTCCTCATCGACGGACAACGCGGGCGCCCATCACTGTGTGCTCGGCTTAGCGATATTATTCAGTGTCATAATTAAATTATATATTTTAGTATTTCGATCCGTTCGGGCGGATGATTAGAGTCTATGATTTATATTTAGACCCGAGCCTCCCGATCTTCGGTGTGATCATCTCATTTGGAGTTGGACTAAGTTCAAGACGACTGTCATCATGCAGATTGGCCGATAAATTCTGTCCATATATGCAAAACAACAAATTAATTTCGTTTAAGTATTTAAAATCTACATCAAGTAAAATGGCCATAAAGTTCTTGGTGGTTGGGTTCTTTGAACTACTTCAAGAGTTGATCGAGTGGAGTTGGTTAGTATGGTCGTTGCTGGTTAAGTGTACAAGAGTTAAGAGTATGTATATAAGTAACCATCTTAAGGAAATTCCTTATAATAAAAATTGATTCGCACAAAATAATATAGGTATGTGTGGACACCCTTTCCCTCTTTCACTCTGTGGGTCTGCGGTCCGAAAGAAATTATCGCTTAATGCTCGTTCACCGTGTGCATATTTGTTAGGAGATTGACGATGCACCTGAAGGAGGGAGTTGAGAATGGATAAATACCTTAACACATCTCATATTTGTTAATCCTACAAAATATATTGTGGGCTGTTAACCAGCAAATGAATGCCCGCCCGCTGTACCCCGCCACTCTATCCTCGGCCAAGAGCTGTGCCCCGTGTGTACAGGGTATAAGGCTGCGCAAGGTAGATGTCATATTTTTTGGTCCCTTGGTTGGCTTTGGTGCACGTTTCTTGAAAGGAAATAATTTTTATCACCCTGTTGACCAATTGGGTCCCATGCGGTGACTTCAGATGATGATGATGATGATGCTCTCGTATACATATATGTGGATATGGATATAGATACCTGTATCAGAGTCTACCTGGTGTCTATAGATGTACCTATGGTTATTCGAATGTACATCGAAGGATAACATAAGATAAAAGTCATCAATTTTATATATCTCGCACTAACACACACACAGACATCCGTGTTTGTCTCCTTTAAACTCTCCGGCTGACGATTTATTGATATAAGACAAGAGTCTTGTCGTTGCCGGAGAAGAACATCATCATCAACTTCACATTGGCCATCATAAGTTTGTTCACTTTCGTGGCCGGCAGCTATCAAGGTCCCACAACCCAGAGGGAATTTCTGCGGGGTATAGAGGTGGAGCAGGGAATATGGGATTTCATTAAGTACCCACGCTGTCCAGTAAGAATTAATGAGTGACAGATATATGCGTAGGATGAATGCCAGAAAGTGACGGGATGTGTAGACGAAGATGATTATGATTATTATTATTATTATTATTATGGTGGCATCCATTTTTAAGTTGTAAAGTTGGACCCATTTCGCACTCGGCGACATTTATTAAACCCCCATATTAATATGCGCGCGGCTGTTGTTGAAGTAACGTGTTCATAAATTTGATTAAAATATCAGAAAATGTCAAGAGGGAAATTGGTTGGGGGAAAAAAATTGGAAAAATTTATTTTTATTGATTGAAGAACGCGAGATGAGAGACTGAATGGTCGATGTTGTTGTTCATCGTAAACCTCGATGAACGATGATGATTCAAGATGCATCAACAAGAAAGTAAAAAAAAAAAATAACAATCTTCATTTTTTTGAAGAACTAAAAAAATGAGGTATGCCTCAGAGTAAAAGGAAGCCAGACCATGCATAATATAGTGAGTAGTCGTCGTCGCTATGGCGTAGTGAATCGATTCATACCTGTCGGTGAATGTTGGCCGGTTTTAAGCCTGCAATTAATTGTTGACGATTTTAAATTTATAGCTCTTAATCTTTTTTATCCTCAGCGCATTCTCTCTCCTCTCCTCTCGATCGGGTCGACGCTGCCCTGCCGCGCGCATCACCTGGGCTGGATCTATCGGTGTCAACCACAAAAAAAACTTGAATGAATATTTTTGGTCATTTTGGTGGAATTTTATTCTTCTTTTTCACCTTTATTGAAGCGGACGTTATCAATCAGAGATGCCGCTTTGATATGAGAGAGAATCTCGTGTCTATGTTTGATGGGGATTTGTCCGTTTGGTAGTTGCCTACTGTGATTTTTTGATGAATTTTTTGTATCGATGAACAAAATCTTCTATAAATTTTTTTTCGTTTCTTCTATTTTGTTGGTATCTTCTTCTATATACATCAACGAGTCTGGTTTAACCACTTTTCGTCTTATATAGTCTATGAATTTGTTTAAATAATGCCGGATTTTGGGTTTTCTTAAATAGATAATATTAGTAGCTTAATGTTTTGTTGTTGTTGTTGTTGATTTAACGGAATTTAATCAAAAATTTATTTAATGATTCATTTTTTTCTCCGTTCTTCTTTTATTTCCTTTATGCTTTTATATTATGGATTTAAATAAGGTCAATTTGTCGGTCTTTAACTCTATATGTAATCTTCATCGGTGTTTCTTTTATTCTTTATAAATAATAATAATAAAAATAATACTAAAAAATAAATAAAACATAATAAAACGTTAAAACCGATTAATATGAAAATTGTTTATATAGAAGATCAATTAAATATGCGCAGACTATAAAAAAAAACATAAGTATATTTGTGACAACCTCGTGAAGTTGATTATACTTTAAATTGATGTCTTCTCTTATTTTTTTTATTATTAATAATTTATTTTCCATGTTTTTAATTTATAATTTTTGTAAATAAGGAAATTGATATAAACAAACATTTAGAGAGAAAAAACGTAGTCTCCTTCTTTTTTTGTTATTAATAGAACAGAATTAGTTAATTGAGATATAAAAATGTTAATAAATTATATTAATTTAAAATTAAAAATTTTACTTGTTTTTTTTTTTATATATTTTACATCCGGAATATATATTTTGATGATACTGGATGCTGAATTATTACATTTAAGATTTTTTTAGATTGATATGATTTGAATTATTACTAAGGAACTTGTTTTATTTAATTTGCTTTTCTTAGTTTTTTTATTATTGGTTATTATTCATGAGGACAATTTAAAAACTTTTATTTAATTATATGATTTTGTTTTTTTATGTGCTGAAGTAGAAGTTGGGATGGCACTGTAGAAATATGACGATATTTGGACTTTAGAATGCGATACTTAATGCAGATTAGGCATTCCGATTCCGGAAAGGACATTTTGGTTTAAAATTGATATCCTTAAAATAAATTCAATGTTGGCAATTTGTGTTTATGTTTTATGTAATAAGCGTAATCCTACAAATCCAAGTGTTTGATAGGTGTTTAGAAATAAAATACTGTAGTGTTTTTTCTAAAAATAAAAAGCTTCCAGTTCCAATTCTATCTTTCTTTGGACTTTTGAAAACGTGAAGACGCCTTGTGATGAATTGGGTGTTTTTCCATCTTCCGCAACCGTACCTTAAGTTTGGAGTTAAAGAGCCGCAATTTGGTGTTAGTTAAGATCTCCATCGATTTCCATAAACGAAACACATATCCACAGGCGCTATAACTTGAAGGGTTTAGGAAGCTTTTTACTACCAAAGCCATGCTTCTAAAGTTTACTAGGGAAAATGTGAGGGCTAACTTTCATTACCTTTACAATTCGGCTACAACAGACTTTAAGTGTTTAGAAATTAAACACATCATTTTAAAATTACCATTTAAAACACATGGTAATATGATAAAAAAAAGTTTAACGCTTCCTACGTAAATGTAGACGATTTCTGCGCCTCCAAGCGGCCCGACGAGATCCACCAATAGTTTGTGAATAAGTGTATCCTTTGCCAATACCCCTGGAACCCCGAATGCTATCAACATTCATGCAGCTAAAGATTGCAATGCTTTAGTTCTTTTCTTTCACACTTAGACAGAAAAAGGGGTGTGTGGCTTGAAAACCCCAAGTTTATTTAGTAAAGTTTTATGAGTTTCGGCACCCCGGCTTAGTGATGTGCAAGAAGTCTCGCAGTGTTGGTCTTGCAGTCTTGTATTGTCACATTGCACATTGAGCAAGACCAGGCAAGACCGCAAGACCAAGCCTGCAAGACTTTTTGCTCATCATTACCCCGCTACTCTATACATTATATATTTAAGGCAGAAATGTGTACTATGTTGAAATACACCTTAATAGAAGTCAATGCTATCAAAACATGAAACATATCTCTGAGAGCCAAGTAAGTGAGAATCAATACCTCGTAAGACCAAATCTAAGGAGTACGAAAGCATTGAAAAGGTTGAAACCTGGCCAATACAAGCAATGTTGCCTCTAATTTTTTCGCTGACTGCGCGGTAAAAACTATAGACGACTACAAATATTCAAAACTTATGTGAAAATTTGCAAGATGTGAAGTCCAGTGCTTGAGTTTGAAGTCAAAATTTTTTTAAATAAATTTTCTTGAGAATTGATTTTGCCACATCTTTTTTTATATAGGTGCGCCATCTAGCCCTTGCGTATTTCAACATTGAATAACTCAGACATGTTTTAGGCGATTTCGAAAGATGTACACGATTCTGAAACGTCATTGAGTACCATTTTAGCAATGAGTCAATAACCACCGAAAGCCCTTTTTACACTCTCTGGCGGAGTCAATAAACAAAACTGCCGAATTTGGGGAAAAGAGAACGCACAGCTCATTCATGAAACACTACTGTTCTACAATCACTTTTTGGGCCGGATCGGACAATTTCCTAAAAATATATACATGAATGACCTAAGTCGTCTACTTTTCAAGATAGTGAGTTTTAACGGAATTTGGCTCTCTAACAACCAGTTAACTCCGCCTTCGTCTGGTCCCAAGCCCAGAGTGTGAAAGGAGGAGGGTTGTCGACCTGCCGAGTTGATCGTAAAAACTAGGCAAGAAACCGCATGGATACACGAACTAACCATTCACGAAATAATGCTACTGCATCCGGGGCAGCCGATGCGCCAGCGCTGGGGACCAGGGATGCTGGTGAGAAGTGGGTTACTGTTTATGGATCTGAAACGTGGACACTGCTCAAACCGGACGTTAAGAAGCTCGAGGTCTTCCAAATGCGATGTTTGAGGCAGATCCTCCGTGTCTCACTCCGTGATCGCTTTCGAAACGAGGTTGTCAGACAAAGATGCGATCAGCAAACACTGATCGAAGAAGAAATGCAAAAACGTCGACTACGGTGGTTTGGACATGTTTGCCGAATGGATGATAACCGCTTGCCACGTAAACTTCTCTGGCGAGACCGTCCTGCAGACTGGAGAATACAGCGATCGGCACCGAAGAAAACCTGGTTGAAGAATATCGAGGGTGACTTAAAGAATCAACGATTATCAGTAATCGAGGCTCGAGACACCGCCAAAAACCGAGAAGAATGGAAGCGAATCGTGAATAGAGTTCGGGACCCAGCGGCACCGACAGCAGCGTATCCGTTGCGGGGACGTCCCGCTCGGACCGCCAGCTAACGGATCAAAGAAGAAGAAAGAAGAAGAACAACCAGTTACAAAACTCCAGTATTTTGTCGAAATCGCTATCAAAAATTCCTGCACACATGTGTTTAATGGTATGGACGAAGAACTTCGGCATGTGTTATCATCCTCCATTTTGTATCTAGACATATTATGCTGTAATGCCAAGCAGTTAATACTAATTGACGGATTCCAATATCCTTTCGTCCATGTCAATGGTTCGACTCGACGCTTTGTTACTGATCCTGTTTCCAAAGTCTTCGGAAGGTTCCCATGAATACTCTGGCATAAGGTCAGGGCCGTGGGGTGCTTTCTGGATCACGGTGCGGAATTAGTGATGAGCAAAAATGGTCTTGTTCTTGCAGTCTTGTCTTGTTCTTGCACATTTTGCAAGAACAAGACTTAGTTATGCTTGCAGGAACAAGAACAAGACAGATTGAACACGAACAAGACTGGACAAGTCTTGTCTTGTCTTGTCTTGTTCTTGCGTTTGCTCATCACTATGCGCAATGGCTCTCAGGTCAGTACGAAATAGTGTTGGTTGCAGATATTTTACATTGCGTGCGTACATCAACAACGAATCCTAACGTTGAATTTAACGTGGAGATCCTCAACGAGGGGTTGATTTCTATAGAGGATTTGAGCTTGATAATGTCTGGTAAGATATTGCCCGAATTAGGAATGCCAGCGCCGAATCACCCCATGCACGTTATGTATTTATGTATTCAATCGAGAATTTGAACGAGTGCGGCAATACGATTAAGATGCTTTGAGTCCTACTTTTGAATCAGCTGCAGAAAACCGCGTATGATATCAACGACGGATACGGAAGAATTTTTTTCTTTGATATACCTGGCGAAACTGGCAAATCGTTCCTACAATCATTGATTTAAGCTTCGATTCGCGAAGAAGGCCAAATAGCGCTGGCCGTAGTATCATTAGAAATCCCTGCCACGTTGTTGGAAGGAGAGCGACAAGCCCATTCAGCCACTAAATTTGCAAACCATAGTTGAACCGGCGCAGTGCAACATTGCCAAAAAATCAGCAATGGCGAAAGTTCAACAGAATTGCAAAATAATCAATTGAGACGAGCCACCGTACGCACAAACGGACATTGGAGCCACTCCATCGAACAATGATTCTAGGCGATTTTCGGCAAACGCTGCCAGTACACAATTATTAGACATTGAAAATAGAAAAATCCCTGTTCATTTCGCTGAACCTGCTTCATTTCACTTCGTGGTGATTTTAATTTTTTATTGTGCAAAATTGTAGCAGCCGTGATACTTTAAAGCCCTAATTATACGAAGATGTGTGCTTCTGAAGCAAAAGTTTCTTTTTCGGATGAAACATTTCACCTGAAACACGAACATCTCTCGGCTCTTCTCCTCGGAACGCTTTTCTTGCCCAAAAACCCCTTTGTTTCAGAAGCATGCGTCTTGGTGTATTTAGGCCTCAAATATATCGTATTGTTGTGAGATAAAGCTTATTCATCCTGATGGAAGAAAAATAATCTGATTTTATGAATGGTGATGAATTTTGCTTCTGCGTTTTCAGATGCCTTCCAAATGACTAAAGAGAATTCAAAATGGTTGCCGAACCTTACCAAATAATAACCAACTCCGATTAAGAATTGTTTCCTTATTTTTTCGTCATTTTTTAATTATGAAATTTTAAAAGAATATTCAACTACATTCTTATGAGATCCAAAAACCATCCCCATACTGCATAGAATGGTTTTTTTTATTTTTAATTTTATGCTCAAAAAAATTTTTATTACCAACTGCGCATTTGAAAAATCTTAAATCAAAAAACAAAGAAACCAACAACAACAAGCAAAAATTCACGAGACAAAACTTTTCCACTTACTATTTGTTACCGGCCCATCCCCGGCCTCTCATCCCCCCGGCATTCTTCTTCAATTTTTAGTTTCGCTAAACTTTGTTCATTCAGAGACTCTTGGTCCGTCTCTATACCCAGCGACGTCCACATGCAAAGCGCAAAAAACCCGAAATGGCTAAAAGGAAAAACATTCAAAAATATGAAAATTGGCTAAACAAGAAAAAGTCATTCACCATCAAAGAACCCAACACCTTCGGTCTGCCATCCCCTCGTCCGCCTTCGATGGTGGAAACATCATGGTGGATACACAAAATACACCCCAAGAGAGACAAAAGTTTTAGTGTGTAAGAACAGTGGTGGACATGGACGTATCCTTCCTTGCAGCAAAGGAAAGGAAAAACAGAAGGAAATCGTATAGCATCAAAGGAGAATCCATCCATCTGCACAGGATCCTCTTCGATATCTACTTCTGGCTGATGAGCATGTCTCCTTTTGCCAGCCCCATATCCCCGCGCTGGGTGTCTCACCCGTAAACCTCGTGTCAGAATGGAAGAGTTCATCTGACCTTAGTCAACCCCCTTTCAGTCAAACGAATCACGAGAGGAGCTCGGCAACGCACACAGACTGCACGGTGATATCCTGTGAAGGAAAGCGGAGAACCAAGGATGGAAAAAGGGATTTTATGCTGTCAGGAGATTCCGGAAGGAGAAGGCGCGTGGGCTGGGGGCACAAGGAGCACCTTGGAGCTGGGAGGGCCGCCTAACGATATGATTTTTCATTTCCTTGTGCTTGTGCTTTGTTTGTTTATGTTTAGGTGAGGCTGTGTTTGTCCCATCGGTGGATGTACAAAATTGAGGTTTGACTGGGGTGGACGGATGCCAGCCCGTCACAGATCCTTAGTGTCAGTGCTGCGTTGCTCCTTTTTTGTTTGCGCTCTCGGGAGGGGTTGGTTTGAAGTTTCGGAGTTTGGTTGGCTAGAAGCAGCTCCACAAGCTCGGAAAGAAGTGTATCCTTCCTTTGGATCTCTGGTGATATCCTGATATGGCTGTGGAGCAAAACAGAAATTCCGTTGGTGGTGTCGATAGATCCTTGTTTTGTTGTGTCCCTTTGGTCCTTGGTCGAAGAGTTCTTGAACTGAGACCGCCGGATCAAGAGAGACGGACGAATACTGGAGTCAGATGATGTGCTCCCGGTTGTGCGCACCCTTTGATTGCGTTGGTGGTTCGACGACGACGACGAGATGGGGTATAGGATTTTTGAGATGTATAGGAGCTTGGAGAAGGACGAGCGGCAGGAATATGGTGGTGGTATATGCAAGCCAAGAGATATAACCGTTAAGGTGCGTAATGGCGTACGTCGCCAGCTCTGCTAGCGCATCCGCCGCCATCGATTAGACATAACGTGTCAAGTTAGAAAAGACGTTTCGACTTCAACTTGAGATAAACGGGCGCAGCGGTGGGGGTGGAACGAGTAGTATCCTCGTGAGGAGCAGCCGGGCGGGCGGGGGTTGACTGACTATGGACTTTGTTATACAACTGACGGGAGTTGTGGGACAACTTTTACATTGATTTATTGCTAACGAGACCCATGGAGTAAATGTTTCCTCTTCGGTGCTTCACCAATGTTGTTGTAGTTGTTGTTGTTGCTGTTGTTGATGGTGGTGGTGGTGCTGCTGCTCCTTCTGCTGAAGCTATTATTTCGATCTTTTTTTTCTGCTCTGTGCTAAGGACGAAAAGTGCTTGGCAGTAGTCTCCTTTTTGCGCTTTTGGCATGGATTTGGGTGTAGTTGTGCCTTTGCATCTCTCATTTTGAAGTGTGATTGTGTCATTCTTAGCACTCGAAGAAGTTTTCGTTGTTTTTCATCTGCGTCTGTTTTGTTTCTTTTTGCCCTTCGCTACTGCTGCCTCTGGATAGGATTATTTCGTCCCATGAAGACTTGTAGTTCGTTCTCAGTGTATTTTTTTTGTGCCGTACTTCGGGGAGGCAGGGTAGGTAATGGTGGTGATTCAGCTCCATCTATTGTTGCAGTTGGGCACTTCCTCTCACGTTTTTTTCGCCTTGTTTTGCTGTTGTTGTTGGAGCTGCTGCCTGCTACTTTACTCCTTTTTACTCTGCATAGACAGGCAGACAGACAGTTAGACTTGGGAAATGTTTCCTTTTTAAGGACTTCATTTCATTTTTGTTGTTGTTCTTGTTGTTTCAATTGTACTAATATTTCTGCTGGTGTAGGAATGGTGAATTTTTATGTGTTAATTTTTAGTTATTCTTCGCTTAGAATTGGTCCAATTCTACTTCGTCCTTTTATTCTTCTTCTTCTTCGGCCGTCTTCCACTTTGTCTACTAACTCTCCGGAGTGTGTTCATCTGTTTCCTAATGATCCTGGAACCTGTTTTCTTTCTTCATTGTCTCCCTACACACAGTCCACCCACTCGATATACACGTATAGATGTAGTTGAGAGAATATCCTTGATTTCCTTTCATTTATTCATTTTAATTTCCTTGATAGAATAAACGCAAATATGTCACACGCATACAGCTGCGGTAAGGTTGATGCGCTGGCGTTTTACTTTTTTTTTTTATTATATTTTCTTTTATAAATTCGATTACTATGGTAGTAGTAGTAGTGATTGTAATATGATTGTGTGTGTGTGCGCGCGATAGATGATGCCAATGGGTGATTTTTTGGGAGTATGAAGGGAGTCGTTTTTGGGGGTAGGAGAGATGCTATAGTCGTGTCTAGCTGGGCTTCTTTGTGTGTATATAATTGTGTCTTGTTTAATTTTCTTAATTCATTTTCAACCCGCGCTACCCCATTCCCCTTATATCGTCCGTTCGTCGTTCCATACCCCCTCCCCCGGCCGCCGTTTTCGCTTGTACCATGAAAATGGACGGTTATTTTCGTGAATTATTGCCATGAGGAGGGAATTAGAAGTATTGTTTTCATTTCTTTGCCACCCCCCTTCCCCCCCATCGTACTTTTGCGCTATGTTTCTGATAGCTCCTTTGAAATATTGTTATGGCACTTTAAAAAAACAACACTTTTTTAACTTCTTATTTAGAACGGGTTTTTTATGAATGATTTTTTTTTTCGGTGATTTTAAAATGAGTTATTTTTTTGAATTAGCAATAATTTTTTCGCAGGGGGGTGTTTTTTTTCGGACGGGGGTGGCCTGTTGGGGTGTAAGGGGGATTTTTTATGAGAGAAATGAATTCCAATTAAATTGAAGATTCTTTCTAGAGACGGTAAAGGAATAGGGAGAATAATTAATAGAAAAAGGTAGCAAATAAGGCTTGAATTATATATGTAAATTATTGTTGGAATGGAAAAGAGATGAACATTTTGAAGGACGTTGTTCGAGAGGTTATTCACTGTATGGAAAATTTATATTTTCTAGAGTTGTAAGTGCCATTAAAACCAATATTATTGGCTCCTAATGACCCTTTTTATTGAATTTACAAAATATATCCTTAATATGTCACTAATAAAAAATTGTTAATATTTTACAAACTGTTGGTGGCAGCGGTGGGATACATCTTGCGAAACTTTCTGACTAAGCCTTATTCATGGAAAAACGTTATGGATACTAGAAACGGATCTGGTTTTAAAGTTTAAATTTGGACGAGCGTGAGCTTTTGTGGAATATATAAAGGGTCTACCAATAAGAGCAATAGAAATTGTTTTCTTAATTAAAGCTCAGTCGTGTTCATCAGCTCAGCTCATTTCATACCATGTTTTGAACAAAATATCAAAAAAATGTCTGCCTCTTGATGGTTTACACGCATTTGTTGGTTTCAATTTTCGATGACTTTTCCAAGTAAAGTCGGCTGAATACCACAAACTACTCGCTCAATGTTGGCTCTCTAGTCGTCAGTTTTTGTCGGTTTATTAGCGTAAACTAATGACTTTACGTTGCCCCAAAGAATGAAGACCAGCGTAGTTAAGTCACACAATCGCGATGGCTAGTTGATAGAAGTCTGATTTTGCGAACTTCCCGAGATCATACACTTCCCGAACTTTTCTTTCAATAAGTCGATTGTTTCGTTCTAAGTGTGGAATGTTGCGCCTGTTGGTTTTAACACATCTCTTCCTGATCCATTTCATTCAATTGCGGCCACACAAAGTTTGTTAAAATCTGTCGATATCGTCCTCCATTGATCGTAACAGCATCTTCCTGCTCATTTTCAAAGAAGTAAGGGGCAATGATGCTGCCAGAACACAAACCGCATCAAACCTGTGGATTTGTTTCAGCCCAGTAACGCATATTCTGCTTAATCAGAAATGAGCTTCATCGCTGAAGATGATTTTCACTCTAAAATCGGCATCAGTTTCCAGCTGCTCCAGTGGTCAATCTGAGAAATTACGAGACTGGTGATGGTCGTGTATCGACGTATTCTTTTGCTTAGAAGTAGAGTCTAGTTGAATTAGTATTTCTGAAACATAGCTCTCAACTGATGTTTGTTGTGTGTACGAAAACCAAGCTTAGGAATCACCCTTTGGACTACAAGTCTGTCATGTCGTTCAGGTTATTGTGCAATGCCTAGTAACAAGCTTGATTTGAAGGATAAAAGAGAATATCATAGATCAAGAGAGGTCTGGGGGTTTTGGAGTTGATGGAATTGAACCTTACGTTTGAACTCAGGGGTGTTGTACGAATGCAAGAAAAATTATATTGGTGAATTATTCCCAACAGCCAAATTGTTCTTATTATAAACGAATTTCTAAAGGTTAGTGTGCACAAAAAAGGAAGAAGAAAAGATAAACGAGATCAGACGTCAATTTTTATCATGGTTAAGGCTTTACTTAATAACAGTTCAAGAGTGTGTCCTTTACTGACGCCTGTTGGCCTGAATCGCTGGAGTTTGTGCTCCCAAAATCTTACGATCAGTTCTATAATAAGCGAATTGCTGCCCGCGCATGCCTTCCCTGGTCTGATAGTCTTCTATTCTATTTTATCCCTGTTTTTTAAAGGTAGAGCATCTGACCGATATTACACGTTTCAGATTAGTAATAGCATGACCCTTGACAGATACCGAGCAGACAAAACGAACGAACGAGCTGGGTGTATAGTAGGGTGGAGTGAAAAAACTGTTTTTTTTACAACGGCTAGGGCATACCTGCAGAAAGTTGTCATTTTAGCTTACAAATGAAGACAAAAAATATTATTCACCTCATTGCATGTTAAGAGGTGCCCCAGATGGTATAAAGATTTAAAAAAAATTACAAAATCAGCCTTTTGCCCACCCCATATATATATATAATGCGGGAGTGCGGGAATGCGGGAGTGCGGGAGTGCGGGAATGCGGGAGTGCGGGAATGCGGGAGTGCGGGAATGCGGGAGTGCGGGAGTGCGGGAATGCGGGAGTGCGGGAATGCGGGAATGCGGGAGTGCGGGAATGCGGGAGTGCGGGAATGCGGGAATGCGGGAGTGCGGGAATGCGGGAGTGCGGGAATGCGGGAGTGCGGGAATGCGGGAATGCGGGAATGCGGGAGTGCGGGAATGCGGGAATGCGGGAGTGCGGGAGTGCAGGAATGCGGGAATGCGGGAGTGCGGGAATGCGGGAGTGCGGGAATGCGGGAGTGCGGGAATGCGGGAGTGCGGGAATGCGGGAGTGCGGGAATGCGGGAGTGCGGGAATGCGGGAGTGCGGGAGTGCGGGAATGCGGGAATGCGGGAGTGCGGGAATGCGGGAATGCGGGAATGCGGGAATGCTGGAATTCGGGAGTGCGGGAATGCGGGAATGCGGGAATGCGGGAATGCGGGAGTGCGGGAATGCGGGAGTGCGGGAGTGCGGGAATGCGGGAGTGCGGGAATGCGGGAGTGCGGGAGTGCGGGAATGCGGGAGTGCGGGAATGCGGGAATGCGGAAGTGCGGGAATGCGGGAGTGCCGGAGTGCGGGAATGCGGGAATGCGGGAGTGCGGGAATGCGGGAGTGCGGGAGTGCGGGAATGCGGGAGTGCGGGAGTGCGGGATTGCGGGAGTGCGGGAGTGCGGGAATGCGGGAGTGCGGGAATGCGGGAATGCGGGAGTGCAGGAATGCGGGAGTGCGGGAATGCGGGAATGCGGGAGTGTGGGAATGCGGGAGTGCGGGAGTGCGGGAATGCGGGAATGCGGGAGTGCGGGAATGCGGGAGTGCGGGAATGCGGGAGTGCGGGAATGCGGGAGTGCGGGAATGCGGGAGTGCGGGAATGCGGGAGTGCGGGAATGCGGGAGTGCGGGAATGCGGGAATGCGGGAGTGCGGGAGTGCGGGAATGCGGGAGTGCGGGAATGCGGGAGTGCGGGAATGCGGGAAAGCGGGAATGCGGGAGTGCGGGAATGCGGGAGTGCGGGAATGCGGGAATGCGGGAATGCGGGAATGCGGGAATGCGGGAGTGCGGGAGTGCGGGAATGCGGGAGTGCGGGAGTGCGGGAATGCGGGAATGCGGGAATGCGGGAGTGCGGGAATGCGGGAATGCGGGAATGCGGGAATGCGGGAGTGCGGGAATGCGGGAGTGCGGGAATGCGGGAGTGCGGGAATGCGGGAATGCGGGAGTGCGGGAATGCGGGAATGCGGGAGTGCGGGAGTGCGGGAATGCGGGAGTGCGGGAATGCGGGAGTGCGGGAATGCGGGAGTGCGGGAATGCGGGAGTGCGGGAGTGCGGGAATGCGGGAATGCGGGAGTGCGGGAGTGCGGGAGTGCGGGAATGCGGGAATGCGGGAGTGCGGGAATGCGGGAGTGCGGGAGTGCGGGAATGCGGGAATGCGGGAGTGCGGGAATGCGGGAGTGCGGGAGTGCGGGAATGCGGGAATGCGGGAATGCGGGAATGCGGGAGTGCGGGAATGCGGGAGTGCGGGAGTGCGGGAGTGCGGGAATGCGGGAATGCGGGAGTGCGGGAATGCGGGAGTGCGGGAATGCGGGAATGCGGGAATGCGGGAATGCGGGAGTGCGGGAATGCGGGAGTGCGGGAATGCGGGAATGCGGGAGTGCGGGAATGCGGGAGTGCGGGAGTGCGGGAATGCGGGAATGCGGGAGTGCGGGAATGCGGGAATGCGGGAGTGCGGGAATGCGGGAATGCGGGAATGCGGGAGTGCGGGAATGCGGGAATGCGGGAATGCGGGAGTGCGGGAATGCGGGAGTGCGGGAGTGCGGGAATGCGGGAATGCGGGAATCCGGAGTGCGGGAATGCGGGAATGCGGGAGTGCGGGAATGCGGGAGTGCGGGAATGCGGGAGTGCGGGAATGCGGGAATGCGGGAGTGCGGGAGTGCGGGAATGCGGGAGTGCGGGAATGCGGGAGTGCGGGAATGCGGGAATGCGGGAGTGCGGGAATGCGGGAATGCGGGAATGCGGGAATGCGGGAATGCGGGAATGCGGGAGTGCGGGAATGCGGGAGTGCGGGAGTGCGGGAGTGCGGGAGTGCGGGAATGCGGGAATGCGGGAATGCGGGAATGCGGGAATGCGGGAATGCGGGAGTGCGGGAATGCGGGAATGCGGGAATGCGGGAATGCGGGAATGCGGGAGTGCGGGAGTGCGGGAATGCGGGAGTGCGGGAATGCGGGAATGCGGGAGTGCGGGAATGCGGGAATGCGGGAGTGCGGGAATGCGGGAGTGCGGGAATGCGGGAATGCGGGAATGCGGGAATGCGGGAGTGCGGGAATGCGGGAATGCGGGCATGCGGGAATGCGGGAGTGCGGGAATGCGGGAATGCGGGAATGCGGGAATGCGGGAATGCGGGAATGCGGGAATGCGGGAGTGCGGCAATGCGGGAATGCGGGAGTGCGGGAATGCGGGAGTGCGGGAATGCGGGAATGCGGGAGTGCGGGAGTGCGGGAATGCGGGAGTGCGGGAATGCGGGAATGCGGGAATGCGGGAATGCGGGAATGCGGAAATGCGGGAGTGCGGGAATGCGGGAGTGCGGGAATGCGGGAATGCGGGAGTGCGGGAATGCGGGAGTGCGGGAATGCGGGAGTGCGGGAGTGCGGGAATGCGGGAATGCGGGAGTGCGGGAATGCGGGAGTGCGGGAATGCGGGAATGCGGGAATGCGGGAATGCGGGAGTGCGGGAATGCGGGAGTGCGGGAATGCGGGAATGCGGGAATGCGGGAGTGCGGGAATGCGGGAGTGCGGGAATGCGGGAGTGCGGGAATGCGGGAATGCGGGAGTGCGGGAATGCGGGAATGCGGGAATGCGGGAATGCGGGAGTGCGGGAGTGCGGGAGTGCGGGAATGCGGGAATGCGGGAATGCGGGAGTGCGGGAATGCGGGAATGCGGGAGTGCGGGAATGCGGGAGTGCGGGAATGCGGGAATGCGGGAGTGCGGGAATGCGGGAGTGCGGGAATGCGGGAGTGCGGGAATGCGGGAGTGCGGGAGTGCGGGAATGCGGGAATGCGGGAATGCGGGAGTGCGGGAATGCGGGAATGCGGGAATGCGGGAGTGCGGGAATGCGGGAATGCGGGAGTGCGGGAATGCGGGAATGCGGGAGTGCGGGAATGCGGGAGTGCGGGAATGCGGGAGTGCGGGAATGCGGGAGTGCGGGAATGCGGGAATGCGGGAATGCGGGAATGCGGGAATGCGGGAGTGCGGGAATGCGGGAATGCGGGAGTGCGGGAGTGCGGGAATGCGGGAATGCGGGAGTGCGAGAATGCGGGAATGCGGGAGTGCGGGAATGCGGGAGTGCGGGAATGCGGGAATGCGGGAATGCGGGAGTGCAGGAATGCGGGAGTGCGGGAATGCGGGAATGCGGGAGTGCGGGAATGCGGGAGTGCGGGAATGCGGGAGTGCGGGAATGCGGGAGTGCGGGAATGCGGGAGTGCGGGAATGCGGGAGTGCGGGAATGCGGGAGTGCGGGAATGCGGGAGTGCGGGAATGCGGGAGTGCGGGAATGCGGGAGTGCGGGAATGCGGGAGTGCGGGAATGCGGGAATGCGGGAGTGCAGGAATGCGGGAGTGCGGGAATGCGGGAATGCGGGAGTGCGGGAATGCGGGAGTGCGGGAATGCGGGAGTGCGGGAATGCGGGAGTGCGGGAATGCGGGAGTGCGGGAATGCGGGAGTGCGGGAATGCGGGAATGCGGGAGTGCGGGAATCTAAATTATCTAAAATCTTAGGGTCAAATATGAAAGTTATAAACATATGGTGCCCCATTTATACATAAATATGAGGTTTTCTTAAAATTTGTAAAAATGGTAAAAAATATCTTGTTTGTAGTTTGCATGATAAGTTTTGTTCTAAAACTTGCGTTATAGTTTTGTTTGTGTTTAAAAAGAGCCAAAATTAAGAATTGTAATGTTTATTTTGACTACAACATAAATAAAAAAAACCAATCTTCGAGGTGGGCAAAAGGCTGATTTTGTAATTTTTTTTAAATCTTTATACCATCTGGGGCACCTCTTAACATGCAATGAGGTGAATAATATTTTTTGTCTTCATTTGTAAGCTAAAATGACAACTTTCTGCAGGTATGCCCTAGCCGTTGTAAAAAAAACAGTTTTTTCACTCCACCCTAGAGGGTGAGAAAGGGCTATGTCGAGGGCAGATCATTTTCATGGACACTTTCAGGGAACTGTGAACGGACATTTTGAGAGTTCCAGCGTTGTTGTTGTTCAAAACAATATTTTTAGACATTTTTCCTTCGTTTGTCCGTTCGTTGGTGTCCTAAACGATCAGCAACATGGTTCCACAAAAGGTCATTCCAACACATCCAATCTTATGATACTGGCCTCCGAACTGCTATGCGGTATGGAACAAGGTCACTAGTTTGACGCTGTCTACACTGATTTCAGCACGGCATTTGATCACATTTATTTATGAAACTATTAAGATTTGGGATATCTGGCTTAGATATAGGCTTCCTATTGGGTTAGATAATATCCTATCTTAACGAGAGAACTCAGGTGGTAAGATTTCAAGGTTTTCTTTCAAACTCCACCGGGCTTCAAAAGAGAGTTGATGATGACAGTTAAGTCCTCAGATATTTTAGGGACATCACATTTGGCACAATCTACAGTACCGTTGATACCATGTTTCTCGACTTTGCCAGGAATATATGTAGTAGGCGTCTTTGTCGAGTTCGATGCCATCTCAGGATCTCCTGAGGCTCAGCACACAAAATTCAGAGTGAAACAAGCGATATGCCATTAATGTCACTACTTTGTACTGGTGGCTGGAGGACCCATCATAGTTGGTAGCATCTGCCTCTTCAACCAGGTTATAGGATAGTTTTATTTCCACGTTAGTTTTAAAGTTTAGCATTGGATATAGCCCTAGGTCCATGGAACCACACAGTTCTACATCCATTGCGCACTGCCCTGACAGTTCATTTATATTGATGATTCTGTCTCATAGACACTGGAAGAAGTAGGCAGGCGGTAGTATTTTTGGAGGTTGTACGATAGGGAGAGAGCTAAAGATTGAAGTATAGTACTGTGCCTACTTGTCTGCTACACCCAGCCTAATGCATCTCATAACCTCGAGGTATATGGATCAGGTGGCAACAGATCGAGAATTATATTCATTACTTCCGCAGGGAAAGTGCATCAAAGTAGTATGTCAGCCAGCACTGGTCTAAACACTGCTGCGTAAAACCAGCGAACTATATGTGGCCTTCAAGCCTCATCTCTTTCTTACTGAAAGTCTGCTTACTGGTATAGAAAACTATACTATGGCTTTCTTTGCTCTTTCTTCCAGGTCCAGAATAAGGCCCAAATATTCAGCTGATCTAGATACAAGGGCTCAGTATACGACCATTACTTGTAGATAGATTGAAATCAGGGATATTTGTTGTTCTGCCATCACTCATTTTGCATCAGCTCTGTCTTTTACATTTCTACTGTTAGCCTATAGCACTTGGATCACATGGTAACATTTCAAACAGAATTTTCCATAATCTCGCTGATTGTGGAGAGCAAGTTTTCGTATATTAGCTTCACCACGTAGCCTTAACTGCTCTGTTGTAGCCTAACTATTTCGCTGTTGCCCTGTTGTCAGGAAGATCCAATGACTAAACTCATTATGGATGCCGAATTCCGCAAGTCCACCTGACTAAATTCGATGCCGATGTTGCCTTCGATGAAAGTGCCTTCTATGTTTAGGAAGGCTGCCAAAGGTGAGCTATTTGTGCTGCTTATATAGCTAGTCTACATGGGTCCACATGCGGCATAATAGCTCAAGATGCGCACCCTTCAAAATTTCTTGTCGGCTCCAACCTAACAAAATTTACTAAAATTTTACATCGATCAATCCAAACTACGTCCATCATGTCTTGAAACACATAAAACCTGTCAATTACCATAAGACTATTAAGCGATTATCTTTCTAAACATCAAATAAAATCTTTCCCAAAACAGCCCGAAAAAATTAAGTAAAAACTCCGCCGCCATTAAAATTAAATTTTAACTTGAAATAAAGATTTTACAGCCGCGCGGCATGTGCCATTCTTATCTCATCGACACTTAAAAATTTTTATGGATTCATTTTGAAAACGGAAAAAATCCAAAATTTCTGAATTATATTCATTCTTCGAGAATCCCCCTGCCCCTGTCTCGATGCTTATTATAGAAGAAAACCTGCAGCCAATAATCGTCACCAATAAACGAAGATTTATGAGCGACAATTTCAAACCGACAATTTACCATCGAAAATGGGGATGAACAGCACACAGTGGAGGGGGGGGGTGCCGGCGGGGGAAGTTAATTTTGTTAAATCTGTGTAAATGCTGAGATTTAATGTTTTAAAACAACAACAACAAAAAGTCCCAGCAACAACAACGACTAGGACTCTTTTTACGAGCCCTTAAATCCGAAAATTGTCCCAGATTAACAACTCGCTCGCGATGATCATAACAGCCAACTCGCCTCTATTCGCAAGGATTATCGCGCGGAGAATTGCGAAAGCTAACAATCCTGGCAAGCTCCTGCTGCACGGGCGGGCGGACGGGCCGCGCCAATAAAAGTGCTCCGCCGCCGCCGCCGGTATACAATGACAGTCGTAATTCGGTGACATTTACGAAGTATCAATCACTGAAAAAGTGAGAAAGCGAGTGGAGCTCGTAAAATTTTTACTTTACACGACACACTTAACGAGGTCCTTAACACTTTAAACAGCGCCTTTACTGGATGGCTGGAAGGTGGTCCGCGCTCAGGGAAGATGTCTTCGAAAGCAATTGTGCTATAAGGAAAGGTTGAAGGATTGCAGAAGAGCAGGAAGTTAAATGGTCGGAAGATTCCGCGGTAAGTGTGTGTGTGGTGGGAAGGATGCTGATAGTTTGATTTAAAGTGACTCAAGAGACGCGACTGTGGCGGCGGTGGTTTTGTGTGATGAACTTATTTTTGGGGAAAACAAGCATAAAAATTTAATTGAAAACAAATTGTTGCGGGGCGGTTTGGATGGTAATGGAGATTTATTTTCCACTACTGATGGTGGAAGGCGCATCTTATTGAAGTCATCTTTGGATGACAAGTGGGATTAGGCGTTGCAATATATGAGGAGCTTTAATTTAGTCGTGAAGATCATAAATCTATGCAAGACAATTATCATAATAATAGACTGTTTTGAGACATACACGCGCCCCTTTTCCTTTCTCTAAACAGGCTTGGCACTGGCACGCGGTCTTCCAGAGCGGTGGTTCCCATCTTAGTACTCACTCTGCCCAGTGCTGCTTGACTTTGGCGATGGAATGAATACTGGTCTTTTTCGGCTCTTGTAAATCTGTAGGAACTGGATACACTGCTCACATAACAGCATATAGACTGTCCTATAAGGCGCACAACTGACATTTAACGCCTTGTCTCATTCGGAATGTCGCATATGGTCCCCATGAAGCCAAATGTTGGCTACCCATCTCGAGTGGAAAAAGAAGCCCAAAAAATAAAGATTTTCGTCGTGGATATGTGACAGTAACGACTGCAGCGGTGTCGAAAGCTTTATATACGATTAAACGGAATTGTCATTTTACCAAGCGGTCCCCCAACCGAATACTAAAAACGTCTAATGTTGCTTGACCTTCGTAATCAAAAGAGAACCGTTCTATTGTGTATGCTAGTATGCTGTAGTAGTATGCTGTATGCTTCACGGTCATCGACATAATTGCTTGGAATATGAAATATGTGTCATGCAAAAGTCATGTCTTCTACCGAACACATCTAGCTCAGCTCTGCATTACTCGACTAGTTTGGAGACCTCTTATGCAGGCTTTGCTATCTATAAAAATTCCAATGCTGCATACTTGGTACGTTCGAGGTTCTGACAGGCCTTGAGAATCGCCGGTACCTTCGCTTAAAAGATACAAGAGTTCGTCAGAAGGAGAGTGAACTGTTGGTGGTCTCTAAATAGATTGCTACTCCGACGCCCTCTGATGTTTTAGAATCGTAGATGAATATGTGTAGATCCAATTTCTTCAACGGGTCTCCATTTCGCTATTTTGATGGTCCACCCTTTCTAGGGTGTTGATATTCTTTAGTTGTAGCGACCATACCCTCTGGTAGCAGGTCAAGATTTTGCTTGGACCGCAAGGTTTTGTGGTCGAGGCCCTGGATTAACTCAGCCTTAGGGCACTGCCCGAGGCCTAGTGTTTGATGCGAAGGTCGGTAGGCCGTGTGATCAAAGCCGTTCGTGTAGTGGGACATCAATTTTTTTAAAATGTTCCTAGAACGCTTTCGATGGAGCATAAAAAGGTATGCTCCTCTGCCATGACGGGAACGGGAGCGCTGTGAGCTTTTTAAGTAGTGCTCAAATGTGGCTATTGAAGCGCTCCGTTTCCCGCTGGGAACTTTCAACTAGCAGTTGCGGAATAGAGGAGGAAGCTCGCGATACAAAATCCTATTGATTTTCGAAAATACACAAACAAACTTGCAGGAGTGATCAATAGAATGCGATAACAGATCGATGCATGCAAACTGTCTTGCCGAGCAAAAATTGGTTGGTCTGTGTCTACATCTAACCTTCATCCAAGGTCATTGATTTCAAGTTGTATATATTTATAATAATTATATTTTTATGAACTAATCAACCTAAATTGTACTTATCCAGCAAACAATAATAATCTTAGAAACTAATTTCCTTTTTATATTTAAAGATTTGCACTGAAGAAATACAGGGTGATTCACCATGCTCGAAGAAGATCTAGAAGACACCCACTTATGTATCAAATGCAGCTCAACAATTGTTGGCATCGAAAATTACATCCAACATCGCAAATCAAACTGCACAGTTAAAGCAACCCGTGAAATAGTCCAAGTAGATCATCCATATGGAGCATTTGACTTCTCCGAAACAACATCCTTTCACAAAACCGAAGAAGTTGAAAAGAATCCAAAACCACACGAAGTCACCGATACATACGACCTCCTATACAATCTTGGTGCTGATGTCTTCTTCTCATCACTCGAACTTCAAAGTAGCTCAAAACGTACACCAGCAACATCATCAACAGCAGCAACAACCAGCGGAAAACCATCAACGACAAGAGTTTTAACTAGAAAGGCAACAGCAGCTATAATATCAAATCAAGAGCAAGAACACGAAGATGAATGGATTGAATCGGGAAATAATTCAGAGAACTTAATGAAAGCTGTTCGTGATATTAGCGGTAATAAGAAGTGTGATTCATCATTTAAGATTATATCATTTCAACATGATACACCGGAGCAGAGTGAATTTGAGGATGAGGATGATGAGGATTTTGAGGGTGTACCATCACATCATACTGGGGGTAAATGGAAGCCGGATAATTCGCCAACGTTGAGGAGTATTGTGCTGAGAAATTCACCAGCTTGGGATGATCGGCATCAGTGGGAGATTACTGATGTTGAGAGGACACCAAAGACACAGGAACAGGAGGATTTTGAGCATGATTTGAATCCACCACCTGGGCATACTAAAGGTGAGTTTTTTAAGGTTAATTTTAATAATAATGTCCGTGTTCTGAACTAAAATCATTAAAATTCCGATTTGAAAATATCTGGAATTTTAATATTATTGATTAAAGTGGATATTTACCAAAATGAAAAATTCCATAAAAAGCAGTATATTTCCACTGGTTCCAAATCATATTTTCATGTTTTTTCATGCGCCATCTATAGTTAAACTTTTTACAAAGTTTGAAGCAATTTTTGTCTTAGATATTCATTAAGTCAAGACACACACCGAAAATTTTTTTCTGCGAGTTTAGCTATGTTTTCAAAGTTTTTAGTTTTTCATGAATCAAAAGTAAAGTAACAGAACAGCTCTTTTTTGTTATGTTGCTGAAAACTTGAGTACGTCTTATGTTGAATTAGGTGATCTTTCCACTTTTCGCAACTGTACAAAAGTGCTGCCTTAAAGTAGGTTTAAACTAACTCCTACTGTTCCACCAACTTTGGTTATAACAGAATTTATGTCCAGCTCTATATCTCTGTCATCTAGTTTCTTGCGCGTAATGGTGCTTGTATTTATCTGACTTTTTCAATTCCTAGTTGATTTAGCCTCAACACTACCGAATAACTTTTTGTTGCTAAATTCTGTTTTGTGTTCTTTAGCTTGTGGTGTAGGTGGACTAGTAAAGAACTTCTGAGGTGTTCAACAGTTCTCATTGAAAGTCACGTACACTACTATGGACAATGCTGACATTACTGTATGTAAGAGAGAATAGAGCGGCGAAAGGAAATGTTCTCTCCGTCTTTCATTTCCAGCCACGTTTTAATCTGCCAGATCGCTTCGTTCGCGCACAATTCAATCTAATCGAGGCGCGGTCCTAAGACTTCGGGATAGTTGTAGGGTCATCCGCGGAATCGATCGCAGCTGCTGCTTTTGCAAGAGGTAGTCTCAACACATCATGACACATTGTGATCCAAAGAAGCGTACTTTGAACTCTTGGATATTGCACAGTTTCAAAAACACGAACTGCGGAGAGCTGTTTCGCGGTCACTCGGCTATGAGGCTATCAGAGCAATAAACGCAAAAGTGTAGGGCTGCCAACGTACCCCTGATGATCTGGTTTATGCTTAATACGGAAATCCTGACCCGACAGGGCTCTGACATTGAATCGACTATCAACTCACTCCCCAGTTTTGTAAAGAGAGCCCTAGGCGATCGAAGCCTTATGAAATGTAAAGAACGCTGGAGCTCTCTACGTGATCTGGTGAACTCCAAGCCGTCTCGCAATGCAATCAGTAGGGATGTAGCTTGAAGGAATGGGTTTGATTACCAGATATTGGGACTTAGATTGCCATTCATGGGGAAAAAGAATTGACAAGGACCATATATCTCGAAGAAAATTATGCTTTGGGATTGCCCTTTCATCCTTCCAAACTGCGAGTGACGTTTTTCAAACCGGTCCCCCAACTAAGTATCGACCATGTCCGAATGCTGCTTGACCTCCTTAATCTAAGCAGGCTCGGTTTATTGAGACGGAACCTGCCACCGCGGTTGCAAAACTCCCTAAGTTTTCAAGTTTTAGTCCTCCATTGCAAGGATAGCCACCTTTGCACCGGCTTCTGGATAGTGCCCAGCGATGTTCGTATCTTCATGAATCGTACGTCACCATCGGGTCCTGGAAAGGTCTTGTGAATTCAACCCAATTTCCATTTGTAGGAGGGTATATGGTCTTGATTAACTATGACCATGGACCCTGGCAGGACGTTGGCTGCCTCAGCCTACTATTTGGACCGCTGTTGCAGCTGACACAGATATTACTTGGACCAATGCTTCCAAATATGTTGATGAAGGACTGATACTCGTTGCCACCTACGAAGATATTTAATTTTATTAAAATCATGATGGGGTTTAAGTATGGGTTCTAGTATGGCTTGTGTTAGGAAGTTAGGAAGTGGGCAGGAGTAAGCGCTTGGAAGTTATTAAGGTCGGCGGAAAGAGGGGTTATAGGCCTTGAATTGAGAATGCTTTCGGTTTGCACCATCACTATGGTCAGCTATTATAAAGTAAGCGTAACATGCAACAAGGTCCGCACCTTGCTTGACGGATTTTACTGTAGCTTCACCAAAATGAGGCGCTCTCGGTGGAATATGACGGAACCCAATCTCGATGTTACTACACCAAGATGCGATGTGGTTTTGGTTGGCGACCTGGTAGCAGACGTTCCTGAACTCTTTTAGAAGCTGGGCAGCTTCCTTGAAATTAGTCGCGTTGTCACAGTAAAGATGACGAAATAGGTTTCTTCGATCGACAAACCTTCTAAAACACTTCTGAGGTAAAATCCGACACAACCTCGATATGATTAGCTCCAGTGGTGAAACAAATGAAAACTGATGCATGATTTAAAATACTCAAAATTTATGAAACCTTTAATCTCTTACAGGAAAATGGGTCCCCGGAACTAAAATCGTCCGACTTGACTTCAAGGAAGAAGTTGAAATTGAAAAAATCTACACGCATCAATACTGGTGCAACACCTGCAACAGGAAACTCTCATCCAAGCTACTTTACGAACGACACTTAAAATCCAATCTCCACGTAAAACGTGCTGAACCCGAACAACATCTAGAACAAGCAACGCTAAAATCAATAATATATTCAGAACGACCCAAAAAGCCATCGATATACCTGAACCAGGACATTTACTTAACAGAACAAACCACCGCCAACGAAAAACCGACCAAAGAAGAAAGTGAAATTTCAACAAAAGAAAAGCGAAAACGTCAAAAATATTTTATTAAGTGCGAAACATGCAAAGTCCGACTGCCAAAATACCTCCTGGGGAAGCATTTAATCTCGCACTATCACTACCGTCGAATGATCCTCAATCCACCGAAATCTCTAGATATCATTCTCGATAACATGCACCGAATTGTCCTTCAAGCACCGTTCCAGTGTCAACCATGTCGATTTTATGCAAATACCGAAGCGGACTTCATAAATCACTGGAACTCAAACGAACATCAAGACGTAAGCGAAGGACCTGGACGATTCTGGTGCAGCTTCTGCAAGTTCGAATGCGAGGATAACAATCAAATGCGGCGCCATCTGTTGGGTCCGGAGCATAAGGAAATTATTCTAGCCATAAATCGATCTGTTCCAATAACGATCGGAAAGAAGATCATCATTCAGTGTAACAAGTGCCAACAGACTTTTCGGTACAATATTGAATTGAAGAAGCATGCAGCGCACTGCACCTCGGAGCCAGTTGGGACTGCATCGAACGAGTATCAGTCGAAATTTGTTTGTAGAACGTGTGAGAAAATTTGTAAATCGAGATTGTCGTTGCAAAGGCATGAAATACGAAAGCATCAAGTGAAGAGATTCTTTTGTTCGGCTTGTAAGATCAATTTCAAGACCAAAGATGAAGCGGCTAAACATAGGAACTCGTTGGCGCACAAGTTGAAATCGAATTTGCTGCGAAAAAATAGTGCGAGTTTGGTGAGGAAGTGTAATAGTTGTGAGAAGATCTTTTCGGATTTGTCGAAGTTGAAGGAGCATATCAAGGATAGTCATCCGGAAGAAAAGTCATCGTAAGTATTCTGTTGAATGTTCTTTTAAATATTGTCAATCATGTAGTCTTTAGTTGAAACACAGTTGGAACGACTGCACCAATATCCTTGTCTTTTCCTTTTGTTGTATTAAAAATAACAATTACAAACATTTTATTAATATTTTCTATTTATCCAAATACAGATGTGCATATTGTGGCGAAACCTTTATAATACCACAAGAACTTGGAAGACATGTCAGGGATAAAGTATGTCGACCATCAACCTCCAAGGACATTCTGGAAATTTCAATTGCAACAACACCAACAGAAACAGCACAACCTAAAACTCCTACATTGTTCACTGCCTCATCTTTAGAAGAAGAAACTAAAACCATTCCAGAAGAAGCAGTCGAATTTTTAGTAGCTGAAGCAGAACCAAATTCTTCAACTGATTCTGCGCAAAAGACTACTGAAAACTTACCAGATAATGCAGAACCTACTAAAGAGTGGAGATGTACAAACTGTCTTTTTACGTAAGTTTTAATATTCCAGCCACACTAAACCAAATTGCAACCCATTATTAACATCTATCTTCACAGAACAAACCTAAAAGCAGAGTTCATTTTTCATGAACTTTTGCATAAAGCTGGCAATGTTGGCTCTAGAACGAAGCTGCCATGTCCAATTTGTAATAAGGAATTTCGTAAGCATTCGCTACGGTGTCACATACGACAGCATACAAATGAGAGAGTTTTTGAATGCAAGGAGTGTCCTTTGAAGTTTTCGAGGAAGTATAACCTAAAGTCTCACATTGTCAATATACACAAGAGGAAGGAAGATGCTGTTGAGTCCAAGAAAATTGAAGATGGAAATGTGAAAACGTATACATGCGAGACCTGCTCGAAAGTGTTTAATAAAAAGTGAGTATATATATTTTTTATGGAAGTGTCTTATCGGATGCAGATTCGACGACAGAGTTGACGAGAGTCGACTGAGTTGACGACAGAGTCAACCGAGTTGACGAAAGAGTCAGAGAGAGAGTTGGTTGACTCTTTCGTCAACTCGGTCAACTCTGTCGTCAACTCGGTCGACTCTCGTCAACTCTATCGTCGACTGTCGTCAACTCTATCGTCGACTCTCGTCAACTCCGCCGTCGGCTCTCGTCGACTCTGCGTCCGATAAGACACTTCCATTTTTTATAGTTTTTATTGATAAGTAAGGGTGAGAATCAATTAGTGTTTCTTTTAGATTTTGATTTAGTGTTAGTAACTAAATGCGGATTTTATACAACTTCGATCGGTAACTCAAAGTCTCGATTGAGATCAGTCCGAAATAGACACAGACGAATTTAACCCATAAAAAGGATTGTAGCTGTGCTAATGGATCCAAAATTCAAGGAGGAGAGCCTAGATTGACAGTAGCTCTAAGAAAATCCCTTTCAGTATATCAAATACGGCTTAGAGACCGGTCTCCGTGAATGTCTAAAGCGAAAGACAAATGGCACATCCAAGCCCGATTAAAAATAATTTATTGGTTAAATTTACTACTAACATGCACGCGCCCCCGCTAGAACGCCTAGCCAACAAATAGGCATGCCACAAAAGTACGCACACTCCCGAAACAAGTATGCACGCTTCCGCCACAGGCACGGAAATCTAAAAATTCAGACATGAATATAAATGTGCCCGCATCGGCATAGATTATTCCAAACGCGAGTGTTTTTTAGCGAGCAGTCCCCCGCTAAGCACTAACCATGTCCAATGCTGCTTGACCCACGCAAGCGACCAAGATCTGTTCTACTGAGTATACTATTGGCACCTTTTATGGTCACCACCATAATTTCCCATTTTTTTCGTCCTATACAATTTTTTAAAGCCAAATAGGCGATTTCGTGCATGCCTGTGGCGGGAGAGTGCATGCCTGTTTTGAGAAGCGTAAGATGCTTTATTTTACGAAAATATTTTCTTTTTCTCGTTTTAACTTTGAGTTTAGGATATTATCTGAATATAATCGGTAAAACTGATACCGCCACATCTAGATACTCTCAGGTGAAAAAAACCAGAAGTTCCGGAAATATCCACCCACCATTGCACTGCCATAGAAACTTGCCTATTACCACACAGACAAAGGCATTCAGCCGTTTTTCTAATAGATCTAAGAAAACCACCACGAAACCTGAATTAATTTATCTGAAGATGGTATATGAGGCATATCAGAGACATCTGGCACAGGATTCAGACATAAAAAGCTTTTTGAAGCTTGCGGAGATAGAGACGTACCTGTTTCTGGGAGAACCCTTGACAAGAAAAACTTTCCGTGTTTTTGAAGACCCAACAAGATGGCGCTACGTGCCACCGAGCTCATGAAACCATGGCTTATTGCTAGAACAATTTGGTGAGCTGTCAATTTCACCTTACGGGAGCGGTGTACAAGCCGCCTAGATCATGTGAGATATCATAAGTCTAGATTTTTACCTCTCGGGTTCCGTTAAGTCCAAAGTTTTCATGGATAAGCACCCTAAGATTGAGAATTGGATGAAAGCCAACATTACTCACGTCATTGGTCCAATACCATTCGAACTGCTCGAACGCACCATCTAAAATTGGAGCTTCAGAATGGATTATGTTGCCAATGGTAATTGTAATGTACAGAATGGTTCTTTCACAGGATATTAAAAATTACCCAACAAAATTTCATTGCAAAGTTATCTGTTATAATTCATAAATATCGTTCAATAAAGTTCAGTTCAATTCGCATAAGTGGCTTCACTGGCTGGCATGTTCAGTTGGTGCTGTTTTTGCCAGAAGTTATAAATTCAAAAGTTCACGGGAAAAATATTTTAATATTCCAGTTAATTACTCTCTTTTGAGCGAGCTTTTACTTTCAACCTCCATTTCATGTTCTGTTGGGCGAACTCAGGCTTGATTTTTCCTGAGTTCAATATGGGAAAATGTATGAGAACTGAGGCTAAAATTGAAGTTCAGTTCACCAACTTACTGTTATCTTTAAATTTAAACCCGTTTTTGTTACTGAAAAAAACCCAGTTTTCGAATTGCATAATTTCCTTTTAAAACTTGGCTTTCAAAACCGGCTTTAAAAACCGACAAACTCTAGTGTCTGCTAACTTATACAATCTCACTTTACGGTCTTCCAAAACGATTTTGTGTAGTTTTTTTTAATGTTTTCTGGAACACGTACCCAATTTTTAGGTCGGCACGTTTTAAATCAACAAACCATTTTCTCTTCCATTTGACTTGTCTATACATTGCTTTACTTGAACGGTTTTATCAACACACAAACTTCAGATTTTTCTATCGCTTTCAAATTGACAAAAGTAAGCGTCAGTAAAACCACTGTGGTTACTTGTAAGCTAAATCTTCATAAATGTTATGAAATTTTGACACATCGTTTGAAGGTTAAAATTCCTAAAATTATACGGATTTGCCGATAGTAACGCCATCTACATGTAATTCGAGAAACTCCCTATGTGTTATAAGAGCGATTTTCTGCTAAAATGTTATTTTCCTTCAAATTTTGAATTTTCTTTACAAAATTTAATTCTAGTTTTTAAAAAAACGTTCATAATTGCTCCGGAAAGTACCCTCATTATTTCTCTGTTAATTTCTATCACACTAGCAATTACGTTCTCATTTTTCCCCCTAATAAAACTATTAAGATAAAAACATATCAAAGCGAAATGAAAAAATATAAGAACATATTATTACATGACAACAGTTTTACATATTACACATTAAGAGGAAAATAAAATGAAAACCTTTAGGCAAGAAGCTCATTATTATTTTTTCACTCTTTCATAACGTAACTAGCCCACAACGAGACCACCAATGCCACAGTTAAGAATAGCATGAAAATTGCCTCAACCAAACTGAAGATTAGACAGGAATTGTTGCAAATAAAAATAATAACAATAAAAAAAGCAAGCAGCAACAAAACGATTACAAAAGAAAGTATATCTGCATTATCCTTGCAATTACACATACACAGACGGGAATACTTAAGCATTGCACATGTCCTGCGTCTGCATTAATCCGGCCGCCTCAGGTTACGTAGACCCGTCCGATAGCGTATGGCGACTCTTACATGCATACAATAAAAAAAGAAGAAGGAAGAAATGGAAGACAAATTCAGATGACATTTTCATGAAAATTCCGTATATCCTCTCCGCACACATGAATCCTTTTTCCTTGTTTGTTTGTTACATAAACGTCCTCATCCTGAGGAGCATGGCTCACGCTATCTAAAGCAGGAGGTGGCAAGAGGTCATTTGGGGATGAAAATTCTTCTTTAATTACAATCCGCTGCAATAAACAAGTTGTAGGGTGTGATGCTGCGACGACCCATCTCTCTACACACAGGGCTGGAGTAACGCTGTTGTTTCTACGTTCTACGTTCTACCCCCCGGCCCGCCCTACACACTTTTTTACAATGTGGATTTGCTTCTAAGCAGGACTGGAAAACATTTTTGGGGGCGACCGACAGAAGATAAATAAAATTAAAACGACACCGGTGTATCCTTCCTCAGCATAATATGCCCCTATTCACCCCGAATCTGAGTAGGGTGGCACTTGGAGCCCTGGAGGACGAGAATTGTGCGACGCTGTATGGGGCGGAATGAGTGCATGGCTCCAGCGGGGGGAGGGGAGATTTTAAAATATTTTTCCATGCCTTCTGACCAGACAAGATACCAGCGGACCCAGCAGCTTCAATTCCTGACAGTCGTTTTTTACACCAAATGTCGTTGTGCTGTTCCTGTTTTTCGGGGGTCATTTTCGTGCTTATCCAGGGACATTGTACAAACCGCCTCTTAAGGGGCTCTCCTCACCATCGGACACACACCACTCCCCAAAAAACCCAAAATTTAACTGACGAAATTTTCTGATTCTCTGGCTATTTCGCCCCGGTAAAGAGTCCACGAGTCCAGGCTTCCCTCATGAAGACTTCGGTTGACCTAACACACAGTACAGAGGTGCCACAATTTTAAACTGTTTAGCATACACCAGAGATGGGCTCATTTCGGGGCACTAAAATGGACACCAGGGTTCTTAACGAATTTCGACCACCAAACCTGGTACCTTTATTTATGTCCTTTTTCATATATTATACCGAGACTAATACCCGGGCCCCCGTTTTACGTATATGGGCGGTGGTTTGTATTGTTCTGGGTTTGGGCAGCAAAGACAGACAGATATGGACCAAGGGGGAAGGAGGGTGAGGAATGGGGCGGAAAGTATAGAGCGGGCAGAACAAAATTTTGTTTTTAATGGTTTTTGTACAAAATTTTGTTTATCCATCGTACTTACAATGAAAATTATGCCCGGCTAGGCTGGAAATTGGTGAGATTGCAGAGTCTGGAGCAAAAAGGAATTTAAATATACAAAAACAACACAAAAACAATTACTTTTCTTGGTATCACGTATCACAGGGAGATGAAAGAATGAAGTGGACAGGGGATTCTGTGCGTGTTATCTAAACAATTTTTCTTTATTTTTACTCCAATGAGAATAAATTCCTGAACAGTTCCAGTAAATTGTGGTATTTGAATATTGAGCCATCGAAATAACATTATTCAGCTCTACAATCGGTCGACTACTCCTAACGCGAAGGTCGTTTTTCTAAATGGTCCCCCAACTAAGTACTAACCACGTACAATGCTGCTGGACTTACACAATCGAACGATAACCGGTCTGTTGAGTATGTCAATGGCACCATTTATGGTCACTAAGATAATTGCCAGTTTTCTTCGACCTATACAATTTTTTAAAGTGTTAACCGTGCTGCTTGAACTATTGAGTGCGTCTTCTATTTGTACTTGCTTCAAAAAGTGGAATTATTATGCAGGCGTAATTTGCGTCGTACGTGCCTGTTTCAGACTAAGAACGGGCGGGTCCTCTTTTTCCTCGGGAATAAGCTTAGTTCGAAGAATAGACGAGGGTTCAGGTTACAGAGCGTTAGATGGGTGATGAAGGAAATGGCGATGAATCCAGTCTTGAAACTCTTTGTTGCTGTAAGATTGTTCCACGGGGTAAGATTGTTCCCAAGTCTGGTTGTTCTATTTGTGAACCAATTATATTTCAGTAGCGTGCACGAACTGTAAGCAAAGGGAATACACCGAGTTCCCTCATATGATTTTGCAAATATAGTTTATCTATGGTGGTAGTAGAGTGTTGAGCTGCGTCAGAGCTACCACATTTCTGCCCCCAATAAAGTGTTGCATCCGAGAAGAGGACGAATGCAGGAGGAACTCGCACCTCTTAAGAAATCCCAGCTTGGGATGCTTGTATGGCGATTAGGAATATGTGGTCAATTCACATCAGATCTTTAGCTAATGTCACAACAAAGATGAGTAAGCCGCGGTAGTATTGGAAAGTAGTACGTGGAATAAAACTTGGTGCTGGCGTTGCCAATTCTTTTACTATTTCTCTACTATCTTCCTTCTTCTTTTTTCTTGATCCGTTAGCTGACGGTTCGAGCGGTTATCAGCCCTCGATCCGTCGTTTTGAGTATTTTGGTCTTTTTCGCATTGATTTTTAACCTGGGAAATGTCGTATAAGATGTCCATTTGCTTCGATATTCGTGTGGACGAAGACGGCGCTATCGTTGGCGAATATCAAGACGGTTACGAAGTTGTTGTCGTCATACTGAACTCCGCGTCGTTTATCGAATGCATCGCGTATAATCGCGTCTATCACAACGTTGAAGAGAAGTGGCGAAGCGACGTCTCCCTGTCGGACACCTGTCTGAATCGGGAACTCCTCGGATAAGTCGTTTCGAATACGAACGCTGCTGGTTGAGCCATCGTACGACGCTTGGGGAAGTTGGATGATTTTTAATGGCACGTGTTCAGTTTCCAAGGTTCTGCACAAGCTGTTCCAATTGATGTAATCGAAAGCGGATTTGAAATCGATGAAAACGACGACAGTTCGTTTAAGGCAGCGAATTCCTTCTTCTATTAGCTGACGAACAGGGACGGCGAATATTTTACCAATGCATCCACGATGTGATCTAAATCCCGCTTGTTCTTTCCGGCTCGTTTGCTCTCGATGTTTCTGTCGCCTCGGTTGGATGATTTTCGTCAATACTTTGTCGACGATCGAAAGGAGGCTAGCTAATACATCATAATCAGGTTTTGCCTCGACACAAGCACGTAATTATGACGAAAATTCATCATTTATTACGAATATGCAACCGCATAACAACGATTTTTTTGCATAAATCACGAATTTTCGTCATAATTACTTTGGCGTGTGTCGAAGCTATAAGAAAAGATTCCCTGTCCATCTTATTTCGGCTTTTTTGAATGGCTGTTACCACATACCAAGCTGCTGCTCGTAAATCGCTCTCAGTACATAATTACAAGAGAGGCTAATTATCATACTGAATATACCACTGCTCGTTCGATAACCGAAGTCAATTTCAAGTATTTTAATGGAACCATTTCGGCAACATCGAGTACCGTCGAAACGTCTGCTTATAGCAGCGAAATGAGACCATCAAAAGTGGACTTATTTATCCTTAGCCTCACATTACCTTCTCCTTAAAGGAACAAGTCTGATCTATTATAACAATTCCAGTAACCACGTTTTAAAGGCTACGATGACACATGCATCAGTCCGGAATAGTACGTATGTATAGTACGCTACGCCCTATTCCACCTATGACTGACCACTGAAATATGAAATAATGAAATACGACAGAAGTCGATGAAGAACTATGGCTTACTCACGACTACACACCATTTCGAAAGGTCAACTAATTGTTGTTTTGGCCATGCAGCATCGCTAAATTCTTCCACAAAGATTTATCATTAACTTCGTTCAAAAAATGCTTAAGTGTAGTAAAAATTTTGTTACAAGGATTCCTCGTTTCGATGCTTCCAACTTTGTTCATTAAAACTCCCAAAAGCTTTGATTACGAAAAATTATTCAAAAGTCTCCAAATAGATTTTCCTTGAAACTGAAATACTATTCACCTAATCTGAAACGTCTAAGAAAGCCATTCTCCACTCTTTACGGTCTTAGATCCTTTAACGTCCCTGCGCCATAGCAGTACAACAGAATAGAAAATAAGGAAAAACTTTTCCTCCTGCAGTGTTGCATAGTCCCCTGGTGAATATAAAGTGAGAGGAGCTCGAGATAATCTAAGAATCGGATTTCAATGTGACATACAGGATCAGGGCCCCGTTGGTGTGACGAAACAAGGAATAATCCCCGATACAGTGTAGCATCGTTATGCAGGACGTGATTCGAAATAGATGCGCCTGGCGATGGGGTAGTAAGTGTACAAAGACAGCACTGCATAGAGGTGCCGAGATGGATGTGTTACCTGCACATGAAGCTCCATCTTCCTTTATACGGTAGAAGATTCTGCCCCGGCGGCAGCGGCGGCAGAGGCAAGCGAAGAAGCCACCTCTTCCAGGAGGACCCGATCACGTAAGGAGCAAAAACGGTTGGAACTAGTATAAATTGCCCTCGTTAGAGTTATCAACCTACTGGTAAGTGGATGTAGTGTTGGGTGTTTGGCTTCAAGTTAATTACACGAAGTTTTGCCGCTCCCACCCCTGCGTTCCGCGGATGGTTACACCTACCTGGTATCTACATATATATGGTTTTGAGCTTAACGTACCTAGGCTAGCGGGATTGTTAAAGCACAGCGATAGAATGTCGCAGAGATAGACAATCACCTTGCGAGAGACGGCGGCGGCAGACACACACATCTGGGAGTCTCATGGATATAACTTAGGTAAAACCAGCAGCACCATAAATATTTATGCGAGCCGAGAGGAGTGTAAAAGTTCATTTCTGTAACCAGTAGAGAACGTGCCATCCTAACTTAATACCTCATCTCATCGCGTCTTAAGGATACACCACCGAGCCACCGAGAAGGATGTATTCGTGAGCCTTGTAATCCGAGCAGCTACTGTGCTGGGTAAGGATGGGGGGCCGGGAATATTATGAATGCATGACACTGTCGTCATGGTAAATACAAAATTTGATTAGATTGGAAGTTGGCTAATGCTGCTATCAGACTTTGTTAATGGACCGATGTCAGAAACCTCACGGGTGGCCAATATATTTCCCTCCTATGGGTTATGGAAGAAACTTTCCTACTATAGTACTTAAGTGAGTTCGTAATTTTGAAAAATAGAACTTGTTGCTAATGAGAAATTCGCGTTATGGTTTGGGCTCTTCGGTTAATTTTTTAGAGATAATGGAAACTTGGGAATTTTAGAATTATTTATAAAATCAATTTCGAAGAATATGTTTAATGGATTTGGATTGGTGTTTTTGTGGCTCTGGGTACATGTACAAGTTCTATCTGCAGCAAAAGGGAAGAATAGTGAAACTCTGTGCTATTTTGATAAGGTTGAATACTTAATACTCAAAAAAAGAGGAAGTCACTGTCTAGTTAAACCAAATATAATTCCTTCTAAAGAATTTACCTAAAAAACCTAAAACCTAAAGTTCCAGACTGTATTTCTTGGATCAATATTTGCAATTGGTCTCAAAAACTGTTTTAACAGAAATAAACTATTAATTTTTTAATAAAATATATTTCATGTGCCTTTTACCCTGTGAAAAAGTGTGTTTTTAAAAAACGCGCATAAAAAATATTACTAAAAAATTTCTGGCTACGGAGTACTCATCTCCACACGGAATTTGAGCCCCATCTATCACTCACTGTATTCACAGCAGTTGCTTAGGTTAGTTAAACTTTTTAGTGCTTCACGAGTTTTGCAATGGAAAAATGAATTGGGCAAAGAGTTTGGTTTGGATGTGTGAGCCTGATCACTGAAAATGTTGTAAAATCGTACATGTTAAAAGTAGCAATGAGTAGGTAATCCAATCCCACATCAAAATCTCGCGGGATCGAGGTCAACAATCCCACAGATCCGCGAGATTTGCGGGACTGCAAAAAAATAAATTTTGTAGGGTAACTTAACATTTACTGTATTTCCATGAACTGGAGTAGAGTATTCATTGAGTTTACAGAAAGCTTTTCCTCTCAAAATAACTCGATGACCGTTCTGGGTTGATCTGACAGATAAATAATTTTACATCGTGACTCCGATGTATATGCAGTAAACCCACTGAAACAAACCGATATGCAAACCCCGGCTTAAGCCGACTTTCTTCGTCCAGTTTTTTGGATTTAACGAAACTTTACCCAACCCCCGTTTCCATTGGCGCTTACACTGAGTTAACCCAGGGTAAACCCTGCGTGGAAACTCAGTAATGGATTACGTTACTACTTAGACGATTTTGAGTTAAAGCTGTATTGCTTATCTTCAACAAACGAATTTAAATATTTTGTAGAGTGTAAAGCCTCAATTGTAGGTAGTGGACGCAACGGAAAGCAACGAAGCGGAGAGTGAACGGAATGGAATTTTGCTGGTTATACTGACGGAATCAAACGTATGCAAATATCATTTGTACTTCCTAATTTTTCGGCAAGGTTTTGCCTAATTTTGCACTTATGCTTAAAATGTTTAGTTTAGTTATTTTTGAAACTTTAATCCGGCCCGTCCCGTTGCGTCCAGTATAGTTGAGGATTAGGGCCTACGCACACGATTCGACTGATTAGAAATCCCAATTTCGAAGTGGTTTCACAATGATGACACGCGCACAACCAATTAGCAACCAAAATGAACGCTACTAGCAGAAATTGAAAGAATACCCAATTCGAAAATATTAATGCCTGTGCATCAACTCTCTCAATGCACTAAATGCAGCCCGCTTCTTGATCGAACAGTCCACTACGATATTACTAGAGCATTCAATCGACAATATATAGAAGACAATCCCGATCGAGATAGCATAGTACACAACAGCTGACCCACGAAGATAAAGCTCGAGAATAAGTTAAGAAATAAACTCTTTGATGCAACTTTGATTCAAAAACTTCTGTTCCTTGGCAGCACCCATCAACAAAAATGGTACTACATAAGTCCACTGCCCTATCTTGTATCTACCTCCAGACAGTTGTTAACAGACAGCAAATCTAAGACCGACTTATTATCATTTCAGTTCGCCTCGAATAAGTCTCTGTCCAACACTTTATGCCACCTCGAATCTTTATAAATGACCTACACTCAGTACATTCGATATTATTTCACAGCTTTGCTGATGACAGCACTCTGCATTACTCATATGTCTTTGATAATTCAAAATAAGCACCTACCAGAAGTACTGTCTTATCTCCAATAAAATCTTCAACATCTCTCCATCCGTGCCAGTGTACAAAGTGTCTAGTATGTACAAATGGCTAACCCTTGTCGCGCAAACTAACCTTACTACTACTCATTGCACCATGGCACGACTAACATCGTATAACGAGTATAGTCCACATCCTCCCATCGGGAAAAATAACTGCTCAGAGGAGCTAATTTTGAGCGCTGCCAATATGCTTCCAAGGAAACATTACTAGAGTATTTAGTAATTTTATAGAACGAAGAAAACGGGCGACTATCTTGGCGACCATAAACGGCGACACTAGCATACTCAATAGGCCGATTCCCGTTCGATAACGGTGGTCAAGCAGCATTGCACGCAGTTAGTACTTAGTTGGGGGACTACTTTATTAAAAAGTTGTTTTGTAATGCTTCGAAGACGCTTTTAAATGGGCATTAAAAGAAACGCTCTCCTCTGATGACATGCAATATTAAAAAATATATCGAAATGGTATGGGAACGGGAGCACTGTAAGCTGTAAGCTTGTAAGGAGTGTAAGCTTGTAAGGAGTGTAAGCTTGTAAAGTGGCTAGGGAAATTAGCGTGCATGTTTTGAATATAAATGAGCCAGTGCTTTGCATTTTTAAACAAACAAAGTGGCGTTTGAGATTTTCACTGGGCATGTAAGCAGTGATTTTGAGATTCCCTTCTTTTATGGTGCGGACTCTTAAACCTAATTCAAGTACCTGTTAAAACAGTAGTGCACTCCCTAAACTATTTGCTCCTATTATTACCAACACAAAACCCTATTGAAACCTTTGACCATATCCCATCAAAACACACTTAAAAGCTTGTTAGGAATCCTAAAATCTCCTTGACCGAGAATGAGTCGACAGATCCGCCCTCGCCCTCAAAGTATATCCAAAAAACCAACTTTTATAATTCATCAATAATTCAAAAAATCACCTTTTCCCCGCAGCACAAAAAGCATCAAAATATTTGAGTCTTCCCCAAATGGATTCGGCAATGAAAGACGCTTTTAAGCCCGAAAGAAAATTTTGTAAAGTAAACTTCAAGTCATTGACAAAGTGCCCATCCAGCTGGACAAAGTCTCTCTCGTTCTCATCCAGGATCATCATGGCCATCAACTTGGCACAAAAGTAGAAATCACCTCCAGACAATGGCCATCTTCCGGCATTTTTTCCACCCGTAGGTCTATGAATTTTCCGGAGTTTTCCCCGTTGTCCTTTTTAATACGATATGAGAAAAGGATCAGGTCTTGGCCACCACCAAAAAAAGGAGGCATATTACATACACATGTATGGAGTGAAAAAACGGAGACAAGGGGAAGGAAAATGAACGTTTTCTGGTCTTGGTCGTCGTGACCCAGCATCAATTCGAAGCCAGGAGGTGCTCGTATATTTGTATCTAATGTCGGCTTAGATACGGGATGATGATCCTTTTTTTTCGTTTGCACCACAATTCCCTTTCTGCTGCTCTCAATCACATCCGTAGATATGTCTCCGTTTGTCCTGCATATCACCATGGAGAAGGAGAGCCTCCCGATGGCCCCCAAATGCCTTTTAACTGCTTCATCCGTGAGTTGAGTCTCCGTGGTTCCTAGATATCGGTTATGGGGCCCCAAAGTTCGTACTCCGGGGGGGTGCGGGATGGGGGACGGCAAGAGACTCTGTATGCCAGCCATTGTGTGTCCTTATACACCCACGATAATTTACTGGAGATGGTTGACACTTGGATGTGGTGTGCTTTATGGCAATTCGCCTTCAGATAGCGGTGATTTGCGTCCGTTTTTACGGCTATTCAAGCTGTGAATGAATGTTTGAAAATCGCTTTTTCCTGCCAGATTAGAAATGGAAGATTTTTGAGACTAGCATACCCGGAGAAAGTCCAACGGTTGGGTCATCATTACACGCTCAACGATTGTCCTTCGGGTTTTCGCTTGAATCGGTTGTGGATATGCCATCAAAAGAGGGGGTCCCACGCTCGTACAGCAGCAGCAGGCAGGCAGCATGTGATTGGGAAAGTATATTCCAGCTGTAAATAGCGTCCGGAGATGTAGCTTCAAACCGCTATATATCTTCTAGATACCTCAAAAACTAGTTCCACCCTCACCTTTTCCGGACTTCATGGAACTGCAATCCTATACACTGACTTTCGACCAGAAGGTTGCACTCTGGAAAGTTATAGTCCTGGGAATGGGTACCATCGGTGGATTTTATGTGACCGAAGATATTTGGACTTTACAAGTGAACAGAAAGTGTTCAACTTGCCGTTAGGACTTAGGTACAGTGGTCCGGGGGCATCATTTATGGGCAGGAGGAGGGTTTGGGACTTAGATAGAGTCAACCCTTCCATATACGTTCAAACCCAGGGTGGACCTGTGAGTTACAGTATATTTTACATTCTCATACCTATACAAGAACTGCTCTCTCACATTGAGGGTTAGTTGTCGCCTCAAAACATTATTTCTGTCCACATTCGGTTGGGTATCACACTTGAAATGTCCTTTACCAGCTTTACCCCCCATTCTGTATATTCCAGGCTCTCGCCAGAGTCTGTGCACCCTTTTCTACGGGTGCAATAAATGTGGTATTTAAGATGATTGCAGGGTTGAATTGTTATTGCACTATTATTCTCGGTGGTTATGTCTAGCTGCCTGACTCGTAAAGTGGTCGCTCAAACTATAATATCGGGGTATGGGGGTCACATGTCTGAAGCCAGCTAGACGTCGATTAATGTAGTTTTAGGGATTAAGACCAGTTTCAAGAACGTTAAGCAGATGCTTCTACTGAAATCCTTGTTGTCTGTGCGTTACGACTATGATCATCACAATTAACAGTTTATCCTTAAGGCAAAAGGAAAATTCCATTCCAGCCCCGAGACCGGCTATAAACAGTTCAATTTTGTCCATCCCCCCATCCATCCTCCGTTCAATGCCATATGAAACTTTAGTATTATAACATGACAAGTGGCTTAGTTAAATGCCAATATTGTTAGCTTGAAAGCAGGTAGATTTGCACCTTTCTCGGATAAACTATTTCACCTGAGAGCATTGCCTATAAGTTAGCTCTTAAGATATTTACGCCGCCCGAAGCAGCGGCAGCAGCAGCAACACTATAGCAGCACACGGTATCTTTACCGGAGCAAATTGTTCAGGTGTCAGTTGCCAGTTCAATTGGACTCGTACATGGTTTTCAGGCTGTGTTTGGTGTAAGAATCCATGTGTTCTCTCGGCCATGGACATGAAAGAACCGTAGTTAGGGGCCACGCTAGCCAGTTGACGTTGAGAAGATTACGACAACTATTCCAGGAAAGAGATCTGTTTTGAGGTTGAAGGTTAACTAAGAAGATGTTTAGTAGTTGGAAGTTTATTTTTGTTGGCTTTTTTTGGCGAGGGGAGGGTGGGGGAATTGTTTTAAGAATATTTAGTTGTGGTTATTGAACTTAACTAGTCCAAATCGAGGTGGTGGTTTGATTGTTTTTTACGTGAAGCATTTATTTGTTGACTATGATAAAATATTCTATAATGCAAACGAACGAAGGGCAAAGACAGTGATCGGCAAACTCTCATTAGTCAACAAAGCCAAATATCGATAGTACAGCGATTGCAAAGAATGTCTGTTGTCAAATTTTTTAAACCTATGCTATACTAGGTTAGTAACTTAGTTAGAGTACTCCTAAACTGGCCTTTACTAAAACGGAAGACCAAACCAATTTAGGTACCATTTCATATGAATGTATGAGAGTGACCAAAATGGAAGTAAGAAGTTAGTTCTAATTCAGTGGAAGTAACGTCTACTTCAATTCTGCGTTTCTTTTCATTTAGGTTTGGCCTAAAGAAAAATCAAAAGCCGCTGCACGTGTTCTGCGTTTCGTGAAAGAATGGCAATTTCACCTACCTACCCCTAAACATCGTTCACACAGGTCGAAAATCTACTTCTGCGCACTGGTACGAAGTTTCAAACGCACTGGCGCTAGCAAGGAAAATTTTGTGGAAGAACCAAACTCAAAGGGTCAAAGAGCCACATATGGCTCGCGAGCCCCGGTTTGTCGACCATTGATCTATGAGTACTTCCACATTAATGAAAACAGGTGATACAAGGTTTCTGCCCTTCCTATCCTCCATAACAGCTACAAAGGTCAAGGGCGCAGTATCTACCAATCAAATCAACTAGGGCCCAGCAAGACCCACTTGGAGTTGACTAAATCAGGCGTGGACTTCGTCCTTTTCCACCAAGCTTGGCGATTTACAGCAATGAATACAGGGTCAGATCTCATTTGCCCAAGGTGCTAACCAAGCCCCATAATGCCCGGTAACTGGATTGAGAACACCCAGCTCGGCATACCTGGCTAATTTGGACTTGGTTCTTTAGGAGTTTTCACTCTTATTGCCAATTGGCTATCAAAAATAAATTTTCGAGGTGCATGCGGGGAAAAAATACACCTCGGCTTAAACCACAGTATCGAAGTAGGTGCCAAACCTAATTTCTCTGCTAATTTCTGTTTGCTAGAAATTTTTTTACACACTCGCCTTGGAGTAAGCCACGTGGCATGTGAGTTTCTCGCCCAGCTGGTACGTTAACCACAATACGATAGCATTCCAGGTTCTAAAATCTCATCCATATCCTCAACAACTTAAAGATGTTGCTACTGAAAACCATCGCCCACGTGGCGATTTTTTGATGTTGATAACTCTATCCCTCACTTAGAGGGGCCTCTTTAAGGCAATCCAGTTTCGCCTTGATCTTGGTTAACTCTGAGATCTACTCCTTTCCCAAAATATGCTTAATATTACGCAAAACTATATTATCATCGTGACAGCTAGTGAAACAAAGGGCAAATACCCGGCAGACGCGTGCAACCTGCCCTGGACATAGACACAAGCGATGAAATTTCACATGCTTGGTTTGCTCCAGGAGTTGTAGGATTAAGAATTTTTGGTAATAGTACAACGGGTGCTCTCCCTTGCTCATATCGCATGGCTTGGTCTTCGTCGGCCACTTCTCCCTTGTCAACTATTGATTCCCTAGGATCCCATCCTTTTTCCTAGCCGATGGTGTTCACCTTTGGTCCTGCGCATGTGGCCTTCCATGTCGCTACCTTTAATGCCGCAAGCTCAGCGGGTGCTGCTTCGATAGTCTCTTGAATCGCCCGTATAAACTCCTCGGAATCGTTCTTAGTACTTCTTCAAATCCCTGACGAAAGTATATGTTCCAAGAATTCGGTGTAATTCTGGAAAGGTAGATACCAGGTCAAATATCATCCAGCATGCACCTAATTTGGCCTCCTACTAGTGCGCTAGCGTAGGTTTTAGTGTCAATCTCGACAAAATGGTTCTGGTAATTTTCATCAAGAAACGAAAATTTTAATCTACGCATAGAACCAGAGATTTATTTGCATCGGACAAGTGACAGGAATGGGTGCCGGGCTTGGCAGTGCGTTCCAGCTGCGGTATATTGGTTACTGCCTTTCGAGTAAAGATGTTTGTTATAATGCCAAGCACCTGTAATGCCTGCACCTGTTATCGCTTTTCTAATCTAAACTGACTCTAAATGCCACTGCATTTATATACCCAAGTTCCTCGCTAATCCAAGTTCGAGATCTTTCTACCACAGTCTACTCTACTACTGGAACTTCGAGACTTTCCTTATCGCCCTCAGAAGCTTAAAGTCTTCTACTACCATTCGTTCAAAATCTAACTAATAGATGGAGCGGTGTTAACTGATTAAGCAAGCAATTATTCAGCGCCACAGCGTCGTGGGGTAATTGAATGTTTCAATTTTAATTTGGTTTTAGTATTCATTTTATCGGTAGGATATTGATAACGATTGTATGGAGGATTGGCGGAGCGCTAAGACTCAGTATCTAAAGAAAACCGTTTCGATATACAACAAAACCCTGCTGGAACAGTCAAGTCTAAACTCTAAGCGACAAACCACTAGATAGGATGCTAAACCTGTTCAAGGGGTCTGGCCTGAAAATATCAGGTATAGGGGTTTAGTATACAATAGGCCAAGAGCAGTGGCTGGGGTAGTTTTAGATCCACTACCACACTAAAAGAATCAAAGATGGCTTGGCTTGGCTAAGACAATGAGAGATCACGAAATCTCCTGATCATACATGCCATCACAAATTGCCAAAATCTTTTCAATAATCAGCGGATCCTGGTCCATCCTATACAACAACCACATCCGTAGCTGTGGGTAGGAACAAGCCAGAGAGACAAAAGGGATTGGCCGAGGTTTCGAAGCATAACATAGGAGTTCTAAAGTTATCCTAAGCATACTGACCTATAATTACGTAAGTTGTTTTTCGCGATCAGTATACGGTTCCCTTTCAGTGCGAATTGCATACCCGTCTTTGGTCCTTGTATGAAGGAGCGGCTGCGGAACGCAATACATGCTGCTATCTACATTAGTTGGAAAATTATACATAGATATACATAGTAATGAAATGAATAGCTACAAGCAATTCTCACAGCCTTGTCTATAATAAACATGGGCTGATATATATTATACTGTAAAAATTGATTGCCTGAGGATACTAAGATTTTATTGCATACTTTCCGGAAGTGCACATCTTGGGTGGCATATGTATGCGTTCACACCTTCAGGAATATAACTCTTGGAATTTTATCCATAAATTTTTTTGGGAAAAGATGATATAATGCTGCAACTCCATAAATTAGAACAATTTTGAATTTTTTCCAATAGCAACGAACGGCATGCATCTTAAGGAGCAATCAATTTTGACGTGCAGATATTTTTGTCTCTACACACACAACGAAATCAGAAAATCCAAGATCAGAGCATCCAGGATAAACAGGACCAAAAAAAAACACATAAAAAGGGATGAAAGGAGCGAATCACATGAAAAATACAAATTTCAAAAGTTTTTGGCCATCGCATTGCATCGACCAAACTCTCAAGGCTTGCAACTATCATCGTAACTCCTGTGTGCGCTCTGGGCATGCATTGCCATCGTGAAGTCTATTTTCCCATTTCATGCAAATGTCATTTCGCCGAGTCCTGGCGCTAGAATCAAAAACATCTCGCCGTCTCGCAGAACTCGTAACTCTCAGTTATGGCCCCTCCGCGCCATATAAGAGTAAACTACTTGAGCAGTCACTCCCGATCACCGTCCCCCGACCGGTCCGCCGCTACTGGGTCTAGATGCTAGCGCTCCACACTGAAGGCATCCATTCATTCCGTCTCTGCACATTTCGAATCAGTTTCTGGTTCTATTTTTCTGCTGCTGCATAATATTTTCTCTCGACAGCTACGTTTTTTCGGAAAGGATACACTTTCCGCTAGAAAATTATGAGAACTTTAATGTGTGCAGTCGAATGCCCCGGAACAGGGATCCCATCCGCAAGGACCATATACATTGCCGTCGAATGGCATTGACGCGGGGGTATGGGGGCCGGGGGGCGCGCACTTTCATTGAGAAACTGTTTTCAGATCGATCCCCATCGAAGTAAAATTCAACTTTCCCAGGACGTGGAGCCTCATATTCGAAAGAAAAATTGTTTTGGGGCACATTAAAATAAATTTTTATTGGAGCAAACCGGTCCGGGGATGAGTTGTCCACCACCCCATCAAGAAGTGGGTGGGGCTGCATTTCAGTTGGGGCGCTTTTATTATTGTAGTTGTTGTTGTTATTTTTCTGTTACAAACACAATTTTACGATGATGCCCTTTTTGCCCCACCTCCTCCTATATATAGAGTAGCAGCAGTAGGGCTGAGGGCGCTCTATGCATATTCCGATATCCGATCCCAGGACCTGCTACCATACTACACTGCCAGGCCAAGCGGGTTAGACTTGGCCCCGTGCATAGTGGTGCACAGCAGCCCCCCGCCACTGGCTTCCTGGATCCGGGCGGGTGTGGGGCAGCTGGGAATGTATGTTGCATTAAATCGTCCACCCGAGTTTGTTTATTGCAATCGTTAATGCGAATTGCTTTTAATGTGGCAATCAGCTTTTACGATAAATTTTCAACAAGTTTTGCTTACGTTTTTCTCTACACCAAGCCATTGGTGAACGGTTCGGGGCCATCAAGGAATGCATTGGAAAAACGAACGGTTTATGCTGCTTTAGTCTGAAGAACGACTTAGAATGGTTTCTCGGTGCTTCGTACCAAGAGAAGTATATTTCTAAAGAATGCTCTCGATATCGAACTCAAATCTTTTGAAGGAATTTCTTTTATATAATATGAAGTTGTTGGTGAAGTAGGGTTTGCTTGGGGTGGTTCGTTTTTATAAAGGGTTCAAAGTTATTTAAGGGTGGTTTTTATATCAAGGAAATTACTTGATCTCTGCTCTTATTTAACACACAGATTTGTTTATTTGGAGGGGTTAATTATACTCCATTGGACGTTATGCAAATCGCCTTGAAAGCCACTTACCACTATCCGATAACAACATTGACTCTTGGTCTTGGGTTTGTCTATACTGCTAGACAGGCTGCGTAGCGTTTCTGCCTGGAAACACTTTTTTCTCTCTCGCTCGCATGCATTTGTGAAAGGGGTAAGATTAAGGACGCAGGTGATAGCAGACCAAAAATCCATGCCTTCAGTTTAGCTTTGGAACCAGAATAACACACTAGTTAAGTACGCAGTACTCTATGTCTTCCCCAGTAAACTAGTTTTACCTCAATTTGTTCATATCCTGCAATGGTGTTTCATTCGGTGGTTCTCTAAACCTCCTGTGTTTTGGTTAGTTACTACTGCGATCTAGAGGAAAATGGGTTTAATGTGGTTGTTCGGTATATTGTTGATATTTGGTCGGGTCATACCTTGACACTAGTCTAGAAAATTTGCCTGGAACACTGTCGGATCGTACACGTTGACAAGGCCTGGGCAGCATTCCACAGGTTTTCGGTATTGGTCGGTATGTAGTGTGGGTGTGATCTGATCATGTCGGATCGTGCACATCGACAGGGAACAGGAAATACTGCCAGGAACATTGTCGGATCGCACACCTCGACACGGTATAGGACAAGAGAAGATTACCTTTCAGGAACGAGTCTGGTGAAAGACTGGCTTGGCCTGATGAAGCGGTTTCTTTTATAGCTGGAAAGCTCATCGGGTAGGAAGCTTTAAAGCTTGTAACGGTCGGAATTATTAGTTATTTGGGTGGGGAAATTTAGTTGGGAAATCACCTTGTAGGCAATGGGAAATTTATTGTAAATCACTTTTGAGGAAAAGGAAAAATTTAAAAAGAGGTAGGCGAGAACAAAAAAATAATTGAGTTAGTCAGGGAAAAAAAGAAAAATTAGAGAGTTCAGTTAGTGTGAGTCAGCTCGTAGAGTTTTTTTGGAATGATTTGCTAATATTTTTGCAATCAGTCAGGAGATTCAGTTTTTTTTCAATCGGTTTTTTTTGCAATTGGCTTTTTTGCATGACGGAGTAAATAGTGGCGGCTACCGTGTTCGCTCCCAACCTGATGGTAATCAAGAAGCTACCAAGAAGTCTTCCAAAAAAACCAACCAGAAGGGGTCAAGAAACCAGCGACAAGGAATCCTGCTTCTCATTTCCTGGCGATTTGCAGCGTGCAGACGAAAAAGGCTTTCATCGTATGTGTAGCAAGGCGGTCATTGCTCATCTAGCAGCAAATTTCGAAGGAGAATATTTGGGTGGTGCTATTCTGGTGTACCTTGGATTCCACGTCTGTTGGTCAACCTGAGATCATCGGCGTTTCTCAAGAGAGTACAAGAATTTCGTCACATTAACACGGAAGTGATTGGCTGCCGTGTTGATTCACATTTTTGGTCAATTGGCTTGGTGTAGGAAAAGAAGAAGAGGCACATGCATTGCGGCTTCATTTCACTAGTGGTCACCGAGGTGTTTTACGGCAGTGTACTATTAATGAATTGCCTGGTGGCAGATTTGGTCATGAAGCGTTGCGCCTGGTGAACACTTTTCAAGTACGGATATAGATGGTGAAGTCGGCCTAATTTGATTGGACTAAGGGCGATAAAGGTATCGTGCCAACTTAAGAAGGAACAAAGAAGTATTGATTTTTCGGTATGGCATTTACTTTGTATATTACTTTTGCAATATATTCGGAAAGGTGGTAGTAAATTTGGGTTTCAAAAGAAAACAACGATATCTAAAATAGCTATACACACATATATAGATTTACACAATACAAATAAATAAAATAACACAAATTTTTACCTTCATTTATTAACTTTAACTTTATTACTCAAAGAATAATTTTAACGGTATTAAGCAAATACTTTATAAATTGTTGTTCTTTCACTGTTCCCGTACAATTGTTATGTAATAATTTAAACGAAATTTCCTTTTTATTTGTTCTAATTTTATTATAAAATATTGGCTTAAATTTTTTTTATTTGCAAAATAATTTTCTGGTTGTTTTCCAATAACTTATTCGTAATTATAATTGGACACGATATTTGTTGATACCACTTGTGAGTAAAACGAAGCGAAATTGGTACCAATACGAGACGTTTTGCAAATCAGTTAGCATACGGAAGTATCCCTACCGGGGAAATTGTGAATGTTTTTATGTTGAAACTGTAAATGTATTGAGCTATGATGACATTGTTCTAATCGTGTCCCATTGAATATTGATGTTACCTATTGGTGTTTCTAGTATTTTGTTAATGTGTCTGAAATAAAAGAAAACAATTTTTAAGTTATTAAGAATGAACTCAAGTTGTTAGATTTTTTCTTGGGAATGGTTGGGACGGATGACTTCCTTTTCAGGGTGTGACGCGTCGCAGACGATGATCGGAAAAGGATGATGGCGGAATTCAAGTTACATAGTCACAGGTAAGTGGTGAACCAGCCTCGGTAAGCCCCGGCCACACACCCCACGACCCCTCCGGCGAGCTAGACAACTCCGTGTGGCCGGCGTAGGAGTTCCGGATTTTCTTTTTATTTCTTATGTATGGTGTTGGCTCCTTGGCCATGCTCTTCCGGGCTTTTGGCTAAGGGGGTAACACCTCGCATAAGTGGCGCCCACTATTTAGATCGCGCCATTATGCTGTTACAAGCTTCGAAGTGAAGCTTTCAAAGGGAAAATCACCTGGCCTTCTGGGTGAATATTTATTTTTCTAAAGCTTTGTTGGGAGAGGGATAATTAGTAACGAATCGAAGCTCGTTAAAATCCATGTTACTTCACAGTTTTGCGCGACATTTGTTTTGATTTTTTACCATTCATGAATTCTGACTTCTTTACCTTCCATGTGTTTAAAAAGTTTTACGTATCTGAATTGTATCTACTTTGAAGTTATGTTTTGATGTGAGTTCAACTCTATTTCAACCCAAACTGAACCCAACTAGATATTATATACGTGAAATTTCAACTCAACCTCGACTCAACTTTTCAACCTAGTCATAAACGGGCTTTATGCGGTTCATATTCGTAATAAATTATGAATTTTCGTCATAATTACATCCGTGCAAGTCGAAGCTACACTATCAAACTCAACGGGGACAGTATCATTTGATACTTCAAAGCCTCATAGACCCACCTCTGCGATGTAGCATCTTTAACTAATACTTCTACTATAATAGCAATAGTTCCATAAATGCAATAGTTACGTTCCTCTGGTTGGCTGCACGGCAAAACTCTTCCCGGAATTCCAACTTAGCCCGCTCGGCTTACTCCCACACCCAGCAATTGTAGTTTTCGCGTACACTGTGGCCTGAGGTTCGGTTATAAATAGAAGAGCTCGCCTGTGGAACAATCTTGCACAGTAGACATTTCCGAAATCGTACAAAAAAGGTTCATCTCCTATTACGGATCAAGTTCAAGTAGTCGTGCTATAAGTCGTCAAACATCCACCCTTATTCTACTTAAATGAACATGACGTTCAAAATGCAAATCAAATAAACACACACTTGTCTCAAAACTATTTGTATTCTACCCTCCAGCATCATCAAACTCTTCTAAGCAAATAATCTCAATGCAATCCGAAATGCTCTCAAATCCACTACTAAAAGTAAAACTTTCCGCATTAAGGCATCCATTCACGTTCCTTATGTCCAGTCAAATTTAATTGTTATCAATTACGTATGCTAATTAATCAAGAAAACGGTCAAGAGGACGCCCGGCCCGAATAAAGAGTCCGAAGCGACGGACGGACACGGCAGTGACCGTCGTCGTTGTCGTCGTCGTAGCTGTACATCGACCATTCCACCAGCACCCAGTAGCAAGCAAAGCAGTAAGAAAACTTTGCCGTTGAAACCTCATCCTCGGAGATAGTTGATGGTATGATGGTGTAATGGTCCACTATCCTACACCTCCTGGGTCTGTTGTCAGTTTCTAGTCCTCTCACCCTCGCCAAATGGAATATAATTGCTGCTGCTGCGGGCATCCACATATAATACTATATATGGTGGACCAATGTTCGAGGACACATCTCTCTGCTCTAGAGCTAGACAACGACGACTACGACGACGACGGTGTTAGATGGCGATGAAGAAGAATCCATCTTCGGACTAGAATGCAAAATCATGTCGCAGCAGCGAACGTGCGCCGCCAGGAAGGTACCCAGCAGCACGGCAGCAGCAGCAGCAAATTTCAAAGAGGTGTCAGGAAAATATTAGTGGGGCCCACGCGCTAGATTAGCCTTTTATTAATTAATTTAATTACTGGACAGCTTGTGTGGGGACTTTTGATGTCCATTTGTGGGGTATGGAACTGACCAAGATCAACTTTTTTTTGTTGTATTTTCCAGGTTCTCCCTGCAGCAGCACACTAACATACACAAGGAGCGAGATAAGAGATTCAGTTGTCCGATGGATTTTTGCATATTTATTGGACGGACTGCGGCACAATTGAGGCGGCATCTTACTGTTCATGAAACTGACAAGATTTTCAAGTGTGAATTTAATGGGTGCAAGTATATTGGGAAGAGTGAACAGCTGTTGAAGAGGTGAGTTTTTGTTTTATTTTTGGATTTTATTGTACGAATCAAATATATACGATAACGTCAACACATAAGTGTTGGTTTGAAAAAAATAATCAAACTTTAATAATAATTAGTTATAACTAGCTAAAAACGGAAATTGTACACTTACAAAATCAACAAGCAGAAATACCACAGCGAACATGGTCAGTCCGAAAACTAGATGGCGTCAATTGCAAATAAGTCACGAATCACTGATCGCATCGACACCACTAAAATCTCGTTTGACAGGTGACAGTTCGAGTGTTACTTTGAGTGTAGAAATAATTGGTGCAGTGGCTGGGAAGTCGTGTGCATTTGGAAATAGATAAAAAATAATGAAATGTGCTTTATTTTACAATATCATTAAGATAAAGGGAAGAACCTTTATCAAAACCTGCTTGCTTTCATTATGGTAATTTTGATACGAAAGATGAATCACGCTCTGGTCGTATTCGAATATTTCAAACCTCACGGTTTTATTCTCCGAACTATTCTGGTGGTATGAAGAGCGGTTATCAAATTGATGCTGTTTATACTGACGTCAGCAAGGCCATCAGTAGAGTAGACCAAACATGCCAACCTTTTAAAAATTAAAAAAAGTTAATTAAAAATTTTGTCTTTGAATGGATAAAATCATATCTCAACGGAAGGACACAAGTAACCGGATTTCAAATGAAATCGAAGTAACTTCTGGTGTTCCTCCGGGTAGCCATCTTGGGCCTCTTCTATTCAATATTTTCATCTCCAAACTGCCATTAGTGAATATCCCTCCTCTCTTTTATGCGAACGACCTGTCTGAATGGTATCATCAAGCCTTAAATGTAAAGATTACAAAAACACTCTTCTATTCGCTAGACCGTAGCATACTGGAATATACGAGTCCTATCTGCGGCATAACATATTTTTCGTAAGTGGCAAAAGGATTGAATCGATTCAGAGGAATTGTCAGAATTTCCTCTTCTTACTCTGAGAAATCTAGACGTCTTGCATGACTTTCAAAGAATACCAATCACCCTAAACGAAAAAGCTCAAAATTTCTTGAATTCTGCAAAATTTGCTCGGTAATATTAAGTTGGCTTGAAAAGAAACCTTTGGGAACTACTTGATTCAGTTTTTCAACCAGAAACTACAGTTTCCTTCTATTATTAAATGGTAAGATGGCAGTTTTTTGTGGGTCAGGTTCTTGCTCCGACACCAACTATGCACATATACCATGCCATCATGACCGTCGCCGATTGTTATAACGATATCATCTGCATAGACCTATACTTTGTAGTTCCAGATATTCAGATCGGCAAGAAGTACGTCGATTACCATTGAGCTTCTTCACACGGTGCCATATTCATGGCAAGTAAAACCGGTTTTATAGATGAGAGAGGGACGGGAACAGAAGAAATTTACGAATAAACCCGCTTTTACTCAACACACATGGCAACTAGTGAACTGGCCCATTGACTATAACAAATGTTGAGAACACCCTGCTTGAGGACAGCTCTTGATAGCCATTACCGTAATCGATTCGCCATTCACTTCAGTAGTTATCAGTCATCCGCTAAGAAGCGTCGGAAGCACAGAAAGAGATTTCCTTGGCCGGAGAGACTTCTCTATATATTTCACTAGCACGTGCATATGTAGATGCAGATCTGTCTGGCCGATAGGCAAATTACAAGCAGTGCAGTGGGTTTGCTGTAAGACCCTCTAATATTCCTGTCTAAAACCTTCTCCATCGTTTTCAGGGGACGGTAGAAGAAGCTGATGGGTTGATAGGATTTTGCTTCTTTGTACGATCTTGTTCCCGATTTAGGGATAAAGACTACCCTAGCCTCTTCCCAGCAACTCGGAATATGGGCCAGCATAAAGTTACCCCGAAATAATGGTAGCAGGATTGGTAAGATTTCTTTGAAGGAGAGCCGGGAATATGTGGTTCTTTTAATCAACCTTGAAAGGCTTGAAGGTTTCAATGTCCAAGTCGATCTTAGATGCCGTTTGCTAGGGTTTGTTCCTATTATAGGATCGGTGGACTAAAATTATCTCCGGTCCAGTGTTAGGTAGTAAGGCCAATCCAGGGTCAGTTTGCCAAAAAAATGGGTTCTCGTTAATAGCTCTGTTATGTCCCTGGTGTTATCTGTAAAGGACCTATTAGGAGCCTTTTGAGGGAGGCAATGCCATTTAACCGATCCTTAAACAAAATTTTGTGTAATTTCACATGGAAGCTGGATGCTTGTCTTATTTCTTCACAGAAGGCGTCAGTCCCATCTAAGGAGCAATTGTTCCAAAGGGCGCATATTTGTAACCACACTCGTAAAAGCCTTTACGTAAGTATGCTGCACTCCCAGTCGCAGAGAGCTCAACATTATTGATCATATCTCTTATTTTAAGCTTCAAAACGCCCTCGCAAGATCTGTAAGTAAAGGTTTCCAAATGCACGGTGTATGATCCCAACCAGAGATATTCAGTTTTCTCTTTGACTTGTTTCTTCAACTACGGTAGTATTTGTTGTACTGAATTATCAATCTGGCAGCATATTTCCCAATTGGAGAATATTCTATGATGATCGACATAGCGATCGACACTGGTAAAGGCCTTCCGCAGTGCCATCAAGAAGTCACGTGGTGTCTACTCAAGTCTTCGCAGTCTTGGTGTATGATGTTTAGCTCTTCCACCTGATGCTTGCTTTTGAAATGACAAGAAGATTTGCGACTGGGTAGACTTAGGCTAGGCGGACTAAACTCTTATTAGTGATTAATTGGAGGGGAGACAACTCTAGCACCTACACACGATTTTAATTTGGTGGTAAATGGTGGGCGGGTCAAGGGTCGAGGGTACTGGTTGTCAGAGATTTAAAAGGTATTGCTCAGCCAATACTCATAATCAGTTAAATCCATCCATTTTTCGAAGCAATATTGAGTGATAGAGTTTGATGGTCGGGGGTAGTGAGGGTGGGGGCGGAGGACAGAGAGTGAGAGGACACTTTTTATAAATAACGAAAATAATAGCGGTCCAAGAATAGAATCGTGAGGCACACGGCTAATGACATTGATAAGTTCTGAAGACTTGCCTTTTGTTTGGTCAATTTGCTGTCGATCAGTGGGGTAACTAAAAAGAAACCTAACTGCAGTACTATGTAAACCAAAGTAATCAAAAAGTTTCCTGCACAGCAATTCGTGGTTCACTGTATCAAAAGACTTGGAAAAGTCCAAAAGCGACAGAATTGTGATATTGTTAGTATCAAGCGCTATGCGAATATCATAAATGTGGTTTGGACAAAAGAGAGATTGTATTGTAGATAGAAAATTCGCAGCACTAGTCTAAGATAGCATTTGCTCACACATTAGCTGATTACTTAGAAGTGATATGCGAACTTTTAAAGAGATATTGATATTGCGAGTGATTTTTAGACTGTTATAAGACTACTCTTTCAAAACTTATTGTGCCTGCAAAACGCCAAAAATTCCAATCCATCAAAAAACCCCCTTAACTTTTCCAATCCTGTCAACTAATTCAACTAATTAAATGTTTCAAATTAGTTGTTAAGGCTTGATATCTATCCCAGCTTAATTAGCAACAAAATAGACTTTTTCCACCTTCGATCGCTAATTGAAGATCTTGTAGTTGCATTCGACGGTCTTGGCAGTCTTAAAAGGATCAAGAACAAATGCGCACGCAGCTTAAGATCAAAAGCATAAAAGTACAAAACAAAAGCGGCCCCGGCAACCACCGCGCAAGAGAATTGTTGAACGAAAAGAATCGAATGTTAGCGCGGTAAAATTCTTTGCCTCGATAAGTCACGACCAGTGCACGATCCTCTTAATCTTGGCCTCCCTATAAAGTCTCCTCCGGATAATATTCCCGGTGCAGTTTGTATTCGTTTATTTAATTTGCGATCAAAACATTTTCATGCCTGCAATTGATTTGGTACGAAAAAAAGAGAAGCAGAACTCAAAATAAGTGCAAAAAAGGACGATCGCGCGGGAAACCTTACGAGAGGCACAGTGGACACAGAAGGCAAAGAGAAAGAAAGAAAGAAAGAGAGAGAAGGAGAAAGGGCCGCCAGACACAATGCTTCCGTGCATTCCTTGTGGCATTTCAGTGATCATGATCGAAGGTGATCTTCCGAGCTGCAGGCTCAATAGTAGTAACTTGAAAAAAAGAGTACGGAAAATAAAGCACTAAAAGTGCGGGGCTTTGAGGCTCGTTTATTGGACGATCTCGAAAGAAGACAAGTTTTCATGTAGCACTTGTAAAATGCAAAGAAGCTCGAGGCGCACACACAGGATTCGCGCTCGGTGCCTTCCGAAAGATCATCAAACCGTATCCATGCCATTGGGATTCATTGCAGCCACCTTTGATCGGTTCGGTTTTTTCGATTCGTAAATCTCTCGTCGATTCTGTTTTCGATATTGTCCACAGAAATGGCGACGGGCAAAAATAATTTTTGTTTTATACGTTACAACAAGCCACACTGCGCGCACTGCGCAGTGGAGACTTGTTGTATTGTTGCCTACTGCGCTGCTGATCTGTGTGCTGGTGGTGCACTCTGTGGTGTGCCGGCGAGAGACGCGACGACAACGACAACAACGACAACGACGGCGACGATAACTATGCTACTTCTTGATGATGGTGAACGTGATCGTTACGTACCTCTTTTTCTCTGGAGGAGCTCAAGATAGAATGTTATTGGCTTCTTCCTTGCGATTTTACTGATATGGTTTATGGGTAACACGACAGCTCAAGGGTATCAAGTGCACTCATCGGTCTCAAACGAATCCTTAATTAGGTGGAATTTCAAAATTGAATTCCAGCCTCGATACTGTTAAACAAGATGCGGGCGAAGTTAGTTTGATTATCTTTAATTTATACCTGTTTGATGGTCATTTTTTTGCTTTTATTGAATGATGGCGATTGTTGTTAGGATTTTAGTTAAATGTTATGTGGAGGTAAGAAAAAAAAAAGCAATGGAAACATTTGTTTGCCAGACAATGAACATCTTAGTTACATTACATTGGGTATGAAGCTGGGTTGGGAAGATGGCTTTGTTGAGAAGAAGATCATCTTGTGAAAGTTGCACAAGCATATATCCAAAGAAATTTTAATGAGCAACAACAACTGGAAACTTGTGTAGACATTTTTCAATTTTTCTTGCTCCCAAATCCTCGGAATAAATTGAACTAATCAAGCTTCTACATGGTAAACTGATTAATTAAGTTTTTACCGCCTCACTTAACCTTTAGCTTTTACCCAATCTATTGATAGAAATAGTCATTCCCTTGAAATGTGTTGGTTTATAGCATAGGTCTCGGACTCGGATGTACTGAGCAGTAAGAACAACCGCCTACTATCTGCAGGCTACTAGGATGGTTGAATTTCTATAGGTCTTTCGTCTTATTAGGCATTCACACGTCAATCAAAACTGCTGCTGGACTGGTGATCAACCGACTCAAACCTTTAACAAAGAATATGCCAAGCCATCGCTCCAGAAGAAATTTCCACGATCAACCGAAACAACAATTTTCCAACAATCAGTGAAATCTCGTAACGACTGAGTTGTGATGATCTATAAGCCAACTGAATTGAAAAATGCGATCAACCACTAAGCTACGATCAACTTGGATAAATCTACCGAATTTACTAGAAAAATCATTTAAGAGATTACGATCGGCTTGCGGTAGGTCATCAAAAATCAAATCATCTTATATCATCTTATATGTGACAAAGGCTGTAAAGTCAATAAAACAAGCCAAACTTTAGTTAAAAACCTAGAATATGTTTCTGTGAGCCTCTGCACCTCAAAAAACTAGTTGGAACGAATGACTATTGGCAATTTGAATTCCATTCTATGAATTACCAAAAGATTTCGCGAAACGAGAAGGCAGATGAATTGGCCACACGGGCGGCAACTCTCCCAGGCCCACCGATGGATAACGTACAGAAGCCGCTAGCCGCTTAGCCTTGTTATGGCAATCGGAGATCTGGCAACCTCTTGGGTCTCTTCGTAAGGGCATTGCCAGGATCGCAGATAAGTACGGAACACTGGCCAAGGGGCATCTTGTAGCCAGATTGAGAACTCCGTACAACACCCAATATGGAAAGGAACAGGACTACTACTACCTAATATGGAAAGGAACAGGACTGCGAGACAACCAAACACTTTCTCTGTATCAGACATCGTACAATTGGAAACCTTTTCTTCTTTTCTTTTCTGGCGGAGAGTTCAATTCTTAAATTGGGAGATTTCATCCGGTACCTAATCACGACTGGCATGATCTAGAATATCTCCTTCTAGCTCATTGCCTTTCTTACAAAAAATGTTTTCACGCGTTTACGCACATCAGCGCCAAATATGTCCCAGCATCCGGTTTGGATGGGATTGCTGCTCCTTACTACCTACCTACCACACCAATCTTAATTCTATCTATCTATGTGGAGAAATGATCCATGTTACATTTGGTGAAGCGAATGATAAACCACTGAGTCAGCAGTTGCAGCTTGGTGATGAAGTGTGATAGGCCCTCCCCTTACTTCGACGCATGTTAAGCGTACGTCGTTCGGGCTTCAATAATCTGAAAACCGAAAGGTTAGTTCCCTACAAAGCCAGCGACACAATTGGAACAGAACTGCGGCAGGCAAAATACCAAGGCGGGTAAAGAAAATGCAGAAAGTTGATAGTAGCAACCGTAAATACCAGGCATACAGACACCTCAGATAATGAGATCGATTTTTAAATTATTCCCACGTCAACATTTCCACCATACCATTTAATTCTGCGGACGACGAATGGATCCATTACTTAAATTTCTACATGGCGCTATTAGAACTTCATATCGATCCCGGACGACGATATATTCATAGCTTTAGGTTCACCACCAAGGAAGGAAACTATGAACCTTGTTTGTACTACGAGGTCAGGAATACTGTTTGTAAAAGGATGTTCCATCTTCGAATTGTTTTGATTATGATCACATTTCTAAGCTGTATTATGCGCGACAATGTGTGCTAGAGTTTGCGAAAGAGTGGAAAATACAACCGTAAAGGCAGAATGATGTTTGTCCCTTTCTTTCTCCAAAACACCGCCGTTAACAAAAGACAAAACCGATGTGTAACACAATATGACAGAGAACAGCGACGCGCAGCAAGGCACCAATATAAACGGCCGGCGCATGCCTGGAGAAGTGAAACGTAATCAGACAGTAAAAGCGTTGATTCCTGTGCCTGATGGACGGAACCATCATTGATCATATGGTAGGGCCTTTTCGTAAACGTCAAATCAACAGAGCAACTGAGCAACAACGCAGCGGCAACAAAGCAACGCAAACTTCTTTTCGCATACGTATGCATACATTCGAAATTGGCTGCGCTGTTGCATTAACTGTTGCGCAACAAACTTGAATCTCGTACGTTTCCGAACGAATGACTTTGGATCATTTGCGTTTACGAACTCGTTGCATCGTTGCAAAGCATACGTATGCGTTTACGAAAAGGCCCATATACAGACAGACTAACGATTCGGACGAACACGGATTCGAACCCGGGACATCTGGGATGGTAGCTAGGTGCCTTACTGCATTAAACTGCTGCATAGCTTTCGATATTATATAAGTATAAGATGATTATTTTAATGTCTCAATATCACATAGAATCTTTAAAGTATTAGTTTTACTATACGCTATTTCACTACTTTGGAACTGAAATGAGCTTGATCTGCTTCATATCACTAATAACAGAAAAGTATTGCTTGTGGTGGGGATAATTGATGATCTCGTAAAAAGAGAAAAATGGTGAGGATAATTGCTGATCCTAAAATTCCTAAGATTTCACAAGAGCTGCAGAAACACTTAGTCACCCATTGCATAGCCCAACGCAATATTTCGTATGTCTCCAGTCACCACTCATTGCATACCTCCAGGCACCACGCACATAAACCCCATTGCATACTTAGAACCACTAAAAGCTCTCACCACAGCACTTGCACAAACCTCATTACATACCTCCAGGTTTTGCCGGCTACCGGTACACAAGAATCCTCACTATGTTGCCGGAACCGTATTGCCTAACTACTTAACAACATGCGTCTATCTTTTATGATCTCGCTTTCAAATTAAATCAGTTCCGCAGGGGTGTGGTCTGAACCCCCAGCTATGGTGTGGGGAACTTTCGAGTTCGCGGCTTGGCTTTTATCAGTTTTTAAAAATGAGTCTTATCGCTCATTGGTTGCTTTTGGAATAGCCGATCAAATCGCCCGTTTTGTACTTTTAGTTTTTTTTAAACGAAGTGCAAATTGGATCCTAACAAGTACTCTTCGGTAAAACTCTCGCGTCTCGTGCGGCCTTTGCGTTTTGTGTATACTACTCACAGTGTTCGTTTTTGAATTCGTCATTGTATCATTTTTTTCCTTCAGAGCTCGTTGTAGTTTTCGAGTAGTAGGTGTTACCCAAGGCACTGCTGCATGGCCAGTTTTTTACGAGTGGAAGTCTAAGCTCAGGAGTCATCTTTGATACTATCAATCTGTCATGTTGTTCACATCATGGACCAAAGAGTAATAGTTAGTCTAGACATATGAAGGATACGATAAGTAAAGGAGAGTCTCAGTGTGAGAGTTGGAGGAGGAGCTGCTAACACAAAGGAAACGATGAACTTGTTTGTTGAATAATCTAAATGATATACAATTTCAGGAATACTGATTGTGAAAGGATGTTCCACTTTCAAGTTTTTTTTTATGTGATAGTCTAAGCTCAGGTGTCACCCTTTGTACTACTAGTACGTCATGTCGTTTAAGTCATGGTGCAATGTCCAGTAGTAAGCTTAGCTCGAAAGATAGAGAGAAGGACATAATAGGTTAGGGGGAGTCAAGGGGGTGCTGCAGAAAGTGGCGATGAACCTTGCGTTTGAACTCTTGGATGTTGTATGAGTTCGGGAATACTGTCATTGGTAGGTTGTCCCACAGTCAAGTTGTTCTTGTTATAAACGAATTTCTAGATCGGAGTGTGCGCGAAGATAAGGGCTGTAAACTGTGGGGGTGAGTCGAGCGGGCAAGTCTTGTGTTGCGGGAAAAATGTTGTTCTGTTTATAAAGACATTGGTGAACTATAGTATGCGCAAAGTACGCGCTACAGGCTGAGAAAATCTGAACAATTTCGTGTCGTGGCGGCAGAATGATGTTTATCTTGTTGGAACAATCGCACGGCTACTATATTCGAACGATGGCTCAATGGATCAATTCTGGAGCAAATTGTGACATTGGCAATTGGCTTGATAGCTTGTTTTGTACCTTTTCCATGTCCAACTACGCTCAAATGAAGCATCCAACTCCGCAACAACGGCGATTACTGGTCGGTATAAACGATCCACATTTTAGCATCGTATACATCACTTAATTTTAAATGAGTTGAATTCAACACGATTCTTGTGGCCACAACCAATATGACCATATTGATTGAATTGAGCATGGGTTCACGGACATGAGGACAACAAGTTTGGGCTTGTGTTACATTGTCGAACTTGTAAGAGCTCTACCGTGTCGGTACGATACGTTCTTAAGCTAACGATTGCAGAACTTGATCTTACCTCACTGAGGGATAGTTTATACATTTTATAATAATACCGATCCTCATTTATTACTATTTACCCAATTTAGACATCAGCGAAAATAAAATCCTATCAATCTGCAATTTTCTATAAAAACAATGTTTTTGTACAACAATCTCCAGTAGTCCAAAATCGACAAGATCAGTACGCTTCTCCATAGTCCCATGCTCGATTTAATCTCTAGTTACTGGGTCTTAACCTCTTCAAATACCACGTAACACAGGTAAGAAACGTGCTCCACCATCGATACCATTCATGACCTGCTAATACATTCTAAATCCACGCTCGTGCTATATTTCCTAAACATAACTTTTACTGTCCAGATAGCTAGAAACGGTTTTATTGAATGGGGAAAATTCATAAAGGTGAAAACAGTCTAGAAGGTCTATTGCTGGCTCACGCACAGAATTCACATGCATTAACAAACAAATTCATATACGATAAGATTTTTCATTTTCTAAATTCCTGAGCATCAAACAGGCGATCTCCAGCCCGACAAAGGCCTGCCCTTACGCACGATCAGCACTCCCAGTCTTAGATTTGCAATTATTGTCGTCGTCTTTTCGAAATCATAACAATCCAATAAATCAGCATTTCTAATTATACTTTCAAAAATGATCTTCAATATTACAAAATCGTGACATTTTTCCGCAACTGATAACGGATTTCCCTGAGCCTCTCCTTGTTGCTCCTCAAGAACTTCTGGGACTCTATCAAGGTAGATGCAGAAGCTGCACACGTGCAATTTAAGTAGAGATCACAGTCACAGTTAAAATTCCCCCGTCGAATCGGCAGTAGATGCACGCTTGTATAAGACATAGCAGAAGTCTCCAATGTTGGCCTCTTTTAATACAAAATCCGACCAATCACGAAAAAAATTTGTCCAGCGGAGTCTCTACTCGAACATCTTTTAGTGGTCGTTGAATGCTAATTCCTCCCTGGATCATAAGATAAGTAACCCCCGGGGGAATGTGGATCAATTCTATGATGTTGCGAGAGACTTGGCTAGGAAGAAACAAAGGCCCCTGCAGGCTCATTGGGGGCCGGGGATATAATGAATAGGATCTGTATAGTTTCGCGGACAGAATGGGAGTAGCAGGCAGCTATTAAGCTGCACCACGGAATATGGATGGACACTGTGTCTTTTAAAGGGGGCACACTTTCAAAGTCGTGACCAACTTTGCGCTTTGTTCGGGCTGCAGTAGCGCACAAGATGCATTGCGAGCGCTCGGCGCGGCAGTGGTGCACCACCGACCAACAACTCTAGCTGATGCTGATAATGCCTGAAATACTTTCTTGTCTTTAAGCTGAATTATTTTGTACCGACAGAAACCGAACTGACAAAAAACAAAACCAAATATATTTATACACAATCGATGCAACGGAATGATTAAGCAGTTCATATGCGATTTGTACCTTTCCTTTTCGTTGCATTTTCAGACACGCCAAGAAGCATTTGCCCGCGGAACGGGAGTATAAGTGCCCAAAATGTGACTTCAAGACGCGCATTTCTGGACACTTGAATCGGCACGTCAGGATCCACACTGGGGAGAAGCCTTACCGGTGTCCGCATTGTGAATATGCTTGCAATACTTCGGTAAGAGACTCTACTTAATTAAAGTATATTGTTAATCAACGCTTTCATCTTTTGTAGGAGAACCTTCGGAAGCATGTTGTGACTACCTCTATCCATCCAGGGAAGTGCTTGTATGAATGCAAATTCTGCGTTTCCAGCTCCATGTTCAAGACCAACTTCCAGAAGGAGTATAGAACGCATCTAGTGCTGGAACATCGGATTGAGACTGACTTGAATGATCTTTTTTCATTGTAGCATTTTTTATTTAGGTTTTATTAAATTTGACCAAGTTTTTCTAGAGCAAAGTGAGTTCGTTTGGAATTTTTAGCATGTTGTCGGCCGCGCAGCTCACAGATGTGCTGATCTCCTACTACCATGGCAACGTAAAGCCCCCTGGTAGAACGAGAGCCTGGTTGCAAGGCGTACGAAAGTTAGGAGATTGTTCAATAGGACAAAACATGCTGGGCATTGCGAAGAATACAGGTTCACCCAACAGCCCACAACAAAAAGCTGAGGCGCCTTAAAAAGAAAATATGCATTGTCAGAGTCTGCAGACTAGACCAGAGACGACTAGACTCTAAAATCTCCTCTCCATAGAATGTGCCTTCTCAAAAAGGAAGATGGCTCATACACAACCATGAAGAAACCTGGAAAGGCCTGCGAGTATTCTCCAGGATCATCTACAGGCCGCTTAACCCCGGGCATGGACATATGACCATTCCATACCGTTATTCCCGGAGCCTTTTGGAAACATCTACGACTGGAACAAGGATAAGTGGGCATAGGCTCCTTTTTGACCCTGCAAGGGAAGGAGATGGAATTTTCCCGGAACTTCTTTAGAAGTGTCTCGTCCTGATTCTCGATAACCTGGTCTGTCTCTGTAGAACCAGCTTCATTGGGGATATCACATTCCAACCATCTGGGGGAGAGTCCTGGAGCCTGGTAGTTTTTATACATAAACTGGACATCGTACTTCTGGAGCTGCCTAAATCGTACATAGCATTGTTTCTTACCCTGGGGGTCACGACTTATAAGATGGTCGCTATTAGATACATATAATCGCAATCCATTCAAAAAAAATTGTAATAAACAATGTATTTTAAATTATAGTCAAGTGTTATAAAAACCGCACATTTAGCCATGATTTTCCCGGTAAGACTCGATCCCCACATAATATGTATATATTATATATTATATCGACGCGATGTAATTCCATAAAAAAAAATTAGGAAAGACTCGGCATGCTCCCACACATCCGATGCAGTAGGGCACCGACGTTCTCAGTACCCTTCAGGCGTCCGGAAAAACCGCAAAAAATACGTTATCCTGATATGTTTAATGGTCCTTTTGAATGGGATGACGCACCCTGTATAAGTAAAAAATGTAAAGTTTGTTTTTATGTACGGTTGCTTGAATGCCCAAATGTATTTCATCCTCCTACTACATATATACAGACTCGTATGGATCAACCCCTCGACTTTTTTTATAAAATCACTGAATGCGCTTTGGCTCATTCTAAAATATTCGAAGAATTTAGTTTCACTTCCCGAAGAGTCCGCATGAAATGAACCCACTTATTCTTTTCCATGATGCATTTGAGATCATTATCTAAATTTCAAAAGTAATTCCAGATTCCACTGAACATTGAGCACTGATACGTGAATGTCAGTGAAAAATTTATCACGGAAGCTATTGACACGGAAAACATCGATGCCGTGCCGCCACGGATATGTGTGGATCGACCTAAATAACTCAATTTTGTGATCGATTTGACGGAAGAAGGTGGACATGTTTGATTCTCCTGCCGCCTCCATCAGACTTAATTTTTGGTTACTTACCTTACTTGGTTTCATTTATCTTTCAACCAAGATTTTTTACTTTATTTTTTGGCTTCTCAGGGGTCACAACACTAAAAAGGTTGAGAAAGAATAGTATAGAGGTATCAGCTTAACCTCTTCTTTTAAGAAAACGATGGAAATGCTGCTGGACCTTCGCATCAGGTACAAGCTGGAGCTCTGCCTTCGCCTTCATAGCACTCTGTTCGCTTACTCCAAGGATAAATTAACAGAGGTTGCTTTACGCCACCCAGTCAGCAAAATCGATAAAGAAACAAAATGCCGACTCTGCACGGAAGGCGACAAGACTTCCACTTCTACACATGTTCCCTGTGATTGCCCTTTGACCCGGGAACAGTTGCCCTGGTGACAAACAATTTAGAAGTGTGTGTGTATCCAAATGCGACTTGGCAGAATATTCCGTGAATGGAATGCATGCAACGCAAATGTTGGTCTACTTATACACCTGTAACGGTTAAAATAATACTATTTTAATATTCGGTAATTATTCGGCGAACTAACCGAATATTCGGCCTAATACGAACATTAAAAAAATACGCCGAACAGGCCGAATACGAATATTCGGCGCATCTCTACTCGGTAGCATTATTACCCAAAATGGCGGGGCAGAAGAAGACGTCAGTTCTAGAATAAATAAAGCATGAAGCGCATACGCACGCCTATTCCGCATATCGAGATCAACGCAGATCTCAACTAACACCAAATTGCGGCTGTTCAACTCCAACGTAAAGGCCGGCTTTTTGTACGGTTGCGAATCATGGAAAGTCAAGTCACCCAATTCATCATCACAGAGCGCCTACAAGTTTTCATCAACAGATGCCTGCATCGTATCCTAAAAATCCGCTGGCAAGATAGAATTTCAAACGAAGAACTATGGCGCCGTGTCGGCCAAGAAAGGATAGACGACCAAATCAGGCGAAGGAAATGGAATTGGGTTGGCCACATCTTGCGACGCGAAAACGCGAACCTAGCCAAACAAGCTCTTGACTGGAATCCGCAAGGATCCCGTCGAGCCGGAAGACCTAGAACAACGTGGAGGGGAACCCTATTAGCAGAGGCTGCAACAACTGGAAGCTCCTGGTCCGAGCTGAGAGCGGTCGTGCAAAACAGAGTCCACTGGAGGGCAACTGTTCCCGCCCTATGTCCCACGAGGGATTAAAGGAGCGTAAAGAAAAGAAGAATCTCAGTTTGTTCTTCTTCTTTATCGGCTCTACAACCGGGATCCGGTCCTGGGCTCTCGTAACATTCTCAGTTTGCACTACTTAATTATAGATATGGATTTAAACGTTGATGTTCTCTCACTACTGTTTTACTTTCGGAACAATGCGGGACAAATGCAATCAGGACAGGGATTGTCCCGGCTGTTAGTTAAATGAAACTCGATGTGTTCATCTCTTCTAAGCTCAAGTGAAACTCAATTAACATCGAGTCTTTTGCGTAGAATTACCTCAGTTGTTGACCTTTTGTCGGAAGTAAACACCAGCTTAATTGTCTCACTTGCACAATTATACTTACTGAACTATTAGTGACTTTAGGCAGGTGTTTTCGCTTCCAGGCTGACCTTCATTTATTTTCCCAAGCACAACAACACAAGTTCACTGGGTATCCCATTGATACTAGAGACCAATATCGCTATTTAAGCTTTTGTCAGTTAATTAGATGTACTAAAAACTATAATAACCTTCAACAAATGATTAATAACACTTTATATAGATTTCGTTAACAATTCCGCACTCATACGTCAAGAACTCACAATTGACAACCGGAAGCTACTTTAACGACTAAAAATTCAAAATCAGACCCCATTCAGTTACAGGGAAAGGAAGTAATAAAACAGTGACACCTACCTGATAATGTGGTAAACTTTTGTTAATGAAATCTAACAAAACACATATTACAACAACATTACATAAAAAAATTGTACTAATTGCTTTTATGTAATTAATGTAATTGAATATTTAAATTATTTTAATGCCGCATAGATAATATAATAGAGATATTTAAAAAAAAACAGAAGAAAAACTAAATTGCAGTGAAAATTTCTTTGTCAAATAGATGACGCTTTAATACATTTTGCTCCAAGCTTTATGCAAGGAACTTTCTTGTAGTTTTGTTGTCTACGCTTACCAATTTTACCGAAGAGAATATAATTTGACATTTAAAAGTGGTGAAAGCTGTCAAAAAAAAACATTAGATTAGTAAATTTTGTTTGTTGCAGTGAGTAAAAGAAGGAAAATTCAAGCCTTTTCAAATGTTTCTAAAAAGAATATTTTCATGTTTGGAATATTTTAACATAATTATAGGTGTTTGTTGTTTATTCTATTTAAGTCATATTTCATTAAAATTATGCTTTGTATTATGCTTTTACTGATAATATCCTTTTATAGATAGTAATTCTATGATCAGACAATATATAAAAACACTTTTCACATTAAAACAAATGAAAAACTCAAAACAACAAATTTTCTCATAACCACAACTATCGCCATCTATGACAAAGTAGTTAATACCCTAAAAACAAAAACCAACTTTACCAACTTTCTAGAATTTAATAACAAAAATTCACACAACCATACGCACAAACCCAGAATGAAAACATAAAAGTCCATGCTTGTGTGAGTTTATAAAATTACAAAACACGAAAGAAAAAGACATTTTTTGACAGTCGTGTTGAAGTTGCTCAGTGGCTGACATAACGCGGAGTCTGCGGGAAATAGACACACTCACGTAGAAAAAAAAACGGAGGAGAAAAAATGTCGGGCTGGTGTTTACTACTAATTTGAAATGTAGAAAAACATGTTTTTGCATTAACATAAAATAATATTTTGCTAGTATCAATTGAAAAAAACGAAAAGGAAGAGGCAAATTCCTAGTGAACGGGGGCCGAGTTTTAGTTTTTTTGTGTGTAAGTTAAAAGTGATCTGAAAATTCGTCGCTTTGTGTGAGGAGACCCTTTTTGAAAAAGTCCCCAAGTTTTTGTGTTTAATTAATAATAAAAAAAAAGAATAAAGTAACAAAAAAAATCCAATCAAAATGGTGCAAAAATATCAATCACCTGTGAGGGTCTACAAGTATCCGTTCGAGCTTGTTATGGCGGTAAGTAAATCAAGGATGAAAACATTGCATTAATTCAGCGCAAAAATTATAATTATTTGCACACGAGCGTGTCTGAGATTATTTTTTTATTGATGAAAGTGCCTGCTGCTGCATTCAAGGTTATTTACTAAACTTTCATACGTAATCTATCTCTCAGCCAGCAGTGCTTCAGCCTCTCGACTACTGGGGCTCCCCTGTTCCCTGTTTTTTCAGTACGTGGCGACCACACATTGCAGTTTCCCCTCTGAATCGGGACTTCGCTTATGAGTTTTCTTTGTTGTTTATTACTCAAGTTTTTTCTACCTCAGGTAAATATACATACCTTAAGTAACACAACTGAGCGATTAGTATCAATTTGCAGCTGTAAACAAGCTTTTTTGATTAGGCCCCAGCTGGCTGGCTTGTGTGCCCGCCCGAGAGACTTGTGTGTGCACCTTGAATTTTATATTTCCTGAAGCCCACACACAAAATATCGACCGAAAGGGGCTCACAGCAGCGCAATCTTCTCTCTTTTTGGGGCTCTTTCACCATACTCCACATTTTTGTCCACCAATTTCCTTATCTTGAAACTTTAAACGAAACAAAGAAATAGAAAAAAATTAAAAACAAGATTTTTGGACTTTTTAATGACTTGCTTTTGGGTTTTTTTTAATCGCAAACTGTTGAAAGTGTCAATGACTGTTTCAATTTATTTTAATTTCTTGTGGAATGTCCACATTTTTACTTTCCTAATTTCCTAAATAAAAAAAATACAAACTTCGGTGTAAATGCGCAGAATTTTCCGTGCTGTCACTTATCGCACGCAAATTTATGGCCACGGTGCTAATTTCGCTACTAACAAGCGGAAGTTTTGTCTCAAATTGCCAACGTCTTGCATTTAAGAAATCATCACAACAAGATGAAAGTGCCCCACTTACTCTGGCCGTTTGGGAGGGAAAATTTATTTCTCAAAACTAAACTGTCATTTCCTTTATTTCGGCGTTTTTCTTATTACCATAATCATACTTATATGATACTTGTTGACAACATACTCGAAAAGATCCTGTAATTGTTTTCCTCAAAGGTAATTTGCTTTTTTATTTTAAAAAAACTTAGCTTTGTACTGCAGGATGAAGAACTGAGCCGAACAGACTAATAGTCTCTCATCTTGAGGGGTCTCTGAAGCGTACTATAGCAAAAGGATGTTCACAGGGAGGAGTCTTCTATCCAATTCTGTGCTGGCTTGTTGTAGATGAACCACTAGAGCTAGTAAATGGACTTTTTCGTTCAAGGTTACGAAGACGATGTCATCATAGTTGCAAGTGAAACAGAAGGAATTATGACGAGGCGAAATTTGACCGTTCAAACCATACAAGTTCCCTGGACCAGATGGGGTTTATCCCATTCTACTACAGTTGAACTGCGACCTAATCACTTCCTTATTATGCAAAATATTCATGACTTTCTTCGCACATGGTTATACTCCATCTATCTGGAGGAATGTCAACATAACAGCCAGGACGTTCGGATTACACCTTATCTACATCCTTCAGACCGATAAGTGTCGGGGCTACAAGTGGAGAAATAGTCGACAAGCTGATAAGGGAAACCTATCTTCAGCGCCACCTGCTAAACTTCTACAAACATGCGCACCAGACGGGCAATTCCCCTGAGAAATATCGTGGGACTTCGACAATACATACTTTGATACTATAAGAAGGGCTCTAAGCAGCACTTTTTCAAATGGATCGGCTCTATGCTGAGAACGGGGTCTCTGGAAGACACTATAGTAAAAGGATGTCCACAGGGAGGAGTTCTATCTCCACTTAAGAGTGTGAGAATTCCTAGAGCTACTCAATGGCCTAATCATCACTCAAGGTTACGCAAACTATGTTGTCAAGTTAGTAACAGATGAACCAGAAGGTACCATATCAAGGTACCCGCAATAGGCACTTGATTTTGTGCATCAGCCCAGGATTAAATATCAAGCCTTCGACGCTATTACCGAATGGATATCCGGATTTTTATTTACCCACTTAGAAAGTGAAAGCATTGTTGCGGGTAATTTCAACGTTCACAATGTAAATTGGCTAGATTACTCAAATAGCACCAGTGTTTCTGACAAAAACCCCAAGCTCTTTGCAAACCTCAACAATTTACATGAAATTGTAAAATGCCTTACGAGAGTCCCTGGTGTTCTAAGTCAAGCAGCTCATCTCCTTGATCTATTTCTAACCTCTGATCCGACGTGATAATCCGTCGAGGTTAGCTAACCCCTCGTCAATCACCACAGCTCCTAAAAAAACTGTCTGGCACTATGGAAAAACAAACTGGCTGGGTCTTATTCGCTTTTTTCCAAGCTACTGACTGGGATTTGTGTTTCCGTAGTGCCAATGCGAATTATGCTGCCATCTGTGTCACCAAATCTGTCAAATCTGTGAAGCCTAGGCCGAACAGATGGTTCAATGGGGAATGAAGAGACGCAATCAAAGCTAAAGAAGCCGCTTATAGAGCATACAAACGTTCGCCTAACGAGTCATTTCGTCGTTAGTACATCAACTTGAGAAATTCCTTTAACATTAACGGATTGGCAGAACTGATCCTCGCAGACAAAACTATAATCTTTTCAAAACAATCCAAATGCTTAGGAGTGACTCTGATAAGCAGGGCACTTAGATTTCTATGACACTGCAGCAGAGCCTGCGGATGCACATGGGTCCTATAACCGAAAGCCATATACTTGATATAAACCACCACCATAAGGCACATGGTTACTTTACGGTTCTTTAGTGTGTTGGCACAGAGCGGCACTTAAAGGTTTCATAACTTAATTAAGCAAAGCTCTCAGAAAACAAAGAATTGCCCTGCTTTCCCATCACCGGAGACATTTGCACTTCACCGAAGGCAGTACTAGACACTCCTGTCAATTTGGTACCACTCCACCTTGAGGTAAAGAAATTCGCCTTAAACCCAATTCCAGCATTGAACTCAAATGGCTACCTGAGCGCTAGTCTTAGACGAGGACATTCTATAATTGATAACATTAACGAAGAGATTCCGGAAGCGGGAATGCTATCGAACTGTATACCCTTCAAAATTTTAGCCACTTTTTGTGCACCTTGAATTTTCCTAAAATACCACAGGAATTTTCTTAGCTAAGCCTATATAGAGCCTATATAGCTCTGGATTCAGTAATGATGCGCTCCAATAGGAACATAGCTGGGAACGAGAAAGTCGACTACCTATCTAAGAAGGGAGTTCGGGGGCTGCCCAATAGGTGGAGACTAAAACGCAATTTTGTACTATCACTTGCTAGCAGCCAAAAGTAGAGAGCACTGGAGACCTGCACTATTTCTAGGGTAACTTGCCCCACTTTCAACCAAGAAAAAACAATGGGGCTGACAACAACAGAGCCCGCTTAGATATTGCCAGAAACATGGCATGAGACATTGACCCATAGGACGCTGCCAAGCTGACCAGCCCGAACATCTGTTGCCGAAACTGTAGACGTAGACGAACGAGAGAGAAACACTTGTTCACTACCTGTGTAGCTATTAGCTTTAGCTAAACCCAGGCAGCTCACACTTGGCAGTTACCTTCTGGAAAACTTAAAAGAGATCTCTAGACTAAATATCAGATCACTGATAAGCTTCCTAAATTTCAGAGAATGGCTTTAGGAATCCGTCACACCCTACCAAACAACCACTAAATCCAGGTACAAGAATGGCAGCAAAACGTCGCGCTAATTGGGCCTACGGTCACACTGGAGGCAGCTCTCCATCTACCTATCTACCCACCACAGGCTGGGCTAGTAGGGTGAATGGATGGCTCCAAAACAGAGACGTATATTGAGTGAAAGCCGCAGATTTTGTAGAGCGATAACAATAGCATGGATTCAGAGATACACCCAAGCTGCTAAAAGTCAACAAAGCCTAATATATGGCGAAGTGACTGATCAGGCGAACATCATCTGTAAGCTCTATAAACAGATTTTTTTAGCAAGAATTGCATTGCAACATTTCATTCAGGCTAGGTTTTGAATACTTGGTGCAATGAGAAATGAAGAAACGCATTCCGACCTGTATAAATTTGGTAATACAAAGAAAAGCAAACTTTGCGTTGGCACTATGGAAACACAACTCCCAGTAGATGGTTTCAAAGAAACGAATAAGTAACAGACTGGTAATGCCTGTGTTTATTGGGCAGCTGACAAATTGGTGTGTACTAGAGAGTTATCCGAATTGTCAAGAGGTGCTAGTGGAAACTTAATTGCTAATATTAGGATTTATGTAACGAAAATAGAAGCGTAACTAGATAAATCCTAGAGTGGCCTTTTGTCGAACTTCTGAAACGCCACGCAATTTCAATCTGCAGAGATGTTACGCACTAAGGTACACCCAAACTACCTAGTATCGATCTAAGTCAGTATCAATTAAAACTTAGGTTTCACTTACTGTCAGAATACTGCGCATATTAAAGGAGATGATAAGTAACCCAAAACGAATTCACTAGACGCCTACACAAATACTTTACACAAATTAAATTTACTTTCCCCCATGAAGGAAATTACTTCAATAATTGGTATCCTCTTTCAAAATCCTTTCATAATCACCCAAAAATCTCCTTTGACCTTTTGTAGATAGATATTTATCATCCGAAACGAAAAACTTTCTGCATCTCAACATCCCGAAAAATTCCTAAGCAACCATAAACTTCGCTAGAACGAACCAAAAAAAAAATAATAACCACGAAAAGAACTTCTAATAATGAAATAAAATCTCCGACAAAATCTCAGTAAAATACAACTTCAAAATTGCGTGTGGGTGGTGCCAAGGGAATCTCCGGAGAGAGAGGGATACCTAAAGTAACACGAAATCGTAGATGACTGACATTTTCTATTTTGTAATTTTCACACAGATTTCCTCTCTAATTTCCCTACGCTCCAGCTTAACTCTAGCAACTGCAATCTGTATAATTATCCACAAATAGAACTAGCGAAAAAGAGACAGCCTTGAACTTGGGCAGACAGCTGGATGGAACTTAAAAGTCGGGGCCAGTATCGTAGTATCTATGCGTTTAATCTATGTGGCTTATCTCTCCCACGAGCGGAGGGCTATTTTGGGCATGGTGCGTCCTTAAAGCCTTCGAGTGTATAAATGTAATAAGAAGGAAAATTAAAAAAGGGAAATTCTGGGATAAGAACAGGATTTAGCTGGAAACATTACGTGCAGTTTTTTTTTTATTTTACGTAAGTAATCTGCTTACGTTTTTTGGTATTTTAGGAATGGAGCTTCTAGAGTAGAGTCAGCGTCGGCCCTAGGGTAGAGCGAGTGGAGCGGTCGCTCTAGGCGCCAAAATGAATGCCAAAAACAATTTCGAGCAAAAAATAAAATTTTTGAGGGCGTTGTTTGTAGCTAGCCAAGTCTATGTACTCATCAATATGATTCGAAAACGGCACAAGCAGGGAGCACTGACTCCAAGACCGATCGTTCATGGCCTTAGGCCACATCCTGCTCGATATCCATGGAGCAGACTGAATACGGCGGATCTAAACTCCATAAAAACCGCAATCCTAATGTGTAAACAATCGTGCTGAAGTTATGAATGGTACTGCGTGAATGTGCTACTAACGATGGACCGCGGATACCAGGCGAACTTCGGTTTGAATTAGCCTTCCATTGGTGATACGGAGCTCTGCCATGGGCAACCGTCCTTTCTCGCCGAGCTCGTGGTATCGACGACGCACTTCTTAACGCTCCACACATTTCTGGGGCTCCCACAGTTCACAAAAGAACGACCTGCAAGGCCAGTTAGATATTTTTGGATCCATGCTTCAAGGTGTCGAATGTGGCCCCAGTGAAGGAAGGTTTTCGGCATTCTTCTTCAGGGAGGGCAACCTGAGCCCGTAAACCCAGGGTTGGAGTACGTTGAGATCACTCCTTCATTGGGAGATCTCCTTAGATCTCCTGCGGAAGTTAGGGCACCTAATCGGAGAGGCGACTCGAAAAAACGACCGCTTTCAGAAGACGGGTTGGAGCAGCCCGAAAACGTTTTATACGATATCTGGAAGCTGGCTAGTCCCGTGTAGAGGCTGGTAGGGTCTGCGTGGCCTCCGAGGAAGAAAGGGATACCGGTTTCTTAATAACAAGAGGGTTAGATCATCTGGATGTTTTCTAGGGCATAATAACCCGCCGAAAAGGGCGAAGGCTTTGGCCATACGGTTTGAAAAGCCTTCAAAAAAGTCGGACGCACCCATAATGAAGTCTAGAACGGCTCCAAAGCCGACCTTCTGTCAAATAGCGGAAAATGTCAGAATTGGCGTGGCCACGACCACGAAACAACTAGTTACCGTGAAAGGAAGTCTTATGGAGGCGGTAGCCGAATTGGCTCGGGGCTCAGAACAGCCCAGGTTGGTGCACCCTCTATGATGGGCCGCCTTAAGCTTTGGAAGGAGCAAGCCTTGTTGCTGCAAACGCGAACAAGCTGCCGCGCAGCCCGTTTGTAATCGGGTACTTTGCGGCAGCAACAGAAAACCCCACTGGAATTATGTTGAAAGGATAGGGGTCCAAAAGAAGACCCTAAGGGTGTAGGAGAGGAGAATACTCAACAAAGTTCACCTCATAAAATTCACAGATACGACGTTGTCAGGATGGTGAACACTGCAATTTTGGGCTGATGGCAGGGGAAGCCTGTTTTAACGAGAAGGTGACTCTCTCCACCATCTCAACCTTACTAGCTGGGGCAAGCCCTAATGCCCAACCATGCAGCACAAACAACCAAATAGCCTCCAAAGAAGGTGATGCTGTTGGCGAAACGTCGGGGAAGCAACTCTGAGAAGGCATACTTCCTGTATTGCCGCTACAGGCGAAACTGTGACCCTAACACCAACATCGAAGTACTTATTGGGCCCCCAGCCCATAAAGGCTTGCAAAAGGGGAGATATAATCCCGTAAGTAAATGGCAGGTAGGCAGTACTCCAAAAAAGTTTTATCTAGGACAACCGGAAATACAATTTATGTGAAGTGAAAGCGTCGAACAAAGGGCGCCGAAAGACAATCTTGCTCCACCCTCAACAAGGGCTAGGGCCGGCGCTGAGTAGAATTTAACCACCCAAATTATATCTAATCAGCCAAAAATAAAACTCTAATCGTCCAAAATAATCTGTATACGTTATCCCTATACAAAATCTAAACACTTGTGCAAAATTCCATACCATATTTTCAATTAATGCTTTTGCTGCATTCTATTTACATATGCACGTCCCCCCCCGCTTCGTGGAACGAAATATGTCATCTACACCTGTTGCCCTTACTTAGTTTATTGCTTCGATCCAGTCTCTAGCACAGTCGTCTATCGGCATTTATCTTTCCATGTTCGACCAATAAATTTTCACGAAAGGCGCAGACACAACTTCACAAAAAAGCTTGCAGTCTGTATGTCTTTAATACTAGCAGTTAATAACTCACTTTGGACACTTCGTCTTTGTTTATTTATATTTTGACATATATATCTTTAGCAGAAGGTTTGCCAAATTCGAACCATGGACACCTTGTATATGGTCGAACAACGCAAACTTAGTACAAAAATGGGCGATCTTCATATTGATATACCCATTGCAAAATTTATATGATTTTTTGTCGGTTGAAACATAATCGACCAAATGAGAGTCGACAATTCAATCATAAAAATTCAAGATACTGGTTGGTTCTGTTTATGGTCTGCCAAGGTCAGGCAGATCAGAAAATGCTCGTTTGCATGAAGATATTTGGCTGTTTGGGAGAGTATGAAAGTGTGGCTGATGAGACATCGAGATTAGTTTAACTTTTGTTTTTGGTTGTCGAACTTTCACATTCAAATTTTGCGACGAGCATTGAAGAAAGATTTAAATTTGCATACAGATAAAATGCAGTTAATACAAAGAATTGAAGGAAAAAAATTGTTTGGAGCATAAAAACTTTGCTGATTAGATATTGGAATATCGGTAAATGCATTTCCAGGAAAATATGCTTTTGAGATAAGATATTTCATTATACGATGAAAATGTCAAGGGACAAAATTGTCGTAGACGAACAATTAAACAAACAATGAAAAAAAGTTCCGTTTGGGCGAATTTTGTTTGGTCCGAACGAGTCGTCTGACCTTCGTCTTCGTCATTGATGAGATATAGGGTCCAAAAGTACCGCAGCCTTCCATTTAGCCGGTTGTACTACACCCTACACCTCAAATTTGTAGGTTTAACCAGTACCTAATGGCTTGTCGCTTAGTCTTCCTCAAGACAAAGCTTACAGGTGGGGTCGTCCGCTCTTCCTCAATGGCTCCAGTGCTGAAAGTTGAGCTTTAACGACACGACAAGTCGTTTGAGTTGAAGGAAGTAACGTTTCAGTCGAATCACGGCTTTCAGCACAGGGGTCTAAACTCAACTTAGTATTTCTATTCCAGACCCCTGTACAGAAAGTCGTAATTCCCCTGAAACGCCACGTTCTACAACTCAAACGACTTGTCGTGTCGTGACGGCTCGACTTTCAGCAGATGGTAATTCAGGGCGCAATGTCCGGTAATCAAGCCAACAAGTGTTCTGGCATCCTTTCTACTACGCACCAAAAATTTCTTAGCCGCGGTAAGAGATGGCGCAGGAAGGAACTGCTCATCGTTTCCAATCCAATCACAGACCTGTAGCGTTCGGTGTATTTTATCTAAGACTGATCGGCAAAGCCCCCTTCACAAAACTTCGGACCAATGAATGCAATATAATTGGTCCATAGAAGTGTAAAAGAGTTGGTCCATCATTACGAAGCCTCCATATCAGGATAATGCATAATACAAGTAGGTGTCCAGAGGCGAACTTTACACGACATTGCAAAAACTATCAACTGCCATGCAGCCCTCGATACGATACTTTGCATCTTGGCTTGGTAAGATCAATCTATATTGTCAAAATTTACGGCACATATGTAGAAGCGCCTATCAAAGCGCTACAAGTAAACGAGATGGCTAAACCGATTCGGGGACCGCTTAAATGGTACCATTCAGTGGAGTGTAGATTAGCCTTTTCTTGAACTAGGCGGTCGTCCGATAATCGAAATTAACTTTCAATGCACACCAGCAAAGTTTGTCAGCGGTTAAAATCTGAGACTGTAGATCAGTCTTTTTTAACCGGGGTGCCGCGGCACCTTGAGGTAGTTTGTTACAAGCACGCACGCGCCCGGAGCTATCACTCATAGCGAACAAAGTATGTATGTGCATGCCTGTGGCGGGAGCGTGCATGCCTGTGCCGGGAGAGTACATGCGAGTTTCATTTTTACTCGGGAATAAAGCTCACCGCTCCTAGCATGCACGTTCTCGTCACAGTCATGCACTCTCCCGCCACAGGCATGCACTTTTTCGAAACAGCAATGGCAATGATCAAAGACAGTAAAATTGGGTCTTTAAAAGCGGGCTAGTGCGTACCTGCAGCATGCTAGTTTCGGGCTAGTTTCATTTTTACTCGGGCACCTAAGTGTAGTTCAAGACACTTCATTGTCAAATCTATTTAGCTACGAAAGAGTGTTGGGTGGGACACGATTATAAAATGAGTTTGTAAGATGAGCTTCTTTTTTCTTTAAAGCCATTTACAATGTCATACTTCAAATGAGGCGAGATGCCATTGTATTGCCAAAGTGACAAAAACAGAAAAACAAGCAAGCACCACTACGTATTTATAACACACCTCCCCTCATTAACTTGATAGGCGCTCATATACCAATAGAACGATTTTTTTGAGCCAGGATATTTATAAAAATTGAGGCCTCAGTACAATTTACTATCCTGTAAGGGACAAATGTACTGCCTTGTGTACTGGCTCGAGTCTACTACGAGATATATAGTAAGCAAAGAAGCGATGACAAATCGTATGTAAATGTAATATTCTCCGCTACGTGTAAGAGTTCGAGGCACATTGCTTTTCCTTCACATTCCTAGTACCAGTAACAGGCCAACTAGCAAAGAAGAACGACGCGGTATATACTTTAAAAAACGTTGCATTGTACTATGAAAAGCGTGTGGTTGCAATCACAAAATATTACAGTAAATTCATTGAAATGAATTTATTTTACCCATATGCATATTTCACATGACAATTCAATATGACATTTTTGCAAAAAAAGTCAATATGGCGGTTCCAAGATGGCGGCCGAATTGTGCAATTGTGTTTCCCGATCCCCGACATAGGTATCAAATGAAAGGGTATTACGAGTAAAGTCCAATTACCTAAGAGGGATTATTCCGAATTCAATATGCCGGCCAACACAAGATGGCGGAAGACTGAATAAAAAGTAGAAAATATAACCTATCAACTTGAAATTTTCACATATGCATAGTTCGCGTGACAATGCAATCGAACCATTTTGTTATAAAAAATTAACATGGCGGTTCCAATATTGCGGCCGAATTTTGCAATTGTGTTCCCCGACTCCTGGCAATGGTATCAAATGAAAGGGTGAGACAAATAGAATACAAGCTGTAAGGCGTCATTCCAAAATCAAAATGGCGGCCAACAAATAATGGCGGATTACCTTTTTCTTTACAGGCTACTCGAAATGGGTATCAAATAAAAGGGTAAGAGAAGTAAAATACTATTAGCTGTGTGGCGTCATTCCAAATTTAAAATTGCGCAAACATAAAAAAAAATGGTGGCCAACACAAAATGGGGGATTACCATTTTTCTTTACATCGCGTTCGGTATGGATATGAAATGAAAGGATGTGACAAGTAGAATTGTAGAAGCTGTGTGATATTATTCCAAATTCAATATGGCGGCAAACACAAAATGGGGGGGCTACGTTTTTCTTTACAAGCCACTCGGTATGGATATCAAATAAAAAGTATGACAAGTTGAATACTGTTAGCTGTGTGGGGTCATGCAAAATGGCGGCAAACACAGCTTGGCTGCCAACATAAAACGAGTATGACAAGTGTAGTACAGTAAGCTGTGTGACGTCATTTTAAATCTGATATGGCGGTCACCACAAAATAGCGGAAGACATATAATAAACTAAAAAGTATAAAGTAAACGGTATAGTTTAAAAAACCTAAAAAATAGGGTTTTTATTTCAAAATGAACTAAAATGTTAAAAAATAATTTTGAATGTAAAGGTTTTTTGCTAGTATTTATATATGTATAGATAGGGGGGTTATTCTGTTTTATATCTTCTAAAACGTAAATTCTCCACATTACGACCAACAAATAAACAAAAACAATGAAGAAACCAAATGTCACGAAGTAGTTAGAAAAAAAATATCAACGTTGACTTTTTAATAACACTAATTATAATTTCAGATGGCGTTTTTGATTTTTATATTCACTTATCTAAAGAATCACAAAAAAGCAAGAATATTACATAAAACAAACTCTGTCAATGTTTGTGTGTGAAGGAAATATATCCATCATGACTGCTGAAATTAAAAAGGGGTAAAACTATAAGTTTAATAATAACAAAAATAAAAAACAAATATAGTAAGTTAAATAAATTAATAAAAATCTAGCATGAGTAGAAAGATATGACTTTGACGTTCCTATAAAGAACTTTGTACTCTTCACTTGCAGCGCGGCGAGATAACACAAAAGCAATTAAACGCTTTTTGTTGTTGCTATTTCAAAAAATAAAAACAATCATTTTTATTATCGAACAGGTTTTGCACAAAACTACTTTTGTTATATATTCCGTGTTTTTGTTTTTGCATAGCAAGTTTTTATCTTATTACAAAAAAAATATGAATTTATTGATCCAGAAGAGGAATTTTTTTTTAATTATCCACTTATCATTTACCATACACGAAGCTGTATAATGATATATTTTCATGATTGTATATACGCCCCCTTTATACATATATGTACTACTATATCCACATGTACCGGTACGGCATAGCCTCTTTTTAAAATAATCCAATATTCATTCAAGTGCGTAAGACATGACATTTAAAAAGACCAAAGTTTATGGATGGTTTGTCATGGGTTTTATTAAGTTATATCCCTTTAATTATTATCAGCGCACAAGAATTTGTGTTATTATGAACTTTTTTGAAATTATGAGAGAGAAAGTTTCTAAGTACTTAAAAATTTAATGGAAAAATCCCCTATAATTAAATTATTTATGATAATTAAAAGGTATTGCCTTTTTTTACGGGGTCAAGTAAAATCGATGACTTGTTGAATACACACCGTTGAGAAATAATTGGGTGGAATTTTATGCAAGCAAAACAAAAGTATTTTAATTTATATTGAATTGCGATTTCGATTAAGTTAAATATGTAAGTAACAGTCAACAATAAGTTTATTGAGACTAAATATAGCAGTCGAGGTCGGTTTAAATATTTAGTCGTGAAATATGTGTTATGTCGAACTCTTTAAGCAATATACGTATATAGGTTAGCATATGGATCTCTGAAAGTCTCTCTATGCAATATGTCTTGATGAAACCTTTCGTCAAGTTCATCTGATACTGCTTTAAGATTTTTGGGAATAAAATGCGAGTCAAGCAAAAAACTTTGTATATCAGCAGCAGTCCAGTTACCATTTTAAATTAGCACCAATGTCCCATGAGTATTGTGAATACTGTGGGGGATAAAAGAGTATTTCTTGCCATTCTGAAGCCAAGCTACATTTAAACAGACTTTCGACGAAAATCTTCATTCCCCAGATCTTTCAGGAAAATTGAATTCTCGTAGAAGTCCTTCAACAGTTTTTGGTAAAGAAACTCGTAAAGTCTTCTTGTCTAGTACGGCACTATGAGACTCTCGTACTAACAACATTCGATGCAAGAAGTTAAACCTTCGATTTTGAGAGAACTAAATCTCCAACAGGCTCATTCAAATCCGTTTCGTTACTGTTAGGAGGCACTGAAAGTAAAGCATCACTGTGAAGGAAAGAGTCTTCGTGAATTCTTGCATCATAGTCATACAAAAATAACAATCGTTTCCATGGTTTTGTGGTTCACTCCAAATCGTGGACCCTGCAAATGGCAGGTCTTATGACTATCTTCGAGCTCTAACCCATTAAAGTTCTTGAGCAGCACTTTGCAACATTTTTTCACACAAACAATTTTTAACACAACAAATTCTGAATTTTAATAAAATTAAAAAATATACGTGACAGAGAAAATGAATTCAACACATTAATATCTTCATTTCCATAATATTTTTATCTTATAGCACTCCAGCTCGGTGTGGTCCCTTACAAAGTCTTTCAAGACTTCTCTATTTTTGCCTTATCATTCCAGGACATCTTCTAAAATGTCATCGCACCATCTTTTTCTCGGTCATCCTTTTCTTTTTGGATCAGGTACACCATTAAAGACTTACTTGACAAAAGCAGAAAGTGAAGAAAGCGGAATCAAATGGAGAATGGTTATAATGACAAAGCCTAAGCTTTTTAAACCCCACCAGGCTATCATTTAAAAAGGGGATTACCTGAGGGCATGCTGAAAGAGGGAGGGAAAGAGGAAGAGGTTTCGAGCAAATTGGCGAACTGAACTTTCAATTAACTTCAGTTCGCATAAAATTTCCACATTTCCACAGAAAGAGGAAAAAGTTTCGAGCAAATTGGCGAACTGAACTTTCAATTAACTTCAGTTCGCATAAAATTTCCACATATTCAACTGAGGAAAAACAAACCTTAGTTCGCCCAACTATTCTCGAACAGAAGTTGAACGAAAAGCTCGCTCAAAAGAGAGTAATCGACCTGGAATAGTTGAATGCCATTCCAATGGGTTTTTGGTTTTCTAACTTCTGGCGAAAAAGCGATAACAATTTCAAGCACGAACTGAACATGAACTGGGCTTTAGACGGTGAAGCCATCCACTTATGCGGATCGAACCGGATATTATTGAACTGAGGTTGGTGAAGCCGGGGCATTAAGCTTTAGTTTAACTTATACAAAGCTTTAATTTTTGTTGTTACTTCATATTTCAGGCAATCATGTTGGTGACCGTGATGGGTATCATTTAGCATACTCAATAGACGGGCTCTAGTTCGATTACAGAGGTTAAGCTGCATTGGCTGTGTTTAGTACTCAGTTCGGAGACCGTATTGATAAAACGACACTCGCGTTTAAAAATGTAAAGTTTTCATTCATTACTCACATATCCACGGCAAAGTTTTTCGACCTCCCTTTTCTACTCGGAATCGAGGAGCAATGATTTTTCCTCTAGGTGGTCAAATGGAGGATTCTTAATTACGTTCTTGTTTCCTCGTACTTAAATTTCTTACTCTTCGTCGGTCTTTCTATGTATATTTGTCTACTTTTATTTCTGGCCTCTATAGCTGCTTTGCATTCCTCGTCGTACCATTCAACGGCTCTGGCTGTGCGTTTGTAAGCTATAGTTTTTTCGTGACATATGTCAGTATGGCCTGCAATCTTATGCTGTAAACATACTAAGGGCGACGGCGACGGTGCACACAAATTAAAAAGCACACACAAGAATAATCATCTTCGACATCCGAATGCTACACACGCGCACAGGAACATACGAGAATAGCAACACAATGCCATGTCACACCGCCCAGGCAACTTTGAGGGGCGACGGCTACGAAATAGAACTTGGATTGATTGAGTCGCCACGCTCGGCGACCTCGTCGTCGAGTGGTCTGCATATTGTGCTGCACCCTTCATACTCATAGAAAAGCTGTGTGTTCTATTCGTTTTTGCCAGTCGCTGTGGAAACTATTTTCGCCCTTAGTATGTTTACAGTATTATCCATTTTCCCTCGACTGTATCTGCATTATTTATGTTTGGACATATTCTTTCTGCTATAGTTGTCTGATATCTCTCCAATACTTGAAGGCGACCAACGTCGAAGTTCTTTGTTTGTTCCTTTTTTTCTTGAGTGGAAAACCGACATTTGAATCTAGCTTTAACTAGGAAGTGGTTCGATTCACAATTCGCACCCCTACAAGATCTTACTGGGGGATACTGGATGCTGCCCTTCTGTCTATGAGTATATAGTCGTATATGATCTACTTGATTGCAGTATCTTTCGCTGGAAGATAGCCATGTGTATTTGTGAATGTTCTGTCTTGGGAAATATGTTCAACTGATCGTATTTTTATTCATTGCGAAACCGATAACACTTTGTTCGTTATCCTATGATGTTACCTGGAGACTTTTCTTTCCAATGGTCGGTCTGTGTCAGTACTCTCTTTTGGCGGTGAGGTCTCCTATCATCATCTTGTTTTCATTGGAATGGGCCGTGTCATATGCGTGTTCAAGCTTATAATAGAAAGTGTCCTTTGTCGAGTTCGCTTTCTCCTCCGTTTCGGCATGTGCATTTATGATCGAAAGAGTGAAGAATTTCGTTCGGAGTCGTATTTAACATAGTCGTTCACTAATTTGCTTGAATTCTATGATATTGTCTAGAATTGACTTCTGATTTACAAAGCCTACTCCTAAGTGATTTTTCCTTCCGCAGCTGTAGAAAATCCTGTAGTTACCAAGGTCCATTGTCCCGTCTTTTACTCACGTGATCTCTTGTAACGCGAGTAATTTTATTTCAGATCTGCTCACTTCGTCCAGTAGTGACTTAACTGCTGCAGTTCTGTACATACTTCGCGTGTTCCATGTTTCGAGAATCATTTCCAGATGTTGTTGCCGTAGTCATTGCCGTTTTTCCCGTCCGTTCCGAGGCTTTGCTTCGGGGTTCTTAACTGATGTGTTTTTACAGGGTCGGATAGTTAGCCTAACGCCCAACCCAATACTATCAGGAGGATCGGATCCGTGAATTATACCCCATCGTATAGGGTGGCCCAACTATGCCACCGGACACTAAGTACGCCCGCTGTCGGTTCGTTATTCAGCGACGATTTTGGTTTTATTCTTATTGATTTATTTCTTGTACTTTTTTATAAATTTTATTTCTAGTCTAATGTTCTGCCTACATTTTACGTCGTATCAAGGTTAGTTGGCTCTTCTTCGTTTACCTATTACTTCTTCTACTATCTTTTATCGATCGATCGTTTCAACATAATATCTATTGTACGATATTTTGAGCTCTAGCATTCCTTGGTATCTATATGTTTTATACTGGTATCGATGTTTTAGAGAGGAGATCAAGGCTTGTTTCGGGTTGTAGCGCCATTTGGATGGATGTTTTTATATTGTAATCATTCTTCGTATCACACTTTGTACGCCCATACTTATTTATATTTATTTTATATGGTCTTTGCCTTCATTTCAACTTGATCTGGTAGTGGTGGGAGTCTCAGTTTGCTTCTGAGGTTGTATTCACACATGTTTCAGAAGGAATCAATTTGTTTTTCTCACCTTCCACCTGAAATTGAAAAGCTATATATCGTCACTTATCCAGAATAGTGTCGCAACTCAAAAACAATGAATTTTACAGGGGAGCCATTTGAAAGTTTTTAGTTTCATACAAGCCCATGTTATGATCTTGGATTCCAGCGGGTTTCCAGCGGTCATTTTTAGAAGTATTAATATGGATTTTTGCTACATAAAAATATGCATATTTAGCTATACATTCTTAAAATAAACTCGAAATTGGAAATTTTTGAGTTGTACCACTATTCTGGATAAGCGACGAATGTGCTGTTTAGTAATCGCTGTTACTAAGTGGAAATTATTGTACATTTGTACATTTTTTGCAATCATGATACTAAAAAATAGAAACAAGATAACAAAAGTGATTAACCAAAAATTTAAAAATAACAATTCGAAATTCTGTTTACAAATCAAATTCATTAACAAAATCTTATCTATTCAAGGAAATGCAGAAGATAACTTTCAACTAACAAAACAATAACAAGAAAACAAGAAAAACAGAATTTCATCTGTAACAAATCGCAAAATTCCAATTATTAATTACGCTCAAATCAAAATCCGATTAAAAAGCAATATCTCCCCCTTATCACAAAAAGTTCAATTCACTTACAATTAGCTTTTTCATTAATAAAACAAGATGAAGAGACTTCGTCGATACTAATCGTATTCAACTGGCCGACCCTTATCAATGTACACAGTGGCGTAGCAAGAAATATTTTCAGGGAGGGGGGGTTATAAGTCGAGTTCTGAGCTTTCAAAATTGATACAACTTTTAGTTATGTTTTAATAGGAATAAGTTCAGAAGAAGTGTTTTAGAGGAATTCAGTTTAGCGATGTCTAGCGGGAGCAAAGACCATTAGAGGAGAGGACAAAAGTAGCAATTGAGTTTCCTCTTTAATATACCAAATGATAGGAAAACTTTGCAAAGGTTACTGGGACTAACGACCTACTTCAGAAGATTGATAGCATCCAAGGCAGTTGCAGCAAAGCCGTTCAGCGAATTTCTAACAAAGAAGGTCATATTTAAAATAGAAACTGAACAGAAAAATGGATTTAAAGAGTTAAAAGAAATATTGGTAAAAGCACCAGTGTTTAAGTTATTTGAACCAGAGGCGCGTACAGAGATTCATACCGATGCTAGTAAATAAGAATTCGGAGCTATTGTCTTGCAACGGAATAATGATGATCAACTGTTGCATCCATTGCAACACATGAGTCGTACGCCCAGCCGAACAACGCTTTCACGCTTACGAGCTAGAAGTAGTGGCCATAGCCCACTCCCTAAAGAAGTGGAGTGTTTACGTTCTGGGAAGGAAGATTGTCACCGACTGCAATTAAATCTACTCACAGGTAGGACATTATTCAGTTGCTAAAGTCTTCATCAGGAAAACCTACATACTTTATTCCTAAAGACTCCATCTACTTAATGGCGCTACAGCCCAAATCTAGCCTTGGTTTTGTCTAGGACATTTCTTCATCTTTGATAGTCCGTTGCAGTATGTCTCCAGTTTCGAATGTTAAGCCTTTGTTATCCTCTTGGGTCTGCCTGCTGCTATATTCCTCGACTTAACAGTAGATTCGTTTTCTAAATTTTTTTTGGTTTTATCCCACGTCAAGCGTGATTGATTGACTGACATAATTTTTTGGTAACCCAAGAAGGATAATACCGGACCGATCCACATAGAAGAAGGAATACTCCATTCACTGAGATAAATCATATCCAACCACCGATTCTAACCAAATTATCAATCGCGGAGGCAAACGCGTGGTACAAGTACATTGACCGAGCTCAATCAATGATAAATAATACCCCAACTGGAATAGAAATGAAGTTAGCAGCATTCCCAGACTTTCTATCCTTTAACGATAGCGAGACGACAGAACATACAGGAAATGGTACGTCGAAAAACTACTAACCTTTAGGAGAATAGGAGACAAAGCAATAATAAGCGTAATGCTGTAAACGTGCTAAGGGCGACCGACGAATCGCTTTGCTCAGCGACTGTCAAAAACGAATAGAACACACTGCTTTCGTATGAAGCTGCACAATCTGCAGACCACTGCGATAACTACGTCTCCGAGCTCGGCTACCGAATCAATCCAAGTTCTATTTCGTAGCCGTCGCCTGTCAAAGTTGCATGTCTACAGTAAAAAGCCAGAAGTGTCTAAGTGCAAATTTGAAGATTTTGACTTTATTGCATTTTTGTATTCAGTATTTTAGTCTTAATCATTGCTATAATTATTATCTTAAACTGAGCTGTGGTTGCTGAGTTATTCGACCGGCAAAAGTGGTTTTGTGCACAATTCTGTATCTAAAAAAATCTTTGAGGGCGATTTTCTCGAAACGCATATTTTGCACTTAAGCACTTCTGGCTGTGTACTGTAGATGTGCGCTGTGGGATGGGTTTGTGTTGCTATTCTCTTGTGCTCCTGTGTGCGTGTGCACAATACTCGGCTGTGCACGATGCTTATTCCGGTGTGTGTTTTTTAATTTTGTGTCGCCGTCGCTCTTAGTGTGTGCTCGCAACAAATTTCGTCGGGCCAATCGCCATGGCCGAGGAAAATAGTTTCGCCGGCGCCCTTAGCATGTTTACAGCATAAAGCTGCAAGTGTCTATAAAGAGGGCGCCTTGGTTGCAGTCAAGGGAAAAACCCAGCCCAGCCCAGTTAGGAATTGGAAAAGACAGGTGACCGCAAGGGACCCAGGATAGCTCCAGCCGCAGCGGATGGCCGATGGGGTTAATCATTCGGGGTATAATACGTCAGAATGAGTAAAGCCTCAATTATACTGGACGCAGCGCAACGCAACGGAATGGAGAGTCAACGGAATGGAATTTTGCTGGTTATACTGACGGAATCGAACGTACCCTCAATGTCACTTTTTTTGGTAATGTTTTGCCAAATGTGCTTAAATTTTTATATCTGTGCAATTTTTTATTATATAGAATTTCATTATCCTCCACTTCGGTTATTAAGTTTTCAAAAATCTCTGATGACATTTTGGGTTAAATAATAAATGACAAAGTCAGCCGTTTTTAATGCTCCTTTTGACACTTCAATCCGTCGGTTCCTTCAAGTTCCATAGTTTTGAAACTTTAATCCGGTCCGTTCCGTTGCGTTGCGTCCAGTATAACCAATTCAATACAATTTCTCAATTAATTGAGGCTTAAATGTGAGATCTGAGCTCGATTTACATTCAAACAGCGAGCTTTCCGAATACTCTTCATTCTATTGAAGTAGACTAAACTGTGAGTCCTAGAAAGAGACACAGTGATTAGAAAGACGAATTTTGTCGAAATTCATTTTTGTGTTAAATAAAATTTTGTAAAAAAGGTGATATTTCTAATGTATTTTCTTCGCGCTGAGTATACCACCAAAATTACAAAATGATATTATAAAAGTTCAAGCTGAATTTTCTTCATACAAAAGGCATTTCGTTCCTACGCCACTGAATGTACATAATGCAAAAGTTCGTCAGCAACCTTCCTCAAAATCAGAACCGATTTAATTTATCAGTAAAAAAGTTGAAGTGCTCTTCTTCAAAACTGTTAAGCACTGATAAGAGCCCGAGAGTGTTATCAATAAATAGCATCATCAACATCATCATCATGGCTCCAATAGCATCCTTTTCACTGTTTCCGAGTCGAAATTTTAAATGTTTGCCTATTCATTATTAATTTTGCTCCGTGCTCATTTTGTGTGTGTGGGTGTTTATTTACTTAGGTATGTACCTTTGTAATTAGTATCTCAATTAAATGAATTTACTAAACAAATCATCTCGATATGGTTGGAACGATAAATTTAATATATTTATGTGTAATTTGGTCTATATTTAGAGAGATAGAATTTCCATTTGATACCTTTTCTCACGTTTCACAGTGATAATTGGATTTCGTTTAATTCAAGGTAGAAAAAGCCTCAGATTACATGTAATTCCCCTGCTGAGTGAATAACGCAATTTTAATTCAAGTTAAAATGTGTGTGGGACATGAAAAATCTAGGGTTTGTGTCGATATGGTGGATTATTGGTGGGTGGGTGGCGGCGGCGGTGGTGGTTTCTAGTTCGTTGCCTCATTATCGAACAAAGTACGTAATGAGGTTTCTAGGATAGCACAGCAGATAATAGACTGTATAGAATATGCTGATTTTCAATTTGGTTTTTTTTGACGTATTTCAGATACTTGGAAAAAATGTATTTAAAAAACTTATTTGATGTAGGACGTATGTCATAGGTTTATGTGTGTTGGGATTATATTTTTAGAAAGTTGATAGCGCGCTTTTCAGTAGTTTGCCTCCTTATAATAGGTTTAAATTTTTGACAGAATTTTTAGTATAGCTTTCAACATAGCAAAAACTTAATCAAACCATAAGGAACAACTCTTTCTACTATCTAGGGAAACTTTTCTTTCTACTATACTATTGTACTACCAGTACATCATGTCATTGTCTTGATAAGGTGCAATGTATCTTCGTAAAGTAAGCATATTTCGAAGGGTAGTGCGTGCTAAAAAATGGATTAAGTAGATTCCGAGAAGCTCTCAAGGAGATAGCAATGAACCTTGTGGTGGTGAAACTTTTGAAGGTTATAAGAAGTCAGAAGTATTGATTATGTGAGGGTGTTCCATAATCGTTGTTGTTCTATTGGTGATTGAATGAAATACTTGCAAAAACAATTTTGATCGTAGATCTGCAGACGTCAGAGTGTTAAGAAATTCATACACTATTAGTTCTAGACTGAAATTAAAGGGGAGAGTGATGGAAAATAGTTCATTTTGCGGGCGGAAATCCCGCACAATTCTTGTTGATGAAAAATGAATGGGCTTCTTAATTAAAATTGATCTTCTTAATCAAAAATTTGTTTTGCGTCTCTGCAGCTGGAATGGTTATTTTGGGTGCCTGCTAGTTAGGCGAGGAAAGCTTTAGACCATCAGGCTTCGATTAAATACAGCTAATAGTAGAGATGCGTACTTGACCTGATGAACTGCAAGTTGTTTCTTCTTGTTGATCGTATCGTAACGAAGCCAAATAATTCTGGACTACGTAGTAGGAAGGAATATCAGGACGCGCTGGCTCTAGTTCAGAGGTGGTCAACAAGTCGATCGCGCGAAACCTTAAAAGAGAGCGGCGCGACAGAAAAACGTAGGATATGTAAATTCATATTAATTGTCGTTAGATCGAGATAACTCGCCTTTTAAGCTCCATTTATACTTGCGCGCATACTCCCCCTCTATCGACTGTGATATTGTATTGAAATTATAATTTCTCTTCGGCTCTTCGTCAACTTTGATGCTGCATACTCTGCATACTTTCTTGGAAAGATGTGTGGTTTAATTGCCGGCAACTGCTGAACGAGGCTTGAACTTGTTAATTTTATTTTTGTTAAAAATTCACTGACATTTTCCGGGTTAGCAACGCATGTCTGGCTTAATTTCTGTCGCAATCCTAAAACTGGAAACAGATAAATGCGTGCGTTCGATGATAGACGTTATAGAAATGCCTGCATTCAAATACGATTTGGTATACAGGTTTTTGAACGGAAAGAACTTATATGTGAAAGATTAGACAGAATGCAAGCACTCAGCTATCTGTCATCAAAAAATTGCCACATACTGCGGATATCATACTGCGGACCGCACGCACAGCACGCCAGCATGTATCTGTTTCCAGCTTAACAGTATTAATGGCAAGACTGCGACCCAGGGTTTTGCTTCGTACCACGTGCTCGCTACCATTAGAGTTTTATGGAGACTTTCAATCATTCAGTCGCTTACTACGCCATATCGAACCTTTCAAACCATATCAAGCGATTGAAACTTGCATTCTCTTTCCTCTTTAATTTTCTGAGAGTATTTGTTGAGTTGCACATCCACAGTAAAGAAATGATCTAACAGCTTACTGCTTATGAATAGTGCAGCTAAAAAATGTGCTTACGATAGCTGATCCCAATTTGCCTCTTTTGGCGCCGGGGATATATCAACTATGAAGAGTACGTTTGCAACAATGAAGATTTAAGTTTTCAATTCTTGCCATCTGTTCTAGGTGTTATTCCAGACATTTTCAATCAGCTCCTTCTTCTGTTCGGTCGATAACATAGACGCTCGACCAACAAATCGACCGTATTGTAATTTTCGTTGTAGTCACCGAATCAGAATCGTGGTCCAAACCTTTGGATAAGCTTGATCAGCCGCAGCGCCATCAAAAGGACATGCACCAGAATCCGAGTCTTGAACTAGTAGGCCAAATCTAAATGAAAAGTAACTTAGAAGTGAAGTAGACGTTACTTGTAACTTCCGCTTACTTCCATTTTGGTCGCTCTCATACATTCATATGCAATTGAACCTAACTTCACTTCACTTCACTTCCCATTTAGGTTTGGCCTATTTTCTGAAGGTGAGCATCTAATATTGCCGCTAGCGAAATTGATTGCCCGTTCCATCGCCCGCTCACCATCTTCTTTATAACCCACGTTTTCACACAGGGGCAGCTGCTGACTGTTGCTAGTATCGTGTGGGTTCTGAGATCCATTATGCCACTGTGAATCCATTTGGTTTCTTGTAGAGCGATGATCGCTATGTCATATTTTTCCAGTAATAATAAAAGCGAATGCAGAGCGCCCGTCCTATTGAGCGTTCTGACGTTCCAAGTTCCAATTTCGTTGCCTGGGTCGTTGCCGTTACGTCCGTCCGGTCTGAGGAAGGTTGTTAGCCTGCCGCCCCAACCTGGAGGACCAGTCTGGTAATTATTTCGTTTTAAGACGCGAAGCACTCGCTTTTCGCTCTTCTCCGCCTGTTACTCTTGTACAGACAAGAGTATCCAGGGGTCACCGGATGTAAAGTCAAACTCTTCGTGGAGGTTAAGGTAGGACTCGGTAGCATATCGAAAGAACTTATATCGCAGATCCGCTACCGGTTTCCCAGGACTTGTCTCTTTGGTGTACCGGTTCCACCAAAGGCCCCTGAGGCCGTTACTACCATTTGACCCCTAGAGAAAATAGGACATGTTAAAACGGAGTCTAGTAGATGCTAATGGTCAGATTTTCTATCCAGAGACCTATACTCTTTCCACGTTGTTATTGTTTTTTGTCAAATTTATGATCTGGCATCACAAAACATCGGCATCGATTACAGAACTCAAGCAGCAGTTATGACGGTAGTGTTAGATAGATTTGCTTAGGGGTCGTCCATAAATTACATGAGGCGATTTTTCGACCCCCCCGCTCCCCCTTGGTGAGATGTCGTGAGGTTTGGCCAAGTATCACCAAATACCTCTCCGGCCGCCAACCGGATGGGGCCTGCAGTCCAAGAAAACTGGTAAAAATCTACGTGTGGACAGTTGTCGTCAGTTTGTGCCTGAATATCTCGGGTTGTAGCACGTAAGTTGTTCCATCGACCTCTTCATACAATGATTTTTGTATCACTAGATGTATATGAAGAAGTCGACTGAAACAACTTACGCACTACCACCGCAGAACTTCTATTCAGCCTCAAGGCGTGAATTTACGGCACGAGTTCACGCCGTATCCAGTCGGTCCTAAAAATAAGGCGCGAACTAGGCGCGAAAACTATCCACACTCGTATTCGCGCGAGTCTGGAGCCGCCTTAACGCACAAACATATTGGTGCGGAGGCAATATATTTAATTTCTCCGCATTATGTCAGCAAATATGGTGGTTAGTATATTTTAAAGGGTTTTCCAGTCACCAATCTGTTCCTTTAAAAATTTCATTGAGCTCATGGACATTTTTGCACTTGAATTAACAACCTGCTATGTTAAACTGTCGTTTTCGCCTGTGTGTCTGTAGGGAATCATGACGTCACCTACATGTCACGGCCTGTCAGGCGGATATCTGAAGTCCCCATCTCTCAGTTAGACTGAGTATGGTGTGGCCTTCATTGGGCCGTGTCTGTCGACCTGGCCTGTCGGCGGCCTTCACTTACACATTTCAGTATTAGTGTAGAAACATTTTTTACTTAAATTACGTGATATTTGCCGAGACCCCCCTCTCCCCAAGTGAGATTGGGTGAGATTCGGCCGGACCCCTTCCCCTAAATGCCTCATTAATTAATGGACGACCCCTTATGAAAATCGGATGAGTGTTTGCCGGTTTCTTGTCTGTTTCCGCAATCTTCCATCTAGGACGTGTTCTTAGTGAAATCTACCACATCTACTCTTTGAAGCTCTATAGTTTAATGTTAAAAATGGCAAAGTAGCTCCATTGGCCTAGTTGAAGATTTCGTTGTAAAGACAAAATGTTTTTCATTCAAAAATATCATTGCAAGGCCAAAGACAATTTCACTCCAATTTTTATCGATAATACTTCATTATCTTTATCAATGAGGAACAGGTTGCAAATCAAAAATATTTCCTGAAACTAGATTAGACAAATAAAATTCTAGTTCTTAATCTTGTTAAATCCGGTTACTTCGACTTTCTTGTCGTGTGAATGATTCTCATTGAAAATTCCTGTCAGCAATAATGTCTAGACTCTGAAAGAAAAGGACCAAAGTCCAAACATGAACATTTAAGGCTTGATTCAAAAATGCATAATTAACAAAAAAACCGGAGCTTTTGAACTGCTAAGAATATAAATTTTACATACTCTTATTTACAATGTGAAAGACACGTGTCTTTGTATCAGCACATATTTTTCAAAATCAATACAAACAGTAAAATTCTCTTATTCAACAATTCGTAATGTATAAAATATTGATTATTCAAAGTTTCAACTCTCACATTAAAGAATCCACATACATCGACCTTTGGGTCAGTGCCATCTTATTTACCATAATTTTGTGTATATTAAAATTTCAAACACTGGTGACACGGCATATGATATTAGTTTTCCTTAAGGACATTTTCCTTGGTTGATTTTTTTTTTATTACTATAGCTATCAAAACACACAATGTTAAATTTTAATATTCTATGAAAGATTCCTAAAAAATCATGAAAATTAAATTCTTTTTTTTTATGAAAGACGCGCAATGAAAGCATTAATGCATGTTTAAGTATATTTAAAGTCCTTCCAGTAATCACCGCTATTACTTTTTGTCCTCATAAAATTACACTTGTGTGTATAACAACACAAAAAAAAAGAAATTTGATTTAAAATTTATGCACGGGGAAAAATGTATACACCTGGGAAAATGTAAAGCTGTTTCCCCGTTTTCTTTGTTGGGGGATAAATTTATCCTTGAAATGATTTTTAAATATTTAATTAAAATTAAAATCGGTTTGGTTATTCCCTGTTTAATTAATATATGTATTTGTGAGGCGGTTAGAAACATGATATTACCGCACAAAACAGAAGTAACGACCTTGACATCATAGAATTTTTTTTGTTTGATTATAAATATTGATTGAAAGTGTAAAAAAATTGTTTAAATAAAAGACAGTAACCCTAGCCCCGTATGAAAACAATCAACAATAACGACAAAAAAATACACAAGCATTTCTTAATGGAAATGTGAAGAAACAAACAAAAAAAAGAAAATTAATACGATTTTGCAAAATTTTTTAATCAGGTGAATAAACATGATTTTTTATTGCTCTGAATCAACACAAAATTTCCATTCAGTTTAGAGCGAAAAAAATATTCCACGTGCGACGAGGGGACTACTGGGCGATAGTCGTACTTTACTTAGAACGTGAACAAATGGGGCCTCGGTAGCCTAGGGGAGCGGTCAAGTAATACGTAAAGCGATTTTTGGATATTATATTTCAAAAAAAGCAATTTTGCCGCCTTTTGCCCATGAAGCGGTTTCTAAAGGTCCCCAGTCACGTGCAGGCCACCGTCAGGCCATGCCCTACGGTTTCTCGCCTTGAGACCGAGTCTCACCGGCCGTCAAATGAATGGAGCCTGCAATCCAAGAAAACTGACAATAATATTTATGTGTATGTGGGTATTTATCGTCAGTCCGAGCCGAAAAATCTGAACTTCTATTCAGTCTGTAATTTTTGTTGAGGCCTTGACCATTTTTGCACTTATCACTATAAACACTGTCGTATTCGCTTGTGTGTATGTTCGGAATCATGAGGTGACCTGCAGTATACGGCCTGTTCGGGGAGATATTCCAAGTCCTCATCCCTTAGTCAGACTGAGTAATGTGTAACGGTCGGTGGTAACATTTATTTTGGTAAGGGGAAATTTATTTTGAAACCACTTTGGAGGTATTGGGAAAATTACAACTGGGGATGCGAGAAAATTTGGAAAAAAAACGAAAAAAAAAATTTTGAGAGAGACGAGTTTGGTTCTTGAAAAAAAGGAAGGTGGGAACTATCGTTAGACTTGTTTGGTAGAGTTTTTCTGGAAGATGTTGGTCTAGAACTGGGCTCAATCGTTTCCGAGTTACGCGGTTTCCCGGTAGAGTGAACACGCTTTGGACGACACCTGGAAAAATTACGAGAGGGCCAAGAGCGAGATTTTACATTGGAAAGATTGAACGAAGTCGAGCCAGTGTGCTTGTGCAGACATTTGAAGAGCTGAACACCCAATTTGGCAATCAAGGTGAAGGTTCGGGAGTTGCAAGAGGTTTTTATACATCGATAGCGAAGCATTTTTGGCTGCTGAGAGGTTGCCGAATCTCGGATCCGCTCAAGTAGGATCTAATAAATACTGCGGTTCCTTCTCTAGTGTATTAAGGAATAGAGGTTCTAGTGGCAGGGAGTCATCGCCATCATCATCTGGAGTAGTGGCTTCGCCCGATGGAGCGCCTGTTAATTCTAGTATAGATGATCCTTTGTCCATTCATTTTCAACATCTTGGGGAGTGACTTTATCCAATGCTGCTGGAATTACCGCCTGCACAGTTTTCTTATTAATTTTAGCATCAGAAGAAACGTTGCGACATAAGGCAGGAGAGGCTCTTGATGTGATGCTATATAACCAAGGAGCCGAAGCAGAGAACACTTAGTAAGGTTTTTTTGGTTACATTATTCTCTTTTATTCGTGAGCACGCCACAAATTTAGAAAAAACAACAAAAATATACACTAAATACAAAGAAAAAAAAAAGCACACACACACAAATATACAAAATAAAATAAAAAAACAAAAAATTAGTTCACGATTTTATTTATTATCAAATAACAATTTTGAATGTAGTTAGTATTAACGTTAATCGTATTTATAAGTATTTATGAAATTATTTTGCTCCTTGTTAGAACTATTTTCTTCATTCTTGTGTTGTTTATTTCTTGTGTTGGTTCCGGGAAATTGTTCTTCCGTTAGTTTACACGGTCGTTTGTAATATCGTTTGTACAAAACGAGGAGTATTGGTGCCACTACTGCGCGTTTTTTTATCTTGAGCTTCATACCTATGTACCTATAATAATGATATATTAATTGAGTTGAACTTGATCGTTTAAATTACTATCTGACAAGGATCTATAATTATTGTCGTGGTTGATGATTATTCATTGTATTGTTTGTCATAATTATTGTTCCTGTGATGGACAGAATTATTAAATGGTTATAAATATAATGTCCGTGTGTTAGATTTTTTTTGTGGAATGGTTGGGGCGGGTGTCATTTCTTTTCAGGGTTCGTAAATAGTGCCTTTTCCTGAAGCTGATAGTCTTCAATACTATGAGCTGTCAGGGAAACGGATTGCAATGACACGGCTCAGGCGAGGCCCGAGGGATGATTGGAACTGAAGAGGAATTTGCCTAGTCACAGGTAAGTGGTGAACCAACCGCGCTAAGGCCCGGCCACACACCCCACGACCCCTCCGGCGAGCTAGATAACTCCGTGTGGCCGGCGTAGGAGTTCCGGAATTTTTTTTCATTTCTTATGTATGGTATTGACTCCTTGGTCATGCTTTTCCGGGCTTATGGCTAAGGGGGTAATACCTCGCATAAGTGGCGCCCAATATTCTATCGCGCCATTATGCTATTACAAATGTAGGGCCTTGATTGAGCGGTATTTGCCGACCTGGCCTAAAAGGTGACGGCCTGCCATCGGGCTGTATGTGACGCGCAAGCATAATGACGTCACCAAAAAAGCAGACCTAAAATTAATGCTTGTGCAAACACGGCCAAAACGGGCCATTAAGGGGTTCATATATAAGGTGGCGGGGGCGGAGGATCAAAAATTTTCAAAAATTGCGTTACGTAATACGAAAATTGTCGACTGAGCGATAAGAGAAAGTTATCTTCAACGCCAACCACTAAGCTCCTATCAGCATACGTACCAGGCGGGCAAGTCCACTGAGACAGCACTGCACAATCTAGTGCTCAGGCTGGAATGCGCAGCTCTAAACAATGGAGTTGCGCTGATGGCCTTCCTTGACATCGAGGGAGCCTTCGACAATACATCCTTTGATACTATAGCTAGGGCTGTAAGTAGTCGCAGTCTAAGTAGCACTTTCTGCAACTAGATTGACTTTATGCTGAGAACTCGCCACTTAGCCTGCAGCAGGCACTAGCTGGATATACACCACCATCATTAGGGCCATGGTAACTTATGAAGCTTTAGTCTGGTGGCACAGAATGACGCTTAAGGGTTTCATAACCAATTTAAGCAAAATTCAAAGAACGGCCTGCCTCTCCATCACTGGAGCCATCCGCATTTCCCCGACGGCAGCGCTGGAGATTTTCCGCAATCTGGAACCCCTCCACCTCGCTGAAAGCGAATGGTCACCTGGGCGCTAATCTTGGGCAAGGACTATCTGTAATAATCAACATCATAGAACAGGTTCCGGAAGCGGGGATGCTATCGGACTGCATGTCCTTTAGAATCTCAAAATTTGAGCAACTTTCTGTGCACATACAGGATAGGCTAATCTGGACTTTTCCTAGAGTATTGCCGGGCGGATTAGTATGATACATGGATGGCTCTAAAACAAAGACAGGGGTGGGCGCCGGAATCTGGAGTGAAAGTCCCAGATTCAGCAGGGCGATAAGCCTAGGCACCCTAGGAACTGTCTTTCAAGCTAAGTTGTACGCTATTCTGACATGCACTCATGAGAACTTAAGAAGGGCCTACCAAAATAAACGAATTTTTATCTTCTCTGATAGCCAAGGGGCAATTAGAGCGATAAGGTCCCGTAGGACCAAGTCGAAATTAGTTTGGGGCAGCCAACGTGCTCTTGCCTTGAAGGTCTGGCTTGTCTTATACTGTTTAAGGGGTAAGAGTAACGCAGAGTACTGTCATCGGCAAAATTATGCAGTTGGTTGGTGGAGATTGAGAGCAAATCATTAATGAATCTAAGGAAGAGAGCAGGAGAGAGGATCGACCCTTGGGGGACGCCGGCCGAGATGGAGAGTAGGTTGGATTCAACGCCATCAAATACTACCTTGATTCAACGGCCAGAAAGAGAGCTCTCAATCCAGTTCCTTAGAACTGAGTCGTTACCAATAGGTTAGGATGTCATGCTCTGTCGAAAGTCTTGCAAAAATCTAGAGTAACCAGATCAGACTCACCGCAGCTATGGATGCTTTGGTTGAGATGCTCGATCAGACAGACAAGAAGGTCGCCAGTAGACCTTGTGGGTCTAAAGCCGTACTGCCTGTCGTGTATGATTTCCGCAATAGCGAGGACCAATGTTTCTTTGTTCGAGGAGTCCCTGCTCAAACACTCAAGTCTAAGCGTAAAGCCACTAGGCAGACTGCTGAACTGGTTCAAGCGGTCTGGCCTACAAATTTGAGGTATAGAGATTGTAGTACAATAGACCAAATGAATGGCCGCAGTATCTTTGGACCCAATATCTCACACAGGAAAAAAAAGAAAAAAAAATACAAGACAATAACCCTACCCCGTACAAAAGCAATCAATAAAAAAAACTACACAAGCATTTCTTAATGAATGAAGAAACAAAACAACAACAAAATTAGTACGATTTTGCAAAAAAAAATTTAATCAGGTGAATAAACATGATTTGTTGTTGCTCTGAATCAACACAAAATTACCACCATTCAGTTTGGAGCGCGCGGGTGAAAAACGTATATATTCCACGTGCGAGAGGGGACTACTAGGCGATCGTCGTAATTAAGTATAATTCCCGGTGATGGTCTGTTGCCCCGAAAATAAGCTGCGAAATAGGCGTGAGAGATACTCTCTAATTGGCAGAAATTTACTTTCAAATTGGGTTAATTGAATAAATTCCCGCTAAAAATTTCGCTTATCCCAGCTACGACGATTTAGCGGAAATATTATGACAGGAAGAGGGCATTTTTACTATTAATTTTATTTTTAGATAAACAAAAACATTTTCTACTTAATATTAATTAATAAATTTCAAGATGAAATCAATTTTAAAGTCGCGTCGTTCGTTTGATCACAATTATAGTATAACTGTGAAGAATTTAAATTTCCTACATCATTATGACGAAAAAAAAAACAAAAATCGCGAATGTCTTCCTTCACCTGGCCTTGCCTCATCATATTTATTAGTCATAGATTTACTTTAGATGCCGCCAGACGTAGAGTGAGAGACGTAAACCAGTTTGGAATCTAAATAACAGATTTTCTATGGCGAGAATTGTACTTTCTAAATTTGATTGTTTTTACAGATGAGTTGGGGGCACATTTTGACGACTGAAAAGCTAAGGCGGCCGGCTGACATCACTAGACATCGTTAATGGACTTTGGGTCATTGTGAATTTGAATCAATGATGGACAGACCGGTCCATTAGGCATAACTCACACTAAATGTACAGTAGGATCTTAAAGCGAAAAACTGTATCAATACAATATGGAAGTTGTTAATATCTTGAATTTTTGCAAATGAGGTTGAGTCATAACTACATTATATAAACCACTATTAATATAATAACTTTGCCACTCTTTCTATAACTAAAATTATTCTTGCAGGAATTACTATTTGTGTCGTTCCCCTATTCTGTAAAATCTATAAAACCTAAGGGGTGTGGATAGTTTAATCAAGATTGTATGAATGCCTACAAGACGTTAAGGGAACATTTTCAAGAATTGTAGAAAGCTCAGCAAAATTCAATTTGATATAGTAGTAAATGACACGAAAACAAAGTGCAAGATTGGATCAAAAAGTGAACGATGATTAGGACGAAGTATCACCCTTCACAATCATATAATGGAAATTGTAGATAACTTTATATTTTTAGGGACAATGCTTATCGCAGCAAATAAGATAAAGGACGATATTCATAGACGCATCATAGTCGAGAATAAAACCCATTTCTCGTTAATTCTAAAGAAGCAAGAACTCTCAAGATAATGCTAAGTGAGAATGTATAAAACATTAAACCGTCCAATTCAATGCTACAGATCTGAGGCTTGAACGTTGACCAAAACAAACAGAATATCTGCTCAAAATATTCGTAATGAAAATCATAAAAAGAATATTTGCTCCTGTAAGGGTTAACCAAAACGAATGGCCCATTAAAACGACCCCATTAGTATACACTACAGAATGGATTCTTTTCCGCTTCTCAATGACTTTATACCACTGAGGGATACGTATGCCTGTCCAAGAGCAAAGTGACATAACCGCATGGTCTATAGTACAAACTTTCATTTCAATATTCACTTTTCAGCGGTACCATAGCTATATTTGGCAAGAAACTGTATCACTAATGGTCTGAAGACATGCTTTCACCATCCTGATCGAAATCGACATGAACTAATGGGCGCTTTCAAAAATTCAGCCGATTGCAGCATTCGAAGCAGTTAACTGTTCAAAGAATCAGCTTAAGTTAAACTTTGTAAGCAAACAGAGCAAGCATTTGCATTTGACTGCTCCGACTGCTGCAGTTGGCTGAATTTTTAAAAGCGCCCAATGGAAGGTTCATTTCTTAAACCTTCACCTACACTACTCGCGAAGTTGATCGAAGTCGAGAGTGTATAGAGGCATTGCGATTCACTTTGTATAATTTTACTTCGCCTCGGGCGACTTCATATCTTTGGCGGTTTTTACGCCCTAGTTAAAGTACTCGAGGTATGCCGAAGTTGGAACACGTGAGCTCCTCGCGAGGTTGCCCGATGGTGTAGCCACGCACTTCGGACTTCGAGAAGAACTTTGCCGAAGCAAGCAAGTGCAAGCTATACATTTGGTAACATCGAAAGTGTGGCCAGATGATCGCAGTGGCAAAACAGCTATTGCCGTTTATCAGTCTTTTCTCTACGTCAATATTCGCTCTCAACAGTACTTTAACTTTCTTGAAAATTTGTAACACCTTTGAAAATCTTCCAGTCTTAATGATATCCTCAGGTATAACAGATCCACACTGCTATTGCCGAGATTGGATGTAGTAGATGTAGATGTAAGAAAGGATACAAACCCACCTGCACCATGGTAAGAAGAGAAGATGGTACTATAGCTAGTAGTATCGATGACATACTCGAGGTGTGGGAGAAATACTTTAGAGACTTCTTCAAAGAAAATATAAGCCTAACACAGGGAGCAGCGGAAAACCGTAATACAGATGACCCAGAACACGATACGCCAGAGCCTACAATGGAGGAAGTGGAAAATGCCATAGCGAAACTAAAAAAAAAAAAAAAAAAAAAAATCACAAAGCTCCAGGTCCAGATGGCATACCCACGGAAATCAAAAAAAATGGTGGGGAGAAGTTATGCCAGGCCTTACATAGTCTAATCATAAAACTATGGAGAAGCAGCAAGATGCCAGAAGAATGGCTTTTAGGCACAATAGTCCCAGTCCATAAAAAAGGTGAATTGATGAGCTGCAAAAACTACAGGCCAATATCTCTTCTGAACACAGCTTACAAAGTGTTTTCACATATTTTATTTAATAGACTGAAACCACACTTGGAAGATAAAGTAGGTGATTACCAAGCAGGATTTAGAACGAACAGATCGACAACAGACCAGATTTTCATAATGAGACAAATACTTGAAAAATGCTGGGAAGAAAACATTGATATACATCTTCTTTTTATAGACTATAGAAATGCTTACGATCTGCTAAATAAAAGAGAGTTGTGGAATAAGATGGCTGAAATGGGTTTCCCCAGAAAATTAATAGATCTCTGCAGGATGACGACCAAAAATTGTGAAACACAAGTGAGAATACGAGGTTGTAACTCAACCAATTTTCCTCAAGAATCGGGTCTGCGACAAGGAGATGCAATCTCACCAATACTTTTTAACATTGCTCTCGAAGCAATAATGAGAGAAACACAGCTTAATGGAGCAAATAGCATCTTCACAAGGAACATCCAGATACTAGCCTTCGCAGATGATATAGTCATAATTGGACGCAAAGCACAAGAGGTAAAGGAAACCTTTTTCAAGATTGTAGAAAGCTCAGCAAAGTTCAATCTACGAGTAAATGACACAAAAACAAAATATATGATCGTATCAAAACAAGGACATCGGCTAGGACGAAGTATCAGCCTTGGCGATCATATTGTGGAAATTGTAGAAAACTTCATCTACTTAGGGACAATGCTTACTGCACAAAACCATATAAAGGACGACATCCATAGACGCATCGTAGCAGCAAATAAAACCTATTTCGCACTAGTCCCGGTCTTTAAAAACAAAGAAATTTCAAGACAATGCAAAATCAGACTATACAAAACGTTAATCCGCCCAGTTCTATGCTATGGGTCTGAGGCTTGGACATTGACCCAACAAACAGAAAACCAGCTTAAAATCTTCGAAAGGAAGATCTTAAGAAGAATATTTGGCGCTGTAAGGGTTAACCAAAACGAATGGCGCATTAGGACAAATGAGGAACTTCAACAAATGTATGACGACATAAACATATCTACATACATAAGATTGAACAGACTGCGATGGCTTGGACACGTTCTACGGGCTCCAGAAGAAAGAATGCTAGCCAGGATTTTTAATGGAAGACCATCTGGAAGAAGAAGAGTAGGACGACCAAGAAATAGGTGGATGGATGACGTGCTAGAAGACATACGAAAACTTCGTATATCAAACTGGAGAGAGCTAGCAAGACGTAGAGAAGACTGGAAGAGGAGACTTCAAGAGGCCCGAGTCCTGCAAGGACTGTAGCGCCATTTAAGAAGAAGAAGAAGATGTAGATGTATGTTCGAATTTTGCTTTTATTTTTCGTATGCTCGGGAAATATCTGAGAACATCCCGATTGTGCTTATCGACTTGATCGGTCGTTGGATCGATTCTTAACGCTTTATCCAGAAGTATTGGAATATGTTCAGACTCCATTTCTCCAACTCTCAAGGCATTTAAAATATCAGCAAATGCTGTAACTGGCCTCATATGTTCCGGCTGTTGGAAAACTTGCTTTCCTCTCACTGATCATAAAGATGCTGTCAGACGTTGCAAGGAAAGCGCTTGCAGCGAGCATTTTGCATTTTGCTCGCCACGTCTGACTAGCTTGCGAGTACTTTATGAAAGCATATTGCTACTTTCATGGGAGCACTTACACTTGAAGCGCTCTCTTCGTGTGACTAGTACACTTGGTGAAATTAAGCGAGCTCTCTCACTTGTACGAGGGGCTTTCATTTGCATTTGCTAAACTAGCAAGTATTTTCACTTTTAGCAGTCAGCACAGAATTTTTGATTTTTTTGCGTATTATATCGAATTTGTCTCTTCGAATTACAAGATGGATGCAAGCACTGGCAAAGATGCTATCCCGAATGCATTTTCGACTGTACGGCGAGCACGTGAGATTCGGTAGTTGTATATACAGTCAAGCGTTCTCAAACTTCGCATGGATAGTGGCTTTATGACGCGATTTGAAGCAACAATGCGTCATCAGCATTATGGGCCTGTTTAGACGATTCGCTTCCAGGAGCGCTCCTCACAGACTTTGTGGGTAAAGGAGGAAGTGGGCATGATAAGAAATATCACCTCACTCCTACCCTCATACGCAAAGTTCATGAGGAACGCGAAGCGTCTAAACGGGCCCTATTGGTCTCACTTTTCTGCCACCTCATGCAAGCGCTTTGTACAAGTTCAGTAAAAGCACTTTCATGAGAGAGAATTTTCGCTCGCTTATAGCCAATTATATATTTGCAACGCGTAACTGTAATTGCGATCGTCCGAAAATCTCTCTCTGCAAGGAAGAGAGCAAATAGCTTGCTGAAAGCGCTTTCCTTACAACGTCTGACAGCACTTTAGTTGTATCAAATAACCGAACAGCAAAACGTTAATGTTTCCAAATAATACATTCGAGCTGCTAAGGCCGATTCCACACGACCCTACACACGACACGACAACAGTTTGCTGCAAAAGTGGCTTATGGAGAAGAGGGTGAAAGAGGGCGATAAAAATGGTGCCCATTCCATCGCCCTCTCTCACCCTCTTTTCCATACACGACCTTTGCAGCCAACTCTTGTCGTGTCGTGAATGCGCTCGTGTGGAATCAGTCCATGTTTACGATGATTCGATAGGGAGATTCCACACGAGCATACACACGACACGACACGAGAGGACTCATGGAATGGACCCAATTTCTTTATATCGTCCTCTCTCACCCTCTTATCCATAAACCACTTTTGCAGCCGACTCTTGTCGTGTCGTGTGTACACTCGTGTGGAATCAAGCATACCTGTCCACTAATCGTGCTGAAACTCTTTATGCTTTCCTTAATAGATGTAAACAGCTGTCTCTGGTATATATTTACGGCTTGTATTGCCGCTTGGAACTGATCGTTATTCATATATAATTCTGACAATTCCTCTTCTTCGAATTCAGTATTTATTAGTTCAGGGTTGTTCAAAGATCTCATATGCGTGTATATTTGATTGAAACCTGTTTCAAGCTACCGGTCATACTATTGCTGCATATGTTCACTCATTGTTTTCAGTTGCTCCTCCCGAGCTGTTAAAGCATCTCTTGCATTATCAAATCCTTGTAAAAATTCTGATTGGTATATATTGAACTGGCAGGCTGTTGTAAAGGTTCTCTGGATCTGACGATGCTATAAAATACGGTACTCACACAAATTTGAAAACATTTTTTGTGGATATTTTTCTTCGTTTGTGTGCCTACCCACCAGGGGCTCAACGCTTTTGACTGAGAACCCAAAATACCATTATACCTTTTTGTCAACTGCAGCTTTAACATCAAAAGTCTAGCCATTCTCTCAATTGTTTTCAATGGCAACACTCCTCCCTATATACAATGTCGTTACTGGTTATCCCGTCGTATTTCCCCGGGTTAATTATTTTCCTTCTCCATTCCAAAAGCCAATCTGTTTGGGAGTTATCTTACTTTAAAGTCTGAACTGAGAACACCTGTAAATAAAAAAAATATCTTGAGAAATCTCTCTTAAAATCTTATTTATTTGCACCAGAAAAAACCCTCATTAAAAATTTATATATTCTTTAAAATTATGACCCAATTTGAATTGCTTGAAAATGAAATTAAAAAGATTTATCGAACTTTAGAAAGGAAACTGATAAGTGACGGCCAATACTGTTGGAACGTCAGCGAATGACGCAGTTGTAAAAGTTATGCCAAATAACTCAGAAGTTTATGACGAAGGCACTGTAAAATGTGAATTAACAAACTTTTGCATTAACTAAATACGATAAGAAATTTATATTTGTTTTTAATTGTACCTACAAGCGTTAAGTTTTAATTAATTTCGTTTAGTTTGACAAAACAGTTTGTAACTTCTTACGTGCATAGATTATTTTTATGATGAATAGTTATAGTTTCTAGTCGATAATTATGTAATGTTATGTTAATAGGGTTTCGCTTTCAAACATATTGCTAGACTCGTTTGCCATTTAGCAATGTGATACAGATCAGATTCATAGCGAATTTCGGATTACGATGAATTCTTTTCTCGGGTGACTTATGTAGCTCCCAGGACCCAGAAATGAAATGTGTCAGCTTCAATCCTAGTGGTAGTGGATTGGAACTCCATCTGAACTTAGTTTTGTGCTTTTTACAGTAATATCCCTGCGTATTTCTGCTTACATCTATACTATAATGAGAAAACCATTCCACCAACTAAACGCTCCTGCACTACAGTGATGGAATATCTGTCATTGAAAGACCAGTTCCAAAACCACGACAAATGTTGGACGTTTAGGCATGAATTTTTAATTACTCTATTCTGTATACCTATTTATTTAAACCTACTACTATTTCTAAACTAATCCCACCTTGTTTCTATCACTCTACCAGCTGTATATAACTTCATATCGCCAAAAGAACCAAATCGAATAAATCAAATATACCAATGTAAACCGCAAATATAAATATCAACAAACTTTAACATCAATAAATCTTCCATCATATTCGTTTTATAATTTTTACAATAGGTTATTTGATAAGGCGAAAAGATACAAGCATTCCGAACATGAATCACAACGACCATTGACTGCGCGCTCACAGTCAGTAGTAGTCAGGCAAATGATTCTTCATTTCTTTCCTTGAGAGATAAGACGATTTATATTTTGTTAACATCTTCGACTTGGTGATAAAAATTCACCAACAAGACACAATACGATAATGTATCTTTTTGCAGTAGGGGAAATCCCTATGCATGAAGACTGACTGTATGTAAATAACCAAAAAAATAAACACGTCGTCATTTATATTACGTATTTGCTTTTAAAAGAATGCATACAGTTAATTTGTTTATCGTTTAATTACTCTGATAAATTCTCTTATCATTTGTTTTGAAAAAAAAAAATATTGGTCGTTATAATATCGGAAAATTGGTTTGCACGTGAACCAATCATAATAGGTATGGAATTATCATAAGTCATAAGTTATTAACGTCATTACTTTTGTTGTGTTAAACAATAAGTAATATTTGCTTTGTTTCTATGCGATATTAGAAGCAGGTGATGGTTAGCGTTAAATACTCCTTAAAGTGGTATAAAGATACTCTATAGAAGACTAGACATAATGTTTAGGAACTATATTGGAAAGAAAGCTCATATCCATTCTTTTTTATCTTTGCATTTCCGAAGTAGTTCTACGTTTTAAATTAAGTTAGTGTGATATGCCCCAGGCATGGTCTTTGTTATGGTAAGCTTAATTCACATTCAATTAGTAGCGACTTTGAACTAATTCTTAATTAGAGCAACAAGACAGGTATCATGGTCAACGAACGCTTTCAAAGCAAGGAACTGTCTTATCTTTAATGATAACGCACCAATTCCTATTTGGGAATATACTCCAGAAATAATGTCTTATTCATATCTTAATATTCTAGACGTAACGAAATTTTTATTTATTCTTATGCAAAAGGCTAGAGCTCAACGGTAACCCCCTTTGTACTGTCGATGGTTTATCATAGAGTAGACAAGTAGAATAGTTCAACTTTATCGGATCCAATTCAATACTACCGTCGTGACAGAACATTTACTTCGGCGATCGAACTGGAAATGGCTCTTGGCTTATTGACCTTACCCGTGATCTGCCAGCAGAAAAAAGGCAAGAGAGAAATGATATGATCCAGCTGGGAGAAGTAGAAAGACGATGGGTCACACCGCTGCGTGGAATCGATTCGCAGGCTAGTTGGTCGTCTTGATTCCTAGATTACCAATGCCAATGGCAATGGAATTACACGTATTCCAAATCGTGTGAACAAGCATTCAGCTAAAATGTGTCGTTTCTGGCTATAACAAAAGCTACAATCAAGTTAATACGTGCGCAGGGTAAGGGGTGAATGAGACCTCTCAGAAAGTTTCACATTACAAGGTGATGCGCTGTCATGCCTCCTATTTAAGGTAGTGTTGCAGACCAGAGACATAGACTTTGAAAGCAACTGGTGAAACTCGGGACCCGACATTGTCGAAAGTGTAAAATTAAGTAGATTAAGACTAGCGATTCTACAAAAATAGCGATAAATCGAATCCCTGGTGATAAAAGAAATACCGGTCGAACGAAGAAACGATACATGGACATGGAGTAATATGCTGTAGGGCTACAGATGATTATGATGGCATCCAGTCAGTCTACAGTCTAAAATATAGCATTTGTTTCGAGGAGGCTGCGAAACCATTTTAACTAACTAAATGAATAGGGCCTATTAGCTCACTAGTGATGTCATTTGCTAAGGAGCTGTCCTAGCATGTGTCATAAAAGATGCAAATGCGAGTAGCATACGCAGATGAGCTAGTGATAATGGTATCCGAAATGTTGACAACAGTGATTAGTGAAATAATACAAGGATGCCTGAATAAAATTGGCCGCTGGACAGCAGGCTGCGGTCTGGCAGTCAAGCCGGAAAAAACTGAGTTGATGCTGTTCACAGGGAAAACGAAATTTCCCCCCACTTCCTCAACTTCATATAAAACATCTTGGCTCGTTTAGTGCCCTATGACTGAGGAAATCCGGTGCCTGGACCTCTGAACCCTACAGATATAGTAATATCTTGAATCTCCTATCCGAGCGTAGAGAAAGCCGACTACCTAGCCAAGCAAGGAGTCTTTTTCCGGGGCTCGAAGACGGAGATGGTCGGCAGCCGAATAGGCGGAGTCAAAAACGCTATTATTGACTACCACCTGCTGCTAGCCAGACAAAAGAGTAGAACACTGGAGACCTGCACTATCTCTGGAGCGACTTGGCCGACTTATAACAACGAACAAACAATGGGCCACTTAAACAGACCCCGACGAGATATCGCCAGAATCACGGCGATCATCAGGGGACATTGGCCTACAGGAGACCATGCTGCCATGTTGAGCATCCCGTTCAACTGTAACTGCGGGGAGACGAACGAGAGAGCAACACTTGTTCACTTCTAGTACAAATCCCGGCTTTAGCACAAACCAGACAAACCAAACTAGGCAGTTACGTTTTGGAAGACTTAAAATAGATCTCCAGACTAGAGATCAGAGTTCACTGTTAAGCTTCCTAAATTCCACAGGATGGCTTTAGGCATCCGTCACACCTAACCAACAACCACTGAACATAAGGTACAGCAGTTGTGGCAACAAAATGGCGCATCAAGCGCTAATTGGGCTTCCTGTCGCGGACTAGCAATTAATGAAGAGAACACGAAATATATGTGCATATCTAAAAGACGGAATGATTGCCAGAATGTGACAATTGATACAACATCGAAGGAGTAAAAGAATTATTATACTTAGGAACGCTTATTTCAAAAGATAACGACACGATATCAGAATTCAAAAGGAGATAAGCGCTCGGAAATAGATGCGGAAGTAACGAAGAACAGCTCTAAGGGTGCTTCAAAGAAAAATCCTGTGCATGGAGGAATCAACGAGAACGGTGTTTGGCGGAGAAGATACAATCACGAACTGAATCAGTTGTATAAACATCAGCATAACGAATATTATTATGAACAAGAAACTAGACGGACACAGAGACACAGGATGTCCAAAAAAGAGATATACAGATAGCGTAGAATAAGGTTCGTAGATCTAAGGTAGGTATAAGCAATTGGATATTTCAAGCCAAGGACCGACAGGGTTCTGGAGGAGGATGTTGCAGGAATCCAAGGCCAATAGCAGGATATGGAGCTATTTATCACAATGATGTTGATGAAAAATAGCTGAATGAAAACAATTTGGATTGCAGAATTACAAGAAATTCGATTGCATTTAAGATTACAAATCACAAATCAAAACTGTGAACCTCTAAGCTGAACGTCTCGTATGCGGAAAATCTTCATATTGTTAATCATTTTTTCACTTTCCTGTTTTTTATGCAATTTATTATAATCGACTTCATATTAACGAACAAACAATTTACTTTCAAGGATTCATGTCAACAAAACGTATCATTGTTCATATTAAGTTAGTCATAAACAAGAAATGAAAGATTTTCTACTTGATACATTCACCTACCATAATTGGAAAAGGTCAACTAACAAACTGGTAAACTAAAATCTAAAATAAAATAAATGGTTAAAAAAAATTTTTAAAAAAAATTCTTTACATTAACTAAAAAATGTACTGAAAAGTAAAAAATAAAAAATATTTTAAAGAAAGCGTGAAATTTCAATTTTAATGAAAAGTTAATTAAAAGAATGGCGCATTTTTCATCAAAAATTGAAAATATAACTGTAAATCGCGTGAGATTTACAATAACCCTCAATTTTTTGCTTTGTTAATTTCAAATTCTAACAAAATTTTTTGATGAAAAATGCGCCATTCTTTTAATTAACTTTTCATTAAAATTGAAATTTCACGCTTTCTTTAAAATATTTTTTATTTTTTACTTTTCAGTACATTTTTTAGTTAATGTAAAGAATTTTTTTTTTTAATTTTTTTTAACCATTTATTTTATTTTCTACTTTTTAGTTTATTATATGTATTCCGCCATTTTATGATGGCAATTCTATTAGATTTAAAATTACGCCACACAGTTTACTGTATTCATTTGATACCCATGTCGTGGGCTCGGTGGAACATAATTGCAAAAACGGCCGCCATCTCGGAACCGTCTTCTTGATTTTTTTACAAAAAGGTCAGATTGCATTTAGTACTTATACATGATGAGTTGAACTCAAGTTGAACCCAAGTCTAACTACATGTAAACGGGAGTCGAGTTGGGTTAAGGTTGACTGAACTCGACTCAGCTCTGCTACCTGGGTTTAGTTGAAATTATGCATACGGACATGAGTTCAGTATTTGAGTAGTTGAATTTAGTTGACAGCAGCATCTCTGTGTTTGTTTGTGATTTTTTGTAACGTGTATTGCTTCTTTATTATCAACTCACCCTTAACTCAACTATTCATCTCATCATTCATACACATTAACCACCCGAACTACGAGTGTGTGCAAAATTGGAAGTTGATCGGTTATATTTTCTACTTTTTAGTCTATTATAAGCTTTCCTCAATTTAGTGTTGGCCGCCATTTTGAATTTGGAATGACGCCACATAGCTTATTGTGTTCTACCTGTCATATCCTTTCATTTGATACCCATGTCAGAGGGACGCGGAGCACAATTTTAAAAATCGGGCGCCATTTTGGATCCGCCATCTTGATATTTTTACAAAATGGCCAGATTGCATTGTCATCCAAACTAAACGTGTATGCAAAATTTCAGCTCTATCCGAAATCGGGAAGTGGGTCAAATTTAACTTCCAAGATTTGACGACAAACAGTGTAAGTGTTGGCCGCCATTTTGAATTTGGCATGACGCCACATAGCTTATTGTGTTCTACCTGTCATATCCTTTCATTTAATACCCATGTCAGAGGGCCGCGGAGCACAATTTCAAAAATCGGGCGCCATTTTGGAACCGCCATCTTGATATTTTTACAAAATGGCCAGATTGCATTGTCATCCAAACTAAACGTGTATGCAAAATTTCAGCTCTATCCGAAACCGGGAAGTGGGTCAAATTTAACTTCCAAGATTTGACGACAAACAGTGTAAGTGTTGGCCGCCATTTTGAATTTGGAATGACGCCACATAGCTTATTGTGTTCTACCTGTCATATCCTTTCATTTGATACCCATGTCAGAGGGCCGCGTAGCACAATTTCAAAAATCGGGCGCCATTTTGGAACCGCCATCTTGATATTTTTACAAAATGGCCAGATTGCATTGTCATCCAAACTAAACGTGTATGCAAAATTTCAGCTCTATCCGAAACCGGGAAGTGGGTCAAATTTAACTTCCAAGATTTGACGACAAACAGTGCAAGTGTTGGCCGCCATTTTGAATTTAGAATGACGCCACATAGCTTATTGTGTTCTACCTGTCATATCCTTTCATTTGATACCCATGTCAGAGGGCCGCGGAGCAAAATTTCAAAAATCGGGCGCCATTTTGGAACCGCCATCATGATATTTTTACAAAATGGCCAGATTGCATTGTCATCCAAACTAAACGTGTATGCAAAATTTCAGCTCTATCCGAAACCGGGAAGTGGGTCAAATTTAACTTCCAAGATTTGACGACAAACAGTGTAAGTGTTGTCCGCCATTTTGAATTTGGAATGACGCCACATAGCTTATTGTGTTCTACCTGTCATATCCTTTCATTTGATACCCATTTCAAAGGGCCGCGGAGCACAATTTCAAAAATCGGGCGCCATTTTGGAACCGCCATCTTGATATTTTTACAAAATGGCCAGATTGCATTGTTAACCAAACTAAACGTGTATGCAAAATTTCAGCTCTATCCGAAACCGGGAAGTGGGTCAAATTTAACTTCCAAGATTTGACGACAAACATTGTGAGTAAAATAAAAGCGGGCGCCATTTTGGAACCGCTATCTTGATATTTTTACAAAATGGCCAGATTGCATTGTCATCCAAACTAAACGTGTATGCAAAATTTCAGCTCTATCCTAAACCGGGAAGTGGGTCAAATTTAACTTCCAAGATTTGACGACAAACAGTGCAAGCTAAATAAAAGAATTTAAAAAAACCAGGCAAAACTAATAAAGTGATTTGTAATAAACTATAGCCACAACATTATATTTGATCAAGATTTAATATCGCATATTTTTTGTTGACATTCTATAAATATTAGAGGACGGTCAAATTGAAAAAAAAAATGATCGCCACCGGTAAGCAGATATATCATTAAAATTGTCATTGACGAGAAGAGAAAATCTAAAAAATATCATACGAACGAAGAAAAAATTTGTATTTTAAATAAAACAAGTAAAAAAAATCGTTGGCTCGTGTGTAAAACGCATGCGCCACCAACTCAAGAAAATAAATCAGCAGCTCTTTTGAGAGTGAGAAAGAGTTTTATATGATTATTGGTAAACATGTTTTGCCAATCATTAAAATTACTGTACCAGCTTGTGATTTAAATCCAAAGTCCTTTCTAGTTACTAAATTTTTTTTAGATATAATTATGGCATTGTATAAGATTCGTGATGGTTTTTATTTAATGTGCATAGTATTGAAGTCGATATCGAAGTACACAAACCTTGAAAGAAAATTATGATTCGAATTTCAAACCTATATAAACAGAGATAATCTACTTAATTTTTTACACTCTTCCCTAATCTCTCATCTAGTTAATTATAGCAAATAATTTGAACCATAAAAAACATGGAAAATCCTGATAGATGCCACGCGCCTCACAAAATTAAAATAAGATTTTCGTTTTTAGAAAATTTATTATTTTTGACCAGCTCTCCTCTCTTATCTTCATACATATATTGTTCTCCTCAAGATTTAAGAACACGCGAACTTTGATAAAAAAAAATAAAAAATATTTCTTTTTTCTTCTTTCCGAAACCTGTTTTGTTAATCTGTGCCAGCTGATTTCTATTTTCAGTTTACAAATTACGAAATATGCAAAATAAAATTAGCACATGAAATTTCTTCAATTTCTTTTTTCAATAAATTTCAACGACAATGTGATTTTCGGGTCTGGGTGTTATTTATATTTATTTTGATGCATTCCGACTTTTATATTTGTTTAATTAATTGTATAAATGAAAATAAAAACAAAACGTGATTTACAATATTAATACACTTGAGCGAAAACCGCCGGTCGACATAACAAAAACTTTTGCATTATTCATCATAATCATAAATAGTATCGATAGCCTATTATTGGCCTTGGCTTACTGCAACATCTTCCTCTAGAACTGTCGGTTCCTGGCTTGAAGTCTACAGTTTCTTATACCTAGGGCTCGTAGATCTTCTTCTACGCTATCTGTGGGTATCTTTTTGGACGTCCCGTGCTTCTGTGTCCGTCTGGTCGCTTCCCAGCAGGGAATTGAAGCGCTTTTGAAGAGATTCTGAAGCGCTGAAAAGGAATGCCGATTCCGCGATTCTTATCCATATCCCAGCTCCTTTCGTTTTAACACAGGCACGTTATCAGAACGAAGCACTTATATATTGTTGCTGAGGAGGGGCAATTGAAGCTCTTGGGAAGCATATGAAGCGTTCGGGACCCATAGTATCAATCATATCGCTATTTTGCTTAAATCTAACCCATAATCATTTTTCAGTTTCAATAATAACAATTTTTACACAAATAGCTCGGAAATACATTAAAATAATTATTTAAAAGCATTAATTCATTAATAAAATTTCACTTAATGCTTTTCATAAACTGACGCGGTTGTACAAAAACCACAAATTTCCCAAATAAGGGGAATTTAGAGAGAACTTAAGAAAAGCCAAGCAAAAAATGGCAGTATAGACTACGTGCTTCCAGACATAGGAATTCGAAGCGCTACATTCCTGCTTCTTTTGGCAAAGCTTGATTAATTTCCCGCGCTGGGTTGTTCATAATAATTTTAACAACGACTGCTCCACTGAAATAAGTAACCTCATGCCTCTACGGCAGTGATTCCCAAAGTGGGTTCCGCGGAACCTTACGGTTCCACGAAAAAATTTTAGGGTTTTGTGCCACCAGCGACGAAGCGCAAATACATTCGCAGACTCACTGGTGCTGCGCCGGCCGTTTAACGCGTTCTTGCTAATCAGAAAGTGCGAGTGGCCCTTCTTCCTTGAAATTTGGTCTACGTCACGCCGCGTAACATTTTGGCCGCCATTCCATATTCCCATGTCAAGGGGGTTGTGAAGAAAATGGTAATCCGCCGTCTTGAGATGGCTGCCATGGGCCAAACGATATATTGAGTATACTATATTGCTTATGGTGTTCTACTTTTCATACCCTTTCATTTGATACTCATGTCGAAGGGGTTGTGAAGAATATTTCAATCCGCCCTCCTGAGTCTGCCGCCATGGATCTAAAGGCATATTGAGTATACCATATTGCATTGTCATCGGAGCTAAAGCTGTATGCAAAATTTCAGCATGATAGGATATCTGGAAGTATTTGAAAAATCGATTGCAAAATTTGTTCCGTGAAGAAAAAAGTAATCCGTCCTCTTGAGACGGCCGCCATGCATCTAACGGTATACCATATTGCATTGTCATCGGAGCTGAAGTTGTGTACAAAATTTCAGGGTGATCGGGTAACCGGAAGTATTCAAAAAATCGATTGCAAGATATGTACCGGACAAACAGACAGACAAGAAAGCGAGCTAATAAAAACGTTTTAAAATATATTAAAGGATAAATATATATGTACATATATCATATATTATTTTATTTTTTCATCGTTGGGTTCCGCCAAATTTTATACATTGTAGAAAGGTTCCGTACGAAATAAAGTTTGGGAACCACTGCTCTACGGCAACATTTCTCCCGCAACGCAATACTTTCCCGCTCGGCGCACCCTTATAGTATCCAGTCCTTATCTTCCCGCACACTCCGGCCTAGAAATTCGTTTATAACAAGAACAACTCGACTGTGGAACAACCTACCAAAGTCAGTATTCCCGAACTCATACAACACCCAAGAGTTCATACTCAAGGTTCACATCAATCTCCCCCAACACCCACCCGACTCCACCTAATCTAGCCTATCTTTCTCTCTATCGTTCGAGCTAAACTTACTACTAGGCATTGCACCATGACGTGTACGACATGACGGACCGAATTTCTTTGCTGCTCTTCCTAGCAATATGAAGGCTACTTTCATTGCTCCGGAGGATCTGGCTAGTATTACGATGTGGTCAGAGATACCACTAGTTGTACCGATTTGTTGAAAATATTGCCCGCGCTGTTAATTCCTGCGTCTCTTATCACTTTTTCCACAGCTACGTTAAATAATAAGCAGGATACGGACAAGGAGATGGTCTTAGTCAATTCTTATTCTGCATATTACCTCTTTCATTGTCATTTTGGTCAAATCTACGAGGTGTTTGGGAAATCTTAAGTACTCCATAGCTTTATATAATTCTTCACGCTTTATTTAATGTATGTTTATGTTAGGTTCATTTGCCTTTTCTAGGACCTGCCTAAGAGTGAAAATATGGTCTGCGGTAGATCTTCCGGGACGGAAACCGCTTAGATAGTTCCCAGGATAATTATTTTGCTAGTTCCATGTTTTCTGTTAACGTTTGCTCCTCATCTCGAGCTACCAGTTCTTTAAAGTGTTCACACCATCTAGTTAGAACTAGGGCGAGTTTCGAAATGCATCACTACGGTGTTACTGCGGTATTCAGCTACAGACTTCAATTGGAAGTCTGTAGCTGAATATTGCAGTGATACCGCAGTGATGCATTTCGAAACTCGCCCTAGTTCTTTGGTACTTAAGATCTCCCCGTCCTTATTTTTGCACATTGTTACTCTAGGCTTGAAACCGATTCGGTGCTCATTTACTTTTTCATATAGTTTCCTGACATCGTTTCAATTGTTCGCTTCTTCTATTGTTGCCAGTTCGTTTTCCCAGTACTCCTTTTCTTCGCTTTGTACACCTGCCTCCTTTTTTCTTTGCTGACTGAACTTCATTTCTGGTTCTGTGTTTCTGTATCATTACTTGATATGCTATATTCTTTTCCTGCATTACTCGTGCACAATCATTGTCGAACCATTCAGTTCTTCTTTCACGGCGTTCGTATCTTAGAGTATTTGACGCTGATTCTTTGATTAGGGTTTTCAAGTTACTTCATTTTCAAGTTGTCCACTTTGACTTCGGCGCTGTCGTTATTCGCATTTGTCACTTCTCTATTTCTTCAACATATTCCTCTTGTTTTTCTTCTTCATTTAACAGTTTCACGTCTTTCCCTGTGGTTTCTTCCTTCGTTTACTGTCGATACTCTGCTTTTGATTCTCGTCCCAATCATATAGTATTCAGAGTCGAAGTTTGCACCACGATATGATCTGACATCTGATACTTCTGAAGAGTGACGCGCATATATAAGAATATGATCAATTGAGTTCTGCGTTCTTCCATCTGGAGATCTCCAAGTTACCTTATGTATAACTTTCCACTGGAATCTTGTGTCTACGATCACCATGTTATTCATCATTCAAAACTGATCAGTCTCATACCGTTTTCATTTGTTTCGTCATGTAGACTGAATGCTCCTATTGTTGGTCGGTGTGTCCTTTCATGGCCGATACATCATGTCTAGGGCAGTTTCTTAACGTTCTATCTAAGATTTCATAGAATGCATCTTTGACTTCTTCTAGTGCACCTTCAACCGGAGCATGTATATTGATTATGGTATAATGAAAGAATCTTCCTCTTGTACGTATTTCTACATATTCTTTCGTCTACAGCGTCAAACCCCATTACTAGATGTTTTATTTGTTTTCTTACAATGAATGTCGTCCCAAAAGTATGACTTTTCTCGTTACAGCATTCTTCAATTTCTTAAATTTTCTAATTAAAATATTCACCTTGACTCCTCGTTCTCTATTTTCAGGCTTATGAACGTCGCTTTCCAACCTGTCCACAAATGCCAATAGTTTTAGATTGCACAATAGTAAAGGAAGAAATACTTGACAATGGAGCCCGCCAAAACACCACTAGACGCTGTAAACTAGCCGTTGATGCGCCATATCTATTCAAGAAAATAATCGGCGTTGATGTTGTATACTTTCTGCAACAAAATTTCCTTGATTTAGCAAATCGTACACTCAGTATTGAGGCAACAAACGAAACATTCTCATCCCGCATCGAAATATTCGAACGTTGCCGATACTATGCACATCCCGAAAATCCAGATTGGACATGCTTTGATCAAATAGCAACATTGGATATAAAGAACTTTTTCGGTTTTGAGAATTCAATGGAGAAAATGGGAATGAAACAATACACACAGACAACACTAAAAGGAAAAGAAATAATTGAATATTTTATCAACGAATTAAAGTCCGAGGGTGTTACACATATTGAGCCCTGGAAGCCTTTTGATAATGCCCAAGTTACGGCAACAACATTATCACCAACAAAAATGTCCGAAGAGAGCGATATGTTGGATGGTGATTTTATTGCTAAAAACTTGGGGCAATTATCACCAATGCAAGAATCTAAACTTTTAGAATTAAGAAAATTAGTTAAAGAATTTGAAGGTGTCGAGAAATGCCCAAGCTATCAAACTTTATTACGTTTTCTTAGCGCTAGAGATTTTAATGTCGAGAAGGCATTACACTCATTGAACGACTCATTGCAATGGCGGCAAGAAAATAACGTTGATGCTATACTCAAAGAATATAAAATTCCTTCTGTTGTGATTAATCATTTCCCAGGAGGCTGGCATCATCATGACAAAGACGGACGTCCAATTTATATCCTCCGTTTGGGTCATATGGATGTAAAGGGACTGCTTAAGGCTTTAGGAGAGGATGGATTACTTAAACTGGTATAACATAACAAAAAACCAAACATAAATGAAATTTAATAATTAATATTTTCTATTCCAGTCAATTTATATATGCGAAGAAGGAATTCGTTTAATAAATAAATCCTCAAAGAAATTGGAAAAACCGGTTTTAAGCTGGTGTTTAATTGTCGACTTGGAAGGTTTATCTATGAGACATCTATGGCGGCCCGGGGTTAAAACATTATTAAAAATTATTGAAACTGTTGAAACACATTACCCGGAAACAATGGGCCGTGTTTTAGTTGTACGTGCACCAAGAGTATTTCCAATCGCATGGACTATTGTTAGTACATTTATTGGTAAGTTATATTTATAATTTCTCACGGAAATCTTAATCATTCTATTATTATTTTTTAGATGAAAATACCCGTTCAAAGTTTTTATTCTACGGTGGACCTGATTGTTTACATATAAAGGATGGCTTAGAGCAATATATTGATAGTGATATCATACCAGACTTCTTAGGAGGCCCTTGTAAGGTAAATATAAATTATTTTATGATATTTTATAATTATGAAATCTCGTATTTCTTCCTCAATTTTTAAGGGGCTGGTTAAAGTGAATTATGTTATGTTTTCCTATACTATTGAAAAACCATATTCAACGTAGTCCTTTTTATATGTTTTAGATTGAATTGCCACCTTGATTTCTCCACCAATTTGGCTTGTGTCTAAACAGGTGGTGGAAATTCTTCAAACCCTAACCATTTAGAACAACACAGGGAATATCCGATCAACACAGGGTGTCTGGAAGAGAATAAAGGTGTCTAACGTCCTGTTGTGTCACGATCCTCTCACCCATGTTGTCATTCCATTTCTAATATGTCAAGATCTTTCGTTTCTGAAAAGTGATCTTACATCAGGATCTTGTCAGTTTTCTTCAGATTCTTCGTGATCATCTCCGTTGAATCACAAACTAGTCCCACCTTGACAGTGGCGTAGCGAGCTTAACACGCGCCCGGGGCACAATACCTTTTTAGCGCCCCCCCCCCTCCCCCCCATTCGAAAACCATATTATATTATATGTAAAATATACTCGTAAATTAATAAATAAATAAAGTAAAAGTAAAGCACCTTGAATACTGGGCTGCCTTACATAGGTTTCAAGTCTCTTTTCCGTGTCGTGGAGTTTGATAAAACCTAAGATATGTATTTACAAGCAACCCAAATGGAAATAGATAGAAAAGGAGTGTGTATGAAAATAATGGCTATAGACTGTGCGAATGAACCGAACCCGCTAGCCTTGTGTTGCGAGAAAACTATGGCAGAAAGTTATTTATTTCAATGGAACAGAAATTGTGGTAAAAGGGGTAAAATTTTTCCCAAGCTGCTACATTCCTGCGGTGGCTTAATGAATCAATTGATGAGTAAATCACCAATAAGTTTAAGTGCGCCGTTGCGCACTTTGTTCACCCAAGCTAAAGCGGTTCCCGTGGCCCAAGATAAACGAGTTGAATTCAAGGCCGGTACAGAAGTAGGAACCGTAGATTCCTACGGATTCCGTAGATTCCGGCGTCGGCGGATGAAAGGTGAAGTTGCGTCTTTTAAAAAATCCCAAGCTTTGTTTAATGATTTGGAATCTGTGAGTTTTCTTAAGCAGATCTTCGGTTAATATTATGCATATTATGTTGAGAGAGGTTCCGGCTATTCTAGATTGTTTACTGAAACATGAAACAGGAGGAATGGTGGACAACGTTTACTTAGAATACTTAGTTTTTGATGCGTTTAATTCAACACGATTTTTCGACAGTATTCAGCAGTATGTTCGGCATCCCTGTTGATTATAATGGACATGAGTTCACGATCATGCAGACAGGGCCTGACATTTGCTTGTCTTACATTATCGAAGCCATAGGAGTAAATCAGAGTGCCAGTTTGAGTGAGGGTTTAAATCAGTGTCGAAAAGTAATGCGGGGTTTTCCTAGAAGCTTCGAATCGCTTGTCGCGATGCGAAATGTATTGCAGTGAAGATAATGGCAGAAGTAATGATAATAGATAGAGCGAAACCAACTTTTGAGTGCGTTCCGATATAAAAGAATTTATCGACGAATAATTGATCGGTAGACTCTCCTCTAGAGCCAGCCTCATAGGTTCTCTATAATATTTTGACTTGGAGACACCGATGGTCACTCTAGTTCCACCACGATATTGGCCCCAAACCACTCCTTGACCACTCTAGCGGTGTGAACTGCTGCATGGACTTGTTGACTTGTCATTTTTTCTTCCACCGCCGGCTTAAGGGGAGGTTCTCATATAGACGACGAAAAAATAGCTTAACTTTGAGATTTTTTTATAGGAAAATGAAAAAAGGGATCGAAATTCTTTTTGGCACGTTTTTTTATTGTACATTGAAGTATACGTCAGTATTTTTTTTTTAAAGTAAACAAAATGGCGGCCATTATTGGCTTTTGCAGAAAGCATGTTTTCAAAACATGGCCAATCGGTGGAAGAGATCCTGGTTCGACATCAACCTGAAATCAAAAAATCCAAAATGGGGATGAAATTACATTAAATTTGCTAGAGGTTAAGTGGAGCAGTTTTTAAAAATTTTGAAAATTCACGAAATGGTGAGCGCGTGAAATTCAAGTGCATTTTTGGACTAATTTTCGTCTCGAATTGTTGCTTAAAAAAATAGTAAAAATAATATTTTTCATATTTTCTGCTTCGTACCTCCAATAAAATGTTTATACATTAAAATAAAAGAAACCGGAAGCAAATCGGTTAAGCCGTTTTCAAGTAATCTCTTCCACCGTTTTGTGAAAATGGAATGTTGGGGAAATCAGTTTGAAGTTGGAGTCCATTTATTCGTGATTTGTACCAAATTTTTTGTTCAGTTCACTTAATACAGTTCAACTTTCCTTTCGATTTTAAAAACGAAATCATACTTCTTTATGGTTTTTGAGCTGCTGAGCCCGAATCATGAATTATTTTTTCAAAATTCAAAATGGCGGGTCCAATATGGCGGACCAAAAGTAAAATGTTAACTGATTCTGTTGTTTTTTTTTTCATCGATTGAATTCGCGAACAATAGGCTGTAGAATCGGTTCTACTGCTCGGATCGGTTTAAAATTTGAAAACAATATTTTTAACATCTACTCTTTCGGAAAATGTAATAAAAAAAATCGAAAATTTCAAAATTCTATATGAGAACCTCCCCTTAACCTCTTCTAACATGTTCCGGCACCGCACTCCTGTCTAGGTTCCCTCGATGCATTTAAGCTTCACTAGTTTCTAACTAAAATGGCTTTCCATATGATTATTCCGCCTACTTCCGTTCCTTCCTTAAATCATGGAAATAATATGCGTTATCCGGTCCATCTAGGCAGAATCGTTTTTCGTCTGAAAAGATAACTTGGTTCCACTCTTCTTTCCAGGCCATGTGAACACGAATGAATTTCAGGCGTTTTCCTTGTGTCTAGTTAATATTGTAATAGTGGTGTTATCTTGGGTCTGCGACATTATAGTACTGGTGAGCGCTTTAAAATCCTCTGCACAGTGCGTAAACTTTCATTAACTTCGACTTCAGTTTAAATATAACGCTGTTCGCAGGATACTTTTCTCTCTCAGTTGTGGCCCTATGTCTCCCTGGTATACCCTTCTTCTTTCAATGTTTTGACTCGCTCGATTTCTTCACGTGATAAGCGCTTTCCTCTGCCCACATTAGTATCGATTTATTTAAAAACATTACTAAAAAAAGTTAAATTTACAACTTCACTTACAACCGCTCGCTCTTAGTCTTAAGAGAGGTGTTTTAAAACTACTGAGGTCAAACTGGCCTTGTCGTGGCAGTTTTCTCTCATTTTACAAATACCTTGTACCTCATTTCTTAGAACAATTAATAATAATTGATTAACAATTAATTAATAATCAGAACACTCTACCTTGGCTGCCTCCCATTTTTATACCTGAGGTCAAACGTTTGTCGCGAAGTGTATTTCAATTACACAGGCCTAGGCCAACGAAAAAGTGTTTTGTGAAAACTTTTTAAACGAATGCAACTCAATCTTATGTATTTTTGGTTGCTGAAATCGTATCTGGCATCAGTTTTTTTTTGTGTTGTGATTATTGTGAACCCAGTTTGCAATTGGGATTGCAAATCGGATGACTCGTGTGCGGTAGGCCAAAGTGTGGAAAAATGGTGGGTGATACGACTTTTTTACTATTGTTTTCGGACTTAGCGTTCCCAAAAACATAAGAATCAGGCAAAACCATTAAAAAAATGTTCATCGTTGACCTGTGTTATTAAAGTACATGCATTTTTTTACGAGCGGTACTCAGCGTATCGAAATTTATAGTAGGGGTACACAGATGTCGAAAGTTTGGGAAACACTGATCTAGAGCAACCAGAACAGACTCACTTAATCGATGTATATGTTGGCTGAGATACTCGATTAGGCATACAACGAGGTCGTCAGTAGATCTTGTCGATCTAAAGCCGCACTACTTGTCGTTCAGTATTTGGTTGGATTCCATAAGCTTTCTGCGTATTATTATCACGATGATTTTGGAGAGAATAAAAGTTATTTCTATTGGGCGGTAGTTAGAGTGGGTGTTAAAGTCATCTTGAGATGTTCAGTAAGATAAACTAAATGAAATCTACTATATTTTTTACGCCTAAAGCCATATTAGTTATCATTTAAGATTTGGTTGTATATTCCATAAGGCCCTCCGCACACGAGTCGACTGATTTGCAATCCCATTTGCCTACGCAACTGTTTCGCGACCAACTGTAACGACGGTGCGACTGTAACTTATGTGAATGACGATTAATGCTTCGAAGTTCCAAAATTTCATCCCCTGGTCATAATACGTATTTCTCCTTTTCTTACATTAAATTCAATAAAATAATTTATGATATACTGAATATTGTTGTTTAAGTTTAGCTGTATAAATTAATATTGAAATAGGGTTTGTTCAATGATAAGAAAAGTAAATTAGTTTGGATATAGCTAAAAACAAGTACATAATGTTTAAATAAATAAATAACTTAGAATACCAGTAGACAATTAATTATGTAATAATTACTTTTTTTATAATTTCATATATTTTTCGTTTTTATTTAATTTTCCTCAATATATTATTGGCAGCCAAACATTACAACTAATTTGGACCCAGTTGAGCCGATATACCACACGCGTTGTTATTTAGTATCGTGTCAATGTGTAAGAAGTGAATTAATTTTCCTATAGCTAAAGCAATGAGCAACATTTATTTTCTTTCTTTTCAATAAATAAGTTAAAAAAAAAACAAGCTGCAATTTATTTACAATCAACTTTCATGCAGATCAAATAATTTTTTATTTTCTGTTTATATATTTTATTTAGCTATGTCCATTCAAAATCTATTTAAATGATTATTATTACATGATTCATTAATTTTACAAAATTTGCAAATAATTTTAAATTGTTTTCATAATGGCAAAATGTTCGTCTTTCTTTAAAATCATAATTTGAAATAAAATTTTGTTTTATTTATGACAAAATTTTATTTAATGTTTCTGTAGCGCCAAAACAAACGAAATAAACATCGTTATCATTGTAAAATTTCATAACTTTTTTTTTTCAAATTAGAATGTATTTATCAAATTGCAAAATTTAATTCACTTATTTACCCATAACTATTATTATTATTATTGACCAGTAGTGAAACCACACCAATAAATAGCGATTCATTGTAATCTCACCTTTTAAATCAAAAAAAATTAGCGAAAAAAAAAAATATCGAAAATAAATTTTAGTTGTTTTGTTTTGCGCAAATCAACAACAACAACAATACATATATCAATCAATCACCAAAAAACTACACAAAAATGCAATCAATTTGCCTCTAATTATTTTGTTTCGTTATTTTGCACTTATGTCTTAAAATTATATTTTATTAATTAAAAACTTTGCAATTAATTAGTGCACATCGTTTTTCTTTACTGAACAGGCTTTAATACATGAGGGTGGATTGGTACCAAAAACCTTATATAAAATGAACAGCGAAGAAGAGGCTACCGCCGGCGTACCAACGCATGGACATCCAAATCTTTATCAAACAGTTGAGCTTAAGTCTGGTTATATACATGAGGTTGTGATAAAAAATAATGATGCTAAAAGTGTTTTAACATGGGATTTTGATGTATTACGAAGTGATTTACATTTTACACTTTATAGAACAACTAAGGATTTGCCACCGAAAGAAGGTAAGGTTTTTTTGGAATAGGTTTCTTAATTTTTTTGTTTAACTTTTCACTCATGGGAAGACGTTCGGCAGTTAATGCTCTTCGTACACATCGAGCTGTAATATCTAGCTACCATCATCACTTTTTTTGCCAATTCTGCTTCACCTCTATAGCCTTATATTTGTTGGCCAGTCCGCTGGAACTGGATCAGCAGCCTGTCTAATGACTTGACACTTTGACGTGACTGTTCGAGGTATGGCAGAGCATTCACAGAGAACATGACGAGCAGACTCATCTTCCTGAAGGAAAAGTCTTGCGGGTAGGGTGCTCAGGTCTTCCTATCCTCCATAAGTGGTAATTCAGGACGTAGGGTCCGACGATCAAGTCAACAAGTGCCCAGACATCAAGCCAGCAAATGTCCGCCATCTTACTTAAATCTAAATGTATTAAAAACTAGAACTAGACCCTATCTAAGCCCTAAGCTAAACATTAAAACTAAATTATAAGTTAAACTAGAGTATGTGTAGTTTTTAGAGCAAATACGCAACAATTACTTGTCCTTCAACAACCAGTACCAATTGCGCATTGGAGGCATCTCTTTTATTCCTTTCTGAAATTCCTGTACTGGACCTCACGAGATCCTGTACGTACATTCATATCCTCTTCGCTAAATATGTTTCGCTTGTCACATGCCCTGCGATACATGTGATAAAAGAGAGGCACCCCGATCCATTTTGGACCAATCTTTTTGAATCCAGGTAAACAAATGACTCGGGAGGAATAAAGCCGCGTTTACAAGCTGTTTTGTGGTATCTCGCGTTCGGGTAGAACGCTCCCCTAATGAGAGGATTGTCGCTCTCCATCGCTCTGGCAATATGGCCTCGAATTAACTTGATTATGAAGTTGTCGATCCTATTAACAAATGCCTTATCATAGAGAACATTGTTGCTAGTGAACCCTGATTCGAGTGTCCGATACAACCTTAAGCACGCCCGGTGTCTCACTCCACGATCGCCTTCAACACGAGACAGTTAGACAAAGATGCGATCAGCAGACACTGAACGAATAAAAAATACAAAAACTTCGACTACGGTGGTTTGGACATGTTTGCCGAATGAATGTTAACCGTTTGCCACGTAAACTTCCCTGGCGAGAACGTCCCGCAGACTGGAGAATTCAGCGATCGGTATCGAAGAAAACCTAGTTAAAGAAGACTTAAAGAATCAACGATTATCAGTTTTCGAGGCTCGAGACCTCGTCAAAAATCGTCGAAAATGGAAACGAATAGTGAATGGAGTTCGAGACCCAGCGGCACCGACAGCAGCGTATTCGTTGCGAGAACGTTCCGCTCGGACCGCCAGCTAACGGATCAAAGAAGAAAGAAGAACAATATCTCGTGATGCAAGTCAGCTGTGTCTGAAGTGCGGTTGCCGCCGCAGCTGGGGACCTATTGGCAGCCCATACTAGAGTATCGTCCGCGTACTGAATGCATGAAAAACCGACCCAGTTCATTGTTATGTTGGAAGTCGTGGACAAAGATGACAGTTTTGGGCCCAATATAGACCCCTGCGATACGCCAGAGTTGATCGCGAATTTATTGGAAATCGTCTCACCCAAATGTATTGTTGCAGATCTATTTGAAAGGAAGCTGTATACTATCTTGGAGATGTTGTAGGGGCAGTCCAATCTGTTCATCTTATATATAAGGCCTTTGTGCCAAACGTGTGTCGAAAGCCCTTCTTTAGTCGAGCGCGCACGTAACTGTGCATTTTTTGTCCCTTAGATTAATGACACTCTCCAAAAGAAGAAGCAGGGCGTGCTCAGTAGAGTGCAGTTTTTCGAAACCGAACTGACATTTTGGAATAATCTCATTGACCGTGCAAAAATCTAAGTTCCTTAGGATGACCTTTTCGAGAAGTTTTCCTAGATTAGATAGTAAGGAAATGGGCCTGAAATCATCTGCAGTTTGGACTCTACCGAGTTTGGGAATGGGAACAATCTTGGCCTCCTTCCAAACACTAGGCAAGAAGCTGTTGCTTAAGCAGTTGTTGATGATGATGGTGAGGTGCCTAGATACCGTGCTTCAACATTTTTTAAATAGAAAGTTAGAAATGTTATCAGTTCCAACGGATCTCTTGAGTTTGAGTCTCCCGATGATCCATTCAATTTCTGGTTGAGATGTAAATAAGTCTCTTTTGAACATTCGACTGTCCGCACTGTTAGCAGTTGAGAAGGGAACCAGGGGTGGGCCCCCAAGCCGAACTTTGACATAACCTCTTCCATGTTCGCATTTATGGCTTCGTTACGTGACATTCCGAATTTCCACCACCTTCATTGCATTATTCATGATAATATTTCCATTGGCCGGTAATTTGAAATGATGCCCGTCTTCCTAGCCCCCAGTGAGCCTAAATACCTCCTTGAAAGTGTGTGGGCGCGACTTTATTTTTAGCAGTTCTTGTTCGTACCAGGTATTAGCGTTAGTCCTAGTGTTCTCACGAATTAATGGGTTGAGGCACCTAATTCTGAAGGCAAGTTCCCTGTAGTTATGTGATATTCTGTTCCCAGCCCTATGAAAGTGCCGCTTCAGTGCTTGCAGCCAGCTTCTGTATAGTTTGATTGTGGGAGCCGACAAGGATTTAAATTTTACCTTCTTCGTGGGCACAAGTGTATGAGAGTCAGTGCATTCTAGAAGAGCTGAAGTAAGGTTTTGTAATGTGGATCTCAATGTCGACGTTGGACAGGTTCTGATCCGAGGGTCAGTCTGAGTGTTAGGTCCCTGTTGAAGTTCTTCCAGTTGGTATTCTTAAAAGAGGTAACGAATCTCTGTTCAGCTTTTTCAAAGTCGGGGGCCAATTTTACCGTGAGAGAAACGCCATGATGGTCCAAGGGGTAAGCGAATGTCGAGCAGGTAGTTCACCCTGCGTTTTGTTAGTTTACAGAAATAATGAAAAAGTCCAAGTACGACGGGCCTCTAGAGAAGGGTCAAAACATTAGTGGTCGGCAATATGTTAAGATATACTTTTCAAATTTCGTCTACACACAAATACGAGCACATACATCTTTGTTAGTCAGTTAGATAAGATACCTTCAAACTAGGAATAAATCTTGGGTCGAGTATAGATCGATTTACTCGTCTGTAGTTAAATAGTTTAGCAGAATTTTTGGAATATTCTCTATACAAAAAAAAATAAAAGATTGGAAGTGACATTTTTACAATAATATCATCTTTTTTTCTTATCCTATACTAGATGCAACAACATCATTTTTTGATCTATCAGGACTTGAAGAAGGTAAAAATTATTTTCGTGAAGAACCTACACTCGTGTGTCGCCATAAAGAATCTGTACAGGTAAAATTTTTAATTAAAAACACCCTTGAAAAAACATCAATTAACATGAAAAAAATCTTATTTAACAACACAGGGATCGCATGTTATGGGTACAACAGACAGCTACATCCTACATTGGTTTAGTCCAACAACATCATCAGAGGGTCCTGCTCAATTAAATTACTTTTACGAAGTATTAAGTTCTGCTAACTATAAAGGCTCCATGACAAGCCTTCAATCTGGCTTCTCTTCAGCAAGTGGCGCAAGTTCATGTCAGTCTCGATGATAATGAATTAAACTTTTAGTTTTATTAAGTTACACAAAAAGAGGAATCTATCATATACAATATATATACATACATATATTTTTTTCATTTTTATTTTATTACATATTTAGAAAATATTAATTTGTTGTGTTGTAGCAATTGGAGAATCATAGTTAAAATTTACTTGATTTTTTTTAGTTAAAAAAAAATTTCTTAATATCTAAGAATAATAATGTTAATCGATTTTTCGTTTTATAGTTCGTGTTTAAGTAGAAAATTTTTCCCCAATCATTTATTTTAAATATAAATATATATATATTTTTTTTATTTATGCATAATAATAATTTATAATCTTATTATTATTATTATTTTAATTATTGCATGTGGTTATATTACATATATCCTCAGTGGTATTCTCGTTGGCAAGTGACGTGACAAGAGAGACGCGATAGAATGAAACTGAAGATACCTAAACACGTATCGAGGAAAATGTCACTTCACACGTCACCTTGCGACAATTAAATACGAATTTTGTCGATTTACTCGCCAGAAGTTTGTTTAGATCGGCAATGGGGATACCAATTCAAGGTCGAAGTGACACATCTGTCACGTCACTCGACAACGAGAATAAGGCTGATTAAAACAAAACAAATGAGATTACAAAACAAAAAATACATCTGAATCCGTTCGTTGTAATTTTTGTAAAGAAAAATTGCGACAAAAATTTATAATAGAAATTAAGTGAAAAGAGAATTTTAAGAGTATCAAAAATATATTATGTGAAAAATATAAATAGAAATATTATATATTGTTCCTGATTTTTAAATAAGTCTTAAAATATATATAAAAAAATAAAAGAATCAAAGAATACAATAAAATGAAATCATTTCTCGTTTTGAAAAAAAAAAAATGAACAAAAAAAATTGTGCTCTGATAATACGTAACAAAAATTTGTTGCCAAATATAACAAAAAAAAAACAAAAAAAAATTGCTTCAACTAGATAAAAAAAAAGGATTTAAAACAAGAAAAAAAATGCCCATCCATACTATTTTATATACAACTTAAACTAAATTTGTAAACTTGATGAAAAGAAAAGAAAATTTTTATATAAAAAAGAAACAAACTTATAAAGGATTTATTTTTTAGCTGTGTGTGTGTATAGCTTATCTGAGTAATGAAAATAATTAGCAAAATAAAATATGCATTATGTAATATATACCTATCACCAACACAAACGCATACACAAAAACAAATAGGCCATTTCTATAGAGCTCTCTCTCTCACATAATTCTAATTGTTTATTTGATAATAATAAAAAAAATAATAAAACATAAAAATTTGCTTCACACTAAAAAGCTGCATATATGCTGCATATAAAACATTTCTCGTCCATAATTGAATTTACGTGTTTTCTATAACTAAATAGGTCTAGGCAACAATATATTTATATTATACAGTTTTCCTTATGTTTAACTTGGGTAAGAAATGGTTATGCTTTATAAAAAATATTATTAGTTCATAATTTTTTACAATAGAGATTTTATGCAATATCAGTGTTATTGGAAAAAAAAATTGCTCAAAACAAGCCCACACTACCACCTTATGATATGATCCAAAAATCATATCTATTTAATCAGTGATATATAGGAAATATACAGTTTTTTCACATTAAATTCACCCATTTGCAAATCAAATTCACTCGTTTGAAAATTAAATTCTTCTAAAATAGTGTTAGTAAAACTAGGTACGATGATTTGGGTTTTTAAACGAACGGAGTCACACTTTCGTTGTGCGATTTGGGACTCTCACTACTAATGGAAAAGCAATTTTGAGAATCCCAATTGTTTTGGCGCACGCCATACTATTGGCTTATGGGTGCGGCGAAGCGCACCGGGTTCAAGCTAGTAATATATAATGTAGAAATTCTTAATTTTCAAACGGGTGAATTTGATTTGCAAAAAGATGAATTTAATTTGGAAAAAGGTGAATTTTATTTGTAAAAAGGTGAATTTAATTTGCCAAAGGATTAATTTGATTTGCAAATGGGTGAATTTAATGTGAAAAAACTGTATATAGATTTTAGTCGAGAGGAATTTTTAAAATAGATCAAAAAATAGTTAGAAATATATATCTAAAAATTATACAAGTGGCAGAATATAATGATCAACAATACTAACATGTAAATTATCCTACACAAAACTTCTATAATTTTTATATTATAAATTAGTAGTATTAGTCTCTTTTGCACTATTTTTGGGAATTTACTTACAACGCCGAATGAGAATAATATCTTGCACAGTCCACATCGTAGTCATTAGAATAGCCGAGGGGAGCCACATATTCCAACTTGCAAAACAACCATCACACTACCTGGATTTTTTTTCAGAGATGTTAATTTCACGACCTTCAAACTTACTGATACCATTTGCTCCCCGCTGAGCAACTGTAGAAATGTAGTTGCCCTGGTAGGAATTTACCGAGAAAAACACTTTTCTTTTCTAGCAACACGAAACTAACTCGTTAGCTTATTCCCACAGTTTACAGCCCTGCTTTTCGCACACAGACTGCAATGTAGGAATTCGTTTATAAACTGAACTATTCAACCATGGAAATGTTCTCCGTTAATATTTCTTAACTCCTATAATACCAAGACTTCAAATGGAAGAGTTATCGCCTTCTTCATCATAATATTCTCCACAAAACTCCCCTTTAACATATCTTATCTATCCTACAAGCTAAGGCTTTATACTATCATAAGAACATGACGAAATGGTAGTGCGAAAATTGACTCGCTGTTTCCCCTAGATCAGCCCTGTGCTCCGGAAGACGAGACGATAAACGAAACGAAATAATGAGACGAGACAAGAATATATTTCCTCGTAGGTCTTCCACAAAATCCCATGTGGGGATGGCTCATGCACTAAAGTCGGTTTTCGGCCGAATTACCCTGGCTCCTGGATATGACTGCATTGCCAGAAGTTCTGCCTGGGAACTCTGGCGAAATTAGGCAGGAGAAAGCTTTCTTGCAAGTTAATTGATGGGGAAAACACTCCGGATATAAAGGTCACTGTCGAAATTTAATTTTGCGACCCTGTATTCGGTAGGTCCTGATACCATTTCCTGTAATAGAGAGCACGGTACGTTACTGTGCCCTTAGGTCTTCCCGACCCAGCAACCCGCTTCACGCAGCTGGAGGGTGGTATAGGCCGTCTCAACCTCGATGACTGTTAGTTATCGGAGTCAGCCTCTTTGTTAGATGTAGCAGTTTGAAAAACCTTTATCCATGCCTGTTTTAGTACAAAATGGAATTTATAGTCAACGATCCGATCAATTTATAGTCGACGATCCACTGCACTCGTCGGTGATGAGCAGTACCAGGGGCCGGTTCGTGTTTGTCGAAAACGAAAATTTTTTTTCGTCTCGGGTTCGCGTAGGTCGAAAAATTGTGGCCCTGAAGACCCTCGAGCAAATTGCCCCATCACAAACTCTCCTCGACCATCTCTGATATTTTGGGAGTCTGCCGTTACAAAATTTGGCATCGGATAGTACCACTAGAAGGTGGTCCTTCAGTACTTCGCTCATTGGCCTGTTACCCATTGAGCTTGATTGTTGGACGCCTAAAGTAGAAGCTCCCCCGACTATATTATGTCTTGCAAAGTGAAGCATTATGATGTGAACGAAGATGTAGTTTCGTAAATTGAGAAAGTTATGTTGAGATTGTTTGGACATATACAGAGGATGAACGAAAAGAGATAAACAAAACAAGTATACAAAACGAATGCGACAGTTAGAAAGGGTCACCTAAGTGAACATACCTCAATTAGATTGAGGACGTTTTTAGCAAAGGCAGGCTTAGGAGTACTTTAATTAAATTAATTAACCTACCAATATAGTTAATGTTGAAAAGCGCGTATGGTAAAAAGTTCAACGTTCATCTCGGCGGAGCCTCCATATGAGAATAACACACAATTGGGTACGTCCAATACCCAGAGGATATGATTAAAGTACAGTGCAAAAACTACCCACCATCATGCAGCCCTCGACACGATAACTTTACATCTTACCTTGGTAGGCCCGATCATATTAGCCCATCCCTTTCATGACAACTTTCAGTGGCCACCACGAGGAGGTTATGATCGTACTTCCCCAGTCTAAAATAGTTAAGGCACATGCGTATTTATATGTACACTACATTTTGCTCCCCTTATCTCGTCGGTAAATGATCACCAGCTTAGGCTTATACATAGATAAGAAAAATAGATTGGCTCTTTCTGACTGAGCTACGCACTCGTAAAAGGTTAACGTAAGTATGGGACAGTGTGCTAGAAGCGATTTTAGATCCAGCCCTTTCATCTTCAGATAACGAAACCTCTCGCAAGCCCTGTATGAAAATTGCAAGTTTAGGGGAGTTGCTTCATCAGGCAAAGCTAAGTAAAAGAAATTGGAAGTTAAGGCCCCCATACACGATCAAATTGGATGTTTATCGACGTGCGGATGTACAACCATAACTATCGATTGTGAACCGGTCGCCGATCAAAACTCGTGGCGCGCATGGGCTTGATGGAAATCTGGATGTACATCCAATTTGATCGCGCCAGTTTCTCCATTTAGCACTCTTTAGTCTTGTGTGGGCTCTGGAATAAAACAAGTCACAGAAGCTCCGTCCACCGTTCTCGATGACCGTTCGATGTGTGTTGTACATCTGGGTGTTGGACACCAGCCTTCCACCAAAGGTTTGGTATAAGATATACCTCACTGCATTATGCCATAAACCATACTACAAATGCCATCCATAAGCGTTCGATGGATGATCTTCCTGCTTTGAGAAAAAAAAAAAGATCACTCTAGTGTATTTCCAGCACTTGAGTATATGGTTACCGTTGGCAGAGCTCGACATTACCCTGGAAAGTAAAACCGAAGGTCGCCTGGTATCCGAAGTCTATCGTTCGTAGTATATTCACGCAGTATCATTCATCCTTTCAGCATGATTGTGGGTAGTATTTAGTACGTCGTCTCTAAATTTGCCGCGAGGGGTAGTTTGGCGATCTCTCACCTGACCCCGCAGCAGTACAGGGCACCTAGAGCAGCATATGGCCTGAAGATCACATACCATCGGGCTTGAAGCGTGTAGTTCCTGATTCTGCAGTGTTTGTATTACGTTCGCAATCAATCCTCCAACCCGTTTTTTAAATAATACTTCGCTCTTCATAGCCCTACACAGAAGCAATTTGGATATGATGGTTTTGATTTAAAGAGCTTTAGCTAATAATAGTCTTGATTGGCTTTTAGCAACCGTGCTTTCTTTTTTGTGGCTCCTTGCTGTTGACAGCTCATGGGCCTGATCATGGTTAACGCTTAAAGTGACAAATGGTGCGAGGACTGAAAAACGGAATCAAACGAAAAAAACTGACATTTGTCGGGAAATAAACGAATACAATAAATCGTCGGTAACATTAAGGTGAGGATTCTTGTAATCATTCATTATATAGCATGGGCTAGCAATATTTTGTTTAACACCTTGAAGGGTGAAATGATTTTAATATACATATTACAATCTCTACTAATATAGGAATATTTTGCTTTCGCACAACACTTCTAATTGCCGTAGGTTTTAATATTTTTTATTTTTATGTAACAACATTTTTGGAGGGTATTGCGAAATAGTAGCACATTATTATTTCACATGTAACAACAAACCAACTATTATTTAAAAACAAAAAACAATTCTATTCATCTGTCAATTAAATGTTGTGATTAAATTTATATACATATAACAAAAAGTAAAGGCCTAAATTTCAAAACTTAATTGAAGGTGTGCATCAAAAACAAAAACAAAAAAAGGAAACAAATATTTTATTGCCCTCACCTGTTTTAATTTTTTTTATTCTAACCTACTTGTTACCTTATCAAAAGAAGTATCTGTACTGTAGTAGAAAATAAAAATAAAATAAATGAAAAGTTGTTATTTATGTATAAGGGAAAAAAATCAAATCTCAAAAAGAGAATAAAGAAAATAGTTTTAAGAATGAACAAAAGTAACTAAATTTCTATGTAAATGCTGATATATATAGTATATATAAAAAAAAAGAACTAAATAAAAATATAAAATACAATGTTATTCAATAAAACAAAAAAAAACTACTAGTCGTATTCAATCGTGAATAAAATACGATTAATCTTGCAGAGTAACTTTGTATATGTATAAAAAAAACAACAAGGCTCATAGTCTATAAACAGGCCCCCTGTGATGAAAATCGAGTCGTGTGACGTGACAAGTCGTTTGAGTTGAAGAAAGTGATGTGTCAGTCGAATTATGACTTTCAGCTAAGGGCCTAGAGAGGAACTGCTAAGTTGAGGTAAGGCCCCTGTACTGAAAGTCGTAATTCGACTGAAAATCACTTTCTTCAACTTCAACGACTTCTCGTGTCGTGACGATTCGACTTTCAGCACAGGGGCCACAATTTCACTTATTTTTAGATAAAATAAAAATTTTCGTAAATGTTTAAATGAACAAAAAACATTTTTTTTTTTTGTTTTTTAGGAAATTATAAAAGATGGATTTTCCAAATTCCATTTGATATGAAGAAAAAAAAAGAAAAATATTTGTGTAGAGGGTAAAAAATTTTAATAATAATTGTGATCTAAAGAAAAACAAAATTTATTTTACTTTCTGTCGATGTTGACTAGTTATAAAAACAAAACAAAAAAATAAAAAGATTGATTCTAGACATCTTGGTGTGTGGTTCTTAGGTTCTAAGATTATTTAAAAAGAAAGAAAATTGATATCAGTATTACATTTTAAGGAAATATGATTTGAAAGATGGTAAATAAATAATGTTTAAAAAATTGTATACATACTTAAAATATATTTTCTTTTCTTTAAAATTAACAAAGCTAATGTTTTTATTATTAGTCTCCTGATACTTTCCGCAATATTGAGTCTCCAGTTCAATTTAGGGTAATGTATAACAGTGTGTTTCAAGTTCCAACAATAATTGCAATCATTCCATTTTGGCAACGTCACATATATCCTATTTTCCATCATATTTTGTGGAACTCGAATAATTGTCCATCAACGATTAGGAGCTATTTCCATTACTGGTGGCTGATGACTGATTGTGATGGAACTTTAAACACACCCACACCTAGGTGCTTGACTGTAAGTAAACTTAACTTAGCACTTCCAAACGACCCCGCGAAACACGACTCGACTTACGGCACAGGGGCCTAGATGTAACTGTACTCCTTCCTATCTTCGACAGTTGGTTTCTTAACCGATTTGCCATTCATCTCAGCAGCTGAGAAGCGACGTGATCCATCTCGCAGTGAATGCCTATTTTTACTGTTTCTTCATTGATCGCGTCGAAAGTAACGTTGTCAAACGCACCCTCAATGTCTGCAAAGGAGCAGAGAAATATTTCCTTCGCCCTCATGGACTTCTCAATATCTAGCACATGAATAACAGCCTCCGTAGATCTGCCTGACCGGTAGACAAATAGCAGGCAGTGAAGTGGATTCGCTGAGACCCTCTCTAACATGCCTGTCTGCAACCTTCTTCATTGTTTTCAGGAGAAAGAAGCGGATTTTGCTGTCCTATACGAACTTTTCCCGATTGAGGGATAAAGACTGCCCTAGCTTTTCTCAAGCACTTTGGAATATGGCCCGAAATAATCGCAGCAGGATTGGTAAGATCTCTTCCAAGCTTCTCTAAAAAAAGAGCCGGGAAGATGTGGTCTTTCGCAGCAGCCTTGAAAGGCTTTAAGGTGGCAATGGCCCATTGAATCTTATCCACAGTGAAAATCCTATTTGCAGGCCTTTATTCCTATTGTAGGACCAGTAGGCAAGTAATACCTCCGGTTCAGTGTTAGGTTCTAAGGCCAATCCAGGGTCAGTTACCTGAGAACCCGAGAAATGAGTTCTCATGGCTCCATGGTAGCCCTGATGTTTTTCGTCAAGGACCCTTCAGGAGTCTTGAGTGAGACAATGCCATTGGAATGATCCTTAGATAGGACTTTAATTAGCTTGTCCTTTTCTTCGCAACCATTAGTCTCTTTTCAGTTTCTAAGTTAAAACCCAAAAATTTTAATAGAATTTTGTGCCGAACGCGAACAAAACTTAATTTGCGATTTTAAACCTCACAAACTCCGACACGATCAGAACGATCAAAGTATGAACACTATTAGGTCATTGCGCTGCGATTGAACCAATGATCTAGACTTCCTGCATCTCTGTCATCTCTATCTGCCCTGCGAGTCCCCAAAACGACACACTCCAAAAACCTTCCGCTGCAATCTTTCAGGCGGAAAGCTATGTACACCCATAGAACTAATCCTGCCAAATTACTGCACCTTACCCTAGAACTGCCGCGAGAGGCAATCACGACAGTGCTACACCGTATGACAGACTTTGCCACCGCCACCAAATATGAGGACGTTAAGCAGCAGCTGCTAGAAAAGTATGGTCTCACTGAGAAACGACATCTCGAGCAGCTGCTCTCAATCAGTGCAAGAGCCTAGAAACCGACAACAAGGCTCTCACAGCACTACCGGGTGGATCCACCGGCGTCAACCAAAACGTCACAGATTCGTAACCATTAAAGTAACCAAAAACATTAAGGATCATGTTTTTAATGCACTAACGACATTTTGCAGCCTCATATCTTGTTTGAATTTAATCAAACTAAATAGGCACAACGGACAGGCCAGAGTCGCAATGGTTCAGTTACAAAGTGTTAAGTGGAGATGTATATTAGTACTAGAGTACAATTTTTTTAATTGTAATGAAGTCCGTCGGTACATGTCACGTACACGAAGTACACGTCTAAAATGTGTTCCAGGGGAATATCCTTCGAAGAATAGTTTGCGCCGTTTATGAAACAGGATTATTCTGGAGGCTCCACGTTTCACTTATTACTTTTCTGAGCAAATAGGACCCTGATCGCGATAAAGTATCTGGGATGCAGCATAGAGATAGACCAAACCTTCTTAGAAAGATAACGTAAACCAGGACGTCCAGAGTTAAAAGATTCTAAACTGAGTGAACATTAACTCGGAATCAGGACCGGCCGCGAGAATTGTTAGTTGTAGAGCAGACTAAATAAATATGTAACGTTGTCAATCAAAAACAAAGAAGGTAAATAAGAAAATACCCAAATACATAAAATAACTTTCATTTTTCATTATAGTACAAGTCTTACTAATTTTTAACTTAAAATTATTCACCCCAATCATTGGTATCATCATCCCATGCAGTTTCCGAAATTTCATTAATATCGAGCTTAAACTCAAAGCGACTTTTATCAACTTGAATCTCATCCGAATACTTGCTAATAGATGTTTTACTTTTCACGTCTGTAATTCTCTCATTTTCTGTTAATAATAGCGTTGTTGTCTTCTGTATAACAGGTTCCATATCTTTAAAAAAATCGATCTCTTCTACCTTTGCACTCGGTATCTTATGAACCTTAATATCTAGCTCATTTATATCGTCAATAATTTTCGCAGTATGTTTAGATGATCCAGATGGTGTTACAATGGCTGCTGGAATTGGAACGGCAGGTGATGTAGCATTATCAAATGCTGGTGATGTTTCCGCTTCAATATTATTATTATTAACATTTTCGCTATTTGAATTTTGTTGTGATTCAGCGGCAGTTGGTTGGCCATCATCATTTTCCCAATCGCTCCATGCCTCTTCGTCTACTTCACCATCAGTGGCTGCATGGATATCTTCTCCACCATCTGGGCTAAGGCGTTCTGGCATAAGCATATTGTCACCGTTTCCAACAGAAATATAACTTTCACTTACATCGACATTATCTGGTAAAGGGCTTGCTGATACCATATATTCAGCAGATGTCATAACTGGTGTTATTGATCTGGGCTCAACCCATGGAGTAGTAGAATCTGGTAATCCTTGAGGCCGTCCATCAGCGAATAATCGTCCACGATTACCACCGATAACAACTTCAGATCCCAGAATTGGTACAAGATCAGCTAAACATCTTAAAGTTTTTGCCACTAGAATGTCATTTGTATCCTTTATTCCAAGTAATAAATTCGGCAATATCTGATCTTTTAATTCTTCTTGCGTTAACAATTTCGCGTATTCATTAAAATATTCCAGAAATATAAGTCGTATCTGTGCATCACGCACACAAAATATTTGTTTTATTCGTGGAATTATAAATTTTGTGAATGTAGAAGATGAGAATAAGGCAGCTGATATATCGGTTTTTGTTTTCAGTACATATGGCGTAACACATAATTGTGCTGTTGTATCTAGCAGAACCATTCTGGATAGCAAAAGGTTACCAACTTGCGATGCAACAACAACTTCATCAAAATATCTTAATCTATCAATTAAGCCTGTAAAGAAATCTTGTTTCTCTTGTGGATTTTTAAGCGGTAGCTCTGTTAGAAATGAATGTATCAGTACAAATTCATGATTAAAATATGGATGCAAAAGTATCGCGGATAATTTTGGACGCATCGCGACATTTTGATGTTTTAAATGTGTTGCACAATAATCACGAAATTCCATTACATATGGTGTATCGATATTTTTACTATTTTTTAATATTTCTTCGCATAAAACAGCAAATGAGTATTGCTCTAAACCATCGCCGCCAGTTTTTGATTCATTTGAATCGAGGGCTTTCTTATTCCGATATGGTTGTGCAAGATCTAATAAGCTTTTTGTAATGTCTTTTAATTTCCAAACGTATTCAAATCCACCAAGACGCCATTCGCCTTCTGTAGTTACGTAAATTGATGATGGAGAGATATTTAGATGTCTTGCCTTAGCCTAAAACAGATGTAGATATATATAGTTTAGATCAATGATAAAATGGAAAAATAAAAACGTTTCTATTTACAAACGTGCAATTGATGAAATTATGTAAGATGCATTCCAATAATTTTCACGTACACTGCAGATAAGGTTTTTGGTCATTATAAAAACAACTCTTTGCTTAAGATGATGAGAGATGGGTCGACTATTAGTTTAACGCTACCCACTGATACGCATAGAGAGATGTAAGACCGTACTTCGTTTTGGAGATATTGAATTAAACACGATTCTGGCAGCTCCAATGGAGAATGGGTTCAATATTCCTGTTGATTGAGTGCCGCAGTCGTCTGGTCCCAAGCCCAGGGCGTGAAAGGAGGAGGGTGGTCGACCTGCCGAATTGACCGAAATCGGGAAACCGAAGGTATAACCGCATGGATATACGAACTAACTATTTACGAAATAATGCTACTGCTTCCGGATACGAAGAAATTAACGACAACGGTTTACGTTCCTCCTTTCATTAGCAGCGTCAAATGATTTGATCGTTGGCAACAGCACCTTCCGCCATCCACTCAAACACCAACTCACCTGGCGAAATCTACCCGACAACGCCTCGGCGATGTTAAGTAGAGTGTTGATCAATGCAAGATTCCGATCGACGCACAGATTGCACATTGAGCATTTATCATCGGGGGCTAGCTTCCAAAACGCCAACCTGGCTTGGCGCTTATGAGAGAGGTCAAAATTGATTTTATCGCACCATATTCTCTCAATGTTGTCAAATTGAAAAAGATCAAAGATCTTTTTGTATTTAGCCAAAATCTTTTCCGTAAGGCAATGGGGGTAGTAAGTTTCAGTCTATTGGGGAAGTTATTATCAAATAGGATAATTCTTGATAAATCCTTGGTGGTAATTAGTTCAGTTCTGAGGTCTGAAGGGATCTCATGCAGCAGGGCATATATAACATGATTCGAAGCGGGATGAGTTAGCTCAAGTGTTCTACTCAGGAACTTATTAGTAATAGTGGTCATCATCTTTTCAAGGGTAGCATTATCGTTGAAGGAGAGAGCTCTTGCATATTCAAGCTTAGGTCTGATAACAGGAGGGTGCTTTTGGAGATGCTCCAAATTTTTATGAGTCTATCATTACTATGAATAGCTTAGCTACTATCGCAGCATTTAGCTGTTACATAGCTTTGGATTTTTCATGATTTATGGTTAATTTCCTGAATACCGCAATAGTTCGGAGGTTATTTAGGGCGAATTGTAGATAGTCTTCGAGCATTATGTTCATATCTCCTGCTGAAATTAGGGCGAAATTATCCGCGAACTTCTAAGCATAATTAATTTGAATAAAATGTAATTAGCACATTTTTATGTTACAAATTTCATTAATCCCATATGAAAAAATATGATTAATGGACGTGTTTAAAAAATTACTTTAAATTCATGAATATGAAATGGTGCAAGGTAAAACAAAATTAATACAAAATTAACGTAGGAAGTTTTTTTTGTTAGTTAACCTACCTGTTCAATAAGAAATATCAGACTGCACAAGATATTTCTCAATCCTAAGCAAATTTGAATTTCAGTCTGCATTTGTATAACAAGTGAAAGCGGCTGGATACGTTCTGTTGCCAAATATTTTTGTGATCCACGTTCCCAAGATGCAACATACTTTAGGATACACGGATGACGATAAATCATTAAATTCTAAATAATATAATTCAAGTTATAATTCTTTATGAAATATATTAATTAATAGACGAAAATTACTTTTATAGATCTTTCTAGCGGACTTTGGCTAACCCATAATTGCCCATTTACAAAAGGCTCTTCTTGAAATATCGACAGTCTGGTTACACCATCTTCATTTGGTATTTCGGCATTAAATAATGACCAAAAATCTGTTACTTCAACAGCTTTATTATCTATTTCTAAGCCTTTCAATTTACTATGATCATTTCCCATTGCTTAAATTTAAAAAAAAAAATATTAGAAAAACATCGCGCCTCTATGGAAAATCAAATGATAAAATCGCTGCTGTCACTTTTGATGTTTAATTTTAATAACAGCTGTTTTTATAGTGGAGTGGTGTCTGGAAAAGCAATTTGTAAAAAAAATAAAATAAAACGAGACTCGTTTTTATATTTATATATGCACGGCTTATACAAATTTTTAATCTTATTTTTAGTTTATATATTATAAACTATATATATAATATGAAATTAATTTTTACTTATTCCAACTCAATAATTGAATAACTGTTTAGAATTAGCCTCAAACATTCTCTTTACAAAAAAAAAATTAAATTTTAAACGTCTATCGATATTTGAATTTTGTCATTGACTGTATATCGTAAATTTTGCATAGCCAGGAACAAATACGATATTCTACGACGAAATTCAAATTGGTCTAGTTCTCCGAGCGCGTCAGTCGTTTTCTTGTGATTTGAAAGAAATTGCGCACAATTTGAAAAAGAAGTAAATATATTTTTATCGAAAATGACTTCTATAAAAGTAGCTATAAGACTAAGACCTGAAGACTGTAAACTATTAATGTGGGAAATTTCCGATAAAAAGATACGTTCAATTTCCACTAAAACAGAACAATTTCACTTCGGTATGTTTTAACTACGCATTTCATAATAATTATGTTTTTACAATTTAAAATATTAATCAAAAAGAATTTATGTTTTGAATAACTATAATTTCAGATAATATTTTTGATGAAAATGCATCGAATTGTGAATTGTTTGACGCAGTTGTGAAGCCAATTGTTGACGCTGCCGTTAATGGAACTAACGGTGCTATATTTGCATATGGTGAAGCTAGTTCCGGTATTTTGTACTTTTTTTTTATACTATTTATATTTAATTATATAAAATGTTCTAGGTAAAACCTATACAATGTTGGGTGATGAAACGAATCCTGGAATTATAACTCTTGCCGTGGAAGAAATTTTTAAGGAAATTGAAGCGTCCGTAGATCGGGAGTTTCTTATAAGGTAAACATTAATCTGTTGAAGATCGTCAAGGTAATTTTTAATTGTAGTTTTATAAAATTAATTGCACCCAAAATAAACTATTTTATTTTGTTATTTACGCTTATGATAAGAAATTAATTAGATCATGCAGAGTGATTGAAAAAAATAGTTTAAATCGAAAAAATATATTGGAATGAAAATCTTGCCTCTTGCTAGTTAGATACTGACGTTTGAAGGACCTTGACAGACAGAGAGTTTACATGATATCTTGAAGCGTACTTTGAGTACAAATGAAAGCGTAAGCAGGTCGACTGGAACCCATCGTAAGGATTTTCCTGATCGGCTCGGGTGCTTGTTATGTAAAACAGGCTTGAGCGCTTGAAATAATCGTAGTCCAGAGTTTAGTCCTCTGTCAGCTTAACAACTCAAGGTCATTTCAAGTAGACAAGAGGATATTTCGGCTTGAGCACGGTATACAGAAACAAGGTAATGTAAAAGACTGTATATCGTAAACGATATTTTAGTGCTGACGTCACGTGGGGCCCGCTTTCCATATAAAATCGAAACTGTTGTTGTTGTTTCTGCATTAGGGCTGACGTCTCTGGGCGCCCACGAAGCTGACATATTCGAAGCTGTCGTCTCTTTTACATTACCTTATGTTTCTGTATACCGTGGCCTTGAGTTCTTAAGATTTTGAAGTTTCCGAACACTCAAGCTGCCACAGTACAAAGTTGAGTTTAGGGAACCGTGCTGAAAATCGTAATTCGACTATAACGTCATTTTTTCAACTCAAATGACGACACTTCACACGAGTCGACTTTCAGCACGGCGGCCGTAAGCTTACTATGATGGTTAATATGATAGAAGTATGAAATTCGATTCGATTCGTCAATCGAAAGCTAATTAGATTGTAAATTGTGATTGGTAGTCCGTAACGCAGTCGAATCGAACAAAATATGCTACCATTAATATGCTAGTACGAAAGTCGATTCGTCAATTGAACAGATTGAGCAGGCTTAAATAGTGTGGCTTGTCGCTTATATTTGACTGCTGCAAAGTATCGTTAAATAACGAAACCCTGCAGCTCCTCGTTATCGTGGGACATTCACAGTGATCATGAAGGCCAACTCATTCCGCTCAAGGAATAGCCTGCAGGTGGAGTTTTTCGGCTTTGCTATCCTCCGTAAGTGGAAATTTGGGGCGTAGGGTAGGATAAGGGTGCTACCAAATTTCTATCGTATTGTTTAAATATTTGATTTTTTTAGTTCCAATTCATATTATAGCTTATTTTACTAACAAATATTTTTCGCAGAGTTAGTTATATGGAGCTTCATAATGAAAATCTATACGACCTTTTACATAAACCAACGAAAAAAACAGATGGCCAGCAAAAGGAAAATAAAAAGAAACAGATGAAAGTCGAAATTCCTAATACCGAAAATGCAACAATCAATTGTGTCCGACATATTTTAAAGAATGAAAAAGAAGTAATCAAAATCTTGCAAACTGGAAACGAAAATCGCAGCTATATCGGAATAAATATGAAGGAAAAATCAAGCAAATCGCACACAATTTTCCGAATTGTAAGTATAGAGTTATTGGGAGATCAACATTGGAAAGTCCTTCTTTATCCTATATAGTCTTGATTTTGTACTATGGGCTGCCATTTTTAGATATTATTTTTGCATATTTGTTTTACTTTAATTTAAGGTCATAGAATCTCAAAAAATAAATAGAAATTCTGACGATACATTGGTTCAGCTAAGTACTTTAGATCTAGTGGATTTATCTAGCCCTAGACAGGCTATTCAAAGTGATCTAGTTCAAAGTCAGCAATCTCGTTCAAAACCTAATTCTAATACCAATAAAGGCTGGTTGACGTTAAATCAAATAATTAAAGATCTTAGTGAAGGCAAAGAAGTTGACAGTATTAGATATCAAAACTCGAAATTAACAAGGATTTTAAAAGAGCCTCTTGGCAAAAATGCTCTAGCTACATTTATTTGTAACGTTAATCCGACATCTATCGCAGGAACTTATTCCGTTTTGAAGTAAATTCTTATGACGATTTCTGGTTCTCTTTTGAATAAATCATTTTTTTTAGATTTGCAATGCACATCAAAAACATTCAAAATGTCCCAAAAGTGAATGAAATCCCATTTGATAAGTCGATGCTTGGATATTTAGACAAACGTATTTCTGAATTAAGGGAACAGCTTCAAGTCGAAAATGGCAACACGAGAAAAGTATTTTTTTTTTAATTTAAAAACATTTTGATATGAAAATTAAAAATCATATTTTAGAAAAGGGCTAACCAACTGGAAAAACAAATTGGCAATGAACAACTAAAAATCCTTCGTTCACATTCGAAAGATTCCAAGATAGTTAAATCGAACATAGAAACTAAATCTCCATCTAATTGCACCTTTGAAAAGCTTATTGACTGTCCTCATGATAACACCACTGAAAGTTATCGATTGAGAGAGCGGGAACTAGGCGCAGGGGTATGTGCTGCTGGAACAGTTCCACCAACTGATAATCCTGATTTAGAAACATTCGAACAGCTTACTCAGCATAATATATTGCTTTCCAATTCTTCCGCTCATGATGTAGATCATTATAGGTAAGTCTTTTAGGTTTGTCGAGTCTGAATTAAAATGATATCGTTTATTAGGCATGAGCTAATGCTTCCAAAAACAAACGAATTTGAAAATTTGAAGGTGGAAGAAAACCTTAAAAATATAGAGCCAATATTGCCAAAAGCTGTTGTTTCTGATTTAGAACCATCCGAGCAAATTAGTCAGAACCATAATTTATTGCCTACAGATCAAAGGTGAGAATTACAGATTTTTCGAGTTAAATATGAATTACAATAATATCGTTTATTAGATATGAGGTAATGCTTCCAGAAACGATAGAATTTGAAAATTTGAGCTTGGAAGGAAGCGAAAAAAATACAGAGCCAACATTACCAATAACTAATATTTCTGATTTAGAAACTCTCCGTTCAGACTGTTCAGCTTATGACACAGATCAAAGGTAAGTCTTACAAGTAGTCGAGTTAAATATAAAATAAAATGATTTTGATCGGTAGACAAGAGCTAATACTATCGGAAATTATTCAAAATTTTGAGAATTTGAATGAAGTATTAAATCTTACCCTTGATGATAATGGTAAAGTTCAAAAACAAATTGATGAACTACAAAAAAAGATTAATGAAATTGAAAGCGAGAAATTGCTATTAAGTAAGAAGAACTTGCAAGATGAAATACAAGAAAATGAAAAATTGAACGAATATAACATACAACAAATTAAGAAAGTTCAACTTTTGGAAGAAAAAGTCAAGGAAAAAGAAACACAATTACGAACAATCAGTGAACGGTAAGATATAATTTCAGTATTTAAGCATATAAATTTCTTTATATCTATAAAATGCACTAGACTACTTATAGAATCAATAGTAAGTATAGCAAAAATAACGAAAAGGCAAAACAAAAATACTAAAATAGGAATTAATTTATTTTCTATATGTACCTCAATTCAAATCAATCGTAGCTAATCGCTCGCTTTCAGACTGCAGCTTGAAAAAAATTATTGACTTGTTTCATATTTATTTTACTACATATATTTATTTACATTGATGAATAATATACTATTTCTAATGAAATTTTTCATAAACTTTTTATTAAAGATGCCATCAATTGGAATCTGAAAATGCACCGTCACAGCAAGCTATTACAGCCCTTCTAACAGCGGATAATATTTTAAAAAGTGATATTTCAATATACAAAGATAAAATAAAACATTTAGAGTATGATATTAAGAGACTTAGCGCCTTCGAACGTGAGGTTAAACAGCAAGATGATTCTATTAAACAGCGTGAAACGGAATATTTAGCGGTATTAAATGATAAAGATGAAAAAATTTCTTCATTAATGAATGAAATATCACTTCACAACACAAATCAAGAAGAAGGTAAGCAAAAATGTAAAATGTTATTGGTAGCACCCAGTAGTCAAGAAATGATATGCTGCAATGATACATTAGTTTATGAAAATAATAATGATATATGTTATGTAAAAGATAGCAAGATGGATTTTAAGAAATATGATGAATTATCAATTCAACTTTCTCAATATTTTCAAGAAAATTTTAAATTAGAAATACAAGAAGAAACTTTAAGAAGTAGGAAACAATCGAAAATGTTGAGTCAGTTACAGGAGCCGAAAGAAGTGGTTAAATTAATTGAAGAATTTAATGTATGCAAATTACCTAATAAACGGAAAAAGTGCTGCTTGTCGTTGGGTCAGAGAAGAGATGAAATATTAAAAAATTCCTCGAAATTTTGCAATGATAATAATCATATTGTTAAGAATTTTGTATCGTATTTAGATAATTTAGAAGCAAGCTATAATCAATTAGAAAATGATATAGAACATACCAATAATATTTTAGGAAATATGGTAAATCGTTTTACATGCAGTAACAGCCAACACTTAACATTGATGGATGATACTGATACCATAATGCCAAAAAAATATCAAATTAAATATCTTAGATATATTTTTAAAAAATTTATATTATCAATTAGAGATATTAACTTGAAGAATCATACAAATTTATTATATAATAATAATGATCATAGATATTACAAGGAAAGTTTTTCTAAACAAATTAATATTTTGTTATATAATTCCATGTATCAATTACCTAAACATTTTTCATACACTTACTTGATGATCGGGGGGGCGTTGGAGGTATATTTTCGTTTTCATCTATGTCTTCTTCAATAATTATATCTTCAATATTATCTATGGCATTTAATTCTATTTCAGGTGATGTTGGAGTATTCTCTATAATTAAATTTTAATTTATATAAAATTAAATTCCACAAGAACGCCTATGATAACGCCATGTAATAAAAAAGTAACACTCACCTACTCTTGATTCGTAGCCTGTATGTTTAAAACAAGACGCAGGACGGTCTTTTATTAATGTTTGCATTTTTTCATAGAAGCTGTTGTCCATACGCTTACACCCACTTCTGTTGTTATTCGAATTCACTCTAAGAAATTGTGTTTTTAATTTTTGAAATTTACTTTTTATTTGGTCTTCGTCTCTTTTATAACCAAATTCCTCCAATTTAGTTTTTATTAATTTATAAATTTCTTTGTTTCGCGTTTTTTTATCGTCCAACAGCTTCATCACCTTTTCCTCTATCATTATATCTAGTAAAGTATTAATTTCCGAGGGCGTCCAAATAACTTTTTGGTTCTCCATTTTGCTCCCTCATTAGTTTTGTTTACGCCGTTTGACATTTCCAGAAAGTCTAAACCGTTTATACCGTAACTTCTTAGTAGTGCCACATGTTTGGTCACGCCAAAAAGCAGATCCACTTTGTCCAGGTTGCGCCGAAAATTCTCCCCGTATATGCCGCTTACAACACGTCAGTCCACTCCAAAGTGTCCCCGGCATAAACCCGGCCATTGTAAATTCTACGACGAAATTCAAATTGGTCTAGTTCTCCGAGCGCGTCAGTCGTTTTCTTGTGATTTGAAAGAAATTGCGCACAATTTGAAAAAGAAGTAAATATATTTTTATCGAAAATGACTTCTATAAAAGTAGCTATAAGACTAAGACCTGAAGACTGTAAACTATTAATGTGGGAAATTTCCGATAAAAAGATACGTTCAATTTCCACTAAAACAGAACAATTTCACTTCGGTATGTTTTAACTACGCATTTCATAATAATTATGTTTTTACAATTTAAAATATTAATCAAAAAGAATTTATGTTTTGAATAACTATAATTTCAGATAATATTTTTGATGAAAATGCATCGAATTGTGAATTGTTTGACGCAGTTGTGAAGCCAATTGTTGACGCTGCCGTTAATGGAACTAACGGTGCTATATTTGCATATGGTGAAGCTAGTTCCGGTATTTTGTACTTTTTTTTTATACTATTTATATTTAATTATATAAAATGTTCTAGGTAAAACCTATACAATGTTGGGTGATGAAACGAATCCTGGAATTATAACTCTTGCCGTGGAAGAAATTTTTAAGGAAATTGAAGCGTCCGTAGATCGGGAGTTTCTTATAAGGTAAACATTAATCTGTTGAAGATCGTCAAGGTAATTTTTAATTGTAGTTTTATAAAATTAATTGCACCCAAAATAAACTATTTTATTTTGTTATTTACGCTTATGATAAGAAATTAATTAGATCATGCAGAGTGATTGAAAAAAATAGTTTAAATCGAAAAAATATATTGGAATGAAAATCTTGCCTCTTGCTAGTTAGATACTGACGTTTGAAGGACCTTGACAGACAGAGAGTTTACATGATATCTTGAAGCGTACTTTGAGTACAAATGAAAGCGTAAGCAGGTCGACTGGAACCCATCGTAAGGATTTTCCTGATCGGCTCGGGTGCTTGTTATGTAAAACAGGCTTGAGCGCTTGAAATAATCGTAGTCCAGAGTTTAGTCCTCTGTCAGCTTAACAACTCAAGGTCATTTCAAGTAGACAAGAGGATATTTCGGCTTGAGCACGGTATACAGAAACAAGGTAATGTAAAAGACTGTATATCGTAAACGATATTTTAGTGCTGACGTCACGTGGGGCCCGCTTTCCATATAAAATCGAAACTGTTGTTGTTGTTTCTGCATTAGGGCTGACGTCTCTGGGCGCCCACGAAGCTGACATATTCGAAGCTGTCGTCTCTTTTACATTACCTTATGTTTCTGTATACCGTGGCCTTGAGTTCTTAAGATTTTGAAGTTTCCGAACACTCAAGCTGCCACAGTACAAAGTTGAGTTTAGGGAACCGTGCTGAAAATCGTAATTCGACTATAACGTCATTTTTTCAACTCAAATGACGACACTTCACACGAGTCGACTTTCAGCACGGCGGCCGTAAGCTTACTATGATGGTTAATATGATAGAAGTATGAAATTCGATTCGATTCGTCAATCGAAAGCTAATTAGATTGTAAATTGTGATTGGTAGTCCGTAACGCAGTCGAATCGAACAAAATATGCTACCATTAATATGCTAGTACGAAAGTCGATTCGTCAATTGAACAGATTGAGCAGGCTTAAATAGTGTGGCTTGTCGCTTATATTTGACTGCTGCAAAGTATCGTTAAATAACGAAACCCTGCAGCTCCTCGTTATCGTGGGACATTCACAGTGATCATGAAGGCCAACTCATTCCGCTCAAGGAATAGCCTGCAGGTGGAGTTTTTCGGCTTTGCTATCCTCCGTAAGTGGAAATTTGGGGCGTAGGGTAGGATAAGGGTGCTACCAAATTTCTATCGTATTGTTTAAATATTTGATTTTTTTAGTTCCAATTCATATTATAGCTTATTTTACTAACAAATATTTTTCGCAGAGTTAGTTATATGGAGCTTCATAATGAAAATCTATACGACCTTTTACATAAACCAACGAAAAAAACAGATGGCCAGCAAAAGGAAAATAAAAAGAAACAGATGAAAGTCGAAATTCCTAATACCGAAAATGCAACAATCAATTGTGTCCGACATATTTTAAAGAATGAAAAAGAAGTAATCAAAATCTTGCAAACTGGAAACGAAAATCGCAGCTATATCGGAATAAATATGAAGGAAAAATCAAGCAAATCGCACACAATTTTCCGAATTGTAAGTATAGAGTTATTGGGAGATCAACATTGGAAAGTCCTTCTTTATCCTATATAGTCTTGATTTTGTACTATGGGCTGCCATTTTTAGATATTATTTTTGCATATTTGTTTTACTTTAATTTAAGGTCATAGAATCTCAAAAAATAAATAGAAATTCTGACGATACATTGGTTCAGCTAAGTACTTTAGATCTAGTGGATTTATCTAGCCCTAGACAGGCTATTCAAAGTGATCTAGTTCAAAGTCAGCAATCTCGTTCAAAACCTAATTCTAATACCAATAAAGGCTGGTTGACGTTAAATCAAATAATTAAAGATCTTAGTGAAGGCAAAGAAGTTGACAGTATTAGATATCAAAACTCGAAATTAACAAGGATTTTAAAAGAGCCTCTTGGCAAAAATGCTCTAGCTACATTTATTTGTAACGTTAATCCGACATCTATCGCAGGAACTTATTCCGTTTTGAAGTAAATTCTTATGACGATTTCTGGTTCTCTTTTGAATAAATCATTTTTTTTAGATTTGCAATGCACATCAAAAACATTCAAAATGTCCCAAAAGTGAATGAAATCCCATTTGATAAGTCGATGCTTGGATATTTAGACAAACGTATTTCTGAATTAAGGGAACAGCTTCAAGTCGAAAATGGCAACACGAGAAAAGTATTTTTTTTTTAATTTAAAAACATTTTGATATGAAAATTAAAAATCATATTTTAGAAAAGGGCTAACCAACTGGAAAAACAAATTGGCAATGAACAACTAAAAATCCTTCGTTCACATTCGAAAGATTCCAAGATAGTTAAATCGAACATAGAAACTAAATCTCCATCTAATTGCACCTTTGAAAAGCTTATTGACTGTCCTCATGATAACACCACTGAAAGTTATCGATTGAGAGAGCGGGAACTAGGCGCAGGGGTATGTGCTGCTGGAACAGTTCCACCAACTGATAATCCTGATTTAGAAACATTCGAACAGCTTACTCAGCATAATATATTGCTTTCCAATTCTTCCGCTCATGATGTAGATCATTATAGGTAAGTCTTTTAGGTTTGTCGAGTCTGAATTAAAATGATATCGTTTATTAGGCATGAGCTAATGCTTCCAAAAACAAACGAATTTGAAAATTTGAAGGTGGAAGAAAACCTTAAAAATATAGAGCCAATATTGCCAAAAGCTGTTGTTTCTGATTTAGAACCATCCGAGCAAATTAGTCAGAACCATAATTTATTGCCTACAGATCAAAGGTGAGAATTACAGATTTTTCGAGTTAAATATGAATTACAATAATATCGTTTATTAGATATGAGGTAATGCTTCCAGAAACGATAGAATTTGAAAATTTGAGCTTGGAAGGAAGCGAAAAAAATACAGAGCCAACATTACCAATAACTAATATTTCTGATTTAGAAACTCTCCGTTCAGACTGTTCAGCTTATGACACAGATCAAAGGTAAGTCTTACAAGTAGTCGAGTTAAATATAAAATAAAATGATTTTGATCGGTAGACAAGAGCTAATACTATCGGAAATTATTCAAAATTTTGAGAATTTGAATGAAGTATTAAATCTTACCCTTGATGATAATGGTAAAGTTCAAAAACAAATTGATGAACTACAAAAAAAGATTAATGAAATTGAAAGCGAGAAATTGCTATTAAGTAAGAAGAACTTGCAAGATGAAATACAAGAAAATGAAAAATTGAACGAATATAACATACAACAAATTAAGAAAGTTCAACTTTTGGAAGAAAAAGTCAAGGAAAAAGAAACACAATTACGAACAATCAGTGAACGGTAAGATATAATTTCAGTATTTAAGCATATAAATTTCTTTATATCTATAAAATGCACTAGACTACTTATAGAATCAATAGTAAGTATAGCAAAAATAACGAAAAGGCAAAACAAAAATACTAAAATAGGAATTAATTTATTTTCTATATGTACCTCAATTCAAATCAATCGTAGCTAATCGCTCGCTTTCAGACTGCAGCTTGAAAAAAATTATTGACTTGTTTCATATTTATTTTACTACATATATTTATTTACATTGATGAATAATATACTATTTCTAATGAAATTTTTCATAAACTTTTTATTAAAGATGCCATCAATTGGAATCTGAAAATGCACCGTCACAGCAAGCTATTACAGCCCTTCTAACAGCGGATAATATTTTAAAAAGTGATATTTCAATATACAAAGATAAAATAAAACATTTAGAGTATGATATTAAGAGACTTAGCGCCTTCGAACGTGAGGTTAAACAGCAAGATGATTCTATTAAACAGCGTGAAACGGAATATTTAGCGGTATTAAATGATAAAGATGAAAAAATTTCTTCATTAATGAATGAAATATCACTTCACAACACAAATCAAGAAGAAGGTAAGCAAAAATGTAAAATGTTATTGGTAGCACCCAGTAGTCAAGAAATGATATGCTGCAATGATACATTAGTTTATGAAAATAATAATGATATATGTTATGTAAAAGATAGCAAGATGGATTTTAAGAAATATGATGAATTATCAATTCAACTTTCTCAATATTTTCAAGAAAATTTTAAATTAGAAATACAAGAAGAAACTTTAAGAAGTAGGAAACAATCGAAAATGTTGAGTCAGTTACAGGAGCCGAAAGAAGTGGTTAAATTAATTGAAGAATTTAATGTATGCAAATTACCTAATAAACGGAAAAAGTGCTGCTTGTCGTTGGGTCAGAGAAGAGATGAAATATTAAAAAATTCCTCGAAATTTTGCAATGATAATAATCATATTGTTAAGAATTTTGTATCGTATTTAGATAATTTAGAAGCAAGCTATAATCAATTAGAAAATGATATAGAACATACCAATAATATTTTAGGAAATATGGTAAATCGTTTTACATGCAGTAACAGCCAACACTTAACATTGATGGATGATACTGATACCATAATGCCAAAAAAATATCAAATTAAATATCTTAGATATATTTTTAAAAAATTTATATTATCAATTAGAGATATTAACTTGAAGAATCATACAAATTTATTATATAATAATAATGATCATAGATATTACAAGGAAAGTTTTTCTAAACAAATTAATATTTTGTTATATAATTCCATGTATCAATTACCTAAACAATTATCACTTTTAAATAATCCCATTTTATATAGTTTATATAAAATTGATTTTACGATTCAGCAATTAAAAGGGATAATTGAATATCAAGAAAATGAAAAAAATGTTAATAAGCTAGAAATTGAAAGAATTAATGTTTTTTTACAAAAATCTTATGATGACCTTGAACAAATTAAAATAAAGTATGACGCTTTAATTTCAGAATATAATACTGTAAAAATGTTTATGGAAGTATTTAAAAATGAATTCATTGAATGTTATTCTCAATTAGATACATTATCAGGATCTAATGCAATTATTGATATAAACAATAATATATTAATGGCGATACGAAATATTTTACAAGTCGACATTGATGCTAGTCGATACATGGAATATATAAAAGGACAATTTAAAAGTATTAAGTATCAAATAAATAAAAAATTAACAGAAAAATCAGAAGATGATGAGATTGATGAAATTGAAAATAATACGAAATTATTAAATAAAATCTCTGAATTAAATTTTGAAGTTAGTTCATTAAAAAATAAATTAACTCAATTAGAAACTGATAAAATTTTACTAGAACAAAAATTACAACAACAAAATAAATCTTGTTCTGATTTCGAAACAATTTCAAGTGAAATTAAGACAGCATTTTTACAAAATTGCGCCTTGGAGAATAGTATGGAAGCAATTAAAGATTCTGATGCTAAGCTAAAGAATGAATTATTATCTAAAACGGCAGAATGTGATATATTACGAAATGAATTTGAGCTATGTCAAATAACATTAAATAAATGTGAAAAACAAAATGCATCATTAATACTTCGTATAGAAAATAATGAATTATTATTAAAACAAGCTGAAGATGAATACAATTCATTACGTGCATCGATAAATTTAATTCAAGATGAGCTATTAAAAGAAAGAAAATCAGAAGCATTAAGTCAGAAAAATATTGCATTACAAGAAGAAATTAATATATGGCAGCAGAAACATGCTGATGCTTTAAGTATGTACAATAAAACAAATCGACAGTGTCTTTTGTATAAAACAAAGTTAACATCTTTGGAAAATGCTGTAAAATATCAAAAAGATGATGTCAAAGCATGGCAAGATAAATATACAGATGTCCTTAATAAATTACATAAAGAAATCGAACAATGTATTAAACTTGACAATAATAATATAAAATTAAAATCAACTATAAAAGAACTTGAATTAAAACTAGAAAAGAATTTAAATGATAAGAATAATAACAGCATATCACAACAGCAATATGATAATATTTTAAAACAATGCAATAAATATCAAGATGAGATAAACGAATTAGAAAATTTTATAACAAAATTAAATAGAAAAAACACCGAGAATAAAAAGGCAAAAAATCAATTACGAGATATGAATATTGAGTTAAAAATGGAAATTAAAATAATTAAAGAAAAATATGAAGATGCATGTAAAGAATTAAGCGAAGCAAATGTGAAATGTTTATCGGAGTGTAAAGATGATAGTAATAATGATCTGATGTATTCGATATGTAATTTAAAGGAGGATATAAAGGAATGGGAATACAAGTATGATCAATTATTAAAACGGAAGAAACAAGACTTGGATTTATTTAATAGTGAAAGAATTCGTTTGGAAAATATAATAAAAACTTTAAATACTAATCAAATAGAATTGTCAAGAAAGAACGACAAGCTTACAGTTATTTTAGTAAGTACATAATATTTATTTAGTTTATATGTTTGTTTAGATTATATATTTCATTGTTTATCTCCTGTAGGAAAATATTTATGATAAATTAAAGCAACAACTGACAATTGAAACGCTGCCGGAAAAACTCGCACTTCATGCTACTAATTCCGGCAATTTGTAAGGTTATTTTTCTTTATTATTAATGTTATTATTAAAAATTTTGTTTTTAGAAAATCAGAAAAAAATATTTTCGTTGATGGAGACGAACTATATGCTCAACATCAGGAGGAATTAATTGATCATTTAATAGAAGATCATAAAAATTTAAAGGTTTGTATTTATAATAGCCTTTTCTTCTTTGATCAGTTAGCTGCCGGTCCGACCGGGACGTCCCCGCAACGGATACGCAGCTGTCGGTGCCGCTGGGTCTCGTACTCGACTCGCGATTGTAACGAAAGCCGTAATTCGGCTGAAACGTCACGGTCTATAAACTCAACTTAACACTCCCTCTCCAAGACCGGGACCCTGTGCTGAAAGTCGTAGTTTGATCAAAATGTCACTTTTTCAATCCAGAAGACTTGTCATATCACATGATTCGACTTTCAGCACAGGAAGAAGAAGTCATGTTTAGATGCTTCTAAAGTTTGGACATACCATAACAGAGTTGGTTTGCTTTTAAGAATCCGCGTCTTTTTATCTCCATCCACTGGTGGCTCCTATTTTATCTTCGATACTTCAAGCTAAGCTTATAAGTAAACAATACATCCACTAAAGACATGACGAAAACGTATTTTTTTGTTTTGTATTATTTTTTTAAATGAGATAAGTTTGTCAGTTTCACATTGGAATAATTAATTAAACACTTTCAATATCATCGCATTTAAATATTCTCATTTCTTTATATTTTTCTGCAGCTAAAAAATGAAAAACTAATAGCCGAAATCAATTCAACAAGAATAGCGTGTCAACTAGAACGAAAAGTTCACAGACAAAGCTTATATGACGAAAAAAGGCATCAGTGACTCAATAAATACCGAGTTAATGGAAAAACATCAAATTCCTTTTGCTGATCATTTACGAAAATTGCTAAATACAATAGAGAAGAATGCAGGAAAACAAAATTCAGCGATTGTCGAACATTACAATGTCAACAATTTAAATGAAGATATTTATGTTTTTATTTCTATTTTTCAGCTAACAAATGACTAATCAAAAAATGTGAAATGGGAAGGAACTACATATATACAAATAATTCTATGCATTTACGAAGTGGATATTAGTTTTGTCGTGAAATATATTTATTTATTTTTGTTTATTTTAATATTAATGTTAATGGAATGTCTTGTTTGGAATTATTAATAAAGAATTATTATGTAATAATGTTATATGTCCTGCACTAAGATGTATGAGGAACGTTGAGAGGCATCGGCCCCTGCGCTGAATGTCGGGTCGTGATTTGTGAGAAGTTTTATGAGTTGAAGAAAGTGGCGTTTCAGACCAATTGCGACTTTCAGCATAGGGGGCTAAACTCGCACTTAGCACTTCCACTCTAGGCCACTATGCTGAAAATCGTAATTCGATTAAAACGTCACTTTCTTCAACTCAAAAAACTTGTCACAAATCACGACTCGACATTCAGCACAGGGGCCATCATTAAGAAAAGGCTGGGCAAAGCGGAAGAATGTTTGTTGCCGTCTGTGTTTGAAGCGCGCGATACTAACTACCTAAAGAAAAATTTTTGCGCGAGTGTTGTATACCAAGTACAAAGCTAGGATCACCATCTCGTTAACAGGGCGCTTTCAGTAAAGCTGGAAATACATAATTGCGTTGCATTGCATTGCAATACTTGATTGGATTTCACTGCAATGCGTTACATAATATGTATTTGACACATTAATGCGTTGCGTGTTGGCATTTAAATGCGTTTTGGAATTTGAATTTATGTTGCATTTGTGTTGAATCCCTCAAGAAAATCAATTTTTAATATATTACTGAGTTAATCCGAGCTAATAATATTTTGCAGAAAAAAACAAGACCAATTTGACAGAGTATTGAATGCGTTGTATGCGTAAAAGTTAAAAGTTGAACAACTGTTGCATTGCATTGCGTTGCATTGAAGGTAGAGCCGCATTAGGCCCCCATCCACGGTCAAACAAATCGTCAAACCAATTTTCGACAAACAGCGCACACATTTATGCTTTGACATTTTTGGCCATCAACGAGGAAAACTTTCTTCAAACATCCCGAGCGACATTTCATATAATCTACCAAGACCCCTACTGTAAACAAAGCGAACTTTACATGGCACACAGGCAAAACTCACACACACATTTAAGCTGTTTGAAGGAAATATTAAACCAGACGAATATTTTCTTCAAACAGCGGCCAACTTCGAAAACTTGTATTTTATACACGCACACTTGCAATTTTTTCGATGTTGGCCAGGAATTTGACGATTTGTTTGACCGTGGATGGGGGCCTATTAATAGATCTGCCGCCATTGAAATATACAGTGTAAACTTGATCTGTCAACGCATTCATGCAACGCAATGCAATTATGTATAGAATTTTTCAAACTCCGTGACACAAAAAATTTGAGCATTTCTGCGCACCTCGTTGCCAAATTTTATAAATAATGTTCTATCATTTCCCCTCTTTTTAGTTAAAACGGCAACAAACACTGAAAAAACTCAACAAATTAATTTGGGAAGGGATGCACGCATGCCGAATGAATAAAGTTAATTTATCTTTCTATGTGTTGAGCAGAGCTTTTAAATACATGTAAAGCCCCTGCTCAACAAAGGCAGTTTATTCAACATAATAAGCATAATTTTACTTTAATTATGCGAAATATTTCTCATTTCTAAATTTAAAATAATTAAAAAAAAATGCTGAAAAAAATTCCTTTGAATAATTGAGCGTTTTCATTCATAAACCGACAGTTCCCCGCAGTCGCAAGCAACACAACCTCCCCGGGCAGAAGCGCGTATGCGACTGCCAGGAAACGTCACCAATCTAGTAATCAAAGTGATAAAAACACAAATTTCGTATTTTTTAGTAGAAATTACTACAAATTATTTCTGTTGCGTATGTATGTGTAAAATATAATAACCTTAACATAAAAAAAATATATAAAAACGGGTGTTTTTCAGTCATAATTTGTAAATTTTTTAAATAATCATTGAAGTCAAAGAAAAATACACCTCCCTTTAGCAATACGCAGTCGCGACTGATAACATGGCAGCAAGTGATTTGATAGGAGGAGTTAACTGAAGCTTTTGTCTGAACTTTTAAACATTTTTAAGAGCTTAGCTGGGGAAAATGCGCGGGATGTCACGAGGTTTGAAAACAACTATACTTCCAGCTTAATGCAGGATGCGTGCGCAATTGACTTATTCAGTCATTGAAAGCTTCACACTTTCAATTGCTGAATAAGTCATTTGCGCACGCATCCTGCATTACTGAAAGCGCCCATAATTTAGATTTGCCGACAGACAGACGGTACGGCAAATTATACCCTGCTTAATCACGCCGGTTTTATTGTCGATGGCTGCTTTCGGTATCGTCAAATGATCGTCAATCAACTGCGTCGGCTGCAAAAATGACTGATGCAGTTTTCAGAAATGACTAGTTTTACTGCGAATTTGATGATTCCGACCACCTGACATTAAAATGATTGCAAGATGGCAGTGCGAATGTGCATTGCCGAACGTTTGGCAATAGTCTATTTGCATTTCCGAACTCTTGTTTATCATCAATTGCAATACCGAACGAATGAGTTTCGTCTACTGCCTTGCAAATGACGTTACCGAACGCAGCCTAGACAAACTGCAACAAGACGGCTTCCCGTGAGCTCCGATGGTTGGTTTACTGGCGAGTCTGGGGTGGAAACACGTAAGTTGATTCAATCGACCTCTTCATGAAAAAGTCGATTGAAACTACTTACGTGCTACCGCCCCTGAACATCGGCTCAAGCAGCCCCACACCTCGAACCTCTCCTATTCTTTTCTATCCTTCAAATTAAGGTTATTACTAGCATTGTACCATAACTTGAACGACCTGGCAGAATGATAGTGCTAAAGAACCCAACTGTGGAACAACCTTACACAGTCGTGTGAACCCAACTCTTAGAACATGCTCGAGTTCAAAGGCAGGGTTCTTTGATTTGTTAGCTGGCGGTCCGAGCGGGATGTCCCCGCAACGGACACGCTGCTGTAGGTGCCGCTTTAAAAAATGCGGGTTCGTACCTAGTTTCTTCGGTTTCCAGATTCTGGTCAATTCGGCAGGTCGACCACCCTCCTTTCACACCCTGGACTTAAGACCAGACGACGGCGGAGCTAAAGGCAGGATTAATGATCATCTTGTAACGAAACAGGCCGCAGCACAACCGCTGTTAACAAAAAACAAAACCGCTGTACAAGCTGCTGACATTACGAAACAGAACGACCACACGCAGCTAGCTACCAATATAAAAGGCCGATGCATGCCTGCGAAAGTCAGTCGTGATCAGACAGTGGCGGGGGTGATTCCTCCGCTGATAAGTGGACAGGGCCATTTTTTTTTTCTCAGCAACTATCCCGATGAGTACACATCACTTGGCTAAATGTTTGGAGCAAACCCTTCGTAAAATTGAACAAATTTCGCTTTGCCTCTGTTCGAGTTAGACAATTCCACTTCCAAAAAAACAAATGAATATGCAACGCGACACTTTATTCTTTGGATTGGAAGGATAAATTTTACATTTTATATTCATAACTTAAAGAAAATTACGTTCCTATGATAGCGGAAATTCTCAGTTGCCTTCCACCCTTAACAGCCTTTTACGTCGCACTTCATTTTATCAACACACATTTTTATCACGCATATGATTATCACTTTGTAAAAAACTATAACTTCAATTCACAATTTTAATTTTTACGAAGAAATTTTATAAATCTTTTCAAGTGGAAACAGAACTGTCAAAGACAAACGTTGATTGACACCCAATGACAAAAACAAAATGGCAGCTGTCGGCCAAACCAAAAAAAGTACATACTACGGTTTAAAAAGAACTTCTTCATTTGTAGGCTTTCTACAATAATTGTATGTATATCATGTCCCAGAGCTATTTATTAAATCACCATCAGATTCATTAAATAAATGATTTTAAAATTGACAGGGTACTAGACGTACTAGAATTAGCAAGGAATTACCCGGTTTCGCACACAGCCTAAATATATCTCACCCAGGCGTACACATTTGTCTCATTGATGATTGGTGTGAACAAGTTAAAATTATTTGTTTTTGTGTTTCAATTGTCTATTTAAGTAAATTTATTCTTATAAACAATATAAGTAATAAGTAATTGCACAATAAAAATTTAATTAAAATTAATAAAATTTCAAAAAAATTGAACCATGTGAAGTCTACTCCATTTCAACACCTTTCCAAACTACAACTAAATTCGAGTCTCGCTACTTTCGATATCCGCTCGTCAAATTTCTGCCAGCACTTCCCCTTTCCGTCTCTTTTTTTGTACGCCGACGGGCGGGTGTAATCGCGAAAACTCTAGCCGGTGGTGTATTTTTAAAATAATAACGAAATGGTGAGTGAAAATAATGAAATTTTGCTGTGAAATAATTCTAGTGAATGTTATTAATCGATTTGTGTAATTGAATTTCTTGATTTTATTAAGATGTTCACGAAATTTCGTGATAAATATGCTCTGATGACGTTTGTCCATTCCATAAGAAAATGGTGTAATTGGTAAAAATTTTTTCTTTCAGGGTTTCGTAAAAGTTGTAAAGAACAAGCAATACTTCAAGCGGTATCAAGTTAAGTTCAAGAGGCGTAGGGAGGGAAAAACTGATTATTATGCCAGGAAACGCTTGATTTTCCAGGATAAGAACAAGTACAACACTCCAAAATACAGATTGATTGTTCGTCTTAGTAACAGGGACATTACCTGCCAGATTGCCTATTCCCGAATTGAAGGTGATCGCATTGTCTGCGCTGCGTATTCGCATGAGCTCCCTAAATACGGTGTTAAGGTAAGAGAATCACATTTTTAATTGTCTTTTTTTTATTCATTGAGGTTATGTTTTTGTATAGGTCGGTTTGACCAACTATGCTGCAGCCTACTGCACTGGATTGTTAGTAGCTCGCCGTATTCTTCGTAAGCTTGGCATTGATTCCCTTTATTCTGGTTGTACTGAAGTGACAGGAGAAGAATATAATGTTGAGCCACTCGATGATGGTCCAGGAGCATTCCGTTGTTACTTGGATGTTGGTCTCAGCCGTACTACAACCGGGGCTCGTGTTTTTGGTGCCATGAAGGGCTCTGTTGATGGTGGCTTAAATATTCCTCATTCTGTGAAGCGTTTCCCTGGATATTCTGCTGAAACGAAGAGTTTCAATGCCGATGTACATAGAGCGCATATCTTCGGCCAACATGTAGCTGATTACATGCGAACATTGGAGGAAGAAGATGATGATGCCTTCAAGAAGCAGTTCAGCAAATATATTGCCCTCAGAATTCGTGCTGATGATGTAAGTAGACAATTTAGCACTCCTTTACGTCCATTCAAAATTACTGCAATGTGTTAATATTTTAAACGGCATTGCAGTGCCCAAAATGGACCACATCAATTCATGACTTTTTGTTCGATGTTAGTTTACTTTATTAAATTAATGTCCTGTTTAAGTTGTACATTCAACTAAATAAGATGCTCCAAATGCAGGTAACTAATGCTAAATTAATTTGTTTTTAGCTTGAGGAAATTTATAAGCAAGCACACGCAGCCATTCGTGCTGATCCTCTCCATAAGAAGGTTGAGAAGACCGGAATTACCAAGAAGAGATGGACATTGAAGAAATTGACACTAGAGGAACGCAAGAAGAAGGTAGCAGATCGCAAGGCTGCATACATAGCTAAATTGCAGGCCGAATCTGAAGCTTAAAAACTTTTCTTGGATTATGTGAAACCAATGCGAAGGCTTCCGACACTTTATTCTTATCAATTTTGTGTGTGGAGCGTTAATGGATGTTTTAACTAATAAACTACAATCGTAAATGGTTTGACAAAAGATTATTTTATTTCTCTAATTACTATAGGAATAATAAAATATTATTGTTAAGTTGTTTTAAATTTGTTCAGTTTTTATTGCTGGTTGTTAATGGAAATTATTGAGCGGAACTCTGGTGGCTTTTTATTGTATTTCGGGGGCCCTTATGCGCATCGACTTTTTTTACTTCCGTTAAATCGTGCGGGGCTGGGGTGGTGGCACGTAAGTTGTTTCGATCGACCTCTTCATACAAAAATTTTTGTAACACTTGAATTTTTGTATGAAGAGGTCGATTGAAACAATTTTTAACATTGTGACGAGTGGATGGAACATTCTCAGTTTTTTCCAACATCGACTTGGTTGCGTAGGGCCTTCAGCGCCTCGTCAATTCCTTCAAGCATCGTCAGGCCTCAAAATGTGCCCTGGGATGTTTTTCGGTGTTTGTGGCCATTGCTATCATTGGCGAGTCTCATACGAAGCGATGTAGGTATTTCCTAAATTCCTCCATGTCTACTCAAGAACTGTGGGTGCTCTCAGTAATGCATACTTGCATGCGCAAAATGCCCAAGTCGGACCCGCATCCACTTGCGGAAAAATCATTTGCGCATGCATGCAAGTATGCATTAGTGAACTTGTTTCGCCATAGTTAAATATGGCGTTGATTAATTGTCATTTTTGATGTTCGTTTAATATATTTACCGCACGCTATCAATATTCTCCTTATCCATTTTATGTTGTCAACCAATACTTTGACATTTAACATCGACGTGCCTTCTCTTCTGTTTTGAAAACTGTCCGCAGGGCTATCGAGAAGCTTGCAAGGCTTGCGCACATTTGCTTCGCATGTTTGCATTTATGAACTCTGTGCAAACACATGTTTGCTTTAATGAAATCGATGCAAAAGCAAATATGCGCAAATTGCATTACTGAAAGCCCCTTGCATGACGTCGCGGCTCACGCTCCTTCGTAACTCACCTCTCCACCTTTGGTATTAGTCTGTGTATGTGTGTCTACTGATCCTTAGCAAACTTGTCCCAGTTATTTGCCATTTCGCGCGGAGATTTCTAAAGGTCCCCATTCACATGCAGACCATTGGCAGTCATTGCCTGGCGGTTTCTCGCGTTGAGGCCAAGCCCCCTGTGCTGAAAGTCGAATCTTCTTTCGTGGCAAGTTTTTGAGTTGAAGAAAGTTATTTTTCAGTCGATTTACGACTCTCAGGACAGCGCCCTAGATTGGAAGTGCTAAGTTGAGTTGAGGCCCCTGTAGGCCCCTGTCCAAAAGTCGTAATTCGACTGTAGCGTCACGTTCTTGAGCTCAACAACTTGTCAGTCTGTGTGTGTGTCCACCAATCCTTAACAAACTTGTCCCGCTTCCGTGTGGCGATTTTTAAAGGCCCATATTCACATGCAGGCCATGGCCTGATGGTTTCTCGCATTTAGGTCAAGAATAACCACATACACATATGTGTGTGGGTATTTATCGTCAGTCCGCGCCTGAAGATCTGAACTATTGAGGTATATTCCACGACCTATCTTTTCATAGCTTCACTTTTTAGACAATGGGGCGCAAGCAAGCCGCAAATTACAATAATGCAAGCATAACTTTGTTCTCTGGGGCTCACGACAAAGAACGACACTTTATACACAACTACATATACATACATTTACTATCGTTACAAGGAAAAGAGAAAGAAAGTTAGATGCATCGTGTAATACTCAAATCATACACAAAAAGGTTTGATGTGACTCCGTAGTGAATGGGCGTGTAATTACAGTCATTCAGTCTGAAATTTTCGTTGAGGACATGAACATTTTTTCACATGAATTAACAACCTACTTCGCTAAACTGTCGTCTGCGCCTGTGTGTATATAGAGAATCTTGAGGTCAACTGCAGTCCGCGGCCTGTTAGGCGGATGCCTCAAGTCCTCCTCCTTCACTCAGCCTGAGTAATGTATGGCCTTTATCGGCCTGTATGTAAATGGGGGCCTTAAGGGGCTCATATATAAGGCAGACTGTACTGAACAATTGCTCACTCGCAACGCTGATCGGTGGAGCGCTCAGATATGTGCGAGCCAGATCTGTCAATTTGTCGTATTTTACTTTTGTTTTTCACGAGATACGATACGACCGTTGGTTGATGCGAATGTCGATGGGAATGTTTGAAATGATGCGAATCATTCACATAAGCGAATGCTAACATTCCTAGTATCAACACACTTCACACCGTCAAAAATGGTCCTGTATGCGCAGCGCGCCTTGCATGTTTATGACTCCATTTTCTGGTGTTAGCTAAACGCGCGCGTATAGTCCACCCATCGTCCGATTCACAATAATGGAGCGACGAACCCCGAAGAAGTAAATTACTACTACTCGCACTAGGTATTTTAGTTAACCTAGTTTGATTAATGCCTCGACTCTTGCCCCATCTCGCCGAATTGAAAGCTTTTTTGAAGTCGAGAGTTATCAATGCACAGCAGTTGTCGTTGATCTTGCCTTTCTAAAGTCGAATTTCTTGCCCGACAGGCCTCCTTTCGGCGCTGTACCCACCACTTTTCATGAACACGCTGCTTGAAAACTACGTTGCGCAACATCACTTTATTACATGCACATCTGCGCATAGTGCATACTTAGTTTAGGTTAGATATGGCTGAGCTGTTGGTGTAAGTTCATACACTTAGCCCAATAGTGATCCCTCTTCAAACCTGATGTTAAAGTGTCGTTTCTTCGCTAAACCCCCTCGAAGACTAATGAATCTTCTAAGTTGCGGGATCCCGATCTTTACGAGCGTGCTCAGAAAGGGTTCACCAATCATGGTAAGTCTTCTTCTGTTTATTTCTGGGCAGTAACAGAGGAGATGTAGTACTCTTTCCTCCTCATCCGGATTCTTACAGCTTCTGCAAAAATCGTAGGTCTCAAGATCTAAGCGAGTCGCATGCATCCCTATCAGCTAGTGCCCGGTCAGCACTCCAGTAGTGAAGTGATCCGCCTGAGATCATAAAAGGCCAAGTTAATTTTACCAAAGTGCATTTATTAAGATCCCTCCGATGCTTCTTGGCTTGTTGCATTGTGTGTTGTTGGTGGCATCGGAGTTTAAGGCCCAGGGCATACCAACCCTTTCTGTTCCATACGCACTCAATAGATAGGGTTTTTTAAGAGATGCTAATTTGGCTGCAATCTAAAAATCCTATATTCGGCCCCGTCTTGAATACAGTTCGCATATCTGGCCAGGTGCATCAAAAGTCACCTTGACATGGTGCACAACCGTGACATCAACCACCGTAGGATGTAGCAGCCCGCTTCAAACTTTATCGCTTATAACATAGTGACTGTTCCACAATATTTTCCCCACAACACAAGACTAGTCCGCTAAGTCCATCCTCATACCCTACTGAACTCCCCGCTCGCACATGATACGGGTCAAAATACATGGCTCGTTTATGACTAGAACAACTCGACTGTGGAACAATCTCCCACTGTCAGTATTTCCGAACACGTACATCTTAAGAGTTCAAACGTAAGGTTCATTGCCATCTACTCGAGCACCTCCGTACCTCCGCCCTTCCTATTCTCTTCTATTCTTCAATCTAAGCTTACTACTAGACATTGCACCATAACTATACCACATGACAGACTTTTAGTACCATTAGTGACCTAAAAAGAAAGTCTATAAAACTCCACGTGTACCATCAAGGCCCATTTTACACAATGAAACACGAAACAGAAAGTTTCGCTCAGTTTGAAGGGGAAACGTGAGAGAGGGCTTGAGAGAACACGTGTTCCCTATCTCACCTCTCCCCATCAAACCAAGCGAAACTTTTTGTTTCCTGTTTCATCGAGTAAAATGGGCCTTTAAAAGTGAAACTCCTTTGCTCTTACAGAGGACTCATTCCAGCATAGGCAAAGGAAGTTATTATTAGTTCAAATCACCCAAAAAATATAAAAACAATCTTTTTTTAATATTTTCTTCTTTAATTATTATTTTTAAAAATTGTTTTTTTTTTTTCATTTTTTTCATTTTAATAATGTACATTTAATTTTTAATTTTTTTCTTTTTAACTTGGTTTCTTTTTACTGTTTTTTGTGAAACTTTCTGGTTTTCTGTTTTTGTTTTCCTTGTTTTTTAATTTATATTTTTATTTTTACCTTCACAATCTACTTGACTTAAATCATTTATTTTTTTTTTTTGTATTTCATTTTTTGTTTGATTTTTTTTCTTTTACTTCGCTTTTGTGTTTTTCTTTTTGCATTTTTATTTTATTTTTAATTCATCCTGCAGCCAAATTTTTCATGTTTTTTTTGTTTTAAATTTAAACTTTCAGATTCCAATTTGTATGAGTGTATGTGTGTTTGTAATTCACGCCTTTTTTTTAATTCTTATTTAAAATTTTATTAATGGTTTTTTCTTCATCATCAATGATAAATTTTTATCGATCCTATTACAATAAAACATTTTTTTTTTAAAGTTAAGAATTTTTTTTTTCTTTATGAATAATTAAAAAAACACTGTGCTTGCTTTACAATTTGTTCAATAACTTCTCTCCGATTTTTATTTGTTAATAATTTTGTTTCGGTTTTTTTGTTTTTTGTTTATCGAAAAGAGCAGATTTTTGTTGTTTTTGTGTTTGTTTTTTATTTATATATATATTTTTATTTATTACTGTATGTATATGAATTTTTGAATCTAAGGCTCGCCTCTTTTTTTTTATTACTATTTATATGAAAAAAGATGTAAATAAATATGCGGCTTATTTTTTGTTTTTTTTTTTATATTTATATTCTACAAGTCGTGTTATGTATGTACTTCCAGTTTCGCCTAGAAAAAATTACTAGGTTCTTTTTTGTTTAATTGTTTTTTTTTAAATATTTCTTACACAGCTTTTAGATATTTTGAAGAATTTGTTTTCCAAAAAATTCACGATAATGGAAAAGTTTGTTTGTTTGTTTTGTGTTTTATAGATTATTGCTTTTTGTATTATTTACATTTTATTTATTATTCTGCTGATGTGATAGCGGTTTACGTAAAATCAAAATCTCAACATTTTGCTTTACAAAAAAGAAAAATATAAATTTAATAAGTAAGATTGAATGCAAGGACGAAGAACGGGGGATGTTATTGTCAATATTGTGAATTTGAAAAATGGAAAATCGGGCATTTTTTAAATACTTATATGATGGCATAAAACTCTGAAATATATAGGCTATAGATGTCAGAAATAAAAATAGAAAAATGTACATAGGCCCATTTTACACGATGAAACACGAAACAAAATGTTTCCTTCAAGCTTGCTCAGTTTAAAGGGAAGAAGTGAGAGAGGGCTTGAAGGAGGACGTATTTCTTTAAAGCCTCTCTCGTCTCTCCCCTTTAAACCGAGCAAGCTTGCAGGAAACTTTTTGTTTCGTGTTTCATGGTGTAAAGTGAGGCATAGAGAGACCGATGAGAAACTGAAATACGAGGAAACGAGAAGAGTAGCGAAAAATATTTGTAGGAAGATGAGAAGACAATTCCTTAAAACAACTACATTCTACAGAGTAGAGGAGAGGAACATTTTGCATAAAACAAAACACGGAAGCATACAAGGAAGTAAACTTCTTCAAAAGAAAAAGTAAATGTGTGGTTGCGCCACGCACGTTGGAAGTGAAACTTCAAAGTTAGAGAAATAGGAAACAAGGGTAGCCAAACCAAAAATGGTATCGCGGGCCACTTTGAAAATATACATACATTATGATCCCGCCACGGGCCGGGGTGATTCAACTGTTACAGCTGAGTACAAATATTTACAACATATACAGCGTCAATCGGTATTTAGTTCATTTAGTTTGAGGCAGATCCTCCGTGTCTCACTCCGTGATCGCCTTCGAAACGAGGTTGTCAGACAAAGATGCGATCAGCAAACACTGATCGAAGAAGAAATGCAAAAACGTCGACTACGGTGGTTTGGACATGTTTGCCGAATGGATGATAACCGCTTGCCACGTAAACTTCTCTGGCGAGACCGTCCTGCAGACTGGAGAATACAGCGATCGGCACCGAAGAAAACCTGGTTGAAGAATATCGAGGGTGACTTAAAGAATCAACGATTATCAGTTACCGAGGCTCGAGACACCGCCAACAACCGAGAAGAATGGAAGCGAATCGTGAATAGAGTTCGGGACCCAGCGGCACCGACAGCAGCGTATCCGTTGCGGGGACGTCCCGCTCGGACCGCCAGCTAACGGATCAAAGAAGAAGAAGAAGAAGTTCATTTAGTTCTAGGGAAAATCACATTTTGGCCAAAAAATCACTCCAATACTGTTATTATTAATGTTATTGCCTGCAAAAAAAGCCATCTTGTCATTTTTTCGAAAACTTATCCGTTCGAAGTTATTCAAGGTCAAAATTCCCAAAAATCTCTTTTCGACCAAAAAATCGCTAACATAAATTTTTTCATAATTTTTTTCATTATTGCCTACAAAATACAATTATCGAAAAAAAAAAATGTTTTTGAATGATTTTTTAGTCAAAAAGTTATTTTTTATAAATTTGACCTTGAATAACTTTCAAAGGGTCAATCGGGTTAACATGAGTTTGTGAGTTGTAGAGAATTTCATTGTTAATATTTTGAGCCCTCGCATAGGGTTCTACGACCTATAGAAACTGACATATCCGAAAAACACGAAATCTCCGGCGGCCATGTTTTTTTTGTGATTCTGAAATTGTTTTCTTAAAAAGTCCCAAGGAAGTTGTAGACTAATTTTCAGCCATTTTGGAGTTGTTGTCTCCTTTTTTGCTTATTTTCCCGGACTAAAGGCTCAAACAGAACCAATCCGTTCCGTCCGCTGCGCACGTTTTTTCTTTATTTTTTTCTTACGTTACGTCCGCTCGATTGTGGTTACCGCTCCCTCCATTCGTCTCATGGATAGTTTATGGAAATGTCAAATTTCCAACTTTTAAAAAACGGACGGAACGGATTGGTTCTGTTTGATGCCCTGCCCTGGAATGGATTAACCTCATTCAAGGTTTCTTATCGAAAGAAATTGAGGCTGATTCCGGTGTACCCCAAGGTAGTCATCTTGGCCCACTTTTGTTCAATATATTCATTTCACATTTGCTCTACGCAGATGACCTCTAAACTTATAACGTTACAAGATCCGATAACGATGTGTGTTAAATTTTAAATTGAAATTTAACGCATTGCAAGACTGGTGCACCAGTGACATAAGTTACACCTTAATACCAGTAAATAAATATAGAATTTAATCTGTCCAAGAGACACAATTTACAATATTTTATCCAAACCTCCTTGTTTACTTCGTTTTTGATAGATATACTTTATACATATCCCTCGATACTGTCCTCTCTTTGTTTGATGTCTCAAGTTCTGTAAAGTTTTTAACATATATTTTTTGAAATCATTATTTTATTTGAGTAATAGAAGATAAAGCTAACTGCAATTTAACTTTAAAACCCATTACCTACATTAAAAAAAAATTTAGTTAAAAAATATAATAGTAAATGCGCAAAAGGTAGGACTACGTATCGAAACCTTATTCTAGAGTAGCTGCAGTGGGTACTCGTTTTCATTGCTTTTTTGGCATTTCCCCCCTGTTCTGGGTTTAAGTAATATGTTACAACACAAGTTTTTCCATTTTACTAGCAATCTATACGCCAAATCCAGGTTAACCCCAATGAGTTAAGTTTACTTGTGTTTTTAACTATACTTTACAATTTCTAAGAATTATCTTTACGGCAAATTCAAGCATAGTTTAGAATTGGTGTGATTACTTTCTTTGACTGACTCAGTACTTTGTTTGACATACAATACAATTAGCCGCTAGGGTAATCCCCGTACGCTCATATGTGTTGTGTAGAGTACGCTCATATGTGTTGTGCAGAGTTTACCCTGGTTTACACAGAGTAGGCGCCCATGGAAACGGGGGTTGAGTAAAATTTCGTTAAATCCAAATAAACTCAACGAAACTAGTCCGGTTAAGCCGATTTTTGCATAGGTGTGTGTTTAAGTACCCCGCACATATACCAACGGCGACGCAATGTAAAATTATTTATCTGACCTTATAACCCAGAGTCATAATGGAAACAGCATCGTGTTAACTTAAGAGTAAAAGCTTTAGGCACTTTCGAGAATTCATCATGGTACCTACCGGTTGAGCCAGAAGTTAATCTACCATGTTCAAAAATTGATTACTTACCATAAGTCATCACTCACCATGTTCGAATACTCACCGGTAAGGTAACCAGAGTGTTCACCACAGGGTAAAGGGGTAAGTAATAAATGGTAGATTAACTTCTAGTTCGACCGGTGAATTCTCGAAAATGTCCTTTCTGTTTACTCAACGGCTTATGGTAACGCAGTCATGGACGTGGGGAGTCCCCTGTCGTAAGTGTAGGGTAACTTGACACTTTTACACTTACACTTAACTCCGCCGTCGCCTGGTCCCAAGCCCAGGGTGTGAAAGGAGGAGGGTGGTCGATCTGCCGAATTGGCCAGAATCGGGAAATCGAAAAAACTAGACAAGAGACTGCATGAAAAAAAAAAAAACAGCGGCACCAACAGCAGCGTATCTGTTGCGTAGACGTCCCGCTTGAACCGCCAGCTAACGGATCAAAGTAGAAGAAAAAACATAAATGATTCATTAAAAGTTGTTTTTGATAAAAAAAAAATACAGTTTATATACACAATTCTTAACTACATCGATCTAAAGAAATTGGTGAAATTAAAATTATTTTCTTTTAACATCTAAATTTTAATACATAAATGAACAAAAAACGTATTAAATAATACTTAAGAGCTTACCTGATCAAAAGTCTTGAATAGTTTTGTTTATTTGTTACTGCTACACAGTTTACAACATGCCTTTTCAGATCCTATATATGTATATTACCATCGCGCGAATGATTGTCTCTTTTTTTGATGAGTAAGTTCTTTTCGCTGGAATTTTTTGCCTGAACAAGCCGTCGTTGAAATAAATATTGAACAGAGTCAAGTCGAGCCATATTATGTAAGAATGAATTCTTGATTTAATCGCGTTAATAAAAGTTTGTGTAAAAGACAGAAACAACAAAAAAATAAACAACGGTCTTCTCTCTCTCGAACATTCTCACCCTATTATCAATCATAAACAAAAAATTAAATATAGGCCCCTATTCCCATTGTCACCTCATTTTTTTCTCACCTCAAATTTTTTGTCACGTCACTTTTAAAGTGATATTCTCATAGTCGAGTGACAAGGAAAAAATTTGTGAGATAAAATGTCACAAAACTAGGTGTGGTATTCTCGAAGTCACTTTTTATAGCAAATGTCACTGAAAATTGTCATTTTTTATGACTTGGAAATAATAGATGACGCTTTGATTTTTTTTTAAATAGATAGTGACAAAGGGTAAGAAATATGCTTTATTTTAATATTTCTGATGATTTAACATTATTCTTATATGCTAGAATTAAAATAATGGCCCCTGTGCTGAAAGTCGAGTCGTCACGACACAAGTCGTTTGAGTTTAAAAAGTGACGTTTTAGTTGAATTACGACTTTCGGCAAAGGGGCTTAGAGTGGAAATGCTAAGTTGAGTTTAGAAAGTCGTGATTGAACTGAAACGTCACTTTTTCAACTTAAACGACTTGTCGTGGCGTGACGACTCGCCATTCAGCACAGGGGCCTAATGAACAGGAGGCAATTTATCGTAAACAACAAGGAAAGTGGGAAGGGGGTAAAAGTTAGCCAAAGCAAGGCGGAATGTAAAAATAAATGGAAAATATATTCGTTAATTATGAACAGTTAAGTCCGCCAACCATGATGGCCGATGAGTGGCCACAGGTATAAACAAATGCCGTCACTTTTTCTACAATAGGTGACTACGAGAATACGAAAATTGGTTTGTCACATTTTTCAATGGGTGACGTGACTATGGGAATAGGGGCCATAATATTATGAAGAAGAAAATAAATATTAGAACGAAAAACTAAAAGAAAGTAATTTTAAAATAATTTTTTAAATAAATTTTATTATAAAAAAAGAAAAATTAATGAATGATTTTTTCTCTCATGTGTACTTAAAAAAAAGAGTTCAATATTATGAACATCGGTACATTATAGATAAATCAAATTCATGATTTGTTGTGGCAAAATTATTGAATTGTTTTAGTTTTTGTTTTATATATATATAGATAGATGTTGTTTGTTTTTCTTCTCTTTGTTTTGCATTTAATAATATAATTGTATTTTTTTTTCTTTTCTTTCTGTAAGTTGCTAAATTGAATTATATAATGATTCGTGAATTTTTTGTTTTTTTTTTCTTTTCTGATATCTCCTTAGTTAATAATTACAATAATGTTCAACAAATTAACATTGCAATAAAAACATTGTTTTTTACAACTGTTTTAAATATTGGAAAATTTAAATAAAAAAAGGAAACAGACGAAGATAATATTTTTTTTTGTATTTTTTTTAAACATCCAGCGACGATGGCAGTTACTTTTATAATCTACCAGAAGAACGTATATTTTATTTTTCTTCTCTTTTACTTTTTCAAAAAAAAAAAAAAAATATATTTATTATTTTTTTTTAGTTTTTTTGGAGGGCTTCATGCTATTTTCATCCTTTTGCTTTTTGACTTATACTTTTACGATTTTTTTTTTGTTTGTTTGTTTACTCCATGCTGATGGTAAGAGGGGCTTCTTTTCATTTAAAAATATATCACTTTTAAACTATATATTTAAAAGTAGAGACATCAAAAGATGGTGATAATAAAATTACGTTTTTTTTGTTGTTGTTGTTTGCATTCTATATGTTTGTTATCCAAGAAATTAAAGAGGGGGGAATAAAAACTTTTCGGTTGGTTGGATATTGTGTATTGTAGCTTTGTATGCTTCCTATTTTTTTTTGTTTTTCTTTTCATTTTTTTTTATGTTTTTTTTTTTCAAAATAACTAAAACAATGGTCTCTGGTTTCATCTTTTCACATTAGCAGATTTATTACAAATCAATTAAGGTCTTTATCTTCTAAGTACTTATATTCGAAAGTGAATCCTTCCTTTTTTCGCTGGCCCCACTTTTCATAATCAAAGTAGATATATGTACCCTAAATTAGATAAATTATTAATAAAAATAATAATAAATTTACAAACAAAAAACAGTAATAATTAAATAAATAATTATGCGAATAAATTCTTACTTGTTCATAATCATCGTTAATGATTTTTGGCTCCTCGTGTCGTTGGAACCACATCATGTACTTTGTATGGAATCGCCAGCTTTGTTTTTTTAAAGCTTTAGCAGCTAAATATTGCGCTTTCGTACCCTCCATGTAATAAAACACAAAGAATAGAGTTTCGGTTGATAAACGCTGGAAAAATTCAACTGTATCCGAATGTGGAAGTTGTGTCTAAAAAAAGAAAATAAATTTCTTGTTAAATAATAATAATAATATAACGTCTGCACATGAACTCACGCTGAATTATCAAGTCGCGCATTACACGTGAAAAACAAAGGGCCACTTAAAGAGAAGATGCGTCTTCTTGTGACAAGGGGTACACATTGGCCATACGATGATTGACTGAATGAAGTCAGGATATCGATTTTTGTGTGAACAGAAGTTATGTTATAGATATCACTCCGCGCGGTATTTTTTTTTAAGGAATGAGGGGGTAACCCACATGGTGAACACTGCGACCAAGTTAGGCCTATTGTGTACGTACCCCACTAGCGGAACAGACTATCAGCTTTCCGGATGAAGGCAAGAAGGTCTTTAATTGATGAAGATCGGACTTGAGCAGGGCTCAAAAACTCTCTGATAAACGTTCTTCTTCTAAGCCAGATCAGAGCAGGATATTCACAAAGAATATGTGTGGAAGTCTCGTCGCCTTCCAAGCAGAGTCGGCATTCTGTCTCTTGAGACGGCCCTAGGTTGTGGAGGTGATACCGCAGTCCTACATGGCCAGTGAGATAACCCACCAGCAGCCTTAGGTCCGCTCTGTTTAAGGTAATAGTGCCCCTTAGGACAAAGGGGCTTATAAGATCTTTAGCTTGTCTAAGACCTGGGACTGACTCCCAATAGGCTAGGTTTAGTCCCTTAATCCACTCCTCTATCAAGGACTTGGAGGCGGACCAAGAGATTCCACAGAAGGGTTCTGGGCCCTGGAGCAAGGTCTCAGACCCCTCCCTCGCGAGGCTGTCTGCAGCCTCATTCCCCTAGATACCCCAGTGTCCGGAGACCCAGCAGAGTGAGACCTCGTTTCTTCTGGTCAGACTCTGGAGTACGTCAAAGCACCCCGCTACTATTTTGGAAGAAAACTTCCACGTTGAGAGTGCCTTGATAGCAGCTTGGCTGTCAGGCACGGTATAGAGGAGCCGACTTCAGAAAGACGGTCTAAATTGATGTTTTTATAGTCGCGATATGAAAATGAAGAAGATGCGGAAGAAGGAAGGAAAGTAAAATGAAGGAAGCGGAATAATATATCATGGTCAAGAAAGCTGGAAGGGGAAATTTGATTGTGCCGAATCAATGGAGGTAGCACTTAGAACATCAAGTAGGGCTGGAAGAAAGCGTTTAGGAGCCTCCTCAAAGCTTCTACCACTAATCAAATGCGCAACGAATAGCTCACTGCCGAAGGTAAGAATCCAAAATTTTGTAACAGAAGAGTTCGAAGTACCACAAGGACTTAGACAAGAGGATGGGCTGGTCCCAATGCCCGATAGTTGAAAAGCCTCGCCCTAGAATGAGTGATAAGGAAAACGTCAGTCCAGAAAATCAATACAATTACTTGGATATGCGGACGACGTGAAGATCGTGGAAAGGTCCAATTGGCAGCAAAATAAGTTTATGTCGAACTAATAGAGGCGGCAAAAAACATAGGGCTAAATATCAATGAGGAAAACAAATTAACAAACAAAAGTGATGCAACAGTCCAGAGCTGGAAGTTTTAGAATGGGAAGAAATATAGCTAATGACGAACACAATCTAGAAGCAATTGATAAAATAGTTTTCCTTTGAGTCTACAATAACAAAAAGATTCGAAGAAAATGTAGAGAAATTCTCACTCTACAAAACAATAATACGACCAGTACTGTGCTATTGCAGCGCTACTTGGACTATGACCCAGGACATAGAAGAACGAGTCATCAGGTTTGAGAGGGAAATTCTTAGATGCATAACAGGCCCAATCAAAGAGGATGGAATATGGCGAAGGAGATACAACAACGAGTTGTATGAAATTTTTGACGACCCAGAACTATCAACTTTAATAAAAATTAACAGACTAGCTGGCCACGTAATCAGGATGGAGGACAATCGCATCCCAAAACAGCTTATCATAAATTTCAGGAAATATAGCAGTAGGCGATGGATAGACTGTGACGGCTGACGCTGTGACATCCGGAACTGGAGACATACTGAAGGGGCCGTCAAACTTGGAAAAGTGCCCTAGAGGAGGCCAATGCTCGATTTGGGCTGTAGCCCCATAGGATGAATGGATGGAGTGATCTTGCATGAAGTTTGTAGGGTCTTGCAAATGGGTCAATGGGTCAGGACTTGCAATACTAAGATATAGTTACTCCAAAACATAAAAGGGCAGACATAAAATTCTACGATAATAATTCTCCACTAATACGAACGTCAAGATTTTAAGAGTAAATATAATAATTACCTGTGGATAATGCGGCGGCGTTTGCACCGGCTGTCTATGTAGATAAGTCGTAAGTTTTTCTGAGTCGCTGGGTGTAGGGAGGTGATAATATGCCGCCTCCATCATTTGGAACTGTAATTGATGCTCTTTATGTAACGGTGATGTACCCAGTGGTGCAACACCAAGCAGAGGTGGTATATGCGCTTCATTTGTACCAACAATAGGCTTCCCTCTGTTGGGTACTGTACCAGATGCAGGTGTCGGTCCATTCGTACTATTAGCAGTTGTTTCCGTAACAGCTGGTGAAAAATGTTGCGATGATTGTTGTTGTGTTCTTGTATCTACATTAGGCGCTGGTGCTGTTACAGCTGTATCAACAGCAGCTCTATTGATTGCCTCCTGTGCCATTGTTTTGAGTGTTGACATTGCATCAGTGCTATTTGTACCAGCCAATACAGGAGTTGTTTTATGTGTAATAGGTCCATTCATTTGTTTTGGTGACATCAGGCCAGGTGATGCCCGACTGCTGCTATTCAGTGAGTTCGTACTGTTATTAGGTGAAACACAGTTCACTAAACCGCTACCAATTCCACTGCTATTTGTTGTGGAATTGCCACCAGTACAATTTGTACTGTTTCCTATACTGTTGCTATTGGAAGTATGCGTTAAGGAATCTGTCGATGAAACTGTTGTCATATTTGTAGTTCCCGTCACAGCTGGATGATGCCCTGTCGAAACAGGCACTGATGACGTACCACTTGTTTGATGTGAGGAGGAATTTGTAACTGTATGCTGCGCTCCTGATCCAGAAAGTTGAGATCCAACAATTGATGCCGCTGATGCTGCCATTGTATAGGACGTCGGCGGATGTATTGGACCATTTTCAAGATGTGCTAAAAAGTTATATATAATATGTTGTTTATCAATTAAATTAAAAATATAAATAAAATGATGTAAATTACATGTGTTATTTTTAGCGACAGCAGCAAATGCAATTGGTGTCGGTTGAATCACAGATTGCGCCTGAATAGTCGTTGCGGAATTAATGTTATTTGCAGTCGGATGCTGTTGGCTGATAATAGCCAATGACGTTGAATTCATGTTACCAGGTGTCGCATGAGATTGATTTTTACTAGGCGTAGAACTAACAATAATTTTACTTTGTTGCGTCGTCGGCCCCGTGCTATTGTTGCTCGATGAATTCGAGTTAGCATCCGCTTTATTATTTGCTCTCACAGCAGTCGGTTTTACAGGCTAAAATTAAATTAAAATATTAACCAAATTAATACAGAAACAAATTATATTTTTAACTAACTTTTACTTTACTACTGGCATTATTTTCATTTTTATTTCGTTTATCGGCTGCTGTAAATTCCACCGACGTTGAATCACTACTGTAGTTTAAGTTGTTTGCATTACTACAGTTAAGTGCTGCCGGTGATTGGACCGGACTCGTGCCTGATGCTAAACTGCTTGGTGAACCACCCGTTTCATTACTGTTATTACTGTCAGTCGTCGCTGACGATGGAATTCCTAATGATAAACCTATAGCATATTCCGAATTTTTTTGCTCGACGTTATTTAATTTATGAAACGTATATCTTACCAGTTCCTGATAATTCTACTTCGTCCAGCCCAATTATATCATCATAGATATATTCATTTTCTTCGAAATCTGGATCTTGCGAGGATTCTATGTAATATTCCACATCATCCTTAATTCGTCGCACCTGTTTGATGAATGATCGACACTATTTTTTAATGTGATAAACCAAAACTCGGGATATAAAAACAAACATCCCATATACTAACAGTTATGTCATGTTGTGACAATAAGCATTGGTTGAAGATAGAGTGAATAAGTTTTGGGGGAATTTTTTGGGTTGTTTTACCCGAAATTGGTGAGATTGGATTTGTAAATTAGGCGAACTTATGTTTGAATATAAGATATTGGTGCAGGTTTAATAGGACTGTAGATAAGAGTAGCAATACTAGTTATGAAATTGAACCATTCCATTATTTCCAGGCTCTCTTCTTTCTGTATGACTTTCTAGGTATTACAAACCTAGATTTATGGCAAAATACAAATAGTCCTTCTACAATACAGTACCTTACAGACCGTCTTTGATCCAGAGAGATCAGAAATTAGCAAAAATTCTGTAAAATATGCACCTCTACACCTTATAGATTATGACCCGATTTCACTCTAGCACGATTATAATATTAAAGCGAGGCTGCGTTGGCTAATAATGAAGCTGAGTGCACATATCAAAAGAAGCAGAAATAATGGGGAAACTAGAATTTAAAGAGAAAGACTAAGAGAGCCTCAAAAGAAAAGAAACGAAGTTACTAGAACCGTAACTTACCCGTTTCATCCATGTACGATTTATTTAGAGAATGATTCTGTTTTCGGCCGGTTGAAAATATTGTTATTTAAAACTTAGATTAAAAAGTCGATGTCGTACCCATGCTCTTCGCAATTCTACTGTCGAAGAACTACTACTAGAGAGGCGCCGAATATGAGTTCAACCGAATACCAAGATTTGGCAGAGTATTCGGTCATAAATGTACCGAACCGAACATTCGGCCGAATTATTCGGTTCATTTTCGCGCATAAAGCGTTTCATACAGGTCAGTCGCTCTGCGAATAGGGGCGTTCGCCAACTCCTCTTCACAGGCACCGCGCGCACCCCGTTAGCAGTTCGTGCTAGCTCGGCTCGGTCACTCAATGCGCCGCAAATTATTTTACCGCAATTTCTCGACAAAAAATAAAGCCTCAAATCGAAACAATCCGTATACCGATGGTCAATATACCGAACATACTGAACACGAATATTCATCTTCGGCGCATCTCTAGTTTCTACTATTAAACTTTACCCACTGATGCAGGCAACAGATATACCTACAGTTTACCACAATTATAATGGGTTTCGAAGCAACTGAATCAAGATTATTTGTTGCATCAGTTATTAACCGAAAATAATCATTTTGAGGATTTAATGGTAGAAGAAAAGCCTAAGCTAAGTTAAAAGTTTATCTGGAAAGCGGATCCTGCAGTTATATGAAGGCATAAGTGTAGAATGGAGCCACAAAAAATGATACTGTTATCGACAATTGGGGAGGAAAACGAATCACAAACTTAAGGAGTGATTGAATATAGAAATTCCTATGCTCTTTGTACTATTTGTCATATGGTTAGACACGTTTAGCAGGCATGAACACAAAGAATAGGTTGTAGGATATCGGGAAAGCGGAGGGTACTGAAGAGATGGTGATGGAACTTATGATTGAGCTCTTGGATGTTATGAGAGTTTAAAAATACTTACGATGGAAAATAGTTGTATAGTTGATTTTATCTACTCATGAAACTATACTTTATCTGTATTATGTGTGAAAAAGGCAACTGTGTGAATGAACGCGAACATCATGGGGTTGTTTCGGAAATAACATTACCGTGCAGACTGGAGAACATCTATTTCGTTAAGCCGCAAACACACCGGGCCAACGAAGGCCAACGAATGGGTTTTCTTAAAGATTCATTGGTTCTAAATGGACGGCTTAGCAAAGGCCACCGAAAGTTCATTGGCTTTCGCTTGCAACTCGTATAAATTCAAAATTATGTACTGAGTTCATGTAACCGTCCACCACCTCTGGTTTCGTTTCACTTTACTTACAATTTCATTAAGATATATAAAACTCGAAATTATAATTTCCTTGTCATTCGTCATGCTCTTGATGCAACTAAATTCTCTATTTGAGCTCATTTTGAAGTAATTTTCCACCACTGCCTTCGCATTTCATCGCATTTTTCTCAACTGCATTACGTCATGGTATAGAGGTTTTTTTCCACTGAACGAGCTACAGAGCTCAGAAATAAACCCCTTGGCACAGTTGACTGTTCTATCTACAACACAATGTCGAACCATCGTAAATATAGTATAAAAAAGAATGAGAGAACTGCTGGAATCTGATCCCATCGAGTATTACACGAAAAAATCCTGATTTTGGCGATGGAGATAAATCCTTCTATTAACTACACTATGAATTCGTTCAAAAATAGACCTACCCGACTTTGGAATAACCTTACACAGTCTGTATTTCCGAGTTTCTACAGATTTCAAGAGTTCAACCACAGTGTTCATCGCTTCTTCTTCTTTCTTCTTTGATCCGTTAGCTGGCGGTCCAAGACGTCCCCGCAACGAATACGCTGCTGTTGGTGCCGCTGGGTCTCGAACTCCATTCATGACTCGTTTCCATTCTTGACGATTTTTGGCGACGTCTCGAGCCTTGATAGTTGGTAAGCGGTTATCATCCATTCGGCAAACATGTCCAAACCACTGCTGTTGAGGTAGTCTTCTTTGATAAGTGCTGATCGCATCTCTGTCTAACTGTCTCGTTTCGAAGACGATCGCGGAGTGAGCCACCGTGAATCTGCCTCAAGCATTGGAAGGATCAACGTTCGTTAAAGGCGTACTTTCGTTTTGAAGGTAATATTTGTTCGTTTCTATAGGCACCACTTGAGCGAGGCGAATGTTGCTGTTGATTGGCAGATTCCGCTGTGAACGTCGGCCGTCGATGCCACTTTCGTTTCCCGTTCGAATATTTGAACATCGGAACCTGTTCGATGTGGATTCCATCGATGAGAACACTGGCCCTTGATCCGTCCATTGTGAGCGCTTTGGTCTTTTCCGCCTTCATTTTTAGCCCGTATGACCCGCATCGTCTGGGAAATGTCGTATAAGATGTCCGTTCTTCGGCAATCGTGTCGGCGAAGACAGAGCTATCGCCGACGAACATTAAGTCGGTTACGAAATTGTTGATGTCTTATCGAACTCCAAGTCGACCATCGAATGCTTCACACATAATTGAGTTGATCACGTTAAAGAGAAGTGGCGAAGCGACGTCTCCCTATCGGACATCCGATTGAATCGGGAACTCCTCGGATGTGTCGCTTGAAATACGAACGCTGGTGGTTGAGCCATCGTACGATGCTTGGAGAAGTTGGATGATTTTCGCTAGCACTTGCTCGGTTTCCAAGGATCTCCACAAACTATTCCAATCGATGCAGTCCAAAGCGGATTTGAAATCGATGAAACGACGACAGTTCGCAACGAGTTCTTTCTTCCATTAGCTGACGGAGACCGAATATTTGATCAATGCATCCTCGATGTGGTGTAAATCCCGCTTGTTCTTTCCGGCTCGTTTCTTCTCGATGTTTTTGTAGCCACGCGCGGTTTCGGATGATGCACCTTGTGGCGTAGCGTGGTTGTACAGCTGATCGGAGAAGCCTCTCCACTGCTGCAGGCGCTCATGGGTAGAGATCACGAACCGAATTTTTGATGTTGTCGTTTGGTGATGTTGTTTTGCCTCCTAACCGCCGGATTGTTTAGTACTCGTGTCTCGACGTCGCTTCTTTCATGTCGACCGCAACGTTATTCCAGTACGCTTCCCATTCCGATTTCATTTTCTGTCGAACTTCTTCATTCAATTGTCGATATTGCTCAAAGTCAACGTGTTTCATTCGTTTCCGCTGATTGACGAGCTCCAGGCAGCTGCCCGAGATCTATGGCTGCGTTCGTCTACGGATAGGTGGACACTACTCCAATGCACACCCCACAATGGACTCCGACAATATCCTTTCTTCTACATCGATATCGTCTGGTATTGCGAGCGCCGCGAATTTGTTGGATAATGCCATTTGAAACTCTCGCCCGATGTCCCGTAGGCACGCCCAATTCTTCTTGGCTGGTGGTGGCGCCGTTTTCTTCGCTCGTAATCACATCTGCTTCGCACGTACGTCTTTGAGCGTCGCCGAGTCGTTGCCGGATGGATTTCGCCAAGTGAGTTGGTGTTTCGAGTGGATGGCGGAAAATGCTGTTGCCAAATATCAAATTGTTTGACGCTGCGAATGAAAGATGCCGTTGCCGTTAATTACTCCGATTGTTCCATTGTTGAATGATCTGTAGAAAAACTAGAGAGAGAATAACAGAAGACATACACCACGGAATTTAATTTTTTTTAGCTGCACTTTGTAGTTCGAACTTAATACTATTTTGATAAGAAGCAGGGGCAATTGGCCCTTCCACACTAGTATTCTTTCAGCAGTATCTAAACCATTTTTTAGAAAAGGGGTAAAAGAATCATTGTTGTTGTTGTATTATTAAATTTCCATCTCAAGGATGGTATAACCCAAGGTTATAACTGGTCTAAGGTTTTTCAACCATATCAACCACTGATTCTATGTTAGTTTCCAAATAGTATAAGCTCAATAACTAGTAACATCTGATGAAAAAGTAATCGTTGATGAGCTGACTCAACTTGACAACTGACCTCTGAATTAGAGATTAAGAGACAAAGTTTGGTATGTAGTGATTCACTTGATTGAGGCCAGAAGTGTTGTGCTGATGATATCTGAATCCTGGAGAAGGGCCAATTTATCCAGGACTGTTGGACATCGTTGTTGAGGATGAAGAGACAACATATGATGAAAGTTTTAATAGTGATCTAGGCCTAGCTTAATATAGAGCACGATTATATATGAGTCAACTCGATTGAACTTCATTTCTGAGATAATTTAATCAAGCATCTTGCTTTTCAATAAGTCAGTTATTGATTATTATATCAGATTGATAAGTTGATGTAGGCGACTGGTTGAAATTCGTCCAGTTTGTCAGGACCTCATAGGGCTAGGTTGTCAATGTAAAGTTTTGATCAAGGAGTAGCTTCAGTATGATGCAGTTTTTAATATTGATCCAGTAAGATTGGATTTCGTCAAGGTGATGAGAATCTAGTAATTCATGATTCAGTTGATGTAAGCTATAGATGTACTCTCTCTCTGTAAGATAGCCGGATCCTTAGAGTGCGTCGGCAGGATGTAAAAATTTAACTTAAATTTAGTTAACAATGAAAAACTAAGGGTGGTCACCAAAAGGACAATACAAAATTATTATAGGAGGGATGTGTTGACCTCCAGTGTCATTGAAATCTTAGTAGTGTAGATTTTGTTTATATGATGACGTTCAAAGAATCATGGAGAAGTTTCTACAAAAACTGATGAACTTGTAAAGATAGAAGTTGTAAAGAGAAGAAGACATTTTAAACCTATGTCTCGGGTTTTGTACTCACTAACACAAATAGAGAAACCGGTTTGGAGGGTCAAAAACGTCAAGCATTTAATTCGAAATGATCAGAAAAGCACACGCACACATTCAAGTACTTAAGCGGAATATAAAAACGTCGCTGCAAGAATACGGGTATGGAAATCACGGTTGTTGTCAATCTGGTTTCCATACGCGCATGTGTGGAAAGGTCCAAAAACTGTGAAAGAGTAGCAAAATAACCAGACGGGCGGAAAAGCGGAAAAACGAATAACCATGTCTCTGAACGGAGCTTTAACCCACAATTTCAAGGATTAACGCATTCCAAAACAGTTGAGACTATTACTTGATTGCTGTACATACAATGTACCATTTATGCAATTAGGGCTATCACTCTAATTTATTAATAATATCACAAAAGGATACATCTAAACAGATGTATAAGTCGTAACAAATGCTATTACTGCTAGCACTCGTAATGTTTGTTTTATAAAATTTCAAAATGTAAAAAGAAATATCGTATACCTGCTCCACTTCAACACCATCGTTATCCAATAATCTTAACAATGTTTCGAGCTTAGTTACATGGAATTTATGCCTGTCGAGTTTCCCCCTTAGCTCATCCATTCGATCCTGTTTATCGCGATCCAGTCGTTTCTTTTTACCAGCTAACAGTGATTCTATTTCACTTTCATACTGATCGATTTGTATTTGTAACGAACTAATCGATGTTGTTAACCAACTTCGAATTTCATCCTTAACTCGTTGGGCTGGATCTAATTTTTGTGCCGCTCCTAAACCTTCCTTGGAATATGCTTTTGTTTTTGTCTCACGTTCAACAACTTTAAATCTTTCCATTTGCTAGAAATAATAAAGAAAATGCCATAATTAATAAAGTTATATAGTTTTATATAAATTATAACTTACTGTTTCTATGAGACGCCTATTCTCTAGGAGGGCACTTTTATCCTTAATTTCTGCGGACGCAATCCATGATTTAATCTGATCGCGCAACCGCTGCAGCTTTTTGATTTCTTTTTTGAGGTCGGCCTCATACTTTTCCTAATTTATAGTTTTTTAATTTTAGTTATATTTTCGTACTTCGATATTTATTTTACCTTCTGATTACTGTTAGTAGCATTATGAACTTTTTGCCAGATATCCTCGAATGTTTCGACACCTTCAGTGACTTTCTTGAGACATCTATCAATTTCACCTGAAAAATAAAATATTATATTTTAAAGTTTATTTCGTATTTTTATTATTTGATATTTCTATTTAGTTATTGTATAGTTTTTAACTGACTGTAGAAGCAGAAGTATGCGTTCGTGTTCTAAACTGTCCTATTAGTGAGGAGATTGAAAAGACGCCTCCCGAAGATAGGCGCTGAATCCTCGCGTTACAATTCAACTGGAAGAGAGAATTCCAAAGCAGATCTGCGACGACAAAGAAAGAACGATGACCAATCAGGGTGCGGAAACGCGGAATATTTAAATTATTGTTCTCAAGGGATTGCGAAGGCTGCACATACTAATTAAGGTGATGTGATGAAGAAGAATATCATAAATAGACAAAGAAGCCGGCGGTAGTCACTAAACGAGCAGACTAAAACCGAATTAGAATAGGGAGTGATATGATCGAAACGGCGTAATTTGTGGATGAAACGTACACAATCATTGAAGGCAATATTGAGCTTACGGCCGCAGGAGGAATCATGAGAAGGGAAAATGGCAAGGCCATGCATTAAATGCGGGAGGAGTAGAGCTTTCGCTAAGTTCATGCGGAGAGCCCTACTGAGCAGACCACAGTGGAGCCTAAGTTTAGATAGTTGCCCGTAGGTTTTACGAAAAATATAACTGATGTGATCGCAGCAGGTCATACCACTATTCAAGACTACTCCAAGATTTATCACCAACGCAGTCGAGAGGGGTCCCATTTAAAGCAATAGCAATATCAGGGAAGTCACGAAGAACAGTGGGAGAATGGGAGAAAAGGATATAATGGGAATCCAGAGGATTACGTTGTAGAAGGTTCAAAGAAGACCAATTGGAAATATGCTGGAGGTTGGCGGCTAGCTTCTCAATATATCTTATCAAATTGATCTTTTGGTGCCGAAATATAAAGTTGCACATCATCTGCGTACATGTGAATCTTGCATTAATGAAAATACTGAATAGGAGAGGCCCAGGGATGGAGCCTTGGGGAACCCCAGCATGCCGTAAGGCAATCGAAGAACAATTGGCGCCGAGCACGACTTTCTGAAAACGGTTAGTTAGAAAGCAACGCATCAGCTTGAGAGCAGAAGGGGAAAGCTTACTTGTTGTGAACGTTTTTGCAGAAGCAACACATGATTAACACTATCGAACGCTTTAGAGAAATCAAGTAGCACTAAACCGTTAACATGTTGCTCATCAAGGGACTTACGGATATCGGAAGTAACTTGAAGAATCGCCGTACATTTATTAATTGAAGACGTTCACAATGCTTAAGTATTTGCGACGATATCAACTTTTCGAGAGCCTTTGCCAAGAAAGGAAGGATACCGATATGCCGGAAATCCGAGGGGCAAGTAGGGGACGGGCACTTGGGAATTGGCGTAATCAGGGCAAGCTTCCACGCCGAGGGAAACTTAAATACAGTGAGGCAGGCGTTAAATAAGTGAGTAATAACAGGTAAGAGACAAGGTATGATCATATTTAAGAACCTTGGAGGTATGTTATCAGTACCAGTCGTATTAAATTTGCTTAATTTTAGAGCAGATATTACCTCGAGGCAGTCGACACAGCGAAAGTATAATCCTTCCGGTAAAGCCATAGGAGGGGAATTAATCTCGCATATTATATGGGTGGCGACAAAATATTGGTTAAAGATTTCAGGGCAGAGAGTGTGTGCAGCGGTTGCTGCGGTTGTTGAATACAATCTAAAAATATTCTCTTCGGTCTTAGGGATTGACATACATATACAAAAAAATGAACCTACGAATGCAATATCTTTGTGATCTTCAAAGGATTGCTTCTTCTAACCGAAGTGATTGGGCTACGGGCATTTCTATATGTACATATATGACTATGCTGAACACTAATGGTACACACAGGATATTGAATTCGCCTTACGAATTATGCTGCAAACATGCTAAGGGCGACCGACGAATCGCTTTGCTCAGCAACTGTCAAAACCGAATAGAACACCCCGGTTTATATGAAGATGCACATTCTGTAGACCGCTGCACAGAAGATGCACATTCTGTAGCTATTCTCGTGTGTTCCGATAAGCATGGGTAGCATAATTCGGCTGTCATCATCATCAGGAGCTCCACAGCCTATTGTTGGCTTTGGCTTCCTCCTAGCTTCAAACTCTATGACGAGGTGCCTTATTTCCTTTCGTACAATGAATGTTGTACCTAATATGTGGTCTCTTTCTTTGGAGCTTTAAAATATGTTATGTGTTCTTTTTTCAAATATTCCCTGTCCAGCCCATCTCATCTCCTGAATGGCCGGCAACGTCCACTCTGTATTTCATCAATTCGGCTGTGCAAGATGGTTATTCCGGTGTGTGCTATTAATTTGTGTCGTCGTTGCTCTTAGTTTGTGCACACAACCAATATCGTTAGGCCATTCGCCGTGGCTGAGGAAAATAGTTTCGCAGCTTAGCATGTTTACAGCATTAGACTACCTGTGAGCTTAAAAAACAAGATTAACAGAGTAAGAGTAACAGTATTAATTGCCAATTGTATTATTTGCCCAGAGTATTCGAAATTGTAAAAATTCAAGTTCTGCAAAAAAACAAAATATAAACAAATTGAATTAAACTTCATTCTTGCTCACCATGCAGCATTAAAAAGGGCGCCAGATTGATTGTTTTAAGCGGAAATATCGAAGCGATAAGATTGATGATTTGTGCACCTATCCGGTGAGGAAAATAATATTCATTTAACGTCGTATCTAATTGTTATGCACAAGATTAAATAAATATGAACTAAACATTCATGATTGCTATATCAAATGAAGACTTCTATGCATTTCTCTATATTGTACACTTCAAGCTTCAAAGCTTTAATCAAATCAATTACGAATTCAAAAACAGGATGTAGATAGTAAAACAGTATCAGAAAATTGATATGATACTAGTAAAAAATTACCTGAATGCTAATTCTTTCAATTGTTTACTAATAATAAGATAAACATGGGACAGTATCAAAGTATGATGTACAGATTTTCGTAGATAGTTCATAATTAAAAATTTATCTTTACTCTCTTTTGGGATGAATTAAATCATAGAGAATACTTTCTAATGTTCCAACTGTTGTGTTATGGGGTATATAATTTAATTTTGCTTTTATAGATCTACGAAAGAAACAAACAGAGACGTTGAATGAACTTAGCCATAGGGGTTTTTTAGCTCATTTATTATGCATAATGTTTTGAGTAGATATGAAGATGCATCCCTGCAAATCTGATAAAAACAACATTTTGTGTTATGTTTCTTCAGCTAATCATATATTAATTTTAGTGTCTTTTGTTTTCAGAATCTCTTAAATGGCGCTGAAATCTCCTCGTAGAACCCAAAACTCATCAGCAAGTGCCAGAGAAGTGAGTAGTAATATTTTTTCTAAATCTATTTGCGGTAGCGGCTGATTGGATTACTTGGGGCAAAGAATTCTATATTCTCCCAATGTGAACGAAGTAAAAACTTTAGAGAACTCTGAAGTTCGATTTCGGAAGTGCTATTATCATTTTATGTCTTGTTCTTCGGAGTAGCTTAATGAGGTCTCTGAGATTCGCCACTATTAAGAACTTTATACAAAACGAGTAATTTATTCTTAGCTAGATGATTTGTTAAAGAGCAATTGAAGATACTGAAACGATATTGAGCGATGTGATCAAATCGTCTAAGCTTATAAGCAAATCGAATACAATCATTGTACGCGATCTCAAGCTTTTTACCACACAAGCAATCCAATTTAGGAAATATGATTGAACCGAGAGTAAAGTGGGGCAACAGTAAAAATTTTATTAAATTGCATCGCATGCTGGTCGGCAAAATATCAGCGAATAAACCGAATCTACGGAGACTGGCGTAGATAGTTCTTAGTTTGGCGTTAACATGGTCACAGTAGATCATTGTTGAATTGAAAATAACCCCGTTTCACGAGTTTCAAGTTTTTGAACATACGGTATAGGATTGCTTCCTAAGAAAACCTCAGGGAAATAAGACAAATCCAGAGGGTTTTTGTATATTACTAAAGCCTGAAATTTTTTAGGGTTAAGTTTCAATTTGTTTTCAAGAGCTCAGTTCAGAACATGCATTAAGTGATCGTTAAGTCTCTAGATACAGTCTTCGACAAATCCTAACGGTCGATTTATGTAAATCTGCGTATAAGACAGTGCTTAACTACAGCAGGTACGTTATTTATAAACAGGCTAAATAGTAAGGGGCCAAGGATAGATCCTTGGGGCACGCCAGATTTTAAGGAAGATGACTTGGAGCAGCAGTCCCCAATTTTGATTCTTTGGGAACGTTATGTTAAGAACGCATACGTCAAGGATAGATCCTTGGGAGACACCAGATTTTAAGGAAGATGACTTGGAGCAGCATTTCCCAATTTTGACTCTTTGGGAACGTTATGTTAAGAACGCATACGTTCGTTTGCTGAAATTAAAATAGTACGCTAATTGTCTCAACAGCAAGTCATGATCGACGCTATCAAAAGCCTTGGAGAAATGCACAAGAGCAAGACCTACAAAATTGTCCTTATCCATCGCAAAGCGAAAGTCAGAAGTAATCTCTAACAGCGCAGTGACACAGCTTTGTGCAGGACGGAACCCCGATTGATACAGACTTAAAAGATTTATTTTGGGTTAGCTCATATACTACGATTACATGCCGGACTGAGGACTTGACTTGAACTTGAACTGACAGTTAAATGCTCTTGATTTGAAGTCGATCTGAGGTTACATGATTTTCAAGTCTACTTGAAGCCGACTTCAAGTATGCATGTAATCAGAGTAATAGAAATATAAACTAACATGGAACGGCTGTGTCGTGTAAAAACCCTGTACCTGAACGACCACACTAAAGGTAGCTTGTTTAAAAGGACAGAAATAGTGTAGAAGAGGGACGCAAATTGCCGAATTGCTTTGTTTACATCCCGCCATAAGCAGGGTAGCTTCTTGAGTGAATGGTGGCGTGCTAAGTCAATATCCGAGCGGCATCGAGTTTATGCCAGGAATTTTAAAATTTACGTATTTACTTCTTATCTACGCTTACACTGCCTGACCACTACTAGCCCAGTGAACTCAAACACATCAGGAATTGTGGTAAGCTCAATCTGGCTTACAGCCATTCCGTGTTTAGTTTATATTTCTATGGGTTAGATACAGTCTAACTTGGGAGTCCATCATTTTCTCGAGCGCTTTGGCCAGAAAGCAAAGAATTGGCCTAAAATCCCCGACAGATTTTGTAGTGGCAATCTTGGCAATAGGGATGACCAACGCTTCTTTCCACGAAAGTGAGACAGTGTTGAAGATAGCAGTTATTGGGTAAGCGACATAAGGGAGGATTAGTTTTATGAATTGTAACTTGTAATTGTACATATATATTCCTTTAAAATAAAATAAAACGGTTTCCCTTTACCTATAAAAAGTAATAAACAGATCATAATTTTTGTTTAAACAATTTAAATTCAAGAACAAGTGTCATAATCGCACAACATTGAAACTGCATCCATGCATTTTACTATCAATTGCAAAATCTCCCCTGTACATGTATTCTTAATAAATTTGTATTTCTTCTTTATTTAAAACCATGGCCAATATACAAGGTCCCTCTCGTCTTTTTTACACTAGTAAAGTAAAATGGAAAAGTGATCTCGATTGCCAAAAAGTACATAGCTGACGTCTGCACTTGAACTTATTCAAAAAAAGAAATAAATTGTGATTGATATTCGCTCTGGGCAACACTAAGAAAAACTGCAAATTAAATATAAACATCTCATTAATAAACAGATTATTCCAACTATCTGAAATCGCAATCTCAGGCATTATGGGGCTACACAGAAAAAGCTAAAACAAATCTCCCATCTCGAGAAGCCGATAAAAATTCTTGTCCCAAACTGCGTTTAACTTGTCACTTGATCCCGAAATGACATTTCGGCTATAATACATTCATGACATCTCTCAAAGAGTATAACAGGATAAAATTATTATTTATAATAATAATAATTATATCTACAATTAATATTTATATAAATAACAGTCCTCTAAATAATTATAATTCACAATATTTCACTTTAGATTATTAATATTGACATAGGAACCCCACATCGGCACTTTTTTTGTAGAGATTATAACGGAGCCCCCACTGTCAACCTTTATTAAAAAACATTTATAATTTGTTATCATAAGCACTTATTATTGCACATTATTAAACTAACTATTATATATAGTTAAGTCCTTATAAATTTTGTGTGTCCGTTTTGCATCTCTCCACTTCACATTAAAATTACCTTAAGAAAATTTTATTTTTTTATTGAGTATCTCACCTTGCAACTTTCTCGTCGCAGCCATAGCTATGTAAATCTATTGTACGAATATTCAGACATAGTCTAAACATACAAAATTTTATGAAAAATAATTGTGGAAACTTATTTTTCAAATGCACTCAGTGGATTTTTCCTGATTGACGCGATTTTTCTGTCAATGTTTCGATTTTTCTGCTTTTTGTTCACATTCCAAGATGGCGGTTACACACATTCATAGATTTTTGACATATGCAATCGTTCCGCAATGTCATTTTTCAACAGTTGCTCAAAATAATTCAATTGTATATATAAAGATATGTTTATGTAGGAAATTTGTATACAATTTTTGTATATGAATTCGAAAAAAATATCTCGCATACTTATTTATTTTTTACATGCCCGCATTTTTTTTTGCACAAAATTTGCGCAATTTTTGAATGGATCATATGGGGGGATATAATTGTGTTTAATAGATGGCGCTGAAAACGTTTTAACGAAAATATTTGCTTAAAATTAGCGTTTTATTTTTGTAGAAAAAGAGCGGGATAAATAAGTTGCCCATTAATATTTTAATTATTATATATATATAGCTAAAAATTAAAACAATTTTTTTTTGATAAAATGAAAATTCATTTTTACTTTATTTTAAAAGAAACACAGACTATAATATAAATACTACACAATTGTTACGGAGTCAAAAAAATACGTGTTCCATATTGTGTCAATCCGAGTTCCGTCTATCCATTATTCCGTCTTTGGAGTGCGAGTTGTGCACAGCTGGGCTGTTGATAGAACACCTTGGGTGACGCTCTAGCTCATGGAGGCTATACAAGGAGATATAACTCTTTAAGATCACGGTCGTATAGACAGGTCTGGGAACTCGCTGCTCAAACCTGTGAGCGATTCGCGTATCGTTACTGGAGCTTCTGCAGATGGCGCATTTGCCTAAGGACCGTGTATGAAGTCTATGAAGACAATGTAGAAATTTGGTACTTAGACTACAGCGCCGCATTCAAGAACAACTTCAAAGTCCAACGATATCGCTCACACTTCACTCTATGGGATGGTGAGCGAGTTCCCAGACCTGTCTACGACCGTGTTTAAGATATTCGAAGCTGTCAGTCTCTTTTACATTACCTCGTGTTTCTGTATACCATGCTCTACTCGGAGCTGCTCCACTTTTTTTGGTTCCATTAAGCACAGCTATTTGCTGTAGTTTTTTAATCTGTTCTGTTCTGTCCTGGAACAGCTTCCATCCATAGTCTTGTCCTCGATAATTATCGAAAACAGGACCCAGAATTTTAAATTTCTCTTTTCTCAAATGCGATTTTTAAGTTAACAAATAAAATAAATTGTTTTGTTTAATGAATGAAAAACACGTCGTAATTTATTAAAATGAAAATATCCTAAAATATCTATTTATAGTAACGTACGTTTGACCTAAAATCGTTATCTTAAAAAAGACGAAGCTCCATAAAATCACGAATAAGTTCAATCAGCTGTTTAGTTTGACATTTACTGTGATTTCGATATCAATAACTTCTGAAGTGCTAAATTAAAGTTAATAATAAAATAAAGTAGAGTACAAGAATTGTTATATATTTTTCACTTACTTCACTTGAGTGTACTTAATTGCAATATTCAATTTTTTTTAGCGCAAATTAAGCTGATTAACCTCATGTATTCTTGGCCCTATGTTAAATCCGCACCGATGCAAACTTCAGGATGATATTTTAAAATTTGCACAACTCAGAAAATCTGGCGCCAATTTGCATAGTAGTTTAGCGTCCGCCAAAGTAGCAGCTGGGAGCTTAAAAACATTTCTCTTTGCCATTCATAATTCTTTTGTGTTGTTGCTAATTTTCCTACTTAAAAATGCGTGTAGAAGCACAAGGTGTTCTGCGTTTCGCAAAATTAACTGAAAATGCATTTGAGCCTGTAAAAGGATCAGCAAAAGCTGCCGGCTTTGACTTGCGAAGCGCCTACGACTATATAGTTAAAGGCAGAGGAAAGGAACTAATTAAAACTGATCTGCAAATTCATGTTCCTGAAGGCTCTTATGGCAGAGTAGCACCACGTTCCGGATTGGCATGGAAGAATCACATTGATGTTGGAGCCGGTGTTGTGGATGAAGATTATCGTGGAAACTTAGGAGTAGTGTTATTTAATCATTCCGATGAAGATTTTAAAGTTACTAAGGGAGATCGTATAGCTCAGTTAATTTGTGAGAGGATCTTCTATCCTCAGCTGGTCGAGGAGAAGTCTTTGGATGAAACGGAGCGAGGAGCTGGAGGATTTGGTTCGACTGGTGTCCAAGGTGAAGTTAAAGCAGCTAATGGAGGCAGTACTGCATAGAGAGTCATCACATCTTGATAATTGTTTGTTTTTTTTTTGTATTTAAATTCGTATTATAGTATCAAATAAGTTTTTTTTATAAATAAATGGAATCCAAGCTTTGCGCTTGACTTTTTCAGAAGAAAATCAATAATTTATTAGTACTTGGAAGTTATGTATTATAAAAGGGACATTTGTACATCTTTGCAGCTGGCTGAGGTCTTTAAATTGTAAGAAGAGGGTTAGATCCTCTGGATCCTCTCCAGGCCACAATAACTGGGCTAAAATCCACACCCTTGAGAAGCCTTTCGAAGTCCGACGTACCCATAATGAAGCCTAGAACTGCTCCGAGGCCGACCTTCTACTAAATGGCAGAAAGTGTCAAAGAACTTGCTTAGAACTGACTATCTGCAGACTATCCTGACCACGGAGCAACTAGTTATCGTGCCGGGAGTCTTCTGGAGGAGATAGCCGGATTGGGACAGGGCTCAGACCTGTACGGACTCGGCCCCGGCCATGTGACTGAGGGGTAGAGTAAAGCAGCGAGCCTGGTGTATTTTGGACAACCGGAAATACAATTTATATGTTATGAAAGCGTCAACCAAAAGGCGCCCAAAGACAATCTCGCTCTACCCTGAACAAGGGCTAGGGCCGCCTCTGGGGTTAACTTTCGGTGGTCCTCAAAGGAGGCCTTGAAGTTAAATAAGACCGGCATGTTCAGTCGGTAGGTCTAATTGAGTATACTCAGATAACCTGTTAGGTAAGATTCAGGTTATTTGGCGCCGATTTGTTGAGGTCAAAGCTTAGCTGCCTCCTTTGCCTGTGCATGGAATGAAGGCGTATTTAGCATCCCATCCCTAACCTTGCAGTAGGACAAGGTTATTGCTTCTGTAATCCTTACGAGCACTGTTCGAGATAACATTGCATACAAACTATTTTTGCTCTAATTAATAAGAAAATAAGATTTTTTTATATTTCAACCAATTTTGGCGGGATTTGTTTTTGTTAAGAGTGAGTGCGTTCAATGTAAGAAACGAAATATCAGTTTGAATGTGCTCTAGTGGTTTTACCGTGTGATTTGATGTGAATGATTTATGAGCAATTTCAACTGCTACTACAAAATTTACAGTTATATTTAAACTATTTACAATAATTTTAAATATTTCCCCTTTCCCAAAAGGGAACCAAGTACATAGTAACTGCACATAACCTCAATTCTCTATTCATGACATTAAACCAGCTGCCGTTTTTTTCATATGCACATCTAGTATTCACCACAGCTGTGTTTACCCAATCAGCAGTCGTGGGGTGAAAAATACAAACAAATAAATCGTCGGAAGCTGTGTGGACTACAGGAAGAGCGGCATTAAAGTTTCCTTTTTTTTTAGTTTGTAGCAGGACAAGTTTATTATATCATAATTTGTTTCTTATGTGTTATTGTTGACCGCACTTTCGGATAATATTTTTTCACCGGGATTTAACCTGCATGTAGTTCGAAAAATAGTTATAACTCTACGTAAATAGCAGGACTAGGCAACAAGATGTCTCCTGACGATCTTCCAGATACCCAAGGAGCAACCCAAAGTCAGGCTTCAAATATTTGGACAAATATTGAGAGTCAGCCAATTGAAAATATCGTATGGGGCCGTTTATACTCGAAAAATATCAATTTAAAATCTTTGGGTATGAGAATTATGAAAACAATTTGCTTAACTTCATCTTCTGCATTTGGTAACAGATCTGAGATAAAATTTATATTTTCTTAACATTTATGTGAGCAGCAATAGCAGTGGCAGTATTTATATAAATATTACCATTTCAGATCTATGCAATGAAGAATTTAAAGCTGGAAGATCTGAAGACAATGATTTGTGCCTTACACTGGACCAGCTACCTGAGAATATCTTGCAAAGAATCTCGAAAGTACATTTTCAGATATCACGTCAAATTAGTGATTTATCGAATCCGGTTTATATTAAGGTAAGCATATTAATTAGTTTTTGGTGTTGTAAAATGTATTTTTGGTTTTGTGCAGGGATTCAGGGGTAAGCACACGACATAATTCCTAAATATATTATTATACTGAACAACATTGTCACGGAGGTGATCTTGCTAACAATTTCAGCGCTAAAGGTTACTTGTTTTCATCTTCCAATATTGCTTTTTTTTAGTAGAGGGTCGGTTTTATCCACTTCATTATAAAATGAGCCATCCAGGTGGAGGTTTGTTTTGTTAAAATGATAAAATACACATATACCCATTGTTCAGCTACACATTCACCAAAAAATGTATTGCACAATTCATATTTTATTCGCATAAATAGTTGTAAGAATATGTGAAATTAATCATCATCATTATTAACTCAATAGTCTGTTTCTGTTATTGGTCTCGGCTTTCTGCAGAATCCTTCTCCAGAAATGTTGATCCCTAACTTGAAGTCTCCAATATCTTATACATACTTAGGTTTCGTAGATCTTCCTCGACGTCTGTATATCTTTTTTTGCGCCCCCATGTCTGTGTCGGTCGGGTCTTTTGTTTAAAATAATTTAAGCATTGCTAAGTATTGAAGTTCTTTTACTTGTTTGACGTTGTGTTAATTTGTACGCAAGGGTAGACCTTATAAGGCATCTCGCGACTTAACCGGTTAATAAAAGGGTAAAGTTTCGCTTAGGTCAGATCTTTACCTGGTATTTTGGCACTGAATCTGTTGTCCGCTGATTTGCGGGATTCACTTGTTTCAGGAGGCATAACACTCGGACGACACCTTCCCGCTAACTACGACGGTTATATCTCTGATGCTCCAAACCAAATTTATCATATAAAATCCAAGAACTGGAGGTTCACCGCCCCTTCCAGGATCGGCATTCTGGAATTCTGTCTCAAAAACCTTTCCGCCGTGGTGGAACGAAGATCTCTCGAAACTGAGGTAGACCTTCAATAGCTGTGACAAGCAAGGCCTTTTGCAGTCGCACAAAGACTGCCTAAAACTGTACAATAAAGCCATTGCCTCAGCCAAGAGAGATACCTGGGGCAGGGGTATTGCCAATCTATGAGCGTCTAGAAAACTACCGCCAGAATATGCAGAATCCTATTCAAACTACATTCCTGTCCGTCCTTTATAAGAAAAGGCGAACGGATCTTGCACAGATTCGCAGTCCGAGTCTATAGAGCTATTAATGAACACACTTTCGAAGTCGAAAGCATCAGGGAAGGGACAGAGACACTCTCTGGGCGATCAATAGCTTCTTCCTCTTCAAAGCCCCCCGCCAGGATGGCTTACTACCAGTCATGCTACAAAAAATACCTGAGGTGGTAGTACCATGGCTGGTGGTCATGTTCAAGAGCTGTTTGGTGCTCAGCTACATCCCCAGGAGCTAGAGACGGTCTTTGTCCCAAAGATAGCGAGAAGAGGTCACAAATCCGCCACACTCTCACTTTATCCTTCAGAGTGAAATATCTGGATCTAATACTGGATCCTAAACTGGAACTGATATCGAGGAAAGGGTAGAAAAGGCCTATAGCCTTCTACGCCTGTAAAACGATGTTTGGCAAGAGATTTGGTCTCAAGGCAAAGATGGTCCTGTGGATGTACATAGCTGTGGTATGCCCAATTCTTGGTTCGCAAGAATGGTGGCCAGCGCTGAGCAGGACCTATAACGTCATAGAGTTGGACCAGAGGACGGCAACGATAAGGGTAACAGGGGCCATGAGAACATGTCCCACGAGAGCCCTTGATGTTCATCTACTCTGCATCTGCAACTGCATCTGCTCCCCCCTTCCTCCACATCAAACATCTAGCCTCGTTTAGAGCCCTCAGACTTAGAAAATCTGGATCTGGACCCCTAAACCCCACGGACATAGCAATATCTTCAATCTGCTACTCGAGGGTATGTTCGCTGCAACCACAGATTACTTCCCCCTAGATTGACTTTCAGCAAGCACTTCTCCGTCGAAATCCCGGGTGAATTCAAAAACTCATCACTGCAGCTGAATTCTGCAGTGTTGGCGGCAGTGTTGAATTTTTGAATTCACCCACCCTCAAGAAGAGAGTGGAGAAACGGAGAGGTCCTGGCAAAGTTCGATGAGAGACCACTAACAGTTCACTGTCTTGGTACCTCCTGGTGTACGCTAGTCTCTTTCAAGCAGAAGTGCTGGCGATACTGAAGGCCTGCCAGATAATGAGCTTAGAATATACACAAAGATGTAACATTGGAATTTTCATAGATAGTCAAGCTTTTATAAATGCTCTGAATTCAGTAAGAATACGCTCCAAGAAAGTAATTAATAATACCAATAATTACTGTACAGAAGGTACACGAGCTGTGGCAACAAAACGGTGCGCCAAGCGGTCCCACTGGCTGCAGTCCTTCACCTATTTACCTACCACCTTCTTCAGATGGTTGGAATGGATCCCCAATTGAAGCTGACTCTAAATAGATGTACTGTGTTTCCATTACTGCTTGAAGCGTACTTGAAGTACGAACGTAAATGTAGCAGTTAGATTGCAGCTGATCAAATAGATTTCTCTAATTGGCTCGAGTAATTGTCAAGTCATGTAAACCGGGCTTGAAAGTTTGAGTGCTCGAAACTGATCAGGAGTGGTTTATCAGTTGCTCAGGAACTCAAGCTAATTCTGAAGGAGTGCCGGCAAAATGCCATATAATTCAGGGGTATTTGCTGGGTTGAAAGGTCGAAAATGCTTCCAGAAAGACCCCGAGAGCTTGTTTTATGTTGAGCTTCGCTTACGCTGCAGTACTACACCGCACGGTCGCTAGAGCTGGAATCTGTCCAGGTTCTTGACTCAATAAATCGTTCAGCACTCAGATTGTACATTTTTTTAGACTATAAGAAATTTTCCAATCAATATATTTATAGAATATCTTATTTCTAGGACTTATCTCGAAATGGCACATTCGTAAACGGTGAAAAAATAGGTAACAATAAGAAACGAATTCTCCTAAACGATGATGTTATTGCATTATCCAACCCACAATGTAAAGGTATATTTCTAACAATATATTCTACTTTATTTCTCTCTATATCCAATTCAATTTATCTTACAGCATTTGTATTTAAAGACCTAAGCCCCAATGAATCTCAGGGTCTACCACCAGAAATATGCTCACAATACTATATCGGTCCAAAATTAGGCTCGGGAGCATGCGGCGTTGTCCGCTTAGTATACGATGTTCGAACATGCGAAAAATATGCAATGAAGCATGTACAAAAAAATTTACTTGTAGAATATTCAAAAACAACGAATTTGAATGATCCGGAACGAGTAATGAATGAAGTGAAAATAATGAAAGCTTTAGAACATGTATGTTAACATTTTGTAACCTTATTGTAAACAAATTTTTATGTTATTTGTGAATTATATTTATATTCTAGCCTGGTGTTATAAAAATGCATGATATTGTTGATAAACCCGATTCGGTTTTTATGATATTAGAGCTTATGAAAGGTGGAGATTTGTTATCGCGAATTATTTCTAAAAAAAGGCTATCGGAGAAAATTTCGAAGTTATTCTTTTATCAAATGTGCCATGCTGTTAAATATTTACATGATAAAGGTAAGTGAAGTTAATTAGATATTTGGGATTGAATAAATTAAGTTATATTTTTGTGTATTTAGGAATAACTCATCGTGATCTTAAACCAGACAATGTCCTTCTTGAAACGAATGACGAAGAAACTGCATTAAAAATTTCTGATTTTGGTCTTAGCAAATTTGTTCGGAAGGATTCAATAATGCGTACTTTGTGTGGTACACCTTTATATGTTGCTCCTGAAATTCTAATAACATCTGGTAAAGGTTCTTATACAAAGAAAGTTGATATTTGGAGCTTAGGAGTTGTGTTATTCACTTGGTAATTAAATATATTAGCTGACAAAATTCGAGCAAAGCTTCTACTCGTAGCTATTCATGCCTTTGTTGAAAAGTAGCTACGAGTAGAAGCCAACTGCTTGCGAGAACTTTGTTCGAATTTTGTAACGCAGCTATTAATAATATCAATTACAAAAACGTAATTAATTTTATTTTGTTTTAAATTTTTAGCTTAAGTGGCACACTACCATTTTCTAGTGATTACGGTAGTCCTGCGTGCGAACAAATAAAAAAGGGTGACTTTACATTTTCACATCCATCATGGAAAAATGTTTCAGTTAAGGCAAAAACATTAGTTATGGAAATGTTAACTGTTGATCCAAAACAGCGGCCATCAATTGATTATGTCTTAAGACACAAATGGCTACAAGATCCAGAAATAATACGAAAAGCAAATATTTTAATGAAAATAAGTACAATAAGTTCGGATGATGAAAATTTCCTAGAGCCACCAGCCAAACGTGTTCGTCGATAACTATCTTAACAATATTACAAAACTTTCAAACACTATACTTTCAAAAATGTGTATTTATGTTATATTGACATAACGCGTGAAAATACTGTTTTGGAATTTTACATTTTATTTAAAAAAAATTTGTTTTCGTGGTTATTATAATATTATTTAAAACATTTGTTTTTTGTTGTCACGTGTACCTAAACTTTGGCTAATTTAGGTTTATTTACGTTGACTACTACTTAAATTCTTGATAAGTATTGACAATAAAAAGACAAAACCAATTAAACATTACCAATTAAAAATAATCACCTACTTTAAAGTACAAATTACCAAAAGAACATACAGAAAAGACAAAAAAAAAGATAAAAATTAGTGGAATATTTTTTTTGTTCCCAATGAAATAATCGTAAACGAATATAATAATTTAAGAATGATAAATATGTGCCTAAATTATAGTAGAATACGGTATAAGTAATTACTTTTGAATAACATTATTTTGTTATTATATATTTTTATAAAAAAAAGTTATTGTGCTGTGGCAAATAAATTTTGTATTGAAAAACAAAATAAAAAAAATAAGTTTGTTTTGATAAAATGAATTTCTGCGGCTCGAGCTAAGTTGATCTTTCGCATAGCCAGCTTATAGGTGGCTAAGGGCATTCCCATCTGGGTTGAGTGTTTTCCACTTCGGTTCCCGGTCTAGCTCTCACACACAGACTTGGCAGTTCAGAACAGTCGTGGATGTTGTAACGACAGAATTAAGAGCCTTGAGGGTCTCCTGGCTATCCGATAGAAAACATATATTCTTATGAGATATATTATTTATCTTCAAACATTCGTAAGCCACCCAGATCGCAGTGACTTCTGCTTGGAAGGTGCTGCAATGGTCGGGTAGACGAAGAGGTATCTATATTCATTACGTCGGAGAAGATACTGCAACCAACGCTGTCCCCAATTTTAGAGCCATCTTGTAGATACAAAATGACCCAGTCGGGATAACCCATTTGTCCAGTCACCTCTGGATCTTTCCCCAAAGTCAATTGTACCTTTCCCAAATATAGTGTAATCTACTATATGAATATGGAGCCCACCCAAGAGAAGCCTTTATCCTGGCGGCCGTTCAGGCTGCGATTTGCTTTGCATGTATGTCCAAAAAAATAAGATGCAATAAGACACTCAGTGCTTCTCATTGTACCCCTAATACACAGCTCAGCTGTTCTCTGTTACGATATGTAACCTTCTGTAATGCAGTCCGCCGTACCTGTTCTTCTTTGGTCCGTTAGCTGGCGGTCCGAGCGGGACGCTCCCGCAACGGATACGCTGCTGTTGGTGCCGCTTTAAAAAAAAAGCGGTTTCTTACCTAGTTTCTTCGGTCAATTCGGCAGTTCCTCCTTCCACACCCTGGACTTGGGACCAGACGACGGCAGAGTTGCCGTACTCGTATGCCATGCAAAAGTGTACAATGCGGGGTTTAAGGCCCCAATTTGCTCCAAACGTTCTTTGGCATAACAGGAGAGCTGTTTTGGTTTTATGAGCAGGATGTTGGAATGTAGGGTAAATTCAAAAACTAATCAAATTGAAGTCTGTAGCTGAATTCTGCAGTGATGAGTTTTTGAATTTACCCGTAGCTTCAGGTGTTTATAAGGCTTAAAGCCTTCTATGGCCCATAGGATCCCTGTTTATCAGTCTGGTACCTAAATTATGTTCACTAGTTGTGCTAACAAGACCTGTTTCCGCGGATGCGGCATAAGATTTCGAGCCAGGAAATTGGGTATCAATGACTCCTGACTGCTTGTGGTCCATGTACCATCTCTCGGGAAGTGGTCTTTCCACCACTTGTCTTGCCAATCTGTGTTTCGGACTTTCCTGTAGCCAGCATCCTTCTTCACAGTTCTCCAATCCAATCTACGTAGCCTTGCGCCCTTTCGGACAGCAGAAAGCAGGGCACCATAGTGTCGGTATTGCTATATTTAGACAACATAAAAGCGTTAAGGCAATTTATTAACAATTAAACAAGTTCTTGACTTACCTTCCTCATTTCTGGGGTACAGCAACCTGTATTTTGGAGTTCTGATTTCGCATACAAGGTTCCGGACAATCCAAGGCTCCTGAACCAGTGACTGGCGGATGCAGCCTTGCTGTGATGGAGATTAATCTGCGCTACTCTCAAGATCGTAGTTGCGAGCAGCGGGATCAATCTCGATCACCGTTATGTCATCGTCCCCCTCCGGTGTGAAAGTAATATCATCATCTCCCATCGAAAGAAGTTGGGTAAAGTCCCGTAGTTCGTCGATGTTTTGGATTTTTTTCCCAGGCTTCCTTTCTTCATCCGTGAATTCTCTTTTCTTTTTTTCTGAGCTTTTTATATTTCTGTTCGCGTGTCCGTGTTCTCTGAGACTGCTGCATTGCTCGGTACGCCGTAACATTGTTACGTTCTGTTGCTAGCTTGCATTCATTTTAGAACCAGTCGTTCCGATCTTGACGATTTCTGCCTGAAATGGAATCAGCAGTACTAATGATAGTATTTGCAAGGGAGGTCCAGCTCTCGTCGACGCTCGGCATATCATCCCCAGAACTTACTTTTCTTAGGGCGAGTTCTACTGTATGACCGTAGCTGTTTCTAGCCATTTCATTCCATTTCGAGCCTGATCAGCGGATAGAAAGCTTGTAATGCGCTGCCGGAGCACTATATCAACAAGATAGTGATCCGAGTCGGGTTGAAACCTCAGTAAGTTCGTACCGTCATCAGACCCAAAAGGTGACGGCGATCTGTCAACACACATGGTCTATTTGGTTGCGATGGGCTCCATCAGGCGATACCCAAAGGGCTTTATGGCTTTATGGATGTCTTTACCCGCAAATCTAGTACTCGCAACGACCCAGTTATTGCTATCACATCTATAACTCGTTGTCCATTGTCATTAGTGTTTTCATGCAAGCTGTATTTGCCGACATATTGCCTGTATACGGGGCCTATTTAGTCGTTCAGATCTCTCCCAGTATAAATTTTACAACATAAATGGGGTTCCCGTTCAATTACTTCGTAGAAATCATCTCATCGTCGTCGTTATGAGGCTGGGTTCTTAAATTTACCTCGCACACGAAGGGTATAGCCTTTCGTTTATTGCTTTAAAGTCGATCATGCTAGGCTTCATTCTTTTGCTGACCATAAAACCTGCCGTGCACATAGTGTCCATCACATCTCCTAGATGGCGGTAATCTTAGCTTTATATTTTGACTATCAGCTAGATGTTGTGCAGCTCAAGTTCTGTTCAGAGTTCGTACGTTCCATGAGAAAACGAATTCTTAAACCGTTTCGCCTTTTTCGCTGACGTGGTCATCGTCGATTTTCCCAGTATTCGAAGTATGTTGCTCGTTCCTTAATGTTTGTTTTTTATGGATGAGGTTATTAGCCTATCCTCTCTTATAGGAGAGTTCCCAATGGTCACCGCTAGGAGGCTATAATAGCACTTCCAACAGTTCGGAATAGTTGTGGCACGTGCAATTAATAATATGCTGCATGTAATTCCCCATATTCCGCTGATGACTGACAACACATTTAAGTTAGATGATTAAAATTCTATTGAGTAAAACTGTATAAAGGCATTTTGTGAACAGGCCCTATTTCATCGATTGTTTATTTCAATATTTCCGTTTTATATAATTTCAAAATTCATGCCTTTTTAAATGCAACCTAAGTATACACCTCACATTATTCAACATGACATTCCTTAACAAAGTGCTGTGAGTAACAAAAATAAATAAGCTAGATATCCTTGTTTTCCACGATTTGCACACAATTTTGACATATTATTTTTTACGAAATTTTTATTCATAGGATATATATATTTATTTGTTAGAAAATGTTACGTGTTTTGTCTAGGCGATTATTTTGTTTATGCAATTTAAATACAAGAAAATACAGCGGCGAAGGCCATCAGCTTAAAATTGCAGTTTGTGGAGCAGCTGGACGAATGGGACAAATTATTTCGCTTTTCTTGAAGCAGTCTCACTGCAACCTTGACATAGCACTATATGACACATCGCCAGCCTTATCGTCACTTCGTAAGCAGCTTCAACTTATAAATACTAGAAATGTTGTATCCGATTTTGTTGGACCATTAAAAATTCGATTTGCATTAAAGGTATTGGCTATATTTATTAAAATTTATTTTATTTATTTATTTATTTTTTTGTTTTGTAAAGGATGCCGATATAGTGGTTGTGCTAGTACGTTCTAAAACTACTGGGAATGGTAATACAGGTGATAACTTTCTTGGGAATATGCCGCTTGTAACAAGTATTGCCAAAAGTTGCATTGAAGTTTGTCCAGAAGTAGATTGGGCTTAGTTTATATTTCTTACTTATTCACATACTTAATTTTTTAATCCTCTAGGCGGTTTTGGCGATTGCAACAGAACCACTCAACTGCATAATACCAGCCGTTAGTGAACTGTATAAAGGTCATGATTATCTCCATACCACCAAAATAATAGGACTATCAGCTGCAGATAGCATGTTCGCGTCCGTAGTCTATGCGAATTTATATTCAATTGATCCTGGTGATACGTTTGTTCCCGTAATTGGTGGAACATCAAGTAATATATTTTCACACTTATCTTATCCTTTTTTATTGTCATTTCCCGAATAATTATTCCCCCCCTCCATAGATGAAACTGCAATACCACTTTTTTCTCAGGGATCACCATCACACGATAAAGATATTACTCAGGAGGAATTCGAACGTTTACATGGACTATTTCGTGTCTATAAAATGCAAGAATCATCCGGTTTTGCTGCGGCATTTGCCCTAACACGCCTAATACAATCTGTTATTAGAGCACTGATGGGCGAGAAAGATATTGTTGAATGTGCATTTGTTAACTCACCGGAGGGTGCACCAGTTAAATATATGAGCACATTGGTTGATTTGGGAGAGAGTGGAATTGAAAATGTCTATGGACCACCATCGAATTTAAATAAATGGGAGAGAAAGATGATAAATCCGGCATTTTCGACATTGCAGCGGGATATTGAACTAGCTGAGAAATACATCTCAAATAATAAGAGATCAGAAATGCGAATAAGATGGTAAATCATTTTAACAAAGTGAAAAATATCTGAATTAATTTTTTTTGTGCAATGTATTTCGTACTTAATATGTGTTTATATTTATTTAAATCTAAGGTTTACTATAACACATTTTGTTTGTTTGTTTAAGAGTTTCACAATGTAATTTTGTATTCCTCCGTGTAGATCGTCAGCTTCCACAACAATTCTTACTTATCCGTGATTTTTCCAATATTGACCTGGGTATAAGTCTTGTCCAAAATGGTGATCGCCTTCCATGGGCTAACATCTTCGAAAATTGTCAAATTCGATAGGATATCCTTTGATTTATATTGGGAGTTTTTACATTACATTGTGCATTGATCTTTGGCCGGGTAAGACTTCAGAATGACTGCACTTCTGAATTATGAAAATGCCCCATCTGGCAATTCGTTGTCAGCTCTGAACGAAAGAAGTATCTATTTGCCAGCTGTAGTCTGCCTAGTGGCTTGTCGCTTAGATTTAAATGTTCGAACAGGGACTCGTCGAATAGCCAGACCCTGCTTCTCGCTATCGCGGAGCACTCAGAGAACATGGATGGCGGAATCATCCTACCGAAGGCAAAGCTTGCAAGTTGGTTCCTCTGCCCTTCATATTCTCCATAAGTGATCATTTAGAATGCAGTGTCCGGTAATAAAGACAACAATTCTACAGTACACCCAGAAGTGCTTAAGTGTAAAATATGCGTTTCGAGAAAATCGCTCTCAAAGTTTTTTTTAGATACCGAATTGTGCACAAAACCACTTTTGCCGGCTCAATAACTCAGCAATCACAGCTCAGTTTAAGATAAGAATTATAGCAATGTTTAAGAATAACATACTGAATACAAACATGCAATAAACTCAAAATCGTCAAACTGGTCAGCACCGGCCCTAGGGTAGAGCGAGTGGAGTGCTCGCTCTATGCGCCATGAGGCCAGGGGCGCCTAAATAAACGTGCAAAACAATTTCGAAAGAAAAATATAATTTTGACGGAGCCTTTTGCAAGAAAGGTAGATTTTGACCAATTTATTTATTTTTATTTATTTAAGACTAGCTTTCGCTCGCAATCTCGTCCTCGTCGATTTTGCAATGCCGGGAAAATTTGGCGCCCATACAGAACTTCGTCCAGAAGATTTCCCATTTCGTCAAAGCTAATTAATTTTGCAAAATTTGGCGCTAAGCTCAAAAATTCACACTTTGGGGTCCCCAAAATCGATACATTTCGGCTTAAGAGGAACATCGAAAATATTAAAAATATGTGTTGTTTTTATCGTGATTTGACCCATAATATATAGGTTGGAGCAAAAATTCGTCTAGGGGGCCTGTCGGTGACAATGCCGCGTGGTGCGCCTAAAAATATACACTACTTATACCCGTATTGATACAGTTGATGATGTGTTGGTAGGCTTCTTTTTCTTCATTTGTTTAACTTAGGTTTATTGTGTTTTTCGATATAATCTCTGGCCCATTGATAATTAGTATTCCCGTCTATTGGCAGAAGTCCTTTAGTATTGAGCTATACACTGCGGTGACGGCTTGATCGTCTCTGTCAATAAAATAACTGTTTGACCGAGTGAAAAAGGAGCCTTAAATATGTTTAAGAAAATATAGCTCGTCAAAAACCCATCAAATCATTATTAGCCGGTTAAGAGATTAGCCCATACAACAGACAGGAAGACAATTTACCTATTAGAACCAACAAAAATCCTTCATAGCCCGAGTGGCGGCCGTCAAAAAATGGAGGCAGGTCTGCATTTCGAAAACCTAATCGGAAAAAGTATATTTCTGGTAGAGTGAACTCTTTTTCTCATTCCAATTGAAGTCCTATATTTAAATAAGTAAATATTGACCGTGTAATGCTATCCACGAAAATCTTACCAAAAAAAGGGTTGTCTATGGTACGAACACGATTCACTTAGGTAAACTTAGATTTTTGGGTAGAACTCTTTGAACCCTACAATTAGAATGATAACACTCTATCAGTCGGTCTGATCCACTAGTCCGTTTAGAGAGCAAAATTAGCCTAGTACACAATCGGATTAGTTGCCTTAAAATCCGATTATCGGCTCCCGAGTTTTGAGGTCTAAATAGTTTCGACTCGCTTTCCTTCGATCATCGTGTGAAGTTTTCGGTCTGAGCCGACAATCGAATATGATAGCCGGATACGATAGTAGGATCGGAGCGAAACTTAGCCTAAAATATTCCCAATACTACTAAATCTTCCGTGAAAGTCCCGTCGCTATCGCATTAGCCGTTTCCAAGATTGGCCCGGACAAATAGACAGAATTTAAAAAAAGACAATAATGGCCGTGTTCGTAAATGCAAGTTGCTCAAATTTTGCATGTAGCATATCGTTCAGTATTGCAACTGAAAAAAGCCCAGCGTTCTGAAATGCAAGTACATTTGCGAATGATAGCAACCCATGCATGTATTTCAAAGTACTTGCTAGTTTGGATTCGCGAAGAAAAAAAACGAACTGTCAAATAATTAATGTAGTTCCATTTATGTGATGTTGTGAAAGCGTTGACCAAAGGGCGCCGTGAGACAATCTTGCTCAACCTTGTTCAAGAGCTAGGGCCGGCACTGGAGCTGGTTGTGTTTACAATTGTACGCTTCTAGACCCAGAATGTGTTCATTCACACGGAAAGGCTCTTTCTCACTCGCAACTTTACACAAATAAGAAATTAAAGTTCTGTGAAAATTTGTTACAAACACAAACATAAAACATAGCACAGCTTCATAAAAACTGCTTTGTTCGAATGTAAAGCTTTTGCTCAACTTAAAATTTCAATAATCTATGAGAAAAACTTTTGCATCTGTACGCATACGTCCGCGTGTAACTTTCTGCAACTGCAACATTTACAAAATATTTCAAAATTGTAACAAAAATATATTTTTACTAGTACTAATAAAAAATTTATTTATTAATACTTTTTTTTTTATATAAAGAGATTTAGTTTAATATAATGTATTTATAAATTTTTTGTTTCTTTTGATATATTAAAAGCCCGTAAAGAAACAAAATCACATTTACAGACATAAACGACCGTATTAGTATATATTAAACAGTTCTACTTAAACAATCTTAAATTTGTTTCATAAATACGCTTTCATTATGTTTATATATATAATTACATATTTTGCAAAGTTAGCAACGTAGGAATTTTATTTTATTAAAACAGGTTTTTGGATATAACACGGCCGTGTCACATTCTGTAAATTCATGGCTATTTTGTTGCTTTTTTTTTTTATAAAAGTATTTAATTCATTTTGTGTGGGTTTATTGAAATTAACTATATGCTGATAAAGCTATTAATTATGCACTGATTTTGCTCTAGTTTCTGGAATAACAAATACTATAAAGAGTATGCTTAGGCCACAGATTCCTCCAAATATCCACATAGTACCAAAAACCTTGACCTTACTTAATAAATATGGATAGACTTTTAATACAGAAAATGCTGTTATGAATAGGCTTGCTGTACAGAATGGTGCGACAATAGCTCGTATCTGGAAAAATATAGGTATTATTATTGTAAAGTAAAAATATTTAATTAATTTCGTTTTAGTACATTTGGTGGAATAACCTCAGGCATAATAACAAATGGTAATGGTATTATACCTATTGAAGCAAGATATACTGCTAAAGAAACTGTTAGCAATGGTACCCAATTCCAATGTGGTAAAACGTTATGGAAATACATGTGCAAGCCCATTGTTGTTAGGGCAATTGATGTCCCAGATGCTGAAATAACTAAAAGTGTTTTCCGGCCACATTGATCAACTAGAGCTATTGTTGTGCATGATCCCAATATTTGTACAACACCAATGAATATTGTATTCTTATTTGGCTCCATAAATGTATCGCATGAATAAAATATTAATGATGAATAGTTAATAATAGCGAAAACACTGCTGCATTGATTTAATACCATTAGATAAATGGATATAATAAGTCCTCTACGTGCTTGTGATGTACCTAAGAATTTTCGTTATACATATTAAATAAATTAAAATAAATAAAAAAAAAGCTAATAATTACAAAAATCTCCTCTAGACAATTCAGTTTTATTACCAACTGCATGCAGTCTTTGCATAGCAAAATTTTCGGTAATTTCTTGAAGAGTTGTTTGGCTGCGTGTTTTGTAATTAAGATAAAACATAAGAGACTGTTCTGCCTGCTCTAATTTATCTTTTCGTAATAAATATATTGGTGAATCATAGATGTATATAACGCAAACCATAAAAAATATCGGTATACCCATTGTAAACAATGGTACTAGCCGATATTCAATATAAGTTGTTAATATAAATCCAGTTAGAATACCCAAGTTCATTAATAATATAAATAATGTACCAAGTGTTCCGCGGATCCTAATACCACAAAACAAAAAAAATAATTGTTATATAATTTATAATAATTAAAAAAGAAATTCACACTCTTTCTCGGCTATTTCGGCAGTAAATAATGGAATTACACTGAACACCCCACCACCTGATAATCCAGCTAATACTCGGGCAATAAAAAAATGATGTACCTGTGTGCCGAAATATACAGTTAACCAAAATGCCTGAAAATAGTTAAGTAATTAAATAAATATATTACAACAGATATATAAGGGGTCGTCCAATAATTACATGAGGCTTTTAGGAGAGTTTGCAGAATTTCACCCAAACTCACGTAGGGGAGAGGGGGGGATCTCGAAAACCTCACGTAAGTTTTTTCCTCGAGAAACAGTGGAAAATTACTAGAAAACTAGGTTAAATTAAGTAAAACATTTTTCTCCACTAATTCACTACCAGGCCGTCGCGTCGGCAGGTACGGCCCGATGAAGGCCACGCCATACTTAGTCTGAGTGAGTAATGAGGACTTCAGGTAACCGCCTGACAGGGCGTGGCACGCAGGTGACGTCATGATTCCAGAGGCAGGCGAAGACGACAGTTTAGCGTAGCAGGTTGTTAATTCAAGTGCAAAAATGTTCATGGCCTCAACGAAAACTTGAAAGGCACAGATTGGGGACTGAAAAAATCTTTAAAATACACGGCCAATATTTACTGACATAATTGGCAGGCAGGAGAAATTAAATGTATGTATGTATAGATACTGAATAGGTCATTGCCTCCGCGTTAATATGTTGCTACCTTAAGGCGGCTCCAGACTCACGCCGTGAACACCCGCGAACAAGCGTGAATGCGAGTGTGGATGGTTTTCACGCTTAGTCCGCGCCTTGCTTTCAGGTTCGACTGGAAACGGCGTGAATTCGTGCCGTAAATTCACGGCTTGAGATTGAATACAAGTTCTTGGGTGGTAACATGTAAGTCGTTTCAGTCGACTTTTTCATACAAAAATTCAAAGGATACAAACAGTTTTGGAAGAAGAGGTCGATTGAAACAACGGCTGGAAACCGGACAGGTGTGTGGTGATACTTGGCTTCAACGTGAAAACTTTCAGGCCACGGCCTGCCGTCGACCTGTGTGTGAAAGGGGGCCAAAAGAAAATCGAAAAAATCGCCTCACGTAATTTATGAACGACCCCTAATAACATACAAAATGCGGCAGCCCTAACAAGAATATTGTCTTTTTCCGACCAATTTTATTGACACATGTACCAAATATGAATATTCCTAAAAGTGCACCAAGGGCTACAGATGATCCAATCCATGATGCCTCACCAGTTGTTATTGGTCCAGATTTAAGGGGGGTTTTTTGTGATTGCAATAGCAGTAAGGTTGGCGCCACCCATCCTAGTGCAACACCATGCGAAAATGTTATTATATTAACTGAAAATCTGTTCATAATAAGTTACACAAATTTTTTGTTTTTGTAAATAGAATTCAATTAAAAAAAAAACACTATCCTCACCCGCTAATGTCACAAGAAGTTGATTTTTGTATTTTTTAGATAACACCTGCACAACTCTTAGAGTCATGTCTAATGGTGGTGTGCGTCCTCCGCTCCAAAAAAAAAGAAAACAAATTTATAATTTTTTATAATTTTGCATTATTCCCATTTGTTGTTTTACATTTGAAAAATTGAACTGTTCCCAAATGACACGCTTCCGTTTGGCTCCTGCCTTTCAATACAAAAAACAAACAAGCCCAAACTAAGTGAACAGATTATTTTTTTTCTATTTTATAAGGCTTTCGGTTAAGGCAAAGTACGAGCTTTAATCATGAGATAAAAAAGGATGCCAGTTTTTCATAATTTGTTTTTGTCCATTTGGATTTTTTGAGGCTACTAGAAATTTGTATATATATATAGCTCGTGTAGAAAATGAAGACATTTGCCTGATGAACGTACAATTCTCATTCAGAAAGTCTAGTACGTAAGCATGGAAAGTTTATGACATATAATTGGCAGGATTTACCTTATCAGCATAATACTCTACAGCAGCTGGTAACAATATTAACCACGTCACAAGCATGAAAATTTTTGTTTAAACATGCCCCGTTCCATTCTTGCATTAACCGTCTTTCCTTATATTGGCCTAGATCGGCACCAGGTGTCTGGGTACACTTCAGTGAACAAATTCTCTGCTCTTATATAATTAAGTAAAAATAAATTCATATTTGGAACTAGTAACCCACACAGCGTTGCCCGTGATAAACTTTATGGGACTCTGGGACTCTGGGTAAAATAAACATACATATAATAGCCTTATAAAGGGTAAAGCCCCACCTGAAAGATAAAAACATAGGCAGTCAAGGGGGCTGTCGACAGTAGTGAAAACTTAAAACTATCAGAGAATAGTATTATTTTTTTCAATTTTTTAAAGTATATATTTATATTTTCTATCTTTTAGTCTATTACATCTCTTCCTCCATTTTACAGTGGTCGCCATTTTAGATCTCACACAGATTACTGCATTATAAAATCATCATACCCTTCCATTTGTTGCCCATACCGAGGGGCTTGTAATGAAAAAGGTAATCCGCCATTTTGAATTTGGAATAACGCCACACAGCTAAATGCATTCTATTGGTTATGCCCTTTCATTTGATATCAATGTCGGTGGGTCAGGGATCACAACTGTGAAATTGGACACCATCTTGGAACCGCCATCTTGATTTTTTACAAAATGGTTCGCTTGCATCGTCATGTAAGCTATACATATCTGCAAAATTTGATGTTGATCGGTTATACATACATATATACCAGTCGGTGACGCCAACTCATAAGTTTCCCCCATTCACTCTCAATGTGCTTAAAGAAATAAAAGTCGTATTCTATTTTAATTTAAGATTTAAAAGTGGGCTTTTGGCGGAGAGGACAGTATACGCTTAGAGTCATGTACTGAACACCAACACCAACAACACGGGTCGGTGTTCTTCGAGTAAGTAGGCAATTCGGTAATTTGAGAATTTAATCAAAATTGGAACAAACAATTTGACAAAATATTGGCGAGGCCATTTTGAATTTATAAGTTCTGATCATAAATACGTTATTTTCTACCTTGGCCATTTTGAATTTCGGCCATATATACGCGGCCTTTTTGATTCTGGATGTTCCAGCAGGTCAGCGGTTAGGGTCTTGCCATGAGTCTCTATTTCTTCATTGGCGAGGTTCCTTGCCATGGGCACGTTCTCCATATCCAGCTTGTATTTCAGCTCTCTATTCACGATCCACGGCCTTTATTTCAGCTTTCTATTAATTCATCGCTGTTTTAATCTCTCGAAATCTGGCGAGATCGCGACGGTGAGCGATACTCCATTGTGGTTCGAGGGATACGAAAAAATCGAGCAGCTGGTGTTTTTAAGGTTGCTAGAGATGCACCCCCAGCGAAGGTCGGTGTACCTGGTGCCATAATGTTCAGCTTCAAAAATGCAGAATCGCGGTACCTTTCATGCAGTCTTCTTCCGTTCAGATTTATCATAAAGACCCTTACATAACATGCCTGGCATTAAAGTCTCCTCAATGATGCACTTGTCGTAGTTGTATAGCAGAGCTTCCAGTCTCATAAGCTCCCGCATACTATCCGCGTTGCATGAGATGTAAATTGCCCCTAGTATAATGCTTCCACTAGAGGCCCAGGAGCAGCATGTTAAGCAACACGAGAGCGAGTTTGATGTGAAGTCTACAGACGAGATTTGAAATTTTCGCAGTGCGCAACCGCGCGGTACCTCTGCCGCAATCATTTCTCATAAAATGATATCCCTCCAGCTTCGGTCGGTTCTGGGGATGAAGTCTGGTTTCAGAAAAAAAGACCACATGGAGATGCATGGTTTTAAGTTCTTGCTCCAACGAGGTAACTCGATCATTACACCAGAGAGAATTTACATTAATTGCTATCACACTTAGCTCTTAGGAATTGTTGATATGCACCCGTATCTTTTGCTCTTCTTTTAGGATTTTGTCAAAAAGCATTGAATTTTAAATTTACAGTTCCCATCGGAGAGCCAAATAAGTCTCTGGTGTTCATTCAAATTTGTTCTCGAAGTATTATCTAAATTGAACTGCACTAAATCGGGTTTACAGTTCAAAATCGGCTAAACTAGGTTAAAATATCCGCACACTTGTCGCCCGCCATTTTATTCCTCTTCTGATCTTTCTCGCAACGGTTTTTTATTTGACAAATATTCGAATTTAAAATCCTAAAAGTCTGCAAAGGGATACCCTTTACAAATATACAAACTGAACTACCACATTAAAAAAAATACGACACTAAACCTGACTAAAGCCTTTTTTAATTTTGTTGTTCTTGAAGGGTGAAGGAAAGTTTCTAGGAAGGGTGCTCAATCCCGCTAACTTAAATTCCTATCTTGGCCTATAAAATAAAACAGGTCCGGTTTTCGTGCAGTTGTAAAAATGCAAATGCCAAAACAGAATAATAGAAAAATCGTATTTTTATACCAAATTGTCGGTTAATGATTTTCTTGCTGACTGTACATTAAGTTCGAAACTAGTCTCTCGTAAATACCTCGAAAATGCTCAATTTCCCCTTAAAATTTCTACAGAAATCTTTCACATCTGCAAGAGTTCTCTGCAGCAGTGGGATTTTTTGACATTTGTGCAAAACAAATGTCACTTTTCCTTGAGTTGAGGTCGGACTGTGAAAAGGGTTGCACAATTGGTCTGCCATGGCCTCGTTCTCGAGTAATTTTTGTAAAATCTGATAATAAAACACAATTCTCAATCATAAAACTAATATCGAACAAATATCAATTAAATATAAATGTCGGAAAATTACGAAAATGCAAAGTGACTTTACTAAACAGTCGAGTAAACATCAGGTCCCTTGGTTTTGCGCTTTTTTCATTATTTTTACCTGAAGCGAAAAAAACGAAAACGTAGAATCTCGATTTTTATATAAAAAGATAAAAGATACAAAATGATGTCGTGGTAAAATACAGAAGATTCGTGCTAGAATGGTGTAATAATAATTGCAGTTAATTGAGAAGATTGTGGTGTGGCGAGTGCGTGTGCTAAAAATTTTGGAAGAGTTATGACAAAAATGCCATTCAAGAGGCTCGGCAACCGAGGAGGCACCATGCGAAGCTGGACAAACGCCCGTAATACCATGATTTTCGGCTTTATAGTGTGCCTCGTTGTTGTTTATATGTTATGGACATCTTCAGGTAATTTAGTGGATCCTAGTCGTCCTACAAAAGGTGGAAACACAGATATTACAACAAGTAAGTAGGGTTGCCACGGATTTTTTTGGGGATGAAGATGAATCTTTTTCCCTGGTTTTACAAAAAAAAAACATAATCATGGAAATTCCCGAATATTGTTTATGCATCACGGCTTGGCTAAAAAAATGAATAAATATCAGAAATCATCGCATTCTAGACGTGTGTGCTTTTTTCAAAAATTCCAATTGGCTTCTATACTTTTTTTGGTATTTCCTAAATACGCTTAATAGGCCAGGCAACGAAAAGATATCGAGGGAAATGCTTGGAACACAATTTTTGACTTCGTAACTTTGTTTGGACTAGTTAGGAGCAGCGCTGTCATCTTTCAGGGTTAACTGTGGAGTATTCTGACCGAAAAAGGCGATTGAACTTTTAGGGGGTCATATCATTTCATGTAAGAGCAAAAATCTCCCATTACTTGTTCTTTGCAAAGCTTCGCTAAATTCAAGTTTGACTGAACTCCGAATTTCGCAACGCTCTAGCTCAGCGGTCGGCTATCTATAGCACGTGTGCCACTTAGTGACAATGCGAGAAGATCTGTGATGACACGCCACACACGACCATCGTGTCGCCATGCCCAGGGCCGGTGCTTGGTTTTATTGCGCCCGGTGCATAATGCCATATTGCGCCCCATTTTTTGGTCGCAGTGAAGGACAATGGAAAGAGACAATAAACAACAAAGCAAAAGACCAAAGCATAAACCAAGCAAGATATATTAACTTATTCACCTTTTTTCACAGCCACAACCATTAGGGGTTTTGTTCTCCTTACTTCATTCATTTGGCTCTTTTATAGCAACTGTTGGAACAAGATTTAAAAGTGCTCCAACAGCGCCCAAAGTGTTGATATGGCAGTTTTTAAAGAATTTTCAAAAAGTGCCTCAGAGCAGTATAAATGAATGATAGATTTTCCTCTCAGCGGATTTTTCTAGTAAATTTTTACTTCTCGAAGACGGGTAATACCGGGGCCTTTATATTGCACGCCTACACCTCATGGAACAAGTGCGGCAGCCTGCCTAGTGGCTTGTCGCTCACACTTGACTGTTTAAGCTTCCTGATCTCGCGACCGCAGTTCTGCCTCCTCCTGCGTTCTCGGGTATGCTCCGTGGGCTCCTCAATTCCATTTCAGCCCTCATTTTCTTTTAGTGAGGTAAGAGCAGAGCGGCGGCGGTGTGGATCTCCTTGTGGTCCAAGTTGGAAGGTAATTGCGATTCCGCCATTTTTTTTCTTGTTCTGGGGTCCCTGCTTCCCTGGTTGATGGGAATGTTCTCCCTATATAATATGGGAGCTGCTAATTTTTTTGCGGGTCAAGAAATCTTGGGCAGAGGGCCCCTCTAGTTCTGTTCTGTTCTGCTATCTAGTTCTGCTTCTTGGGTCCAGAGTTCCAGGCCGCCGTCCTGCTTTTGGTCTGTTCACAAAAGCATCCATCCTGACAGAGCCTCCATATCAGAATAACGCATTATACAATTCAGTGCGCCCGGTGGCCAGAGGAGATCCTTAAACGACAGTGCAAAACCTACCCACTGCCATGCAGCCTTCGACAGGATAACTTTACATCTTGGCTTAGTAGGCTCGATCATATTAGCTCATGCCTTTCAGGATAGCTCCAGTGGCGACCACGAGGAGGTTTTGATCGCACTTCCACAAGTCCGAAAATGAAGTTGAATTTTTTTTCAAAATCTTAAATTACGCCCCCATACAATTGCGCCCGGTGCAAGTGCACCATACGCACCTATGAAAGCGCCGTCCCTGGGCGCGACTGTTAAAGAAGCATGGGCACTTACTACTTTGATACATAACTATGTATCAGAGTTCACAGATGTACACACTACATAAGGAATATACGCGGACCCGGTTCACTCGACCGACTTGATATAAAGATTCCCCATTCAGTCATTCACATACAGGCCGCCGGCAGGCCGTGGCCTGAAAGATTCTCGCCTTGAGGCCGTGTATCACCACACACTCATTTGTCTGTGGAGGGTATTTATCGTCAGTCCGGGCCTGAAGATCAGAACTTCTATTATGTCGGAAGTTTCCGTTGAGGCTATGAAGATGTTTTCACTTGAATTAACAAGCTGCCAGGGACGGATTGGCCCCCCTTAGCGGCCCGAGCATTCTAGTAGTGACCGGCCAATTTTTATTATATTTCCTATGGACTCTGGACCGGCCTGTGCAATAGGCGCTCATTTCGCTCGATTTAGGGTCAGCTTTGAGAAATACTTCTCTCAGGCGGCGAGGGCGGTCGGCTAAATTCGAGCCGATCTTCGTGAGCGTAGTCACAATTATTTCGAAACTTTAAGCTTCTTCACAAAAAAAGCGGCCCGGCCTTTCAAGCATTTATTCGAATGGGCCATAGGCCAATCCGGCCCTGCAAGCTGCCACGCTAAACTATCGTCTTCGCCTATGTGTATGCAGGGAATCATGAGGTCACCTATCCTTCAGTCAGACTGAGTAATGTGTGACCTTGATCGGGCCGTACCTACCGACCTGGGGTGGAAGCACGTAAGTTGTTTCAATCGACCTCTTCATACAAATATTTTTGTAACACTTGAATTTTTGTATGAAGAGGTCGATTGAAACAACTTACGTGCTTCCACCCCTGGTCTGAAAGGTCATGGCCTGCCGGCGGCCTGTATGTGAATAGGGGTCTTAAAGTTAGCTTAGTGAAAAGTTTTACTACACAAATAAAATTATCTTACACACCCTTAATGTGCAGTAGTTTTAATTATCTGTTTTAAGGTGAAGGAGGAGGTGAGCATATCAAAAGTTACGAAGTCAAAAATTGTGTTCCAAGCATTTCCCATCTATACCTTGTTTTTTGAGCATTCATTGCCTGGCCTATAAGATATACAAGAGATTAAAAATTCTAAAAAATAAAAAACACAAACCAAAATTACTGTTTATAACACAAAATATAAAAAAACAAAAAAATAAAATTGATGGGAAAAAGTGGCAACCCTACGAATTGTGTTTAGTTGCTGTATCTTTAGCTTCTTATTCAGTTTTATAAAAAAACCAAAAACATAATATTAAATACAAAAAAAAAATAAGGAATAAAAATTTTGTGTAGAGGTAGACAAGCAAACCCAATGCCTGCCGCAAAAACTGATTGAGATTTCCTTGAAATGCCAATTTTTCTCATTGATTTTGAAATTTTCTTCCTTTTTTTTAAATTAAAATTAACAAACAAAAAAAATAATTCTTTTCTGTTTTCTTTTTTTTATTTTCATTAAATTAAAATAATTTGCTTCGCTTTTGAAACATTTCTGTTTGTTTTATTTTTCTGTTACAGCGCACATAGAAGACAGTATAAGATTGCACCCAGTAAAAATATCTCGATCTGATCACATAAGATCGCTAATCATATTAGTACTTACTTATTTAACTATATACATACATATATCTAGCTTTTGATCCCATTTACCGGGCTACAAACATTGTTTAATAATATCAAGGTCAAAGTGTAGAACAGCCACGACCAGACAGACAGAAGCTTTAATTGACGAAGTGCGGGCAGTTACTTGCACAAAAACCAGAATACAAATTATCGCTGAATTTAAAGTAGCTCTTACTTAAGTAAGAGGAATGATTTCTGAGATTTTTTAAATTTTTAATTGAATATGAGTCACAATTCCATAATTTCGTTTTGTTTGTCATTCGATGCACGTAAGATTCTCAGAAATTTAAAATAACGATTGGAACAAGAACCACGAGAAATTGTTTTTCTGTCATCTGTTATGACGCTATGGGAAACTGGTCTGGGCTGTAGAGTAGCCCTAATAAGGCATCTCGCCTACCTGACAGGTTAATAATAGGATACCAGAGTTCCGCTTAGGTTGGGTCGTCACCTAGCGTACGTCGTCTTGCGCGCTTGGTAGTCTAGTACTGTCGGCGTAAGATATTTTGTCGGCTGGCTGGTGGATTCACTTGTTTCAGGAGGCATAAAACTCCCACGAGGCTGTCTCCCACTCACCCACATGTTTACATCTATGGCTCAGCCGGCTGTTTAAAAAATGAACTTATATAACATCCAAGAGTTTGAACGCGAGCGTCACAACCTCCATCTCATACATCCCCTAAACTCCCTTTTACCTATCCTATCCTTCTCCCACCTTTCGAGCTAAGCTTGCTAGTGGACATTGCGCTATGATTTGAGCAAAGTTGACGCATCGACAGACTCCGAACTGAGCTATCGCTAACATGTGCACGGAGCACCAGCTCCTCAGCTCTGAAATCGACAAAGTCACGTTCCGCGACGATGAAACGGAGATGACTGTCGTCGAAGCAAACCACCTGGGAAATGGTACAGGTGATACAGTTAGAGCAGATGGCGATGAACCTTACATTTGAATTCTTGGGTGCTGTACGAGTTCAGGAAAACTAACTGTGGGAGATTATTCCACAGTCTAGTTGTTCTATTCTACAGTTGAGTTGTTCTACTGATACTGCTCTCACTCATTGGTTTTAACCATTGAAACAACACGTGAGGTCAAGGAGTATTCATTAGTGGCCTTCCTTGACATAGAGGGAGCGTTTAACTACGTACTCCCGAACGCCATTATCCTGGCCTTGACGGAACCGAGGATCGAGGCGTCGCTGGCGTCTCTCATCCATCTAATGCTTACTATCAGGATGGGAAACTCGATCCCAGGCGACTGCTCGGTCTGAAGAACCGTCAATAGAAGCACCCCGCGAGGAGGAGTACTTTTTCCGCTCCTATGGGTCGTAACTATAAACCAACTATTGCGACGCATGGCAGAGGGGCATCACATCTTGTCGTATGTGGGTGACGTTGTTATCATCACAAAAGGAAAATTCATTCAAGTCCTATGTGACTCATGGAGGCGATGTTACAAACCCTTTCAAGCTGGACTGCCACCCGCGGACTCAGCGTTAACTCAGTGAAAACGGAACTAGTCGTCTTCACGAGGCCGTATATAACCTCACCTTGAACACCCCCGAGATCGCCTTCACGAAGAACGTCGTGATTGGAGAAATAGACCACAAAGGTTTCAGGATGCCATAAACTTCTTTTCTGACGGCTCTAAGCTCGAGGATCGAGTAGGAGGAGGAGCATTTTCACCAGAGCTTGAGATTGAAGTCGCTTGCTGATTACTTGATCACTGCAGTGTATAAAAAGTGGAGGTTCTAGCCATACACGAAGCTGTTCTACTAATTAACCAGCACGGCGATAGAATCGGACTGCCTACATCTTCTTAGATAGCCCCGCCCCCCGAAGGCCCTGCGTTCTTGCTCTAGCCGCTCTAGAACATTCTCGGTATGTCGCAGATCTCTTTATATGGTCGCCCGGTCGCCGAAATATAGAGAGAAACTGTAAAGCTGACGAACTGGCTAGGAAAAGCACGACCGCCACTATCCTTCCTGGAAAGGAAAGGGTTGATAGGCTTCGGGCCACTTTTAAACTCCGATGCAAACAGCACACAATGCAAAAAGCGAAAAAGCATTGGAGGGATCTTAATAAATACACTTTGGCCAAAACAACCTGCTTCTCTTATAATCTTAGGCGGACAACTTTACTACTAAGCCTTGGAAGGTGAAACCTCCCAGTTATAGTGGGAGTGTTGATAGACACTGTCTGATAGGGACGCATGTGGTCAGCTTTGGTCTTGAGACCTACGATTTTTGCAGAAGCTGTAAAAGTCCGGACGAGGAGGAAAGTGTACAACGCCTCCTCCGTTACCAATCCCAAGCAGAAGGAGACTAAACATCTTCTGATTCTGATTCTTTTTAATTCATGCTCCCACAAGCGCATGTCATCGGTTGGTTGGTGGGATTCAACTCGTTTCAGGAGGCATAACACTCCAGCAAGTTGTTTCCCGATGCCCCGATGTCAGATCGCCGAAATTGTCTATCATGCCTTCCCAGTTGGTTCGATCTGCACCTGAATGTGCATTTAAAGTCCCCCGCGAGTGTGATTAATTCAGTTCGAGGTATCGTATCCACCGTCTGTTGATGCTGATCGTAAAATTCGAACTTGTTCGCGCCCAAACCTGGTCTCGGTTGGCGCATAAACGGATACTGTATGGGTCTTGATCGTTCCACCGATGGTTATAACCGCGAAACGCTCGGATATCGGTTGGAATGCGAGATCATTGCTGACAGCCCGTCGATCGACTATAAACTCGACGCTGGCCTCTCGTTTTTCACCACCAGAATAGTAAGCATCATCGTTTCGTCGATTGGCAATGTCCCGGATCCGGTAAGTCGTATTTCCGATAGATCTTCTCGATTATTCCAACTACGGTGATCGATTAGGAGGTTCGTCGTTTCGATAAAGCGTTGGCAAAAGAACGTTGGACTTTGCAGAGTAGGTCCAGAGCGTTTGAGTTAAATTAGGCTTTTATCAGCAATTTCTAATTTTCCCTCTTAAGGAAACAAAGCTTGGATGTTACGGCGATTTAATGTTCGACTTCTTTCATTGCTTCCAATCTAATATCGGGCGTTAAAACTAGTGCCGCAATTCGCTTGTCATTGTAACTAAACAATTGCAGTTTTTGGAAGCTCAACCTCTTTGTTTGCTACCTAGAATCTTAGAACCTGGTTTTTGACAAAAGTAGAACAGAAACTTCCATCTTCAACCCTTTATTGCAACAGTCCTTTCACAGCAATGAAAGAAGTCATTGTAATAAGAAAATTATATTTTTCATTAAAGTAATTTATCATATCCCAGTTCAACATTCTTACAACGCCCAAAGCTCCTTTCACAGCAACAGAACCCAACTAATAAAAGTTCTTCCACTTTATACGATCAAGATTTAAAGTTGGGACAGAGATTTTATAATAATAAAAAAAACTGTGCCAAACCCTCGCATGTTCAACTGCTGCAATGCTAAAAGAAGAACTTTACAATACTTTAAAAGTACCCTATATCCTCGCCGCTTGCATTTTCCTTGTTCATATTATCCTTTGCACACCAACACATTGTTACATATAAAAAACGGAAAACCGCAGAAGGAAACTTAGTCCAGTACGTGTGTGGCAACGACCAGATTGTCTCTGAAATTGGGATTCTTCTGTGGTTTATGACTTTTTCATTCTCGACAACTTTAATGAAAGTCAACCATGAAAAATTAATTTTAACTGGTGAAGATTTATTTCATCGAAATGATCGTAAAATACACCAACAGGACAAAAAAGGTGCATGGTGAATTTTTAAGGACTTCATTTATTGTCGGTGTGCTTTATGGGAGGAGACAGGGGAGCCGTTTTTATTATCCCAGTAGAAAATCTGGCTTAAATATTCTACATTTTATATTCTGTAGGGGTGTGTGCGTGCTTCAAATAGGGGATGCTATCTCGAGTATTGTTGAATTGTAGGTGAATGTTTTTTTTACGTTTATTGCCGGGAAATTAAGTTGAAAGCTCCGTGACTATGCAAATGAATTTACATGAATTTTTGCGCTTCTGGATTATGACTTGCAATTTGCCGATTGTTTTATTTAATTAAATTCAATAATTAAGAACGGAAACATTAAGATAAAACTAATAGTATTAAATCGTTGTTGTTTAGATGTAGGGAATCCAATCCCGCAAACGCGGGATCCCGCACCATTTTTGCGGGATCAGTAATGCGGGACTAGTGATGCGGGATCCGCGGGATCAATAGAATCACCTGCTATAAGAACCGGGACTTAATATAGAAATACTAAGAATACGAAACGAAACCCATACTGCTCGCGTGCGACTGTTCTTGCCGATCGGGAGCGATTTCAGTTGCGTGGTTTCACTTCATCTGAACTACATGACATTTTGCCAAAACCTCGTGACTAAAAACTGACTGATTGAACCAAAATCAGTTGTGCACGTGTGTGGCTAAAGATTTCATTTTAAGTGCAAACTTGAACTTGTGCGTTCTTGTTGTATGTGAATCGGAAATTGAATTGCGAAAATTCGGCGGAAATGATTAAGTTTATTAAGTTTCAGAGGACTAACCGTTCGATTCGTCGACAGGAACACGGCCATTACCCATAGTCAGCAATTGTTAAAGAAATCTTTGGCAGATGAATTGTTTTAGTAAGACAACTCGTGTGTTTGTCGTCAGCTGTCGTTTCTTCATAAAGCGTCACAGAGTCGACGATTTGAGGCAAGCGGTTATTTGATCGACAGCGGTAAATCTTGGAATGACTGATAGTGTTTGGCGGAAATCGCGCCTCCAAAACATCTTACGCAGATCTTTCATAAGTTCGCTTGAGTGCCTCCAATGCGCGTTTGTGCGCTATTGTGCATTCATCCCAGATAATGATTTTATTTGCTACCAAAACTTTTGCCATTTCTGAGTGTTTCGCAATTTTATATGTCGTTTTTTCAGTCGTTTGAAGGTTCAACGGCAATTTCAACATAGGCATCCTTCTAGCAACGTGGGCGCTATTCTAGAAGAAGCAACTGCTATAAAGGATATCTTCCCAATTCCACCTAGCACACTGAAGAAAAAAGGCCACTTTTTCCATAATCCATTCATTAACGCATCGTACACTTTGAAAAATGTGCAAGCTTTTTTGCACCCTTTAATGTTGCTTGTGCGCAATCTATTTGGTTTATCCAATTTAAGCAAAAACTTCACTTACAAGTTCATTTGTATGTTTATTATGTATGTTATGTTCTTTCTAATGTTTCACAAATTTGAGCAATCTTTAATTTACTGGTAAATTACATCAACAAATTTTAATTTTAAGAAGCTACAACAACTAATTGATTTAATAAAAAAGGCAAAACTGAATAAGAACTGTCTCACAACCAACTGGCTGAAGACCAACAACGAACTGCCGGCGAATTTGCCTGCAATTTTTGTGTGATAACGGCTAACTGTTCCAACCGTTGTTTGCTAAGAAGAAGTAGTGTGAGTGAAGTCTGAACACACTTCCTTCTGTTGGGTGTTCAACAGTCGTACATTCGCTCGAACCGATTGGTTCAATACATCTCGATCGTGTTCACGTTCACGGTCCAATTTTCGATTGAAAGCGTCGCTCATTCGATGGAAAGCATGTCAAAATAATGATAGCAAATAATGTGCGATCTGACATGGAGATGCAGAAACAATTTCTTCAGCGATTCAGAGTATCGTTTTTAATCAAATTGAGCTGTTACAGCACGAAATGTTGGGAACATCTCACCATTGACAGTTTGAAGTCATTCAAATGATGTCGGCCCACGAACATTCACCAGCAATAACCGCAAGTAGAAGCATTCGTCATTCTTCGGATGAACTCTGCAAATGCGACCAAGAGTAGAACTCACATCCGGATGATCAGGAACCGCATCGCCTTGCTTCTGACGTTTTTCGTTCTTCGATGAAGCGTTCCAAGTATAATAACGGGGCATCTCAGAGTAGAGCCATGTTCCTACAAACGGATCGCTTTAACAAATCGAAAAGAAACTGGTCAAAGGTGTCGTTGGAGCACGTTGTGCAACCATTCGATGGGTTGAAATAAACTCGTTGACCATTCTCAAGATGTACCGCCAAATGTACAACAGTGGGATGACGTTCATGAATGAGAATCACCAATCACCAACAATAAGCCAAATCGCCTCATTGCAACTCATATATCGTGATATCATCAAAGAAGCCGTTTTCTTTTGTGAAATATATCCGATGTTTTAATAGTTATTCTGTTATTCGGTGCGTAGGCAAATCCGAAAAATCAAAAATCATAAAAATCGGTCTAGCCGTTCTTAAGCTATAAATGGTGTAACAATCCCGACTTTGTTAGATTAAAAGCATTCATTTTATTGCCGTAATTACATTGAAGTGCCATAATCAGCGTAAAGTTATTCTAAGGCTGCGATCGATTTATCCATAAATAAAAAAAATTAGAACTACCAAACAAAGGTAGTAGAATGATAACTTGATGTAGTAGTGTAGTAGATTACCATTTTTTCCAAAAAAAAAGTAGTAAAATCACTACATATGTAGTAGAACGGTAACGCTGCCAAGAACGTCATTTTGGTCGCGAGCAAATGTTCGTTTGCCTTGATGGATACGTACCTTTACATTATCAAAAAGCCATAGAAGTATTTCACAGTATCGCGAGGGCTATCACCTAGCAGTACCGCGACCACCATCGAAAATTCTCACAAATGCATTCTTATAACTTTAGCTTAAGCCAAAAAAATTCGGTTTAAGCCATAATTCGTATTATCCCGATTATAGGACAAAAAATGTTGTAATTCAAATTAATTTTGGAGTAGCTATAAAATAATAGGAATAGACAAATTATCGTTTCTAACCGAAACAATAGGATTCGTAGGTTAAATTATTCTCACCCATAAAAGATTGGATTGCGATATTACTAATAAGGGCATTCATTGCTTATATCAAACAACATGTTGCAATAGCGCAGGTGAATTTTGTTGACTTAGCTCCATTCACAAATAAATTACAGGTCGACATACATTTCTCTGTTCGTATATATTCTTAAGTCGTTAAACCCCGAGTGTATTCAACTGATAGCAGAAGTACTCGAACATAAATAACCACTCCTGCAAAATAGAAATGAAAACTCAATTCTTCACAAAAGTTTTATCAAATAAATAAAGTTGTCATCAGTTGCAATTAATGTCAACACTTGTAAATTGTCGTTATCATTTCAGCAGGCACTCAATATTATTAATAACACGTGTTCGCCGCTAGTACCGGAATCAATATTATATGTGACCAGAAACTACCTTGACCTACACCACCACCATATATCGAGTGGGAATATGGGGGGGGGGGGGGGGGGGGTGATTGTGAGATTTATCATTTCATTATGCATTTTATTGGAAAATTACTGGCGATCAGCCAAAAAGAATTCTTGTGGCACACGCGATTTTTTACAATCTGGCGGTATGCCATTGCTCCATGTTCTTGAGGCGAAGAATGACTCTAGCACATGACAACCACTACTCTGCAGCCATATGATAAATTGGAGAGAGTTTGTATGTGGATATCTCAAAGGTTTTCTTCATCTCTCAACTTAGATCCATAGTGTATCCAGAAATAGAACACACATTTTCACCGTGCTGGCGACAGTTTCCCGGCTTATGAAATTGTTGATAAGAAAACAATATTATCCTAGAACAGCAGCGGCAGCTGAATTTCGAAAGTCCACACACAGTGCGCGACTGCTGCTCTAGTGTGGATTGTGGAAAACCGAGCGACATTTTTGTAATTGGCCACTTGCCATGGAAATTACTCAAAACAATTAAAATTTGTCGAGAATTTAGGGCTTACACGAAAAAATACGGGGTTTATTTAATTGTAACAAAATACAACAACCCAAGGAAATTATCGTTGCTTGTGCTCTAGACCTGCTATAGGAGCAAGGAAAAATGAAAAGCCTCACAACTCTTTACTATACCATACACAATCTTGTGTCCTATTTTCCTCCGCACTCTTTTCTTTTTCTTTTATTTTTATTTTGCATTCAAAACAGGAAATCAATAAAAGCAGGTCACAAATGCCGCACTACAGGTTTGCGTTTCCAGTGTTTCAGGTTTAATGCTATTACATCAGGCTAGAGAAAGGGTTGAGAGGGAATCGCTACCGTGTTGGCCAGAAATGCTAATATAATCAATCTACATAGTTGCGTTCCTTGCTGCTGCGTTTTTTGTTTTGTTTTTGAATTATATTTTATTATCATAATTACGAATTTTTCGCGCGCGAGTATGAATGAGCCCCGCTGGAACGACGGACGAAGGTGAATTGTAAATGGCGCAATACTTCAACTGTTTTATTATTTTTTATTCCCGGATAAAAATCTTATTTAATTTCGCACACAAAAATCAACTACCGAAAAATGCTAAAAAGAAAGTTGAAGGAATTTTAAGCAAAACAAAAAAATACAGGGTGACCAACAAAAATACTTATGCGTGATGTAGTTTGGGGCGAAGGAAATAACTTCACGCTAAGCAATTTACACTTTTATTAATTTTTTTTATGTTTACTTTTTAGTAATAGAAGGAAGGAAAATATAAATATAAAAAACAAAATTACGTGCACTGCGCCCGTTAATTAATTATTTACAAAATATGATTATTCACTTACTCGGCCAATGGACAAAAAAAAAAAAAAAATTAACACCCTATTTACATATATACTACTTACGAGTACTATCCACGACAAATGTCATTATGGTTTATGGCGTGCGTGGCTTGGAGCATTTGTCGAGGGAAATATAGTAAGTTGGTGGAAAGTAATAAAATGGGAAGGAATAGTTGCATTGAACGAATTTATAGAGTTTATATGCAATTAGAAAATGGACCGATGTACCGACGTGATCTGAAAAAGGTATAGCGTGAACAGTAGAAAATCCTGACAGTAATATCCTACTTCTTCGCCGCCCTGAATGGTACACTTACACAGGAACCTCAGTAAAACAGCATCAATGCACAGCCAATAAGAATCGCCACTCGGGCCCCATCCAAGACGGAAATAGTAACCGCAATTCATGCGATGGCCAATGGTAAAGCAGCTGGGAAAGATGGCATCCCGCCAGAATTGTTGAAAGCCGACTCAAGCCTCATAGCAGATGCGCTTCAGCCATCCTAGAAATAGCATGGAACACTTGTACCTTTCCGGAGGATTGGACGGAAGGTATCATAGTCAAAATACCAAAAAAGGGGGACCTAACAATATGCGACAACTGGAGAGGTATCTGTATATTGTCTACTGTGGGCAAAATTTTGTCCCATATATTACTATCTAGGATAAGTGAGGCAGTAGACCGAACGCTTAGGAGGCAGCAAGCCGTATTCAGAAAGGGCCGCTCCTGTGTTGATCATATTAACACCTTGAGAATAATAGTGGAGCAGTCTACTGAATTACGATCCCCCCTTTACCTTGCTTTCGTAGACTATGAGAAAGCGTTCGATTCGGTTAATAGGAGCTTTATATGGCAGTCACTACGGCGACGGGGACTGCCTGATAAAATAATGGAATTCATAAAATCCCTATATAACAATTCCAAATGCAGAGTTCTCTATAATGGAAAATTATCCGACAGCTTTCAGATGGGCTCAGGAGTACCACAAGGATGCCTACTTTCGCCATTACTATTTCTTATAGTAATAAATGCAATCCTTGTCGGCGCTCTCTAGATAGTAGAACAGGCGGCATACAATGGGGTTTGCTAGATCGCCTTAAGGATCTGGACTACGCGGATGATATCTGTTTGCTGGCCCACAGACATCAGGACCTGAAAAACATGTTAAGAAATTTGGCAACAGAAAGTAGTCCAGCAGGCTTAAGGCTAAATCCGACTAAAACTAAAGAAATGCGGATAAATGCAAACACCATTGAACGGACAGCGCTGAATAACCGTGACTTTGAACTGGTAGATAAATTCTGCTACCTCGGTGGTATTATTACCGAAATGGTGGGGCAGAAGAAGACATCAGTTCCAGAATAAATAAAGCACGAGGCGCATATGTATGCATGCCTGTTCCGCATATGGAGATCAACACATATCTAAACTAACACCAAACTGCGGCAGTTCAACTCCAACGTTAAGGCAGTACTTTTGTACTTGCGAAACATGGAAAGTCACCCAATTCATTACAGGGCGCCTACAAGTCTTCATTAACAGATGCCTACGTCGTATCCTAAAAGTCCGCTGGCAAGATAGAATTTCAAACGAAGAACTTTGGCGCCGTGCCGGCCAAGAAAGGATAGACGACCAAATCAGGCGAAGGAAATGGAATTGGGTTGGCCACACCTTGCGACGCGAAAACGAAAACCTAGCCAAACAGGCCCTTGACTGGAATCCGCAAGGTTCCCGTCGAGTAGGAAGACCTAGAACAACGTGGAGGAGAACCCTACTAGAAGAAGCCGCAACAACTGGGAGATCCTGGTCGGAGCTGAGAGCTGTCGCGCAAAACAGAGTCCGCTGGAGGGCAACTGTTTCCGCGCGATAGCTCTCAGCCCTAACCAGGATCTCACAGTTGTTGCGGCCTCTGCCAATAGAGTACTCCTACACGTTGTACTAGGTCTCTGGCATGGGTATGGGAAGATCAAAAGATTTTCGAAAACGATCGACTCATATGAACAAACGTATTCGGCCTCTTCCTGCTGACTGGGCTGCTGACACGTAGACATACTTTTGACACGTTGTCGGGGATGTGTTTTGAGAGCTTTCTTTTTTACATATGACAACGGCGGGGAGAGGAAAAACTCTGATTCTTATATTGGATCTTCATCAGTACACGATCTCGGATGCTGAGAATTGTAAGTCGGTGTTGATCGCTGTGCGGATGCCTAGTATGAAAAGGGTTAACGTTGCTTTTAGTTGCTGTGCAAATGGTGGTTTGAGTGCCGTGGAAATTGGCAATTTCATTGAACAATTTCGAATCGAACTGCGAGCCTTGATCTGTAGTGATCTCAAAAGGGTATGCCGAATCGAATTCAACGAATTCATTGACTTACCACTTTATTATTCTGCTCCAACTCGCGGACATCTGACATCTAGGCCAATCGATTTTCGGTATTTTCAAAATTAATATTTTGCTTGGAAGATCATGGCAACAAAGCATAGGCAATAAATGAAACCTTGATATACTATTCCATCCAAAGCAACTAAATAACATAGAATTATAATTCTAACACTGCTGATATTCTAACAAAACACAATCCTACTAATTTAACCACGTCTACCATCAATTTTGCACATCAAATTAGGTCAAAACCCCTTTCAATCTGATCACAACAAACGAACGAACGAAAAATCTAAACATATGTAAAACGCCAAGGTGAATTCTGAAAGGTATTGGTACACCTGCATCAAACTATTTCTTAATATTACATAAATAGATCACACAGCTATATTAACCGTAGCTCGTTGAAATGTGTTAGTGAAAACGCATTTAAATAAATTATCACTGGAATTGGAATAAATTAACGCGGAAAACATAAATTAAATCCAGCTGAAAAAAAAATGGAAAGATTGTAGCCAAATGACATCGTCAACCCACGAGTCAACCTTAACTAAAAAACCATTTTACTTTATTCGCGAAAGCGCCGTCCTTCGTCTAGAAGAGTACAAAGCGTGACGTGATTATTGTCGTTGATAGTTTTAAATTATGTTGACGTTTTGCCGAACTGAACTCTGGAAAGTTTTTGAGAGTTGTAAGACAATGCAGCCGAAGAGAGTGACTCAGGAGATGGCAATTAGAAGATGCTTTGGCACGTGTTTTGAAGTAGTCGAAATGAATTTAGTACTGGACTGGACGTAGATCAGTTGAGTCATTGCTGCATCGAAATTTCAACTTATAGTCCAAAGCAGTTAACTTTTTCGAACTAGTCACTACTTCAAATATACCTAGTTTCTACTTTAATAGCATGGGATTTCCCGGTGACGTCTACAGAGTAGAGAACACTACATGCTAGTGTATAAAGACTACAACAGCATGTCTTGAGAAGGAAACAATTCTCGACAGATTCAACATAAATTTAGCAACTTCTGGACTTAAGATTTGAGATGATTACAGGCAGTTAATTGGGATGTTAGGCCACACTTGAAACATAAATGAGAAGACAATCAACTTACTTGTCCCGTCGGTTATCAGTTGATGAAATTAAAATGTGTCTGAATATGTCAAACTTATTAAAAACATGTTTACGAGAAAACAAGTTTCACGACAGAGTGATGTTAACGATAAAAACAAAGACGCCACGAAGTCTCTCTCCGCCATAGATGATGACTAGTTCAAACTGCTGATCAGGGCATAATTTTGGTCTGAAATTAGGGCTTAAATAGTATGAATCGATTCATAGTTCATCGAATTATGCATCTTCATTGTACATCATTGTATCTTTCAAATGACTACTCCTTTCGCGAATAAACTCTTCTGAGAAAACAATCGCTGAGGGCAATTCTTGGATTTCTTGTCGGATAATCACCTTGTTATGATTGCATCGTGTTCTTTGGCATGATCACATCATATATTCTGGGCTTCAAAACAACCAAAAGAACTGCAGACTTCAATTTTATTTATTTCAAGTCGCAGGAGAATTACATTTCATCGGAGGATGCCAGCAACTAACTCTTATCACCTAACACTTATCTATGAAAACCGTGACGTGATCGCATTATTATGCTGACGTGCTGCGGGTTTGAAAGTCCATAGAAGGTGAACAAAAAGGAAGGCGAGTCAGTTCTGTGCCGGACGTCAGAAGAATAAATTTTAAATTTTCAAACCGAGTAGGAGGAAATAAACAAGTGAATAAATGGTAGATAGGCAAAGGTGGCAGACTCGACCAAAACAAAAGAACGATCGGGACTAAACGGCGGAAGTTCACTCATGCCAAAATTTACGAACGTATGCTTGAAGTGACTTTAGATCCATCTTGTCTAACTCTGTAAAAGATCACCTAGTTTAAGCCTATGTGTGATCTTATCCAGACCCTGATCCTATCCAATGTCCTGTGATGATCAATACGATTCTGGCAATGTTCTTCCTTAGATTCGCTAGGATGAAGATCGCGTGATATGTGCTTGCTGTAGTCTTTTCTTATGTGAAAATCCAAGCTCTGGAATCTCGCCATGTTGTAAATTGTTTAGTAGTAACTTTAGTTCGAAAGAAGGTAGGAGTTGAGGATAGAATAAGTTAATTCAACACCGGAGGGTGCTGCAGGAGAAGACGATGGAACTTACTTTTAATCATCTGGATGATGGGGTAGTTTCAAAATACTGATTGTTGTATATAAGTAAGTGTTCCACATCTGAATGGTTCATTTCTGAGTGAGTTCCTAGATTGTAGATCGGGCGAAAAGGAAGGCTGAAGACTGAATGTGAATAGAAGTATGCACGCCACTGTTATAAATATGAACGTATTCGTAATTTACCATTCTAAACGCGAGTGTCGCTTTCTCAAGCGGTCCCCCAACTAAGTACTTACAACGCCCAATGTGCTTGACTTACGCAATCGTACGAGAACCGGTCTATTGAGTATGCTAATACCAACCTTTATATTCAAGTTAATTCCTCGTAGATATTGCTCGCTCGCATTAAAATTGCTTTTAATTTCAAAACTTAAGGCCGCTAGCGGCTAAACCGTTACGATTTCGAAAACTTCAGCATTGGGAATGTCCACATGGAGCCTGGTTTCAGTGAATACTATGAAATCGAGACCACTAGCCATCGATGCCTGAAGGATGTCTTTAGTTTTTGACCTGGTCCCTCTTACATTCTGGTAGTAGAGGGAAAGCGTCTCGAGTTTTTTGATACCTGTGGAACGGTTGAAATGGAAACGTTTGCATGGCATTTCCGCTCGATTACGGGTACGTGGAACAAAAAGCTTGGTAAGGGCACCAACCAGCAGGCCAGAAACCAGGATCTAAGAGTATATCGGCAGTAACAGGCGGTTCAGAAAAAATAAAAGACGCCACAGGCTTGGAAGCCTTGCTGACTCTTCTGAAGTAAACAGTTTATGCATCTATAGATTTATTCCTTAAATATTTATAGATAGTCTCCGTCTTACAAGGGAAGTCTCTTTGGTGTCAAACGCGCAGAGCTGGGTTACATTTTTTTTCTGGTTCTTCTTATCAAAACAAAGCTAAAAATGTATATCACAACTCCTATCTTTTTGATATTTTGTTTATACCGATTTTTTAATTGTTTACTTTTATAGTACAGTCGTCAGAGCAAAATTCGAATGCAGACCTCTAACTAAATGTTAACTCGCCAAACTTTTTTTAAAACTATTTTTTTTTAAATTTTTTTTTAAAAAAAGTTTGGCGAGTTAACATTTAGTTAGAGGTCTGCATTCGAATTTTGCTCTGACGACTGTACTATAAAAGTAAACAATTAAAAAATCGGTATAAACAAAATATCAAAAAGATAGGGGTTGTGATATACATTTTTAGCTTTGTTTTGATAAGAAGAACCAGAAAAAAAATGTAACCCAGCTCTGCGCGTTTGACACCAAAGAGACTTCCCTTGTTAGTTTCGGGAAAGAATCTTGAGATGAAGATATTTAAAGGTCTCGGCACCGCAACCAGAGGGGTGCAAGGCTCAAGAGGATCTGTAACTTCGATGGCCGTTGGACCCACTATAAGAGGCAGAGAGGTTGCTGCCAAGACCGGCATAGAGGTCGACTCTGTTACTCCAACTTCAGTGATCGAGGGACCATCCACTGTTAGTGGCGAGAAGGTTGATACCGAAACCGGCTTAGAAGTCGACTCAGTCACTGGAACAGGTCGAGGAACTCAAGGTGGCTTGGCGATTTCGACCATTCTTACGCCTTTTGCAACGCGCCTTAAGCTGGTGACATATCCAAGCCGTACATGCATTGCATTCGTTGACAGATAATGTAGAAGTGTGTGTATTCAAATGCGAGCTGACGGAATATCCCGTGAGTGGAAGGCATGCCACGCAAAGGTCGGGCTACTTTCAACTTTTTCTGCATTGCCGCATTCGAGATAGCACACACAAGCATAAGCCCACAAACACATGAACACGTTACTTAGATTTTCGGGCTATGTGTGACAGCCGGCACGGAACGCAAACCATGTAATTATATGTCAGACGAAATTCGCCGGATTTCATGGAGCCTCTGAATGCAATGCATGTACGGCTGGGATATGTCACCAGCTTAACGACCAGGTTCGATTGGGATATTGGCATCCTGTTGGACAATGACATTCTCCGAAGGGGAAGCAGCCATAGGGCAGGGTGAAGGAAGAGGCTGCTCCCTAACTGCAAGGCGCCATCGAGTACTACCCCCGGAGGAGGGGAGTTTTTAATATTGAAGACGCTTGTATTTTGATGACAAAGAGCTCAGGGCATTGTGATTTTGTACCACTGCTGTTGATAGCGAGTCTATTTCAGTCCGAACACGCTTGTTACTTCTTTTAATGTCATCCAATATAGGATGAAGAGAAGCCGAGGAGTTGGAAGTGCAGAAAGAAGTGGCGACAAGATTTAAGTTTGAGGAATATATGTCGTCAATCGAGTCTACGGCCGTTGCAACCCGGGGAAGAAATTTCCTGAAATTTAATCTTCAAAGAACCCGAGTTAGTCGCAACAAGAGTCAGGTTGTCGACCCGGACGTTCATGGACTGAATGTCATCGGCTAACATCTGAAAATGCGAGATATTGCCGGAGAAGGAGTTAAGACGGCCTATAACCATCCAGGGAAGCGGTAGAGATGTCCTTCATCATTCTCAGGACATGGCGGGGCTTAATGTCAGAACACTCACTACATGTTAACCCTCTAGCGGTCGAAGAATTGGAACTGACTCCAGCCTTGGGGGGTTAGTAAAATGGCATTTATTTTAAAGGAGTGATTTTGGAGTAGGTGAGATACTTCATCAATGTTACAGATTCTTTATTTCCTTTAATAAAGTTTAGGATACAGAATACTGTGGCTACCGCCAGTGTGCTTGGAGGATTTGCGGCTTGGAGGATTTGCGGCCGTCGCCTACATCTACTTCTCTTATAGAGTTGTCTGTCTGTATGATATATACGAGTCCACCCTGAGGTATCTTGACAAAAATCCAGGATAACCTAAGCTTAAATTTTTAGAACCTCCCGACCATTCAATCCAATAGAATTTTAGCTTCCGGATCCTCTTCCAAAATACTAACAATTGAAGAATGTCGCCTCAGAATTTCATCGCCCAGGTAGTGAGAATGTTGATAATGTCTCTACTTCAAGAAGCATTAGAAAAGATATTAGGTTCTACTCCACCATTCCAATGCCCGGAGGACAACTTATGTTATTATGGACCTTAGGGTGACGACAAATATTGCAGTTCAGTCATCTCGTCAGTTTGAGATTGGCACCACCGTTTTACATGCGCGTTCACGCAGACTCTTTTGCTTCAACAGTTACCACAATTGCAATATAGGTTGATAGAACCTGGCTACGATTATATTTTCTTCTTTTCGTTCCTTGTTCAATTAATCGTTACCTTCATTCAAACATACAAACAACTAGCAAATATATTTTCCATCTTTTTAATTAAGACATCAATAAAGACCTCCCATCATCAATCAATAAAGACTGTTAGAAATCACCTCAAATCTCTTGATATCCTCAAAAGAAAAAAATGAAAGAAATATCAGATTGAAATTGTAAGAAGTGATAAATAGACAGAAGCCACGATAGGAAATCTTCAGCCACCGCAGACTTACTACGACCCATTCACTCTTTGATTACTTCAATAATTTCCTATTTGTAGCTATACGTCGAGCCACAATGCGCCAGCGGGATTAGTAATTAGAAGCGCATTAGTGGAATTGGCCTGAGTGGTCACTTAATTAGACAATCAGGAGCCTCAATCTTTGCCCTTCGCAGGTGTTGTTCCCCTATCTAAAAACCGAAGAAATTTTTGCCAGAAAGAAACTATGCTGAGCCACGGGAAATTGGGGCCCATGAAAAAGGTATAAAAGCAGATCTCTTCATGGCGCAACTCTCTTCTTCCCTGGGACCACCATGACACAGGCGACGCCGGCAGAGGAAGAAGCAACTATATACACGACCGGAAAATATGTCACACTACAAACTTGTTTCAGAGAAAAAATATATCGCGTGACGCACTGTCGTATTGCTCGTATTTTTTTTTCGGTTCTGTGTTATTTTATTAATTAGTTGTGTCGTGAGTTGTGAAACACTTTAACTCGGACGTAATCCTACACACGTACCGGGACAATTTGCATGCGAGGAAAAATGATTATCGCGCATTCCACAGCAATCGGCATGAAATCATAACAAAAATGTTGTGTAAAAACGGGGAAAAACACAAAACTTTCTGCTGCCGGGTGGAAAACGAAAAAGTGAACGATTTTCACTTTCCAACATTATGTAACTGGCGAAAAAAAAGAAATTTTAATCAACTTTTATCAGAGATATTTCAGGGATAAAGTTTTATCTACGACCTAGCATTTATTTGTACTGTCTCAGCTCAATCTGAAGCTCGCATTTGGAACAACATTCTAGTCCGTGTGATTCGGCCTTATCACAGTTTATACACATGAGCCGGGCTGCCTTGTGCGGTATTTTATCATCGCCAGCACTTTGCTAATATTTGCTCTAGGTTCGTTGATTGATTTATAATTGACACTGATTTTATGACTGGTAATAAGTCATGCTGATAGTCGTCAATCTGCTGTTCGATAATTATCTTTTGCTGATAATTAATCTCTTTTTATTTCTGCTATCACACATGTAAACAGCGCTTAACAGCGAGATTTGTGGCTTGCCGTAAGCTCATGTTACGCATTATATTGTTATACAAGTGAAGGAATTGATGTATTCTTTTTGTTTTTGTTGATCGTGTTTTGAAGTGTGGTATCGCTTCATTCATTTTCGGTTTTGACTGAATCAGATTGATTGTATAATCGAGAGTATTCTCTTTTGAGGCTTATCAAAGACTCTATCTGTCTGTCTGTCTGTCTATAATTCCTGCATCTCCAGAAGTGTTGCAGCTAAACAAACATTGATACGAGGTGTGGATGAACCCAATGAAATTCCCTTCGAAAGCTGCTCTAGTGTACCTCCACCATTATGGGGACATGTCATTTCCACTACGCATGGAAAACGTGATTTTCGTCATATTTTCTACGCCACTCCAGTTTATCTTTTTCTATTTTTCAAGTTATTAAACATACGCTCAACTTCTTAACATGCCTGTTAAGTGGAGTTTTATGGTGCTTTTTTATTACCCTTTTATTACCCCTGTTAATGATGTACATGTGTTTTGTTATAAATTTTATTATATTTTGCAAGAATTTGCACTATTCTAACACTAAAAAATACTTTTAATTATTAACACGATCACCTGCTTGTCAGCATTGAACTGGAAGTGAGGCATGAAAAAGCGTAATCAGTTTTTCAACATAAGAAACCAGTTTGGAAAGTGGTACTGATATTGATACAGCGCTCTAATTACACGTCGCGATTATTATCGCATGATTAGTCGCGGTTTCTATGCAAATTTGCCACCACTTTGAAAGGGCCTGGAAAATATACACCGCCAAGTTTAATAAGTTCCGAGATAGACTTTTTTGCGAGAAGCAACTGCCACGTGCTAAAATACGACCATAAAGTAAGGAATGATAACGTATGGAAGAGATTTGGTTCAACGATGACCTGTGGAAATGATCAAAATAAAAGCCGTGTTGCTTCGTATTAATCGACGAACAATGGTAAAAAATACCACATCAGAACTCGGTATCGCTCGAGACACCCATTCCCAGAACAGGTGTGTGGAAAGTATATGCACAGTTTATTCTTATGACAATCCACCAAAAAGAAGAAGAAGAACCAAGAACTTGGTCGAGACGGCCTAGACGAATTTCTTGGTATGGTCCATGGAACAATATGATTCGTGAACGAAGAGAGAATCGATCGAGTCGTTCTCTTTTGAAAAGGGCCATTCGACAAAGTAGTAGCTTCGACATCTCAAGTGAAGAACATCATTGTAATACTTTTCAATTCTCTAAGAATTGTACTTTCCCTCTGGCAAGACTGAGGGAATTCTAATTGAAATTCCACAAACTAGCGTTGGGTAGGACACGATTATAAATCGATGCCGTGGATCGGCTGGGTCTCCAACTCCATTCACCAATCGTTTCCATTCTTCACGATTTTTGCTGACGTCTCGAGGCTCGATAACTGCTAATCGTAGATTCTTTAAACCACCCTCGATATTCTTTAGCCAGGTTTTCTTCGGTACCGATCGCTGGATTCTCTAGTCTGCCGAGCAGTCTCGTCAGAGAAGTTTACGTGGCAAGCGGTTACCATCCATTCGGCAAACATGTTTAAACCACCCTAGCCCAGGTTTTTGTATTACTTCTTCGATCAGTGTCTGTTGCTCGCATCTTTGTCTAACTGTCTTGTCTTGAAGGCGATCGCGGACTGGGGCACCAAGAGTCTGCATCAAGAATCGGATTTGGAAGACATCGAGCTTGTTGACGTCCGGCTTGAGCAGTGTCCATGTTTCCGATACATAAAGAAGAGTCGGAAGGATCAGCCGTACTTTCGTTTTAATGGTAATATTTGTTCGTTTCCATATGCACCGCTTGAGCAATGTTGCTGTTGGCTGGCCGATGCCGCTGTGAACGTCGGTCGTTGATACCACGTTTTTTTCCTCAACCAATGATCCCAAATATTTGAACAGGTTTTGGGTTCCATCAAGGTGAACACTGGCATTCGATACGTCCGTTGTGAGCACCCGATCCGAGTGCCATGTGTGTGTTATGAGGACGTGGAGTTGTTGTGATAAGGCATTACCTTCGGCAGCGATCATCTCGGCGGTTACTTGGTCTATTCCCGACGCTTTTCCATTTTTCAGCAATTTTATTGCCGTTTTCACCCTGATAATTGTCGATTGGGTATCGAGAAACTGGCTCGTCGGCTGTTCTATAATCGGCGGTTCGGGTGCTGGACATGGTGGCGGCTTGTGGTTGTACAGCTGGTGGAAGAGTTCTCTCCACCGCTACAGGCGCCCATGAGGACAGGTAAAAAAAATCCATCCGATTTTTTGATGTTGCCGTTGGTTGATGTTGTTTTGCCGCCTAACCACTGGATTGTCTGGTACAGCGTCCGGTACTTGTGCGTTGACGTCGCTTCCTCTGTGTCGACTGCAACGTTATTCCAGTACGTTTCTCTTTCCGATTTCATTTTCTGCCGAACTTCTTTGTTCCATTGTCACTATTGTTCGAAATCGACGTGTTTCATACGTTTCCGCTGAACGACGAGGTCCAGACAGCTGTCCGAGAAACTTTCGCCCGTAAGCACGCCCAATTCTTCTTGGCTGTTGATGGCGCCTCTCTAATTGCATCTGTAATTCTTCTTGGCTCTCTGTACTCGCATCTGTCATTTCGCTCAAACAACATAATGGTCCGATCCGCAAACGGGCTCATGTATTGCCCGTACGTCTTTCGGAATCTTGCGTTGATCAAAACGTAGTCTAAGATGGCGGAAGATATTGCTGCGAACGATCAAATTGTTTGACGCTGCGAAGGAAAGGAGGCGTAAGCCGTTGTCGTTAATTTCTCCGTGTCCGAAATTGCCCATCGTTTCTTCCCAGCTGGTTCGATCAGCACCTGAATGTGCGTACAAGTGCCCCACGAGCAAAATTAATTCGGTTCGAGTTATCGTATCTAGCGTCTATTGCAGCTGATCGTACAATTGTCCTTGTTCGCGTCCGGGTTGGGCTCGGTTGGCGCATAAACGGATACGATATGGGTCTTGATCGTTCCGCCGATGGTTTGAATGGTTAACGCTTGAATATCGGTTGGAATGCGATATTTTTTTCGTTTTATTTATTTAATTTTTAAAGCAATCTTTGAGAAATTACTTAATTACTTAATTTTTAAATTAATTTCCTTTTTTTTTAGTAATTAACACAGATGTTTTTTGGAAAGACGAAGTTATATTATTCTTTACAAACCTTCCTTCTATAATATCCTTAAATGTGCCCCAAAAAGCAATAGAACATACCAAGAAATTTTTAACTCATACCAAAGAAGATTAGAAGAAGATTTCATTAACCACAAGGTAATTTACAAGTTCGTCATTTTTAAAATGGATCATTATTATTCAATGAAAAGTGTTTCATACTTGCTGAAAAAATCAAACAACATCAACGTCTTCTCGAAATTGTTTTATCCACTATAGTTTTACCTGTTAAAAAATTTACCTTATTACAAAATACTTTTTTTGAAAGTACATAAGCACTTTGATAATAATCTTACCACCTTTAGATTTGATGTCTACCATATAGTTAAAAATAATCTATTTAAATTAACTCTGAAGTAATCCGAGCTGAAATTCGTTTGCTCAAGCACAATTTCGAACTGAATGAGCTAAAACAAAATTACGTTTATTAAATTAAGTAATGATAAACAACAGTGATAATACATACCATAAACAAAAAAAACATCACCCTTTATTTTCAGCTAATAATCCGCAAACCAGCATATTCCCATCTAATCGCTTTCGACTGGGCTTGTTTCATCCTAATGGACGGATGTTGTTTATCTCTCTTAATGCTGATAATCTGTTGAATGAGCAAAAACAATTTCAATATTGTGTTGTATAGCACTTTGCATAAACCAAAATTAGTTCAAATAAGCAAGTGAACATTCGCGTACCCCATTAAAAAAATTATCATTTTTCATCATTTTTTGGGTGGGAGAAAAAATATATAGGAAATTTCTGTTTTAAATCTGATGGTATTTATTTCATGACCAGAATATATTCAATTGGTTTGGACGCCAACGCGCACCACCTTGCGTGGGGAAGCACCAATACTAATTCTAGGGGGGAATACGTCCTTGATTTCACTTCTACCTACCATTTATTGGTTATGAACAAGGGGCACGAATCTATCTTTACTAATGTGACTAGGCAAAGGTGATTGACTTACTCTTGCTAGCATATTCGTCAGTTCCCAAAAACTGAACTGGTACGTCTCAAGTGAGCCATCGACGTCTGATCATAGACATATAAGGTTTAACTTGAGAAATTCTACAATATCCTCGGAAGAATTTAGGGTTCCACGGCAGACTAACTGAGAAGCCTATCACACAGCCCTCAGGTTAGGAGTCAGTCATGTTGATAATAATCCCATTACTGAGGCCGATCTCAACCTTGTCTCTACCAATCTGCAGGAAACGATCAACGCAACCTTCGAAAGTAGCTGCCTGCGAAACCTCGAAGCACCAACCGAAAGATTTCGTGGTGGAACAAGAAGCTCTGTAGGCGAAGGAGAGAAGAATATTTAATAGGGCTAAGGTATTGGGCAACTGGGAGCTCTACCAGAAAGCCCTCACCAATTATAATAAAGATTTGAGAAGATCCAAACGAAGATCATGAAAAGCTAGCTTCCAGCCTCCACGAGGTTACACAAAGTTATATCTAAAGATCACTCCAATGTCATTGTCTCTCTCAAGACTTCTGAAGGATCCTTTACGGAGAACACCAGGAATACCATTAGATTGGCCTTAGAACGTAATAGTGAATCGGAAGTATTACTTGCCAACCGGTCCTACAATAGGAACAAAGGCCTGGCAAACAGGATTTTCACTGCGGGTAAGATTAAGTGGGCCATAAGCACCTTTAAGCCTTTCATGGCTGCTTGAAAGGACCACATCTTCCCAGCTCTCCTACAGAGAGGCTTGGAAGAGATCTTACCAATTTGCTACCACTATTTCAGGGTAGCTTTGCGCTGGCTCATATTCCGAGGTGTTGGGGAGAGGCTAGGGTAGTCCTTATCCCTAAATCGGGAAGGGGCAGCAAAATCCTATCGACACATCAGCCTCTCCTTCTATCTCCTGTAAACGATGGAGAAAGTTCTAAACTGGCATATTAGAGAGGGTCTTACAGAGAACCTACTTCACTTCTTGCAATTTGTCTACCGGCCGGGTAGGTCTACAGAGACTTCCATTTATGTGCTAGTGAGAGATATTGAGAAGTTCCTCAGGGCCAAGGAAATCTCTCTGCACCTTTGCAGACATTGAGGGTGCGTTTGACAAACGTTACCTTCGAAGCGATCAATGAAGCAGCTGTAAAAGAAGGCATTCACTCCCTGCTGATTGATAACTGGCGAATCGATTACGGCAAAGTTTGCTAAAGGCTGCCCTCAAGGAAGCGTCCTATAACCCCCCTTATGGTCAATAGTGATCGGCGAACTTCTTGCCGATCTGACTAGCTGGGTTTTAAAGCACAGGCCTAGGTAAACGATATCGTCATAGCGATTAGCGGCGGTCATGATAGCACCGTTTCAGACCCCATGTAAGCTGCTCTGTCATATATGCATAGCTTGTGCCATAGCAAGAACTTGGGTATTAACCCACAAAAAACTGTCATCGTACCATTTACTAACAGAAGAAAGCTAAAGGATGGTAAGCTTTTTGGATGGCAAAGAAATCGTTTTCTCAAAAGAGGCTAAATATCTAGGCATAATCCTGGATAAAAAGCTCTCCTGGGAACCCCAGATTGAGAGAGTAACTGCCAAGGCAATTACATCTCTTCATATTTGTCGTCAATTTGTAGGAAAAACCTGGGGCCTCGAACCGAGGTTAATGTTTTGGCTATATACATGCGACGGCCGTAAGAGCCATGGTCACTTATGCCTTCCTCGCATGGTGGGTCAAGACCAAACGAAAGGGTGCTATATTACGCTGGCGAGGGTACAAAGAGTGGTCTGTTTTGGTATCACAGGAGCTAAAGGCAGGTAGTAGTAGTAGTAAGTAGTAGTGAAAAAGACGGGGTTGCTGCATGGAGCTTTTCTCTTTTAAGCCAGGAGACTTTCTGGATCATTTATCGATCCTCAAGGAGCTAAACCTGGAGATCCTGGGATCATTATCCAATACCATTCCTGCCACTATTTACTTTGACAAACCGTTTACGACGATTATTCGAAGTAAGTCAGAGTGGCAACACTGCGTCTCTTTAGAGGAAGCACGCCCTTTTGGTAAACGGACGGTTCCAAAACCGATAAAGGGGCATGGCTGGGCGTATATGGCCAAGGAGCAAACTTCCATCGCGACTTCTCTACTCCCAGGGAGATTTGGAACAGAAACACTTATTCTCGTGGTCGAGTGACGTGACAGATGTGTCACTTCGACCTTAAATTGGTATTCTCATTGTCAATCTAACAGATTTCTGGAAAGCAAATCGACTAAGTTCGTATTTAATTTTCGCAAGGTGGCGTATGTAGTGACATTTTCCTCGATACGTGTGAAAATATCGACAGTTTCATTCCATCGCGTCTTTTGTAGTCACGCCACTCGCCAATGAGAATGCCACCTTAGTTTTAGGCTATTTTAAATGGGTTTTAAAGACTGGGATGCCACAGTAGACCAAATGAAATAGGTCGCAGTGCCGCCAAGGAAATTTTTTATAGTTTTACCAAACAAAGTAAGCAGTTCAGTCTTTTTTTTTTTGATACATACCCCGAATGTCTCGTCTCTTGAAACCAACCAACCAAATCAATAAATTACATTCTCATATGGCGGCGGTACAATTCAAATCGTGTTTTTAATATACATGGATTTGTGCTACATATCACAACAAGACTGGTTACACTTGGGGCGAGTTCTTGAGAAAACCCATCTAAATATTAAATGGTCCCAGGGCTTAAAATGTAAACCAATTTCATTTAAAATTCCATTGCTTAATCGAGGATCGGTTTAAAAGGAGTCTTGCTTGTTGTTGGCTGTTTTGGGGAAGCTTCCCTTTTCAGTTTATACACTTTGATATAATTACCACAAAATCTGAATTATGTGCTGGCATTTCTGTATTGGTTGTACATCCCAAGGGCACAAGTATAATTTACCTTTAAATCAAGATAATTTATATTTAGGGGTTTTCCCAATTCAACCACTACTTCATACTTATTTCCAACCACTATACTAAAAATAAAAATACAAATTGTCAGAAGTGTGTGTGTGTGGAAATCGTTCAAATAATTTAACTATGTCCACAAGAAACAATTAACTAAAAAAAAGTAGTTTATTATACTAAGTTCTATAGTAGTACAATAAAGGACTAAAAAAAGGACATTTTTTACGTTTACTAAAGAAAAACACTTTTTATATTGCTTATAAGAAAAATCGATTCGATTTTTTTCTCTATTTTGTTCCTTTCGTCTCCGAAAAAAACCCTTTTGGTGTATGTTGATAAATTGCTTGCGATAATGTCCTCTATTAAATTCTGAATTATTTATCGAATACGATATTTTTTCTTTTATAGGCACACGATTTTTTTTACTTTTCACCAGCAAGAAAGTACCATGATTTCAGTAATTTACTGTGTTTCTGTTGTTAAGTTTACACTAATTATGAGTGAATAGTAAGGACGAAGCAATTAGTTGAGTTATTTTCAAGTGTTCGAACTTTTTATTAATATAACTTCAATGAAAATAGATTTTTTTTACCATTGATTTGTTGTATTTAATTTGGATGTAATTAGGAAAAAAGAAGTTGAGGAAGGAACTTTTACTAATGAACGTTCTTCTTCTTCTTTGGTGAGGTGTTGGGGCCATTACTGCGGTCACACCCTTCTCTTATTGTACTACACGCCTTATACCTCATATTTGTAGACTAGTCCTATCGAAAAGGTTCAGCAGTCTGCCTAATGGCTTGGGGTTACGCTTAAATGTTGGAGCTATCTCGAAGCACTCACAGAGAATACGATGAGTAGACCTCATCCTCTTCAAGGCAAAGTGTGCAGGTCACGCTATATCCTTGCACGTGGTCCTATAAGTTTTGAACGCGCGAAGGTAGCTCAGTCTGTAAGCTGCCCTCCATTTTCTGCTGATTAAGGCTTTCGCTCACGATAGCGCTGAGTTTAACAGGGCTAAGCCATCATCGCCATCAGGAGGCGACGAGTCGGTCCAGAGCCCCCGGGCTGGATAGCAATTTTGGGAATGTTTCACAAAGAGCGGACGCTTTACTCGCCCTTCAAGTGTGCTTTAAAATTTAGTCATCACTCCAAGGTACCTTAGGGCAGGTTATGACTGCATGATCTGTTCACGTGCCTTGATCCTTGCAGACACCAGTTTTCTCCGTTTGTACAGCTTCAGTTTTATGCTCAGCAAGCGTCAGATTGCCGATTTCAGGCCACGCAATGTAATCTGCACAATAATCTTGGTTCGCCCATATTTCCATCTCATGGAGGCGTCGTCTTACGAGCACTATTCCATGTCATCTGGGATCCCGATTGCAACTGCTTTTTATGGGAAGCGTAGCCCTAACACATCATTATACAATGTGATCCAGAAGAAATGGCCCAGGACGGATCCCTGCGAAACTCCACCTGTTGTTCTTTACACCGTTGCTCCATCGTCCGATTCACAATGAACGTAAAATTCCAAAGAGGAGCTGTGCTCGGTTGACTCACCACCCGGGTCCAGTATGATATGATCTGCCGGTACTGTCCCCCATTCAGGTAATTCAGGGCGCAGTATCCGGTAATCAAACCAATAAGTATTCTGACATTCGTAAAATAAGTATTCTGACAATTCCTCAGCCGCATGAAGAGATTGCATTGGAAGGAACCGAGCTGGCCAATCCAGACGCAGACCTTTTGGGTTCGGTGGGTTTTATACAAGACTGATAAGCAAGGGCTCTTTCGCCTAACTGGTGAGTGCCGGAATAACCGTTTTTGAACCGATGAATACATTGTAACTGGTCTATAAAAGTCCCTTGAGTTTGGAAGGTAAGGAAAGCTTCATCCTAAGGCACTATGTAACTGGGTGCTCCCTGTGCTCAGAGATCGTTAAAACAACAGTGCAAAAACTACTCACTGACATTCAGTCTTCGTCACGTTAACTTTACATTGCATTTTCGCATTAAAATTGCTTATAACTTCAAAAGTAAAGATCGTAGCATAATAGTTGATAGACATTATTCATAGGAAATTGTCCGAGCTTTCCAATTAAAAAAAAATATTGGTTAATTACGTATTTTTTGGAGAAAAAAGTGGTTGAAGTGGAAATTTTAGTGAAAACAAAAAAAAAAATACAAAATTTTGGTGACTCATAACTAGTGATGAAACGATTATCACTTAGCGATTACGATAACGATTACGATTATCAGCCACAATAATCGACGGTTACGATTACGATTACGATTATTGCAACATTTTGTATATTTTAAATAAAACATATTTTAAAGTTAAGGAAATGTGTTACAATTTTACAAAATTTAGTATTCAAAATTTAAATATTGCAAACACAACACTTCTAAATTGTTAGTCTGTTTTTTGTCGGTCTGAATCAAGCCGGCAATCGAAAGCAACCAACCTCTTAGATGCGACACTGGAAGTGGTGGTAGCACGTAAATTGTTTCAATCGACCTCTTCATACAAAAATTCAAGTTTTACAAATATTTTTGCATGAGGAGGTCGTTTGTAACAACTTACGTCCTACCACCCCTGGGTATTGTGTGGCTATTTCTCAAAACTGAAAAATGTCGGCATCTTGCAGTAGGTTGGATGATTTGATACACGATTCTATGGCTGGATTACCTACATATAAAAAGCATAAATAGTCGCGTTGTCTTTGAAATTTAAAAAAAAGAGGCTCATTCTTTTCTGTCTCATCAACTATATCCTTGCAGATACCGAAGATACTGTTTTACTGGTGGAGAGCTGAGCAACAGAAGCTTCACTGTTTAAATTTGCCAGTACTAATGTGCTCTGAGCAGAAAATGTAAAAAACCAACCAAACCTGTTTGCCAACTATGCGAACGGGACTGGGAGCTCCTTAAGCTGTCGAAGGAGAGTTCCTAATGCGTTCGGATGCATCATGTAAAGGTGCAATCTATAAGACGCATTTATAAAGGTTGTTAACGAGAATTTAAACAAAATTTATTTTAAAATACTTTTCATAGATAATCGACAAATAATCGCAATGATAATCGACGATTACGATTAATCGTTAAATACTGATAATCATCGATTACGATTAATCGTAATCGAAATCGTTTCATCACTACTCATAACTCTGAACGTTGGTAGGTTGACTCCTTGACTTTTACAATTTTAGATTGGTAGGAGTATTTTGCGTAGATTGCTGCCTTATTCATATCATTCAATATCTAATAGGGTTACAAAAATACAGGGTAATATGTAAACCTCTACCAAAAAAGTTTAAAAACACCCTAGCGGCTAAACCGAAAAATATTCGATATCTATTCAAAATGTAACTGCAAAAATCCATTATAAAATGTATACATGATTTTGTTTATAATAAAATATAATGGAAATTGTAAAGAAAATAAAAATATAAAACATTCAACATCCATCTTGAATATTGATATTTACGACACTAGCGGAGAAAATTAACCCAAGTTTTATCGCAGTTTTTGTTGTTGGTCGCGACCAAAGCGTCAGTCAACGCGTTGTTCCAATGTAAATAGCTCTATTGAAATCCTTTTTTTATATTATCTCCCCTCTAGTCGTTTATCGCAGCTCCAACATTATCAGGCCCTAAGGTCAGAGTGCGTAGGAAACCTTTCTTCGGTTGCGCCGATTCACTACACGAATATCGTGGCCAATCTCAACTCAGCTAATTTTCATTTGCTTTCTGCTCGATCTTAATAAGCATGTCTATGACTTATCCAAGTTTGTACTCAATTGAATTCAAGGCCTATTGATCGGCATTTGAAAACTCTATTGGAGAGCAAAGGAATTAGAATGCAAAAGAATTTGATACTAACCTTCATAATTTGCTACTACATAATTTGATTTAGCATTTAGTTAGATTTAATTTAGGTTCCAGTGGTTCTCTACACTCTCTAAACAGTATTTTTATAAAGGCTTAGTCTTCATCATAAATTTGTCAACTTTCTTTTATGAAATTCCAATATTAGTTAATCTAAAATATCGGTCTAAATTGGTAAGTACCAGTTAGATGTAAACGTTCACATTTATCAATTGGTGTAAAGGCATCTGTAAATAAGAATTGATGGTATGTTATTTTGTACCAAATAACATTATTTAAGTTTATTTTGCAACGATGGTTAATGGCTGATATTAAAAAATATTGATATAAACGCCAAGTTAAAAGTTGCAATCTCATTTAAGTAAAAAAAATCGCTAATTCTTATGTAAGTACTACATTTTAAAATTGTGTAATACAAGTTGAAAATCATGCAATTCTCTTAACAAAACAGTAAACCACTATGTACATAAAAGTTCTACTTGTTTTAATATTATATTGTTCACTTCCGCACGTCTAACATATTAGTTCATTTGCTTTCTATCTCCATTATCGTTTTTAATTTCATACAAATTACTTGTTAACATTATCTAATGTAAAAATAATAAATTTTTCCAGGAAATATTGTGCCCACATTATCAGAAGTTGTTGCCGTAAATGATACAATGATGGTATGCAATGAGAACTTCGAAGACACCAGACAATACATACAAAATCGACCAAGGCACGATTACAACGATCTTCCAACAATATATTTTGTAACTCCAACATATCCACGACGGGAGCAAATCCCCGAATTAATAAGACTAGGCCAGACATTAATGCATGTTCCAAAGATACATTGGATTGTTGCTGATGATTATGATGGTTGCAACAGCTTTTTAGATTTTCTTTTTACAAAATTTGGTATATATAATTTTTCCATACTAATACAAAATTATATCTAATTAGTATTTCCTTGCAGGTATACCTTATACTCATATTTCAAGTCCAATGCCGGAAGTATATCGTACTATGACACCACCTCCGCGTGGCGTTGCAAATCGAAGAGCAGCACTAAATTGGATTAGGAATGGCAATCGGAAAGCTGGTGTGCTTTACTTTGGTGATGATGATAACACTTTCGACCTTAAGCTATTTTCTGAGATCAGAGACACTAAAAAGGTGTCAATGTTTCCGGTTGGGCTAATTGGATTGTATGCTGTTAGTGCACCTGTTGTTAAGAATGTAAGTTAATAAGCAATTACCACACTGGAAGAAAGAAAGAATAAGCCATTAATGCTGTATTATTCCACATCTTTTAGGTGGGAAAACAATTATTATAAGAAGCTAGTTCTATTGGGAGATTAATTTTTATAAGAAAATATGCAAATAGGAAGTATAATTTGTAGATAAGATAATTTTAGTTGGATTGGGCTCTGTATTTAATTACAAAAAAAAAAAATCTAAGTCCCTCTAAGGCCCTCTCTCTGCACACGAGATTGATAAAAAATCAGATGCGCTTGTATGGACAAAGATTTCATTTTGGTTGCAAACTGGTTGTGAGCATGATTATTATTGGGATTGCAAATTAGTCAACTCGTGTGCGGAGGGACTAAGTTGTTATACATACAAGCCTCACTTTTGGCCAAACTTCTGCACCTTACCGGACCGTTCCGGAGCTTATCCAGGCTATTGGAAACTATCTACGGTTCATCCCATTTTTGTATGTGAAGGTCTAAGCTCAAGTGCCACCCTTACACTATCAGTCCGTCAAGTCGTTAACTTCGTGAGGTAATGTCTTGTAGTAAACTTAGCTCTAAAGGATAGAGAGAAGGATAGGATAGGTTAAGAGGAGTCTGGGTGATGCACGAGGAGGAGGAGGCGAATTCTTCGATGTTGTATAATCTTATACTAGTACGGCGACTTTAGACCAAAAAGATCTACTGGCGACCATCTTAAGTATCTTATAGAGAACCCACATCATCTCAGTCGGTGTTCCTCCGGGCTCAATTCTATGACGCGGTTTTTTTCCTAATATTAATAACCGACTTTCTCGCAATCCCTCTAATGCAATTCACAGCTTCGCTACCGATGGTCCTCTGCGTTATTCTAATGTTCTAATTTTCGATAATGCAACTTAATAAAGCCTGTTTTTTCCCTTAAGGCATTACTAGGGCGTTCGCCAGTCGTAAACGTAAGGCAATAGATTAGAGGGTACCCAAAGTTGGCGAAGGCAGGCAGAAACCTTACGAAGCACAATTCTGGTTTGGTTACAACAGCTGAATTTGGAGTTGAGCTTGCCTCCCAGATTACTAACAGGGTAAAACATTGCCATTAATTTCAATTAGGAATAGGTTTTCAATATCAATAGGAGTTTTGCTGACGAGAAGGCAAGACGAATTGATAGGGCTCAGAAGCTATTTTTACTGAACTGACCATCAAGTTACTCGTTTCAGATCACTGTTTAGTAGAACAGTACAATCCTCGATAAGTTCAAGAGGTTTGATTAAGTAGATCTGTAAGTCAACGGCATATAAATGAATAGAATAATGTTTGAGACTACATTTGGAAGGTCGTTTATATAAAAGCTACAAAAAAGGGGCCCACGATAGAGCCTTGAGGTACTCCACAATGAAAAAGCTGAGGTTGGGAGAAAGATTCTTGTACCTTTGCAATTTGGGAACGCTCCTTGAGATAGCTTTCAAAAAGTTTGACAGCAGTAGAGCCGAGTCCAAAATATCTGCCTAATTTTTCAAGTAGCATCCTATGGCCAACTGAATCAAATGCTTTTGAGAAATCCAGTAGGGTTAAGATTGCAATTTTATTGTAATCAAGTGACTCAAAAATATCAGTTGAAACTTATACGAGTGTCATTTCGCAGCTGTGACCAGACCTAAAACTATTGCGATATAGAGAAAAGGCCACTTTCAACTTTTGAAAGGAAACATAAAAGAAGTTGGATGGTTGCGATGGAGGGCCTGTTTCCATTGGCTAGGAAACTGATAAAGTGTAAGGCTGGCATTGAAAATAGAAGTAAGAATATTAGAAACAATTGGGCAATCAATTTCATAAACTTTGGAGAGACGTTTACAACACTCATGGCGTTCGAATTGATAGAGAACAACGCAGAATGAAGTTGACAGTTGTTGGTACAACGAAAGGAAAAGGAAAAGAAATTGGTACTGTTACCTGCAACTGGAGTAGAGTTACTTTCAGAAATGGATGAAAATTACTCGTTTAAAATGTATGGCATTTCTCTATAGATGCAAGCTTCTTCTTCAACGAGTAACCAGCTCCTCGAAAATCTTCGATGCCATTTTATCACTATTATATCACCATTCCCTTTATCGCTCTACCATAATTAATGCCTTTCTTCCAGAACTTTTCCCGCAATATAAGACTAGTCAGTTTGGTTTACCTCAACAGGTGGCAGTCTCCTTTTCCTGCACACTACGACAGGAAATTCATTTATAATCGAGAAGGTCCATCACCATGTGCTGGAAACCTTCCAAACCGCCCTAAGATCTATTATCTTCTATCCTTCAAACCGAGCTTAATAGTAAACATTGCAGCTGGAGATCATCATCGTATGCAGTTGGAGATCATCAGCATTCAGATCATTGACATATACATAATGAAAATACTAGGGGACCCAAAATTGAACCTTGTGGAACACCAGAAGTGACCTATGGGAGGGAGAAGATAATATTGTTATGACGAACACATTGAAGACGGTTAGATAGCAAAGAGGAGAAAAGCCGTGTAGTAGAAGAAGAGAAGTGATAGCGCAAACTTAGTTTGAAAAGCAGAATCGTGTGAACCACCGAGTCGAAGGCTTTCGAGAAATCAAGAAGCACTAATATTGCAAAGCCACCTTTATCAAGCGCAGAACTAATGTCAGTTGTTACCTTTAGTATAGTGGTTTCGCAACTATGATTTTAACCGGAACCAGATTGATATTTAGAGAATAATACGGTGCTGGTTGTCGTTATTTTTATTGGTCCTTTCTTGACGGTGCTTTCCTACTTCGAGAAATCTGGAAAAATCGACATAGAGTAAAGCAAGCACAGCTTTCCTCCGCCTTAAGCTATACTGTTTCGGACTTACTTACTTACTTTGACGGCTCCGGTCCTGGCCTCCCGCAATGGTTCTTTCCACCTGAGTCCTGATTCTGAGCCGACGCCGCTCAGTTTGGCATCCCTAAGCTCTGAGCCGCCTGGTCTACGCCATTCTTCAGCGTTGGTTTGGTCTCCCTCGCTGTCGCTTTCCGCAAATCTTACTTCACTCTTTTCTCAATAAATCAAGTTTTTATCTAACTTTGGTTAATTGGCTGGTGAGAGGACAGCAAGGCTCATGTGTTAAAACTGGTAAGCGGACATGGGCAAAGACTCTTTCAGGGAAGAAGCAGAAGCACACCCAGGCTCGAAGTTGTTCCCGCAATTGTATGTCGATGGGGTTTCGCTTACGAAAATCGCTGTACAATAATAGTCATCTCGCGTACCTTTTGTCTAACTTTCTTTCCATTAAAACTAAAGAGCACCTCTATAAAATATCCCAATTTATATCTATAATTTATCTTAAAATTTATTTCATTTTTTCTAGGGCAAAATAGTTGGATTTTTCGACTCCTGGCCAGCTAAACGGAAATGGCCCGTTGATATGGCAGGATTTGCAGTAAATTTAGAATATTTATCACGGCACCCGAATGCCACAATGCCTTATGTGGCTGGCTATGAAGAAGATGCATTTTTGAAAAGTATCGCCCTTCGCATCGATGAAATAGAACCAAAGGGCAATAATTGCACAGAAGTGCTCGTATGGCATACTCAAACTCAAAAATCAAAAGCCCCAATTGTACGAATAGAATCTCAATATTTAGACTCGGATAAGTCGAGCTTAAGTCAACTATTCCGTGAACTCGAATCAATGAGCGTAAGCCATCAATCTGATTCAGCTGGTAAGTGGGAAAATTTGTGATGTAGTATAATAATAAAATAAAATTAAAGGCAAACAGTTCATTTTCACAATTTTGTTTTATTCTTTCTCCCCAGGTATTAAAGGACAAATAAGTAAGGATGGAAAATCTAAACCATTTTCATTCTTTTTTCGGTGAACCACGTTATCTGGAATTACTTACATTGTTTTTAGATTAACGTGTCGTGATACTATTTTTAATGCGTATTTTTTTTGCTTTTAAGTTGCATGATGGCAATTTAATAAGATACATATATAAATAAAAAGTTGTGTTACAACTACATATTTAAAATACGTAAAATAAGGAAAAACCATTTAAATTTGATATTATAATTTCATCTAATAAGAAAGGACATTTGGTGCTTTAAAGCAGTCATAAAATTGTTCAGATAATATCAAATTTATTGAAAATAATACATTTGTGACCTTTTTTTGTTCTTAATTTATATTTTAAAAGTCAGGCTTTAATAATTGCAGCGATTTTTGAAGAAATTTGTATTCAATCAAATCAGCGCCTCCCAAAGTCACAAAACAAGAAAATTAATGAAGTAGAGAAAATTTTAATAATGTAAGCACAGAAATCAATTGTAATTATTTTAAAATATATAAGATTGTAAATTTTATTTATTAACTTTGTTTTGAACAAAAAAAAATTATATTTATTATGTTGAGAGATTCAATTGTAGTATTTAAAGTTTCAATTAGCTCGTTTATTAATGATTTTAATTTCCTTATTTATTTATTTTTTAAGATACATGTTTTTATCTCAGATACTGAAAAAATTGTACATAATCTCAGCAATTATTAATGGATTTTTTATATTTTCAAGAAATTGTACTATGCATGATTATTATAATTAAGTTAAATGTTTAAATTTTGCGATAATTGTAATTATTTTTATAATATTTTATTTTATAGTGTCCCATTTTTGCACACAGCATCTATTGCTGACATTTTGCACAGAATCTCCTGTTTTTAAATTATTTATTTTTTTTTCAGCATATTAACGACCTAGAAATATTTTATCTTTCCTGCAACAATGTGGGCTCAAGCTATTTTTCATGCGAATAGAAATTATGTATAAAACCCAGCTTAGCCGCGAGTGTTTCAAGAACTAATTTGAGCCGACTACTAGGCTAGGCTCGGACACGTTGTACAATCTTCGGAAAAGCCCGGATTTTCAATGGTAGACCACCAGGAAAAAGGAAGAGTAGGACGACCAAGAAATAGGTGGATGGAAATGTAGAAGAAAGGGTACGAAAACTTCTTGTAGCAAAGTGGAGGGAACTAGCAAGACGTAGACAACTGAATATAAAAAACACAAAAAACACAAATATACAGTTGAAGGCGAAGGCTATCACCCTTCAATAAACAATGCACGGACCGACGAATATCACAAGTAAGTACCCCTGCCCCTTACTCAAAATCTGTCGGTCGTCGGAAATTTGCTCCATTTCAAAAGGCACAACACATTGACGAGGACAAATTTTATTGACTCTGATGGTCTAATGTCGAAAAATTCCCTGAAAATGCGGCGGTTGAATCTGCGGAACTGAAGCCCCATTACAAGCCTCGTTTTGTTATTCACTTATATTGCCTGCTGTTTCCTATGCAGAAGTCCCTAACTAAGTAACGAAGTCTCAACTTCCTCATTTGATGCCATTTCCTAACAAATCTCGGGATATTTGTCACCCAATCCCGAGAGTGAAGTTATTGTTGCGGGTGATCTCAATGTTCACAATGTAAACTGGTTGACTTAGTCAAATGGCACCAGTGTTTCTGGCAAGAGCTCTTTGCAGACATCAATAATTTACAACAAATTGTGGATCATCCTGATGTTGCTGATTCAATTCTCATACAGGGCGTTACTCAGTGGAAGTTGATTCACCTCTCGGCATTTCTAACCACTGCCTAGTCAGCGCTAACTTCCCATTAAAATTGCCCACCCCATCCAAAGCAGCTAAAAGAACTGTGTGGCATTAACACCGCCAATTGGTTGAGGTAATCAACTTTCTCCAATCCGCTGACTGGGACTAGTCTTTTCTAAAGAAAAACGCCAACTCTGCCCCTATCTGTATTACCAGGATCATACAGGCAGGAATGCATCGTGGCGAATTCAATGCCTCCAAAACCAAGTACTGCCGTGACAGTGAGTGAAGTTCAACTAATGGTCGATTCATCCCTACACATCTTAGACGTAACATTAGCCAAAGACTCGCGATGGAATTCTATTCCATATCTCCAAAAAAGCATCTCAGTGCTTTGGATTTCTTAAGAGGTGCAAGTTCCTCCTCCAGTCATCGGCCCGTGCTGTTATTTATAAATCCCACATTCGGCCTCTACTCGAATACAACTCTCTCATTTGGGACGGCGTTGCGATAACCACCTTGGCGTGGTTACATACAAAAAGAAGCCCTCACACTCATCGGGTGACGACGTCGTTAACCTGCCATCGACCCTTTGAGCCACTGTAGGAATGTAGCAGCACTGACAATATTTTATCGCTACTATTATACCGACTGTTCTACCGAAATAAACGCTCTCCTGCCTCCACGACAATCTTACACTCGCAACTCTAAATTAGCCCAGTCGTATCATTCCCTTAACCTGCAATTTCCCCTTTCGCGCACTCGACAAACTAGCAATTCGTTTCTAAATATAACAACTCGACTGTGGAACAATCTTTCGCAGTCAGTATCCAGAGTCAGAGAATTAGAGCTCCTACAACATCCAAGATTTGGCCTTCGCTTCCCCAGCCCAATTAGGGTTGTGTAAATTTCAGGTCAGGCTTATGCCTAGGCCAAACTAACATTTTCTAGCATAAAAAATCGACTAGTGCTTCTATATTGTAGGTGTCTATCGATATGATTTTTCTGCTACTTCTGGCTTTTGGGCATATCTCGAAAAGCGTAACACTTGCACTAGCAAAAGATACATCCTGATGTATTAATCGATGCATCCTTGTCTGTTTTTTCTAGAGCGCTTCTAGAGATTGTACATTACATTTGGAGGCATAAAGAACTACCTGAATAATGGAACATCTGTCTGTCGAATCTGTCCTTTACACAAAAAATGGGACCAGTTCGAATGTTCAAATGTTTGTGAACATAGCATATAACATTTTCTTGTATATCCTGTATTGTCGCTTATTGTATCAAGATGAAAGAATGATTGGCAATGCGGATTCAGGAAACAAAACTCCTCAACCGATCATATATTTGTATTACGACAGGCAAATGAGAAGACGAAAGAATTTAATAGAGAGACCCATCTCTTTGTCATTGACTTTAAAACGGCTCACTAATCGAACACATATCAAATAGAAGTCTTAATCGCGGAAACTCTCTATCCGGCTTACTATTTAACATTTAACATCGACGCTTACTAAGCAAGACTAGTAGGTTTTCGGAAGTTGCGAAAGAAAAATTATCCGCAGGATCTCATTCGCAGTAAATGAAGAAGGTGTCTGGAGAAGAAGATACAATCATGAGTTGTACCCAAGACACAAAGAAATAGCGGGGCAGAACGTCAGTTCCAGAATAAAAAAAGCAAGAAGCGCATATGCAAGACCGTTTCGCATTTGGAGGATCTAAGATTAAGTTTCGGCTGTTCAACTACAACGTTAAAGCAACTTTTTTGTACAGTAACGAAACATGAAAGATCACCCAGAACATCACAAATTCAAGTTTTCATCAAGAGATGCCTACGTCGTATCCTAACTTGAATTACAAATGAAGAACAATGGCGCCGTTTCGGCCAAGATGATGATAAGGATATATGACGAAATCATGCCAAGGGAATGGAATTGGAATGGACACATCTTGCGACGCGAAAAAGATAATGCAGTCAACAGGCAACTGGTCAACATGTAGTCAATGTAGTTAATTGGAATCTGGAAGGAACGCTTCGAGTTGGAAGACCTAGAGGAACGTGAGGAGAATCCGCAACAATTGGTAGAAGTTGCCACACAAAACAAAGTCTGCTGTAGTAGAAATGCCCTATGTCAGTGGTTCCCAAACTTTATTTCTTACGGAACCTTTCTACAATGTATAAAATTTGGCGGAACCCAACGATGGAAAAATGAAATAATATATGATATATGTATATATTTATCCTTTAATATGTTTTAAAACGTTTGTATTAGTTCGCTTTCTTGCCTGTCTGTTTGTCCGGTACATATCTTGCAATCGATTGAATACTTCCGGTTACCCGATTAACCTGAAATTTTGCACACAACTTCAGCTCCGATGACAATGCAATATGGTATACTTTATACCGTTAGATCCATGGCGGCCGTCTCAAGAGGACGGATTACTGTTTCTTCGCGGAACAAATTTTGCAATCAATTTTTCAAATACTTTCGGATATCCTATCAAGCTGTAATTTTGCATACAGCTTTAGCTCCGATGACAATGCAATATCGTATACTCAATATGTCTTTAGATCCATGGCGGCAGTCTCAGGAGGGTGACATGGGTATCAAATGAAAGGGTATGATAAGTAGAACACCATAAGCAATAGAGTATACTCAATATATCGTTTGGCCCATGGCAGCCATCTCAAGAGGGCGGATTACCATTTTCGTCACAACCCCCTCGACATGGGAATATTGAATGGCGGGCAAAATATTACGCGGCGTGACGTAGACCAAATTTCAAGGAAGAAGGGCCACTCGCACTTTCTGATTAGCAAGAACGCGTTAAACGGCCGGCGCAGCGCCAGTGAGTCTGCGAATGTATTTGCACTTCGGCGCTGGTGTGATACGGAACCCTAAAATTTTTTTGTGGAACCGTAAGGTTCCGCGGAACCCACTTTGGGAATCACTGCCCTATGTTAAAGGGGCATGAGTAAGTAAATAGTGTGTCTTCAAAGGTAAATTCAATTGTGTTGTGCGTTACTCCATCTAGCAACTTTCAGATTGCTTTTTTAATTTCCTATTTCAGCGCCTAAATTAATCTTCTATATTTCTTTAACTGTGTCATTATTTACCTTCTGCACATCTCATCTCTTTAATTAATTATTCGTTTTCCATAGCTATGATATTTGACTGATAATATTTACTATAGTTTTATTACCTAGTTTTGCCGATTCCATTATATTAGAACTGTTATATGCATCATCTTTAAGTATTCTCGAATGGACACTTTACAGTCCCTGCTATTATCATTAATAAAAATAGATTTGTACAATATTCTCAATATCCATTAACAATTTTTCGATATTATCGGTCATAAACATTTCACATACACACATATGAATCAAAAGATGTAACTAAAAGCAATAATATCTACTTCTACAATTGAATATCTCAAGGAAATAAATAAATAAGTATAACTGATAAATATTATAATAATAAAGACAAGAAAAAACAAAAACCAATAAATCGATCAACAAATCTGTTTCCATACAAATTAGTTCTCTGTTAAAATGTAATGACTAATTAAAAATACATCAATTAAGTTACTAGACCATACTTTTAAGTTTTAGGAGAATTAAATTCTGTGATATTTAAGTCTAATATTAAAAAAAAATAAATAAAAATAAATAAATAAAAATAAAAAAAATAAATCATTGATTATATAATTTCAAGGTAAAAATATCATAAGCGTAGAACAAGCTAAAACAAAAAAAGGCAAATTTTTACTATAATAAGAAAACACATCACCAAAAGAAATGAAATGAATAAAAAAAAATTGCGCATAATTTATATAAATGATAAAATAAATAAATAACTAATAATTATTTAATATTACAGTTTTAATTTAGGCTGTTATAAATGAAATGAAATGAAAAAAAAAACACTCACTTTACACCAAAAAACAACTTATTTTTAAAAGTTCAATTATGGACATGTAAATAAAAACAATGAATGATGATAAATATTAGTTTTTAAAAATATAAATAAAAAATAATATGTTTAATATTTTACTCATTTTAATTTGTTTAAATATAAATTTAAAAAAAAAACACACCCAACAGCAAATTTTTAATTTGGAAATTTTTGTGTCGTAAAAAAATAATAAATGATGTTAAATAAGTTTTTAAATTTGTGATGTGTGGAGCAAAGAATATTTTGAAAATAGAGTTTTTTAAATGAAACAAAACAAAAATAATTATAATAATTATATAAGTCTTTGTTCTTGGTAAATTCATGTTTTTAAAAACAAATTATTCAAACTAAATTCATAATTTTTAAGTTCATATCCTAAAAACTGAAAGGAAAACAATAAAGAATGAGAAAATAAAATAAATCACGTCCTAAAAATAAAAACAAAAAACAAAATATTAATAAATAAAATTAATAAGTCTGGAGAACAGTGCTGCTTGCGTATAAAAAATTGAGCTAGATATCGAAAAAAAACATGTTTTTATTAATGAAATAAATTGATGAAAATAGAGAGAGAATAAGTTTATTTTAATTGTGAATATTGAAGTAACATGAAAATTATGCAATTAAAAAAACCGTGTTTTTGCAGGGGCGGGGAAAAACGGTTTTAAATTTACACAAAACTTTCAACAATAAGCTAATCCCAGAGGTGTCAACTCTCAACTAGAGTTGAGCCGAACTTACAAGAGGCAGGTCATTTGTCCCGTACACGATAGTAAATTGTCCTGAGACCTCAACTTTTTGAAATGTCCCGGTTCAAAAATAATGTACTACTGGGATACAGGGCCGGCGTTTGGCTCCTTTGCGCCCAGTGCAGTGTGCTATATTGCGCCCCCATCAGCTGTTCATTGTTGATCGCAGTGACGAACATTGCAAAAAGACACAAATACTCTGTGAAGTTCCTTTAATATATGAAAAATAAGGCAGTGGAACACTTTTTCATTTTTTTTTAAATTGCGCCCGGTGCAAATACATCAATTGCACATATGAAAAGCCCCTGCCTTTGTCCAACCATGATAATGCTTCGCGATCTTACTTTTGTGCTGAGTTTCCTTGCGCTTTAACTTACAAAACTCTCCCATTAATGCTCTTTATGCTTCAGTATGTTTTTTGGTGTTAGCTACACTTTCCTAACTATTATCAGCACAATCTTGGGTTCCGAAAATCTATTGTACTATACACTCGAATTTCCATAATACAGGTCTTTATGTCGTTCTCCAAGCCTTCATATTTCAAGGCATAATAGGTGGTTACTGCATGGCATGCATTAGTTTCTACTGTAGAATTTTGCATTGAAAAAAAAACCAGGCCACCTTAACAGTCTCCCCGGACCTAAAAGGAGCTTTCAACCGCTTCATAACAGAGGCGATCCATGTGCTTCTCGCCGAATTAGGGATCTATAATAGTACGATCAGAGTACAAATCAACAAACGACGTAATCAGTCGAACGAAATGGAATTGGATTGGCCACACCTTGTAGATGACAATGGAAAAAGGCAAAGTCACTCTGTGCAGTTTCTTTAATATATGACACTGAAGGCACGGAAACACTTTCAATTTTTTTTTCGAAGTTCTGAAATTGCGCCCGGTGCAAGTGCACCATTTGCACCTATGAAAGCGCCGCCTCTGCTGGGATATGAGCGGGTATCGTGCGATTGTAAATTACGAAGTAGAGAGACATTTCTTACTTCTTTTGCGGCAATAAAATATCCAATTCAAATTGCGGCAAGGTAAGATTTTAAACACGAACTGCAGAGACATTTTCTTACTGCTTTTGCCGCAGTAAAATATCCAATTTAAACTGACCCGTGGTGAGATTGTAAATACGAATTGGAGAGAAATTTCTTACATTTTTGGAGGGAGTGAAATTTTATACTAAAGAAACAATTCTAAAATTTTTCAAGGGAGTGAAATTTTGTACTCGAGAGACTTATGTATCTTACTTCTTTTTAGACGAGGTGCGATTGTAAAATAGAAATATACTTTCTGGAGGCATAGCTTTCATACCTACTCTGAGTCAGTTTAATTCATAAGAGATTCAAAACCGTGATTCTGAAGCCATGCCATTATCTACAACTACAACATTGTCTCCACTTTCGGAGCTGGAGTCTAGTATTTGGGATGACTTTGGTAAGCAGGTGTCTGACTCAATAAAAACCACAAATCAAACAACTGAAGCCATAGATGAATACTTCGTATAACCACTGTTGCTTAGATACAAAGACCCAGCAAAGGGGTTGTATTCGAGAAAAGGTCAATATCCTAGACACTATCAACTTTTTAAACTAAGACTGTGCAGCGTTGCAACTTTTGTGCGCTCTGAACGCCTCTTTTCTAAAGCGGGTCAAGTTCTGGGAGAAAGAAGAAATGGGTTAAGTGGCAACAACTGTGTCACAGATACTATTTTTAAATCCCTATCTATAACAAATAAAATATTTTCGTGTTAGTTTCAGTTTTACGGAGATTCATTTTAAATCTGTAAATGTTTTTCCTCATACAGTTTATCGTGTCCTACCCAACACTACTCTCAACCAAGCTCACTTCGGTTGATTTCAATTTGTTGCTCTCAGCTAATGATTTAGATGTTGATGTAGCAAGATTTTAGTCCGTCCTGTATGAAACCTTCGCATCCTGTGTACCTATTGAGCTGCTCAAGCCGTCCAGATCATCCCTACCGTGGTACAACAATGAGTTGAGACGTATAAAGAAGAATAAACTTTGGAAAACCTACCTGAAAAGGAAAGACTCAATTGCTATGACCAATTCCATACCCTCTCCGAAGCTCTATAAAGAGTACCTCAGGAACATAGAAGGTAAAATGCATGGTGATTCTAGGGCATTCTTTCAATTTATAAACACTAAGAAAAAAGTTGATAACTACCCTTACACCATGCAATACGAGAATTCTCTTAGCTCTAATCCATCTGAGATTTGTGACAAGTTTTCATTATTCTTCCTTAAATCTTTCTCATCCCCCGTGTTCCAACCAGATGAAGACAATTTTCGACATATCAATGCAATCCAAATGGCTCGAAACTTATCCCTGTCTATAACCAGGGAAGATATCTCGAAACATATAAAATAACTTCCACAAGATTTTTCGTCGGCCCTGATGGTGTGTGCAGGGGCCCTACTGTCTCCTCTTCTATGTTTATTTCAAAAATCCCTAAATAAAGGGCGCTTCCCAATCTTATGGAAGATATCTATAAAAAATGTTGTAAGAACGATATATCTCTCACACTCACAATCTATTATAGTTTTTAAACTAAAGAAATTAGGCTTTCCGCATGCCCTTGTGGTATGGTTCCAGTTGTACTTAGGCGACAGTACCTACCAGGTTCTACTTTGCGGAGTCAAATCTAAAAACATAGAAGCGTCCTCTGGTGTCCCGCAAGGTAGTCATCTTGACCCTCTCCTTTTTATTTTATCAATTGACGATATTGTTACCCAGATAAGGCATTGTAAAATCCTTATTGCCGCTAATGACATCAAACTATCGCCACATAAGGAATATAGAGGATTGCAAACTTCTGCAAGCAGACCTAATCACCTTCTATTCTTGGTGTTCCAACAACAACTTTGTGCTTAATATTAGTAAATGTGAGATCATGACTATTTGTAGGGAACGTGGTGCTATAACTTTTATGACTACACTTTTCTCGACAACAAGGTCTCCCGTGCTAAATCTGTAATCGATCTAGGGGTTAGGTTAGAAAGTAAGTTGGATTTCTCCACCCACATCAATTATATCTCCTCCAAGGGCAATTAAGTCCTGGGATTTATAAAAAGATGGTCCAAGAAATTTAACAACCCCCTCATCACTAAACACCTGTACGTATCTTTGGTTAGGCCTTTGCTTGACTACGCTTCCCAGGTATGGTCTCCTTACTACTCCTCCCATGTTAGTAGAATCGAATCGGTTCAAAGGAAGTTCATCCGTTTTACACTCAGCCACCTCCCGTGGGATGACCCACTTGCTCTACCGCCTTATGAGAACAGACTTAAATTGCTCAACTTAAGCTCCCTCCATTAGCGCCGTGAGGTCGCTGACGTTATATTCGTTCATCGGCTGATGAATGACAAGGTGGACTCTGGTTTCTTAAGAAGCCGCGCGTCATTTAGAGTGAATAACTTACAACCTGAGAGGTGAACCTCTCTTGCATATTAATTCCTCTAATACCAATTGTGGCATGTTCGAACCGGTTAATCGCATGCTTATAAATACTAAAAATAATAGGAGTGTGTTTAGCTTACTAACAAGTGAAGTTGTCCTTAAAAGGACCCTTCTTAATGTGGCGTGACTCACTGCGTGCTCCACTCCCTTTTTGTTTTTGCACGATTTTCTGTTTGATGTTTTGTGACCTTATATGTTTGTTTAATATTTTATGCTTGCATGTCTGAGCTGAGCCACAGTGTAGTGGTAAATGTTTCTCAGCCCTGCTGAGAAGTGCACCTTTGAGTTAGAAGGGTAACTCTATTTCACCTTCACGGCTTCACCGGCTGAACTGCGCAAGCTCGATTCGTGTACTGAACTTCAATTTTATCCTCAGTTCCCATACATTTTCACATATTGAACTCAGGAAAAATCAAGCCTGAGTTCGCCCAACAGAACATGAATTTGAGGTTGAACGTAAAAGCTCGCTCAAAAGAGAGTTATCAACTGGACTAATGGCATATCATTTCATTGAACTCTTGCATTTCTAACTTCTGGCAAAAAAGCAACAACAATTTCAAACACGAAATGAACATGCCAGCCAGTGAAGCCACTTGTGCGAATTGAACTGAACTTTATTGAACTGAAGCCATGGTATTGCGTTATCGGCTCGAGAAAGCGATTCGATATCGATACGAGCATGCGATTCGACACCGGCTCGAGAAAGCGATTCGATATCGATACGAGCATGCGATTCGTTATCATCTCGAGAAAGCGATTCGATATTGTGCTCCGCTTTTATTCGAATCGAAATGTTTGCAGGGATGCTGTTTCATCGGTAGTACGGTATTCACAGCCTGCTCGGAGGGCACTTAGCCCATAGGCCGACATTATTTTCCTCCTTGTGGTTAGCCTTATGAGGAAACTGAATACAGTTAGCACTGAAAATTTCAGGGTTTTCTATATGAATAAATTGTGAGAGTTTAAAAATGCGAAAAAAATATAATAAAAAAAAATTTCGAGTAAATTGCATGCTAGACAAAAACTTTCTTGTTTTTATATTCTTTCAGCAAGATACTAAGATGCGCTCCCCAGACCACAGCGCGATGCTGCATGAATTGAAAGACATTTGATATCGATTGGAGTGGAGAAGAGTATAGTGTAACTATGCAACCTGCATCACAACTTTCCCTAGTAATTCCGCTGTCGTCATGCAAGAAAATTACTTCGTTACAATTTCGATCAGCAGCTACAGTCCAGGGCTGATTTTAGGAGTTCATGATAAATGATATCACATAGTTTGGTGTATTTCACCCCCGGCAATTTCTTGTATCTTGTAACCATGACTAAATCGTCTCTGCGATGTAATATAAGGAATTCTTTTGTGTTCTTCACTCACAGGAATTTTTGTCATTTTTCATCTCTGGTGTATGAATATATTTTTGAAAGAGTTTTTCATAATTCGACATTGAATGGAGGTAGGTATGTGCATGTAGTAACTATAGGTATTGTGAGTAAAGTCCTTGGCATATAAACATCGATTTTCTGCAACTTTAACTCCTTTGTGAAATAAACTTAACAACAAAAGTTAAATCTTCATCAAGCCCTGAATCAAAGCAGTTTACAATTATTGTCTTAGGCGGTTTTTCCAGAATGCACTTTGTTCCTTTTTAATTAAAGTCAACCTCTCACAGGCCTTCTCCACTCCTCGTTTTCTCTGGCATAAGAACTACAAAAGAAATATGAAGTTTCTCCACTTATGTTTCGCGTTGACTGAGCACAAAGTGCATTCAATGATGCATATGAGTGTATGAGTATGTGTTTTATCTAGTCACAGTCTTTGCATGGTGAATATGGAACAAAAGGGATAAAATAAAAATATAAGGCAGGATAAAGTTTGTTCCTTAATCATAAATTGAAAGGTTAGATGACCTGAAATTGCTGAAGTACACAAGGTATGCATTCCTATTGCGGATCTGGTGCCTTTTGTAGATGGATTGATAGGATGGAGGTAGTGTCTCACGTTTTGTGACTTTCTTTAACACAATTTCATACATTGTATTTAGAAACACCAAAGGGATAAACTTTCTTATTTTTCTTCTTTTTTTGTTGCTCAGTTCGCATTCAGGAAATCATCCTTTGTCCTACCATTCCGTCAAGTCGTTGTTCACGTCATGGTATAATGTCAGTAGTAAGGTTATTTCGTAGAATAGGTAAGGTGTCAGGTTAATAGGTGTGAGGAGGGTGTTGAAGAAGATCGCAAGGAACCCTGCGTTTGAATATTTGGAATCTGCAGCAGTTTGGAAGAACAGACTGTGTAAGATTGTTCCACGCTCCCACGAGTTCAGAGCAGTTGAGTTTGTCAAAAAATTCCAAAGGGTTCGGCAAATACTGGTCAGCCCGGGGTGGGATTAAATTCCCAGACTCCCTGCGAGGTCCCTAACAATTTCCCATTCGAAAAAGGGCCGCTCCATAAATTGCCCAAAACCGGAAATTTTCAAAGGGGTACCCCTTTGGATATTTTTGCGTAATTTTTCGAAAGTGCTCGGATTTTCCCTAGTAATTCCGCTGTCGTCATGCAAGAAAATTACTTTGTTACAATTTCGATCAGCAGCTACAGTCCAGGATATTTTTGGGTAATTTTTCGAAAGTGCTCGGACCTGGATGAATGGGGCATCGTTGGAAAGGGCTCGCTCCCCCGAGTTCAGAGCACTTTAGTTTGTCCCAAAATTCCAAGGGGTTCGGGAGTTATGCCCTTTTTTGTGAACTCTCAAAGGAGGGCTGCGAAATGCCCATTATCTCGGGAAATACTGGTCAGCCCGGGGTGGGATTAAATTCCCAGACTCCCTGCGAGGTCCCTAACAATTTCCCATTCAAAAAAGGGCCACTCCAGAAATTGCCCAAAACCGGAAATTTCCAAAGGGGTACCCCTTTGGATATTTTTGGGTAATTTTTCGAAAGTGCTCGGATCTGGATGAATGGGGCATCGTTGGAAAGGGCTCGCTCCCCCGAGTTCAGAGCACTTTGGTTTGTCCCAAAATTCCAAGGGGTTCGGGAGTTATGCCCTTTTTTGTGAACTCCCAAAGGAGGGCTGCGAAATGCCCATTATCTCGGGAAATACTGGTCAGCCCGGGGTGGGATTAAATTCCCAGACTCCCTGCGAGGTCCCTAACAATTTCTCATTCAAAAAAGGGCCACTCCAGAAATTGCCCAAAACCGGAAATTTCCAAAGGGGTACCCCTTTGGATATTTTTGGGTAATTTTTCGAAAGTGCTCGGATCTGGATGAATGGGGCATCGTTGGAAAGGGCTCGCTCCCCCGAGTTCAGAGCACTTTGGTTTGTCCCGAAATTCCAAGGGGTTCGGGAGTTATGCCCTTTTTTGTGAACTCCCAAAGGAGGGCTGCGAAATGCCCATTATCTCGGGAAATACTGGTCAGCCCGGGGTGGGATTAAATTCCCAGACTCCCTGCGAGGTCCCTAACAATTTCCCATTCAAAAAAGGGCCACTCCAGAAATTGCCCAAAACCGGAAATTTTCAAAGGGGTACCCCTTTGGATATTTTTGGGTAATTTTTCGAAAGTGCTCGGATCTGGATGAATGGAGCATCGTTGGAAAGGGCTCGCTCCCCCGAGTTCAGAGCACTTCAGTTTGTCCCAAAATTCCAAGGGGTTCGGGAGTTATGCCCTTTTTTGTGAACTCCCAAAGGAGGGCTGCGAAATGCCCATTATCTCGGGAAATACTGGTCAGCCCGGGGTGGGATTAAATTCCCAGACTCCCTGCGAGGTCCCTAACAATTTCCCATTCAAAAAAGGGCCACTCCAGAAATTGCCCAAAACCGGAAATTTTCAAAGGGGTACCCCTTTGGATATTTTTGCGTAATTTTTCGAAAGTGCTCGGATCTGGATGAATGGGGCATCGTTGGAAAGGGCTCGCTCCCCCGAGTTCAGAGCACTTTGGTTTGTCCCAAAATTCCAAGGGGTTCGGGAGTTATGCCCTTTTTTGTGAACTCCCAAAGGAGGGCTGCGAAATGCCCATTATCTCGGGAAATACTGGTCAGCCCGGGGTGGGATTAAATTCCCAGACTCCCTGCGAGGTCCCTAACAATTTCCCATTCAAAAAAGGGCCACTCCAGAAATTGCCCAAAACCGGAAATTTTCAAAGGGGTACCCCTTTGGATATTTTTGGGTAATTTTTCGAAAGTGCTCGGATCTGGATGAATGGAGCATCGTTGGAAAGGGCTCGCTCCCCCGAGTTCAGAGCACTTCAGTTTGTCCCAAAATTCCAAGGGGTTCGGGAGTTATGCCCTTTTTTGTGAACTCCCAAAGGAGGGCTGCGAAATGCCCATTATCTCGGGAAATACTGGTCAGCCCGGGGTGGGATTAAATTCCCAGACTCCCTGCGAGGTCCCTAACAATTTCCCATTCAAAAAAGGGCCACTCCAGAAATTGCTCAAAACCGGAAATTCTCAAAGGGGTACCCCTTGGGATATTTTTGGGTAATTTTTCGAAAGTGCTCGGATCTGGATGAATGGGGCATCGTTGGAAAGGACTCGCTCCCCCGAGTTCAGAGCACTTTAGTTTGTCCCAAAATTCCAAGGGGTTCGGGAGTTATGCCCTTTTTTGTGAACTCCCAAAGGAGGGCTGCGAAATGCCCATTATCTCGGGAAATACTGGTCAGCCCGGGGTGGGATTAAATTCCCAGACTCCCTGCGAGGTCCCTAACAATTTCCCATTCAAAAAAGGGCCACTCCAGAAATTGCCCAAAACCGGAAATTTTCAAAGGGGTACCCCTTTGGATATTTTTGGGTAATTTTTCGAAAGTGCTCTGATGTGGATGAATGGGGCATCGTTGGAACTTTAATTAAAAAAATTGTTGTACATATGTATATTGAATTATGTAAAAGAAGACGCGTCGTGGTACCAGGGCGGGTTTTTTGTGCCATTGCTTTGTAGGTAATCGGAATTTTTCAGGTTACCTATATTATTCCCTAGGAGCCCTCCCCCGCAGGTAAGAGTGGTGCAGTCGTTAATGTGGTATCTCCGGAGTCTCTCCACTCCACGTCCCTCCGGCGAATCAGCGCTACTCCTTAGGCCCGGGGTACCGCCGAGGTTCAGGTTGCTTTGGAATTGTATTTGCTCAAATTTTCGTTTTTTCTGTATGTGGAACTGAGGTGGGCTTCTTCGGGCAACCAACCCTCGATTCTCATTACAACGAATAAGAATTAAATCATTAATTGGTAAAAAAAAACTATTTCAATCTTTTCGATCTCTGATTTCTTTAAGGATTTAAAAAAAAAAACTTTTTTTAGTATTTTTCTTTGTTATCAAACCTGGTAACACAGATACACAAACAGTATCCTTAACCAAAAGTATTGTTAATGACCCTACAAACATCAGGTTAGTCAGGTAAAATCATCAAAGACTCGGACGTTTACTTCCGGAACAGTTTAGAAGATTTTCAAACTAATTAAAAACCGCAATTTTGTAATCTAAATCGTCCGCAATTTTCAATTAAAGCAAGAAAGAAAGAAGCTTGAAAAATTACAAAAGTGGCAACCACCAAAAAAAAGGAAAAAAAAATTCTCCTTCCGTTTTGTCCCACTCTAATTAAGTAGAGATTCCGCCCCTCTTTAAACGCTCTCATCCCTTAAAAAACCGATGATAACTCATTACCATGCAGGTGGCGTCCGTGTATATTTGTCTGGTGGCCCCACCGGTGTAGCCCTGCAGGTGAACGAAATGTTTCTATCTAAAACGGGAACGCAAAAATACACACCGGATGAAATATATAAAAGTAAAAACTCATCCGGGATGAGCCCGGTGCTCACTCAGGGCGGCCATGGCCGCTGCCAGGCAAATACTGTGTGCTCCTCCAAAAAAAAAAAAATTGTGCTCCATGCCAAATATGAAGGATGAAGGAAAAGTAATGCTGGTGCTAGTCGTACCCTTCGTATCATCCCCCCACCCTCAAAAAAATTATAAAGATGGTCTCCTGATGTATTGTGTCCATTTTCTTTATTAATTGCGAAGAAATCGCCCGAGATGAGCGGGCGATAAATTACTGAAGGATGATAATGGCTTCCATGAATAATGGTGATTATAAATTAGAGAAAAAATGTCCGCCCTTTTTGCATTTGTCGCATTTGTTTTAATTTTTGTAGAAAAATTAGAAAAATTGAATTTTTTATAAGAGGGCGCCGGCGGAATTTGTTTCACTTTTTTAATGGGGTGGTAATTAGGGACTTGTGTTGGGGTAATTTATTGGAATGCTGTAGGAAGATTAAGTATTTTTTAATGATGTTATATCTCAGGTTGTAATTGAAAACTTCTTCCTTGCCTTTATTACTGTATCAAAAATAAAAGTTTGGCTGATATGAGGGCCACTTGAAAAGAATTAAGTGTTTTAAAAATTGCAAACGACCAGGATGCCCATCAGAGCTTAGGGATGATTGATATTGGCTCAGAATCCGGTCCGGTGGAGAGAGCAGCTGTAAAATACCAGGACCTGATCCCGGTTGTAGAGCCGTTAAAGTAAAGTAAGCAAGGGAGTGTTTCCTGGATCTAAACTGTGTTTGGTTGAAAAATGAATAGCAGGCAAAGTTTAGCTCAAGGAGTGTTGTGGAGCTAATTTTCTACATTTATTTTCCGCCCAAACAACTCAGATCTTAAAATAATTGTCTTAGCATTAAGGGAAAGTCAACTGTGCTACGTATTTGGATCTTCCAAACCGACTAGACTACCAACACCAATAGTGTTAAACGGGATCAAATCTAAGCCCCATGACAACTCTGCCGATATCACAGATTTTGCCCACCTACCCCCTTTTCCTTATCTCCTCTAATTAAATTCTCAGGTTCGCTTATGACAGTATTTTGCCTTACTATTATTAGAGGATGCGCCAAATCAAATGGAAACCCCAAAATCGCTCTTTCCATGCGAAGTGAGAATCTCTACTTAGGCAGTGAGAGTATCAAGCCATGACAAAATATTTTAACAGTGTATGATAAAAGCGTGCAACGTTCACTCGATTTGCTTAAAAACGCCAATTACCACCCATTTACATTCTCAATTACAATTCAAGCAATTTCATTTCTCTTGCCATCGTTAGATGTTTAGCGGAGTATAGTCGCCCGTAAACCAGTTTCGATATCTACGTCTTCTGCTTTGGATGGAGTCAGCAGTATCAATGACAGTATTTGTAAGGAGTCTTACATGACTGCATTTGGTACCTGATATTCTGAGCGGTGGGACGATACTTGGCAACGTTGGCAGCATACGTTCCTTGTTACTGATTTGGTCTGATGATAGCTTCGCCAGTATGTGTGAAGCCTGGAAAACACAGTTTTCATTTATGAAATTCTTTTTTAAAGCCTTAACATAGATCTTACACAGTTGATGGCCGGTTATGTCTTCTTTGATGGGCTTGTAGATAATCCATCGACAAATCGCCTTTAACAGCGTCGACACACGCACGCATTTATGACGAAAATGCAGCATTAATTACGAATATGAACCTCATCAAATAAGAAAACCGGTTAGGCAAATTTTGGTTAATCGATTACGAAATATCAAAGGGGCCCATCTGTCGAACGATCGATTCTTGTAAAAAGCCCGCTTTAAGGCATTTTCCAGAGTTTTAAGTAATCAGCGCCATAAATGACGAATTTTCGATATACAGTAAAACTTCGTTATAACGCTCCCGCTTATAACGATTTCCCGGTTATAACGCTCTTTTTTCTTGGTCCCGACCCCTAGGATTAATTTTACATAGAAATTTTGTTCGTTATAACGCTCTGATTTCCCGTTTATAGCGCTCCGATAGATGATTATTATTATTTTTTTGGTATTATTGTTTAGATTCCGAGAATGTAGATTCCGAGAATTTTCAGTCAACAAACTTCCTTAATATGTTTCCACGAATTCAGACCTTTTGTTTGCTTCGAGTTGTTTTTATCGTCAGTGTTCCACTATCCTCTGTGCGGTTAAGAGTTAAAATATGTCGCGAAAATCGTTTTCGATCAAAGAAAAAGTTGATTTAATTAAGGCGTTTGAAGAATCAACTTTAAACCAAAAAGACTTCGCCGCGTCTAAGAACATAAGTGCTTGAACATTACGTACGATTTTGCACAAACGTAAAGAGATAGTTTTGACCCAAGAAGGATGCAGTCGCAAAAAACAACGATCTGGAAAATATGAAGAGCTAGAAGCAGTGTTGAAACGTTGGTTTATCCAGGCCAGGTCCTTCAACATCCCGATAAGTGGCCCGATTTTGCAGGAAAAGACTCTGCAAGTTGCAGCCCTTTTGGGAATTCCCAACTTTACAGCTTCCCGGTTATAGCGTTTTCCCGGTTATAGCGCTCTTTGTTTTTGGTCCCTAGAAGAGCGTTATAACGAAGTTTTACTGTATTTTGATTGCCGTGTATCCAGGTTGTAACATAGGTGACATGGAGTGCAGAACAACTATGTAGGTATCTCAGGACGTGACCTAATACTCATGGTCTGATTGATGTTCTCCAGCGAATTGACTCAAAACGCCTTCCACGCAATTTCGGCTTCGGGGACAGGAAAGTCTTTGATGTAAATGATATTTAGTAGCGGTGCAAAAAACATGACTCATACACCATGTCTCGGCATCAGTTATACATATGTGCTACGCCGAAAGCAGACTTCACGGATGGTAAACAAACAAAACAAATGTCACCTCAACCCAATTACAACTCAACCCGTGTATATGAAGCGAAATATCATCTCGAACCAGGTAGGAAAGCTAAATTGAGCTGAGTAGAGTAGCCCCAGTTTCAACTCGACCCCCATGTATAACTGGGTTGAACCTGGGTTAGACCTAGTCATAAACCAACATCTTTTTAATCACAGTTACCGCCTGCTCGTAAATTTTTCTGCGGTAGGGGGGGGGGCGGTAGTGAGATCCAAACTTCGCTGAAGGGATGGCGTAGACCAGAAGGGAGCTTACGGATGGCAAACTGGATGACATCGGGACCGGTGGAGAGATCAGTTGCGAGAGGGCAGGAACGTATCCCGGTTGTAGAGCCGTCAAAGAAGAAGACGAACCGCCACATCCGTTACCCCCGACCCTTGACCACCGACCATTTACCACTTTTCATAACAACCTCCCCCTCTCCACCCCAAGACAAGATGTGGGAACGTCAAAACTCATGATCAGTTAAATCCACCCCCAATTTTCCTCGGAGCACTATTGGGGATGGGGTTTGAAGGTCGGGGGTGCTGGCGGTGGGGTACAAGAGGGCAGAGAGAGGGGAGACTGATCTACATGAGGGTAAGATGGTCAGAGGTTGAAGTGTCATTGGTCGCATACTTCGTAATTCAATAATCAGAAAAACCCATAGGATGGGTTGTGGGGGGGGGGGTGTTGAGGAATTCATTAAACAAAGGGGAGAGGAAATAACAATGACAATTTGCAGACGAAAAGAAATACCTGATGAAAGGAATGAGGATCGTAGTGTGCCCCGTATAGAGGGAACACACTATCATGGAGTAACTATTGAATGCAGCATACGAAGTATTTTCATGTGTACTCTGCAATAGATACCAACCATATGAGGAGAGGATAGTAGTAGAGTATCAATGTGGTTTTCGTCCAGGGAGATCTAAGCACAACAGACCAGACAGTTCACAGAGAAACCATGGAAAAAGCTGTTGAATTTAAGTTTAGCTTCCATATGTATTCATCGACAAGTAGAACTGACGAAAATTCCGATGAAAAATTTTACGTGTAAAGTCTATACCTATGCTTGGTCATTTTGATCTGAAATGAAATCGGTTTCACATTGAGTCGTTTGCCAACTAAAAACTTGGTTTCCTTGAACGAGTGGATTAAGCCCTCCTTCCGTTTAACCCGGGCACTTCTTAAAAGCCCTTCCGGACGGCCGCCGGATGCCAACCAAATTAGGACAAATCCGGAAAACCCGGACGGATGGCAATCCTACACAAGACAAAAGGTATAATTTTAAAACACTTTCGCATGATTTCAGTCATACAAAAAGTAATCGAGCAGTTAAAATATTTAACCAAGTGGAATTCAACATTCTTACAGCTACTTAATCATATTAGTGGAAATAGTCTTTCAAAACTAAGTAATATTATCTAGACAATTTGTCATGTGGTTGAAAGTATAGAAACCAACTTTCACTGCCATCCCTCCGCCCTCCTCCATCATATGTTGTAGTTTATTAAAGTTAACATAATCGGGTAAACTACTAACCAAAAGTTATGAAAGTGCAATTACGAAACTTCGTCTACCAAACGAGACTTCAAATAAAATCCAAAATTCCAAAGTTCTATATGTACAATATAAACATACACAACTATAGTGAGAGTATGGTAACATGTCATATGTGTGTATGTATGAAAGAAAATAAACAAAATCATCTCTTTATAAATTATTGTAAACATTGAATTTTTCGTCCTTTTTCCATATTTTTTTTTTGGACAAAACTCCCATTTTGTAACACATTTCTCAAATTTCTTTTCCCTTAAACTATTTCAATTTTCATAAGTATTCACTTATATTTTGTATAAACAAAATTTATGTAAACAGCTTCATATTTTTCAATTTTCATTCCCCTCCCACCCCCGCCCTTAATGCCGTCGTAAAATAAAAAAATACAAAGGAAGAAGTAGAAGTAAAAAAAAAATGTGGAAGCAGATTACAAGTTTAAATTTCATTCAAATTTTTCGTCCTTACTTCCCATATTTCAAAAGGACGAAAAAAAAGAAGAAGAAAAAATACAGAAAAAGGAAAATCCTGCCACCTTCACGATATGAAGAAGAAGGGTGTGTGTAATAATGCTGGCGTGACTTATCAGTGGCAAGTAACCAGATCAAAAATTTGTCTTCCTTTTTTCTTTGGTGTCCTTTATTTTTTTTGTATGTATGGCGACTATCACCTACCCTAACCTACCCCCTCTTTTATTTTTTCTTTGTACGTTTTCTTGCAACAACAGGACTAAAAAAATGAAATGATGAAGAGTACAATGATACTGTTGGGTATGGTTGGTCGTCGTATGTAGACCGGGAAGAAGTTTAGTCCTTGAATGCTATCATGGCGATAGCGGAATTGGCAGAAAGTAGAAGCATTCATCTTGTTATTCTTGAACGGGGAAAATATAGGTGTATGCGCTATATCCTTTTTGTAAATGGGAATTAATTCGTAAAGCCCGGCCACAGTTAGCCAGACAATAAAGTTTATTTTCAGACACGGGCCAGATATATAACGTTAAGGAAGTTGCACAAGGATGTTTTTTTTTTTTGGTTGTACCGTCGAAGGATATAGGTGTATATATATAGATATAGATATAGAGGACGAAGAGGACGATTGTCGACACATAAAACAACAACCGGCGAAAAATTTACGAGTACTAAACAAATGGCACAGGATACCAGAAAGGATTCCACCAGAGTGGAATTGTCTTAAAGAGTATATACCCACCACCAGTAACCAGAGATTGGGGATGCGGAATTGCGGATTGTTGGCTCTATGGCGCTGCTGCTGCTGCTGGCTCTCCTCTGTCGAATTTTATTTCACTTTACCACAATAAAATCGGAGCGGGAATCCGCAATAAAAAAGGAAGAAACCTTTGAATTGGAATTTTCGGGATTTTTTTTTTTTGCTTTTGCTCATCCGTGGGTCGGAAGGGGAATAAATAATCCATTGACATTTTCCTTCATTAATCAAAAAACAAAAAAACCAAAACCAAAAAAAAGGAGGAAAATAAAAGTTTCCGCGTTTTTATTTTCTTTATGGTGAACTGTATTACGAGCCCCAAAAACCTAAGGGTAAGAGGTCACAGTAATTACGTGCTTAGACTTCTTATAAACTCGTAATTTCCCTCAAGCAGTTAAGCACCACATCCAATCTCAAGTGGGAAAAGCTTTTAATGCTCCCCAGTCTCCTTCGCCCCTCGTAAAAGTTCTCTCTCTCACTCTCTCCACACACCCCCGCCTCCGTAACGTTGGGGTCAGTGTCGGCCGTGAAATGCTCTTCACTTGAGCTGCTGTTATACACCCCAATCCCCCGATTACACCCACCACATACCCGCCATAGACTTCACACATTTTGCTTCTGGCGCGCTTACCGTACTGTACCGTACCGTGCTCATACCGTACCATGCCGTTTTCTGTCTGTGACCAGGCAGGCAGGCAGGCGGCCACCCTCTTGTGCATGCACAATCCACATACTCGAAAAAGCGGAAAGCTCCGCGCCGAAAGCAGGGATTCGGTGTGTTGTCTGAATCCTGGATGTTCGATGCTGGATTGGATGCCGGATTGCCAGGATGCTGCGTGCTTCAGAGAATTTCAGGAAGATTCTGTTTATCTCTAGCACAGAGTACGTCTGTCTGCCCGTGTGTATCGGATTGTTAACGTTCCATAGCAGGCAGAAGTATAGCCTCGGGCTGTGTGTATCTCTATATATACATATATATATGGGGCTACGAGGTTGATCTTCAACCTCTGGCTAGTGATAAGCCACCACCAGTTATCTAAAGCAAATCAAGCACTTCTCGGACTTGGCCACTAATTCAAAGCACCAGACCAGGCAGGCAGTTGGTCATCTCCCGTCGGTTCGGTCGGTCTTAAATTCATTCTCTCTCCAGCAAGTGCCCAACATCACACATCTCAGACACACCATAATATAAAAAAAAATAATAATAAAAGGACGCACGTTTTTAGTTAGAGTCGGCTATCTAACACGGAAATTGGATAGGGTCCATCGAGGGGCTCTGCTAAAATAGCGCGCCAAGTATAAAGGGTAGTTTTCGTCGTTCTTGTTGGTTGTCGACGTCGTCGTTTTTTGGAGTTTTGTTGTTGGTTGCAAGTGACGAAAACAGTGTATGTAGCAAAGTTTATGGTGGTTGGTCTGTAGATATATTTATAAAAGTTGAAATCGTGAGGCACGTTGTCAGGACTCTTGGATATAATCTCTCAACTGTTAAAAAGTTTTTCCGCTTGCTCATCTTTTTATCAAGCACGTGTGTTTGTGTGTGTCGTTAACTCTGAAGGATATTACGGGTGCTTAACCAGAACGGGGTACAATTAACCAAAAAAAAAAAAAAAATAAGGATTTCAAATTATGATAACAATTAGGTCGAAGAGTATTTTCCGCTGACATTTTTTTTTTATTACAAATTTTTAATATTTTTTATTTCCTTGATAATGACAAAATATATTATAAATTTTTTTTCTTCATAATTACGCTTTTCAAAAAAGAAGATTCTCGGTTATGATAGTACACCACTCGACAGTGTAGTGTAGAGAGTAGAGTAGACTATATAGGATATGATGATTACAGATGGTTGTGCCTAGAGTGCTTGGTTGGAAAATTGACGACTATTCCGGGTCAACAGTGGTGATGTCGTCAAACAGTGTTGTTATCAGTTGGTTGGAGATGTGCTATGTTTTTTTTATACTAGACTTATTTCTTAAGCTGTTGTTGGTTGGTTGGCACGCTATCTGTATCTTGTTGTCTCCTTGTGATAATTTTATATAATAATTTAGAGGAAATTTAATTACTTTTTCTGGTGTAATTTTGTGTGCTGAGGAGTGTTTTTTTGAGTGTTTGTTGAGTGTTTGTGTGTGTGTGTGTGTTTAAGGAAAATTCATATCTTTAGTTTTTTATCCGTTAAGATAGTCAGAAAGGATTTCAGATAGATCCTTTAAACAAAAAATTATATATCAGTATGGATTTTATATGGTGTCCTTTTTTAGTTGGTTAAAAGAATATTCCTTTTTTTCAGTATTTTTCTTTTGTTTTTGTATTTAAAAAAATTTCTACAAGTCCTTGGAGGACTGTTTTATTTATACATGTACGAATTTATATATATTTTCCACAAACAAAACACGCAACAACGAGAGAAAAACAAGAGGATTTTGATGCTTGAATAGATAATAATTTGCATATTTTATACAACAGTGTAAAAATTTCCTTACTTTCTTCTTAATTTACATTTTCCTTATAATTAATAATTAGATAAACACAAAAGTAAAAAAAATACAAACAAAATAAATCTTTAAGTTTAAATTAATAATTTCGTCTTAAAATTTTTTTTTTTATTTATGTTTGTTTTACTTCAAGCAAAATTTTATGAAAAAAAAAAATAATTTAAATTTCATTAAAATTACATTTTAAATTTTTATTAAATTTAATTATTAAATTTCTCAAACAAATTTCAATTTTCTGTTATATTTTTTTTTTATTTTAAATTAAATATTTATGTATGTTTTAAAGGGCTTAATGAGGATGTTTTTTTGTTGGGATATTTTAAGTAATTAATTAGTTAAAGTCAAGATTTTCTTCGGTAATGAATAATGATTAAAAACTTTACAAAGTTCATTCATTTTAATTTTTTTTTGTTTTTTAGTTTATAATTAAATTTTAATTAGTGGTTTGTTGCCTGATTTTAATGAAAAATATTGTTTGTGTAGTCAGAAGGATGTTCATATGAATTTTTTAGTTAGAGTATATAGTAGAGATTATTATATTTAAAATTTTTGTTATCTATATTTTTTTCTAATAAGAAATATTTGGTGATTTCTATGAAGAAAGGACAAGAATAGAGATAATTTGTGTATTTATGTGTGACCTTTACCAAGTCTACTACTGATAGTGGTTTTAATCGTATTATACATATTTGTTCTAGTTATTCTTTTTTAAATTTTTAGTGAATTAATTGTTGAATGAATAGAAGACTAACAAGAAATAGTAAATGAGGCGAAAGGATAGTAGGATGTTTTGGGTATGAATCATATCGTAATCAGACAATGTGATCATTAGTAATCATAACTAACTAGATAATTATAATTGATAACTACCATAGTATCTGAATTTTTTAGGAGAAGAAAGAGTGTAGAAGAACTGAAATTTTAAGTATTTTTAAAATAGATATTTATTTTTATTAGGAAAGAGATTTGTGGGATTGTTTGGAGTAAAATTTTACTTACAGTGTCAAACTGATTTTATTCAAACCAAATGCTATGCTTCTTATTCTCGACAATTTTTCGTGTAGATCATAACTCTACCTCTACACAATCGGGGAAGAACTCCTGTGATTTCTGCTTAGAAAACTTAATTAAGTAATTTCTTTTGAAGGTAGCTTAATCTTAATTCTGCAGAGATAGGAACAAGTTATAGTCAGGTGGTGCTATACTGTGAATGCACCAAAACGTTCCAACTAAACTGTACCAACTCTTGATGAGTCATCAAAGAGCTGCATTGTCCGGCGTTGGCTACATAATAGAAGACAGGTCCGCGTTCTTTCAATTGCCTGGAGTAAACTTTCTAGTTGTCCAAAGCAAAGTTAAGAATCAATAATCTGACCAACTAGATGTGCCTCGTAGTGGATGATTCCTTCACAGTCTTTTTCTTCTTCTTAAATGGCGCTGCAATCCTTGCAGGACTCGGGCCTCTCGAGTTCCCCTCTGCCAGTCGTCTCTCTGAAATTTCACGAAGTTTCCTTATATCTTCTAGCAAGTCAGCCATCCACCTATTTCTTGGTCGTCCCATTCTTTTCCTTCCTGATGGCCGCCATTAATCCTGGCTAGTATTCTATGTTCTGAAGCTAGTACCACGTGCCCGAGCCATGGTAGTCTATTCGTTTACGTTTCCTGAAGTTCTTCTAATGCGCCATTCGTTTTGGTTAAACCATGCCAACAAAAGTCTGTCGAAAACTTTCGTTTTGTGGAGAAGAGGGATGGGCAGATTTTAAAACAGGCCTAAAGAGTTTATATGTTTGAAGCGAAATGGTTCAATTCTCTCACTATAGCCCATCCTAAAATCAAGGCAAAATAGACCGGCGAAAGCTCCGTTTATGCAGGTTTCTTTTTGTGTTTTTTGTACTTTGTACATTGCACCGGTTTATTCTTGCAGATAATCGATTTATGGGTGAAAATCGATTTATCTAAAATCGTATCGACTGGAAAAGAATCGGAAAATCTCGATACATCACTAAAACCAACCCAACCAGCAGAGAAGAAGTATTGTGTCCTGTTATTTTAAAAAGGGGTGCATTGTACTTAGAAAAGCGTGTGGTTTCAATCACAAAATAGGTATATTACAGTACTTTCATGACGTACATGAGAGAGTCGCCTTCGCGAACGCACCTTATATATTCGTTTTCGCAAAAAAATTTTCTGACTCCATTAGCCTTATTTAGATTCTAGACCCGCCGTTGGTTAGGATTTTTTATTTTTGAATCTGGGGTGCCATTCAATGAAAAGGTTGAAAAACTTGTCTGTCTGTTCGGAGTGTTCACTTTTTTTTAACCAAATATTGATAACAGCGGGTTTGAAGAAGAAATTTGCGCCCATAGATGTATTTGTGGAACTGTTTCTTAGGCGGCGTTTATACTGAGGCGATATACGATAAGCGACATATCGCGAGCGGTAGGAACACAATTCTCCCTACTTCAGTTACAAATATGAGCTCAAGTGAGGAAGGCGTTGTAGTCGGCTTATTGGTTCTGGCGTGGAATGAGAAGAACAAGAAAATATTGGGTACATCCCTACAATCTTACCAACATTCACCATAGTTTGACTGTTGTTTCTCGAGAGCTGTCTCAACATGAATCAAAATTCGAATGAATCCCGAAAACGACCCCCTTTAGATTTCAAGTATCTAGTTGTGCGTGTCGCGTATCGTATATTGCTCGCGATATATCGCTTATCGTATATCGCCTCAGTATGAATGGGCCCTTAGAGTCAGTTTCTCTTTTTCAATCTGGCTGTTTGAAGGTTTTGATACATGACTGATGGTTTTATTGCTTGATTGCGATAGTGGTTATAGAGCATTACTGTAATTTCAAATTCCGGGTTACAATGGTCAGAAGGTCTGATCTCAAAATTTCTTTGCACTTGACGAAGGATTGCGGTTGTGCGAAGCATTCTGTTGCCCATTCCATTTTCATAAACAAGTTCCTAACCAAGCTCTTCCATTTTTTGACTGATCATCGAAGAAGTGTGTTATACGCCGTTGTCGTGATGGAAGACAACATTTCTTTAAGCCCGACCATTGCATAGAACAGGGCGGATTAATGTTTTGGATATTCTTAGTGACATTTACAACTTATGACCAACATCGAAAAATCGAGGTGTGTGTATAAAACACAAGTTTTCGAAGTTGGCTGCTGTTTGAAAAAAATAAAACTGCCACTTTTCTCAAACGAGCGTTTCATGATATCGCTCCGTTCAATGGTGTGTCACTAATTTTACATTTAACGTCATCAATGTTCTTCATTTCTTGGCCATGTAATTCTCCCAGGCAGATGAATGGTTATATCTAACTACCTTGTTTAAAACTTTGCTACCCTCATTTTTCAGTATCTCTACCAGGGAATAAGGTCGTGGTCTTCTATTGGAGATGAAATACACGCTACACTAAAGTCCATTGATGCGGTCCAAAATTGGAGGCTAGTCATGATGGAAACGGAGCCAGTCAGTCTATTCCTTTTGAAGCTTGCAGCTTGAAGTTTTCTGCGAGTTCAGCGATTAACCAGCTCGTTGTCATTTGGATCAATTTTGATTCAATTGAAAATTCAAATCGGTCCATCTGAGTTTCCCCACAAATGGTTAGGTTTCGGCTTGAACCAACACCATTTAGACAAATGGATCGTTCGTATATGGTGAAATTAAAACCGTTCTCTATAGTTGCCTGTAGGTCATATAACTGGAATCACGCATCTATTATGGTGTTTGGAGCTTTTACAATCTATCACCGAGGTTCTAATTCTGGCAAGCATTTTTGTGTAATCTCTCCGGAACGAGTCTGGTGAAAGACTGAATTTGACCTGGTGACGCGGTTTATTTTATAGCTGGAAAGCTCATCGGGGTTGGAAACTTTAAAGCTTCGAATTGAAGCTTTCAAAGAGGGAATCACTCTCTTTTGTTTGGTGGTCGAATATTTATTTTTCTAAAGCTTTTTTGAGGGAGGGATCATTAGTAATGAATTACGGGTTCTGGACCATTCCTAATTTTTTGACTTTTCGGGCCTGATCACTGTGTAAATACTGCGTGAGAATTCGATGTGCATTATTTCTGTACCTTCACAGCACTATTTTTGTCGTGAGACCCCCAATTTCTTGTGAAAGGATTTTATACAATAGAAATATTCTTCTAATTTTTCCTCCATAGGATTCAACCCAACACACAAACATTCCTAGTACCTTTTTATCCTTAATGTGTCAATTAGAAAGACATTATTACTTATATACTTTTAAAATTTATGCCAAACTACCCTCATTTTCACATTCTTCTACAAACTTTTCTTTGTAGATAAAAACGGGAATTTAATTCAGTGATAAAACCTGCTGACATCTTTCTTATTCTTAATATCTCCCTCCAACAATCACCTCAGGGCAAGCAAACTTTTTTCTACTTAGTTGTAAGATGAATTCTTTACAACAACTTCACCATGTTTATGGTGACATAGTTTCGTTATTTTTTTATTTAAAAAAAATTCTAATTACTCACCTCCCGGGATAAAGTTTTAATACTATAATAAATATTGTCTGTATTTTTTTTAGTAACATCATCTTTGAACAAACTTTAATTGTAGTAAATAAATTTCCTTTTATAGGAAAAATAGTTTGGAAATAGTTGATGCGAAGTTATTGTTGATGGTCCATGGCATGTTAAGAGTGTCCAATCTTTGAATGACACACAATAAAAGAGGAGATCTAGGAGACGACATGTTTGTTACACTATAGGGAAAGACGAAAGACAAAAGGGGGCAGCAATAACGAGTTTACTCCTATTATATATCTAATTTCCGCATCACCTTTTATCCCAACTAGATAATCACATTAGACTCATAAAATCGTATAGTGTGAAGGTCCATAAAGGAAAACTTTTTATCTGTTGTGATAATTGAAATCGAACTTTTCGGATTGAACTTTTCCTGGTATAGAAGCAATTGCTGCTGGAAATATGGCAGCTTTTATTTTTATGTATTTTTTTTACACATTTAAACATAAGAAACGAATTTAAACATCCTTCTTTACATACAACAACAACAACACCAAAAAACTTGGATAATTTTCCTGGAAATTCATGCATAAAAAAATATACACATAAGGACTTCTTAAAGATACACATTCGAGCTGAAGCTATTATGGAATGTTAAATCTATATTAAATTATGTTCCTTATCTCCTGTGGATGAAGTTTCTCGCTCCTTCATCATTTCGGGGGGGGTATGAGTTATTGAGATTTGCATAAAAAATCAATATCGATATCCAGGTGGAATCGAAGTGTGTAGTTCCAACCGCTCCCTCGCTACCCCCAACTCCCCAGATAGTGTTACATATTGGCCATTTAGAATTGTGCAGACGTAGAGAAAATTTCGTTTGTTCTATACGAAAATTAATTGTTGTTTCCTTGTTGTTGTTGTTATTTGCATAAACGGGATGCACTGGGAGAGTAAAGATAGCAGCAGAGTGAAATGTATACACAGGACGAAGGCCCATGATACGCTATGGTGATGTTTGTCTGTAACCTTTTTATTTGTTTTAGGGGGTTTTTTATTTTTGGCTAGGACCCAAACGATTCTAATTGAATGAGAATGCTAGTTGGTTTGGTTTTGGCTAACATCTATTGTGTCTTTTTTTTATAAAAATGGAAATTAACTCCGCTTCAATTGTGGAGATTTTTTTTATAGTTTTATTAAAGGTATAAAATTCCACGAAAAATTTAATTTTATATACGAAAAAGTCGTTAAAGCGGAAAAATTAGATTCATAACATATTTATTGCAATTTTATACAGTCAAGCCAGTTAGAGCATGAAATTCCAATTAGTTGCAGAACTCTGCAAAGCCATGAGAGAGACTTCAGCATCTTAAATATATTTATACAAGTATTGTAGGGTGACTGCCATCAGTGCTTCCAATTGCTTCACATACTTCAGTGTCTTTTTCGCGATTCGCGAGGTGCATAGGTCCCTCAAAGAACTTAATGTGCACAAGTCCAATGGATATGGCAATATAACCTCCTATAGGCCCAAAAGAAATACGCCTTAGCTATAACAAAACCTCTGCGAAAGGTCTTTGTCCCATCATAATTCTCCGGAGCTTATCCAGACGCTTGGAATCTCTCACAGGTTAAACCCATACCGAAAAAGTTGACTCCAACAATACCTCCACCTAAGGATCCATAGCAGTAACTTCTATTCTCTCCAAAACTACAATATAGAGACGATCATCAACAAATAGGTTATGGGGTATCTAGAGTCTAAACAAATCCTGAATGACAAACAATACGGCTTTAAAGAAAAAAGGCGCACCGGAAACCTTTTAGTGTGTCTAACAGAATAGCTCAGCCAAAGCATGCATCGATTTGGTGAGTTTAGTTTTAGTGAAGATAAGGCTGCTCGGAAAGTTCTCTGCGGTAAGACCTGTGGGGTGCGAAAACGAGGGAGACCCAGCGCTCAGAGCTTAGGTATGCCAAACTAGATGACATCGGTTCAGAATCGGGAGCGGTGGAGAAGGGTTGCAAGAGGCCAGGACCGGATCCCGGTTGTAGAGACGTCAAAGAGGAAGAAAGAAGTTTGATCTCTCTAGATATCTCGAAGGCTTTTGATAGATTATGAAACTCCGCTCTGTTAGCTAAACTACAAGCTATTGCTATTGACCCAACTTTAAAGAACTGGATCGAGTTACCTTTCTAGACGTTCAATTTAGGTAGTATTGGACGACATGAAATCTACACCCCACACCATCTATGACGATGTCCCACAGGGGTCAATTTTATCACCCGTACTTTTCCTAATTTTTATAAACGAGCTGATCTAAGTTAGGGCGTCGTCAGCCAATTGGGCCGAGGTGGAAAGATGATTGAGGTTGAAAGAAATATGAATGCACAATAATTAAAATTCAGACAGACTTCAGTTTAATACACATAAGTGGCTTCACCAGTTCATGTTAAGCTAGTGCTTGAAATTTCTGTGGCTTTTTCGCCAAAAAGTCAGAAAAGCAAAAGCGCACTGAAATGGCATTCCACTATACCAGTTGATTCCTCTCTTTTGAGCGAGCTTTCAACGTTCAACTTCAGTTCGAGATAAGTTGGGCGAACTGAGGTTTATTTATCCTCAGTTAAATATGTGGAAATTGTATGTGAACTGAGGTTATTTAAAGTTCAGTTCGCCAATTTGCTCGAACTTGCACAGTTTGGTCGATGAAGTCGGGGTATTAGGGCATTTCTGTAAAACTTTTCAAAAAGCTTTCCGAATACATAAGGCAGATTCTGGGATTGCCCGACTTCATCAGGTTTGCCTCATAGGGCCCTTATTAGGAACTGATAAGGCATAACTCACTTGAGTACCTATCGCTGATTTTTTTTATCTCATGAGGAACCGGCGCAGGAATCCTTCTATTGGCATGCCCATCATTTGCTACGTGAGGTCTCCACGCTACATGTAGAATGCCCCTATACATTTGTTAAGGTAGCGTTTGCGAATGACATTGGAGCTGTACGTCACGCCTTCACCTGAATCAAACCAACGCCACGAAAAGTTAAAATAGATACGCATCAACTAAATATAATCAAAGTACATGAATGGCAAACCCTTCGGCTAAGACGATCTAATATCGTTCCCATAATCAAGGCATATGAAACCATTTCCTCACATCTTAATCGACAGCATTTTTGTTGTAATTAAGAGGGAAAAGCTCTCAAATCTCACATTTGAAATATCTCGGATATCGAGAGTTTATTTATCTCTCACGAGGGATTAAAGGAGCATAAAAAGAAGAAGAAGAACACAGTGCATTGTAAAGTCATTAAGTTACCCCCAATCTTGGATTTTATTCGGGATGCCAGATTGATGAGATAGATAGATAGATTGTTGATAAAATCATTATTAAGGATTATCCTCGTTGGTGTTTACGGTCCTAAGTAAATAAGGACTTTACTCGGAGGCTGGTAATATATATAAATGGGAAATACTCCGTAGCCGAAAACCTTTTCTATTCAAGATAACAATATCATTTATCAACAAAACTTCTATTCTCTAAATTTTAGGGAGTTTAAACTGTTTGGATTAGAGATTGTTTACATACATACATATGTACATCTATTATTATTTTAATTTTAATGAAAAATGGACTTCCACCGCTGCACGGATTAAATAAACATTGAACAGGGATTATGTATTATTTCCCGATATTTAAAACCAAAAATTTATATTGAAAAGGAATCCATAATATTATTGTTGTGCGAATTATGTTACAATACCACTGGAACAAATTTTATATGTATAATGCTTTTACTCCTTTTGAAAAGGAATCCTTTTCAATACAAAGGATGCACCTTAATTGTTCGCCTTTTTAAGCGGTTTTAATCGCTATTTTGCACACAATTCGGAAAGTATTGCACAACAATCACATCCTTATACCAAAATCGGAAAACCCTATTCCAATTTCCTTTTCATCCTCCATCCCCCGCACAAGCAACTAGAAAAACTCCACACGGATTTTATAGGATTACTTCCAGGTCGATACAGGTGCATTATAGTCCACACACGAGGACCGTGTCCATACGAGAAATTGCCGTGAATTGAAGTTCATTTCGCTGCGGCCGGCGGAGCTCGTGTTATTAATTTTTCATTTGGCGGTGACTTGCGGGCGCAATGACAACCTGCACACGGAAATTTTCGGTTCGATTCCCTCCACGGGACATAAATCTCATCTCACGTCGAATGCACCGATGAAAACGCAGCCCAGCACTGATGACGACGATGATGATGATGTTGATGAAGCCGACAGCCATGACCATCACGCACTATGGTCGAAACATTCGATTGAATTTGTGCGGGGATTAACAATGCACTTTTCATCGGGACAAAGAAAGGTGCAATTGGTCAGTCGGTCTCTCATTGATGAAGGTCCTGTGGAAATGTCGGTCGGTGTACCTCGATGAGGGTGGATCGACGTGGCTTGTAAAATTTTAATTAATGAAGATTGAAATTTAATTAAAACGAAAAAGCCGGGATGTTTGGAGGAGGGGGCACGCTTTAGAATTGGATGTTGTCTTACTGACTGAAAAAGTGAATTAATTTCACACACGCCTAGTTTCAACAGAAAAATGCACAGTTTTAATAGGATATGCAAATAAGGACTCTTTTCTAGTGATTTTTAAAGGTATTGAAGTTGAATATGAGAATTTGCTGTGGGTTGAGGAACATTGATCCATTTTGAGATGTTGGTTGATTAGGGGAGACAGTGGGTGAACTGAAAAGAGGGAGGGTGGTTATTAATCACGCTTAGCTGATCATTGATCGTGCAGAGCCGGATTAAGAATTTGGATGTCCCTAGGCAGAACCTGTTGTGCGGGCACCTTCTCCCCCCTTAAAAAACGCAATCCATTAACCTTGAATAGCAGAAAGAGAACAATATCTTAATGGTTTCAAATTCAGTTAGCGTGTATCATCTCCTGTAATAAGACATTTGAATGAAGCGAGGCTCGCACCACCTATATTCCGGGGTGCCGAACTAAGTATTTCTCATCGTCATTGCAACGTAGCAGCTATCTAATGAAGGTTAGAACAGAGATTCGTGCAACTCGATCGTATTGCACACCGAGCTTTCTTTCCAGCCCCATCTTACAGCCATCTGATAAGATTGTGCTTTAATACCAATGCTGTAGGAAGCATAAGAACTGGTCTTACTGGATTATATTTACTCCGAAGCAAGCACTTGTATTTTTTCTTACTGGGTTGATACCCCACATATCCACCCTTATAGGTAAAATGCATAGTAGTATAGCTACCCAGCGAGAAATTATATCAAGCGCTGCCAAAAGAAGCAAGAATGCAGCGCTTCCAATTCATATGTTATGGAAGCTCTTTTGAAGCACGCATTCTCCCATTTTTTGCTTTATTTTCCTCTTTTTTCTTTTTAGTTGGAAAATTAGTGCTTTTTATAATAATCACGTCAATTGTGAAATACTATTTTTGGTGAAAACAAAAGCGCCAGGAGCTTCCCAAGAGCTTCAATTTACCAACTTCGATTGCGTTTCTTCAACAAAAAAAAAATAATAGCGCTTCCCTCTGATAACATGCCTGTATTAAAAGGAAGGGAAATGGGATATGAATAAGAAGCGCGTTGGGATTCCTTTTCAGTGTTTCAGAATCTGTTCAAAAGCGCTTCAATTCCCCGCTTTAATACAACGCTGGAGACTGCTTATTTTGGTACCGCTTACCGCATACTATTTCGTACCGGCTAGAAATGAGTGGCCATCTGAGAGATGAGAGATGAGTGGGGGATACCCACTAGCTTGATGAAGAAGATCCCTTGACCATCGAGCGACCATACACTAGACCAGTGGTTCCCAAACTTTATTTCGTTTGGAACCTTTCTACAATGTATAAAATTTGGCAGAACCCAACGATGAAAGCTTTCTTGTCTGTCTGTTTGTCCGGTACATATCTTGCAATCGATTTTTTGAATACTTCCGGTTACCCGATCACCCTGAAATTTTGCATACAACCTCCGCTCCGAGGATACAATGCAAAATGGTATACTCATTATACCGTTAGATCCATTGCGGCCGTCTCAAGAGGACGGATTACTTACTGCTTTCTTCACGGAACAAATTTTGCAATCAATTTTTCAAATACAGCTTTAGCTCCGATGACAATGCAAAATGGTATACTCAATATACCTTTAGATCCATGGCGGCAGTCTCAGGAGGGCAGATTGAAATATTCTTCACAACCCCTTCGACATGGGTATCAAATGAAACGGTATGATAAGTAGAACACCATAAGCAGTATAGTATACTCAATATATCGTTTGGCAAATGGCGGCCATCTCAAGAGGGCGGATTACTATTTTCTTCACAACCTCCTCGACATGACCTAGACCAAATTTCAAGGAAGAAGGACCAAATTTCAAGGAAGAAAAGCACCTTTTGTCGGAAAATAGTAGAGATTGGATTGTATAATACTGCCATAGTGACGAAAAACCAACATTTAAAAGGAATCATATATTGCATCATTGGGAAAGGGTTGAGTTTTATTTTTAAGTTCAATAAACCGGAACTTTGTACATCAAATTATTTACCAAATTTAATGTTCATTTACATGTTTCATTTAAGAAAGAAAATAATAAGCATATGAGCAAACAATTTCATTTTTCACTGAAAGTAAATACAAAGTTCCAAATAAAAATTATATATACACATCAAATAATTTTAAATATATCCTTAAAATACCTTCGTGGAACTCCATCCATCCAGATAATCCCCAGATAGCCTCGAAATATAACCCCCAGAGATACCAAGTGTATACTTTGATAAAATATCCAGTTCAGACATTATGTATATTTAAATGCGTGCACAGTCATGAGTTTTTGCAAGGAAACGCTTCATTATTTAATATAAAATCCTTTTAAAAAAAAAATGTGTATAAGCTCATATAATTTTTGATCCTGTCTGTAATTTTTCACTAATGAGCAGAGCGTATATGGCTTTGATTTTTGCAAGGGCGTGGATGCCTCTGGAAATATAAAAACTCTTTATTTAACATCCGGTGAAATTTTCAGTTACAATTAATTACATTTCATTCAATTTTTGTTTGAATTAAAGTTGCACTCATTAATTATGAATGTTTCTTCAAATTGAATTAATATAATGGGGATGAAATCGTATAGAATTGACTATTAGGTCGTGGTGTTGTCCCAATAGATGGCGTTAATTGTAAGACAAGCGATAGCAAAGCCGGCGTTTGGCACTTTGGCGCACGGTGCAGTATGCCATACATATTTCGCCCCCCATCAGCTCTTTATTCATATCGCAGTGACGGACAATGGAAAAGACACAAAAATTCTGTCGAGTTCCTATAATATATGAAAATGAAGTCGTGGGAACACTTTTTTGCATTTTTTTCTGAAGCTGCGCCCGGTGCAAATGCACCAAGTGCACCTATGAAAGCGCCGCCCCTGAGTGACAGTTCGTGTTTTGGTTTGAGTATAAAAACTTCGAAATTGGTGCAGTTGTAAAGCTGTTTCGGTTTGAAAATGGAAAAAAATAATGAAAAGTTGCGGTATATTTTGGAATATTATTACGACAAAGGGAAGAGACTTTGCTCGCTTTCGTTCTGGTATTTTTTATATGAAAGTTGAAATACTTTGTCTGTTCGATCACTGAAAAACCAGATGAAATTCTTGAAAAAATTCAGTAAAATAGAAATGATAGCCGTGTCGATATGGAGCTAGCCATTGACCAACAAAACTGTTTTGACCATTTACTGAAAGCTGGCTACAAAAATAAGCTTGATGTATAGATATCTCATGATTTGAGCTGGAAAGGCATGATAGACCGAATTAACACCTACTTGCGCTAATAAAACACAATAAAATCGACCCATTTCTAAAACGTCCCATAATCGATGATGAAAAATGAATCACGCACAACAATCAGAAGTGTCGAAGATCGTGGACACGTTAAGGGGCTTAGATAGAACTTTCCAAAGGTTTAACTGTCAAACTGCTCCTCCAAACTCCAAACACTTTTGGATATATCATGGATAGACTGTCGGCTGACCACCCTTTCCAAATTATTCAAATTTACTGTGAAAACCAGTCATTGATTCTTGCTCAACTTATAGACGACTTCGAGATTTTTATGGTGTTCATAATCCTCATCTGAGCAAGCCATCCGTCGAACTGTGGATAGATTTCGTACCACATACACTCTAGATGGTGCAATAACACCAACACGTTGAAAAATTTACCTTTTGGTGCGGTTTACACGCTGGTGGCATCCATCCGGTTTTATTTCTTCAAAAATTAGGTCGGAGCTCACCATGATCAATTGTTTAAAAATATGGATGACGGACGGATGATGATTATGAATGATCCGGACGAGATATCGTTTCAACAGAATGGAGCTTTGGGTCATACGGCGACCGCCATTAATTGTACATAACGAAAATGTTTAAGTCCCCATAAAATGTATTCAATCAACAACAAATTTGCCCGTGGAATGCTTGCGTGCGCATAGCTTAGTTCTTAGCCATTTAAATCTGTTGATCAAGTTTGGCCGTCGTGAGGCCACATGTGCTCCCATTAAAAATGGGTAAAACTTGTACGGCCATCATATCCCCCTTAAAAAGCCAAGCGGCCGTGATTCGCCCGTCATAAGCCCATTTTTTATTTTTACTCGGGAGGTCATGCGATTTAACACCTCCCCAATATTTCTCGTGGGGCTCGAACAGGAAAGGCGCAGTTTTCCATTACGACAACATTTGGGCGACGCACTTTCCTTGTTGCCCCTCCAAAAATGTTGAAAGTTTGGTTGCCTGCACCCTATTATTCCCACCTAGCGACCTCGACTGACTTCATTTATTCCGATCTCTGCGGTACTTCCTCAATGGAAGCAAACCTGGCTTCAAAAAATCCCTGTGAAAACTACTTGATTCGCCAGGCTTACCGCCAGAAACTCCAAAAGTCCTTCACCAATGGCATCATGACTCCACCCGAAAAATAGCGAAACGTTGGCGATACTAATCGAGGATATTTGGTTTAAAAAATTCATTTTCACACTATGAGAAAATCGAATTTGACTAAAAAAAAACGCCAAAAACCAAAAACTATAAAACGAAATTGTTAAACTATAAATTAAAAGGAACAAAAAAAAATTGTTAGCTCTGCAATGTTTTTCATCACTGTTGTTCTTAAGCACAACTGAGAACAAATTACTACAGTAGCAGGCACCCTCTCTTTATTTTCCTTTCCTAATACCAAAAAATAACTTACAAAAACGCTCGCCATCTTTCACACAGAAAAATCTCCAAGTAAAATATGGTTATGAACTCTGACATTGCGGTTTAAAACCGCCCATTACAAGGGTCTAAGCACACATAACATCCCCTAAAAACAACACAGAAAATAACATCGCCAAGGAGGAAGGCCGGGCAACAACAAAAAAAGTCCTTTTCACTCCTAAATTTTCCTTACAAAAAACTTTTTCCATTTTCAAAAAACAAAAAAGAAAACAGGAACAAAATTTTGTTTGTATGAAAAGACTATAGAACGGAGAAATTATGAATAATATCCGAAACTCATAAAGGGATGCCCCGTCCGCATTCACCTGCATCTAATTTGAATGAGCCACAAAAGTTTTTGGTTGGGAGCCAAAACTATAATATAGTCTCAGTAGCAAAAGCAGCCAGCACAGGACACCGACAGGAGCCCCACATATAGCTATATGCGTAGATGCCATCGGAATCTTTAGTTTCATAAGCAAGGTCTCCTCCTGCTCAAGGATACCGAAGGATAAATCGGTCAAGCATAACACGAAAGCGAAAATTCATTAGGGATGTAGAAAAGCCAGAAATTATATATCTATGGAGGATATTCTGCCAGACCAGTGGACCCCTTATCTTTATTATTGCCATATGAAAAGAGGATGCGAAAGCGATGAGGGAAAACTGGCAGCGATTAAATCAGTGCTGGTGGGGATTGTAATAAGGGTTTTGTTACCAAAAATTTCATTCCCGCCCTTTCCTGGATTCATGTATCCGCCATAAAAGAAGAGAATCTTTCATATTTTGGTGTTATTATGGAAAAGTAGTATCCCCATTGAATGGAGCTCTAGAGGAAGTCCGAGAGGGTAGTGGCAAGAAGCGATTTAACGATGGCCATGGAGTTTTGTAAGTGTTTTATATTTATATGGGATGTTTTTGTAATTATTGTTGAATATTATACGGGGGGATGGATGGGGACGCTAGGGGATGTAATTATCTTTATATCTTTTATATCTTTGAAAGAGTGTTACGACCGCTTAATCCCTTATTATACGTACTAATTTATTATCAATCACGACAATATTCAGCAATTATACTCGAAATTATATTATTAAAGTCATGTTGAAATGAAAATCTCTCGAAACTCAGAACGTTGACAAGGGAGATCTTCAATAGGATAGATCTCCGAAGCTGTAAAACAAAGTCGTTGCCTTAACCAAGAAGGTCAACTGGCAAGGGTAATGCCTATTTAACTAGAGCTTAAGAAACTCTACCAGAGATCAAATCACCCTCCAGTCCCTCCTTGAAAAAAATACGAATGAATTTTAGACAGACTTGCACTCTCTCCATTGGGACGGCGTTGTACTTGGGAATGGGGTTGGCATATCAATTTCGAGTAAAGAAAAATTTGAGACGAACAGAGGTGTGCATTAATTGGCATACCACCCACTACTTCGGGTACCACCTCCCCATTATAAATGACAGAAGATGTTGTGGGAGAGACAGTTCTTCTTGATGGAAGTTACCAAGGACCCAGCGTCGTAGCGATGGCAGGTTATTGGAAGTCAACCCTCGAGTTGAAAACTATAAACTTTCCCTAAAAACTATAAACTTTCCCGAAAACTATAAACTTTCCCTAAATAACCTCGTTACTTTTTACAAAATTCACCATTTAGGTTTATTTCTTCGACGAACCGTTCGGGGTCAAGCGCAACTTGAAAATTGGCGTATTTCAGTATGCCGGTTCAACTTTAATTCAACCCAAAGTGAAGTCAACTCGACCTCATATACGGTGGTCGAAATTTCAACACAGCCTCGACTCAACTTTTTAACCTAGTCATTATCGGGGCAACTGAGAGTTTACCTTCAGGTGCAGCAGTAGTTTTCCGGTAAAAAAAAAAATAAGAAGTGGTACCAGTGCCAACCACTTTGAGCCCTGTGCCAGACTCGACACTCTGGCACATTTCTGGTAACTGCAAAAATGCAACATCATGCGAAGGGTTGTGTGATAACGTCCAGCCTGACAGCAAGACAGCATCGAATTAGTTGGCTGAAATTTGAATTTAGCCGTAGTTCAAATATATTTTCACATATTGAACTCAGGAAAAATCAAGCCTGAGTTCGCCCAACAGAACATGAAATTGAGGTGGAATGTAAAAGCTCCCTCCAAACTACTTTGTCTATGGTACCCTGCCTTGTTTCTACGCGATTTTCATCGTGGTTCTCTCTTCCGATAAAATTGACGCAAAAATTCTTTTTGATAAAGTACTCATGCGTAGGTAGAAAAAATTAAGTGTTTTGTCCTTCCATGGAGAATTTCTTCACATAACCTTTCATCATAGGTGAATAAAAACTCGCATACTAAGCTCACACTAATAAAAAAAATGCTTTTGGTATGCATCTAACGGGAAAAAGTGGGAGTGCTGTTCATAGGTGCTAATTTTTAGCGCTGCCTCATATGCTGCCAAGGGAGCATTACTGGAACGGGCGATTATTGTCGACTAAACGGCCGAAGTCAAGCCCAAGCAGCATTGAACGTGGTTAGTACTTAGATGAGGAACCGTTTTGGTAAAACCACACTCACGTTTGGAAAGGAAATGGAAATTCCAAAGATGAACAAAAATAAAAGCTTTTTGACACCGGAGCTTATTCACATTTCACAGGCCTACATGAGTATTCTTTACTAAAAAGCTTTTTTGTAATGCTTTCTTTTCTAATGTTTGTATGCTATGCTGCGCGGACATTCTTTTACTCAAAGATGCCTATTGCAGCACTCCATTTACCGCTGGGCATTTCCCGGGTGAAAATACACGACTGAAAAGGGACTGAAAGGAGACTGAAAAATGAATTTTAGACGGAGTTCTGCCTGAAATAAGGTTGAAATTATTATTTCCACTGAAAATTGAGATAAGTGTTCCTCCTCACGAGTATCAACAAAAGACTTGGAATATTCTTAGGTAGGAGGACTCGGCATTTCTTGGGCTTAGATTTTTTTTTGGAAATTTCTAATTCTCACTCGTTTCATCCAAATTTCGAAACGTTTCCGTCTAAATTCCGCCTGATTACCGTCCACGTCCACATTCTTCCGTCGAATTTACCTGATTTTCAGTACATTTTGAGGTCCGTAGTTCCGTTTCTTGTTCACTATCTAAGTAAAGTTTCCGCCCTTAAACATTGAAAAATTCAGTATATTAGCCCTAACTATAATGGTCTTAAGACGGCTTAAGATGCCTCTTCAAATTCTTTCAAAACTGGCTAATTTTCTGTCAAAGCATAATGAATCTTAATCTTTATGGCTAAGCTAATAAATCATTACGTTTGGACGAAAAATTAGCCAATTTTAGGAAAATTTGACGAGGAATCTTAAGCCGTCTTAAGACCATTATAGTTAAGGCTATTTTCAGTCTGTTTTTAGTCTTCTATTTTCACCCGGGTTGTATAGGATCGGGAGCGCTGTAAACTTTTCAGCGAGTGCTCAAACATTGCTTTTGGAGCACTCCCGCTGGGCATTTGAAGAAATGTTCCAAATGCCAAAATAACATCATGTAGCTCTCATAAGTGTACCAGAACTTCCAACAAACTTTCAGGAAAGCTTTTGCGTCTGGATGCATACGTCCTCGACTATTATGGATCTTTTCATTCAAATTTGCGGAATATCTTCTTTTTTTTTGATTTATTATTTTGAAATAGTTACATGTTCAGTATTTGTTGCATATTTGACAAAAGCATTTTTAGTTAAGCATAGACATATAGCATATAGCACTATAACATGGGGTTAATTTCGCTCTTGGTTAAGTTTAGTTAGGTCTTTGGTTCTTTCGTTTTTTTGTATGCGAAAAAAGCTATAAATCGCCTTTCAATATCTCAATGAACCTGTTTAAAATGCCAGGCTTTCACTATCTTTTGTATGTGTGTGTGTGTGCTTGTTTTCTTTTGCAATTTTATTATCCTTTGTTTTACTGTTTGAAATTTATTTCAGTTTTATCTTTAATTTAAGATACTAAAAGCAATTCACTAACCATACAAACATATATCAAGCAATAAAAATGTGTATACTGCTGCTAGTTTAAGAACTTAACAGACTCTTAATCCCAAGCAACTAAATGCAATATACAAACAAGATCCTTAAAAGAAAATAAAAAAAAAACCTAATAAATCTTTCCTTAAACTTTAGAAAAGTGCGACTGTAATGAAAATTTATGGCTTCTGTGCAATAAAGACTGCTTTAAACTGAAGATAAAAAACGAAAACAGCCACAGCAAACCCCGGTTTCTTTTTGTGTGTTTGTTGTTTTAAGTTCAGTGCATTGTCATAAAAAAAAATTTAAATAAAAATATTATAAGAATGAAATAACAAAAAAACGCGAACAATATTCCAATATTTATTGTACATATGTGTGAGTGCGCGTTCTAAGAGTGAATAAAAAGGAATCTCTAACCACAAAAATGAACTGGAAGTTATCAGCTTTATGGATATTTTTTATTATCCTTGGATTATCATCCCTGGTGAAAGCGGCACGAAAAAGTAAGTGAAAATCAATATTTCCGTATGTAATATATAGATGTGTTTTTTTTTCTTGCTCCCGGTGATAATAAATTGCATGTAGACATACTATAGAAAAAAAACTCTAGCTCTAGCTATCATCATTACTTCATTGGCCGATTTCCAGAAACAGGGAGGATATTCATTAATTAAAAATCAACTGATATGATGAATACGATCCCGACTTAGTTACTTAGGATTTTTACTTAGTTACTTACAAGCGCTTACACTGGGTCCAGATAACCTCTAGGTGATAATTTTACTTGGGGTCGTCTGTGATACGGCGAATGTCTTCTGGATCGGGCGTAATTCTCTTGAAAACATAGATACTATAATGTCCAAGTGGGGATGATTAAATCTGGTTTCGCTGTGTTGACGAGCTTAAATGCTGATTTTAACATCCCGATAACACAGGGTGAAAAATGTCGTTGGTAATTTTTTTACCATCCATGTTTAGACCATGTTTTTTTGTGTAATACAAAAGAGTTCAATGCCAGAGTAGAAATTAAATTAAATGAAGAAAAAAAACGTACATTAAGCAAAAATTTTTCTTAATTCAATGAAATTCATTTTATCAATTTTATATGTGAAGTGAAGTGCGAATATAAGAGATTCCTTATCAACAGCCTAAAAGGCACGTGTTGTTATTTAAATAGCAAGAAATTTCACCAGATAATTTTAGATTTATAAAATAATTATATTTTTTTCTTCGTAAATAAACTCAATGAAGATAATAAGGCTTTTTAAGACGAGGAAATTGTGCCTATTTTAAGTAATGATTCAGCAACAAAAATTTCTTCTTATGCATAAACACAAAAACCATATTTATTTGTATATATAACAACACTTTTAAGTATATTTCGCCCTATTCACAAAAAAACCTTCAATATCATAAAAATTCAAATCAATGAAAGTGTCGTTCTTATACACCAACCAATACGACAAAGTTATACTTTTAAAAAAAAGCAGGCGAAAGGTGATGACTTTCAGAGCATGATAAAAGGGCTCAGGGTTTTTTTTATGTGATTACACAGCAGCGTATTTGAAAATTCTCTTTTTAGTTTCTTTTTATTTATCAAAAGTACAGAGTGACAAACATGAAAGGAAACGAGAGGCAGGCAATAAGGGATGAAGTGGAATTTATAAGGCGTAAATATGTTGAGTAATGCTTGATTTGGGGGTGGGGGTTGTTCGCCCATTATCGCATTTAAATCAAATCAGCATTATATTGAAATTCGGTTTTACATTTTAAAATATTCAGTAAAATTCTTATCGCTAATTTAGGTGAAAGGTCTTAGCTACCATCCAAGGGGTCTTAGAGTCGATTACCATCTTAAGGTATTATAGTATTTCTGCTAGTTTATTGATTCATTATCTTCTTCTTATTTTAATGAGATAGCCTTATTATTTCCTTCCCAGATGCTTTCTTCAATTGCCTTATAAATTTCAAATCTTGATTATCGTATCCCACCGCTGCCACCAATTTTATAACCCGGAGTTGGTTGCCGTAGGGAAAAGGGACGATCGCTATTATATGGGATTAATAGTTTGAATAACCTTGCTTTCTGTAGTTAAATGAAGCTAAATGCTGGGGAAAAAGAGAAGTCTCCGACGCTCGACTTAATGCGTTTCAAAAATGAAATTAAGTTAGAAGTTTTTTTCCTCCTTGGACGCTTGTTTGATTCGCACTGATCTTCTGATTTTCTGATTCTTGATTGAGATCGTACGAAAAGCTTTTGTTAAGATTTGCCTGTCAGGTGTAATTTATAGCACTGCGCCTGGTAATTAAGGCAAAATGTATGCAAACATCCTTTCCACCGAGGCCCCAACAATTTATGATATGGACGCGGTGGGGGTCGACATAGGCATAAGAAAACCGTTTGCATTTAGCCCAGAGGTCTCCAAAATGGGGAACGCGTACTTTGGGGAGGGGGGGGGGTACGCAGAAAATTTTAGGAAGTACGCCACTGGCAACTCTGCATTATAAAAGCCTGGCAACTCTTCTTTCATCTCGAATGGTCCTCTAGTCAACAGTACGCAACACAATTATATTGACTAGAGAGGCTTAACCCTTATTACTAGCTTATACCAGCGACTTCGTGTGGAAAGATGTCACACTTTACCCTAATCTAAGCCTCCACATTTCAAGTCATTGATGAGTTAGTATACATAATCTCAGGCCTGTAATCCCTTATGAGGTACAAGGAGCTTCCTGAGCAAGGAATAAATAATGTAGTAAAGCTATTCTTTCAATATTAATACCAATATTAATTTTTAAAGACATCCTTGAAAGCAATTCCAGTATTTTTTCTGGTTGGAGAATGACCAGGCTGTCAGATGGATCGAATTTTGAGCACGCCATGGGTGGGAGAAACTCCTCAGATCTACATCAAACCCTTTTTCAAACTGTGTTGCTGTGCCTTATTGATGGTCATGGCGTAGAAAAACTTAACGAAATATATATAGGTGTGTATAGAACAACGGTCGGCAACCCAAATGCATTGGAGTGCCACAAAACAGATAACTATAACTACTGCACATTAAGCGTACCATCAAAAATTAATTAAACATCAACGACTACCTTGGGGATCTACTTTGGAAGCTAAAGGCCCCCATTCAGACCAGGTCCGACCAAGGGGCCTCGGTAGCTTAGGGAGTAAGGCGTCTATCTACCATCCCAGAGGCCAAGTCAGCCTTTCGGATGAAGGCAAGGTCTTTAATTGAAGAAGACCGAACTCGAGCGGGGCTCATAAACTCTCTGATAAACGTTCTTGTTCTAAGCCACATCAAAGCAGGACATTCACAAAGAATATGTGTGGAAGTCTCGTCAAATTTATGCAGAGTCGGCATTCTTGAGACAGTCCTAGGTTGTAGAGCTGATACCGCAGTCCTACATGGCAAGTTAGATAACCCACCAACAGCCTTAAGTCCGCTCTGTTTAAAGTGATAGTGCCTCTTAAGGCAAAGGGTCTTATAAGATATTTAGCCTGCCTGAGACCTGGGACTGATTCCTAATAGGCTAGGTTTGGTCCCTAAATTCACTTCTAAATGGAAATGTTTGGGATATTGTTCAGTGTCCTTCGACTGTATAGGGCCAGTTGAATGAGTACTGAAGTCTTAAGGCACCTATGGCGGCGGATTTCCATATGAATATATGCAATTCGGCCAATCCAATGATTGCCTTCATCGTAGCTGTGAGACAGGTCCGCATAGCTCCGCTAATGGGGAGGCAAGCAAGTCATCAGTTGGCTGCATTTGAGAATAGACAGTTTAGTCTTAGGCCACCAAACTATAGCGGCGTAAGTGACCACAGGTTTAACGATCGAATTGTACATCCAGCATATCATTTGTGATGGATGTAAGACCCGATGTCTTACTCAGAAGCGTTTTGCAGGTCCATATGGTCCTTGTGCCTTTTCTGATGGCGTAGTCATCATGCTTAGACGTATGACCATTTCATTTTGTTATTTCCTCACATGCACAACTGCATTTTCGTTTTTGACGATAAAAGTGAATCACAGACGGTCGGACAGATGCTTTGTTTAGAACCGTTACAAAATTCCCAAAGTGGAACAGAAAAAATGGTAAATATTCAAGTCTGTGAACAAAATTACAAGATCTTATCTGTTTCCACGACTTTGAGGATTCTATAACATTTTTCCAGCTGCAGCCAAATAGAGCCTTGGCCTCAAATTTCTTTAGGTTTGATGATCCTTTGCAAAATCTTTCAGATTCGAATGTTGAACATTACCTTTGCGCCAGCCGTCACAGAGTCTAACCATTTCATCCTAGGTCCGCCTACTAGTTTATTTCCCGAAATTTTTGCTACCATGAGTCGCTTGGGATATGATTGTCCTCCACCTAACGTGGCCGGCGAGTCTTCTTTTTTTTTGTGAGGTACTGGGTCAAAAAGTATCGCGGCCAGTCGCAGCCCATTGTACTACCGTCGTATACCCCATATTTGTCGGCCAAACCGATTGAACAGCTTCAGCAACCTACCTAGTGGCATGTCGCTTAGACTTCACTATACCAACATAGTCTCGTAGAACAATGTCCCATTGCCTTGGTGGCCGGGATTTCCGGAGTTCCTGACGGCCTTTTTGTTGGGAAAGAGGTCACGAAAGCGAGGCTCGGTGGTTTCATCAATTTCACTCCGGGCCTTTTTGCCTTGACGCTCTAGTGGGTCCAGAAACTTTTGCTTGTTATCCGGCTAGTCTATTAATTTTTATAAAGGGGCTTTTGGGGCTACGAACAAACCGGGTGAAGGCTATAGGTTAACTCTTACTCGGATTAAAAGAACACCGTTGGAAATGCGAATTGGAACACGTTGATATGTTTCCAATATCGATCGTGGCAGAGCAGATTTTGCAATTATAATTTTTCTGGCTGGTGAAAGCTTGAGTTCTTTAAAGTCTTTTAAGATTGTTGATGTTATTATGACTCAGTATTTAAAAACAAAAATCTATTGATGAATATTTGAAGATTTAACACTTTTTTTCTTTTTATTCCAGATCCCTTAAAAGACCCCAGAATATGCGGTCGACCACAATGCGATCCCGAAACAAATAAATTCGAATATATGCCCCGGAAACACTACAATTATGACTTGCGAATGGAAATCCGCTCCGAATTTTTCGGAACTGGCAAAAATATTTCCGAATTGGTACTAAAAGCTTCTGTCGACCTAACATTCCCCCGAAATTGTGAAGGTGTCTTAAATTTAGCATCAGTTAAGCTAGAAAAGAAACAGCCGCCCACGGAGTATGGAGAGGAGCCAGAGGAAGTCGAAATCGATTACTACTTCGATATTGGACCAACAACGCAAAAGGAAGAAAATGTCCATCCAAAGAGTATGGAAGTTGCCAAAGATTTACAAAAATACAAATTAAGATTTGACTTTCACGATGGGATTATAAGTGAAGTTTGTCCAAATTCGGAGGAGCCAATTTGGGTTTTGAACTTTAAGAAGGGTATTTTGTCATCACTGCAGAACACGATGTTTAGGTTCGATGTTGATCTTAATACCACGGAATCTGATGTTTCGGGGACTTGTAATGTCGTGTACACATTGCAAGGTGCCGAAGGGACAAGTGTACTTATACAGAAGGTGAAGAACATCGAAACATGTCGCGATCGGCACAAGATGCATTCAGTTCTGCAGACGACTCCGTATAGCTTTAGGGATGACAAATCGATTTGGCCGCTTTTGAATACAAAAAGTTACTGCAATGTAAGTTTTTAAAATTTTAATTCATATTTTTATTTAATTTACAAAACAAAATCCTTCAGCTTACAGTTGATCACAACATCTACAAAGACGTTGTTTGTTTCGAACGGCATCAACTAATTCCATTTTCTAATAACAAAACTGGAGCAGTTACAGAATCGTTGATTCACTTATCATTGAAAAGCGAAGTCGATAGGAAAAATGATGATTATTACGATTATGATTGTAAGAATTGCACTAATCAGCGGCAATTTTTGTTTATTAATTTGAATTTTTATTTATTTTACTTTTCTATATATAGCTGATAATCTAATACAAACGAGATCGACTTTATTATTTGATCATACACCATCGGTTAAGCCGACTCATGGTGAGATAAAGAACTCTAGGGAGCTGCTGAAGAAGATCTGTAAGTTGGGCTTCCCAAATATACAAAGGGAATTCATTGATGCTTTTACACAATTCTTGCAAACAACACGACTGTTGACGTATAAGGCACTGCATCAACTTTTGGGAAGATCTAGAAGTATTTGCGAGAATGGAAAGTAAGGATTTTTATGTTTTAATTATTTGTTTTTGTTTTAGTGATTTTTAATTTTGGTCAGAAAAGAGAAGTTATTGTTTTTTGTTCAAAGTATAATTTCATATTTGGTTTGGTCTGTGGTTTGCATCCACTTCATAGCATCCACTTCAAGTTCGTTCTTACATTTTTCCTACCTAGATAACATTATTTTTTTCTGTCCCATCTTACAGCAAATCTCGACGCTTTCTCATACCATCACCTAGAACTATAATGAGTGAAGAAACCTTGTCTTATTCGATGATCGAAATTAGCGTTCTTCTTTTTTTTATGTAAAAAAATAACCAAGCTTTACAATCAACCCTCACTACCGGTCTGACATATCGTTCAGCTCAGACCTTGCGCTAGTAGGAAGCTAAGTTTGAAGAATAGAAGAGACTATGATAGGTCAGGAGAGGGCTTGGGGACATTGGAACATATGGCAATAACCTTTACGTTAGAACTCTTGGATGATGAACGAGTTCGGGAAAACTAATTGTGGAAGATTGTTCCACAGCAAAATTATTCTACATATAAACGAACTTCTAGAGTTTAGTGGTCCCGGGTGTGAGGATGTGCCGAGGTATTGTGGGAAAAATATTGTGGAATAAGCAGGAGCGATAATTTAGAGGAGCGATAATTTTAGTGAAACAGCTTCTATGGTAATAGCGATACAACTTTGCTTTTACATTCCTGCGATGGCTCAGAGAGTTATTGGAGATGCGAAAGTTGCCGCTAAGGCGGTTTTCGAGGCGTCAAATCAGATAAATAAGTTGTAATCGAGGCGGCGAAGAATATAGGGCTTGTAAATAGCCCTGGCTGGCAGGGCCGGACTAGACCAAGTGCCGCCCCCACGCCAATCGCAAGTTGCCGCTTCCTTAAGGCTAGCGTTTTTGGAAACTTAAATTTTTTACCTATATACATATATATATATATATAGGGTAAATATAATGATAATAATATTATAACATATTATATGATTATTTAATATAATGATTTTATACAATTATTATATAATTGTAGTGGTGAAAGATCTTTCTAAGTGTTAAAGAGAATAAAAAATTATTTACGTGCCAGTGTAGGTGACGAAAGACTTTATTCATTTGCAATATTGTGCATTGAAGCTGAGCTTAATCGATCTCTAGATGTCGAATTGTTAATTGACGATTTTGCTCAGAAAAAAGCTCGAAAAGTACTAATTTAAAAACCATAGAATAGTATGTATTAAAAAAAATAAATAAAAAAAAATTGCATTCCAAAATATTAAAAAAAAAATTCATATTATTGCCGCCCCTAGTAATGTGCCGCCCTACGCCATGGCGTTGTTGGCGTAGGCGATAGTCCGGCCCTGCTGGCTGGCACGCACGAACAGCGTTATATCGCCTGTATGGCACTGAAACAAGTCACGGTATGCCCACACTTTTTCGAGATTAAAGGACTAAATTGAGGATTTGAAAAAACTGTGTAGGATGAAGAAAATTTGATTGCAATAAAGAATACCATTAGCATACTCAGTAGACAGGATTCTAGTTCGATTGCGTAGGTCAAGCAGCACTGGGCGATGTTATTACTTAGTTGGGGGACTGCTTTGTAAAACTAATTTTGCGTTTGGAATGGTATATGATGCCGATTTGTATATGAGGCCGACATTTATAGATGTTCGTGATTGTAGTGGAAGCGTGCATACCTCTAGCGGGAGTGTACACAGTAGCGGCCTTAGGGGTGGGTGAACGAGGGCACCAGGTACCAGAGGGCGCCACCACTACCGCCAAGATCCAGAAATATGTTCATTTATTTAGATATTGACTGATAATGCCTCCACAATACAAATACAGACAATGCCGGATGTGCGCAGGAGGTAAATAAAGCTTGTGTTTTAAAAACCATGGGCGCTGGCAAGGGCGCTTTATTATACTTTTGCATCTCTACAGTAAGCACCCAGAAGTGACTAAGTGTTTCGAGAAAATCGAAATCCTTCGAAAATTTTTGTAAATATGCGCCATCTAGACCTTCAGTAAGCAGCTCTTTTTCGAGCATTCTGCTTAACATTGGCCAGCATCTCGGGCGTTATAGCAGCTATTTCAACATCTTCATTAGAGCGTCGCGGACGCGTTCGAATTAGACGCTGGCGAGTGGCTATAGACCCGTACTCAAAGAAGTCAATAAATGCCTGGAACTGTATTCATGTGCTCTAAGCCCACGCCAGAAATATAGCTGTGGTATTTTGAAATAGATACCGGGTGATGATGGACTTCAAGGCATTGAGACTACCTACCAAAGAAAAGTGCGGACTTAATATATATTAGATCAGAATTGACCGGTACACAAGATCGGGTTTTCATAAGGAGAGCTTAGGTGTTAAGGCGCCCAACAACTATTAGATTGTTCTATTCCATGCTGGGCTACCTTTTTCGTATTTCCACTTCTTCCCAGCCAGATAATATTCTTTCTTACTTGTTTGGGTCGTTGTATACAGAAATTTACGCTTTGTATTATTTAAAAAAAAATTATAACATAACTTCGTACGAAATATGATCAGGGGTAATAAATGAGTAATAAAAGAGTAATTAAATGAATCATCATAAAAATACTCTTCTTAGGCTCAATAGGCTAGAGTTTGTGTTTAACATCTTGAAAAATTGAGAAAATAAACCGGCTTGACTAATAATTCTCTACATTAGGAATTAACTGTGGAGGGCATCATATCGAGGATTCTCTATAAGGTTGCACATCTCTTCTCATTTGATGCCTTTTACGTCGATAAAAAAAATTCAATCTCTCAACATCAAATTAAATGATTTCCAGTGTTTTCTAAATAGCCTTATTGAAAAATTTAATTTAAATTTTAGTCTAATTGAATTCGTGTTCACGTGGTGGTGGTATAAATATTAACCCCTACATTTTCCCTAACACAGAAAACTTCAATAGCATTACGACGACATCAATTTTAATTATAAATATGGGATTATGTTCAGAAATTAAAAACCATTTACCGGGAAGTTTCTGCAATCCTCATGTACATATGCACCGCAGTTCTGAATCGTGGAGCCCAATGCAAGCCTTATTATGAAAGTGGTCCTTCAGTCGATAGGGGTTTTTTTTCTAAATCAGCTTACTATCGAGATTCTCTTCTAATTTAATTTCCACTGAAAAGGATTTAAGCTTAATAAATTATTTTCCCCTCGAATGGCATCATTAAATCTCAATTCCACGTAGGTACTTAATGCAATCAATATGAGCACTATAGTATGAGATGACCATTATAATTAGTGCGCCATTTGCACGTTATATATAATATTGAAAGTTCATCAGCATCGTCAATAATTGCCTGTAAGCAAAACACCTCGACAAGAAACAGCTGGAGCATATCTCATGAATTTGAATGCCATCATCTGCTCTTAAATGATAACAGACTAATTGACGATGATAGTGCAGATTTCGCTTTAATCCAGACAAGAGAAACCTCTTCAGGGAAAAGTGACTCTTAATTAAAGCACTTTGGAAGAAAAACTGTGGACAACTCGATTGTCCTGGAGTTCATTTTAAGGAAATTAAATCACACTCCATTTTAAGTGCTCTTTTCAGCATAACACTTTTCAGTGCAGTTTTTTTGTGTAGCGTTTTAAAATTAAAAATTAAATTGCTCATTTTTCCAACAAAAAAAAATACTAGAGCTGCATATAAAGTTGAAAATTGATTATAGATAACATAAAAAACACATTTTTAAATCCAATCAAGACAGTGACGTTGCTGCAAGGGGATTATAGAAAATTTTTAATTGAATTTCATGTCACAATTACAAAGTAACTTTTTTTAGGTGTTTGATAACAAAAAAAAAACATTGAAAGTTTCACAAAAAGATTTTTTTTAATATTTTCTTCAGTTGCAATCTGGAAAATATGTAAAACAATTTCCGGGAGGGATTCCATAGTGATTTTATTTTGTGTTCGTAGATTTTTTTTTGTAATCATTGCATTGATTGTTTGGACGAATATTGCACAAAAATACGTGCGGAGCTGATTGCGTCCATTGCAATTTTTAACTTTTGTTATCGGTTCGCCTTTAGTCGTTGGCTGTATTTAGCATTGGATTTCAGAGCTCAGTCGTTAGCACATGTTAATTAATTAACAAAAAAAAAGAAAATACTTGCAAGGGGATGTAATATAAGCGATAATTATACCCGGTCGATATGGATTTTATGTATGCAATGCCTGAGCATTATTAAACAAATAATAATGCAGATAGAAAAAATACTCGCAGTATGTTAAAATCATGGCCTGAATCTTCTTTGGCCTGATACTGACAGCTAGCCTTAAATTTCTTGATAACATATTTCGTTGGACGATTTTGCGGATATGAATGTATTCGTAGTCGACCATTCCAAACGTGAATGTTGTTTTACCAAGCAGTCCCCCAACTAAATACTAACCAGCACCTATGCTGCTTGACCTAGGCAATCGAACGAGAACCGGTTTACTGAGTATTCTAATCACTTATGATAACCAAATAATTTCCCGTTTTCGTCCTATATAATTTCTTAAAACTCCAATTCCAATTTAGTCCAAACTCTAAAAAAAGTGTGAGCGGACCGTGCAATGTTTGTACTACTTGGCTTACCATTATGATTTGGGTGCCATAAAGGCGTTTAAACACTGTGCGTGCTTGTTTCAGGCTAAGAACGAGCGAGTCTTGTTAAAAAATGGCTCAGGAATTAGTTTCATTCTGGTTACTGAGACAGAACGAAGATCGATGCAAGTTTCATTAGTGATGATGCGTACTTCATTTTGAAATTTTGTTAATTTCAACTATAGATTCCTTCTGGAATGAGTTCATTTCCCTACTGTTAGAGGTGGATATGTGTTCACGACCGAACAGACTAAGTCTGGCACTTGGTTAGCCTTAACTGGTTAGCAGGATTACTTGTTTAAGGAGGTATAGCCAGGCCCACCACATCACCTTGCGTGGCCTGGGGCTGAAACATGTTTGGGACCCCTTCATATTGAAATTCCAAAAAATCTCTGACTAAAAAAAATTGTGGTGAGAATAAGTTCATTCAGAATATTGGAATATACTGGACGGTCGGTTCTTTATTCGTGGATGAGCCTTAAAGTTTCTTAGTGTAGCCTAGAATGGAACAGGTTTTAGGCCCTTGTGCTTAGCTCTGTGGCTCAGAGTTGGAAGTTGTTATCGTATCGCGTCGTCCAATCGATGCAATCGAAAGCGGATTTGCAATCGATGAATACGACGATAGTTCGTTTGCCGCAATGGATTCTTTGTTCCATTAACTGACGAGAGCGAATATTTGATCAGTGGAACCTCGATGTAGTCTAAATCTTCACGTCTGCCGCAACGTTATTCCAGTACGCTTCAGGTTCCGATTTCATTTTCTGTGGAACTTCTTTGTTCAATCGTCGGTATTGCTTGAAATCGACGTGTTTCATTCGTTTCTGCTGATCGACGAAACTGTCCGAGATTCATGGCTGCGTCCGGATAAGTGGACACAACTCCTTTGCACACTCCACAATGGACTCCGACAACTGCCTTTATTCCACAACGATACCGTCCAAGGACATTAGTTGGCTTAGTAACCGAACACTGCGCTCCAAGTTACTACCTATGAAGATTCGGAAGTGCAGAGAACCCATCTGCAGGTTCTGTATCGAGGATGACACGTCTGACCTTCATATTCTCTGTCATCAAACTTGTCTATGTTTCACCAGACAAGTCTGAGAGACAAATTTTCAGGTGGACAGCTGCGCATGTACAAGCGGCTTAGCCTGGAAAGTTGAGATATAGGGGTGCTAAGAGTACAATAGGTTCAAGTGACGGCGGCGTTCTCGGACCCAATTTGATTTTTGTCTGTACTAGACTCTTTTGATTGCGTTTTGAACTTTAGTTCGTACTATAAAACCCAGTTTTAATGAGAAAACCTAAATTCTCGGTCCATATTCCAGGCATTGCTCAAACACAAGACAAACGCATAAAGTGATCCATAACATATAGATGTTAAAATTTCCGCTGTCATTTCATGAGACTATAGTAGTCATATGTATATGTATTTGGTGGTTGAGGTTAACGATCTTCGTAAATTCTAAATGCATCTAAAGATCGATAGTTTTAAGCATAAAGTATATTTTCCTAACTTAAATTTACAAACGATCTTCATTTCTACAATTTCTATAAATTCACAAAACCGTCTCTTTCTGACCAAAACGCAAATATAAGAATGATAAACACCCAAAATACTCATCCACTTATAAATTTTTAACTTAGAAACCACGTTCTTGAAAGTCTACCATACATAAGAAGCTCAGCCGCTGTTAAACTAATGCGCGATCAGATGGTCGAAGGATCAATCCCGAAAGAAGTGGCTCACAGCTGGATGACAACTCTATCGTTCCTACCAAGACCCGATGAGGAAACCCTAGAAACGTTCTTTACCCTCCTCGAATATGGCCAAAAGAAGGTCGACCCAGAATACACGCTAGGTGCAACAGCAGTAGTCCATTCGTTCTGTCGTCACCATCCCGATTGCGAATCGAATGAAAAAGTACAATTAATTGTGAAGCACTTACAGGACGAGTTCCTGAAGCTTATTGAAACAAGCAAGAAGGAGCGACGAGTCAGGGAACGTCTCGCAGTTGTACTCAAGGGATTGGGAAATATCGGGATAATCACCGAAGATTTTTCTGATATATTGAAGAGAGTCATAAAGGATGAAAGACTTCCCATGGACATAAGACTGCAGGCTGTTGTTGCGTTTAGGCGGGTTGATTGCTTAAAACACAGGTAAGATTGAGGAATAACTAATAATTTTTTTGTTTTATTAATTATTTATATTTTACAGAGAATATTTCCTCGATGTTTACCAAAACTTCACAGAAAATTCAGAAATTCGAATTCTTAGTTATTTGCAAGCCATGAGATGTCCGGATTATTTTTCAATGCAGACAGTCAAGTATGTGCTAGAGACTGAAGAGATAAGCCAAGTTGGATCTTATGTTTGGTCACATCTAACGAATCTGGCCAAGTCAGCGTCACCAGCTAGAGTTGAAGCACAAGGACTTTTACTCAATAACGATTTGGGAACGAAGTTTAAGATGGACATACGAAAGTTTTCGAGGAATTTCGAGCATAGCATATTTTTTGATGAATATAATTTTGGTGAGTACGAAAATTTTAGATATTTCTTTTATTAGTACCTACATCTGTTTTAACATAAAAAGATAAACATATGTAAGTGCGCAATTCGTTTTATCGTTTTAACTCGTTGGTGGTGATCGAATCATTCCCACCTCCATCGACATATTAAAATCTGAAAATAGAGAGACCCTGCATTAAAAGAGGTAACAGTAAGGCTTTCACAAAATACGAATTTATAGCCCTTTTAAGCAAACCACAGTGGTATTTAAGTTTCGAAAGAAACTTATATGTTTTGCCAATAATGAAGTTGACGTAGTCGTAGCAGGTCATACTACTATTCAGGACCATTCCAAGATTTCTCACTTTAAATAAAAACCCGAACAAGAGAAACCCCAGCATTAATAAAAACGCTAAACAGATGTGGCCAAAGAATAGAACCTTGAGGAACTCTAGAGTTAAGTAAAGACTTGATGGAACTAGAGTCGCCGAGTTTAACTTTTTGCGAGCGGTTTGTTAAAAAGCTATGAAAAAGTTTAAGAGCTGTTGAGGAAAAAGCGACTTGGGAGGAAGAGTTTTTGCAAAAGAAAAAAACGATTGACGCTATCAAAAGATTTTGAAAAACCAAGCAGCAATAGAACAAACATTATGTTCATCAAGAGAATAGCGAATATCATGTGTAACTGTGAGGAATGCTGTTTCACAGGTGTGATGTTTACGAAAGTCATATTGCCATTCACTTATAAGTTGTTCACAGAACTCAAGGATTTGAGTCGCTATCAAGTTTTCAAAAAGCTTTTCCAGGAAGAAAGAATACTCATGGGCCGAAAATCTGATGGAATAGTAGGGGAGGGGCACTTATGTATGGGTGTAATTAATGCATGCTTCCACAAAGTGGGAAACTGAAGCACGCGTTGAATATGTGTGTTGAAATATGCAGCAACAAGGCAATGCCATTTTTAGAAATCTTGGTAAAATGCTATCGGTACCAGTGTGTGTAGATTTGATAGATTTTAAAGCAGAGATAACTATAAAATATGAAGGTGTATCCATGGTTTAGGAATTCGTGTATAAATATAACATTTGAACTGAGAAACCATCTTCGATACTCAGTATTTTTGTACTCCTATAACGACCAAGAGGTTAAACGTAAAGCTCGACATCTTTTAAGCTAAGCTTTCTTTAAATGATATATCACGGGTAAAAAGCATTCCGAGAAACACTTCGTCATTAGATTCAGACAACATAAAGAGAAACTCCATGCTCTTCGAGGCAAAGGAAAACAAAAATTTCAAGAATCTTATGTCTCTATGTACTTACGATTTTATTATTTTTGTTTTTTAAAAATTTTTGTTGATTTTTACTTGTTTTCCTTTTATTTTGCTCAATCCAAAGCTGCATGCTCCATGCCATTTAATAGTATAATCATTTTTTGGAAGAAGAGAGTGAGTTGGCATTTATCGGTTCCTAAAAAAATTAAAATACATTATGTAGTGACTGTTTTAAATTTAAATACTACAAATTTTGCTTAAAATATTAAATCTTAACTTGCATTGCGTTGTTGTTTTCATGCGTTCCGTTGCTCGCTTTTAACGTGTTCTGGTTGAGATGTGGTTTGTGTCGGTTATGGTGGTCGCACGTGGAAAAATAAATCCGCGGTAATCTCCCTTTCTGGCTGCACGTGGCGAATGTACTTTTACATCGTGATCCTATTCATATTGTTGGATGAAGCCTTGCTGAGATTTTAGAGTTGCTTCTTCCCTATAATGGAATGTTGGCGAATCATACGCAGCTGCTGGAAACGCTAAAACTTCACGTAAAAAATTCTCCTAGTTTCCAAGAAATTAATTATTCGGCCCCATCTGATATTTGTGAGAATATATGTATACTGAGTTTCCATGCAGACTTTACCCTGAGTTTACTCAGATTAAGAGCTCTTGGAAACGGGGATCGAGTAAAGCTTCGTTAAATCCAAGAAAACTCGACGAAACCATTCCGATTAAACTGGGTTTTGCATATGTATGTATTTGAGTACATTATTGCACATATACCAACGGCGACGCAAAGTAAAATTTATTATTTGTCACTTTAACCTAGAACCGTCATGGAAACATCATCGAGTTAACTTGGGGGAAAAAGCTTTCTGTTTTCTAGACGAAAACTCTACCTCGACTCATGGAAACACAGTAATATATAATCTTGATTTGTCGACTCTGGTTGAATTGTGCGCAATTTTTCAGGTATTTTAATTCCCCATAAGATCTGATCTGAGATCTCCCCTTGTGGGAAGATCTGACTCAATTACCGGTTCATGCGAACCCAAAAAATGCAACGCTCTAATATCGATCAACGGTAATCTTTGCAAGATGTGATCGAGGTTTTTTGATAGTGCGAGGTCCAACCTTTAGGTAGCCTTCTTAGTTTTCATGCACTTTAGAGAACTTAAGAAGGACAAACAAGTTAACAAGTGGTTTTTCTACACTACTCTGACAGTCAAACGATAAAAACTCTTATGACTTAGTTCATATTATTTTAGGATTGTCAGCGGGTTGTTGATGAGCTGGGTATTCTCAACCCAGGATCCAAGGATGGCTGCCTATTCAAGACAGGGCTATGGCACTGCTTTGACTTGTCGAGAGCTCGCTGGTGGAGCATCTTGACCAAGAGTGCCTTTGACGATCAGATCATGCTGAATTGTATCCATACTGGTGTGATGTACTCCAAGCGTTTTATTCCTATGCTATCTCGCAGTACCTAATTACCACGTGCCGCAAACACTGTACCTAATTACCACGCACGGGAATAGGAAAAATGGAGGCACCAACTAATAGGCTTTGCCTCAAAGAAGATTGGCCTGTCCTTGTTCTTCTCTGTTATTGTCCAGCGATAGTAGGGAGCAGTGTCTCATTGTTTGGCGCGACCCTGCTTGAACTGAATTCGCTTTCTTTCTTTCTTTTTTTGATGAAGTACTGACTCCAAAAATACCGCGGCCACTTACTTGATCTATTGTACTATACCTCTATACTACTGGTTCAGCAGTCTGTGTAATGACTTGTTGCTTAGAATTGAATGTTTGAGCAGATTCACGTCAGTATTCGTCTTATAGTGTATGGACCAGAATCGTTTTGTCGAGATTGACATTTAGTCCTACGATAACGCACCAGCTGGAAACTAAATCAAGTACCTACAGCCGACATGATATATGCAGTTTCACTTGTTACCACGACAACAACATAGTCAAGGTAATGATGGGAGGGGGGGGATTATCCATTGAGTAGCTCTAGGAGTTCATCTATGATAAGACACCATAGACGTGGAGACCTCCAGACACCCCTCAAAATGAGAAATCGTTAGTTTGAGAGTTCTGAGCATAGAGTCGATTCAGTCGCAGAAAGTGCTACCTAGACAGGGTCGTATACATCAATAAAGGTAACCTGAAGTTGTATGTTTTAACATGAGCATCAACCTAGGTCACTTCGCATAAAATCCATGATTGGGGGTAATTTGATGACCTTACACCGCATTCGCCATGTGTAAAATTTCGAAATTCGGGATTTTTCGAACAAGTAATCTGAGAGTTTTTTTTTCTTAAATTAAAACAACGCTGTGGCTCGAGATGAGAGGAAATACTTTCGTAGGTGACTAGAAGCTCTTATTTTCCATACCATCATCATTATTTGCGCCTCTGTGAGTCTTGGCCTCCTCAAGAATTTTCTTCCAAGTTCTCGGTCTTGGGTCTCTCTCTTCCAATTGGTAACCCCAACTGTGCGTAAGTCCATTTCGATGTCGACTTTATATCTCTTCATAGGCCTACCTTGTGACCTTCTTCCCTCTGGGTTTTGGAAGAGCACGATTTTTGGGACGCTGTTTATGATGACTATATCATCTTCATATACCACTAGCTGACCAGAATTGTTTAGAATTGTCCTACTAGTTTGCATACGTGCCTCTCGGACAGCTTTTTCTAATAAAGGTAAGCAAGATAGTGAGTCTCCTTGTCTTAGGAGTCTGTTCGTTTCAAAAGACATCGATACTTTACGCTGCATTTTTACTCTGATGAAGATTGAGTGATCTGAATTAATTGGTACACTTTCTAAAGGGGAGGTTTTGATACTGCTTCAGCATTCCTGACTTTTCTAATAATCCTGGAGATTTTGTCTCAAATCATGGTACCTTCATGAGCTAAGTTTACTACTCTTGGCTTTACACCACGTAATGAACGATATCCCAGAACCGGTGAACCTCAGCCAGAGATCGAAACGACTGCAAGAAGAATGCAAGAGGTCTAGGTTCGAGTTAGCGCTATTATACCATTCAAAGAAGAAGATGATAGACCAATGTTCGCTCAAATTTCTTAATTAGCACAAAACCCAGAGGAAAATGCATTCCCATTATTGACCTCCATTTAACTCCTTTTATCTAGCTTTCAAATCCCTACGAACAAAGCTTACAATCACGCATAGAACTAGTTATTTGTCTAATGATATGACTGATTCAATTGAGTTTGGACATCCTTAAAATCGAACAATTTATCCACAAAATGACAATATTTGTTCAGATGTAACAAGAGTTCCTTCGCCATCATAAAATGCATTCCCGTACCACAAATCTCTTTCGAAGTTTACAAACAAAAGTTTTAAATTGAGTAACTTCGAAAAAAAAACTCAAGTTACAAAGAGACGAATATCAAAACAAACTTTACGACAATGCTGTTTGTTATTAAGTACTATCGTGTCACAAATTCCGATAGCATTTAGTCCAGGAGAAGTCCAAGCAGATTTTTTCAGCATCAATCTTTGAAGTTTACAATGGCGGTATTTTCGGACCACTTTAAAAAGGATGATTCAATTTTTAATCAGACCCACAACTCTTATAACAAAAGAAGTTTAGAGAGAACGAAATTCTATTAAAAATACACCCCATCGCACCGCATCGATTGTATATAGTCTGGCCGTCTACTTCCGAAAACAACTAAGAAGGACATGATTGCTTCCTTATTTTCAACCTTCACCTCTAGATAGCAGGAGTAGGAAAAAACACGATTAAATAAATTCACGTAATTAACGAATCGATAAATAATTTCTGTGTCGATTGTAGATTTGAAAAGCATTTGCCAAACAAATATTATCATTTTGATTATCAAGCGTTACCGAAATAGCGAAGGAAATACACGAGCACAGCCGTAGGTATAAAAATAGGGAAAATCGAAGAGCACTTTTCCTCTCCCTAAGGATTTTTTTTATAGATATATATATAAACCTTGAAGATCTCCTTCGGTCCATTTAACAACAGAAATTTCTCCTTTTCGGGGGTGCTGCTTGTGGGTGCGCGGAGGGCGGAATTGAAATAGGAGAACACTTAACAAGATTTGAAGTCTTCATTTCTTCTTCTTAATATTATTCATCCTTGAAAAATTTGATTGCACATTGAGAATGAGACAATGGGAAAAAAATATAGATATATTTACTCTCTCCGCGCTCTGCTCTGGTTCGTCCTGGAAGTTTCCCAGTTAAATTTAAATTGAAACCAAATCACATTTAAGACTTCTGGAAATTGCTCATTATAAAAAAACGAAAGTGAGAAACGATAAAATAGAAGATAGCTCGTTACATTAGGAAAAATAAACTTTCCTCTCTGGGACGGGGGGCGGGGGGCGAATATGATTGGATAAAATTATTAAGATAATGAATGAGAATGGGGGGCGGGCTGGGAGGCCGTGCTGGGGTAGATTATTGTTTTATCTGGAAAAGTTTCGTAGTCATTTCTAAGTAAAGTTCAATGATGCTTGGAGATTAAACATGGGTAAACAATTGTGCTGTGGGTTTCAAAATTGAATTGAAATTGAATTCCGTTTTTTTGTCCTGGGGCAGGAATATGAAAGTTTGAAGAAAAAATTTGGTGTGCTCTTTTGTAAATTGAAAAAGGACAAAACTCGTAAAAAGTAATTTCCAGGCTTTTTTGAGGGTGACAAATTTAAATTTGTATCTATAAAAGAAAGTGCACAAGTACTGCGACCACCAACTTATATTCAGCGCCAACCGATAAGCTCCTACCAATACGTACTAGGCAGCCAAGCCAGCTTAGACAGCACTTTACAATCTGATGCTCAGGCTAAAGTGCGCAGCACTAAGCAAAGGGGTTGCGCTGGCGGCTTTTCTCAATATCGAGAGAGCTTTCAACAACAGTCTTCGACAGTCTGGCTAGGCCTCAAGGGACCGTGAACATCATCGAGGAATACCTTTAGCCGAGAGTCACCTTTACCCACAATCGATGGTTCAAAATATTTAACCACCAAATACTGTTAGGCATGAGAAATTTTTTGGCCTTGCATTTATCGTTTCTAACATTTTCGAAAATCACTGGGATTTTGTATCGCAGCCCAGTGGGAAAAATTGGGAGCGATGCACAGGGGAGTGTACTTGGAGCACTCTCAAGGGAGCTTTCTTGGAGTTTTCATAAATTTTATATAAAAAAAGAAAACGGGCAATTATCTTCATGCCCATAAAAGGTGACATTAGCAAACTCAATAGCCCGGCTCTCGTTCGATACGGAGAACAAGCAGCTTTGGAAGTTGATAGAGTTTAGTTGGGGGACTGCTTTGGTAAAGCCACTCTCGGGCTTGGAAAGAAAAAGGCAATTGCAAAAGATAAACAAAATAAAAGTTTTTCGATACCGGATCACACATACCCACAGGCGCCCATGAATATTTCTTTTTTAAAAAGCTTTTTTATAATGCTCCAACAACGCGTTTTTGGGAGCATAAAAACGTATGCTCCCTCGCAATGACATGCAATGTTAAAAAGAATATAGAACGGGTATGGCAACGGGAGCACTCTATGCTCCTTTTGGTGCGCTCCAAGATGGCTCTTGGAGCACTCCTTTTTCCCACTGGGAGCTTTTGCCCACGTTTTCGCCTACAGGATATCTCACTCCTACTTCTATTCGAATGTAAAGCTCATTCTCAATTAAAAGCTCGCTCAAATTCCAATATTTTACTCTCTTTTGAGAGAGCTTTTACTTTCAAGCTCGATTTCATGTTCTGTTGGGTGAACTCAAGTTTATTTTTCCTGAGTTCAATATGTGAAAATTTATGGGAATAACAGGCAAAAATCTTCAATAGTTCAGTTCACCAATTTGCTCGAACTTGCGCATTTTGGCCGGTGAAGCCGGGGTATAAGGCTATAAAATTATCTCCAATGGTGGATTTTATGCCAAGTGAACTAGGCTGATCCTCATGTTGTGAAAACTTGCAATTTAGAATTACCTTCGTTGATGTATCGACTAGGGTTACTTTGTCCGGAATCGACTTTCTGCTCGGAACTCGAAAACGAATGGTCTCACATCTTAAGGGGTCTCTAGAGTGAACTATAGCTAAAGAATGCCCAGAGAGAGAGAGAGAAGTTTTATCTTCACTATGGTGCCTTGTTGTAGATGAACTCCTAGAGCAATTTTAGAGCCAAAATCCCCTTGGTTACGCAGACGATGTTGTCATCGTGTTAATAGGTGGAACAGTATGTACCATGTCAAAGCCGCGACATCACAAACTTTATTTGGTCTCCAGCTGGTGTGTCAAATTAACAGCAAATGTCAACCTCGACAAAACGATCCTCTTTCCGAAAACCAGAAGACTATTACTGCCTGGACCCGGTTCCAACATTTAAGTCTAAACGACGCGAGTGGCCGCGATACTTTGGATCCAGTACCTTACCAAAAGAAAGAAAGAGAAAAAACGCAATCCGAGCAAGTTGGCGTAAATTGAGTAGTTTACAACGTATTCTCCATGTGTAAAATCTCGAATACCTTGGAATGTATCTGTATCTTAAGCTGTGAGTTAATGCGAGCGGAATCTCTGAACGCTACTAAGGGGAGCGAATTTGGACTACTACTTTCAACATGCTGTATAGGACGAAGAAAACAGACAATTAGCTTGCTGACCGTAAAAGCTGCCATTAGCATACTCAATAGATCAGTTCTTGTTCGATTATGAACGTCAAGCAGCATCGGACATGCTCAGTACTAAGTTGGGGAACCACTTGCTAAAAAACCGCTGTCATGTATCAAAAATTATCCAAAACTTCAAGAATAATATCGTAATGTATAAAAAAAAGCCAAAATTGACGCTTTCCATAAATAATTAAATTTCCCATTGTTTTAAGGTTGAACAAAAATTCCAAGGAAAAATGAATTAAAATTGTAAAAAACTTTCAAAACTCAAATTGCACCAGTTTTAACGGGAACGACTATTGGCGCCGGTAATATGAGCCCTTTTTCTGATAAGATAATTTGTTCACCTCAGGTGGGAAAAACGCAAAATAAACACTTAACGTGCGATCAAAAATAAAATAAAGTCAAGGTAAAAAGTTGATCATGGGAAATGCCAAATCCGCAGTTTTTCCGAAGTAAAACTTTATGTACATCGACAAAACTGGCGTTGTTTTGGGAAATAACGAGTTTTTGGTTTGAATCGTGAAAGGGCGCGATTTTCGTTTTTGAAGGGGTGAATGCCTGCCTCATTTTTTCTAATTTTGTAACAGCTTCAAAAAAGCTTCTAAAGCAGCATTAAGAGGAGACTTTTCCTCTGCGGACATACAATGGTGATTAAGTGTTATATTGAAAAAAAAGTCGGAACGAGATATCGATATGCGAAGAAGAGACTCAGCGGGGAAAATTCGGAGCGCTACCAAAGGGAGTGAACTTGGATCGTTATCAATATGCTCGAGAGAAAGTTGTTTATTTCAAAAAGACCATTTACAATTAAATTAAAAATTCTTTCGCTTTTTCATGAATATTTCTGCAGGGGCTTCGAGTATCAAGTAGTTTTGCAAAGCTCTAATAAAGTAGATTGCCGATTCAGAAAAATTTCAAAATATTAACTCTCATCTCTTTTCTTACATCCAGGTACTTCAACTGATGCCAATGTAATATTCGGTACTGATTCTTACCTACCCCGTATGGCAACACTAAATTTCACCGCGGATCTTTTTGGTGAATCAGTAAATTTCTTTGAAATATCCGCACGAATGCAAGGCTTTGAACAGCTGATAACGTCAATCTTTGGTCCAAAAGGTCCTTTAAATGCAGAAATGTTCCGGGAGAAGTTCAAGCTGTTAAGCACTATCATGGGTGAAGGAAGTGCAGAACTTGATGGTAAGAGGCACTTAATCGAATCGTCTACACAATTGATATTAAAAATTATGATTTTATCTAGATGCCATTTTAAATTTCGACAAGCTTCGATTGAAGCGTGATAGTCATGATGAAGATGATGACTACAATTTCGAAGAAGAAGATGAAACATTACCAAGGCCCACACGAGCAGCTGGAGATCGAAAGTCTGATATAGCAAATAGCATTGATAAGTTGGGATATAAATTGAAGTATGTTTTAAAGTATTTTTCTTTAAGTTTTTACTATAAATGTTTGTTACTAAAAAAATAGATACAATTACAACGATCCCCGCGCAGACATCGGCTTACGAATCTTTGGAAACGATCTCAGATACTACACTATAGAAGGAATGCTCGAAGTTATGGCGGTCGCTGATAAGTTTAATCCATTGAAACAACTCGCCAATATTTTAATGGGAAACGAGTTGAAGTTTACAAAATCCGGAGTGTTCTTGGATGCTTCTTACAATATACCTATGAGCTCTGGGCTACCGTTATCGATACACGCTTTTGGAGCATCTTCAATCGATATTCGTTTATCGGGTAAGTTGGACTATGTCGACCAAAAGGCGGGAAGTTGGAACTTCGATCTTGAGGGAAAATTAAAACCAAGTGTTTCTGTTGATGTCATCACTACTATGGAGTCTGACTTTTTCTACACAAGCAGTGGTATTCGTGTTAAGAGCAATCTTTATTCAAGTTCTTCGACTGAAGCCCAGCTGAAGAGTCGAAATAATAAACTACTTTCGTTAACATTCAGTCTGCCACAGGATCAAAATGAAATATTTGGTGCAAGGTTAGTGTATTAATTTTGATTTAGGTTATTCTTTATCTCCAAAAATTTCATTCCCAAACAGATCAGAACTTATAGTCATAGACGACGACCAAGAAATTCCTCAACCTGGTATCGCGCGACGATATGAAAACTCGACATGCACATGGCCAGTTCTAGATCAAATGATCGGTCTTCGGATTTGCTCCCAATACAGTGTTCCAGATGTTAGCAATGCCACAGAAAGTTATCCTGGATTGATATTGAGTGGTCCAATCAACTTGAGTGTACAGTTACAAAAGGTCGACAAAACTGCCAAGACATTTGTTTTCGAATATAGATGGAATCAAACAGATAATACTTCGGCAGGATCGTTTGTATTTGAGACACCAGGATCGGTAGTTCCACGAATTTTAACAACAAACTATACACGAGATGTTGAAACACTGAATGCAACTATGTCGTTACTAAATGGTGACATGTCGTATTCAGCAGTTGGGAGATATAGTTCGAATCCGGATGATAGGAAATTAGATATTTATGTTGATTCGAATGGACGAAAACATTTAGCTTTGGAGGTTTGTTAGATAAATTTAAATTTGATTTAAAACACTATAAAATATTACGAAATCTTTAGATGAACATCAATCGAACTCAAGCCAAAAACGGCTGGGTTTACTATCCAAGACTGCTGTTAATAATCAATGACGAACGAATCGCTGGCTTAGCTGGTAGTGTTAAGATGGTCGACAAAAGCGGAGTTATACAAAGCGATGTCGATCTTACTTTTGAAACCAAGAGACTACAAGCCAGATGTGTTGGATATATTAGTCAAACTGAAATTTCCTACTCAACTAAACTGAAAATGGATTATAGAGTAAGCATACAAATTATATAAAAAACACCCCACCCAAGACTAATTCCTTCCATTTTATAAATATACAGTTCCAAAATAAAAAAGTTGAAACAATCGAATTCGAAGGCGAACTGTCGAATAAGAGCCAGAAAAGTAAGCTTGAGTATCGAAGTAATGCCAAACTACAGACGACAGCGTATCCCAGTTTGGACTTCCAGGCCAATGCGATTTTCCTGTCGCTGTTGGGTCATGCCGAGATTAAGATTATTCACAACAATGCACCAGATTTTGTTGATCCAAAATATTCAACGACAGTTCGAGTGATAATGGCACGATCGGAACCGGATGATCCGAAGTTCGAAGGATATCGTACGAGAGTGTCGTTTGAAATATCGAGGCCGATTACTAATATCGATTTTAGGATTTTGCTCAAGTAAGTATTGTTATTTGGGATTTGTGATTTTATGCTAGTTTATTAGAAATGGATGTCTCTCAGGTAAGTTCATAAGTATTTATTAAGTTTACTAGATTATGTTGGAGAGTTCCCATCAAAAGTGTGCTTTTGTGCTTTTATTGAGTTCGTTGAAGATCAATCATTTAGTCACGACATGATCAATTCCTTATAGATCTTTAGACCAATCAGAAAATTTTTCTTTAAAGAATGAACCAAAGACTAGCCCTAGTCTTTTTTTTACTGAATTATAGGGTTAACAAGTTCATCGTCTAACGTAGCCGCCAGGCTATTTGCTGGTTCTTGGCGTAGGTCTTTCTTAAATTCTAGTCGGTGCTTTCCTGTATAGCATTGACTTGTAAATTTCAGTCAGGCGATGTGATTGAAGGAAATATTTGCATCTCCTAGAAAATTTCAGATATTGGGAAGCATTTTTAGGGGCTTGGAATAGTGTCATCATTCTTCGAAAGGTCCTCGGCTACTCTTATGCTTAGAATATTGATGTAAAGGCGATTAGTACCACAGCCTCTACTGAGGCGGAAGGAACATTAGTGCAGGTCTTATTAGGGGTGGGACAATACTCTATTTTGGAGGCGTTGAATTTAACACGATCACATAGCTTCAATCATGAATGTGCTCGATATCTCTGTTACTCGGGTGGGTGTGCTTTTCGGGAAAATAAACTGAGGGTTCCCAATGGCAACCGATAGGCAAAAACTCGATAGCACTCGGTAGAAGTGTTTTCGTCATCTTATTCATATCGGAATATATTTACATGCTTTTTATTTGGGCCCGTTTGATTGATGAATTCATATAACTATGTTGGCCACTACATTCAACTAATACAAGGTTTTTTTTAATAAAAATTTAGAAAAATGAGTGGAGCCTTGTGTAGAGGGATTCGCCGCTACTGCTCTTCTTCGCTGGTCCGTACACGTTTTTAATTTTAGCATTATTCATGACTTAAAAAACATAGTTATTGTCAGAGGTAATAAACTGGTAATAAAAAGGTAATAGAAGGATAATAAAAGTAAAAATTAAAAAAAAAACTATAAAGGGATGTTAAAGCGTGTAGTTTTTCCAATAGAATTATCTTTTTCATGTGCAGTGCCTATCCAAAACTCAAGTACATATATCAATTGTATAGAGGGCCAAGAATTGGCAGTTTTTTGTTTTATTCTGGTTGACCTTCAAGGAAGTTCGGTCATAATATTAAAGCTATCATTTTCGTTATAAAATGGTTCAATTATTTCCAAACACACCATCGGAGCCAAGGATATACTGGATATATAATGAGCTTCTAGGAGTCATCATGGAACCCATCATAACTGGCAACAATACATGGGTACCATGCAAACCAGGCAAACAATATTCAAAATTGAATTGAAAAAGCAACAAAACCTGTAAAACTGCATCAAATTCGCTTCAATCAAGGCCGTACCGACAGTTTTCTTTGAATACAATGCTGTGGCGCACTCCATTCTTGCAAAGGGATTAACACTGAATAAAAAGAACTATTTGGCAGGCATTTTCTATCTTGCACGCGGGCGCTGAAGCGGCTAGCGGCAGGCCTGCCCACAACCAGGGCCGGCGTTTGGCTTTTTTGCGCAGTAAGTCATATTGCGCCCGTATCACTTCTGTTCATTTTTTGTTTGCAGTCAGGAAAAAGGCACCAACACTCTGTGGAGTTCCTGTAATATATGGAAATGAAGGCACGAGTAAATTTATTTTCTTTTTTCCGAAATTGCGCCCCGTCCAATTCCGCCCGGTGCAAATACATCAATTGCCCCTACAAAATCGCCGCCCCTGCTTTTGTCCAATCAGGATTTGCTTCGCGATCTGGATTTTGTGCTAAGTTTACTTGCGCTTTAACTTCCCAAAACTCTACCGCTAATACTATTTAATGCTCCAGGAAGTTTTTCAGTGTTGCGCCTGGTGCAAGTGTACCATAAGCACCTATGAAAGCGCCGCCCCTGCCCACAACCGACCCAAATTTTGATGATTTAATACTCCTAAGAACGACCAAATTTCCGCTTTATATCAAGGATATTAATAATAATATTTCCAATACTTCGTTAACTTTAACCTATATTTCAAACTCATCTACAAAAAAAAGGCAACTCAATACCCAAATCCATATTAATTCTATATTTTCCCATTTTCTTTATATCTAAAAAAAAGTTCGACCATAACGAAAAATAATAAATAAAAAAATATATATATATCCATTCTCTTTCACAGACACGAAGAGCGCTTCAAAAAAGGCCCAGTTCATAATTTCTTTGCAGCAATACGTTATGCCCCAAAGAAGGAAGCAACAGCAGTTTTTTCATTATTTTTCCCCAGGCGTGTCCTTTTCGCCGTTGATGCCGCAATGAATATCACAATACCATCATTTGATTCATGCTCAGCACGATTGATATTGATAGAAAAGAATCCAAACGATTATTCTGTATGTGTATATATTTTTATATTGCTATCAAACTCGGGGGGGCCCGGCCCCACTTCATCCCCCACTAAAAACCTAATTAATTTTTAGATTGACTTCAATGGAGCATGGTTTTCGGGGCATTCGATAGAAGTGAAAGGGACTTATAACGATAAAAGTACACGCATACGAGCTCATCATACACTTAAGCTGGTTGTGAAGAGCCCTTCATTCAAGGATACAACAATCAATTTCATCTACAGACGAAATGAGGCTGAACTATTTGCAGACCTACAGGCGGAATATGATAAGGACCCTTATGGCCTGTCTTTTAAATATTACGCAACCGATGAACACCAGAGGAATACTTTTATTGAGCTGAAAATTAAGGAGAAAATATATTTTGTTTCGGTTAAGATGAGCTCCAAGGTGCCGAAGCAGTTGTTGATTGAAATTCATCTAGATAGGTTGGTGGATATGACACACACATATATACATACATAGATTTTTGTGCTAAATTGCTTATCGTTATTTTTTTTATAAATTTCTAACAGGGTCCGTGATATCCACTTAAAAATCCAAGGATTATCAACCGAAAGGAAGAAGAAGGCATTAATCGAAGTGAAATGGGATGCTAACAGGGATCCATCACAGCGCCTTGCCCTGCTGGCCGAGTTTAATAATCCGCAGCATAAGAAATATGACGCTACATTTATGGTTACATATCCGGAAAGGACATTCAGTTGCGGCTTTGATATATACACCGGCGGCCCCGAATATCATGGCACTGCTAGGGCCAGCTGGAGCACAAATGAGGCGATAGTATTGATTTACGACCTAGGATTTAGTCCCGGCGAATTAAGTAACGGATGGGTAAACGTCGACCTAACAACACCATTCGAAGGTTGGCGGCAGAACGGCCTTCATGGCGGTGTATACTATGAAAACAACTTGCTTCTGGCCAATGCCTCGATGCTATGGGCCGAAAGCCAAAGTATCGGGGTTGTTTTTAAAGGAGATTACGAAACCAAGGATCCGCTTTTTAGATGCGAAGTTAAGCTGGGGATTAACAGCACCATACCCGATGTACCAACGATGAGCGCCTCCTTTAATCACAGATATGACCTTCGAAGGGTTGTCACCGATATTGATGTTCGATACTCCCTCCACGCCGAAGCCCTACAAGTTTATAGTATTAAATCTGATTGGAATTTGAATCAGGATTCGCTGTTCAAGAACGTATCCGGCTCGGTGCTCTTTAAGAGCCCATTCAAAGGGTACACGACCGGTGCGTTTGCCACAAAATTCAAATTGAGCAGCAGCCGTGATATACTTGGTGGTGCTACATTAAATTTCGAGGATAGGAAATTCACACTGGCACTGAAGGGATACGTAAGGAAACTTACAGATAACATGTTCCAAGTGAACATAACCACCCCAATAGATAAATTCAGGACTATAACCGGGCGTTTGGGGCTGAGCGAGAGGAAGCGACATGCTGTTGCTGAGATACGTGCCCCGGCGGGGGCATTGGGTGTTGAAGTTCTTTTGGACATTAACAACTTTTCTGACTTTGACGTCAAATTCAATTTAGCAACACCAATCGAAGCATTCCTCAGAATCAGCCTAATAGGAAAAATAAAGCCGGAAACAATCGATATGCGGGGCGGATTTAACAATGTAACTCTCGGCTTCACCGGGGTATGGCGGATGAGCAACGTAACGGACTTTGAGTACTCGTACCTGGTTTTTACACCCTTGGTAAAGTTCGAGGAGAACGGAGCCGTAATTAAGTTAGTTAAATCCAAAGAATTTATCCTTGAGCTTTTTGGTAAATTTGCTGCCTACAAGGCTGGCATTAAAGTTTACTTAGAGCCAAAACCAAAAATAATTACACAGTTAAGTGGCAAAGGAATTGGTGCGCAAATATTCACTGATGAGGATTTGTTGCTTGGTGGTGGTGTTCGCGGTGGCGGCAGCTCAGAGAGCTCCGAAAGCGTTAGCAGCGATGAAGAAACCGGTGGACTGGAATACGAAGACGACATGGAGGATGAGTTTGAACTTTTAAATTACATCGGGTATGTTGAACTTGATACTTTAGTTTGGCCAACAATTAAAGGTACTGTTGACATTGAGGAGGTCGAGGACTACTACAATGTTATTGGTGACCTGCAATTGCCACAGGGGAAGGTTGATATTGTTAATCGGCTATATTATCCGGATATGTTGAATATAAATAATGTATTGAAAATAATGACACCGTTTCCGGCTTTTAAGGAGATTAAAGGGAAATTCCAGTATAGTATTAACTTCAAGAAGCATTATATTGCTGGATTGGAGTTTTCATTTAAAAATCCCTATGAAACTACAGAAGTTGGATATTTTGCTAATTATACTATAACTACGGATGAAACAGAGGCTAAGGTTCATGATGTTGCTCTGGTGCTGAAGACGCCGTTTAAAGTGTTGAAGAAGATTCATTTGACTGGTTTTCTGGAGCTGGAAGAGACTAGTTACAGAGCGAATTTTACGTCGAAGACAGCTGAGACTCAACTGTCATTAGGAGGTGCTTTGGAGGTAAGTTTAAACTAGTTTAACAAATATTATTAAAGTAGAAATAAGAATTATTAAACTATATGAAAAAACTATGGTGGTGATAGCTAGTGAAAGCGTAAGGTCAGGACTTAAGAAAGGCCGCTTGACCATGTTTTGCGCTACTACCAAAATTTCGAATTACTTTTTACTTTGATTCTATTATTCTTCTCTGTCTTTTTTATGTGGGGTGGGCTCAAGGGTATATCATTTTACACTATCGACGGTTCTATCCAACTATCTGACTGACACTTGCCCACTCGGCCCAATCTCACAGTCTGCAGCTCTTATTTCCGCACACACGCACCGGTATAGCAATTCGTTCATTACTAGAGCAGCTTGCAAAATCTAAAGCAAGGTTTACTGCGAAATTATAGTTAAAACGGAGTTTCTTCACCATTGATTCCTTAAAGAGAAAAATAATGCTGTTAAAAGATCTTTCCCCAGTATAAATAAAAAATTACCTTACAACGGGCGAATACCGGCCGCTTGGCTTTTTAAAGGGTATATGATGGTCGTAGAACTTTTAAGCATTTTTAATGGGAGCACATACGCTCTTACGTCGGCCAAGCTTGACCAAAAGATTTAAGTGACAAAATACTGAGTGCTTTACAAACGGGCAAACGACGGCAAATTTGAGTCAAAAAAATAATAAATCGATACACAAGAGAAACCTGTTGGCCAGATGTCGGTTTGTTGTACGTGAAGTGTGTGGTGCGTATTGATTTATGTTTTAGTGGGAAATTTTGTTATTTAACCGCTTCTAGAAAAAAAACAAGTTTTAAACAAATCTTCGAGTTGAGTAAGATGCTCTGACCTGATCTCTGACTTGTGATGAGTAGAAGAACACAAAGTCGAAATCTCTCGTAGCTTCGTTTATGAACCTCGGCATACGAGTAAAATCATATAAACCAGCATTTATTCCTGTCTGTGCAGGATTAGGACACATACCATAACCTTTGAACGCTGTTCAGAGAGCTCTTTCCATAGTCTTGCTTACACCCTTTTAGTTCCTTCTTCCTGTAGTTTTCTGAAAATTTTGTCCATTTTGACCAGAAACTATAGCAGCGGGGTCAGCACTCCTCCCTGTGGTGTGCCCTTACTAATTCTCCTTGTAATTTTATAGTTTCCAAGAACCGCATGAATTTCTCTGGCTTGCAGGATGATAGCTATGCATTGGCTAAGCGTTGCCTTCACCCCCAAACCCGCCAAGGATTTTAGGATAGCTGTATTCGTTACATTATTGAAGGCGCCTTCTGTGTCTAGGAAGGTCGCTAATGTCAATTTAGACCACTTCACTGAACCCAAGGGAGACACCGGCAGACCCAGCTGATTTATAGGGGTAAAGTACATCTGGGGAAGTGCGTTTTTACCAGCAACTCCAGTGACTCTGCAGATGTCTCTAGTTCTTTCGATAGACTCACAATATTCCTGTCAGTAAGTAAAAAGACTGGCTTTTTAGTCCACGGAAGGCTATTGCTGGAGAAAACTAACTTATCCATCTCTTAATGAAGACTCTAGTATTGGCTGAATTCGGTCCAATAAAAATCGATTTTACTACAAGATATATGAAATCTACGTAAAGGCAGCTGAAGAGAATTAGAAAAGCATAGAAACGATTGAAAGAAGAAACTTGAAGAGGCCCTAGTGTTATGAATAAAACTAACTGAAGCTATAATTTGATGAACTAACTTCAGCAATAAATTAGGACTTGAGGTTAACGTACACCTCGACTGAACACCTTTAATTGGTCTATTGGCTTACATTTGTATAAAGTTTTAGGAAAGATGATCTAGCCTACATGAACGGTACTGAGGTAGCTTGCTTTGTGGCAAATTAAGTCATAAAGCTGGGCAAAATATAGGAAAAAATGGCTCTAATTTGGTAAAGTAGGGCCAAAGTGTTTAAATATAGACTTCCAATAGCTGAATATTTGCAAATGAATGCCATCATGAATTTATCAATAAAAGTAGGTACTACGGCACTTGAGCCTGGGAACTAAATATGCTAATGACGTGTAGTGACAAATTAATTATGCAATAAACCATATTACATAATTAGTTAGGTCAAAATGCATAATTTATTTCAGCACTGCACCTCATTAGCATGTTTTGTTCCCAGGCTCAAGTGCTACAGTACCTACTAATACCCCCATAATTATCATCACACATTATAATCTTTTGCACGTTGACTCATAGGCTTTGGTGTAGAGTTTAAAGGAAATAATAGGGTCTAGGCAATGAGAGAGATGTTGAAACAGATCGCGAGAAACCGTGTATTTGAGCTCTTTGTATTTGAATAAGTTCGGAAATATTGATTTTGGGAGATTGTTTCATAGTCGAATTTCTCTATTATTGAGCGAATAGCGTGCGCTAAAAGAGGATCTGTGCACTTAAGATTAAACTTTCATATAATTTACCTTATTCTTCCATTTCTTATTTCTAGTCTGACGATAATTTCCTCGACGCCTCAATTGGCATCCTCTTAGAAACACCAGTAATACCACACTATGCTTGTCGAATTTACTTCAAAAAGGACTTTTCCGAAATTGAAAATACTGTCGACATGGGTTTTGATGTATTCGACAACGGTACTAGCAACAAGGTAAGACAAACATTTTCAAACTCCTTGCAAAATTTTTGTTTTTAACTAAAATTCTACATTTCACAGCTTCGTATAGAAAGTATGTGGAAAATTGATCAAACACATTACATAAACGCAAGAGGCAGAATTCATACAAATATTCTCCCATTAAAACTAGCCGAAAGTTCAATATTGCTAACAAAAAATCCAACTCCACAAGCGGCATTTGACTTAAGTCTTCTGGATACTAAAGGAAATCGAACAGATTTTCGCGCTAGCGCCTCTAGGAGGAAGGATCATGTAACTGTGGAAGTTGCGACGCCTTATCAGGATTTTAGGTTTGTTTTAGAAATATTTTTTTGGTTTTTGGATAAAGTGAAGAGTTTATATTTTTATTTTACAGAAATATAACACTTCAAGGGGTTCTATCAAAATCAACAAAACCCAACGAACACTTAATATCAGGGAATCTCTACCGTAATGCAGATGCATATCACGTCGATGGTGTTGTAAGGATCCTATCAGAAGTCCCAGTTGATGTTAAGCTACGACTTAGACCAAAAAGCGGAAAAGCCGATGGTGTTGTGAATTTCTCTCTTACAAAAACTGAAGGAGACTATGGCACAACATTCCAATTCAGTGCCATCGAAGATGGAAAAATGTGCACAATCGCCGGAGGATACTCACTAAGAAGTCGTCTCGATTGGGATTTCTCAATTCTGTTGCAGTCATCACTGCATGAAATATCCAGAATCAGCTTAAATGCTGGCTTGGTACCAGAAAGTGGTGGAAAGATTCATGGTAAAGTGGATCTAGAAACACCGTGGCGGCATTTAGGAATTGAATCTGTTAAACTTGAGACGAATTTAAATATCAAACACGAGTCCGGGAAAATCGATACTAGCTATCAGCTTGGTGTTCTTAAAGGTCATGGAACATGTTCATGGTCATGGGTGCTACTAGAAAATATGCAGCTGGCAGTTGAAACATTCATTGAACGTTCTGGATCATCACCACGAATTGTTCAGGCAAATGCTAGATATGTTAATCCGAGCAAAAGTTTTCAGAAGTTGGCTTTAGGTGGAAAGTTGAATGTTGATTCACTTTGGACATTAGAAGCAAACGGAACGCTTAACTATATTTCGACTAAAGACTTTTCAGCTGGACTTTCTACACAGCTTCCAAAACCATTTGGTGATATTCATCGATTGTCTGGACGGTATCAGGGTAATATTATGAGTAGTGATCCGCTAGATTTTACAGTCGATGGAAAATATGAATCGGAGGAGGCGAAGAATAGATATGCGGGAAGAGTTCATTATATGAATGTGAATGATCTGAAGGGATCATGTCGTATCGAATGGGGACGTGACCCGAAGAAGGAACTGGCAGAGGGTAGTGTGCAAATGTTGACGAAAGGACAAAATCGAAGAGAGTTTTCGGCTAGAGCTATGACGCCGTTCTATCAAAATGAGGATTCGTTCTTTATTTTGGGAAGTTATGATATTCAGGAATTGTACCACCTCTTTACGTAAGACTCTATTTTTATAACTCTATAAAAAAAATGTTGAAAATATATTTTCCTAATTTCCAGATGCTCAATCAAATATCCATCCTCTCGACAAATTGCCGATACTGACTTAAAAGTTTCAAGCTTATCAAACATGCGCGGACACATCAACAGCACCGTTCCGTTCCTAAATATAACCTGGTTAAGAGGCGACTTTGATTTCACAACAAACGGGTGAGTTCTTTGTAACTTATATTTACTACTTAGCTTCTACAATATACATCTATATTTCCAGTGGTGATTCCCTCCGTTTCTTAAAAGCAACTTGGCCTGCAGACTCAGCTGTATTCAAGCTAAAAAGCACATACACCTCCCATGAACTAAATCGAGACCTACAAGGAACAATCAACATGGAATTCCCATTAGCCACAAGACATCGTGCTGATATTCAGTATGATCTTAAGGATCGTCAACAAATTACTGTCGGTCATGCTACTGTCAATTTGAATGGTGAAAAGGTTTTAAATGGAGAATACAATTCAAAAAGTGAACAAAGGGCTGGATTTGAGAAGGATGTTGTTGATATATCATTGGGTAATAAGTTGAAGCCTTTGGGTATCCATTATATACATTCAAGACAGTATGTTAATACTGAACAACCGGATTATGTAAGATGAGTGAAATCATGAAGAAATAAAGTCTTAATAAATATTTATTTTTTTAAGGATATGAAACATGTTGAACTCTTCGAGCTTGGAAAATCGCATGCGTTTAATATAACCGGAGAGCTGCATATTAAATCAACAGAAACTGGACAGGATTATAAGATAATTGCAATTCATCCGAATAGGACTGTTATACTTAATTCGGACTATGATTATTTGGATACTCTTACCAAGCTTAGATCGAAGATTCAGTTGTCTCCAACGGCTTGGGCTGGATATAGTTTCCAAATGGATAATAAAACTACGGTAAGTTATATAATATAAAATAAATTTATCTTTTTGGCAGACAGTATCAAAGTACGTGGACAGATCCTTTTTAATCCTCAAAGAATCTTCCGTCCTTCCAAAACGCCAATGGTAATTTAGGGCGTGCTGCTCTTATATAAAAGACTAGAGCTCTCATTCTACCTAGAGTGCAATATCAAATAGCAAGCTCTAGCCCGAAAAATAGTAAGGTAGCTAACGAAAAAGCAGCAAACATGCGATTTTATTCCACTCATTTCCTATCCAATGCTACGCCGACCAGTTCCTCGCTTATTGTTGCTTATAGGTGATGCCAGAAGAGAATGAAGGGAGATGATATAAAGAGGAAGACAAAACAGAAAGAATATTATCTGTGTGAGAAAAGTGGAAAGATGGTAGAACATGGTGCTACGTAGAATCGAATCACAGACCTATGGATTAGTAGTCAGGTACCTTAAGCCCTAGACAGACCGAGGCCTAACAGTGCAGTGTCTGGTAATGCAAATCAATCTTATTGCTATACTTTTTTCCGCCCCCTATTAATTCTCTGGTCGTATTACTAAACTGTACAAGAGTAAGTAAAAGGTTTGGAAATCCAGTTTTCGATATATTTCATCTAAATTTGATCGCCAAACCACTTTTATACCCGCATTCTAAAAGCAGACACAACGAAATCTCAAATATGTGGTAAATAGGGTTACGGAATCGGTGGAGAGTCCTCGATTAAATTCTCCTGAGTAGAATAGAAAGAATATTGCTCAATGTAGTGCAGGCGCTGGAGGTAGTTGAATGTGCAAAATATGAGGATCGAATTCCGTCGGGAGATGAGATTTCAGTTGAGAATAGCTCAAAGAGGAATAATACAGATGTTGCCGGTATATTTTTATTTTCAGTTTTATTACCCCCTCTTTTTTTATTAGCACCTCTACGGTTTCCTCGTTTGATGAAGCACCACACAAAATAAGACGAAAATATGAAATAAAATTTTTCGCTATCACGCTTAGTTTTCAAAATATTGACACTATTGACGTACTGACAATATTTTTGAGGTATTTCTCAAATTTTTTTTGTTCTATCAAAGCTACGATTTCCGTGGCGCCGGTATTTTAACATTTTACACCGTGAATACGATCGAGATGCATTGAACCAATCAGTTCGAGTGAATGTACCACTGTTGAACCCAAAAACAGAAGGAAGTGTACGATCTGTTAATGAAGGCAATTGATGATGGAAACGGTGGCTTATTTTTCCTCGATGCGCCCGGTAGAACTGGAAAGACATTCCTCACTGATTTTGGCCACTGTTCGTGCGAGACTCGAAACTGCTGTAGTAGTTGTTTCTTCTGGGATAGCGGCCACGTTGCTACAAGGATTCCGAACGACTCATTCAGTGTTGACATTGCCATTAAACCTTCAAACGATTGAAAAACCTACATGCAACATTGCGAAACATTAAGCAATGGTCCAAGTTTTGGTAGCAAGTAAAATCTATGGGACGATTGGAAGGATTTAATCGAACTATGAAAGATCTGCGCAATGACTCAAGATGTTTGGAGGCGCAATGATTCTACTGTCTGAAATAAACGCTTGCCTCAAAACATCAACTCTGTGGTGCTTTATGAAGAAGACAACCATGGGAGTTCCAGAGAAGACCAAAGTGCTCACAACGGACGGATCGAGGGCCAGTGTTCACCTCAATGGAACCCAAATCGAACAGGTTTCGAAGTTCAAATATTTGGGATAATTGGTTTAGGAAACGAAAAAAGCATTGACGTCCGACGTTCACAGCCGCATCGGCCAGGCAACAGCAACATTCGCCTCGCTCAAGTGGTGCATATGGAAACGAACAAATATTTCCATTAAAACAAAAGTACGCCTTTACCGAACGTTGATCCTTCCGATTCTTCTTTATGGATCTGAAACGTGGACACTGCTCAAAGTAGACGTTAAGAAGCTCGAGGTCTTCCAAATGCGATGCTTGAGGCAAATCCTCGATGTCTCACTACGCGATCGCCTTCAAAACGCGACAGTCAGACAAAGATGCGATCTGCAAACACAGATCGAAGAAGAAATGTAAAAACGTCGACTGCGGTTTTTTGGACATGTTTGCCGAATGGATGATGACCGCTTGCCACGTAAACTTCTCTGGCGAGACCATCCCGCAGGCTGGAGAATCCAGCGATCGGCACCGAAGAAAACCTGGCTGAAGTATGTCGAGGGTGATCTAAAGAATCAACGGTTATCAGTTACCGCGGCTCGAGACGTCGCCAAAAACCGGCAAGAGTGGAAACGAATCGTGAATAGAGTTCTAGACCCAGCGGCACCGACAGCAGCGTATCCGTTGCGGGGACGTCCCGCTCGGACGACCAGCTAACGGATCAAAGAAGAAGAAGATGGGAGTTGCCTTGCTAAAGGATCTATCTGGCGAAGATTTCTCCTAACAATTGCTGACTATCGGTAATGGCCGTGTTTCTGTCGACGAATTGACCGGATTGATTTCATTTCCGCCGAATTTTTGCATCTATCGACTGCCTGACGAACGAAGATAAAGCAACCAACTATCCATCTGAATTTTTAAACTCAACTAAAGGTTAGTTGGGTAGTCATCATCCATGGTACTATAGTCATCATCCTTCGACATCTGAACCAACTAAAACTATGTAACCGAACGCATTTGGTGGTGAGAAAACTCATGGGGAATGTGATTCACGCGACGAAACTCAGAGGAAAGTTCAAAGGTGACGAAGTTCTCAATCCGAGAATTCCGATAATCCCATCCGATATACCATACGAGTTTAAACGAATTCAATTTCCGATTCATCTTGCATTCGCCATGACGGTCACCAAATCATAAGGCCAATCCTTGAATGTTTGTGACCTGTATCTAGAAAATGAATGTTTCTCTCACGGTCAATTGTACGTACCATGTTCACGTGTCGGCAAAGCTTCCGCTTCGTTCGTTCTAGCACCTGACAACAAAGCAACAAATGTCGTATATCAAATGTGCTTCAATGAAGCAAATCGCCCCGAGTGCAACCCAGTTCAACAGTAAATAGTACAACAATGCTACGCGAATCATTTCAGCTGGCTTCAAATGCCATTGCTGCCTTGTGAATTACAATTACAATATACTTCATTCTGTTTTTGAACATTTATTGAACTTAAAAAATAAAAATCAATTCTCATATTCATTACAGCACGACAATGAATCACAAAGTTTCTCCGTTGAATTTTCATATCCAAAAAGAAATCTATCAGCTGAAGGTTGGTACTGGCTAACCGATAAGAATATGGATTCTGACATTTCATTCAAATGGACAAATCCTGATAAGATGAACATAAATAAGAAAACGATTAGAGCCGGTCTGCAATGGAGCAATGAGATTATACAAACAAATGAAAAAGATCATCAAACAGTTCGTGTTTCAATAGGTCATCCATCTTTCGAAAAGGTTAGAAGAAACTACTGCTACATTTGAAGACACATTTTCTAATTGAAATAAATTTTAGGACATTGAATTAAATGGAGTTTACTACAAGAATCCAATCGAGCTGTTCAATGCTGAAGTGGTATTAAATTATTCACCCGATATGAAGCATCTTGTTGAATTAAATGCAGTATTGAAGGATCTTACTAGTATTGTTGGTTATCGCAACTATACACTTAATATATACGGACATCACAACAAATCAAATCTGCTTTTGGATGTAAAGGGAACAGCTGCAGCAAGACCTTCGTTATACAAGGCTGTGTCTAAGGCACTTTATAAAAGAAGTTTCTTCCCTGATAGACATGCAGTATTTTTGGCTTTATTGGACTTAGATGGAAGAGAAATTGACTATTTGGTAACTTACTTAGTCTATGATCAATTTTATTACTATTATTAATATTTTTTTATATTTTCTTTAAAGAGAACAACACCATACAAATCTGTAAAATTATGGGTTCAACCATATGGATCGTATCCTCTGTATGGTATCAATGGTACTATATGGGATTCCCCGGATTTAAACAGCACAGGCTATTTCTATATTGATTTGGATGATAAATATACTAGAATGGAAGTTAACCTAACACCGGATGCCACACAAAATATACAAATGGTTGGAAATATTCCGGATGCCAGAAGTGGTTATCTGGATTTGTGGAGAAATTATGATGAAATTCGTGTCATTGATATTGGGTCTTACTTGAGAATGAATCATTCTAGATTAGTTACTGGACAATTCCATTGGAGGCCTAAAATGAAGAATGAAATAAAGGTATGAATTTTGTTTGATTTTGTTTAACCAATTCTTACTTCGTATCCATTTTTAGGAAAAAATCCGATCTATAGGTTCAACATTCTACGATTCATTATCAGAAGGCATTGATTTTTGGATTAGGACCATTTATACAGAAACATCCGAGTCTCTTAATGATATTTGGGATAGTGCAAAACCTGTAACTACAGAACTTTTAAATGATATCAAGTAAGTTTAAAGTTTTTCAATGGTTTTAGTCTTATATCTATATACATCTTATTTCTGGATTTTCTATCATCGTACTTACCCTCTTATCCATCTCGAAACTAACCCTTCTCCAGCCAAGAATCCATAAATCATACATCAACGAAAAATAAAAATCCATAATAAAATTGAATCTCTACAATAAGATGACATAAAAATAAGCACATTATCATAAAATATATAAAAAATCGATTACACATATATTTCTCTCATGGAAAAGTGTTTTCTTAAGAGATGAATCCTTCCTTTTCGCTTGCTGGCTTCTATCACAGGGTAATGGTATACCTCCGGGTTGCCTCCTCTTCATCAATAAAGCATTTCTCGATTGTAAAAAAACACCTTTAAAATAAGACGGCGGCGACATGTATTCATATATACAAAGTCTGTCATGCTTTTCTCCCTTCTTAACAGGTTTTACATCCCTTATATTGTATATCGATTTTAATGTAGGGAGCATTGCTTATAAAGCGTACAAAAGAAGGTGGGTGTACTCTGCGGCTGTAAGGTTTCGAAATCTTCAAGGTCATTTTTTTTGAGTATGATGATGGAAAATATATGTATAATGGATCCATTGAGGCTTCGTTTTTTATTAAATTAATGAAAATTAAATTGTTGAAATCATTTTTTTTGTTCAAACTTTTTACTTTGCATACTTTGGCAAATTTTGTAAGACATAAACTTGATAATTTGTTTGTTATATTTTTCTGGTGGCAGCGGTATTTGTATTTTTCTGAAGGCAGGGGTATTTGTATTTTTTTGGTGGCAGCGGTACTACTAAATTAAATTTTATCAACAAGTGGCGTTCTTATGAAGTATGTATGTGTGATCAAAACATAAAATTTAATGATTCGTAATAGAGTTATCTTGTTACGATGTTACACCTGGTCGAGGTATGCTAAGGTGGTTTTTGGGGCACCTACCCAGATATACGAGTTCCTTTAAAGGCGGTACCGAATGTAGGATTTGTAGATTGTATCCAGGGCGGCTGGCTGAAGGAGAAACTTGCATCTCTCGAGAATTTGGAATATGTGATCATTTCATCGCAGATTATACGTTAAAGATCAGATTCTCTTTACCCTGTTCGATGAGACAGTTTTTGTTGGAGATGAAACAGTTCTTCGTTTTGGTGGCGTTAAATTCCACATGATTCATGTGAACCCAATCAAGAATCGATTTGATATCCCGGTTGATCGAAGTGGACATCAGTTCACGATAGTGAAGACAAGGTCTGTCACTTATTTGCCTTATATTGTCGAAGGCGTCAGAGAATCCAAAGTACCGCAATCAGCGAAGATTAGGAAAAGTGCGGGTGATAGAATTGACCCCTGGGGAACTCCGGCCAAAATGGTGTGGGGGCTCGACATCGTCTAATACTACCTTGATTGAACAGCCGGAAAGGAAGCTTTTAATTCAGTTCCTTAGAACTAAGTTTATACCAATAGCTTGGTGTTTGGTCAACAGAGCAGGGTGCTATACTCTGTCAAACGCCTTTGAGATATACGCTCGATTAAACACACAAGGAGATCACCAGTAGACCGTTTTGGTCCAATGCAATGCAGCAACCTCCTGTAAATAATCTTCACTCCTTATCGGAGTACACTTAGTGCACGTCTTTATTATTCTTATTATTCAAAATCCCACCTTATTCAAAAATACTATCCGAAAAATTCTATTAATGAGTTAAGCCGTGGTTACACAGTTCGAGTTAGCATTAGGGCTAGCCTAGTCAGTTGCTAAAGCGCAGCTGCTCGCACCGTATGGCCGCATCATTCAGTTAATGTCCTGTGCGTGTCGATACAACATCTTTTTGTTTTGAACCGACTCTCGCCTTCCCCAGCACGCCACATGCAGTAGCTCGCTTGTGACTGGGACGTCAACTTGCACGGTATTGCGAAATGACAGTATATAACTACTGAAATCTTTGAAAGCTAGAGACATGCGAGTACACAAGTGCAACAACTGTCCACTGTTCTGGCCAGCAACTCGTACTTGTGTGACCGTGCGTAGCGAGCCGAGCTACTGTCATGCGTAGTAGTAGCTGTCCACTGTCAGGCCAGCAACAGATATTGTGTATCCATGCCTATGCTCCAAAACGTAGAATGAATTCTTCTTCTTCTTCTTGAACTAGGTATCAGGTTTAAAAGTCGCCACTTGCAATTATTGTACTATGTAGAGCCTATATACCACAAATTTATTGGTCAGATATTCAAGTGATCTCAGATGGCAAGTGAGCAGTTTGCCTAGTAATATATAGCTCAAAGCTGTTCGTCGGAACGTTAACAAGGTCGTACTCTTCGGCTATCGTGAGCACATGATAGAGAACATGAAAAACGGGCTTATTTTCCTCGAAACGAAGCTTGCCTGCAGACCCTCTGAACTTTCTCTAACAATTCTCTAAGAACGTTGCGATGTATACATGATGGGAGTATACACGATGAGTTGAATAGATGATCACAAACAAAACACAAAGATGATGCTGTCAACTAAATTCAACTATTCAACCACTAAACTCGCCTCTTTATGCATCATTTCAGCTCAACCCAGATAGCAGAGCTGAGTCGAGTTCAGTGGACCCTAAATAAACTCGACTCTCGTCTACATGTAGTTGTACTCGGGTTCAACCTAAGTTCAACTCATCATGTATACGTACTATAGGTACAGGATAAAACTGTTTTTAATCAACCAAACCAAGCGTGAGCTTCCAGTGTTAGGCATATTTTCTAAAAGTAGTCGCAGACTTAGTCCTACATATATGAACTTATCACTCTGAATATGTACTATTTGTCTATCAGAATTGCGAAAAATCCACTTGTAGGACCTGTTTAGGTTTTGTAGGCTTACGACAGCATAATTTAAACGTCTCTCAGTAGTTAGGGTGCCCAAACTCAACGCGTTACTAAACCTAGAGCTTTTATCCTAGAATCCAATGCCCACTTCTGCTTTTTGGCCATCCGTGTACCTTACAAGTGCGCCGTCAGGTATATTAGGGAAAACCCGGAATAACCTACGAATTTTGAAATCATACAAATTAAAAAATTAACAAATACAAAAGAAACTGTTCTATTATAACTTTTACACTAATTTTGTTACTGAATATTTACACCTAATCTCTTTCCCAAAAAAATATAGCGGCCTAAGTGTTTTGGAAAACGACATAGAAGACTTCCGAATATTCGTAAATCAATCATACGAAGCCAACGATTTTTACATTAAAACAGTTGTCAACTACACTCTAACAATACTAGACGAATTGGCCATACGTGATCACATTGAATCACTACCAAAAATCTTTTCCGAAATATGGCAATCACTAGGTGATTCTGGAAAGGCACTGCGAAAGAGTATCTTGTGGCTAATTGATACGGTAAAACACCTAGTTTAAGATTTCCTATTATTTTAATTAAATTTAATATTTAACAGATCAAAGCGACATATCACAACGCATTGGAAACAATAAGCAAATTCTTACATGGCGAATCTCTTGAGCATTTATCAAATATAATGCAGACAGCTGTGGAGAAATATGATAAATTCATAAAGGATGTTCACATATCCTTTATTAAATATGTGGAAAATATGTACAATCAATTAGCTTTGTCTGTTTCGAACTACTGGAAATCGATTTTAAGACGCATTGAGCCGCACATATTCAGATTTATGCACTATATTGAATCGGCAATTTGGAATATTACTAAAGAAGTTTTTGGTAAGTTTTTGTTTATATGTAATTATAATTTCTAATAATATGTTTCATCACATATAGATTTCATCTACAAACGAACCAATGAAATAGCTGAATCACCATACTTCAATCAAGTGTCGAGCTTCACTCAAGATCTCGATCGACTCTACAAGGATATACAAAAGAATGACGCCATTACAAATTTCAAAAAATACTCCGCCATTGCTTGGGAATTCTTAAAAGAGAAATACTTTAAATGGGTGCCGTTCGGAGAGGAGCTGCACGAAATCCTCACCGAACTCTGGGGTGAAATAAAGAATTTACAGAAGTTAGAGCATGTCCAATTCATTTTGGATAAGTTGAATGATATTAAATCGAATATTGAATGGGTTGCTGAAGAAATAGAGCTGGAGAAGCGCTTACATCAACTGTGGAACTTGATTAAGAATAAAATTACAACTTCAACGCAAAATGCCTTACAGACGGACAATATGTATCGTGAGGCAAAGACCAAGTTCATTTTTGATCCTGAAGCTGGTATTATTGATCTTGAGCAGAAGCTACCAATGTCGTGGCATGCATTTAATGAAACGCCGAAGTTTGAAGAGATTCCAGAATATAAGATGATCAATGATGTGCAGAATGTTTTTGCGGATAGTAACTTTTCACTGTTTGGATATCTTTATCATATGAAATCGAATTTGGATTATAGGACGTGGCTGCCGCCATATAAATGTAAGATATTATTCTGATCATATTTTGTATAATCTAATCATGTTCTTTTTTTTTGTAGCACGATCACTTTTGATTGGTTCGAGGCATTACATGACGTTCGATAAGAGATTTGTCAATTTGAATGTTAAATACGAAGTTTTATCATCGGGAAAAGGATCGAATCAATGTGTTTATCTGCTTGCTCATGATTTCTTCAATAAGAACTTTACATTGCTATTGGAGCCATCGGTAAGTTAACGTTAATTTTTATTTCTTTCAGTTTCGTGAATACATCAATAAACATTTAAATTCAATTTCTCGACTTGCTTTATAATAACTATACTCCAAAATATTCGACGATTTTCGGTGTCTCCTAAGGGCGTAAGAATAACGCAGAAAGCCTTCATCCGCAAAGCTGGGAAGTGGGTTGGAAGGGGTTGAGAGTATGTCATTTATAAAGATGATTATAACTCGAGCAAGCAACAGGATCGACCCCGGTGGGATACCCGCAGAGATGGGGTGGGATTTGGATTTAATGTAATCTAGTATTATTTTGATTGAGCGGCTCGAAAGGAATCTCCCAATCCAGTTAATGAAGTTTAGCTAAGACAGCTGAGTGCCATACTCGATCAAAGGCCTTATTTTTACGAAGGAGGGGTGAGAATCTTACATCGATCTAGTAGCAGAAAATGTGTGCGACGGCTTATTTAAAGCTTCCAAGCCAGAGACAGGGGACACTGCTGAGGACTAAACTCACTAGCCCTTAAGCATGACATTTGAGTCGAAACCGGTCAATATGACTTTGTAACAGTGGGGTTTATGAAACGGCGCCCTCTCTACTTTCTTTGCGAGAAGAGTGATTCCAATGAACCTCACTACCCAATTCGCTACATAAGTGGCCGTAGGTGAATCGGAAGGTGGAAAGCATTTCACCAAGAAGCTCCTACGTCTAGGTTCTGTGGGACTCTAGCCTAATCTAAGAAAGAACCAGCTCCTTCCTAACTCTTATTCCCACTGCTTGGCCAGCTAACGCTTCACGACACGGGACTGAATCTTTGCTTTCTCGGTTTCATTGGGCTTCGTATTGCTTAAG